>OY970775.1:15849928-17153987 GCA_963853795.1 Xestia rhomboidea
TGGGAATTTTAGTAAAGCAATCACGAGGTTAATTCTACACAGCTGAGATGAGATTTGATAGCAGATTTACATAACAAGAACATGAGATTGGAGATTTACAAGACTTTATCACACGGGCCTAAAATGGCCGCTTTAACAGAATCATAATATGAATCACGTTAAAAAAATTAAATTCTTAAAATGAACTTTATGCTTATAACCATAAGGTTCATTTTAGACCCCCAGGCTTTTGCTTTCATTGGTTTTGCCCGCATGACTTTTTGTACTTTTAAACATGATAGAATTTGCTGTGGGTCACTTAATAATATTATTTGTGGTCATACTCTATTGTTGACACGAGCATAGTTAATTTAAATTATAAAATTCATCTAATAGTGCTGTCTATAGTTAAAATGGCGGTGACTTACGAGTTACAGGTTCCAATTCCAACTCAGCCAAGCTCTTTAATTTCGTGTAAATTATATTTAATTACCAATATGGTGAAGGATAACCTCCTTAGGACCGGGTGTATCCTAAAACGGATAAAATCGAAAGTATTGTGACATCCACTACCAACACGCACTGGGCTTGTGTGATGTGTGTGGTGGCATTACGGCCCATTTCTTCTCACAGAGAGGCCTCCTGTGTCCCACACAGGAGGCCCACAGTGGGAACATTTATAGGTTGATAATTCAATAATAATTCTGTTTGTCTGTTTGACTTCTAAACTATTGAACCGATTTTGAAGAAAATTTTCACAGTTGTTCTACATACGCCAGGGAAGGTTTCTGAAATAAAAAACATTGCAACACATGCTGTACTTAGTACTACATAAAATGTATTCCATCAAGGTGTCATATTTTAAAGCATAAGTACTCCTTTTTTACCCGACTGCGTCAGAAGGAGGGTTATGTTTTTCGAGAATATGTATGGATGTAAGTATGTATGTATGTATAATTGTTTGGCACGCTCTGTGGCCTGAACGGCTCGATGGATTTTAGCTTGAGAGGTGTCGTAAGATTTGTATTTACTGTGAGAGTGACACTGGGTATATTAAAATAAGAAAAACAAATATTATGTCCTGTTTCCTAAACTTGTATTTTTCTTTTCAGTTTTTATTTAAAGTTATTAGTTATTTTTATGCAGTCGGGTTTTTTAATTTTTAATTATTTTTCATTACAATATGGATTATATGGTTTTTTTTTTCCGGATGGGAAATCATCAAATGACTTCTCCCGCTCCGGGCGGAGCAGGAGGGAGTGTCAGACTTTACTGATTAAAACCCATCCATGTTCCTTCATCGCCATTTGTGTTCCGGGGCCACGGTATCTCTTTCGAACAGTCCCGCAGCCCCGGATTATATGGTCACTTTACGCTTTTGTCCTTAAAACTTGTGCTTTGGAATGGGCAACTACAGTCTTTCAGTTATGCCTTGTGGCTGGACTGAAACTTCATTGTGGTTCTGACAATTCAAAAATACTGGTAACCGGTCTAGTTGAAATAAAAGCTTTGAGTTTGAGTTTGACCCAGCCCTTTCGATTATTGACACAATTATAATTTAAATTAAGGTGTCCACGGATAATTTTCTAATGATTTAGTTAACCCAATGGAGACCTATGTCATAGTGGTTGTTTTAAAACTTAACAATCAGTTTGTCTGGCTCCTAGAACATAGTAGTAAGGTACACTGCTTGAGACTAACAAACTGAAGCCTTGTGTTGGTCAACGACTGTGAGCCACACTTATTTTGTAGGTAGTTCGTTTTTTAGCGCAGTGTATTTTTCCTTACATGTCATGTCTTAGGGTCACGAGTTCACGACTCACGACACATAGATCGCCGGCGTTCGACGGTTTGTTCTTACTAAAAACCACAAAGAATAGTACGCTCCCGCCGCGCCGCCGCCGTACGCATCCTTTCGCGTCGACTGTGCCGAACGCGCGCCAACACTTGTGTCGTGACCCATATATTATTTAGTGAACAGGTACAAAATTCTTCGCCATATTTTTTTACTAAAGAACGTCATCCGAAAACCAAATCCGACTTTAACCGACAACCCTTCATTTCTTTGAATAAATAATTATGTTTGGTTTAATCAATCGAGTTCTGCCGACAACGTAAAGTTCAGAGGGCCTAAAATGGCCGCTTTAGCAGAATCTTAAAAATGAATCACTTTAAAAATGTTATTTCTTAAAATGAACTTTTTAGTCATAATGACCATAAGGTCTATTTTAAGAATTTAAATTTTTTAACGTGGTTTATATTAAGATTCTGCTAAAACCACCATTTTAGACCCCCTGTTCAAATTTAATGGCGGCTCGGAAGTTGGCTGCGAGTGACGGTCCGCGCAGGTAGGTATTACGGTTCAAACTTTATGGCGGAAAGTCTACCGTAAAGCTACGCAGAACACCTTTTTAAACGTATCTATTGTCTTGACTGCATAATGTGTAGATCGGCACTCGCCGCTAACTCCCGAGCCGCCATAAATTATGATAAAGTTTAAACACTGGTTTAAACTATACGAGCAGTTCGGCCGAGGACGGATTAGGGAGTGACCACACTCAACGACACGGGCAGGCTTGGGTCTGCCCGAAAGATATTGAATGACGTCATTCACCTCAATGCGATTCGGATGTTGTGATGCTTGATCGGCTCTAGCAGACCCTTTAGTGTACGCAAGCCGTGGCAAGTAAAGAGAAATACACTGTAACCATAAATACACTTACATAGAGTAAGTATAGAATCCTCTGTTCATTACAATGTTTGGTCACAGGTAGCGAGATGCACAAAGATCATCAATGCGGACTCGAACGACCCAAAATACATAATCAACGTGAAGCAGTTTGCGAAGTTCGTCGTGGATCTCGCCGACTCTGTCGCTCCCACTGATATTGAAGAAGGGATGAGGGTCGGGTAAGTTAAATTTTTATTATTAGGTATGTACTTAAGTTTTATTATTTATAAAGGGTGTAAAACAACATGTCTTAACGAAGCCGAAAGGCACTTGTTCTCCTCGTCATTGCGATCATTTTTTGTTCTACACCATACCTGGGAACCTTCTAGTTACGGAGATATTGGGGGTCAAAGTTCAAACTTGACAACTGTTTTAAAGTTTTTATTGAAAGATTTTTACTTTTAACACCTCCACGACTCCCGTACTATTCAATCCATCCATCAGCACAATGTTTTGAGAGCGTTACATTGAGTTCTATATACCAAAAAACTGATTTTTCACTCCAAAAAGAAAAAGTCGTTTTACAGCAATAATTTTTGCATAAAGTTACTTAGATGTACAGAATGCTTGGTTGACGGCTTCGTGATGAGGTGGTTTACACCCTGTATAGAGAAACTGTTATATCGTAGTCTCTTGGTACTCGGTTTGTACGATGACCCCCGAAAACGGCCGATCAACCGTCCAGTCCGAACTTATTGGGATTTCTTGCCAGTCTGCGGCGTCTACACTTTTACAGTGCAAATTGAGTGTATTTATAGTTAAAGGAGATTGACCATTTATGTATGGACGTTGGACCAAGTGCTGCCCAACATTGAATCATACATAGTGCATAATGTTCCTTAGACTAATACTAGCCTGTAACCCAAAGCGCTTCAGAATCTATCCGAGGAGTATTGAGAAAAAAAAATCTATCGTATACGTAAAACATTGATGAAAAATCATAACCAACAAACTGCTTATTTTTAAACTTACACTGTTCCGAGATTGACCTCAAAACAAAGAACAATAAATAAATAAATAAAATACGTTTAATTCAGACTAATAAAATGTCCATAATTTGTTAGTAACAATATCTTAAAACTATGTTAGTCAGAAAAATAGCCTAGGCAACATGCAGCCTGATAAGCCTTCCTACAACTGCCGATTCAGGTCTCTCTGCAATCATCCTTAGGATTCCGTTGCCACTTTCTCGAATTCGGCGAATTAGTGAGGCTGACTTTTTGCGCATTATAGCGTAAAAGTCATCCACCCTCGCGTCGGCAAACATGCCCGAGGCGCTACAAAACCGAGGCAGCCGCACCAGAATCCTAAAGGCGTTGTTGTACTGCACTCTAAGAGCATTGTAGGCCCGCTGCGTATAGTTGGTCCATAGGGCGCTGGTGTAAAAGCTTTGACAGTATGCTCTGAACACAATCACGGAAGATATCCCGTAAGTGACTGTTTATGTTTAGTTTTAAACCGTGGAAGCTTAAAACAGTGTTTGAGCTTATTTTAAAAATAAAAGACATCGCTACATAGTATAAAACAAAGTCGCTTTCTCTGTCCCTATATCCATTTGTATGCTTAAATCTTTACAACAGCGCAACGGATTTTGATGCGGGTTTTTTTAATAGATAGAGTGATTCAAGAGGAAGGTTTTAGTATATAATGTGCGGGCGGGCGAAGCCGCGGGCATCAGCTAGTTATATTATAAACAATGAATTACAATATTATAACAACCACTGTTAAGGATAGTCAGAGTCGTAGAGGAGTTCGTGCTAAACAATAACAGCCGCTCGGGTCGATTATATTGGTGTATAAAGCACGGTATCCACCACGAAAGAGTAATTGAGCCAGAAATTGTGCGAAGCGAACTTCGTTTTCATGAAATAGGTTTGCGATTCTACCAAGATAGAGTTTAGTCGTCTGATTCCCACCGCAAAAGAGAAATGAAACAAGAATGAGCAGAGAGAGCTCATTTTTACTCTTTTCGCCCGCTGAGTCATTTCCGCTCGATAAAAAATCAACTAAAACCTGCCTAATCCCCATCAGTGTGGACCGCAACAAGTACCAGATCCACATTCCCTTGCCGCCGAAGATCGACCCCACGGTGACCATGATGCAGGTTGAAGAGAAACCGGATGTCACCTACTCCGACGTCGGAGGATGCAAGGAGCAGATTGAGAAGCTCAGGGAAGTCGTTGAGACTCCACTTTTACATGTGAGTTGATTTTAAAACTTGATGGAATTTTGCGGAAAACATTCTCCTGCCCTTTTTTTATTTAATTTATTTAGGTAACCAACATCGATACGTATAAAATATTTTACAAAATATGCGTGTGACAGTTATTATGGCCAATTATAGGTTTGCCGACCTTTCTTCTTCCATACTTCTTTAGTACTCACCATCCCAGTCACCTCCTTTCTAGCTATATCAACCTTCACACAGTCCATCTATCGTGTCTTTGGTCAGTATTTTTCTAGCCATACACAGTCATGCTCAAAATTTTCTTAATTTCTCCGCTTTACATAACTAACAATCAATTTGCGAAAACCTTTAAGTGTCAGTTCACATCGAGACGCGACGCGACGCGACGGTACTGGAAGGGATTTCGCGCTGCGCGAGCCGCATCGCAATGAAATGTGTATCTTTTCGTGAAGTAAATAAAGTAATATTTTGAGTAGCTCATTAAAAATTGCGCGCAGCGTCGCGTCTCGGTGTGAATTGACCCTAAATGTAAAAGTAATGTACGTCATGTCAAAATATCTACTTTTACGCGGGCACTTCCACTCTAAGATCTTCCATGATGACTGAAAGCTCCGCAGTACTAATAAAATTTTATCTATACCTACATTTTTTTAATTTTTTTATATGACTAATGTTATGATATTGTTTTAATTTGATTTTAAATATGACTTAATTTTATAATAATTTTAATTTTGATGTGGATTTTAATTTGATTTGATTTTAATTTAATTTTGTTGAAAATTTTAATTGTGATTTTCATTTTAATTGTGTTGCTGATTTTATATATATTTTTTTAATTTTCGTTAATTGTACCTATGATCCAAAGTTGATTGAAGTAAATAAATATATAATTTATTAACAGCCCGAGAAATTCGTGAAGCTTGGTATCGAGCCCCCCAAGGGGGTGTTGTTATTCGGCCCCCCCGGTACCGGCAAGACTTTGTGTGCGAGAGCAGTCGCCAACAGAACTGATGCCTGCTTCATCCGAGTCATTGGTAAGTAGCTACATGAATTGACTCGATACTAGACCAATATAGATCTGAAAATTACATCACTATCACTACATATTATAAAACGAAGTCGCCCGCGTCTGTCTGTCCTTATGTATGCTTAGATCTTTAAAACTACGCAACGGATTTTGATGCGGGTTTTTTTAATAGATAGAGTGATTCAAGAGGAAGGTTTTAGTATATAATTTGCAGGCGGGCGAACCCGGGGGTATCAGCTAGTTTAATATATAACGGCTTCCAGTCTAACCGGATGCAGCTGAATACCAGTATTTTACATGGAACGATGGAACGACTGCGTAACGGACCTCCACTACCCAGTTAGTACTGGGTAATACGAAACCCCTTAGTAAGACTGAATTTATCTTTCTTTTTATTAAAATATGCCTTCGATTTTAGGTTCGGAGCTGGTCCAGAAGTATGTAGGTGAGGGAGCCCGTATGGTGCGAGAACTGTTCGAGATGGCACGCAGCAAGAAGGCCTGTCTTATCTTCTTTGATGAAATTGACGCTATTGGTGGTGCCAGGTGAGATGTTCTTTATAAATCAATACTAGAAATTTTAAATGTCGTAAGGAACATTGAGCGTGCTTTTGTATTTAAAGCTTTCGGTGCTGAGCCGTGCGGTGTAAATTGGTGTGTCACTGTCCCTTTCTGTTCTTTGATTTGATTGGGCATAGCGAACCTACAATTCTACAAGCTGTTTGCATGTCTTCACAAATAGGTTTTTTTTTGCTGCGATTTCAGAGAGTTTATACAGTTAATGTTGTTCAAAAGAAAGACTTACGAGATTTCAAGTTGTTTCTGTTGGTATTTGTAATTGTGTAATAATACACCCTAGGTTAATTATATTAAATATTGAATCTTTTCCTTTAGATTCGACGACGGTGCTGGCGGTGACAACGAAGTCCAGAGAACTATGTTGGAGCTCATCAACCAGCTCGACGGTTTCGACCCTCGCGGTAACATTAAGGTATGCACACTTGTACTCAGGTATTCAGGACAAACTATGTGTATCGGTAATCATGGTATCTTCGAAAATTCGAACGCTTGATGTTGCAACCATGAAAACGCTAGCCTATTTTGTATTAAGTACCATTGTTACTGTAAAAGCCCGAACTACGGTAAATCCTAAGATTTTCTATTAAAACCTAACATTTACCAACTCTTAATGGTAAAAGTCCGAACCGTTTTATGATCATCGTTTGTTTCAAATTTTTACCACCATTCACTTGGTAAATCTTAGGATTTACCTTAAAGACACTGTAAATGTTTTGAATAAACATAAAAAACGTGTTCGGCGTATGGTCTCATACTCGTGGCAGTCTGCAGCAAGAAGGGAGTTTTCGAGAAGTTGTCGGAAAATTGTCGTTGATTGCGATTGATTGATTGCTGACAAGGCTTCAAGAAATGTAACTGCCTCAAAAAATGCTTGTCGAAGAAATGCGCTTGCAAGTCATCAGGATTGCTTTGTAATTCCAAATGCACAGGGCTCCGTGTTATAACCAACATTTACTTACCATCACTGGTAAAATCTAGTATATACTAAATTAAATGGTAAAAGCCCGATTTTTTTTTATAAATTCTTACATTTACCAACTCGTGTTGGTAAATCCTAAGATTTACTGGTAAAACCTAAGATTTAAAAATATTCGGGCTTTTACCGTAACACCATGATTACAAAATTATGCAAGGTTGCAGTATAGGTTGTTATATCTGCAATCTAATTCGTTTGTCAAATTAAGCTTATTGCCAATATGGAATATGCACGTAATTTGTTCTTAACTTAAATCAATAAAATACAGTACTATCAACCCAATAAAAGTACTAAAAGTTAAGTTCAACTACTGCTTGTCGCACAAAAATAATATTAACTCCTGCAATTTTCTAAGACAGTTCAAACGTCCGTAGCTACGGACGTTTGAACACATACACACCACACACACACACACACACCACACACACACACCACACACACACACACATCACACCATGGCCCACCATGGCATGGTCACATCATGGATGTGACGTCATTTTCCACAATCTGCCTTGTTTACATCTAATTTTTTTGGCCTTTAAAATAATTTTACCAATTGTATGTGCTTTATTTAAGTAAAAATTGCAATAACAATATTATAATAAATTTTTAGAGAAACTTTAAGCACTTTTCAAATAAAAGTGTTTTTTTGACACAATGAACTTTGACGTCAATACCGGCGTTATCGAGGACGGTGTGTTTTGACAGTGCGTTCCGTTTCGCCAAAAACATGCTACTTACAACAGTAAATTGTAAAATAAGAGATTTATTAGAAACATATACAAGTGTACCACAATGTTTTATGCGCCAATACACGGCGTTTTTTCATAAATAAAAAGAGTTTTGTTTTTCATGCATATTCCCCATTCACGCAGGTTGCAGAACATTTTTTTCACTTCTCGTGCTCTAAAAGTTCGTCTTTATGTCATGCGTAGGCGACATAAAGTCGCTTTTTATGCTCTAGTGCATAAAATAAAATCTTCGTCGAAGACCAAGGCAATCGGTCCAACAGCCACACGAACAACTTCAACTTCATAGAATAACCTCTTTATTTTAATTCGTTTTGTTAGTATTATAAGAAGAACAAGGCAAGGATACCAACAGCCAAAGTACACAATAACCCCCGTTCCATATATCCCTACCGTCATATCCCTACTGGTAGGGATACTTGGAATTTTTTTCCAACTATCGCTACCGGTTGCGATATATGGAACTTTCTACTCCATGTATCCCTACTGACCCGCACTGGTGGGGATAGTTGGATTTTTTTTCCATTTATCGCTACCAGTAGGGATAAGTTTTCAAGTGTTTCTCGAAATGATTAATTAGTGGTTCCTGAATTACTTGTGATACAAAATATAAAATAAAACAAAAGAAAATCGCGAAAACAATTATTTTAATTAAATCAAACAAACCCATACTAAATAACCTATTGTTTGAGTTAACTTAAAAATATAAAATTATACTCCCATGGAGGTTTGGAAGGAGAAAGGGGAAGCCTTTGCCCAGCAGTGGGACATTCAAACAGGCTAACAAATAATTCAGGAACCACTAATTACTCATATAAAGACACCCTTAAAAACTTATCCCTACTGGTAGCGATAAATGGAAAAAAAAATCCAACTATCCCTACCAGTGCTGGTCAGTAGGGATACATGGAGTAGTAAGTTCCATATATCCCAACCAGTAGCGATAGTTGGAAAAAAAATCCAAGTATCCCTACCAGTGGGGATATGTCGGTAGGGATATATGGAACGGGGGCACAATAAAACTTCATGAAATAAACTTATATTTTTTATTTCGTCCATTTATTATTTTACATGTTGCTGTTTCACATCCTCGCAATCTAAGTGAAAAGTAGAGTGTACAACTCGTCCATAAAACCCATTTAACACTCTACTTTATATCCAAATAAAAGTCTCGCGTAAAATGGTGCGTTTTATGCACTTGATGTACAATTTACTATAGAATAGAATAGAATACTCTTAATTATGTACAGCATAAAAATTACAGATACAAAATGTGTGTAAATGTGTGTGTGTCTATTGTTTATCCATCTAAAAACAAAAATCCTATTAAACTTTTGAGACGGATGACGATCTGCGACTGCACAGGTAACCTGGCTGAGACAAACCTTCATACAAACCGCGCAATGACAATACGTTCCTACAAAACGCAGCAAGAACAAAAAAAAATCGTAGGTTTTGCCTATGGTGTGAGGAGCTCGTGGCTAAATAATAACAGCCGCTCGGGTCCATCTTCAGCTTCATTCGCGCTGTTGTGTTGTTCGTCTGCTCGGGTTTTAGAAGTCGTTGTGTAACAATGGCTACTAATGTTGTAAAGTGTGCTAGCTGCAATGTCGTCATAAATGACACATTGGCATTTATCTGCAATAAACTGAGGGCGCGCCGATGAAGTTGTAGTGCAGTTGCAGTTGAAGTTCAAGTTCGAGTGATAAACGGTATTCTTGTAATCCTTGAACTGCGCGTAAGCTGCGCATGGACTGCACGTCAACTGTACGACCACCAAACTCTACCAAACTTGCTTATCGTGTGGCCATATGAGAGAAAAAATATTACTCACTAAATAATCGAATAGAATCGATTACATTTCAATGAATGTGACGTTATTAAAATATTAAAATAATACCCCAGTACGGATTTTAGTGCTTTTTCTTACTTATTAAAATACCGATCATGTTGCGTTCCGAACTTCCGAAGCACGCACCAAAGACGCGTAACAGTAGAATGCAGTTATTGCGCTCGCGTGACGCGAGCGTGTCTGACAGCTGTAGAAAATACGAAAAGCGTTGTTTTGATCGAAACTTAACTGCAACTTCACTGCAACAGCACTTCTTTAGTTACGTGAATTAGCCTACTGGACGTGATAGGCCGTCGCTCCAAGTAAAATCTTGGTATTCAGCTGCATCCGGTAATACTGAAAGCCGACCCCAATAAATTTGGGAAAAGGCTAAGCAGATGTTGATGCCTCTGTAGGTGTTACTCTATGGATAAAAACCTACATCAACGTATTCTTTTCCAGGTCCTGATGGCCACAAACAGACCTGATACCCTGGACCCTGCGCTCATGCGTCCCGGCCGTCTCGACCGTAAGGTGGAGTTCGGTCTACCTGACCTCGAAGGTCGGGCGCACATCTTCAGGATTCACGCGAGGTCCATGAGCGTGGAGAGAGACATCAGATTCGATCTGCTGGCTAGATTGTGTCCTAATTCTACTGGTGCTGAAATTAGGTATGTATAAGTTTATTGTAAATTGTTTTATCAGAACTGGGGACCTAAAATTGCCACTTTAGCAGAATCACAATTTGATAATAATATCAATAACGTTACGATTCGTAAAATAGTCAAATTACAATTCATGATATTAACTCCGTCTGTCAGACCGGTTTCCTTACGATGTCTTAGAACCAAAATTTTAAAGAAATGTGGTGTTAACCAAAATGCACGGGCCCCGGGAGGACGTCAGCACTCGGCACATTACGGGCTATTTATGTTATACGGGTGAAGGGTGTTAATACATAAACACCCAGAATCTATAACACGGTCGTTTTTTCTCAGGTCTGTATGCACGGAAGCGGGTATGTTCGCGATCCGCGCTCGCCGTAAGGTAGCAACAGAAAAAGACTTCTTAGAGGCAGTCAACAAAGTCATCAAGTCCTACGCCAAGTTCTCAGCAACACCACGCTACATGACTTACAACTAAATGCCTTATTTGTATGTTATCTGGGTGCATTTGTCATTGTAGAGATTGTTGGTTTTATGCTGTTTTCAAATGCGAGTTTTGTTTTGTTAACATTGTTTCGTCTTTGCAGTGAGGCACTTGGATGTTGGTGGGATATGTATTCATTACTTACTCGAATCTGTCGAGGTGTGTAATGAATGTTGTCCCTTGAAGTAACTTAAATATTGTATTTGAATAATTTCTAATAAAGTTTATTGTAAAATATGGCTATTTTTATTTATTTTTGTACCTTATCACATTGTTGTCCTAATTATTGGCTGATAGAGAATGTCTTGTGGCATTAAGTCCGTGTACCGTCGACTTAGGGTCAATTCACACCGAGACGCGACGCGACGTTGCGCGCACATTTTAATAGCGGGCCTAAAGCAAAATCTTCAATCTTTGATTAGATTTTTACAGTAGTAAATCATGTTCAAATTGGAAAAAAAGTATATGCTTAAAATGTTACTTTTACGGGATATCTTCCGTGATTATTGTTTATTTTTGAGCTCCCGATATTTCGACGCTGTTGCAAGCGCCACGATCGCAGGTTGACTGGAGAATGCGGGTGGATGAAAAAAAAAACATTAATCACGGAAGATATCCCGTAAGTGACATTTTAAGTATAGTTATGAACCGTGAAAGCTTAAAACAGTATTTAAAAAGTATATGTCAGGAAAATTAATTATGAATGTGAAGGTTGGCCCTGACAAAAAACATAATAGGATAAAATTTTCTCGATAGAAAACCATCACAAAGTTACATCTAATTTTCAACATTTTTGGTTTGTATTCTATTTTGGTGCATGTTACTGAACCATAAACCAGATAAATATTATCACTAATGTGTAACCTTGAGCTGACCCTAGCAGTTTTTCAAAATATTTTCTATTTTAAGAGATCGATAACATACTACAAGGCATTTGGCGCTTACTACATTATTTATCCGCGAAATACGTTGTCTCCCGTCTCGCGTAACGCGAGCTTGAGACATCAGTTTGTTTCACCGATCAGTTGCACTCGCTCTGTTGAGACGGGTAGTCTTGCTCTGCGCCTAGCCGCCATTATTATCATTAAATCTTATCTTTTTTTTTTTGAGTAACATGGGTAACAAGAAAAATACAATTTTCATCCCCCCATCTCGGAAAGAGTATTTTTGCTATTCGATATCTGAGTGCAAAAGTCGTTTTTATCCTCTAGAGGATAAAGTAAATTGAATTTAGAACATCGTGTGCACTATGTTTGTGAATTCAAAACATCATTAAACCTATTTACTTCTACCTCCATGGTGCCGAATTTATCATAGGTACAACCTTTTTTAATTTGTTAAAAACTCAGACTCGGAACCTTCTTGGTGTACTTTTATAATTTGCTTTGCGCGCGCCATTTTCTTGTCAGGTCAATTGTTAAAACCTTAGGTTAAAAACAAGTGAAAAACGTAAAATAAGTGGTTTTGGCGACGAAGAAGTTTATTTGACGCCAACAGAATTGACTGAAACGGTTAATAATGCGAAAATGAGCTTTCTCCCTCAACAATCACGCGAGAAGGATTTGAAACAGTACGATATTAAAAAAAATAAAAAAAAATAGGTACAAAATGCCCAAGGCATTAAGTCCGCCTTTGTACAGTTTTTACTTGTGCATAAAGTTTTAATAAATAAATAAATAAATATTACACTCAACTTAACTAACTGTAGCAACGTTACTTTAAATTTTTCTTAATTGTACCTAAGTATTATTTGTTATAATTTAAAGATTATTCTGTAATACTTACCTACCATAATGTAGTAGTTAACACCTAAACTGAAATAAAAGTAAAAGTATCTTGTGATTGTAAATGTTTTTTTTTTTGCATTTAGTCATTTCCTCGCTGAGGTGGAATGAAAAGTTACGTGTTGCACTCAAGTGCAAAGATTTTTCACCTCGTGCTCTTTTGATTCCCTCGCTAACGCTCAGGATTCTAATTTTTGAATCACCCGCTGCGCTCGTGACTCAATTTTAGAATCCTTCGCTTGCTCGGTTATCAAAATTGAGCACGCGGTTAAAAAGCAACTTTGCACTCTTGTATAACAAATAACTATTTCACTTCTCATGCTCTAAAAGTACGCCAATATAGCCCTACGAAGCGGGAGTAAAGTGACCACTTTAGTCCCTAGGGAGTAAAAAGTAATTCGTTTTTTAATTTCCTTCATGTGATATAGAAACTCAAACAGCCAGTTAATATACTACTATTATCTGTGGAGTGTGGACCATCTTCATTGCGAAAATGTTGAGAGTTTTAGTTCCATGGTTTTTCCGCAAGGAAGGTGGCGCCATGCGTTTTAAATTCTTAATCTGTGACTGGTTTTGAAGAAAAAACTGACCGCGAAAATTTCTGAATTTTTGTCGAGTGTAAATTTGTCCGGTTTTATATACATTTATTAGGAATGTCCAGTGACAGTGAAGAGTTTGACGTCGAGCAAAGAGCAAAAGACATAATATACTGGCCTGCCAAAATAAGTATCACACTTTTAAAATTGCAATAACTTTTTAAGTACACAAGATATACTTTCGAAACAAAAAGGACTCAAAAAATAGTTTAATTTTGTCTATAGTTTCAAAGAAAGCTGAGAAAAATTGCTTTAGAACGTTTTTTTATTTTAAATCTCCAACTTCTGTAGTTAAGGAAAAATTGAAATTTTAAAAGTGTAGTACTTATTTTTGCAGGCCAGTGTAGATAATCTTTTGCCGCCAAAAACGCGGAAGATTTAACTAAAAACTTACGGAATTTCTATGGACTGGAGGAATAATTAATGTTTTTGTACTAAATTGACTATTTTTCTCGCACTCAAAGTGAAAAGTACAGTTTGCACCTCGAGACTAAACGCCAACTTAATATACCCTAGGTTTCATTAACTCCCTCGCAAGCTCGGGAGTCAAACCACCTCTGGTATATTATGGTTTCGTTTAGTCCCTCGTTATAAAATATACTATGAAAAGCGATAACTAAAACAGTTGAAGATTGAAGGATGTGTGTGTGATGTGTGTGTGTGTGTGTGTGATTGATTGTGGTTGATTGTTGAATGATTGCCGAAGTCGAAGGTACTTATGTATTTTTTACGTGCATATTATGACATTCACGGTTGTCATCAAAGTTCGTTGTACAACCGAAGCTTGATAGTCACTGGATATCAGAAAGATACGTAATAGCCCTGCTGGGCAGTTATGATCATCATTGGGGTTGCTATCCTGTAGATGTTGCCTGTCGAATATTTCGGTAAAATAGTTTTTTGTTATTGGTGTATTGCGTGTTTTGTAGTTTTCCTTGATTATACATGCTCTTTAACTTTGTGAGCGGCCTGTGACAACTGAAAGTTTGTTGTTTTGTCTAATGTGTGTGTTGAATTATTGTGTACCTATTTGGTTTTTCATGACCGGTTTGAACTTTATTTTCTACTATCTTATTAACGTGTTTCGTTATTTTTCTACTGCTATTACCATTGATGAACTGCGTCATTCTAGCTATGTTACAAGCTTTTATTTTGTTTCTTCTGTCCCGATGTGTCTGTCTGTAATCAAATCTTGCAAGTTAAATTGGCCACACTTCCCAGTTACCGATTGAGCTGAAATTTTGCACGCATATGTATATCGCATGACAATGCAATATTATGATAACATGGAGCTGATCTGATGATGGAGCTGGAAGGTATGGCACGTTCCAGCTCCATCATCAGATCAGCTCCATATCTGGAACTCAGTAATGAAACGACGCAACCCCATCGAGTTTGGGCTCGTTTGATTAGTCTTGAAGAGTACTTTGGCCCTGAATGGTAACCAGGGTTTGATGATGAAGCTGGAAGGTGGCCAGAGACCTCTCCGTAATAAAACGTCGTAACCGCATCGAGTTTGGACTCGTTTGATTAGTCTTGAAGAGTACTTTGGCCCTAAATGGTAACCAGGGTTTGATGATGAAGCTGGAAGGTGGCCAGAGACCTCTCCGTAATAAAACGTCGTAACCGCATCGAGTTTGGACTCGTTTGATTAGTCTTGAAGAGTACTTTGGCCCTAAATGGTAACCAGGGTTTGATGATGAAGTTGGAAGGTGGCCATCGATCTCCGTAATAAAACGACGTAACCGAAATGAGTTAGGGCTCGTTTGATTAGTCTAGAAGAGTACTTTGGCCCTAAATGGTAACCAGGGTTTGATGATGAAGCTGGAAGATGGCCATCGATCTCCGTAACAAAACGACGTAACCGAAATGAGTTAGGGCTCGTTTGATTAGTCTTGAAGAGTACTTTGGCCCTAAATGGTAACCGGGGTTTGATGATGAAGCTGGAAGGTGGCCATAGACCTCTCCGTAATAAAACGACGTAACCGAAACGAGTTTGGGCTCGTTTGATTTGTCTTGACCAAAGTACTCTTGTACTTTGGTCCTAGATGAGTTAAATAAATACTTTATTTATTTATTCAATTTGGGAAAACAAACAGTAGTATATTAAGCATTTATAAACAGTGTTGTCTTAAAATACAAATAAAATAAATTAGGTACACAATTGAATGAGCAAAGTACTGTAGTTCTACTTATAGGAAATAGCCTTGGTATATCAAAAAAGGACATAGTTAATGGTATTGACGCCCTACTTAAGTTAAAATTAGGCAAATTAATATTAGGTATGTGCATTTCCTTATTCGGACAATTTACTTGCTCAAGAAAATGATTTTATTTCTAGCTTAAATAACTTGATGCATATTTTATCATGTTGTCATAGTGACCGTATATTGGTTTTTGATACTAACAATTTTGTTAGAGATTTTGTTTTGATTCGGGATCATATGTTTCTTCCCAAAAAAAGTCAACATTTACCAGCTACACTGTTAGCTTTTAATATACACGTAGTTAATGATAATTTAACCGAGACTAGGTTAAGTGATGAATCAGTATTATCTAGTATCTCCTATAATACTGTAGTAGTAAACTATTAGAGCAGACAAAAGAGAAGACGGATAGTAATATTTTACTTTATCATCAGAATATAAATCGCTCCACATGGATATTTTATGTTTTAGTGAAACTTGGTTAAAACCAGATAGAATGTTGTTTAATGTAAATAACTTTTCAGTTGCCAGCGCGTTCAACAGATCCACATTCCACAGTGGGTGGTGGTACCTTGATACTTTGTAATAGCTGTCTCAGATATAAGGAAAGGAAGGATATCACTGCTTACTCTATTGATCGCTTATGTGAGGTAGCATGTGCAGAGGTTGAAGGGCATACTTTCTTATGTGTCTATAGACCACCAGCATCAAACTTGTCATTATTCTTAATCACAATGGAAGAGATATTAAGTAAACTTTTTAGAGATAATAAATTAGTTTTTGTTTGTGGTGACTTAAATATTGATCTGTTAGTCAATTCACCCGAAAAATGTAAGCTCATCGCACTGTTTAAATTATTCAATTTAAAATATTTATTTAATGAAGCAACTAGAGTAACGGCAACTTCAGCTTCATTAATAGATAATGTATTTACTAATTGTAAAGTTAAAAATTCGTTCTTAATTAGTGGCGTTAAGTCAGACCATACTGGTCAGCTTGTATCTTTTGATTTGGACAAAAAGATAAACTTTGCTAAAACTAATCAATTAAGACCTCTTACTAAAAATAAATTAAAATCTTTTAATAATAATGTTCTTAGCAACCTTTCAAACGCTAGTTTTGATTCAAAAGGCCCCAATATAAACTACGGCACATTATTTTCTACAGTTTGCCCAGAATACAATAAAACTTGTCCTTTGAAAACAGTTAAAGTCAATTCTAAATCAAAATTTTGTGAATGGGCCACTGCGGGAATAAGAAAAAGCAGAGATAATGTAGTAGATAAACAGAGACAATTTATATCACGAAAAATCCTTAACTTCGGATCAAGCTTTCCATACTTATGTTAGGAACTATACAAAAATATTCAAAAGGGTCTGCGCTCAAGCAAAATCTCAAATAATAATTAACAAAACTAGTAGTCTCTCCCAGTTGGGTTTGTGTTGTGTTTTTGCCCTTTGGGTGACTACTCTTGGTTGATTAAGTATTATCTTTGCTCCGTTAAGGGGCCCTTTTTCGAAATTTACGTTTCTCGATCGAGTTTTTTCCAGAGAAATCAACATATTCAAATTCGGAAAAAAAATATAGTAGGTACAGATACATGTTTGATCTAGTAATTTTTGTGGTTAAAATACAATATTTAACGTTTTGCTCGATAAAAAAAAATCGAAAGAAGTAACGTCGATTTTGAAAGTATTTTGAGTTGTATGAGACTTGGGGGAACGCAATTTTTATGAAAATTTAACATTTCATTTACTAATCGGGTTTGTCAGTGATATTATTGGATAGATTTATAACATGGCACTTTATTTTTATCTATACATATAATAAAACCGTTGAGACCAAAAAATCTGTACATTGAAGATTTAAAAAAAAAACCAGCCAGGGTGACTTAAAATAAGTAACTGAAGATATTAAAACCATTTTAAATTTTTTTGTTTGTTTGTTTGACCGCGCATCACGTAAAAACTACTGAACCGATATTGTTGAAATTTTCACAAATCTATTTAAATACATTCAGAATAACATATAGGCTATAGACATTTTTGGATTTTTTTGGAAAAAGGGGTTGAAAGGGGGGGTAAAGTTTGTATGAAAAAAAAAATTTAGATTGTTCTAGAATCATGAAACTCAGAATAAATACTTATTAATAAAAATAAAGAAATACCTGTTTCAGCATTTTTTAAAAATCTCATCCAGAGACGCAAAAAATAAGGTTTTATGTTTAAAATTAATAAACTTCAAACACCTAAACAATCAAATCCAATGAAGTGTAACCTTTTAAAGTTGCTACATATCCTTCGTATCTAATACAGGTAAATAAAATTTCTCAATTTTCTTGAAATTTGATTTTTGACGTGAATACGCACAAAATAGTGGAACTCAAGAAAATCAGCTTTCTTCTGTATAAGTAGTTGTACGAAATGTTTGTGCGCGCATCACGTCAAGATTACTGCATAGGCTTGCGCATCACGTCAAAATTACTGCATAGGCTACTTTAATATTTAGACTACATATTATCACGCTACTTCCTTAAGGGGGTAGCCAATTTTGCATTATTTCCGTATACTTCAATTGTTTGACGTTTCAGTCATGACGTAAGTACATGAGAACGGCTATTTGTGGCTTATGGCAATGAAATAAATAGCCTCCGCTACCGCTCTGTAAACTACGGGGTTGCAGGTTCAAACCCTCCAACATTATTTTCACTTTTTGTGATTTGTTTAATTTTTTTTTTGATGCTGTGAGATTTCCTATATTTTATTTAAATTGTGTCCATTTCTATATTTCTTATTTTTTTTCGTGAAATATTTTTCCAAAAAGTAATAGAGTAGTACTTATGGAAGAAGAATACAATCATGCTACCACCAAATTAATTGGGATAAGGGCAGGAGTCTGATGATGAGGATGATTTCTCCAAAAAGTAGTATAGCGAACATCAGAAGCCTGATAAATCCACGTATTCCTGCCGTGCAAGAACTGTGCTATGCTATTCGCAATAATCAATAATCCATACGCAGTTTACGTAGATTATACACTCGAGAGCAATGAATCCGGGTCACTTAAAGAATGTTAAAAATCTCGGAAACTAAAAATGATAGGTTAATGCAATAAATTGTATTTAATAGACAATGTAATACTCCTTAAATGAAAGTAAAAAAAATATGAGTCACCATACATTTTATTAACACAAAATTACATAAAGAAAAAAACTGTTGATCTCTCCTTAAAAGAAAAATAGGAAACATGAAATTTTTGAACTTTATTACGATTTTCTTGAATTTTAATACTTCGTATTGCCTCCTCGTGCTTCCATTACTGCGTTTACGCGGTTTGGCATGCTGTACACCAAGTTCCTTATACGATTTTGGGGAATATTCTCCCATTCCTCTGTGAGAGCAATTTTGAGCTCACGAAGCGTGATTGGGGGAGGGTTTCGTTGTTTTACGCATCTGCCTAGCTCGTCCCAAGCATGCTCGATCGGGTTGATATCCGGGCTGCGCGCTGGCCACTCCATACGAGTAATGTTCATCTCTTGAAGGTAGTCATTCACAATCCTACCTGTATGAGGTCGGGCATTGTCATGCATAAATATAGCATCCTCACCTAAATTGACCATAAATGGACCAACGTGATCATTGAGGATTTCTTCCACATATCTTACGCTAGTTAAAGAGCCGTTTTCTATGATCACCAGCTCTGTGCGACTTTCAGAAGAAATTCCGGCCCACACAAGTACAGACCCACCACCGTAGGCTACTTTTTCTTCGATGCATGCTTGCTTGAATCTTTCCCCTGGTCTTCGATACACTCTGTGTCTTCCATCGTGCTTGTAGAGCATAAATTTTGATTCGTCGGAGAACATAACTTTTGACCAATCTTCAATACTCCAATTTACGTGGCTCTGGGCATATCTTAGTCTTGAAATACGATGCCCACGCTCCAGTTTAGGGCCGTTTGCAGGTCTAAGGGGTTTTAAGTTAGATTCAGCAAGCCGACGTCTTACTGTCCATGCACTTGGGTTACTTCCTCCGAGGCGTCGAAACTGATTTGTGAGTTCAGTTCCTGTGAGAAAGCGATTTCGAAGCATGGTGTTCACCAAGTATCGGTCTTCTCGTGCTGTGGTACACCTGGTTCTGCCCGTTCCTGGTCTGCGTAGGTTAGAACCAGTTTCTTCGTAACGTCGGAGAACTCTTTGTACTGTTGACAGCGACACACCGACAGTCCTGGCTGTATCGCGCTGACTCCGGCCGGTTTCCAGCATTGTAAGTATTCTGGTGCATTCTTCAGGCGTAAGCGACATAATTTCAGCTTGAATAATGAATATAGAGCACTATCAACATGGTTTATGTACCCACATAAATGACAGATTACAAACAAAAGCAAAACCAAATGCTGTAATTTCGTAGTTCCATCTTCGAAAGTGGCCCTTTTTCAAATTTGATTTTTTTATGATATAACTATACAATAACTAAGAAGTTTTAATACCTTCATTTAAGGAGTATTACATTGTCTATTAAATATAATTTATTGCATTAACCTAGCATTTTTAGTTTCCGAGATTTTTAGGATTCTTTAAGTGACCCGGATTCATTGCTCTCGAGTGTATTTACAGCTAAATTGTTATTGGCCTCATATCGTGTTTTCGGGCGGGAGGAGACGCCCGGGTTCTTCCATTGTGAGGATCGACCGGAGGACACGGTGGAGCACACTGTGGATGTGCCCCATTTGGGCGGAGCACCACCGTGTCCTCGAAGCGGCGATCGGCGGCGGCGACCTCTCTCTCCCGGCCCTGGTTCAATACATGGTCCGGAGCGAGACAGATTGGGACGCCGTCACCTCCTTCTGCGAAGTAGTCATGTTAGCGAAGGAGGTGGCGGAACGTGACAGGGAGAGATCCTTACGTCCCGGCCACCGCGGGAGACGCCCTGGGCGTCGGGAGCCACGTGGTGGCCCCCGGCCACCGTAGGCGCGGGCCTGTGGACGGGGAGCTATGGGCTAGCTCGCCGTCCGTCCGTCTCATGACGACAGGCCGTGTCGACGGCGCGTTCGTGTTCTACGCGCGCCTCAAAGAGAGTCAGCAAAAAAGAAGGGGTCCGCAAGGGCCGATGCCTGCCGGGGCTGCGGGACTATTCGAAAGAGATACCGTGGCCCCGGAACACAAAGGGCGATGAAGGAACATGGATGGGTTTTAGTCAGTAAAAGTCTGACACTTCCTCCTGCTCCGGGAGGAGTCATTTGATGATTTCCCATCCAAAAAAAATAAGCTATATCGTGTTTGGGCTCAATTCATGCACCTTGATGAGAACTTTCGACCTAGCTGGAGTATGACTGTCATCGAGTGTCTAAGGATGAAAACCTAAGGCTGTCGAGGGAAGCCCCAAATTGGAAAAACATAGTACAATATTTTAACGATGATTGCATATATTTCCGAGAAATTAAATTGTTACCTACTTGAATCTATACTTATTATAAAGGAGAAAAGTTTGTTTGTTTGGTTGGTTGAACGCGCTAATTTTAGGAATTACTGATTCCAGTTAAAAATATCTTTTAGTGTTGGATAGCCCATTTATCGAGGAAGGCTATACGTTATATAACATCACGATACAATCAATAGGAGCGGAGCATCAATGAAAATGGTTGCAAATACAGCGAAAAATTATTGCTTTTGAGAGCTTCCATTCCGTGCGCTGCGTAAACGGTTAAAGTTACTTAACAATCATACATGTATGACGGGATTGTTCCTCTTAAAAAGTCCGCTAAAGCATATTATCTGCATTTTTTTTAGGTTGACTCACACTCTCTCTAAGCCTCTCTCTCTCCTTCGTAACGCAGACGAAGTTGCGCGGGTCAGCTAGTATTAAATAAATACATGAAAAACAGCACGCGCGCGGCGCACGGTACCGCGAAACAAACATTTTCAGCTGATAACTACCGTTCTTACAGTAGGTACGTGTATCTTTCTTTGGGGTCACTAGTATCTACTGCTTTCATTAGTAAGATTTCTGCATTGTAATGATTCTTAAAAATGAGTTAATTTTCATGAAAAGATTCATGACAATAACGTAGGTAATTTTATTGAATAATTTTAATGACATTGAACATGGCTATCGGTGACATCGGTACCACGGTAATATTATAATACAGTAGTGTAACTCGGCCGCATGATAGAAATAAATGCCTACAGCCGCGCGGTACGTGAACATGCGTTAGGGCTGCCCGTCTCCAGCATTTTAATTACATTTGCCTACTTTCTGTTTCTATTTAGTTTTGTGATTGTAAATATCCTTTTTATACAACATGTAACATAATTAACGCACATCCTGAAATTACTTTGTTCAGAATCGTTTACTGAATCGATTTCTATGATTTTTAATATAGGTAATTTTTTATCCCAAAAATAATTAAAGCTACTTAATTTATAGTCACACTACCCCTGTATAGTCCAAGCAAACTGAAATGGACCGTAACTCAAGGCAATAAGACTTTTAAAAGTGCAGTTTTATTTGTATTAATAGAAATTCCACCATTCAATACAAAATAAAGAAAAATGAACCGTATTTCAAGCAAGTTAAGTCTTTACAAAAACAGTTGAAGTAAACTTGGCGATTTAACCGCACGCACACACTTACAGACACTGGATACAAAGGAAACAATAGTTACCCATACCAACAAAATGCAAAATATGTCGTACCAGTTTTCGTTCCCTTTCTCGTGCAAATTAAAAACGTGGGATAGAGCGAGATAGCCATCATGACAACGGGCGGCGCGGGCGATGAAAGCTAACTTAAATAAATGTAAACAATATTTAGTCTCGCGCTACCTTCCGTACAGTGTATGCAAATATCGCGATGTCTTTCGAATAATTGACACAAAATGTTCAGTGAAATGGTGACTAATAGTGAGGCCTGTGGCACGGTGCAGTGTGGTGATAATGTGGTTCTAGCTGGCAGAACATTCAAGTCAACCAAAGGTATGGTACAAGAGTAGACCGCAGGGTAGGACTATGTTAGCTGCTACTTCGTGGCCATGGAACGTTCCGTCAGAACACAGCCATCGACAGGGGAGCCGATTGGCGTACACGTACTCGTTTTCAAAACGAAATATGGGATTAATTCGATGAGAACCCCCAATCAGCTGATTTGACGACTTTTTTTTGTGGGGACGTATTAAATCGTTGGTTTATTTTAAAAAATTGGATAGTGATCGCTTTTGATAAAAAATGACGAAGTGCTTTCTAAATTAAAACATCAATTAAGAAAACAGGCATTAAAATGTATTGAAGTTTTCTATTGAAGTTGAGTCGAGCGACGACGCGACGTTAACAGCTGTCTCGAACGCGAGCGAATACCTACAAGGCTAGCAAGACTCACACAGTCGTATACGTAGGTATGAGACCTACTTATGCGACTGTGTGCGTTCGTTGATTTGTACTGTGACTACAACATTCTTCCGGAAATAGGAAAACTAATTTATTAAATAATCATTGCTTATAGGTACATGTTTAATTAAAAATTCAGTGCATGTATTATGATTATAACATAATAAACTAATTGGGGTGTCTGAGGGTGTGCGTTAATTACGTTACATGTTGTATAAATAAATGAAATACTTTTAAATAGTAATAGTAATATACTTTTAATTGTATATTGAATAGGAAAGTGTTTAATAAAAATGCGTGTTGTTTTTTGATTGGTAGAATTAATACCACGTCTTTACTTTGAATTATGCAAACTAACAAAACACACATGCACCGAAGTTTTAACACAAGCGTAAGTAGGTAGGTACCTACCGTATCATGATTAATTCAGAACCGCGTATAACTACCTATTTCACTCGTCTCAATAACTTTCCGTTACTCTATTCGCTTTACTTATTTATTAATCCAAACATCTTTTTTTTCGTGAGATAAAAGGAAATACTTATCCATTAAAAAGACACACATTATGTACCTACCTACTAGTAAGTAATAGTTATTTGTTATACAAGAGTGCAAAGTTGCTTTTTAACCGCGTGCTCAATTTTGATAACCGAGCAAGCGAAGGATTCTAAAATTGAGTCACGAGCGCAGCGAGTGATTCAAAAATTAGAATCCTGAGCGTTAGCGAGGGAATCAAAAGAGCACGAGGTGAAAAATCTTTGCACTCGAGTGCAACA
Source organism: Xestia rhomboidea (assembly GCA_963853795.1). NCBI lineage: Eukaryota > Metazoa > Arthropoda > Insecta > Lepidoptera > Noctuidae > Xestia > Xestia rhomboidea. The sequence goes on from OY970775.1 coordinate 15,873,881, forward strand.
CGTAACTTTTCATCCCACCTCAGCGAGGAAATGAATAAATGCAAAAAAAAAAACATTTACAATCACAAGATACTTTTACTTTTATTTCAGTTTAGGTGTTAACTACTACATTATGGTAGGTAAGTATTACAGAATAATCTTTAAATTATAACAAATAATACTTAGGTACAATTAAGAAAAAATTAAAGTAACGTTGCTACAGTTAGTTAAGTTGAGTGTAATATTTATTTATTTATTTATTAAAACTTTATGCACAAGTAAAAACTGTACAAAGGCGGACTTAATGCCTTGGGCATTTTGTACCTATTTTTTTTCAATTTTTTTAATATCGTACTGTTTCAAATCCTTCTCGCGTGATTGTTGAGGGAGAAAGCTCATTTGCGCATTATTAACAGTTTCAGTCTATTCTGTTGGCGTCAAATAAACTTCTTCGTCGCCAAAACCACTTATTTTACGTTTTTCACTTGTTTTTAACCTAAGGTTTTAACGCGTTTTAATTGACCTGACAAGAAAATGGCGCGCGCAAAGCAAATTATAAAAGTACACCAAGAAGGTTCCGAGTCTGAGTTTTTAACAAATTAAAAAAGGTTGTACCTATGATAAATTCGGCACCATGGAGGTAGAAGTAAATAGGTTTAATGATGTTTTGAATTCACAAACTTAGTGCACACGATGTTCTAAATTCAATTTACTTTATCCTCTAGAGGATAAAAACGACTTTTGCACTCAGATATCGAAGAGCAAAAATACTCTTTCCGAGATGGGGGGATCAAAAAGTTTTATGCTATTACAGACCTACTTATATATTTTATTTTATTATAATTAATCACATATTTGTCTTTCATTATAGTAGGTACTCACCAAATCTTCTACCACCATTCTTTAAATTCTATAGAATGATCATCGCCTGCCTCAGTCATACATTCATTACAATATAAAGTGTATTAGTGTTACATAGTGTTATACGCACATCAAGCTATACGTTTTTGTTGCGAACTAGCTCTTATTACCAGCACGCAATAAAATGTAAACTACTGATTTTAGTTTTACTGTGGCGTGCTCGCTCGCCGCCATAAGTCACCAGAGTTCCTATCGCGACGGCTCCTATGCAACGCAGGCGCAAGCCCTCTCGATTCGTAAAATGCCTAAACTGTCGGGAAAAGAAGCCCTTAACTTTGTCTGGGGACCATGCTGCACATGTCTGTGAAGTACGAAAATTGGTTTTTGTATTAGCGTATTACAGGCCAGGCGCCGTGGTGGTGGTTGCTCTGTAATTAGTGGTTTGTCCTTCAGTGGTGGTAGTTTATCCATCAGTAGTGGTGGTTGTTTCTTCAGTGGTGGCGGTTGATCCTTCAGTGGTGGCGGTTGATCCTTCAGTGGTGGTGGTTGGTTCTTCAGTGGTGGTGGTTGATCCTTCAGTGGTGGTGGTTGGTTCTTCAGCGGTGGTGGTGGTGCTTAAGTCTATATAATAATCATCCTCGGCATCAGTGCACACGTTCTTTATTAGGTCTTCATAAGGTCGTACATCCGTGAATACTAGAATCCCTGTATCGTTTTTCCACATCACGAAGCTTCCTATGCCAAATAATGTATATCCGAAATGTAACGATGCGCCGGAAGCCAGCCCTGAGAAGTTGTCAATATTTCGAACACATATGAAATAACCCCATTGCCGCGGCAACCATTCTTCGCAGTCAACAATTGCAGCATCGTCTTGTACGTATTCAGTTTGAACTAAATTAGTATAATTTTTCAGTTCCTTTTCTTCTCTAAAATGTAAGGAACAAATAGTAATTGGTCCATTGATTCTATCGCTAGGTTTAGCGATTGGACTCATCATAGCGTTGCCTCTTTCCGAGGTGAAAGTGCCTACCCAATGAAACGTCTTATGGTTTTTCCAACTTTTTTGCCAAGTACCTAAAGAAGCTAAGGCAATTCCAAATTCTTCTGCCATTCTTAAGATCATCAAGTCGTGAAGGGGAGAGTCACGTTTATCATGCCAAAAATGCTTCTCATCCGGCGGCGTATATGCTACTTCACGAGCACACACAATGCCCTTAATTATTTTCACATCCGAAAAGTTCTCTTTAACACCTGTAGTTAAAACCACCACAATATTATTGCTAAGTAGTGGGTCTTTCACTAATTCCTTAAAAGGATTATAAGATGTTAAAATACGACTATAGTCTAGTAAGATCCCTGTAGCAATAAGTGACTTTTCTTCTCCGTTCGTGTTTGGTACATTTATGACAATAAGTACATTCCTCTGTCTGGTGGGAACCTTGTTATCCTTAAATATGTCAAGTGGACCGTACACTTCTCGGGGATGACCTGTCCATTCCATGTCTTCATATGTAATTGCCGCCTGAGTATTGCTTAAAAAGTTTAACAATACGAACATCACCAACAAGCGGGAGCAGGACCTGTAACAAACCAAGGAACTTTACAAGTTGCTGTACGTGAAAGCACGAATAACAAAGAACTACTTTATGTTCGAAGTCCACATTCCTTTAATTTCGAATGAGGACTACAACCGTTTGTTTGTTTATTTCAAGGAAATTATATACTAACTGGAATGAGTACGAACAAAAAACAAAAAAAAAAAAAAACTATCTCAAAAGCTTAGAGTTTAAATTTGGACAATGGATTCAATAGAAAAGAAAAAAAAACAAAACGTTCCGAGCGAGAAACGGACAAAGGTGGATGGTGTCTCTGTTTTGCCTTGTCACCGATGTAAACAATATGGCCGATACATTTTCGCGTTGAAGTCATTTAAGTACTTTTATTGTATATAAGTGAAATAATCCGCTTTAAATATGGTAAAATTGTGTTGTGTGAAGGGGTGTAGTAGTAAGGGTTTGCTGGATGTGGAATTTCGTTTTTTAGGGAAGTTTTTTAACTTTGCTTGTTTATTACGACTAGGGTTACCATGTTTTAAATTGACAAACGGGAATATCCAAATAAATTAAGTAAGTTCGAAGTTTCGAACATCGTTGTCGTACATAGTAATCAAAAGTATATTTTATAAATTAGAAACATCGGACATCGCACATGGTGTCGGTAGTACATAATTTGCTTTTTAAATACAAATATTGAAAAGAAAAGAGTCCGCCGCACCGTGCCGTGCCATGCCGGTCCTAAGGATTTTTCCATGCTTCTCCAGCAAAAGAATCCATTTGGCGAGCTGCGAGTGAAAATGAATGGTTTCGGAATATAAAATAAATATTGGCGAATGTTACTAAAACATTATAGGTAAACAGTCATAGCATGAATATGCGATTTTCTTCAGTCTGTGTCTGTCTGTCTGTCTGAAAAAATATATAATATTAACGGAGTCCTTGAATCCCCGAATACAAAAGTCGTCTGGATAGACAGGTTGCAAAATGGATAATTTGCAAGTGGACGGTACAGACATACATTTAAGTTAACATAAAAAGTTAATGACATCCACTCTTGAAGCTATTTCGCCTAGAATGCTATTGAGTTGCAGGTCAACATCATTAAATAATAAAATAACAGCTACTCTTAAACTGTCTCAAGAGTTAGTATGATCATTGGACACCCTATTAGAAAGAGACAACATCCACTCTTGAAGCTGTTGATGTCAAAGGAATAGGGCATAGACAATATACATTTGAGTAATACTCAATTAAAGAGACTTCACACGAACAAACCATAGAGAAAGCACGTTTAGTCGATCTTTAAGGCCCGGTCACACCGGATGCGTAGCATGACGTGACGCGTGCACGCATCAGTTGTAATGTATGAAACTGTAAGAAAGATGCCAGATCAGATGCGTGACGTATGCACGTGCGTCACTCACGCACGCAGAGCCGCATCAACTGACAAACCGAGTCCGCGCGCGTGTGTAGAGGAACGGCACCGTCGCACACGCGCCTGCAGTGATGACGTTGTATTATATGGCGATTGGCGCTCCCTGTTAGATGCCAGACCGGGCACGCACGCACACGCATCGGTCATTGCTGCACGTACGCACGCACGGCAGGTTGTATTTATTTACAAACAGAATATAGTTTACGAGTGTTTTTTCCCAATGGAGACAATTTAAAAGGAAAAACTAATAGTATAAATAGTTCGCAAATATGAGTGTATCTACACCACCAAACGTATAGAGTACAAAAATAAAAGTTATAATTTATTGTTAGGGAGAGAATCAGGACTAAAGTCACTTTGTAGCAGCAGAAGATTCTTGGCATAGTAGCAACAATAACGCTTCTTCATCAGAAGAACTGCGGTTGTCTAATATCTTTTCGCCAAATGCTCTCAACTCATTATGGCTGCTGACAATGTGGCTCGTACGCGCGTGTTGCAGTTACCTGCGTGACGTGATGCGTGCGCGCGTGCCGCGCGTGACGTGTGCTGCACCGTATGCTTAGTGCGAGTGTCATACTAAAATTCGAGTAACGTCTCGATCACGTAAATCGAGTTAACGTTAACATTTACGTCGTCGATAATGACAATTGAGTGCCCCTAAAAAAGTGAGGACCGTTTCGAGCACATCGCTAACGTTTGGTAGTTACAATTTGGTAGTTGCAAGTTACAATTTTGACAGTTTTGACAGTTCGAATACGCAACGCAGTTACTTGCGAGCGTGAAAAGTTGTCACATAAGATTTTGTGGTGAGAGCATCGTGAGAGTGGTGAAATATCAAAGTAATTTAATTTAATTTCATATTGTGAATTAAACTTACAATGGAATTTCGTATTATTTCCTTTGGAGAATGTTCGAGACCGCAAAAGCACAAGTAGCGTAATTTACCGCCACAAAAACGTAAACACGGTCACGTAAACAAAGATTACAGGCATTATTAGATCATTTGCTTAGATCTCCATGACTAAAAAGTAACAAACTTAGTTTTACAAACTTCACAGATGGATCAAGGTCACTCACTACACACCAAAAGATATAAATTACACTAACTGCTCCATTTATGTCACCAGCATTTCAAATTGGGACGGGCTATCTTTATTTTTAAAAATAATTCAAAACTGCGTCCAAATCACAACACAAACTTTCGTAAACACAAACGAAACTAATGACATTGGCCACAGATAAGTAATATCGGCTAACTTCGTTGTATAACCACCACTAGTTGAATAGGCAGTCGCTTCTTTAAGAACACAAAATACGTATGTCAATTAATTTTGGCCGGTTACTAATGTACGCGCGGTGAGTTAACGCGAAACGAATGAATGTTTATTATGATCTCACACTCGCAAGTTATCGATAGTCGATTATCACTCACAATTTGTAGTTCTCACGTATTACGCTAGGTGGCGCTCACCCAGCGCCATACAAATTTGCGTAAACGTTACCGCGCTCGATGCGATAACAAAACTCGCACTAAGCATACCGGTCTTTAAAGCATTTATATAATAATAATAATTAATTTATTTTCAGTTAACTTTACAAACTTCTACAACATATAATCTTACATAGAGGCCTCCTTTTACGTATGATAAATACCTGTGCTAGGAGACCCCGCTCTTCTAAAACTAGTAATAATAATAATGTAGGAGTGTCATACGTATACAAACAAAATTAAACTTAAATCTAGGAGTAATGTGTGTGTATGTGCGTGTGAGTGCGCGCGCGTGTGTGTGTGTGTGTGTGTGTGTCTATCACATGATACTTTGTAAAAGAGTTTCAATGTCGTCATAACTCTTGCCTTTTAGCCAGTCTATTAAAGATTTCTTACATTCTCGATAACACATAGGGTAAATATTTAAAAGTTTATTTAATTTGTTGTACATGGAAGCGGATTGTCTGGTGAACTGTCTTTTCGCATAAGAGGTTTTAACCGAGACTTCTGGTGCAACAAGATATTTTCTCCTTTTATTGTTGAGTCTAGAATCATAGCGGTGGGTTTTATGTAATTTTAAAACAGCATGGAGTACATATAATTTCCTGACTGTAAGAAGGTCAGTAAGTGAGTTATATAGTAGGTATTTTTAAAAAGCTGCTGGATACTGGATGGATACTACATGGAGCTGCGCACTGGAGATCTGAGAGCTCCAGCAACTGGCCAAAGTTAAAGCAATGCATCAAACGACAAAAAGATAACTTTATTTGTAACGTAACATACAAAACAAGAATGCACCTTGCGAAGCAAAACTACTAGGTAATCATGCAACTACGTCACCGTGTGACGCAGGGGGGAGACAGTTAGAACAAGCACTACTTCTGTGAAGAAAGAGTCGCCATCTACTTTACTTAACCAATAAATTATGTATCTCTGTTCAATTAATGAAAATCAAATAATTAAGTTCTATAATTTAATTTACAGTAGTTTTATAAAGAATATGTTAGCTTTTGCTATTTATTTCGTTGAAAATATTTAGAATAATTTAATTTGCAAGATATAAAATTATATTTATTATATATATATAAATATAATAGATATATTAATATTGTATCCAATGTTACAGGTCCCATCGACTTTGATAATTATGTATTTTTCTCTGTCATAATACATATGTTGAGGATCGTGCAAAATACGTTTACGTAAACATTATGGAACTAAAACTCAGACTTATTGACCTATGTTATGGATAATAGCACACATACAATAATGCAAGAAATAGACGACATAGCTATAGCGCAATCTAAAGAATTGCAAATTGATAATTTTTCAAAACAAGTTTATGTACATAAATCGGATCTTACAATAATATCACAAAATATTAGAAGTATATATAGTAATTTAGATGATTTACTAATCACTTTAACACAATTTAAGTTTAGTGTTGACCTTTTGATCTTAAATGAATGTAGGCTAGACGCAAATAAACCTGTCCCTGAAATTAAAAACTATTATATTTTTACCACAAGTAACCATATAAACCAGTGCGATGGCGTGGCAGTATATATCAAGTGTGATCACAAGGCTAGTGTTAAGGAAATAATATTAACTCACGCATCATGCTTACAAATAATAATGCCTAATCTCGTTGTCCTTGCTATTTATCGTTCACCCTCAAATAATAACGCTGACAGTTTTTTGGACTCGCTAAATAATCACCTAGACTCGCTTAAATCATATAAAAATATTGTTATAACAGGTGATATAAACATTAACATAATTTATAAACCGCTGACCCGCAGTTTTGCATGTTGTTTGTAATTGAAAACTTACGAAATGCAATTCAGAAAAACACAGTCGTATCGCAGCTGAGCAACAAAAATCACAACATTAAACCATGGATCACATCAGGTCTTATTCGCTGTATGAAACATAGGGATAAACTGCATATGAAAGCTAAATCTAATCCAGAAAATGTTGTATTGCAACTTTCGTACAAAAGATATCGAAATTTCTGCAATGATCTTCTTAGGAAAATTAAAATCAACTACGACAAAATGGCATTGGAAAAGGCTGGAACAAATAGTAAAAAGATCTGGAAATATATTAAAGACGCAACGTATTCTACAAAACAATATGAGTCATCTTCAAGTTTATTACAAGCACACTCGTCACCAGTGGCCGCCATCCGCTAACATAGCAAATAATTTCTTTGTTAATGTGGGTAAGTGTCTGGCAGAAAAAAATCTGGTTCAATTCCAAAACCTGACGAGCATTCCTTTAACTTCTAACACTGCTTTAACATCCTTCGCGCTGCTAGATACTGACGAGACTGAGGTAGATAGTATAATCATGACCTTGAAAGAAGACTGTGCAGTTGGCTGGGACAACATTTCGAATAAAATTATTAAAAGATTCAAGGACATTTTAGTACCGCCACTGACCTACATTTTCCGCATTTGTTTATCTTCAGGTCAGTTTCCAGAGTGTCTCAAAAAGGCTGTAATTATTCCTGTCTATAAATCAGGCAGCAAAGAGCAAGTGACAAATTATAGACCTATTTCTTTACTACCTTCTATGTCAAAAATATTGGAAAAAATAATAAACAAAAGGTTGTTGAAATATTTGGAAGATAAATCTATTCTGTCTGAAAGACAGTTTGGATTTAGACCTGAAGTTTCAACTGCCGATGCGGTACATCATCTGACTGACTATCTAGCGAAAGAACTTGACAAGGGTAACCACACAGTAGGAATTTTCCTGGACCTCGCCAAAGCTTTTGACACAGTTTCCATTCCAATTCTATTGCGCAAGCTTGAGATCATGGGTGTAAGAGGCACCCAATTGAAAATATTCAAAAGTTATTTAGAAGATCGTTCCCAGTGCGTAAAGATTGGCGATGTTTTCAGCGCTGTTCAAAAAACCACATTTTATGGTGTTCCCCAAGGAAGTATTCTAGGACCCACCCTTTTTTTGATTTACATAAATGACCTTTGCAATCTAAAGCTAGAGCATGGTACTATCATTACCTACGCTGACGACACTGCTTTACTTTTTTCGGCTGACTCAGAAAATGAAGTCTACAAGCTTGCGCAACACGGATTTAATATTGTAAATAAATGGCATCAAAATAACTCACTAACTCTAAATGCAGAGAAAACAAATTACATTAAGTTTTCGATGCGCAAGCATATAGCCAATATCCCCTCAGCGTTGCACGCTCATTGTTGCCCAGTCCTTGCAGATAGCCAGTGTAAGTGTCCCAATATTAAGAAGACTGATAAAATAAAATACCTGGGTATTATAATAGATGAAGCCCTTTCCTTCAAACAACATATAGAAGCTCTAAATAATAGAATTCGTAAGCTGATATTCGTATCCAAAAAAATACGATTTATTACAGATCCAAAAATACTAAGGCAAGTATATTTTGCTCTTTGTCAGTCAATTCTGACTTACTGCATTACTTCATGGGGTGGGGCGAGAAAAACTCTGTTATTGCCCATTGAAAGAGCTCAAAGAGCTATTCTCAAGGTGGCTACTTGCCGCCCTTTCCTTTTCCCCACTAACCTCCTGTATAAATCTTGTGAAGTACTAACAGTTCGACAGTTATTTATTATGAGCACTGTACTAAAACAACACGCAGCACTTCCATACAGCACTGAATTCACAAAAAAAGACGGAAAGATATAGTTTGCCCTCAAAAAAGTACAAAACACGCTTTCACAGCCAAGTTATATGTACCTCGGACCGCTACTCTATAACAGGCTTAATGAAAAAGGAAGCATCTACTCCTTAAATCACAATAACTGCAAGAAAATCCTTAAGGAAGCTCTTCAAACTATGTCCTATGAAGATACAGAGAAGTTATTACTTGTGCTAAAGTAAATATTGTCCACATTATTGTTATTTTTTTAAATTAGTTTGTTAAGTTAAAATAGTAAAAATTTTATATACCTTTTACATTGTTACCAATATTATTAATAAGACATAATAATATGATTATTTAATCAATTAATGTTACCTCAAATCGCCTGAAACACAAGATTACCTAGTTCAGGCTCAAAGCATGGGTGAACTTGACATAGATTTAAGAAAAACTGTAAACATGTAAATGTTTACAGTTTTTCTTTATATATTTTTTTAATTAAAAATTTATTATTTATTATTATATTTACATTTACTATTGGTGTTAAGTACTTTCATGAATATTTTTTTATCGTCGGCATAGAGAAGATGTTTAGAGAAACGGAAACATTGCGTTATGTCAAAAAAATAAATATTATAAAGTAAGGGGGATACAAGCGAGCCCTGTGGCACCCCGGAAGTAACATCCACATAATCAGATCGGTAACTACCGATAACAACAGCTTGCCGCCGATTTCTCAGGTAAGAGTCTATCCATCTTAGCAAATTCCCCTAAATACCTACGGCTTTTAGTTTTTCGGTCAGAATGCAGAAATCTACCCGGTCAAACGCTTTCTCAAAATCTGTGTAAATTACGTCCACTTGGGCACCGTCGTTCATACCAGCAACAACATAGTCGGTAAGCTCAAGAAGGTTGGTATTGACTGTACGAGATTTTACGAAGCCGTGTTGGGAAGTGGGTATACAATGTTTGGTCGCAGCGTAGATGTGGTCGTATACAATTTTCTCCAGCATCTTCCCAAAGTTGTTCAATAGCGATACACCTCGGTAATTAGTTACATCCCGTTTGGAACCTTTTTTGTGGATTGGTACAATTTGAGCCTCTCGCCATTGTCGCGGATATGTGCCCTCGTCGAGAGATCGCTGGAAGATGCTCTTAAGGGGAGTAGTTAAACCTAATTCACATTTTTTTATAAATATTGTAGGAAGCCCATCAGTACCAGCTCCTTTATTGCTATCTAATAATACGAAAACGGTTTTTAGTAATACGGGAGTGATAACAAAGAGTGAGTAACATCTGACAAGGGGGTATCATCGCAACACATAGTACTATTAATGCTAGTAGGACTAAAAACACTTTGAAAAAAGTTATTAAATGCATTGCAGATGTCCTCACCGTTCGAGTACGTTACCCCTTGATATACTATCTTGCGAGGGTATCCAGCAGATTTCCTTTTATTATTTACGTACTTCCAAAACTCTTTAGGAGATTTTATTAATTCTTCCTCGTATATTTAGCGTACGACTCTTCTTGGAGAAGTTTTACTCTAGATCTTAACAAAGCAAATTCGGCATAGTCTGTTTGATATTTGAATTTTTTCCATCTTTTGTGTGCTTTAAATTTTTCTTTGATGGCATTTATTAATGATGGAGGGTACCATTTCGGGTATCGGAAACGCCCTGATACTTTTACCGTTGGGACATGTGCTTCTATAATCGAGTTTAGTGTTCCGTAAAGGATGTCGACACCTCCTCTACACTACGCTAGATACGCTAGATAGGTATGTTGTTCAGGATACACCCCTAACCTAAAAGAAAATAATAGAAAATATGAAGCAGTAATTGCGTTAGTGAAGATACATCCTTGGTTGACCTTTACTTAAGAAAGATTAGCTGATTCTAATGAGGTAAGCTCAACGGAAGATGTAGGTGAAAAGGAAACTATTGAAGGTACTGATAATATGGAAATAAAGCCGTCAGAAATGTCAGTAGGTATGGGGGTGTGGAGAGTACTGGGAAAATGACTGACAACGTTTAATTTTAAAATGAATTGGTATCATGAATTTTTTAAAGATTATTTTGTAATTGGATTTGATAAGAATTATGATAGTTTTAAACTTTATTAAGAAATGAATAATAAATTTGATTTTGATTAATGAATTTATATAAAATGTTTTCCTACTTTATGAAAAGTAGTAAAATATGTGTTTTGTTATTTATGTTATTTGTCTTTTTTATATTATATAGTATAAGAACACATATTTCTAGCATAACATAAATAAGTTAGTCGTAAACAAAAAGGTAACAAGAGGACTCTGTTACTTCATGATGAATGGCCGACTGTTAGCTTTTGCTATTTATTTCGTTGAAAATATTTAGAATAATTTAATTTGCAAGATATAAAATTGACTGTTTAATAAAAATAATTTAATTCGTGAATAATCGTTCGTGTTTTGACTTCCATCCGTAACTTAATTTACTGCGGTCGGCCATGTTGAAGCAGTCTGATTTGTAGAGCGATACCGACCGGTGTTATGGTTCCACTTATCCTTTCTTCTTATAAATAATTGTTCCATTTTTATCAAAATTATCACGTTTTTATTTCATGGCTGTTTCGTATTATCAATTATATCACAACCTTGTCTCGGAAATCCTTTTTGTGTGACATAATCTGGCAACATCATATTATGTTTAATTATTTACAAATTCTCTGTGTAACTGTCAATTCTATTAAAAAAAAAAAATCGTACCAAAATGTAGCCGGCGAAATTCTTTCTTGTTTTTTGCATCGTATAGTTGATCAAAATGCAATTTGCGAATAAAATTGATAGCTCGTATTAGAATGTATCATCATTATTATTATGTAGTCACAAATTTCATTATGATCAACATACGACGTAAACAAAACAGCTGCTATTTGCAAAAAAAACAAGGAAATTTGAATGAACACCTTTATGTAAACAAATATTGACATACACGTATACAACATGTAACGTAATTAACGCACACCCTCAGACACCCCAATTAGTTTATTATGTTGTAATCATAATACATGCACTGAATTTTTAATTAAACATGTCTAGGCAATGATTATTTAATAAATTAGTTTTCCTAATTCCGGAAGAATGTTGTAGTCACAGTACAAATCAACGAACGCACACAGTCGCATACGTAGGTCTCATACCTACGTATGCGACTGTGTGAGTCTTGCTAGCCTAGTAGGTATTCGCTCGCGTTCGAGACAGCTGTTAACGTCGTCGCTCGACTCAACTTCAATAGAAAAGTTCAATACATTTTAATGACTGTTTTCTTAATTGATGTTTTAATTTAGAAAGCACTTCGTCATTTTTTATCAAAAGCGTTCACTATCCTATTTTTTAGATCCTCGGCACGTCTTGTTGTCGCACTAAAATAAACTAACGATTTAATACGTCCCCACAAAAAAAGTCGTAAAATCAGCTGATATGACTCATCGAATTAATAGCATATTTCGTTTTGAAAACGAGTACCTACGTGTACGCCAATCGGCTCCCCTGTCGATGGCTGTGTTCGGACGGAATGGTCCATGGCCACGAAGTAGCAGCTAACATAGTCCAACCCTGCGGTCTACTCTTGTACCATACCTTTGGTTCACTTGAATGTTCTGCCAGCTCGAACCACATTATCACCACACCACACCGTGTCCTCACTATTATGCACCATTTCACTGAACATTTTGTGTCAATTATTCGAAAGACATCGCACGCAAAAAACTAGTTGCATACTCTCTACCGGGTCGCGCGTGACTAAATATTGTTTACATTTATTTAAGTTAGCTTTCATCATAAGGAGCGCGGGCGCCGCGGGTGTCATGGTGGCTATCTCGCTCTATCCCAGGTTTTTAATTTGCACGAGAAAGGGAACGAAAACAAGTATGACATATTTCGCATTTTGTTGGTATGGGTAACTATTGTTTCCTTTGTATCCAGTGTCTGTTAGTGTGTGCCTGCGGTTAAATCGCCAAGTTTACTTCAACTGTTTTTGTAAAGACTTTAACTTGCTTGAAATAAGGTTTATTTTTCTTTATTGTGTATTGAATGGCGGAATTTGTATTAATACAAATAAAACTGCACTTTTAAAAGTCTTATTGCCTTGAGTTACGGTCCATTTCAGTTTGTTTGGACTATACAAGGGTAGTGTGACTATAAATTACGTAGCTTTAATTATTTTTGGGATAAAAAATTACCTATATTAAAAATTATAGAAATCGAATCGATTTCTATAATTTTTAATATAGGTAATAAACGATTACGGTAGTAAACGATTCTGAACAAAGTAATTTCAGGATGTGCGTTAATTATGTAACATGTTGTAAATGCATTCCTATCTACCTATAGCTACCCAAAGAGCCATAGTTCTCGTTAAGAAATCCAGCAAGTCGCTCGCGCGTGTTCGAAGCGTGCGCTCGTGTACCAAATTATCGGTGTCCCTATACGTCACGCGATTAGTACTACCTTTTTTTTTTTTTTTCGGATGGGAAATCATCAAATTACTTCTCCCGCTCTGGGCGGAGCAGGAGGGAGTGTCAGACTTTTACTGACTAAAACCCATCCATGTTCCTTCATCGCCCTTTGTGTTCCGGGGCCACGGTATCTCTTTAGAATAGTCCCGCAGCCCCGGACGATTAGTACTACCTTGCGTTAGCGAAATATTAATTTTTAGTTTTGATTATGGGAAGTGGAGAAGATGATGAATCTGGTGATGAGGAGAGTTTACCTAGCAACCAACAACAATTTGAAAAATCGTTGCAGCCAAGTAATTTGCGAAATTATATAATAACGAGACAAGAAAGAGAAGGAAAGAAAGACAAGATGAGAGTAACGAGGATGATGACTTTATTACTGTTAGCAGAAGGAAACCTAAACGTTTCGTTCGAAGGCCTTTTTCGGGAAATTGAAAATATGAGGGCAGATGTGGAAAAAAATGTGAACTTCCATGATAAGCATAAAGTATGTATGACGTCGGTTGAAAATATGCCCAAACAAATAGCATTAGCAAAATTACTAAAATCTGAAAATATCAAAAACATTATAAGAATTAAATTCAAAAGTTTTAACAAGGTGCTTGTTCAATTTCAAGAAAAGGAAGATACTATTAAAAGTGATTTATTGTGTTTTTGTGTAGATAAGTGCTTCAAAACTGTGTGAAGTGGATGTTTACGACATCATTATAGTGCAGTGCTACTTATTAACGTACTTATTAACGTCAGATGACGCACGCGATGACGTAACGAGGTGGTGAGGGAGGGGTATTGCTCCGTTATTTCGGGTGGTAACAGAGAGGTTAAACTATATAAAATTGAAGGAAATGGGATGGAGATGCCAATTGATTAATGAGTTGTCAATATCTTATGGTGTGGTAAAAGGAGTTGATCTGGATATGAGCGATGAGGAGCTCATGGGCATGTTTGAATCTAGTACCGAAATAGCATCTATCAAAAGATTAAAACGAGTTGGTTCGGAGGGAAAGTGGATTGACAGGGAGTCAGTGAGAGTTGGTTTTAAAAGTAAAAATCTACCGCTTCATATCTAAGCGTACGGATGCCGGTTTAAGGTTGAATCTTACGTGTTCCCTGTGACTCAATGCTCGGGATGGATTTTGACAATTTGGACATGTAATAAAATATTGTCCTACGAAGAAGAAACTGTGTCCAAAATGCGGGGGTGATCATGTAAATTGTGATCTTAATAATTTCGTTTGCCTTAATTGTAATGGTGATCACATTGTCATCGACAAAACTTGCCCTTTCTTTTTGAAAGAAATAGATATAAGGAATGTTATGAGTAGTGAGCAGTTAACTTATTGAATGGCACTTCAAAAAGTTACTGAAAAACAACAAAAGAATAAATACACATCAAACGATACCTCTAGAAACCCTATAAAACCTACGAACTTATGTAGAAAGCCGAGTTGAAAGCTACGCTAATACACTCGAGAGCAATGAATCCGGGTCACTTAAAGAATGTTAAAAATCTCGGAAACTAAAAATGATAGGTTAATGCAATAAATTGTATTTAATAGACAATGTAATACTCCTTAAATGAAAGTAAAAAAAATATGAGTCACCATACATTTTATTAACACAAAATTACATAAAGAAAAAAACTGCTGATCTCTCCTTAAAACAAAAATAGGAAACATGAAATTTTTGAACTTTATTTTATTACGATTTTCTTGAATTTTAATACTTCGTATTGCCTCCTCGTGCTTCCATTACTGCGTTTACGCGGTTTGGCATGCTGTACACCAAGTTCCTTATACGATTTTGGGGAATATTCTCCCATTCCTCTGTGAGAGCAATTTTGAGCTCACGAAGCGTGATTGGGGGAGGGTTTCGTTGTTTTACGCATCTGCCTAGCTCGTCCCAAGCATGCTCGATCGGGTTGATATCCGGGCTGCGCGCTGGCCACTCCATACGAGTAATGTTCATCTCTTGAAGGTAGTCATTCACAATCCTACCTGTATGAGGTCGGGCATTGTCATGCATAAATATAGCATCCTCACCTAAATTGACCATAAATGGACCAACGTGATCATTGAGGATTTCTTCCACATATCTTACGCTAGTTAAAGAGCCGTTTTCTATGATCACCAGCTCTGTGCGACTTTCAGAAGAAATTCCGGCCCACACAAGTACAGACCCACCACCGTAGGCTACTTTTTCTTCGATGCATGCTTGCTTGAATCTTTCCCCTGGTCTTCGATACACTCTGTGTCTTCCATCGTGCTTGTAGAGCATAAATTTTGATTCGTCGGAGAACATAACTTTTGACCAATCTTCAATACTCCAATTTACGTGGCTCTGGGCATATCTTAGTCTTGAAATACGATGCCCACGCTCCAGTTTAGGGCCGTTTGCAGGTCTAAGGGGTTTTAAGTTAGATTCAGCAAGCCGACGTCTTACTGTCCATGCACTTGGGTTACTTCCTCCGAGGCGTCGAAACTGATTTGTGAGTTCAGTTCCTGTGAGAAAGCGATTTCAAAGCATGGTGTTCACCAAGTATACCTGGTTCTACCCGTTCCTGGTCTGCGTAGGTTAGAACCAGTTTCTTCGTAACGTCGGAGAACTCTTTGTACTGTTGACAGCGACACACCGACAGTCCTGGCTGTATCGCGCTGACTCCGGCCGGTTTCCAGCATTGTAAGTATTCTGGTGCATTCTTCAGGCGTAAGCGACATAATTTCAGCTTGAATAATGAATATAGAGCACTATCAACATGGTTTATGTACCCACATAAATGACAGATTACAAACAAAAGCAAAACCAAATGCTGTAATTTCGTAGTTCCATCTTTGAAAGTGGCCCTTTTTCAAATTTGATTTTTTTATGATATAACTATACAATAACTAAGAAGTTTTAATACCTTCATTTAAGGAGTATTACATTGTCTATTAAATATAATTTATTGCATTAACCTAGCATTTTTAGTTTCCGAGATTTTTAGGATTCTTTAAGTGACCCGGATTCATTGCTCTCGAGTGTATTATCGCAGGAAACAAAACAGGATCAATACAAAATCAAGAAGAATTTGTCAAGCAGACAGCTCAGGAAAAAATGGAAGAAATTAAAGTATCACAACAAGATCAACGAGATAGCACAGAAAATACAACACAATATACAGCTCAAATAAATGGAGGTAGGGCAAAATTTCAAAAATTAGGAAAAGTCAGAATGCTCCTAGACAACCGATCGGAAAAGAAATAAGAAAAACTCCTAATGAATAGCATAGGGAAAGAAACGAACAATCACGGTATAAGTCTGAACATATAAAGTTTATTAATAAGTTTAAAAACATTTACAAGTCTGAAGGTACTTTTGAGGATAAAGTTATATTGGTAATTAAAATGATTTATGAAGTAATTAAGGAGATGTAACAAGGTAGGTTTTTAGGTGGAGTGATTTTTGGAAAATTAATATATTACTAGCTAGTCTTTTTAAATATAAATTGCAGTTAATTTAAGTTTCAAGTGAGTAAGAAATTTCAAATTAATGTGAATATGTACAAATGGCGTGCTATTTTCCAATTTGTATAGAAACTTTAAACAATTAAATCTCGTAAACCATGAACGTCCGCTTATTGAAAATTTGCAAAAAGCTTTCTATTTATGTGTACTATCTACAAAAAAAAATAAACTTTGAAATTCTTGTCTACTGGAAATTTTATCCGCAAGCGAAGCGAGCTCGAAATTATTTTGATGCCTTGCCTTTGAAATGTTTGAATTGTTTCGACCTGTTGGAGTTACTTGGTCGACTTACAATAGACAATGTAAAGATCCAAGAGAGAGCGAAGCGAGCTTGAAATTTTTTACATCTTGCCTCGAATAAATTCAGATAGGTAATATTTATATGTAATTTGAGGTCAAAATGTCCACATGCTACATTTTTTGCAAACTTGTGTATGCTGTATGCTTGCCAAAATTGCCTATTAAGGCCTCGGGGCCTCCTATTTATTTCAGCTTCTGTCTATACCGATCAATCATGCGAAAATCCAATAGGAGTGCCAATCAAGAAGCACAAAAAAATCGGCCACACCGGCCCATCGAGCATCCGGCCCATCAGGCATTTGCCCGATTTGCCCGTATGGCCAGTCCGGGCCTGTCTACTGTTACCCAGTACTAACTGGGTTGTGGAGGGAAGATAGGCAGTCGCTCAGCTATTCAGCTGCATCCGGTTAGACTGGAAGCCGACCCTAACATATTTGGGAAAAGGCTAGGCAGATGATGATGATTTTGTAATGATTTGAAAATCATAGAGCATTTAAAATAAAACAAAATACCTTGTTACAAAAAGTCAAAACCGGTTGGGGATCGAACTCGCGAAAAATGTTTTTTTTTTTTTAAACAATAATCACAAAAAGTGTATTTACTGGCCGCGATTCGTACTTGTGAACCCCGGTTTACTGGGCAGTAGCTGAACAACCAGGCTACTTACACCGTTGACAACTGGTCTAAAATAGCCGTTCTATTCTAATGCATGTTATGACAGTTGTCAAACAGTTGAGGGATATGGATATAATGCAATATTACTTATCCCCCAAGTTATTGGCGTGATAATATAATTATGGCCTATTTGTTATTCCAGACCATAATATATCTCTATGCCTTTCATCCAGGGGGCCGAGTCTGCTATTACAATAGCCTCTGTGTCACAATGATCTATCATTGATTTCATAATTGTTGATTTTGACAAGTTTGGTAATCTTCTAATATAGTGGCGTCATTATGACTTTCCAATTGTAAGCCTAATTAGTTTAATGTACGACTGATTAATATTATTTTATATATCCTGGAATTATTATAACTCTAAATCTAATATATAGATGTTGTATTGACTGTATTAAGTAGCAACAGGTAGGCAGATGTTAAAGTTTAAACAGTTTTGATTTATAATGAAATATATTACATTGTTAATCTAAATGATAATAATTAAATGTATTATTAATTTTCAACTAATTGTAGATGAGTAATCGTTTGTTAATAGCCATTATATTAATTTAAGATAGTGTATTTATAATCGAAGTTAATGTCATAACTGACAGTCGTTGCGATAGGCAGTCATCGCGTAGCCGTTGTACAAGGAAGAGGTGAATTTAGTGATTAAAGTGCTGTGGATATATTATTGGATTTTATTTCTGCAATACTTCTGAGGCTATCCCAATAGCTTCAGAAGTGGGATCAACGAAAAGTATTACTCTTTTCGACTTACGCCTACGAGAAAAAACGTAAGTACATTTATTTGTATTGTACCAACAACTTAACTGTTTGATTTGAATTTTGTAGCGTGAAAAATGTATGACTGTTGACTTCATATATTTAAAAAAAAAATGTAAATCAAATATTACCACTACGTAATTACGACGAATTCGAATTGAGGTTATTTATCTCCTGTTGAAAGTGATAATTATAACGGGTTGCTAGTTGGTTAGAAAGTTTACCGTAAATAAGAGTATTTAATTTTAACAACCAAACATACTGATTCACAATAAGATAAATGGAATTATCATTTAACTATTTGGCGCTTGTAACAAAATTCCGAGCGTTAAAATGCGTCTCTCAACTAGCGACAGTGCTGAAATCCCGTCGAATACTTTACGCGCTGTGCAAGTTTCTACGGATCCTAGCGTAGATGCACGAGTTTATGTTAATGGTTCCTTGCGGGGTCCAGAAGGGAAGGAATACTACCTCCTGCCTGGAGAATATGAGGTAAAGGGTGGGCGTAGCGCGCTACTGATTCACAATGCATCATCCAGTTCAATCACACTTGAGAAAGGAACCCTTTTGACACGAGTACAATATAAGCATGTAGACAATTTGGAAAATATCTTAAACTCGAGCAATGTCACAATCTGCGAATCCCAAAAAAATGACGTTTTGAACTGTAACGATGCTCTAAGTGAAGAAGATAAATTAAATTTAAAACAACTAATTAATAAATATAGTAACTGCTTTTCAAAGGGACTTGACGATTTGGGGTTCACAGATCTGACAGAGATGGTGATTGAGCTTGAGGATTCAGAACCAGTTGTTTATAGGCCGTATCGTATGTCTTACGCGGACCGCGTTTTGGTAACGAATATGGTGCAGGACATGATCGACCACGGTATTGTTAGGGAATCTACCTCATCTTACGCAAGCCCTATTGTCCTCGTACAAAAGAAAACGGGAGATAAGCGTTTGTGCGTTGACTACCGTGCCTTGAACCGCAAATCTAAAAAGGAACATTACCCTCTCCCTCGGATTGAGGATCAACTGGATCAACTGTCAGGTAACAAAGTTTTTACGTCACTCGATTTAGCCTCTGGGTATTACCAGATACCAATCGCTGAAGAGTCGCGGCACAAAACCGCTTTTGTGACACCAGACGGCCAATATGAATATAATCGGATGCCGTTTGGTCTGGTGAATGCGCCGTCAGTTTTCCAGCGCACTATCAATAAAATACTTCTCGAGGCTAAGATAAAATATGCAATAGTCTACATGGATGACGTCCTTATTCCAGCTAAGGACGTTACCGAAGGGTTAAAACGACTGGAAGAAGTTTTAATACTTCTTCAAAAGGGCGGTCTAACACTAAAATTAAACAAATGCCACTTTTTTCTTGAAAAAATAGACTTTCTCGGTTATGAGGTTAGTTCCGAAGGTATACGACCCGGCCAGAGAAAAACTGAGGCGGTATCTAAATTTCCGACACCCAGGAATCAACATGAATTGAGACAATTCCTTGGGCTATCGGGATATTTTAGGCGATTTATTATGAATTATGCTATATTAGCGGCCCCACTAACTGATTTATTAAAAAAGGATATTAAATGGGCATGGGACAAAGATCAGGATTCAGCATTTAACAAAATCAAAACTTTCCTGGTCGATAGACCCATTCTTGCGCTCTACAATCATAGTGCGGAAACCCAATTGCATACTGACGCTAGCAAAGCCGGACTAGCTGGTATCTTATTACAGGCTAACTCAAACGGTGTATTCCAGCCAGTGTCGTACTTTAGTCGAAAAACTAACGTAGATGAACGAAAACTTCACTCGTACGATCTAGAGACATTGGCGGTAATTGCGTCACTCAATCGTTTTCGCGTCTATCTCATCGGAATTCCCTTTAAAATACTCACCGACTGCAACGCATTACGCGCAACGTTAATCAAACGCGATTTGATCCCACGAATAGCCCGATGGTGGATACAGTTACAAGAATATGACTGCACCATCGAATACCGTTCGGGATTGCGCATGTCTCACGTCGACGCGCTGAGTCGCAATCCAGTCGATGGAAGCGAATCAGAGCCGCCGACGTGTTTTGATGTCCTAACCATCGAAACTTGCGAGCAAGACTGGATTGCTACTGTACAGTCTGCTGACGAAGAGGTCAGGAAGATAAAAGAGACGTTATCGGATCCTGGTTCAGAGCAAGTGATGGATATTCACAAAAATTACAAATTAAAAAACAATAGGGTCTACAGAATAGTCGGGGATGACATAAAATGGCTGGTACCGAAAGGCGTTCGCTGGTAGATTTTAAAAATGAACCACGCCGACGTCGGTCATTGTGGTTATGATAAAACCTTACAGCGGATCCGTAAAAATTACTGGTTTGCCAAAATGCGCAAATTCGTGAAGAAATACGTTTCATCCTGCCTCGAATGCTTACACCACAAAACACCTGGTAGTAAGCGTGAAGGTGAATTGCACCCTATAGAAAGGCCAAGTGTACCGTTTCATACGGTTCATGCTGACCACTTGGGTCCATTTATAAGGAGTAAAAAGGGCAATTGTTATTTACTCGTTTTGGTCGACGGCTTTACAAAATATGTTATCGTAAAGCCGGTTAGAGACACCAAATCGGTGACTACGATAAAAGTACTCAAAGACCATATCAGCTACTTTGGTGTGCCAACACGCCTTATCACCGACAGGGGCACCAGCTTCACTAGCGGGGTTTTTAGGGAGTTTGTAATGCTATACGGCATTAAGCACATTATGAATGCCGTGGCAACTCCCAGGGCCAATGGTCAAGTTGAAAGATTCAACAGGACCATATTAGACGCCCTTTCTACTTCAGGCCACGGTAAAGACGAAAAGTCTTGGGATGAACAGATTGTCGATATACAATTAGGTTTAAATACTACGACTCATAAAACGACGCAAAAGACTCCATCAGTTACTTTTCGGATTTAACATTAAGTGTAGGAGTGAAAGCATATTGAGTGAGGTTTTAGACGACACCGTGACCGTAACATCGGCGGAGAAATTAGTAGAAGTAAGGGACGTAGCTGGACAGAAAATAAGTGAAACTCAGATTAAAGATAGGGAAAGGTTTAACCGTCGTAGGAAACCAGCGAAGAACTATTCAGTAGGAGACTTGGTACGTGTAGAGCGACAGGTTCCTAACGATGGACAATCACAAAAACTGGTTGTCAAATATCAGGGTCCGTACCGGGTAATAAAAGTACTTCCCAACGATAGATATGTCATCGAAGACACTCCCTTATCGCGCAAAAATAATCGTCGTTACGAAGCCGTCGTAGCAATCGACAAAATGCAGCCCTGGTTAAATTTTAGTAGAAACTTGGAAAGTAGTTGTGAATAAAGTGGTTCAGATAATGAGTAAAAATAAATTTATAAATAAAAACTAAATAAAAGTTATGTTCTTGTTCGTTAAAGTGTTTATTTATATTAATCTAATATAAATAAATTACTATTAAATTTAATGTATAGTACATTAAATTTAATAGTAATTTATTTATATTTAGATTAAATAACATTATTTAGATTATATTAAGATTAGTGTCTCGTGTAATTATAAGCCTCAATCAGCATCTGTACTTGTTTCGTGTCTAGATCCGTATAGATGTTTATGTCAGAACATTATACATTATTAATGTTTTAGTATCAGTCTGTAGCGCTTACAAGCTACAGGTTCTGTTTGATTTGGGTTCTATTACCATGACAATAATTATTTCATTGCTAATTGTAATGTGGTATAATTATAACAGCAATGATTCCTTTCTCAATTCAATCAAGTCGTAAAAAAAGTATTGAAAAAAATATAATTATATGCTAATAATACTCTGTTTATCCCGATAACAGTAACGTCATTCGCGAAGGGACTCGCTTTCACAGGAAGGCCGAGCTGAAAGCCTAATTAGTTTAATGTACGACTGATTAATATTATTTTATATATCCTGGAATTATTATACCTCTAAATCTAATATATAGATGTTGTATTGACTGTATTAAGTAGCAACAGGTAGGCAGATGTTAAAGTTTAAACAGTTTTGATTTATAATGAAATATATTACATTGTTAATCTAAATGATAATAATTAAATGTATTATTAATTTTCAACTAATTGTAGATGAGTAATCGTTTGTTAATAGCCATTATATTAATTTAAGATAGTGTATTTATAATCGAAGTTAATGTCATAACTGACAGTCGTTGCGATAGGCAGTCATCGCGTAGCCGTTGTACAAGGAAGAGGTGAATTTAGTGATTAAAGTGCTGTGGATATATTATTGGATTTTATTTCTGCAATACTTCTGAGGCTATCCCAATACAATGATCAACCACTGACACTCCATTGAAAGAAATGGCATAGAATGGTAATCTCGTACACAATGACAAATGAATGACTGACTTACGCGGTAATCTGCTAAAATTTTGACAGTTCCAGCCGAAATTTGCTCAATTAGCACCATTTTGTATTGCAATAAATATAGGCTTCTACATTAAAGATAATTAAAATCGCACAGTACCTACTACCAAAAAATATATTAAAAAATAACAAAAAGTGAAAATAACACTGGGGTCCGAACATGCGACACATAGTTTACAAAGCGATCATAAAACCAATAGGCTGTTTACTCCGTTGACATAAGTCTAAAATAGCTGCTCTCATATATGTCATGGCTGAAACGTGAAACAACAAATTGAAGGTTACGGACTTAATGCAATATTGCTCCCGTTACGAAAGTAGCGTGATATAGCCTAACGTTTGAAGAAGCCTATAAGGAAAAAATGTGTGCCCCCTTGTCGTTTTGGAAAAAAAAACGGAAAAAAACGATTCCTGCTGGGGTAACGTTTTTCCAGCAGGAAAATTTTAAACGAATGATCGGAGAGAGAAAATTGTGCATGGCCTTGTAGTTTATATTAGTGCTAAAATGTGCCCCCAAAATAAAATCTGTGCCTCTTCAGGTTTTCGAGATATTGCATTTCCTGCTGGAGTAACGTTTTGCAGAATCGTATATCTCTAAAACCATTGCATGTGTCCCTGTAGAATAAACATACACGAGAAGCTCTTATTGTGGGCCCCTTAGTGCCCCAATTAGATTTAAGAAAATATCCCCTTACATACTCACATCCACCAACACACGCACGCACCCACATGACTCAAACTCCACATAAATCACCTTCTAGTTCACACACACACTCATAAACACTTCTCATTCACGTACAGACCAATTTTGCTTATTATATTATGGGTAATTTTAAATTTTAAACTATGTATCATTTGAGTTAGTTTTAAGTCATTCAAAATTTAATTACTAGTACAACCAACCATATTTCTTTGTTCGCATTTTATTGTTAAAATATCGAGGGAAAAGGCGCTGAAAACCGAAATACAGGCATCGCCTAGTTCGGTTGCAGTGGCTACATCCACTTATTAGAAAGTAATACTGCCAAACTATTTTTCTGTAAAATATTACTATGTTTTTTGAGAAATTTTATTAGGTTATTATTATTTATAATTTCCAAGTTATCGCGGTTTTATGAAAACTCGAAAAAACATCGCAGCGCCTAAATGAGACAAGGTATAAGCTCGCTGAAAAAAGTATTCGGTCCGTCTTGACGCTACTGATAACCATACAAAGTTTCAAAACTGGTCATGCATGCGGTTTTGAATACTGTTTTAAATTGATACAAAATAAGAGATCTTAGCCATTTACCTCGATTTAGCTAAAGCATTTGACACAGTATCTGTTCCCATTTTGATAAACAAATTAGAAAATATGGGTGTGAGAAGTCAGTCACTTCGACTTTTTACTGACTATTTGTCCGACCGAACACAAATTACTAAAATAGATAAATGGATCAGTGACGAACTACCTAATGAGTACGGCGTTCCACAGGGCAGCATCCTAGGCCCAACATTATTCTTAGTTTATATAAATGATTTATGTAATAATAAGCTACAAAACGGAAAGATCATCACTTTTGCCGATGATACTGCCTTGGTATTCGATGCTGATACGTGGGTTGAGGTTCAATATTATGCTCAACAAGGTTTTGATACATATACAGTTACAGGCTGTATGGTAACTTACATACTCTAAATGTCGATAAAACGAAATACATGATATATTCCTTTAGACCACAGGATCAACCGGACTTCGACTTGAAAGCCCACTCATGTAATTCAATCAATCATAATTGTTGTCCTGTTTTATTAAAAACAGAATCTATCAAATATCTTGGCATAATTATAGACTACCGTCTCAGCTTCCAACAACACATTGAAACTTTAGTTAAAAGAACCAGCAAATTAATCTACATATTTAAAAATCAACGACATATATCTAATTCTACAGTAATTAAATCAGTTTATTTCGCATTATGCCAGTCTTTGCTAGCCTACTGTATCACCACCTGGGACGGTACCTCTAAATCGTATTTAATTAACTTAGAGAGAGCCCAAAGAGCAATATTAAAAGTCAGTTGTTATTTCCCTATTCGCTATCCAACCTTCGATCTCTACCAACACTGCCAAGTTCTAACGGTCTGGCAGTTGTTCACACTCATGACTGTATTAAAAAAACACTCAGAACTTCCCATTGATCGCGATTTCCTTACTCAAAATAGACGATCAGCAAATGTTTGTCCAATTATCCGTTTTAACACTAGTTTTTCCCAAAAATTTTTCGCCTTCCTTGGCACTTTTCTTTATAATTCAATTAATAATAAAATATCTATTTACACACATACTAAAGCTATTTGTAAAATAAAATTGCGCACCTGGCTATTAAGTCTTGACTACGCTTCCACAGAAAATTTACTTAAACCTTTGTCTTAACACTCACACATAAACACTAAACATCTACACTCTCACATTCGCACACACATCTACTCACGCATTGCACCAATGCACTCTCATCACTCCATTTCCACTTTCGTCCTTTTGAGTTTAAATTTTGCTTTCGTGTATTATACACCCCCATTGCAAAAAGTTCAAATTAAAGGAGATATTTTTTTTTGTTTGGAGATTAGGCTACCCACATAAATTGTAACGTTTAATAATGAAACGTACATTGATTTGTTCCCTAAAATATCCAGATTACAGTGGTTATATTCGCTAAGCCTTGTCTAACCGGAATAAATACGAAAACTGCAAAATACTTTTACGAAAAAAAAAAATAGACAGATTTATAATAAATATAGAAATAAAACTAATAGATTATTGTCTAAAGCTAAAAATAAGTATATAAAAAAGGATATTTGTAATAATTTTAATAATCATAAAAAAATGTGGGAAATAATTAACAGACTTACAGGCAGAATTGTAAAGGCTATAGACGACATCATCTTAAGTTCTTTTAGACTAAAACCTCAATCAATATCAAATAAGTTTGCTTGTGACTTTGACACAAATGTAAAAAAAGTTTTATCTGTATGTAATCAACCACTTATTGACACAAAGTTGTACACAGAACTCTCTAATGTATCTGTTCGACTCAGCAAGATAAATGACACATTGATGTATAAAATAATAAGAAACCTAAATGACAAAAAAAGTCCGGGCTTCGACCAGATTAGAGCAAAGGATATTAAACTCATATCTAAAGAAATTACACCTGTTCTAACACACTTAATTAATAGTTGTAAAACGAAGTCTGCTTATCCTAATAACTTAAAAATTGGTATAATAAGACCCATACACAAAAAAGGCAGTTATATGGATACCAACAACTACAGACCAATAACTATCCTTCCTTGCATAGATAAAATTATTGAAAAATACTTTGGGAACGTTGCGAACGACTTTTTGTCAAGCAATGGCATAATTCATGAAAAACAATTTGGATTTCAAAAAAATAAAAGTACCAGACAATTGCTATCACAGTTTACAGATGAAATCAATGATCACCTTAACAGTAAAAAACATATAATCACAATTATGATAGATTTTAGCAAAGCTTTTGATACGCTAAATTATGAGGTACTTTACACAAAAATGCAGCAAAATGGGTCCAATGCTGGACTGGTTCAAAGATTACCACAGGCAGAGGTATAATGTGGTCAGTGTGGCGGGGGCGCTCAGCGACAGAATTCCGACACACCATGGAACGGCTCAAGGATCGATCCTCGGTCCGACTGAGTACCTATTATACCGTTACGATATGTGTAACTTATTCCGGCATGCCTCCGTCTACCAATTTGCTGACGACACATGTCTTATCACAGCTCACAGGGATCTAAGTACTGCGGAGAAAATGATGCAAACTGAGTTTAATCTACTATGTAAATGGGCACATGACGTTGGCTTAACAATCAACTATGAAAAAACTAAACTCATGCACATTCATTCACCGTACTTAAAATTTCAAGGAACACCAAAAGTCGTGGCTCATGAACATCATTGCATGCATCTGATGCATCGGTGCTTGGATGTCTGTGACTGTAAGCCGATTGAAAACGTTAAAGAACATGTATATCTAGGTCTTAAGATTGATCATAAATTTAACTGGGGCCCACATGTGGACTATGTATGCACTAAGCTTAGAGCTATAATGTCAAAATTGCGGATATTAAAGCACAAACTGCCATATGGGACCTTGAGATTGTTGTATTTGGCATTGGCCGACGCTGTTATCAGTTATGGCATAACCAGTTATGGAAGAACTTACAAAACTTACCTTCAAAAAATATATAATATACAAATACGATTATTAAAGATAGTGGTACCTTTCAAAATTAAAGTCAAATATAAACCCAATTATGATAAGTTATTCCAATTTTGTAAAGTCATAAACGTGTTCGATAAAGTCAAATTTGCTGTTGCCTCTTATTACTGTGAACACAATATGAGTAAGTTACAGAAAACAAGTAGACCTAATTTTGTTCGTAACCTGTCGTACTTGCCTCTATATAAACTGCCTAGAGTAAGTAATGAATACGGTAAAAGGGTCTGGACATATGCCCTTCCAAATATACTGAACAAATTGCCTAAGGAAATAGCCAAAAAACTGGAAAACAAAAAGCCTCGACAGATAAAAAACATCTTGAAACGTTACTTCACCGCTGATATATATAAAACGGGGGAGGGGCATACGTGTGGGCCCAATACCAGACAAGTACCTGTGAGCGACTAACTTAAAATAACCGATAGCGCACATAATCTTGCATTAGAAAGATTGAGCGTTATTGTTGATGTATTAGATTTAGACTGTATGATGAAATAAATAGTTTCAAATTTAAAAAAAAAAATTTTTTTTTTTGAAAATCGAAATAAACAGAAGAGTAAATGTCAAAATAATGAAGTTGTTTGTCAAAAGGCGGATTTACAACGCTCCGTGACACGTTGATTGTTTAAACCATTTTGAGTAAACCTTTAAAAATAGCGTTAAAATGCTCACAGTTTAATAATATGTCTTTTTATATTCTATTCTGTTTTTATAAAAGCAGATATGATTACCACTGGGTACCGTACTTTTTTTTGTAAACGGAAAAAAACGTCCCTATTCACGTAAGTATTTTCTGTCAAATGACATTGACCACAACAGGAATGATTTGACTCGCAAAAAAATATCATAATATAACTTTTTATTATGATTTTAAGATTCCGGTTGCGTTTCTATGTAATCTTTCGTGTGTTACTATTATAAAACTGTTACTTATTTTTGGTGTAATATGAATAATAAACGCAACGTCCAAGTCGGCCCAAAAAAAATTGTCTCCTTTAGACCTATAACTTCTAGCAGATTAAATAGGTATAATATTTCGCTACAGAACAAGTTAAGTGCTATGAGCCTTGACGATATTAATATAAATCAATTGTATGATCGTTTCTTTTCAATAGTTCACACGGAATTCAATAAAACTTTTGAAAAGAAGACAAAAAGTATTTTCCCTAAATTCATATTTAGTGATTGGGCAACTAGAGGTACCGAAAAAGTAGGGAAAGACTATTTGAGCTTTATGGCCTTAAGCCTTTTATAAACACTGAAACTTTTAACAAGTATGTTGCTAAGTATTCTATTGGAGGTCGCATATTTAAGTATGCACTGGCCTGTGAGAATAATCATATTTAACACATGTCTGTCACTGATTTGAAATTAGCATAGTTACGGTTTGTTTATGTTCTATTACATTGTAACCTGTGTTTGTAACTTGCGTGTAAAATATTGAACCACGAATGAATATACTCTACCATCTTACTGCTGCTCTTCTCATTATTCCAATAGGTTATGGGCCCAGATCCCTGAAGCACAAATGCTAGAGCATAATTTATAAGTTGAGTGGTTTGAATAATAATTGTGTGCTTGAGAAACTTACGAAATTTCAATTATGTCAGCTGAAGTTGGCATAAGTAGTATCAAGAAGCTGAAAAATTCGTCCGACTATCCAAACTGGAAATTCCTGGTGCGAAATTACTTGGAGAATAAAAACTGGTGGGGAGTAATTTCTAGAGATGTAGTAAATGCTGACGTAGACCGGCAGGCACGAACGACAATATGCTTGTTGTTAGAACCAGAGTGCTTTACCCACGTCTACAATGCGAAGACTGCGAAAGTAGCCTGGAATAGCTTACGGAAAGCGTATGAAGACAAAGGTTGGGGCAGACGAATACATATTCAGCGAGAGCTTTTCAACTGTAAGTTAGAGAATTTTGTTTCTATGGAAAGCTACATATCTAAAATTACGTTCCTGACACAACAATTGACCGATATTGATGCTCAAATCCCTGATGATTGGATTATATCGATTTTGCTGGGTGGATTGACCGCTGAGTACAGCCCTCTCATTATGGCTGTAGATAATAGTGGACAAGAAATCACGTTAGAGCAAATTAAAATGAAATTGTTTCAAGAAGGAAGTAGACAGAGTAAGTTGAACACAGAGTACGAAAAAGTCTTAGTTACACGTAAAGTACAGAACGATGCAAGATCTAACACTAAAACTAATGATCGTAAGCAGAAGTTCGTCTACAAGTGTTTTAAGTGCCATAAGCAAGGACACAAGGCGTCCGAATGCAAGGAGCGGATCAAACGCAAACGCAGCGGAAGCGGAGCAACCGGAGAGAAGTTATTGGTGAAAGGACGAGGAAATGCTGAGCCGCGAGTCAGCGAAAACAAAAAAATAATTTTAGAAAACGTTTTACATGTTCCTGATTTATCCATGAACCTTATTTCGGTGAGCGATTTGACCAAGAAGAATTATTGCATGAATTTTGACAATGGAGGTTGCATGATTCAAAATAAAAATCAAATTGTTGCAAGATGTCAAGAGGTCGGCGGAATTTATGAGTTGACAGAAAATGAAAACAACGTCGTGAATGTGACAGTGTCAAAACAAAATGAAAATATTTCGAACATTTGGCTTAAAAGATTAGCTCATTTATCGCGTAATTATATGAATAAAATGAAAGTTTTAGTAAGCGGTATGGAATTTAAGAGTACCGATTTTTGCGAGCCGTGTATTCCATGTATCGAAGGAAAGACATGCAAAAGTCCCTTTAAAAAGCAAGGTACGAGAGCGAACGAGGTCTTACAGTTGGTTTTTAGCGACGTTTGTGGACCAATCGAGGAGCCGTCGTTCGGTGGTTCGAGGTATGTTCTTCTATTTATCGACGATTATACTCGAAAGACTCATGTTTATTTTTTGAAGAACAAAAGTGAAACCTTCGATAAATTCCGTGAATACAAGGCGGAAGTTGAGAATGAGACAAGTAAATCTATTAAATGTTTGAGATCTGACAACGGCGCAGAGTACTGTAATGGTAAATTTAAATCATTTTTGAAGTCTGCAGGCATAAAACACCAGACGACTGTACCGTACACGCCAGAACAAAATTCTGTCGCAGAGAGAGCGAATCGTACTATAATAGAAAAGGCAAGAACATTACTGTCAGAATCAAACCTGAGCAAGAAGTATTGGGCCGAGGCTGTAAATACTGTTGTTTACCTAAAGAACAGAAGCCCCACGAAAGCATTGAATAATGCGGTACCAGAGAAGCTTTGGACTGGAAAAGATGTGGATGTAAGTCATCTGAAAATCTTTGGGTGTTTGGCTTATAGATTGATACCAAAAAAAAAGAGACGCAAACTAGACATGAAGACGGAACCGATGATTTTTATTGGATATCCAGATAATCAAAAGGGTTATCGTCTGATGAATCCTAAGACAGGTGAAGTGAAGACTGCGAGAGATGTCAAATTTCTGGAAAACGTCTTTCTCCAAAAGGAAAACGTAGAAAAATCGGAAGTAATCATAAACCTGAATAAAGATTCTGTTCCTTCCGGTTTACCCAACGGATCTACAAGCAGATCTGAACACTTGGAGGCTCACGATGATATCTATCGTGATACTGTAGACGAGAACGTAGAATTATTGGAGGAGATAGGACCTGAACCTGTAGTACCAGAGCGAGTACCTGATGACGTATTGACTGAAGAAGAAGTTAGAATACCTGAATCAGAAAGAAGGTATCCTGTAAGAGAACGCAGACAAGTCGATCGGTATGGATGCAATGTTATGTATGCCAAGGAGAGCAATCTTGATGGTGATCCATTGACTATTAAAGAAGCGTTGGCGAGACCAGATGGTGATTTATGGCAAAAAGCTATAGATAATGAACTTTTGTCACTAAAGGAGAACCAGACTTGGACGTTGGTGGATCTTCCAGCTGATAAGAAGCCTATCCAATGCAAATGGGTGTTCAAAATCAAGAAAGATAGCGATGGCAAGGTAACGAAGTACAAGGCTAGACTTGTAGCAAAAGGCTTCACACAGGTATGTGGTATA
Organism: Xestia rhomboidea; assembly: GCA_963853795.1. NCBI lineage: Eukaryota > Metazoa > Arthropoda > Insecta > Lepidoptera > Noctuidae > Xestia > Xestia rhomboidea. Next base: position 15,905,418 of record OY970775.1, read on the forward strand.
GATTATACTGAGACTTATTCTCCTGTAGTTAGAAGCTCTACTCTAAGATTGTTGTTCTCGCTAGCTGTTGAATACGATTGGTTTATTGATCAATGGGATGTCACGACTGCCTTTTTGTACGGCAAAATTAAAGAAGACATTTACATGCTCCAACCAAAAGGAGCAGTAATCAAAGGTCAAGAAACCAAGGTATGCAAACTGCAGCGTTCTTTGTATGGATTGAAACAAGCTTCAAATGCTTGGTTTAAGGAATTGGATACAGAAATGTTGAATTTAGGCTTTGTACAATCAAAAATAGAACCGTGTTTGTATCAAAAGCAGCTTAAAAACAATAAGAAGTTGATTGTTGTTATTTACGTAGATGACCTTTTCATTTTTGGAAATTGTGAAAAAGAAAAGCAACAATTAAAAACCGATTTGCTTGACAAGTTTAAAGTGAAAGATTTAGGGCCGGCTAGGCATGTTTTAGGCATGAGGCTGAGGAGAGACAAAGATGTTATTTGTCTAGATCAGCAACAGTTCATTTCAGACATTTTGAACGACTTTAACATGACAGACGTTAAACCAGTTTTAACCCCAATGGAAGTCGGTATGAAATTAGAAAGATCGACAAATTCCCATAGCGATTTGCCATATCAAAGCTTGATAGGGTGTCTAAACTATTTGGCCTGTAATACGCGACCAGACATAGCACATGCGGTAAGTGTACTTTCACAATTTAATTCATGCTATGATGAAATACACTTTAAATGTGCGAAACGGGTCTTAAGGTATTTAAAAGGTACGTCTAACCTTTGTCTCACTTTTAGGAAGTCGGGAGATTTAGACTTACGAGGCTACGTTGATGCAGATTGGGGAGGGGCACTTGATAGAAAGTCTTTCACAGGATTAATTTTCAAGATAGGTAAAAATATAGTGTCATGGGAGAGTAGGAAGCAAGCGACAGTATCCTTGTCTACCACAGAGGCAGAGTACGTAGGATTGAGTCAAGCCTCGAAGGAAGCTCTTTATTTACGTAGTTTACTGAACAGTTTGACAGCTGTGGATAGTAAAGCGGTAGTAATTTACAATGACAACCAGTCGGCGCATAAAATTGCAGCTAACAAAATGATGCATAATAGGACAAAGCATATTGACATCAAGTATCATTTTATTCGTGAGTGTGTACTGGCAAACAAAGTTGAAATAAGGTATATGTCAACTGATAAGATGATAGCGGACATCTTAACTAAAAGTGTTCACAGCCCGAAGCTTAGAGATTTTTGACAAATTATTCTACTAAGGGGGCGATGAGTAGTTAAATGTTTTGATGTTTTAGGTTTTCTAGAAGTGCTTTGTGTAATAGATAATTTTCTAAATCTAGCTTTGTTATGCATACTTTATTTTGTTAGATTTCTTCTGTTTTTGTACTATATTTTTGGATACAGCGTAGTACAGTTGAACACAGAAGTGTTAGTGATTTATTTAGTTTTATGTACCGTGTACTGACAAGCACAGAAGTAATCATACGCGTGTGTAATAGATTAAGGGGGTGTTTTGGAGGTCGCATATTTAAGTATGCACTGGCCTGTGAGAATAATCATATTTAACACATGTCTGTCACTGATTTGAAATTAGCATAGTTACGGTTTGTTTATGTTCTATTACATTGTAACCTGTGTTTGTAACTTGCGTGTAAAATATTGAACCACGAATGAATATACTCTACCATCTTACTGCTGCTCTTCTCATTATTCCAATATATTCAAACATTTTTAGAAATACATGCAAGGTTGCTAAAGCCCTGCACATTAACAACAAGATCAAAACAGCAGAAAATAAAATAAAGACAGTTTGGAAAGTCATAAATAACGAGACTAACAGGAAGAAAATACGTAACACTAGCTACAATTAGATACAGCATGTGGTCCTAAAAGCTCTGATCAGGAAGTAGCTCAAGAATTTGTAAATTTCTTTACCGATGTACCATTAAAAACTACAGAGGCTCTTATTTCCTCACCTGAACTCTCAATTGGTTTATTAAAGGCTATTGGTTTGTCTGGCTGCCTGGCTAAATTTAAACACATTAATCCTATGATAGTTATTAAAGCTTTCCGGCAAATAAAAATCAAACTGACCGAAGATCTATGGGGAATGTCTATCAAAGTTTGTACATCCATACTTGAGACTATAGCCCCTTACCTAGCTTTAATTTTTAATTTATGTGTAGACCAAGGAGTTTTCCCTGATTTAATGAAATACAGTAAAGTCATACCTCTTTTCAAATCCGGGGACAGTAAAGACACTAATAATTATAGACCTGTATCGGTTTTACCAGCTTTTTAGCAAGGTTTTTGAAAAGATATTATAATGCTTAATCAAATGCTCTATCATTTTAACACCAACAGAATCTTACATGATCAACAGTATGGTTTCACCAAGGGACGTTGTACGACTGACGCCGGTGTAACCTTATTAAATTTGGTTTTGTCGATTGTCGATTGGTCCAATAGAAATTTCATCAAAATCGATTCAGTCATTTGTTTTTTTTGTTTAATACGTATTTTCTCTTCTTGTGCTACGTTGGTGACATATGGTCCCTTAATAGCTTCTAGTTACAATGTAAAAAAAAAATCATGACAAGACTCCAAAACTCGACCACAATCCGTCAACATGTCATAGGGTCATCTTTTTAGCCGAAATAGCTAAATACTCGATTTTTACAGAATGTTCTATGGCAGCTATTACTATAAGAATTAATATTAAGGGAATAAAAATAACAAACAACAAGCTGTTTCATTTAATTTGGTCAAAAGGTGCATTAAATATATTTTTTAATTAGCCCCCAAAACTTTTGAACACGACTGTACGGACAACAGCTTGGATATAATACGTCTAATAAAAGAAGGTCATCGATATGCATGAATCTGTCGCTTTTTAGTAGTCATTTGAATTTAGTCGGATAACCAGCCGTTGTTTACATGTTTTGTTTTTTTGTTTATATTTACTTAACGCGAAACATTCCAAGCTGAATATTTTCACCATATATTTTTGACTAAAGGCAATAGTTATTGGTTTATACCTACACATCTGGGATTGAGCTGTTTCCTTGTACTTTCTAGTAGGAATGACTTTTTCAAGGTCAAATTCATTCCTGCACTTCGATGCCCTTGGAGAGTTGTATTGATGATTTTAATGATTATAATTCTGTAACTACATACGTGTTACAGCCGCGAATCATATTTTAATCAACATACAACCTGACACTGACCTGCAAATTGTTGGAACTTGCATGTGCCTAATAGACATCATGGAGTTCGTATTATGTCCCAGTATAAACCCTGGTTGTATAGAATAAGTCTTCTAGACAGATGTCACACTTGTACAGTTGTCTTTTACTTCTGATCGTTTTCCTGTGCGGATGCACAATATATTTTGGAGTTTAATATGTATTTTATTGAGTAGTTCACGGAATAACCAACATGGTAGCAGAGCGTTTAAATTCGCTACTCCATTACTATTTTCCAAGAGTGCGCGTGTGATTTCGTAAAATTTATTTATAAATTTGTTCGCAAGAAAACAAAAGATGGCAACTGCCATTCAGAATGTTTCTATTGAGAAATTATCCGGGATCCAAGATTATCCATCCTGGAAATTTATGATGCGGATGGTGCTCATTCACGACGATCTTTGGGATTGTGTGGGCACAACTGAAAATAAAAACGAAGACGCGAAGAAACAGGAAAAGGCGCTCGCGAAAATCGCCTTGAGCGTGAAGTCTTGTGTATTTCCACAAATTAGAAATGCAAAGACGGCTCGCGAGGCGTGGAGCAACCTGCAGAAGGCATACGAGGACCGAGGCTTGTCACGACGGCTCGGATTGCTGCGCACATTGTTCGCCACCAAATTAAGCGAATGTGCGAGCATGGAGGCATACGTGAATAAGGTCATGGATACATCGCAACAACTGAGCGACATCGAAGCGGCTTTGGAAGATGACTTCGTGGCCGTGATTTTACTCAGCGTTTTGACAAGTGACTACGACCCGTTGATTATGGCTCTAGAAAATTCGAACACGTCACTGTCAAGCGAAAATGTCAAAGCGAAATTGCTTCTGGAAAATGCAAGACGCGATGAGAAAAGCGAAAATGCTACGGCTTTAGCAGCTCGGAAAGCACCGAAATCAATTAAGTGCTTCAGATGCAAAAAGAGTGGGCATATCAAGAAGGATTGTCCTGACAACTCTGACGGCAAGAAGAGTGGCCGGAAAAGCCAGGCGCATCTCACAGCGTTGGCCACAGGAGTCAAGCGAGACGTTTGGTACGTCGACAGCGGTGCGGCGCAGCATTTTTGCAATGATCGCAGGTTTTTATCAGATTTTACAACTGAAAAGCCAAAGAAGGTCGTAATTGCCAATGGTGAAGCATTGCCGACAGCTGGAAAAGGAACTGCGCAAGCTGTGTTAAAGGACAATAGTGTGAGATCGATAAGTAATGTGTACTTAGTCCCTAAATTGTCTGCTAATTTGTTATCTGTTAGTGCGATGGATAAGAAAGGTTACGAAATTATGTTTCGTTCTGGTGTGTGTACTGTCTATGACAATGGGGAGGTCTTGGCTACAGCTACCCTGAGAGATGGTATTGATGAACATTGAAACTGTTTCCGTTTCGTGTAGCGAGCCATCCTCGCAGGCCATGTGTTTGTCTTGGTCTGTAGGTACAGGTGACAGCGAAGCGGTGCTGGCACGTCAACTGAAGGTTGACAGTCGTCCTGTTGCCGTGAGCATGAAGCAAGCGCCACAGTCCCCTGTTACTGGAAGCCAGTCAACGCAACAAATTTGGCACCATCGTCTAGCGCATCTGAACACCCGAAGCATGGAGTTACTGCGAAAAGGTATGGTCAATGGTATTTCTTATGACAACAATGACTTTCAGTCGTGTGTTTCCTGCATCTTAGGTAAACAGACTAAGTTGCCATTTCCAAAGAAATCTGAAACTAGGGCCAAAGAAATCCTTGGAATAGTTCACAGTGACGTCATGGGGCCACTACCGTGCCCGTCCCTACGTGGGAAAAGATATTTTCTTTTGTTCATTGACGACCTGTCACGAAAAACATTCGTTTATTTTCTTAGGAGGAAGGATGAGGTTTTCGAGATGTTTAAAGAATTCAAAGCTCTCGTAGAAAACCGAACCAATAAGAAAATAAAAGTTCTTCGTACTGACAATGGTGGTGAATATGTCAATTCTAATTTTCAGAAGTTCCTGAAGAAGCATGGGATTCGACATCAGACCACGGTTCCAAGGTCATCAGCTCAGAACGGAGTCGCGGAACGCGCGAACAGAAGCGTTACGGAGAAAGCCAGGTGCATGCTCCAGGAAGCAGGCTTAAAAAAGGAATTCTGGGCAGAAGCAGTTAACACCGCCGTCTACCTGAAGAATCGCTCTCCAAATAAGGCTGTGATGGGCATTACACCGGAAGAAAAATGGTCAGGTAAAAAGGAGAATCTAAGTTACCTACGCATTTTTGGTTGTCAAGCTTATGCCTTACAGCACAAACGGGACAAATTGGATCCCAAAAGTAAGAAATTTATTTTTGTCGGATACTGTGACGAGTCAAAGGGTTACAGATTGATAGATCCGGCGAGCCCGAAGAATGTCATAAAAGCAAGAAATGTCACTTTTCTAGAACATGCTTTTTGGAATGACACTTCATCGGATAAGGATGACAGTTCATGTTACACTCAGAATGGTTTGTTTCCGAACAATGTAACTGTCGCCGAAAATGTTCCAGTGCAACCCGCTTTACCCGATTTACCCCAAGAGCCCGCAGAAATATCTAACAAAAACTGTCAAGATAACAGCGCTATTACGATAGATGATTCTGAGAGCAGTAGTGAGACCCCAGATGACCCTGCGGATGAGACGTATGTCCCAGGAGATTCCACACTGGAAGACTACGAGAACTCTACGAACGAATCTAGTGAGTTTGAGTCGGCTAGTGTAGCACGCACTGTATGCAGTGACACGGGGGACCCTCAGACAGTACGCGAGGCACTGAATGGCCCAGAAGCAAGTAAGTGGAAAGCCGCGATGGCGGAAGAGTATAAATCCTTCATCGATAATAAGTGTTGGACTCTGACTGAACGCGATACGAAGCAACGGCCTGTCAAATGCAAGTGGATCTTTAAAAGAAAGCTTTGCCTTGACGGGGAAATATTGAGGTACAAAGCGCGTCTAGTTGCAAAAGGTTATACCCAGAAATACGGTATTGATTTCGAAGAAACGTTCTCTCCTGTAGTACGATATTCTACTATACGTACGCTTCTAGCTTTAGCAACGGAACATAACATGAATATCGAGCATCTGGATGTAAAAACGGCGTTTTTGAATGGAGAATTAAAAGAAACTGTTTTTATGGAGCAGCCAGAGGGCTACAAAATTAAAGGCCAAGAAGATAAAGTTTACAAGTTGAATAAGGCCATATACGGACTGAAGCAAGCTTCGAAGTCTTGGTATGAGAAAATAAATGGCGTTTTGACGAGCAAAATGAAATTCAAACGTTTATCTTCCGAACCTTGTGTTTATGTCATGTCGAGCGGGAAATCTATGATTATAATTGCGCTCTATGTTGATGACATAATGCTATTTTCTTCAGCTGGTTGCCGAGATACGGCAGGAATCAAAGAAGAATTAAAGAAGGCCTTCGAAATCAATGATTTAGGGCCAGCACATCACATTCTTTGAATGAGGCTTTGCAGACAGAACAAGGAAATAACTCTAGACCAGTCAAGCTATATTAAGAAGGTGCTAGAACGATTTCACATGTCAGATTGCAAACCTGCGCGAACACCTATGGAGACAGGTCTGAAGCTCGTGAAATCTACAAAAAAAGATTGTACGCACGACTACAGAGGTCTGATAGGATGTCTGATGTACATAGCGGTATGTACGCGGCCGGATATTGCGCACGCTGTCAGCTTGCTCAGCCAGTTCAACGACGCGTACGACGAGACTCACTGGAAGGCGGCAAAACGCGTTCTTCGCTATTTGAAAGGTACGCCTGATCATTATTTAACTTTTCAGAAGTCAGGGTTGGATATCGTCGCATATGCTGACGCTGATTTTGCGTCAAATGAGGTCGATCGCCGATCTTATACCGGTTATGTGTTCAAAATTGGAAATTCTACCATCTCTTGGGAGAGTAGAAAACAAAGAACGGTGGCTCTTTCAAGCACAGAGGCCGAATATATGTGTCTGTCTGATGCTTGTAAAGAGGCTCTTTTTCTACGCAAGTTTCTTTTCGAAATTTACGGGGTACACTATAGGATTACGTTGTTTAATGATAATCAGTCCGCACTGAAGTTGTGTACTAATTCTATGTATCATGCCAGAACGAAACACATTGACGTAAGACATCATTTCATTAGGGAAATCGTGGAGGAAGGTACAGTCGTTATAAAATACCTATCTACCGATGAAATGGTGGCCGACGTTTTAACGAAACCGTTGGCAAAGGAAAAACACGATAAGTTTGTTATGTCGTTTATTTCTATTATTAAATAAATGACTTATTGGTTCTAAGCAGTAGGTAAGGTATACTTGCAGAAGTATAATTTGTTTTAGATCCGTATCACATAGTTTTGAATATTTACTGTTTATATGTGACGGATACTTTGATAAATTTATACTTTTGCTATGATTTTGCTGTTGTAATGTTTTATTATTTTTAGACAGCGGATGTGTCTATGCTTAGATAATTTATTGTGTTCAATGTGTAATGTGTTTTACATGAGTTTATATTGGTTCAAGGGCCAGTGTTGGAACTTGCATGTGCCTAATAGACATCATGGAGTTCGTATTATGTCCCAGTATAAACCCTGGTTGTATAGAATAAGTCTTCTAGACAGATGTCACACTTGTACAGTTGTCTTTTACTTCTGATCGTTTTCCTGTGCGGATGCACGATATATTTTGGAGTTTAATATGTATTTTATTGAGTAGTTCACGGAATAACCAACACAAATTGCAAAAAACGTAAGAAAATTTGAATTTCGCGGGCTACCCTGGAGCATCCACCTTAAGAGCTATTCATGTATGTTTATTCTACAGGGGCACATGCAATGGTTTTTGAGATATACGATTCTGCAAAACGTTACTCCAGCAGGAAATGCCAAAACCTGGAGGGGCACAGATTTTATTTTTGGGGGCACATTTTGGCACTTATATAAGTTACAAGGCCATGCACAATGTTTCTCTCTCCGATCATTCGTTTAGAATTTTCCTGCTGGAAAAACGTTTTTATGTGGGAGCACATTTTTGGCAGATAAGACACTCATTAAACGTTCCACTCATATAACTCTAGGACACACTTTCCTGCTGGGGTAACGTACACGCAAAATTTGGACAGGATCTGTGCAGTAGTTTTTGCGTGATTACGGAACATCCGATTTGGATTTTGATTATGTATACAACGTGTAACATAATTAACGCACATCCTGAAATTACTTTGTTCAGAATCGTTTACTGAATCGATTTCTATAATTTTCAATGTAGGTAATTTTTTATCCCAAAAATAATTAAAGCTACGTAATTTATAGCCACACTACCCCTATATAGTCCAAGCGAACTGAAATGGACCGTAACTCAAGGCATTAAGACTTTTAAAAGTGCAGTTTTATTTGTATTAATACAAATTCCGCCATTCAATACAAAATAAAGAAAAATTAACCTTATTTCAAGTAAGTTAAAGTCGTTACAAATACAGTTAGGTAAACTTGGCGATTCAACCGCACGCTCACATTAAACAGGCACTCGTTAAAGGACACAATAGATAAACCAACAAAATGTAAAATATGTCGTACCAGTTTTCGTTCCCTTTCTCGTGCAAATTAAAAACGAGGGATAGAGCGAGATAGCCATCATGACAACGGGCGGCGCGGGCGATGAAAGCTAACTTAAATAAATGTAAACAATATTTAGATATTTAGTCTCGCGCTACCTTCCGTACAGTGTACTTATGCAAATAGTTTTTCGCGCGCGCTTTCTTTGCAATAATTGACACAAAATGTTCAGTGAAATGGTGACTAATGGTGAGGACTGTGGCATGATGCAGTGTGGTGATAATGTGGTTCTAGCTGGCAGAACATTCAAGTCAACCAAAGGTATGGTACAAGAGTAGACCGCAGGGTAGGACTATGTTAGCTGCTACTTCGTGGCCATGGAACGTTCCGTCCGAACACAGCCATCGACAGGGGAGCCGATTGGCGTACACGTACTCGTTTTCAAAACGAAATATGGGATTAATTCGATGAGAATCCCCAATCAGCTGATTTGACGACTTTTTTTTGTGGGGACGTATTAAATCGTTGGTTTATTTTAAAAAATTGGATAGTGAACGCTTTTGATAAAAAATGACGAGGTGCTTTCTAAATTAAAACATCAATTAAGAAAACAGGCATTAAAATGTATTGAAGTTTTCTATTGAAGTTGAGTCGAGCGACGACGCGACGTTAACAGCTGTCTCGAACGCGAGCGAATACCTACAAGGCTAGCAAGACTCACACAGTCGCATACGTAGGTATGAGACCTACGTATGCGACTGTGTGCGTTCGTTGATTTGTACTGTGACTACAACATTCTTCCGGAAATAGGAAAACTAATTTATTAAATAATCATTGCTTATACATGTTTAATTAAAAATTCAGTGCATGTATTATGATTATAACATAATAAACTAATTGGGGTGTCTGAGGGTGTGCGTTAATTACGTTACATGTTGTATAAATAAATGAAATACTTTTAAATAGTAATATACTTTTAATTGTATATTGAATAGGAAAGTGTTTAATAAAAATGCGTGTTGTTTTTTGATTGGTAGAATTAATACCACGTCTTTACTTTGAATTATGCAAACTAACAAAACACACATGCACCGAAGTTTTAACACAAGCGTAAGTAGGTAGGTACCTACCGTATCATGATTAATTCAGAACCGCGTATAACTACCTATTTCACTCGTCTCAATAACTTTCCGTTACTCTATTCGCTTTACTTATTTATTAATCCAAACATCTTTTTTTTCGTGAGATAAAAGGAAATACTTATCCATTAAAAAGACACACATTATGTACCTACCTACTAGTAAGTAATAGTTATTTGTTATACAAGAGTGCAAAGTTGCTTTTTAACCGCGTGCTCAATTTTGATAACCGAGCAAGCGAAGGATTCTAAAATTGAGTCACGAGCGCAGCGAGTGATTCAAAAATTAGAATCCTGAGCGTTAGCGAGGGAATCAAAAGAGCACGAGGTGAAAAATCTTTGCACTCGAGTGCAACACGTAACTTTTCATCCCACCTCAGCGAGGAAATGAATAAATGCAAAAAAAAAAACATTTACAATCACAAGATACTTTTACTTTTATTTCAGTTTAGGTGTTAACTACTACATTATGGTAGGTAAGTATTACAGAATAATCTTTAAATTATAACAAATAATACTTAGGTACAATTAAGAAAAAATTAAAGTAACGTTGCTACAGTTAGTTAAGTTGAGTGTAATATTTATTTATTTATTTATTAAAACTTTATGCACAAGTAAAAACTGTACAAAGGCGGACTTAATGCCTTGGGCATTTTGTACCTATTTTTTTTCAATTTTTTTAATATCGTACTGTTTCAAATCCTTCTCGCGTGATTGTTGAGGGAGAAAGCTCATTTGCGCATTATTAACAGTTTCAGTCTATTCTGTTGGCGTCAAATAAACTTCTTCGTCGCCAAAACCACTTATTTTACGTTTTTCACTTGTTTTTAACCTAAGGTTTTAACAATTGACCTGACAAGAAAATGGCGCGCGCAAAGCAAATTATAAAAGTACACCAAGAAGGTTCCGAGTCTGAGTTTTTAACAAATTAAAAAAGGTTGTACCTATGATAAATTCGGCACCATGGAGGTAGAAGTAAATAGGTTTAATGATGTTTTGAATTCACAAACTTAGTGCACACGATGTTCTAAATTCAATTTACTTTATCCTCTAGAGGATAAAAACGACTTTTGCACTCAGATATCGAAGAGCAAAAATACTCTTTCCGAGATGGGGGGATGAAAAAGTTTTATGCTATTACAGACCTACTTATATATTTTATTTTATTATAATTAATCACATATTTGTCTTTCATTATAGTAGGTACTCACCAAATCTTCTACCACCATTTTTTAAATTCTATAGAATGATCATCGCCTGCCTCAGTCATACATTCATTACAATATAAAGTGTATTAGTGTTACATAGTGTTCTAAGCACATCAAGCTATACGTTTTTGTTGCGAACTAGCTCTTATTACCAGCACGCAATAAAATGTAAACTACTGATTTTAGTTTTACTGTGGCGTGCTCGCTCGCCGCCATAAGTCACCAGAGTTCCTATCGCGACGGCTCCTATGCAACGCAGGCGCAAGCCCTCTCGATTCGTAAAATGCCTAAACTGTCGGGAAAAGGAGCCCTTAACTTTGTCTGGGGACCATGCTGCACATGTCTGTGAAGTACGAAAATTGGTTTTTGTATTAGCGTATTACAGGCCAGGCACCGTGGTGGTGGTTGCTCTGTAATTAGTGGTTTGTCCTTCAGTGGTGGTAGTTTATCCATCAGTAGTGGTGGTTGTTTCTTCAGTGGTGGCGGTTGATCCTTCAGTGGTGGCGGTTGATCCTTCAGTGGTGGTGGTTGGTTCTTCAGTGGTGGTGGTTGATCCTTCAGTGGTGGTGGTTGGTTCTTCAGCGGTGGTGGTGGTGCTTAAGTCTATATAATAATCATCCTCGGCATCAGTGCACACGTTCTTTATTAGGTCTTCATAAGGTCGTACATCCGTGAATACTAGAATCCCTGTATCGTTTTTCCACATCACGAAGCTTCCTATGCCAAATAATGTATATCCGAAATGTAACGATGCGCCGGAAGCCAGCCCTGAGAAGTTGTCAATATTTCGAACACATATGAAATAACCCCATTGCCGCGGCAACCATTCTTCGCAGTCAACAATTGCAGCATCGTCTTGTACGTATTCAGTTTGAACTAAATTAGTATAATTTTTCAGTTCCGTTTCTTCTCTAAAATGTAAGGAACAAATAGTAATTGGTCCATTGATTCTATCGCTAGGTTTAGCGATTGGACTCATCATAGCGTTGCCTCTTTCCGAGGTGAAAGTGCCTACCCAATGAAACGTCTTATGGTTTTTCCAACTTTCTTGCCAAGTACCTAAAGAAGCTAAGGCAATTCCAAATTCTTCTGCCATTCTTAAGATCATCAAGTCGTGAAGGGGAGAGTCACGTTTATCATGCCAAAAATGCTTCTCATCCGGTGGCGTATATGCTACTTCACGAGCACACACAATGCCCTTAATTATTTTCACATCCGAAAAGTTCTCTTTAACACCTGTAGTTAAAACCACCACAATATTATTGCTAAGTAGTGGGTCTTTCACTAATTCCTTAAAAGGATTATAAGATGTTAAAATACGACTATAGTCTAGTAAGATCCCTGTAGCAATAAGTGACTTTTCTTCTCCGTTCGTGTTTGGTACATTTATGACAATAAGTACATTCCTCTGTCTGGTGGGAACCTTGTTATCCTTAAATATGTCAAGTGGACCGTACACTTCTCGGGGATGACCTGTCCATTCCATGTCTTCATATGTAATTGCCGCCTGAGTATTGCTTAAAAAGTTTAACAATACGAACATCACCAACAAGCGGGAGCAGGACCTGTAACAAACCAAGGAACTTTACAAGTTGCTGCACGTGAAAGCACGAATAACAAAGAACTACTTTATGTTCGAAGTCCACATTCCTTTAATTTCGAATGAGGACTACAACCGTTTGTTTGTTTATTTCAAGGAAATTATATACTAATTGGAATGAGTACGAAAAAAAAACAAAAAAAAGAAAACTATCTCAAAAGCTTAGAGTTTAAATTTGGACAATGGATTCAATAGAAAAGAAAAAAAAACAAAACGTTCCGAGCGAGAAATGGACAAAGGTGGATGGTGTCTCTGTTTTGCCTTGTCACCGATGTAAACAATATGGTCGATACATTTTCGCGTTGAAGTCATTTAAGTACTTTTATTGTATATAAGTGAAATAATCCGCTTTAAATATGGTAAAATTGTGTTGTGTGAAGGGGTGTAGTAGTAAGGGTTTGCTGGATGTGGAATTTCGTTTTTTAGGGAAGTTTTTTAACTTTGCTTGTTTATTACGACTAGGGTTACCATGTTTTAAATTGACAAACGGGAATATCCAAATAAATTAAGTAAGTTCGAAGTTTCGAACATCGTTGTCGTACATAGTAATCAAAAGTATATTTTATAAATTAGAAACATCGGACATCGCACATGGTGTCGGTAGTACATAATTTGCTTTTTAAATACAAATATTGAAAAGAAAAGAGTCCGCCGCACCGTGCCGTGCCATGCCGGTCCTAAGGATTTTTCCATGCTTCTCCAGCAAAAGAATCCATTTGGCGAGCTGCGAGTGAAAATGAATGGTTTCGGAATATAAAATAAATATTGGCGAATGTTACTAAAACATTATAGGTAAACAGTCATAGCATGAATATGCGATTTTCTATGTCTGAAAAAATATATAATATTAACGGAGTCCTTGAATCCCCGAATACAAAAGTCGTCTGGATAGACAGGTTGCAAAATGGATAATTTGCAAGTGGACGGTACAGACATACATTTAAGTTAACATAAAAAGTTAATGACATCCACTCTTGAAGCTATTTCGCCTAGAATGCTATTGAGTTGCAGGTCAACATCATTAAATAATAAAATAACAGCTACTCTTAAACTGTCTCAAGAGTTAGTATGATCATTGGACACCCTATTAGAAAGAGACAACATCCACTCTTGAAGCTGTTGATGTCAAAGGAATAGGGCATAGACTATGACTAATGACTATGTTAGCTGCTACTTCGTGGCCATGGAACGTTCCGTCCGAACACAGCCATCGACAGGGGAGCCGATTGGCGTACACGTACTCGTTTTCAAAACGAAATATGGGATTAATTCGATGAGAATCCCCAATCAGCTGATTTGAAGACTTTTTATGTGGGGACGTATTAAATCGCTAGTTTATTTTAAAAAATAGGATAGTGAACGCTTTCGATAAAAAATGACGAAGTGCTTTCTAAATTAAAACATCAATTAAGAAAACAGGCATTAAAATGTATTGAAGTTTTCTATTGAAGTTGAGTCGAGCGACAACGCGACGTTAACAGCTGTCTCGAACGCGAGCGAATACCTACAAGGCTAGCAAGACTCACACAGTCGCATACGTAGGTATGAGACCTACGTATGCGACTGTGTGCGTTCGTTGATTTGTACTGTGACTACAACATTCTTCCGGAATTAGGAAAACTAATTTATTAAATAATCATTGCTTATACATGTTTAATTAAAAATTCAGTGCATGTATTATGATAATAACATAATAAACTAATTGGGGTGTCTGAGGGTGTGCGTTAATTATGTTACATGTTGTATGTTGTTTTGTGTAAGTATGTGTGTGTTTTTTTATATAAAGATGTTCCACAAGATTAAAATGAAGACAATATGTAATGTACCTATAACGGGTGTAAAAAAAGACCTTAACGAAGGCCCGTGTTCTCACCGACATTGCGTTTTTTTTTTGTTGTGGACCAAATTTTTCCCAGATTATTACTATTATTAGTACTATTTAATATCTACCTACTATTACCATTTACTACAACCAGCACGATGTTTTGAGTGTGTTACGTTTTATCCAGTTAAAGCACTTTTGATTTTTAACCCAAGAAAAAGTCGTTTCCCAACATTTTTTTAGCTAACAGTTACTTAGTTTTAAATGAGACTTCGTGAGAGGTTCTTTTACACCGTGTGTAGTGAAAATCGGTAGTTGTACGCATCATTGATAACAACTTTCACTGTAGGTCAGACAACGAGAAATCGATTTAAAAAATCACTTGCTACACATATTTTATGTTCGCATAGCTAGATGAAATGTAGCTAACATAAGAATTTTTGAAACCATTCCAGTGTACTTTCTACAGAAGAGAATGTTCATAATGAGAAACACAAATAAACCTGTTTAGTTATTTCAATAACATTTTGTATATAAATGCACAGCTAAAACAACTTACATTTTGTCAACCGTCCACCTGCAGTGATCACGTACAATATTCCAATGATTGAGATTCCTGCCTAAATACAAGTGAAATGGCGTCATGTTGTTTGTTTATTTTTAAATATCGGTCAAGAACGAGCCGTTGGAGTTTCTTGCCCATTTTTCTCCTTTTTTTGGTCCTTTCATTATACCTTATGGCTGGATTGAAGCTTCATTTGTTTGATTTTGACGATTCAAAAGTGCCAATATGTAAATGGTCTCTTTGAAATAAATGCTTTGAGTTGGCGTTTGGAGTGTGAGGATCTTTCCACCCTGCTCCACATAAGTACGTCTGTACTGATGACCCTGACGTGATCACCAGCGCAGCCTTCTTGTAGTAAATTCACCATCATCACTTCCTCGAGCTTCACGAGCAGCATGTCACACAGCCAGCCAGCATCCACGGGTTATCCGACTGCCAGCATGCAGCGGTCGTGCACAGCTGGTCATCCACGCAGCACTGTAACGATCACTCCAACTCACTGAAGTACATACATTATCACCCTGACTCACCGAAACATCACCGCAGATAGTTGAAACTCACCGTGAACTATGTGACAACCAGTTCCGACTCACTAGTATCTTCCACCGGCCCGGTCAGCATTACATGATGTATGAACGACTCATCCCACTATTGACCTCAGAGCTTCGCAGGGAATTGATACATGACATATTGTAGGTTTCGGCTGCTGAGAGACATCTAAGATTTTTAGTGTCCGTGAACTGGTTTCCCACAGATTGCATTAATCTCCCCTCGCTGTACATACATGACTGCTCATTTGTCCATACCAAATTCCATCCTGCTGGGGCAACTAAAACTTTCAGTTACTTTCTGTAGCTCCATCAGTGGCAATTTGTTGGAGGCAAAGAATTTCAGATCATTTATTTATTTATTTAACGGCTTATGTACTTAATACAGAAAATAAGAAAGGAACAGAAAATAGGTACAAAGGTGATGCTTATTTCTAGAGAAATCAAAGGTGTTATTAAATTGGTTCCATTTCTGGGATAGGTTCACAGTGTTCACACACTCGCTCGACATCAGGCATGCAGTCAGCGTCAGTATGACAGACGGGCACCGACCAGATCCTGCGCCATAGTGAAATTGTGGTGGCATCATTTGCGTAGCACATCACGTCTGTCATATTTTGCTCGGGTCACTCCCAAGCTCTGCATGGGTCCACCTCTCATCGCCGACTGAGACCTGCTCTGTGTAGTGTGATCGTTCTGTGGGTGTTCCTCAGGGTGGCGTCCTTTCTCCTCTTCTTTTCTCCGTTTTGATTAACGCCATCACGAAGGTGTTAACTTTACATTACCATCTCTATGCAAACGACCGGCAGTTTTATTTATTTATTTATATACACACAAATACTTAACAGGACATTACATTAAGATAGAAGGGCACAAAGGTACTGCTTATTTCATAAGAAATCTGTTCCAGTAGACCTGCGAGAGGAAATGAAAGGCACAGTTAGTTCCTCAACATTCACGTCATTTCTAGCATACATCACCTGTCTCCCTCACAATTATACTTCTGTCTCTTTCACACATCTCATGCGTCCGTTGCGTTCCATTCCTACATAAATATAAATTAATGTCTACCTCTAGGGACCCTTACTTTATAAAGTAGAGGTCCGTTTAAGTAGACATTAATTTAATGAATAGTTTCAGAGAAGATTCAGAGTGCGAGCCAGACGAACATACACCGAAGTGATTCTCAGTGTTCCAAACGGAACTCTAAAGCTGTTTGTTGTTAGTATACAGTAATGTTATTTTTTGTAAATAAATATGAATAAATACACACAACGCAACAGAAATATGCTATAAATAATAAACAATGACAATCATGTTTGTATAGTCATAGTTTAACGCATACAGTCGGGAAATCGTATTTCACATTTCGTCAGATGAATCTCAGTTTTTTTTTGGTAGGATATGAGGTAAATGTTTTTGTACTATTGGACCTGGACACTAAGTCACGGCAAAACACACTCACAGTATCACCAGGTTTTGTGGAGTCCTTATTATGTTGCTGGCTGCTAGTTTTGGGCATACTCAATAAATACTGCATTCCATGTACTTGACAATTTGAAGCCATCGTCTCGAATGAAAATAAATCGATCGATAAAAAGGACTCCACAAACGAACACGGGTAAACTAAGATAGAATTAAATCTCCAAACCCAGCGTCAGTTGCCCTACAAATTAATATCGGAACCACTTTTGAAGTTGCTAATTCACACCTGCGCGAGTCAGTCTTTTATAAGGCCAGAAGCTGTAGGAATATATTTTCCGAATTCTCCCTTGAACTACGACCCGTTTGAAGTTACCAATGTTCACGCGCTTAGTAGAAACAACTATTCTATAAGTTTACCTTGCTTCAAGGAATTTAACGATCCAGAGTCTGTCAAGTTATTTGTATACCGCTTTCATGAACATTTTGATGTTTTAATTGGTTCAGATTTGCTAACTAGATGGGAGTCCGAAATAGACTTAAAAGTTCAGAGGTTATTAACGCGCTTATCATCAAATCCTATCTGCATGTATAATCCCTGCAATGTTAACCTGCATGAGGACATAATACCTGCCCAATCTTCGAAATTGGTTAGAATACCGATCGACACTCCATCCACTGCAATTGTACACACCAGTCACGAACATCTCACACTAGAAGTTCCGATCACGGACGAACCCTTTAACAGAACAAGACGTAGTCAATGCCCTCAAAGAGTATGCAAACCCGAAGGTAAAAACCGGTAAAATAATAAATCCACCTATTGCCACATATTCCATCATACCAGTCATACAGGACAAGTTTAAGAGCTCATCTATGAACTTAGTACTAGCAAAGACAGAATTAGAAAACGTTAAAGATTATCTACGTCAGCAAGAGATAATTAAACACTACCATGAAGGCAAAACTAATCACCGAGGAATTACCGAATGCTATTTAGCCCTCTCAGGTAAGTATTACTGGCCCAAAATGAAAGACCAAATAGCCAAACTCACCAACGAATGCACTACCTGCGGACAAGGCAAATATGACCGGAGACTTATTAGGCCCCAGTTTAATATTGTACCCCCGGCAACTACCAGACAACTACCCGGCAACTACTTGCAGACCAGTGTATAAATCACACAACCTTCTCACAGTTCCTTGTATTTATACTTATGAAATTGCAAAATTTGTCAAAACTAACTCTTCACTTTTTGAACTGAAAAACAATATTAATAAACGTACAGTTACACAGTATTTACTTACCATGCCTGTACCTAGGATTGAATTATTTAGACGTAATTGTGGGTATATGGCTCCACTGATCTTTAACTCTCTACCTAACTTTATTACTGATCTTCCGTACAGAAAATTCTGCATAGTTCTGAAAAAATGGCTTATTTCACGTAGCTTTTATTCCATAAATGAATTTCTCAAAAAATCCAACTGTCATTCTTACCATTACCGGAATAAATTGTAGAATTTGTAAAGAATTACTATTGTAACAATATGTTGATTTGTTTGTTTTTAAAAAATATTTTATAATCCTTCTGTTGACAATTTGCTTGTTTGGTTTTTTTGGTTTGTGTTGGTCATTGTTTGACAAGTGATAGTGAGGTAGGCGACAACGCCGACAACGGTGGGGCAGTCTGCCTGAGAACGTGCGCGCGAGTGGACTAGCTCGCAACCCATAAGTAGCTATTTTTCAATCGTGGATATTCGTGATTATTGTGTTAAAGTGTAATTTCAAGTAATTTGTTTGTTTACTCAGTGTATCTGTTTGAAAAGAGTAACTGGTGACAAGTTGGAAATACGTTTGACCGAAGGACCTTTGCGGGATAGTATTTTTGGCGGGAAGTTAATTTATTCGGGATGGAATGTTGCCAACACAGTTTTATCTAGGGAAACAAGGACTTACTTGGAAACTTTTGGACGATCGCCTGGGAAGATGGCCGACTCCACTGGAGCGTGCCGTGATGATGCTCAGCGCGTATTCTTGTGATTTCTTCCTGCACGTGATTTTTTGTCTCACTGTGTCGGCCGACACTCACAGATTGTCTTTTTTTGTTTTATTAATAATTATTGATGCGGTTTGGTGTATTTTGCGGCGCGCGCCGCAAAGCTAAACGGTATAGCGAGAGGTGCGGTGTTAAGCGGTTGACGTTGCGGATCCAAGTCGGAAGAGAAAAATCATGGCGTCGTTTTTTGCCAATCACTGCGGAAGCGCGCCTAATTGGGCGCGGGCGGCGAAACTCCTTCTCGTTCTGTCGCATGGGAGCGTAATAGGAGGGAAGGAGATGGATAGATAAAAACAGCGTTGGCAACATGACAGAAAAGGATATTGTGAGAGTGTTTTGGAAGCATGGTAATGCAGTGTACCACGTTCGGATATGTTCATGTAAAAAACTTATAAGTACTACATAAACTTGCGTAAGCATCCTGCCCGGCTTTGAGGATATGTAGTATTCTCAAAAGGGAAAGAAATTATATTAAAGCGGACTAAGAGAGAAAAAAGAAAACAATTTAATTATGTTAACTACAGCTAAAATTAGGTTACTAATTACGAGGTGATGTTATTGAGAAGGTAAAGGACATAGCTTAACAACAGGTCTCTTGAAAGAGCCACTGCATGTCTTCACCATAGCAACGCGGGTTGTCCCATCCCTGCCGGGAAAAACCCCGGTGATTATGCCCATTGGCCAACGTAAAGGAGGGACATCATCCTGATGCATGAGAACCACTGTACCAATATTAATATTATCTGCGGCATTCAACCATTTTTGCCTAACTTGTAAGTTATGTAGATATTCTATACGCCATCTCTTCCAAAAGCTACAAAGCATTTGGTCAAGCAATTTTTTGCGACAAGTTAATGATTTCGTCGTTGCGGGAACGTTCACGACAGGCAACGAAGTCAATGGAGAAGCCATTATAAAATGCGCGGGAGTAAGCGGTTCTGGGTACGGATCCTCATTCAGGACACAGAGCGGTCTGGAATTTAGAACTGCCTCAATTTCAGTGAGAACAGTCGAAAGCTCCTCATAAGTAAGAAGTTGACAACCGATAACACGGTATAAATGCGTTTTAATAGATTTAATGTTAGATTCCCACAACCCTCCAAAGTGGGGAGCGCGGGGTGGAATCATTTTCCACTCTATACGATAGCGGTTAGCAAGTAGTTCTTGCAATTGAGATTTGTTCCGTTGTCGGAATATAAATAAGAAACAGGTCCTCTGCGGGAAATGAATCTTTTAAAAGCGGAAATAAAAGTGTCCGATGACACGTCGGTAACTAATTCAATATGAACTGCTTTGGTAACGAAACAAATGAATAAGCATATGTAAGCCTTCTGACTTCTTTGACCTCTGCGTCTACATAAAGTTACTTTAATGGGACCAGCGTAATCCACACCCGTATGCACGAAAGCTTTAGTCTCCTGTACGCGACAAGCGGGTAAATCAGCCATCTTTGGGCTAGGGTGAGAAGGAGAAACTTTAAAACAAAAGTTACAAGCGTGTACTCTTTGTCTGATGACACCCCTAGAAGAGAGGATCCAATATTTTTGGCGTAACAGAGAGCTAAGAAGGCTTACACCGGCGTGACAATAAATGCGGTGATAATAATTTATTAGAACGTGTGTAAAATTATCATGTTTAGGTAAAAAAACGGGATGCTGCGCTTCATAAGGAAGGTTCGCATTTGACAACCTGCCTCCGATTCTGATTATTGTGGTATACGTGTATACATGTGTGTGTCTAGTTATAAGGAGAAACTACTCATTCAATAAATCAGTTAAACGTCAGTCACCGTGTTGTTACTTACTCCCTCCAGTTAGCTAGTACCGTACAGAACATTGGCGACGAGGAGGTTCAAAATGGCGGACAATACACGTGCAATCGGAAATATAAAAGAATTTAACTTGAATACAGATACTTGGAAGAGTTATATCAAGCGAGTGCGAGCGTATTTCTTGGTGAACGACATAAAGGTTGAAGTTCAAACAGCGTTCCTCATCACACTGGTGGGAAATGAAATTTACGACCTCATGACGGTGCTGTGTAGCCCGGAAGAACCAGAAAAAAAATCGTTCGATGCGCTTGTAGACATCGTGGAAAACCATGTAAATCCGAAAGCTAGTGATATGGCAGAGCGTATGAAGCTACGAGCGTGTTTACAAAATCAAAGTGAAACAGTGAGCGAATACTTGTTGCGTTTAAAAAAACTGGCGATGACATGCAAGTTTAAAGGACAAGAATCGTTGGAGGAAAACCTTAGAGATCAATTCACGTACGGGTTGAGAAGCGAGAAGTACAGGCAACGATTATTAACTGAGCGGGAGCTTAGTTTCACAAGGGCGGTGACGTTAGCTACGTCGTTGGAGGCGGCGGAGCTGGAAGCAAAGCTTGGCGGTAGCAAAAGCAGTGGAACTGGAGAGGCATCACACGGCGGGGTGTACGCAGTACGTGGCGGCGGCGGCGGCGCCGGGAGCGGGCGCGGAGGCCGGGCCGGCGCGCGCAGCGCAGGCGGCGGCGGCGGGGCCGGCGCGCACCGCGCTGGCGGCGCTGGCGCTAGAGGCAGCGGTGACCGGTGCCATCGATGTGGATCGCGGCAGCATTCATCCGATAAGTGCGGTTATAAAAGTGCTACTTGTTATAAGTGCGATAAAGTGGGCCACATAAGCCATATGTGTCGCAATAGAAGTGGTCAGTCGAGGCTGTTCCAAGTGGACGGAAGTGAGTCGGAAGAAGATGTCGAATCTCCTACACTGTATCGGGTAGGTGAGAGGTGAGAGTCAGATGGGCCCTGGTATTGTAAGTTGAATGTGGAAGGCGTCATTTTGGACATGCAAGTCGACAGCGGTTCGTCGGTACGCGCAATTCACTATAAAGAGATCGAGTTTTTTAAACTGTGTGCGAAGTTTTTTACTTTAAATTTCGTCATAAACATCAAAAAAAATTAAATTGTTGAATACAACGAATTAAATAAATTTCAGCGGTAGCCAATTCACGGACAGTAATAAAATGCAAAAATCTTAAAATGTATACAATTATGCGCAATATTTTATTTAACGATGTAAATTTTTGAGAAAGGCTATATATTAAATTTAGTTCTGATACGGTAGATACTAACGTTAAAGATTTATTATTAAACTCAGGCAACTGCTCGCTGCATGAGGAAACAAACGGAGTGATAGGCCACTCAGCAGTTGGGCGCAGAAGCCACTCAGGGCCATGCCACCACAAATCGTGATTTAGTAGCTACTCAGGTAGAAGACCTCGAGACAAACAGTCACTAGGATTTTCTTTACCGTTAATGTGATAAAAATGTTTAGGAGAAAACCTTGATCCTAATCAAGGTTTTCTTGACATTTAGCGACGCGGTGGCTAACAAAAGTGTTCCATTTGTGCGGTGAGGAATGAATCCATGAAAGTGTAATTGTAGAATCGGGAAAGGCAAATATTTTATTAATAGCGGTACGAGACCGGTAAGTGTCATAAACTAATTTAATTAAGTAAGATAAAAGAACAGCGGCGCAAAGCTCTAGACGAGCCAGAGATACGACCTTAACAGGTGCAACTTTGGATTTAGCACACACCAAATTTACGTGTGTGTTACCATTTGCGTCAGTGACATGTAAATATATATGACGCAGCCATACGCATTCATACTGGCGTCAGCAAAACCTACTATGTTTGTCATGCAACCCATAGTAACGGCTACATGACGCGGCAATTTTAAAGAAGAGAGCAGAGGTAGTTGCTCTTTAAATTTTTGAAAGAGGAGTACAATAGAATTGGGTGGAGTCTCATCCCAATCTGTATTTAATTTCCATAATTCTTTTATGAGTAATTTCGCGAATAGAACTACAGGTGCTACTAGACCGAGAACATCCCACAGACGGGCAGTGGAAAGTATGGAGCGTTTAGTACAACCTTTGTTCACATTAGATGTAGTAAAGGTGAAACAATCCTCGGAAGGAATCCATTTGAGTCCAAGAATTTTTAAATTATCCCCGTCAGAGAAGTTAATAGAAGAGCGGTTGGAGTGTGGAATAGCCTCTAGTAGTTCCGAGGAATTACTTGCCCACTTAGTAAGGTCGAAGCCCCAGCCTTAAATAAGGCGATAAGTTCAGCGGAGAGAATCTTGGCTTCCTCCAGAGTAGGGGTAGAATTAGCCAAGTCATCCATATATAGCTCATGAGAAGCGACAATGCATGCGCGCGGGAAGCGATGTTTTTCATCCTCTGACAGCTGGCGCACAGTGCACATGGCTAGAAAGGGACTGGGCTTAAGACCAAAGGCAACTCGGTTAAATTGAAATTCTCGCACAGGTTCAGCTGTATTAAATCGAAACAATATTTTCTGGTATTTTCGATGCTCATCAATAACAGCAATTCGAAGATACATCTGTTTTATATCAGCTGTAACTGCAATAGGGAACAAACGGAAATTTAAAAGTAATAAAAATATGTCAGCCTGTAAATTCGGCCCTGTGTGTAACAAATCATTCAATGACACGCCATTATGAGACTTAGCGCTCGCGTCAAGAACGATGCGCACTTTCGTGGTTTGTTTATCATTCCTAATAACAGGGTGATGCGGTATGTAATAACCTATAGTCTGATCAGCAGCACTAGGTGTAGTTTCAGTTAAATTAATTAATTAATTAATTAGTTTTTTCCAAATTAATTAAGCGTCGATAAGCGACAGCATAAGAATTTCCGAGTGAATCTGGATTTTTACAGAATGGCAACACAGTACAGTACCTACCACTGGAGTCACGTGACACCGTAGAAGCGTACAGCTGTTCACACTCCCGTTCAGCAGGGCTCATAAAAGATTTTGAAGGCACTTCTTCGATATTCCAAAATGTATGCAAAGATTCGTTTAACGACAGAAAACAATGAGAGTCATCTATATTTAAAGCGGTAGAAAAATATGAACCGGTATTTAAATCAGCGAGAATATTATTATCATTAGATAAACTAGCGGGTACCTCACCCATAAGAAAATAACCAAACACGGTTTCAAATGCGGAAGGCGCGGTAGGTGAGATAATTTTATTTTGAAGTAATAAATACGGGAACAGCTTTGCCCCTAGAAGCAACTCAATCTCACCTGGTATACAACGTGTAACATAATTAACGCACATCCTGAAATTACTTTGTTCAGAATCTTTTACTGAATCGATTTCTATAATTTTTAATGTAGGTAATTTTTTATCTCAAAAATAATTAAAGCTATGTAATTTATAGCCACACTACCCCTGTATAGTCCAAGCGAACTGAAATGGACCGTAACTCAAGGCAATAAGACTTTTAAAAGTGCAGTTTTATTTGTATTAATACAAATTCCGCCATTCAATACTGTACGAGCCAATAATGCTCATACAGCAAAAGTACGTTTCTGCGCACGTAATGAATTACGCTAAACGTACTTTATTAATTATTTATAACATAAATTCAGTCGTCACTAAAACTCAGCCACAAGCGGGTCGATCAATAATAACATTGCATCAAGTGCGGCTCAGATAACTAAACAAACGTAACTTAAACGTAATTAAACTATTCAACATAACAGTGGTTTGGTGTGAACTAACTACCTTCCTACAACAACTACCGGGGTATCTGTCAACGACGAGATAACCCCAACATCTTTTGGTCCTTCGAGCCGGATCACGCGGCATATCACCTCGTAAGTCGTCGTGTCTCCTCATCAGCAGAGTGCTTAGCGTGGTATATCCCAGTTACGTTAGCAAATCGGTGTTATTGGCCTCCCACAAGCGGGTCTCACCAGTAACATTGAGACGTTGCACATAACGTAAAGGAGGGTGAGCTACACTGAGTGCCTGTGACTAACGAACCAGCAGAGAAGACCTCTACTGCTACAACTAAACAATCGGCGGAGATTACATCTACTGCTTCAATTAAGAAACAATCAGCGGGGATCACATCCTGCGGATACTTCAGCTCCGAAAACTTCGTGAGTACTTACTACCTACTCGCCAACCACGCGCAGCCACAAGGCAGAAACAATGTCGACAGAAGACTACCCTGAATTTGTGGAACTTATAACGAAACAGCAAAATAGCTACGAGAGAATAAAAAATCTACAAACTAACTATAAAAAGGATGCTGCCAGTAGAAAAACCACAGACTACCTGAACAAGCGCATCGAAGCTTTACAATCCCTGTGGGATGAGTTTCGATCAAGTCATGAAATTTTAAAAAAGTATGAACCTGCTCAAAGAGACCATGACTACTATAAGCAGGACATATTTATTATCACTAGAAGCATGTTTGACCAAACAATGCAATCTATGGATCAACTACGAAACAAGTTGACAAGCGAACCTGGATTTTCGGGTATGTCAAAACCGAAAATACTAGAAACTCCCGGAACACCGAAATTTGATACAACTGGAGTACACCAACAAATCGGGGATGAAACGGACAAACACCTATCAACCCTTTTACGTAATCAAATGTGTAACTTCAACGCTTTGAAGCGAGCGGTCTCCAAAATTAATGTGGACGACATGAAAGAGAAGTGGCAACTCCAAGATCAAGTCAACATATTACGATCTAAATGGGAATCCATCGACAAGATTCATTGGGAATTAAGCTACTTACTGCAAGGGAACGACAAGGACTATGAAGCAAAATTCGACCATTGGGAGCAAGTCTACGACAACCTAAAGGAAGAGCTAAATAAAAAATCTTTGAGACATCCCATTATGAGAAAACTACACCGCGTATGGAATTACCGGAGTTCAACGGAACTTTCAACAACTGGATCTCCTTTAGAGATTTATTCTTTGAAATGATTCATAACAATCCAACGCTGAACAAAACGCAGAAAATGAAGTTCCTAAAGTCTAAATTGAAAGGCGAAGCGGAAAAGTTAATCAAGCACCTTCCTGTGAGTGCTGAGAATTATGACTCGTGCCTGAATATTATTCAGCACCGCTACGACAACAAGCGATTACTTTTCACCTCCTACATAGAAACACTTCTCAATCAAGCGTCCATCGAAAAACCAAATTCTACTAACATGAAGAAGCTGTATGACACAACAAAAGAGTGTTTAAACGGCCTAGAAAACATAGACGTTAATATTCCAGTATGGGGTCCACTTATCGTCTATTTACTATCCTCCAAACTGGATGACGTCACTTACGCTGACTACATAAAAACTATGAAACAGTCAAGAGAGCTCCCCGACCTAGAGGAGTTTATGGAATTCCTGGAATTGCAGTTCATAACTCTAGAAACATCCCGTAACAAAAAGAATGGTGGGAAACAAAACTTCTCATCAAATAACCAACATAAAAGTTATAACAACAACAAGTCAACGAGCTTTAAAGACACAGAAAAGTGGACAAAAACCTTCCATGCAACGCTTAGGAAATGTCCACTGTGCAAAAACGAACACACGCTGATGCAGTGTCCTACATTCTTGGACATGGATGTCGCAACGCGAAACAAAACAACAAGAAATCTTAACTTGTGCAAAAATTGTTTGTTTAGTCACGGCGGAAATAAATGCAGCTCAACGAAAAAATGCCGCACGTGTAACTACAAACATCACTCCCTTCTCCATGATGATAATCTGAAAGGGCAACAATCAACGCCAACCACATCAACGGTGGCTGAGCGAACATCTAATCACATTAACGGTGAACAAGAGATACTCTTAACGACTCTTCAATTACGGGTCAAGAACAAGGAAGGAGATTACGTCATCCTTCGGGCGTTACTGGATCAAGGCTCTCAAGTAAGTTTGGTCACAGAAAATGCTGCTCAACGGTTGAACTTACCCCGAAATAAAATGAACGCTGCGGTCACTGGTGTTGGCACTATAATGGGCAAAAGTAAAGGGATGATAAAATTGGAATGCAAGTCTATCCACTCCGATTATTCATTCCTAACAGAAGCGTTAGTGATGAGTAAACTCATCAACAATTTGCCAAACTCAACGATCAACACAGAGAACTGGACACATCTTCACAATATCGAGTTAGCTGATCCAGATTACAACATCTCTGGACCCATCGATCTACTGCTTGGAGCAGATGTTGTGTTGTGTGGTGGGAAGGCCCTAAATGGCTTAAGGAGCAAGAAACACAAGCCCTTGACTCTAAAGAAACTTATAGCACAAACGAGGGCTTCCTAACAAACTGTTATACGACTAATAGTACGGAACCCACGTCGATTAAAAATGAATTAATAAATTCATTACTTGAACGACATAGCCACATAAATCGTATTACAAGAATACTAACTTTGGTGATACGTTTTGCTGATGCATTACGAAACAAAAGAAGGTCAACTGAGTGCCATGAACTGAACTTGCACGAACAAAACAACACACTATTTATAATTATTAAATCAGTGCAACGGGATTACTTCGAAAAGGAGATAAATTCTCTAAACAAAGGTGAAAAACTTGCCAACAGAAGCACCATTTTGAAACTTAATCCATTTTTGGACTCTAATGGAGTTTTACGTGTTGGAGGACGCCTAAACCACTCAAACTTGCCAGTGGAAACGAAATACCCCATTCTTTTACCAGGAGAGGGAAGACTAACCCAACTTATTGTTGAAAAGTCGCACCAACGAACTTTACACGGTGGAGCAAGATTAACGCTAGCTAACACTAGAAACACTTACTGGATAATCAGCGGCAATCGAACCGTCAAGAAAATACTGCGACAATGCATTCGATGCCGTCGATATGCAACAACGCGAAGTGAACAGTTGATGGGCAACCTTCCTAAAGAAAGGATTACTCCCTCGAGGCCGTTTTCGCATACCGGCGTCGACTTTACAGGCCATGTGGACGTAAAGATAAACAAAGGCCGCGGGATAAAAACCTGCAAAGGCTATATAGCCATATTCATATGCATGTGCACAAAAGCAGTGCATATCGAACTTGTTTCGGACCTATCAACGGAAACTTTCATCGCAGTACTAAGAAGAATGTGCGCCCGAAGAGGAACCCCAAAACATAATTACTCGGATAACGGAACCAACTTTGTCGGAGCCGCAAGAGTTTTAAAAGAAGAGTTCCAACTATTTAAAACACTGCAATCGTCAGAGTTCTTTAAGGAGATCAACGACCTTCAAATCGAGTGGCACTTCAACGCTCCATCCTGGCCATCAGCAGGAGGCTTATGGGAAGCCGCTGTACGTTCCATGAAAGCACACCTGAAAAGGGTGATCGGACAACAAAAGCTTACCTACGAACAATTTGCAACGCTTCTAACACAAATCGAAGCGTGCATGAACAGCCGGCCACTGTGTCCATTATCAGAAGATATTGAAGATCTGGAATACCTCACTCCTAGTCACTATCTCACGGGGAGTCCAACACTAACACTACCACTAAATGAACCTGAAGAAAACAAAACGATAGACATCAGAAACAACTGGAAACTCATCGAGCTCATGCGTCGACACTATTGGGGGCGCTGGTCGAAAGAATACCTTCATTCACTACAAAACCGAAACAAATGGCAACAAACTAAAGAAAACATACAGAAGGGGCAGCTAGTTCTCGTCAAGGAAAGTAATCTACCCTCAAGCAGATGGGCTATGGGACGAGTAGTAGAACTGTACCCAGGCAGCGACAACTTAGTACGAGTAGTAACGCTTAAAACACCAAATGGGATACCTAAAAGACCCATAACTAAACTCGCCCCGCTACCTATAAACGAGGTACGCGGGAGCGCTGACACACAAGAAGTGAGTCCAGAAACAGACCACGACGAGCCCGAGAAAGGCACTAATACAAGTCGAAAAGGGGTAAACAGCCTGCTTATGATGTTACTAGTAGCATTTACAACGCTATCATGTGGACTAGCAGCACCCCTGCAACATTTTAAAATAACTCGGTTAGCTGAAAACCAACCAGTGTACTTTGACCCCGTCGGAAACGTCCAACTCATCCACGATGAATGGAAACTGCTGGTATACTACAACCTGACAACATTCTGGCAAAGTACGACAAAGGTAGAGGAGTTCGTTAATCGTTTAGGCCAACTATGCGACACAATGCCTAACGAATCATGTCACTCTACGTCACAACAACTCAAGTTCGAAATGAACCAACTGAACGAGTATAACATATTGTTGCGGTCTCAACATCAACAGCGGAGGCGACGTGGCTACGTCAACGGCGTAGGAAATCTTGCACGAGCCCTGTTTGGTGTCCTTGACAGTGATTTCGCCGAAAAATACGCTCAGGACATAGAAAAAATTAAAACAAACGAACAATATTTATTACAACTGATACGAAATCAGACACTGATTATCGAGGCAGAAAACAACGTCATCAAGAAAAATGAAGACTTTGTAAAGACGCAACTGGAAGTAATTCAACAATTCATGAACGAAACGAAATATAATACGGCTGTGATAGAAAACAGATTTCAACGAATGAAAACAATGAATGACGTCAATGCTGGCGCGTTAACAGCTAGTTTACTTATCTCAGTACTGAGAAGAAACCAAGAAATGCTCTTAAGTGCATTGACAGATATCTACAGAGGCCATCTCGACATGAAATTATTCACACCGGAGCAGCTATCTGAACAACTCAATTACATTGCCGGTATCATACCGAAAAGATTAACATTACCTATCAAACACAGCAATGGATCGAACATAAAAAATATTTACAAAATTATTTATGTTAAAGCCCGACTCACCGAACAGTACTTACTCTTCGAATTACATATCCCGTTACTAAGCGATGACGAGTATACACTGTATCGCAATATAGCTATTCCTAGATGGGAAACAGCTGAACAATGTCAGGTGATACAGACAGCAACACAATATATTGGAGTCAACTTCGTAAAGAGTACCTACATACAGATGGAAGAGGTTGATCTTCAGCAGTGTACCACCATGACGGCGGACAATCATAGCTGCTACGCCTCTACAACTATCAACAACCTGCATGGAGCCACGGCATCCTGCGAAGCTAAAATACTTAGTCAAAGCGTAAATAACATTACATGTGATTGGGTATCACAACAATGCGCTGACCAATGGATAAAATTACAGAGACCAAACATATGGCTGTATAATTGCATCAATGAATGCACGATTCGCATTGTCTGCGAAAATCGAATTACAACAACCACTATAACAAAAGCGGGACTCCTTGCCCTAGGTCAGGACTGCATACTTCAGCACAAAGACAACACAATTTATTCACATAATGTTTTTAGTAGCAGTACCAACATTGGAATAACCTTGGAGGTACCTACTATTGACTCTCCAAATGACATGTGGAATACATTAAAAAACACAAAGATTGTGCTACCGAAATTAAACTTATCTAATGACCACAAATTATTAGATGACCAGATAACCGCACAAAAGGGAAGAGAAGAAGAGAGTCTACCCAACGACCTTAGTGTCCACGACATCGGCAACTACGCTATAAGCTCTTTGCTGGTGGGAGGAATCGTCGCCGCTATAATAGTTTGGCGGATAAGAAGATATCTTCAGGCTCGTAAGAAGAGCGAAACTGCAGCCAACGCGAACAACACTCACGAAAGGACACAAGATATAGAACTAAAGGAGACTCCTGCCTACGCCAAAATACGAGGTGGACATTCGGAAAACTACCGGCCACCGCTACCAGCAATTGGAACAAGATTTAAACTATGATTAATTAATTAAGAATTATTTCTTGCTTATTGTTTTAATTGCTTAACATGTATACTATTTATCTTGTAACTTAAGTTTGGTAATCTGAGTGCATACCTTTTCCCTCGGGAGCATGTACGAGCCAATAATGCTCATACAGCAAAAGTACGTTTCTGCGCACGTAATGAATTACGCTAAACGTACTTTATTAATTATTTATAACATAAATTCAGTCGTCACTAAAACTCAGCCACAAGCGGGTCGATCAATAATAACATTGCATCAAGTGCGGCTCAGATAACTAAACAAACGTAACTTAAACGTAATTAAACTATTCAACATAACAGTGGTTTGGTGTGAACTAACTACCTTCCTACAACAACTACCGGGGTATCTGTCAACGACGAGATAACCCCAACAAATACAAAATAAAGAAAAATGAACCTTATATCAAGTAAGTTAAAGTCGTTACAAATACAGTTAGGTCAACTTGGCGATTCAACCGCACGCACACATTAAACAGGCACTCGTTAAAGGACACAATAGATAAACCAACAAAATGTAAAATATGTGATACTAGTTTTCGTTCCCTTTCTCGTGCAAATTAAAAACCTGGGATAGAGCGAGATAGCCACCGGGCGGCGCCGGCGGCGCCTACAATCAAAGCTAACTTAAATAAATGTAAACAATATTTAGTCACGCGCTAACTTCCGTACAGTGTACTTATGCAAACAGTTTTTCGCGCGCGCTTTCTTTGCAATAATTGACACAAAATGTTCAGTGAAATGGTGACTAATGGTGAGGATTGTGGCACGGTGCAGTGTGGTGATAATGTGGTTCTAGCTGGCAGAACATTCAAGTCAACCAAAGGTATGGTAAAAGAGTAGACCGCAGGGTAGGACTATGTTAGCTGCTACTTCGTGGCCATGGAACGTTCCGTCCGTACACAGCCATCGACAGGGGAGCCGATTGGCGTACACGTATTCGTTTTCAAAACGAAATATGGGATTAATTCGATGAGAATCCCCAATCAGCTGATTTGAAGACTTTTTTTGTGGGGACGTATTAAATCGCTAGTTTATTTTAAAAAATAGGATAGTGAACGCTTTTGATAAAAAATGACGAAGTGCTTTCTAAATTAAAACATCAATTAAGAAAACAGGCATTAAAATGTATTGAAGTTTTCTATTGAAGTTGAGTCGAGCGACAACGCGACGTTAACAGCTGTCTCGAACGCGAGCGAATACCTACAAGGCTAGCAAGACTCACACAGTCGCATACGTAGGTATGAGACCTACGTATGCGACTGTGTGCGTTCGTTGATTTGTACTGTGACTACAACATTCTTCCGGAATTAGGAAAACTAATTTATTAAATAATCATTGCTTATACATGTTTAATTAAAAATTCAGTGCATGTATTATGATTATAACATAATAAACTAATTGGGGTGTCTGAGGGTGTGCGTTAATTATGTTACATGTTGTATACCACTGGGCGTCTGCCAGCGGTAATTCGAACAAATGCTGCACGGCAGAAGTATCCACAAAGTGTGATGGTAATTTATCAGTTATACAATCAACCACAAGAGCGGTTATTTTAAAATAATTATTTTTATTTTTAGCGGTAACTGTTATTTCGACGTAACCTATAATAGGCCGTGAAGAGGTTCCTACACCCTTTATAAATGAATTTGAAAGCGGTATAATATTTAATTGTAGTTTCTTACAACAGGCTGAAGGCTGGTATGTTGTTTTGCGAAGCGTTATCGATCAAACATCTCACAGAAACGTATTTGTTATGTTTATTATTAACGTAGACTTGTGCTGTCGACAACAGTACAGTAGTGCGCGATATGTTTGTGCCTAAGCGTGAACATGCACACAGCGCCACCTGTTGTGAGTGCGCGGAACTAGGTACAGCGTCAGTCGATATCAATCGCGGCGGCGAACTTTGCTCCAGATGTAAGAGCGAATGATGTTTTTTGTTACATGTCCTGCAAGTATGTATTGATTTACACTGTGAAGCAGTGTGCGTTGCACTAAGACAGTTTACACACCCACGTTTGGTTTTAATAAAATCCAAACGTGCATTGGCTGAGAGTGACTGAAATGTTGGGCATAGATAAAGCTTCCAATGATCATTTTTGTTACAGTATAAACAAGTTTGGTTATTGTCACAAGCAACAAAGGTATGCACTGTACTATCACGTGACTGGTTACGGTGTGAGTTATTTTTATTTACTGATGCAGGTCGAGAAGAAATAGTCCTATCTAATATTTTAACTTGCGATTTTATGAACTCAACGAAATCCGTATAAGTAGGAATCTCCTCATCTCTCATATGCATCTCGAATGAATGTATAGTAGCGGGGTCTAATTTTTTCAAAGCTAAATTTAATAAAATGAAATCCTTTAAGGGGAGGTAGACCCAATTTTACCAATTTTACATAACTTTGATTCAATAGTAAACTAACAAATCGTAATTTTTTAAAGCAAAAAAAATATAGAATTTATAGTTGACTATATCTACTTTGATAATTTGTGGTTCAAAACACGATATCGAAAACTTCAAAATCCGAACAGAAGCCTATATCGAATATTTTTTTTTGTTTTTCTTATTATTCTTGAAGAAAATGAAAATTTACTTCCAAAAAAAAATATCTAAGCAAAGTAAATAACATTTAGAACAATTATTTGTGGTTACATTTTGCAAAATAGTTTAATCCTTTTAATAATTAATTATTATATAATACAGCGGCTTGCGTCCGAGGATTCAGTCGCCCGCCGGGCCTTGACGAGGTAGGACCTATGTCCCTTTTGCTGGCGCACGGCTGTCCCGCTGATTTATCGAACGATTTATTCATAGATCGTAGTGTAAATATAATGGTATGGTATTTTTTAACCGACTTAAAAAGAGGAGGAGGTTTCTCAATTTGACCTTATGATAACTTCGTCGTTTATGAACCGATTTTGATGATTCTTTTTTTGTTCAAAAGAAGATATTTCAAGGGTGGTACCATGATCAGAAAACCAGGATCTGATGATGGCATCCCAGAGAAATCGAGGGGAACCTTTGAAAATCGTAGTGCGACTAGTGCGTTTGTTATTTTTTTTCATTGAGCGTTTTAAAGCACTACTATTTAATGAAGGTCTGGAGTCGATATGATGATGGAACCCGAAGATAGTTGAGGGCACTCCTCAACGATTCACAACAGTAATCGGGTGTTTGGGCTTGATTAATTTGTATTGATGAGATCTTTACACCTAGATGGGTTGTGGCTATCATTAGGGGTCTGATGATAAAGACGAAGGACAGTCAAGGGAACTCCTCAACGTTTTACAGTAGCTACCTTGTATTTGGATTTAATTCATTTCTATTGATGAGAACTTTGCACCCATATGGGTTATAAGTGCCATTACAGGTCTGATGATGGGGACCATAGACAGTCGAGGGAATTCCTCAACGATTTACAGAAAATGTGACAAATGGTGGCAGAAAAAACTGAATCAAACAAACAAGTCACCGACTTCTGAAGCTAAAAGTATTTTTCACTTTTTTGTTTTTTGAAGTCTGTTTTATTTTTTTCAAGAATTTTATAATATGGATCTGATGATGAGTTTCAGAGACAGACAACGGAACTCTTCAAAAAGTTACAGCAAATTAACCGCGATTGCAGCTATCACTTGGATGTTTATTGTTTACACAATATCATAAGATAACATCACGCCTGTATGCTCTGAGCGGGTAAGCAGATGTGTACAATACACCCACATTTCGACAGTTAGGTATGTTAAGTTCCATTTTATTGGGGATACTCCTATTACAGGTGGCGCCACCGCTACTGTAAACAACTAGCTCCGTATTTAAAATTATTAAAAAGTAGTATTTCACCGTAAAAGTGCCTAAAATTGTGACTAACTTATGCACAAACGATCAATAGTTGCTAGATAACGTTTGCAACAACTTTGAGTGTGAATTCTGTGAAAAAACTAAATCTGTGACTTTGACTATAATTATAAACAAACAGTGAAAAGTTTAGAGTGAACAACAAAAACCGAGTGATAAAAATCAATGCGGTGTAATGTGAACTATATTTTCGCCACAGTTTGTACCTTCCTCTTGGCAATTTTAACCTAGTGGAACTCCAAATCAAGTGTATTTATAAAAGTTGAAAATTTTCAAACTGTCAATTTTTAATATCACGTCGAACTGCTGTCACCTACATTTTATGATTTACTGCTGTCAATCGATAATAACGCCATCTGGTTATACGTCATTGAACCAGGTTGTATACACAATACGCAACGAGAGATAACATGTCATCCCAATCGAACTCCTCAAATACTTCAAACAAAGGCCATAAGATGCCAGCACTAGTAGTATGTTACAAATGTAAGAAAAATGTTGACAAAAAACTGCGTTGTGCTCAATTTGTAACAACAGATTTGAGCCCGACTGCGATGGCTATCCGGAACACACGTACAGATTAATGAATCAAGAATCTAAAAACAAATGGCGCTGCAAGATGTGTATTAAGAAAAAGACCACCAATTCTACAGAGCCATCCAATATAACAATGAGAAAAACACAGACATATCCTACTACAAAAACGCCTGTGCAAACTCGCACAAAAAAAAAGCAGTCGACCCCTGACCAGGATTCACATGTACTGACCGATTATGATACATCTTACGAAATCGACACCACACCGAACAAACTCTCAAAAAGTGTAGACGGTACTACAACTAACATATCTTCAATGTCTGAGATGCAAGATACAATAACCCAGCTGACTATAAAACTAGAAAGCACGGAGTATGAGTTAGAAAATACGATATTAGAAAACAATGATTTTAAAAGACAAGGTGAACAAGCTGACTCAAGAAATTAATGTCCTAAAGTCGTTATGTCATTCTTCAACAAGCAAAGAAAACAGCCCTTTAAACAATGACAAAAAGAAAAGACACTCTCGTTTAAGTCAAATCGTGTCTTCCACTCCCTCCTCGCCGAGACTTGCTACAAATGCAGAACATAATAATAACTTTATATATTTACATCTGCAACAAAATATATCAGCCTTACAAAAGGAACTAAAAATCGCAGAAAATGAGATAAGATCTCTAAATACACAAATACAGGAATTGAAGCAATCTCTTAGGACTACACCAAAACCAGAACAGATTTTTACAGCCAATACCAGTACAACAAACCCAATTGCTTCAGATCTAAAAAAGCACATATTCGGAAAAGCAATATGGATCTTTGGTGCGCAACAATGCGTCGGTCTGGCAGCTGCCCTTATAAATTCAAGAAAGACCACACAGTATGAAAAGTATGGAGTCCTCGCCCATACGATGCCAAATGCACAGAGCGACACAATAACAAAAAGCTGTACCAACATAGACCTACAACCAGGTGACAAAATTGTAATATCTTTAGGTGAAAATGACTATAACATGGGACATGTAATATATCAGTTAAAAAATATATTACAGACATTTTCTAAGAATAGCATAATTATATTAAATGTTTTAAAAAGTAGCCATTTAGATGTCGACAAATTGAATTATCGCATCAAAAATATTTGTAAACATTACAAAAATTGTCATTTCATGAATTCAAAACATCACAACGTATCTGACATTTGCAAATCAATAAATTACATAATAGATTGTGAATATTATACCCAGAAATATTTAAATCCAGCCGAGCTCAGGAAACATCTCGCGAGTAGCAAATCAAGTTCTTTGCCAAAAAGGGAGACAAATTTGCCCAAAAAAGGAACTATTCCCTTTTATTTTAGAAAGAGGAATATAAGTGAAACTGAACAAAACGTAAACAGCTCTCATCTTCCTTCTGAAGAACGCAGACAAGGTACGATACCATATTATTTTCCCACACTTAAAATGAACGATACATTTTTTCGTACCTAAGAACACAACACCTACATCACACAACTTTAGAATACTGCATCAAAACATTGCAAGTGCTTTACCTAAACAGGAACTATTGGAGTTAACGTAACGTTACAGGAAATGCGTGACTTACATAATGAACCCCATCTGATTTGCCTCTCCGAAACATTTATTAAAAAAGGTCATGAGAACTATCTCAAGCTATCGGATTTTGAAATGGCAACTAATTACTGCAGAGAAAAACATAGAGGTTTGTATTCTAGTCAAAAAGGGTCTACACTACAAAGAATTACAGTTTATAAAAACATATGCGTCGGTAAATACGTTCGAGGCATGTGGCATAGAATTAGAAAACAAGAAATTAGTGATTGTCTGCTTATACCGAACACCTCAATCCGATCCTAACGAATTTTTAATTAAGCTAGATAGTATCTTACATGATTTATACAAGAAATATAAATCTAGAACGCGCATAGTTATAACCGGTGACTTTAATATTAATACCTTGAAAAGAAGCAAAATCACTCAAGACTTTCAAGACTTAGCAAATAATCACAATTTAAAAATTCATGTTGAGGTAGCCACTCGGAAATTATCTTGTATAGACCATATATTGAGTAATATACCTGACGCAATCCCAACAGTGCTACCACTCCATCTCTCTGATCACGACACAGCACAAATGTTAAGCTTCCCTTTAAGACTTCAGACAACAAAAGCCGCAATATACCATATTTACAAAAGAGACTACAGTCTAGATAATACTCATAAATTCCGTGAATGCTTACAAAATCTATCCTGGACAGATATTTACAAAGAAAATGATGCAAATACAGCATTCAGCGCTTTCCATGAATTGATATGCTTATTTTACAATCTCTGTTTTCCAAAAGTTAGGGTTAAAGTAAACTTAAATAATAAAATAAAGCGAACGTGGATAAGTAAGGGTCTAAAACAAAGCTCTAAAACGAAACGTTTCTTACGATATCAATATTACAAGACTAAAAATATAATAAACAAGAGTAGATATACCTCATATTCAAAACTATTACAAAAGTGTATCTACAATGCTAAACGCAATGCTAACATAAAGTTTATGAATAATAATGACAACAAATGTAAAGCCGCATGGACAGTCATAAACGAATTACACACGGACCCTAAAGACAACATTGAACACATTAAAATTGACAACACCATACTTACCAAACCAGCGGATATAGCTTCTGCCTTCAATAGTCATTTCACAAATTATGTTCCTACTCAAAATTGTGCAAATAGTTTCCGCAGCGATACCCTGACTGCTAACTCGATGTTCCTCACACCTATATCCGAAAATGAGGTGACGAAACAGATATTATCGTTAAAAAATACCAACTCTGTAGGCTATGATGAACTAAACACCAGAATTATTAAGACATGTGTTAATGAAATAAGTGGGGTAATGACTTATCTTATTAACCTGTCCTTTGCACAAGGAGTCTTTCCCAGCGCTTTAAAAATATCTGTTGTCAAACCGATATTTAAAAAAGGTGAAAAATGTGACATGAATAATTATCGCCCCATAACACTGATACTCATTATGTCAAAAATCTATGAGAAATGCATGTATCAAAAAATAGTTAACTACTGTGAGAAATTTAATATTATAAAAAAAGAGCAATTCGGCTTTCAGAAACATAAGTCCACATCCTTAGCCATCTTTTCACTTTTGAAAGAAATATTAACCAATATTAACAACAAACAGCTAACGACAGGGTTATTCTTTGATTTGTCAAAGGCATTTGACTTGGTTTCACATGAAATATTATTACAAAAACTAGAGACTATCGGTATAAGAGGACTGCCACTTCTGTGGATATCGTCGTATTTAACTAACAGACAACAGAGAGTCACTGTCACTAAACTTAATGAAAGTTGGGATATGACAGAATATTCGTCTGATTATATAAGTTTAAAACACGGCGTCCCCCAGGGTAGCATATTGGGCCCTATATTATTTCTACTCTACTTAAATGACATTGTTAATGTAACCAATCATAAATGCTTTCTTTTTGCCGATGACATTTCCATAATTGTGACTACCGATAAAAAATATAAATCAATTACGGATCATGAAGCAGACATAAATAAAACAATAGACAATCTTATTAACTGGTTAAATAGTAATAATTTATCTATTAATCTTAACAAATCAATATATATACAATTTAATCAATCTTATAATAATACATTTAATTTTAAAATGGACATTCCGAAAATTACACAAGTGACACAAACTAAGTTTTTAGGAGTAGTAATTGACGAACATTTAGACTGGAAAGCACAGGTTGATACTGTATGTAATAAAATAAATAAATTTCTATGCTTTGAGACAAATAAAAAAAGTCACTAATAGAAAAACGGCTGTGATGTCATATCGCGCATATGTTGAGTCCTCACTACGTTATGGACTAATGATGTGGGGAAATAGTACCGACCACAATAGAGCATTTGTCGCCCAAAAGAAATGTTTACGAGCTCTCTACGAGATTCCATCAGACGAATCATGTCAACCAATATTTTAGGAGCTTGGTTTGCTACCGTTACCTTCATTATATGTATATGAAGCTTGCATGTTCGTTCAAAAACACAAAGAACTATTCAAAACAGCACAGGAAGTAAGCTCTCGAAGTCGGCGTGACCAATACAGACTTGTACTAGATGTGCTGCCTCGATCAGCGAAATATAATAAAAACTCTCTGGCTATGTGTGTACGTCTCTATAATAAATTACCAAAAATGTTTAAAACATTAAATTGTAAATTATTTAAAATCCAATTATATAAAAGGCTCAATAATAATAATTTCTATAGCATTAATGATTTTTTTAATACTAATTCATGATGTTTATTTAGTAAGTAAGTTTGCATGCTTAGTATTAAGCAAAACATGTCTGATCTAATGTTTTTTTTTTTAATAACACCTTGTATACCATGTTTTATGCAAATAAAATATCTTATCTTATCTTATCTTATCTATTATCATGTAAAATAAATGCTTAGCAAATATTTTTATAAAAAATTACAACGACAAATTAAAAAAAATAAAACTGACAATAAAGAAGTCGGAAGTGTGTGTGTGTGTGTCATGTAATGACGCTACTCATCTTCACGCAAACAATCACAGGGTGTTTTTACACCGTAAAATTTTAAATACCTCTAGCTAGATTATAATCTATCTCGCGAGATTGATACAACAAATAAAGCGCGTGTCGCTTCGTGAGATAAAAACAATGTAAGAAACTTAGTCACATAATTGAATAAATCTTGACTTGCAGCATTTTACATTTACAATATCCATTCAAATTAGTTTATTACATATAAAAGCTGACAATTTAATCGAATAAGTTGTCGTACTGCACGCTTACCTATACAGTGACACTTCGCTCAGCTTTGGGTTCACGTAAGTTCACGACGGCGACGCGAGCGCACGGCTCGTTTTGCGTAAAGGATGGTAGCGTTAAATACGTACTTTGCTTAGTCTACCTGGCCTTAAGTCCTTAATTTGTAACTGTTCTAAGGCAGAAACAGACGCATGAAAACTTTCAATAAAACTGTTTAAAGAAGCGGAATTATTAGTTGCAGGTTTAATATTTAATATGTTAGACATATAGTGTGAGCCTAGTGCTCGCCTATCTTGATATTTTTGAACTAAGCTGTTCCACATAGAAGTATAATTTTCTCCTGATGGGATAATTCCTGCGGTAATTTGCAATGCGTTTCCTTTTAGGTTACCTATTAAGTACTGCACTCGCTGTGAATCTGTAAGATTTATATTACTATGGATATTTGACTTAAATGATTAATAAAAAACAGGTCAGTTTTCATTCCTACCATCAAAGAACGGAATCTGAATTGGAGGTAGTTTGATCGAACTTTTAGAATGTTTCGCGTTGTCCTGTGACATATGACCTTGAAGACTTCGCGGCAATAAGTGAGCGCACTCTCTCGACACGAGTATAAACGCCGTCAAAGGATATTTGATTGTTATAATCAATTTTATGATCAGGATTTATTTGTAAAGAATATGTATTTATTTTATCTAGATTATTACTAAATTCCTGACGAGTGACTGAGAGTATTTGTGTATCTGACATGAACGTTTCCGACGAACGAAGCTCAATACTAGTCATATTTATTTTCTTTGACGTTTCATATAACGACGATAAATGCTCAAAGATTGCTTGATTTTTAGCTTGAAGTAATTTTACTTTCATTTTAAGTTTGTCCATAATGGATTATTCTAGAAAATTCAACGGATAAAATAATTTAAGGTAGGTATAGCGGGTAGACTAACAATAATAATTTTATTCTAAGCGGGTATAAGAAGTAATTGCGGTTGAGTATTGTTGGCAACATTGCGTTTGAAGCGCCATCTGTGGACGACAGCAAAGAAACTGACGCCAACGAAGGCAGTTTCATATTGCTGAGGTTCCTGCAGTGGGGGCACCAGAGGCTTTATAACGGCGAAGCACAAGCGGAGCGGCCTCTTGGGCTTTTGGATTTTGGATAGTTCACTATTCCCATACTCGCTCTCATTGATTGTTATTTTCTTGTACCTAACTTTTATAAAAATAAATCATTAAACAGTTGATTGTCTTATTTAAAAGTAAAATTAGATTATAATTTCACATCAGAAGTGACAAACAACTTTCACGCCATGGGTAAACGGAAGCGAGGTAGTAGTAGTAAACGTTCCAAGCGAAAACGTGCTCGCTCCACCTCTTCTTCAAGCTCGAGCGCCAGGACGCCATCGCCACCACCAAGGCGGGAGGATAAGGTATTTCATGATAATACCGAAACTGTGAGTAATTCAAACTCTACTACTTTGAACCATTTTATACCTGATTTTGATCCAATAAAAGATGATGTAGGCTTAGCATTATTCGATCTTACGCAAATACTTTTTCATGGTCTGATAAAATGATTCGCTATCAAGCTTTGAATAAATGAAAAGGATCGGCTAAAGTATGGTATGATTCATTATTACGTACAGAAAAGCAGTGGCCTGTTTAGAAATGGGACGACTGGAGGTTAAAATTATCGGGTAGTTTCCAAATACGCCGAAATATGTTCTTTTAAAAGAAATAACAGATAAAAAACCTATCGATAACCAATCCCTGTATGAATTTTATTTTGAGCAAAAATGCAAGATAGATCGTTTATGTTTGAATTTTTCTGAACAGGATATTATTTAGTAGGAAACATAGGTGATCACAATATCGGTGCGTCTATAGAAGCTATTAATTTTAAATCCAGTGATGAGTTAGCTAGCTATTTACACAGTCGCGTTTACAAGAAAACTTTAAGACAAGAAAGTAGTTCACGGGACATGCAGGTTAAACCAACAACGCATAGCCAGTCATCATCCGTGAATCGAACTCCTGTATCCACAAACTCAGCCGTTGCAAGCCAATCATCTTCGTCTAGTGTTGGTCAAGATTTAAGTCGAAAAATAAAATGTTATAATTGTGGGGGTAACCATAAAAGAAACCAATGCGATGCAAATAAATGTGAATATTGTGGCAAAAAAGGGGCACGTTGAATCGAGTTGTTACCATAAAAAAATTCAACAAAACCTGTAGTGAAACCTGAACAAGAAACTAAATTTATTTCTACAAATCCACGTAATAAGTTTATTAAAAACGTTTACATATTAAATAATTGCTATGAAGCATTTATTGACACGGGTAGTAGTTGCTCGTTAATATCCGAATCTTTAGCAAATCAAATTTCTTTGTCATATGTCGCACTACCCTCACCCGTCATGTTACAAGGATTTTCTAAACAAACTTATAAATACGTTAATAAAAAGGTAACGGTTAGTCTCTTTTTAGATTCTATCTTTTTGAGTGATATAGATATGTACGTTTTGGATGATATGGTTGGGTGCGATATATTGATTGGAAGAAATGTGACTGAACGATCCGATTTAATGTACTCGCGGGTAGGCGACCAACTTCAATTCCAATCTGCGAGTTAATTTACA
This sequence comes from Xestia rhomboidea, assembly GCA_963853795.1. Lineage (NCBI taxonomy): Eukaryota > Metazoa > Arthropoda > Insecta > Lepidoptera > Noctuidae > Xestia > Xestia rhomboidea. Next base: position 15,948,191 of record OY970775.1, read on the forward strand.
GAATTTTGTAGTAATGTAGCTGCTATAGATTTAGATACAAGTACCCATCAAAACGAGTTATTGGCTTTGTTCAATCTGTACAGTGATTGTACTGCGTCAAGCATAAAAGAACTTGGAAAAGTTAACAATTACGAAATGATAATTAACTTATCAAGTTTACAGCCAGTTCAATGCAGACCCTTTAGAACTTCGTATTCGGACAGGCAGACAATTAGGGAAATAGTAAAAGAATTAGAGGAAAATAAAATTATACGAGATAGTAATTCCCCTTATGCCAGTCCAGCCCTTTTAGTTGATAATAAAAAATGGCGAAAAAAGGCTCTGCATTGACTATAGGATGTTAAATAAAATTACAATCAAAGATAAATATCCTATGCCCCGGATTGATGATTTATTAGATAGGCTTCAAGGACATAAATGTTTCACAAGTTTAGACTTAAAAAGTGGGTATTATCAGATTTCACTGCATAAAGATTCGATAGATAAAACAGCTTTCATTACAGAAGACGGACATTATGAGTTTTTAAGAATACCGTTCGGTTTGGCAAATGCTCCTTCATGTTTTCAACTGATGATGAACAAAGTACTTGGGAACTAGAGATTTGGCAATGTTATTATTTTTTTTGATGACTTTTATCTTGTTACTGAAACAGTTGCAGAAAACATCAGTTTATTAGAACAAGTTTTACAGATATTTAGAGCGAACGGTTTGACATTAAATCTAAAAAAATGTCATTTCTTTAAAAACGAAATTGAGTTTTTAGGTTATAAAATTAAACCAGGGTACATTATGCCAAATGAGTCAAAATTAGAAGCGGTTAGGAATTTTCCAATACCCAAAACTGTTCATCAGCTTCAACAGTTTTTGGGGCTAATTAGTTATTTTCGTAAATTCATACGACATTGCTCAGTTTTATCAGCACCCCTTACAAAACTGTTGAAGAAAGATGCCATCTGGGTATGGGATGATGTACAAAATAGGGCATTCCATATTTTAAGAGATAAATTAACCTCTGAAAGCATTTTGGCCATTTTTGATCCTAATAAAGATAAAGCTCTTTATACAGACGCAAGTAGGGACGGTATCGCCGGTATACTTACCCAGATCGATGATGAGGGCGAAAAAGTTGTACATTATTATAGTAGGCAAACTAAGGAAGATGAAAAGAAATATCATTCCTTTGAACTTGAATTGTTAGCTGTTGTATGTAGTCTTCAAAAATTTCGTTTGTATTTATTAGATAAACAATTCCGAATAATTACTGATTGTAACGCGGTTAGGTATGCCTTAACTAAAAAAGATATTATCCCGCGAATAGCGCGTTGGGTCCTATCGACTCAAGAGTTCTTGTTTGAAATAATTCATAGGGAAGGATCCCGGATGCAGCACGTGGACGCCTTGAGCCGCAATCCCGTGCCATCCGGTGAAAAATCAGAGTCTGAGATCATTATGTCAATTACGGAGGCAGATTGGTTGTTGACAGTACAGGTACAGGATTCTGAAATAGTAAGAATAAGGGATATATTGGCATCAGGAGAGGCCGACGAAAATAAAAATATTTTCAACAATTTTGAACTTTTAGGCGGAAAAGTTTATAGGAGAACTAGTCAGGGACGAAGATGGGTCGTACCAAAAAAGTTTGGCAAATTATAAAATGTAATCATGATGATTTGGGTCATTTTTCTGTAGACAAGTGTGTCGAGCGTATACGTACACGGTATTGGTTTCGACGTCTGCGTTATATTGTAAAAAAGTATATTAAAAATTGCTTAAGTTGTATATATTTTAAAAATAAGGGAGGTCCAAAAGAGGGACAACTGTACCCTCTGCCAAAATATGCACAACCTTTCCACACCCTTCATCTTGACCATTTAGGTCCGTTCGTAACCACTAAAAACAAAAACAAATATTTGTTGGTAATTGTAGATTCGTTCACAAAATTTGTATTTATATGTGCTGTACGTAAAACTAATGCAACTGGAGTGATTAAAGAATTAGAACGTATTTCTAAAATATTTGGAAACCCCAGAAGAATAATCAGTGACGCAGGCTCTTGTTTCACTTCAAATAAATTTTCTCAGTATTGTATAAATAGAAATATTAGGTTACATATCGTAGCGACAGGAGTACCTCGTGCTAATGGACAGGCGGAACGGTTTAACAAAACCATTTTAGAAGCCTTAAAAACTATGGGTGCGGATACTAGCGATGATAGGTGGGATGAGTGCATTAAGCCATTGCAGCAGGGACTTAATAGTACGATACATAAAACGACTCAAGCCGTTCCTAGTGAGGTAAGGTTCGGCTATAGGTTGCGTATGGATAGTGATAGTCTCGCCCCAGATTTTGATATCGAAGCATTGGTAGACGTGTCGAAGCTGCGCGAAATGGTGGACGAAAATATTAAGGCCAGTGCGGAAGATCAAAAGATACGATTCGACAAAACGCGTATCAAAGCCACACGGTATAAAGAAGGGGACTTGGTATTGGTCAAAATACAGAGTCAAAGTAATGATGGTCAAAGTCGAAAACTATTGCCTGTATTCAAAGGCCCATTCCAAATAAAGAAAGTCCTGGAAAATGATAGATACGAGATATCAGATTTAAGAGGCAGTCAAAGAAGCTCTAAAATGTATAATGGAGTAGCCGCTGCGGAAAATATGAAACAATGGATTAATATTAATGATTGGAGTATTGAATGATATATAATATAGCAAAGGAATGTAAATAATCAAAACCGTGTTGGCAAGGTATTGTATGTGTGAACTGTTTTATTGTTTATTTGCTACTAACGTTCGAATAAAACTGTGTTAATCAATAATATCTTTAATATTACTTGAATAGTATGTCAAATTAATTTCCCTTTTGAGTTGATGAGCCTAGATAGAATACTGTAACTGTAATTAAGGTGTATAGCATTATTTGTTGTATTGCACATTACGTTGAAATATAATGCTTTGCTTTGCTTTGTGTTGTACAAGATCAACTTGGTACGCTTGAGTGAGTGAAATACTCTTCGAGTGCAAGTGATATGGCAGTTGATCAACTTGGTACGCTTGAGTGAGTGAAATACTCTTCGAGTGCAAGTGATATGTCAGTTATAAACCTGGTCTCCTAAGTGTGGCAAAGTCCCTTTAGGTGCAGGAAGTAGCATTGCATTGCAAGAATTATTTAAGTGTGCAATACTTTTTTCTGGTGTCCTTTCTTAAGTGCTTTTATTTATTTGCATTTTAACAGGGACATAATTTTGATTTCAGTATCCTATCCAGACTCGTGAGGTGCCTGGGGCAGGCACCACGCAGCATGGCCGTGTTGGCAACATTGCGTTTGAAGCGCCATCTGTGGACGACAGCAAAGAAACTGACACCAACGAAGGCAGTTTCATATTGCTCCTGCAGTGGGGGCACCAGAGGCTTTATAACGGCGAAGCACAAGCGGAGCGGCCTCTTGGGCTTTTGGATTTTGGATAGTTCACTATTCCCATACTCGCTATCATTGATTGTTATTTTCTTGTACCTAACTTTTATAAAAATAAATCATTAAACAGTTGATTGTCTTATTTAAAAGTAAAATTAGATTATAATTTCACAGTATGTTGTAGGCAAGTTTGCCGAACTAACTCACGATAATTAGCGGTTTTAATATTGACCTATGCTATTTTAATGCAGCAGGAGCAATATTAAGTTGGTACAGTAGTTCTCAATGAATATGTACCTAGCGGGATGTACGAACGCGAACGTTAGTACGCGTTCAATATGGCGGTTTTACGAACTTAGGTATTTGACCTAAATCCTAGGTATGGGACCTATAAATACTGATTCTTTAAATCCGGCTCGAAGGACCAAATACTTATGGTGACAAGTTGGAAATGCGTTTGACCGAAGGACCTTTGCGGGTTAGTATTTTTGGCGGGAAGTTAATTTATTCGGGACGGAATGTTGCCAACACAGTTTTATCTAGGGAAACAAGGACTTACTTGGAAACTTCTGGACGATCGCCTGGGAAGATGGCTGACTCCACTGGAGCGTGCCGTGATGATGCTCAGCGCGTATTCTTGTGATTTCTTCCTGCACGTGATTTTTTGTCTCACTGTGTCGGCCGACACTCACAGATTGTCTTTTTTTGTTTTATTAATAATTATTGATGCGGTTTGGTGTATTTTGCGGCGCGCGCCGCAAAGCTAAACTGTATAGCGAGGGGTGCGGTGTTAAGCGGTTGACGTTGCGGATCCAAGTCGAAGAGAAAAATCATGGCGTCGTTTTTTGCCAATCACTGCGGAAACGCGCCTAATTGGGCGCGGGCGGCGAAACTCCTTCTCGTTCTGTCGCATGGGAGCGTAATAGGAGGGAAGGAGATGGATAGATAAAAACAGCGTTGACAGAAAAGGATATTGTGAGAGTGTTTTGGAAGCATGGTAATGCAGTGTACCACGTTCGGATATGTTCATGTAAAAAACGTATAAGTACTACATAAACTTGCGTAAGCAGTAACCATGGAGTTTCTTGCCGGTTCTTCTCCATGGAAACGACCAACCCGAACCGTGCACCTTTAGGCCTATGTGAAATAAAATAGTGTATCGCATCCAGTGTGTTTTCATAGCACGAAACCCGTCATCTGCCTACGTAAGCTCGAGCCTAGCTAAATAAATTCCTGATAACCCAACATCAGAATTGGGATCAAATCGTGCTAATGGAATCATACGCGGGGACAGTGTCAATAGGAATCAGTATCAACTGTGTAAAAACCGAAAAGTGCCGAAAAAGTACGCGAAAATAAAAAATAAAAACGAACAAGAAAGAGGGTAGACCGATTAGTGTGCTCATAAACACCCACCCGCAATAACTTTAGTTTATCCGTGATCACGGTGCTTGCAACAGCGCCGAAATATTGGGAAACTCCAAACAGACAGTAAACAAGTGATATTTACCATGTGAAAAACGGGATACACAATGCCGGTTTTTAGTGTTAACGATAATCAGTGACGGTTACTTTTTGAAATGCAATACAAAGACTTTGTATCGTTTAGAGTTTGTATAGCCAGTGAATAGAAAGATAGTGTTGCGGGAACTCGATACCGATAAACCCTGTTCGATTTGTGCTTGTGGTGCATCATTATAGCCGACTTGCTTTTGTTGTGAGTGCAGTGGAACGCCGTGCTTAAGCATTGAAGAGTTTCGCAACGACATGCCTGTAACCTGCTGGCCTAGCCAAGTTACAAACGATTCGTATCGATTCTCTTTCTACAATCGTAAACGTTAAGTCACGTGGTCAAAACAAACGAATATAAACTTTCGTAGACAAGTTTACATCGATCAAGATGATAGAATGAAATGTATTCGTTTCTACAATCGTGATCCCTACATCCCATATAAATCGTAGCCAACTTACAGTTTTGACTAAACTTTAAAATTTCCATTCATTTGTTTTGACCACGTGACTTAACAATGATAGATGTCATTCCCATACATTTGGTTAGTTTTCTATAGCGTTAACGATTGTAGATTGTCAACTTGGCTAAGCCTACTGTACAGGTAGTCAGTTAGTAGGTCCCATGACATGGACCAGTTTAAAGAATTGTTCAGTGCCAAATTCGTGTACGTCGTACGTCATTAGCCTGAGTAGTGACAAACAAAGAAAATTATTCGCACTGACGCTTCTGACGTCATGACGCCGGGAACGAGATACGTCAGAAGTTTTTATCGTAACCACCAATCAAGTGTCGCGCATGCGGAAAACAAGGACAAACAAGCGGATTTTTGGACCAAGATTACTGCCATCAAGAAGCTGTTACATACAACCTAGCACTGGTCTGCAAATTGCAAAAAACGTAAGAAAATTTGAATTTCGCGGGCTACCTGGAGCATCCACCTTAATCTAAATATATAAAAGAAGAAACTGACTGACTGACTGACTCATCTATCAACGCACAGCCCAAACCGCTGGGTCTACAGATTCCAAATTTGGCAAGTAGGTTCCTTATGTGGTCTAGGGGTGCACTAAGAACGGATTTTTCAAAATTCAACCCCTAAGGGGGTTAAACGGGGCTCCAAAGTTTGTATGGGGAACAAGATTAGTTAGACTATTTTATTCGAAACTTCACAGGAGTGCTCCTATTGATAAATGAGTAGAAACGGGTTTCAGGTTTTTTCAGAATTCAACCCCTAAGAGGGGGAAATGGGGTGACAAAGTCTAAAAATCAATGCACAGCCTAAACAGATTGCAGAGAACTGCAGATTCCAAATTTGTTAAGTAGGTACCTTATGTGGTCTAGGGGTGCACTAAGAAATGATTTATACAGGGTTATTTGTAAAACACCGACAACCTCTCAGGACTGTGTTACTAACATCATAATCAACAACTTTTGTTCTATGACTTTTAAAAATTCATCATACTTTAGTTCATCAAATTTTCATAAAAATTAAAAATATTTATATTGAACGCTTTTACGGGCCCTCGCCACCCTGACCCCACTTCCCTCACTATTGTACTATCGCTTTCTTTTGCTTCGCATAGATTTCTTAACATTTAGAGCGTTCAATTTAAATATTTTTATAACACATTTGCTCGTAAAGGGTCTCTTATTTCACCAATTTCAATATCGTAATGTACTAGTGCTGTAAAGAAAAATGCACGGTTAATACTTTTTTAAATCTTAGCAAAGAGTTTTTATGTCAGAAAAGTGGTCAACATTTTATGAATAAAATTTACTTTGGGAGATGAAATATAATAAATAAACATTTAATTCTTTAATTTAATTAATTTTGACAATAAATTACAACCATTTATCTGTAACAAAAACACAAAAATATCAATTTACTTTATTAGTAATACTGGCCGTTTTTTGTGTCTTTGCCTTAAAAAAAAGCGCTGATGCGCGTGATAAAATAATTGCTATATATGGTATATAATAAGTATAAGTAGCTTGACCTTTAAATAATCACTATTCCATATATCTTTCCAAGACACTATTTAATCTAGGTTTAGTTTCACCTAAAATAGGTGGGTAAGTTTTATAGAGAATAAGACACCACTTAGTAAGTATCATAATATTTATTTGTAGTTCAAACACTTATCTAATTACTTGTATGTAATTTTAACACATTAAGAGAATAACAAAATCAATAAAATTCAAAAGTAAGTACTTAACTTTTATTAGTAATCCAACACAATTTTCTCCAATACACTATCAATCACTTGATCTTAACTTTTATTGGTTATCCAAATCACTTTTCTCCAACACACTATCAATCACTTGATCCACCACGATTATTTTTCGAGGTCCGCACAGCTCGACAGTCGAACAAGAAGTGCCGCCACACTGGACGGTCACTAGTTTTAAAACATCGGTTTTCGTAAACAAGGTGGGGTGATCAGGTGACGACATAGCTCAACAACTGTACTAAATAAACGTTAAAACACTTTAATTTTAATAAAATTCTATTAAATATTTCTTAAATTAAATAATTGAACCGTATAATGGTATCTAAATAATAATTTAATACATTGTAGCTTTTATTTGTAATTGTTCTTAGAATTCACAATAAATAATAAATCGTATCTTTTATCTAATCTAATTTAAGTTCCTGTTATTTCATATTTACAAAAATATGTCATTAAGTCGATTGGATGATTTGTTAAACTGAAATTTATCAAATATTCACCAAAAACAGTTATCAGTTTGAAAATAATCTATCACGCGCGAGTTAACTCATCGTAACACGCGTTTACGCTGAGCACGCAGTCACCGTCAACATGCGTCGTATTGCAACTCTGCATTTACTGGAAATTCAATAGAATTATTTTTCTTTGCATTGTATTCAGTCTTGCATCAGCCACCGGCTTAATATCCTGTATTTTTATATTAAATTAATATTGTAATAAATAAATATTTTTTTAACTAAAATCCCGACCGCCAAAACATAATTGGCGCAGCCGGTAGGATCGCGACGTTCTAAGATCGAATCCAACTCTTCATCTTAAGAGCGACGGTTCTTAAATCGTTCTTTCGTGACCTACAAAGAACCTAACGCGCGGTCGGACACCTCTACGGTCATCGGGATAGAGCTCCGGAGAATTGGAGGAAGCTGCGTTTGCTGAGACTCGACTCGACAGGAGATGCAGTGGCTGCTTTGGTAAGTGCTCTTATTTACCAAGTGTCCTTGCTCGATTTCCTGCCTTATTCTAATTTGTGTATTTTATGTTAATCAATGTGTGTCTGTCTATAAGCTAAAATCGCAGTAGGCAACCTTAAAATTATAATAAGTAGCGTTAAGTATCCCACGAGTAAATTCCAAGTGTTTAATTCGACACCTCTATTGTTTTACGTCGACCGCCACTAGGCAGGCAAGCTACAGAAAAACAATGTCGCTCAGGGATTATGATGCCAACTATAAACCGTACAAACTAATCGCAGATTTAATGCCTAGATATGATGGCAATCCTAAGTTACTCAATTATTATATTAGGGAAGTAGAAAACTTATAACAATTAACGTTAACAAAAAACTTATAAAAATTAAAATGAGGGCGATCGCTCGCACCCAGCATTCATTTGCTTAATTAAAAGTAGGCTCAGCGGTCCAGCCGTAGACGCAATAGCCTACGAAAACTACTTAGACTCATGGCTATCAATTAATTAGGCGCCTTGGCGAACCACGAAACGAAATACAAGTAATGCAGGAGCTAACACGAGTGCGTAAGTCTAAGGCAGAAGACGCTGAAAGCTTCGGCAAACGCCTCCGTGAGCTATTGGATACTCTGTATTCCGTAGGGGAGCACGGTAATAAATCGTATTACGAAAAGATGGTTATCGAGCAGTATATAAACCAGTTAGACTTCCACATCTCGTTGGGCGTTCAAATCGCCAAACCGGACACCTTTGAAGCAGCTATTATAGCGGCTAGACAAGAAGAGGCTAGGCTTTCATATAATAGAGCTAATTACATTAATAATAATTCTTCAACGTCACAAGCAAAGCCAAGGGAGTTATCTAAACAACCAGGCAATAATAATCCCATTCGTAATACAGCAAATCCATTTGTGCCTGGCTTTATTATTCCCCAACAGAACTTTGTACCTCAACAAAATAATATGACCCCCGAACAGCGTCAACAATGGGTACAATCCGTATTGCCCTGGAAGGCCAAACCAGCATCAGGTAACTTTAGACCAAATGGTTCAAATAACTTTAGGAATCAACCTAACATCCCAAAACCACCGGTTCCCACACCAGTATCATCGGACGTAACGATGCGTACGGCAGGTAAGCCAGAAAAACCACAGTTCGCTCAGCAGTTGTTCTACATACCGATTCAGATGGCCGCTCAAGATCAACCAGAACCCAGTGATATGGGGCTCTATAACAACGTCATAGAAGACGGTAACGGCATATCGGTCGAGCCGAATGCAACCATGGACGAACAAGAGGTAGGTAGTGACCAGGGTTTTATCTTGGACACCAACCGAGACAGCCAGACCTAGTTTCAATAAATTTCCAGACTAAGAAATATTTACCGTACATAATACTACCAGAGTTCGACGGTAAGTTTCTATTAGATACAGGGGCCAGTCATTCAACTATAGCAACTGACGTAGTTGCAGGCACTATATTTGAGTACTGCGTAGAAACAGAACCCTTTCAAATTAACACGGCACACAGTTCATCAGTACACGACAAGGTAGTTTACCTACCCTTACCTCCCGCATTTAATAGTGATATAACACATAAGTTTTTAATATTCGACTTCGACCCTAAATATAAAGGTCTTATCGGAATTGACCTTCTGAAAAAACTAAAGAGTAACATTGATTTAAATAATAATATACTACGAACATCTACAGCGGAAATACCAATACACTTTAGTTCTCCACCTCAAAAGATAAGTATCGAACCTAGATGCGAAAAGATAGTCAAAGTAAAAACCAACTATTTAGATGGACAATTTAATCACGACGATTTAATCTGGTCAGATGGTTTAATGTCCCCAGCAGCTATAGTCAACGTTACAGACGGTTCTTTTAGAACATCGGTAATTAACCATAGCGATCAAAAGAAGTGTATCCCGTTTAACCCGTCAATCGAATTAGAGAAATTTCTTAACGTCAACAAAAATGATAATCACGATATTAACACCATACAGGTTAAAACCAACATTGACCAAATATTAAATGAAAACCTTCAAAAAATCCATACAGACCATTTAAACGAAGAAGAAAGGCGCGAAATAACCCGGTTATGTTATCAGTATCGAGACTTGTTCTACGCAGAAGATATACCACTCACTTTTACACACGCTGTTAAATACGAGCTCAGATTAAGCGATAATACACCAGTTTTCGTGCGTAGTTACAGACAAGCTCCTCAACAACGCGAAGAAATTCGTAAACAAGTAGATAAGCTCCTTCAGCAAGGTATCGTGCGAGAGAGCATATCCCCTTGGTCATGCCCCGTGCATATCGTACCCAAAAAACCCGATTCCGCAGGCAACGTCAAATGGAGACTTGTAATTGATTACAGACGACTCAACGATCGTATCATTGAAGATAAATACCCCTTACCAAACATACACGATATACTAGATAGATTAGGACGAGCGCAATATTTCACAACCTTGCTAGCGGTTATCACCAAGTGGAAATGCACCCTAATGATATTGAAAAAACCGCATTCACCACTGAACGAGGTCATTATGAGTTCCTTAGAATGCCCTTCCGACTAAAAAATGCACCAAGTACGTTTCAAAGACTTATGGGTCATATATTGAGAGGCATAGAAAATGTTTTGCACCTATTTAGATGACGTAATAATAATATCTACGTCATTGCAGCAACATATGGAAAAATTAAAGCAAGTATTCGATTGATTCAAAACACATAATCTAAAGATCCAGTTAGATAAATCACAGTTCCTACAAAAACAGGTTAACTTCTTAGGACACGAACTAACAGATGAAGGCTTGAAACCAAACAAAGACAAGATAAAAGCCGTACTTAACTTCCCCCTACCTAAGTCTCAGAAGGAAATAAAAGCCTTCCTAGGTTTAGTCGGATATTACAGAAAATTCATAAAAGATTTCGCTAGACTTACGAAACCAATGACCCTTTGCCTTAAGAAAAACAGTAGAGTCATACATTCCCCGGATTTCTTAGAAGCTTTCAATAAGTGCAAACAAATTTTAACTAACGCCCCATTACTACAGTACCCGAATTTTGATGAGCCCTTCATCCTCACCACCGATGCTTCAGATGTAGCATTAGGTGCGGTATTATCCCAAGGAATAGTAGGATCTGACAAACCAGTGGCATTTGCATCCCGGACACTATCAGATACCGAATCTCGTTACTCTACAATAGAAAAGGAGCTACTCGCCATAGTATGGGCAATTAAATACTTCAGACCCTATCTTTACGGTAGAAAATTTATCATATACACAGACCACAGGCCTCTCACCTGGCTAATGTCATTAAAAGATCCTAACTCTAAATTGACTAGATGGCGTTTAAAACTCTCGGAATATGATTATAAGGTTGTGTACAAGAAGGGTCGTCAAAATACTAACGCAGACGCTCTATCACGTGTTAAAATCTTCCATGGCAGTGTAGACTCCCTAGCTGTTAATTTAGATGATAACGAAGATGATGAGATAATTAATAGAATATTCGAAAATGCACGTAGGGAAGCCGAAAATCAAATAGACACAGTAGCACCAAATGAAAATATACAATCACAAAACCCAAGCATTCCCGAATCTCACATAGGTACAGATAGCATGAGTATAGTGTCAGCTGAATCTGAACTAGTGTCTACGAGACATACACAGCCTGACAACGAAACTAGAGGCATACCCATAACTACAGACGCTATCGACAGGCAGTTGAAACAGTTCCACGTTAGGTCAACGCCCGGAACTACGTATAGAGTAGATAACAGATCCACTAACTCTAAAGTAGTTATAAAAGATGTTTTTATCCCAGTAAATAATACAGAGTCTGAGATAATTAGATTCCTTAAAGAACACACCATCGCTGACCGTGTATTTCATTGTTACTTTCATAATGAAGAACTATACCACGCCTTTTCTAGAGTCTACACAACAATATTTAACGACAGAGGCCCTAAGCTACTTAAATGCACAACACGCGTAACTCTAGTAGAAAACAAACCTGAACAACAAGAGTTGATTAAGAAATATCACGAAGGAAAGACTGTTCACCGTGGTATTCAGGAGACGTACAAGCAGTTGCACAGAAATTATCATTGGCCAAACATGCTCCTTACCATTCAAAGCTTCGTTAATCAATGCGACACTTGTTTAAAATCTAAATACGAACGCAACCCTCTTAAACCACCTTTAGCTATAACCGATACACCTCGCAAACCGATGGAACACATATTTATGGACCTATATTCAACTGGAGGCGAAACGTTTCTTACAGTCATTGATAACTTCTCTAAATAACAGCAGTCCAACTAACAGCATGCAGCAGTGTCCATATAGCTGAAGCATTACTAAACGTTTTCTCAGTGTTAGGTTTACCGGATAAAATAACCACAGATTCAGATACCAAATTCGACAACGATGTTATTAAAGAAATATGCGCACTACATAACATTCACATACACTTTACAACGCCCTATAATCCTAATTCCAACTCCCCTATTGAACGTTTGCACTCTACTCTAGCTGAAATGATTAGGATACAAAGAATGACCAATAAAGATGACCCTATACAGCTAATCATGAAGTACTCCATAATAGCATACAACAACGCTATCCATTCGGCAACAGATTATACGCCTCATGAGTTATTATTCGGACACACAGCATCCAGAAACCCATTAGAGTTATACTATCCAAAAGAATTTTATCAGGACTATGTTATTAAGCATCGTGCCAATGCAGAGGCCGTTCAAGAGTGCATCGCTGCACACATGTCTAAAAACAAGGAGCAGGTGATTGCTAAACGTAACCAAGAAGCAGAAGAAATGAAATTCAAGGTAGGTGAAACTGTCTATAAACAGGTAGCAAAGTCAGCACGCAGTGACAAAACGAAGCCAGTCTTCAAAGGACCATACAAGATTATACACCTTCACCCAAATAACGTGGCCGAAATAATAGGTAACCATCCAAATTCTAAGTCCATTAGGGTTCACTTCAAGCTACTACGGAGGCCTCATCTTGTTGCAGGACCTTCATCGCAGGGGCCGTCGTGCTCAACACAACAGCAACCGTAACCATTACCCATGTAGATAATGACAATGGGATCCTTCTCCTAAAACAAGGCCAACTCCTTAAACAAGACAACTACTTTAGCCTTGCTTGCGTTTACAACATTACCAACCTGCACTTTACATCTATCCAATTAATGTCTCTATATTCAAGCACGAAAAACGCTGAGAATACAGCATCTGGAGAGTTACATAAAACGTATAGGAATCAAATAGAATATAGCCTTAGTATTATAGGTAAGAAGATTAAGTTTTTAACGCCGCAAGTTAGAAAGCGACGCGGTCTTATAGATGGATTAGGTACTGTCGTTAAGTCTATCACTGGTAACCTCGACCACGAAGATGCAGCTAAATTCGAAGAAGAAATCTTAAATATTAAAAACAGAGTTAAAAACGTTCAGGATTCACAAAGAAAATCCTTAGTATTAGCACATAATACAATAGATGAGTTCAGTAAACAATTAACAAAATTAAACAATAATCAGAAGCATTTGGCTAGTTTATTGCAAAATATTACTAATACTTCCAACGACTTATCTAACCACTTACATTTCTTAGATATTTACGTACAGATAGATTTTAGTTTACAGATTATTTTAGATAGGTTGATGTTATTAGAAGATGCTATGACTTTTGCTCAGATGGGCACCATGCATCCTAGTATTAAAAGCCCTCAGAATCTAATAGAAGAGCTGAGAAACTTAGAAAATATGTTTTTGTTTAAACCAGTAGCTAGTATTAGTATTAGTAACATATACAGGATAGAGAAGTCAATTAAAGTTAAAGCTTACAGCACAGAACACTCGGTTAATTTTATTCTCGAAATCCCCTCAATCACTCCAAAAACATATGACCTTATCCACCTTTACTCAGTCCCTAATAAAAATAACCTTACTATCATCCCTAAATCCAAATACCTAGCACTTGGTAACGATGAGTACACTTACCTGGAAGAAGACTGCCAGCCACTGACCGACAACACCCAGCTCTGCAAGCTCCTCGACACCAGAAGAATCAAAGATACAGATGACTGCATAATATCACTCATCCGGCATCGCCCAGCTAACTGCACCCACGCTAAGATGAACCTAAGAAGAGGAAAAGTTCAGAAGATCGGAGACAACACCTGGCTACTAGTCCTTAGAGAAGACGAAGTCACCAAAACACAATGCAACACCAAGACAGACTACAAGAAGCTATCTGGAATTCATCTCGTTACACTAACAGAAGACTGCCAGATGAACATCATGAACAAAACACTACGATCACACACTGATACGGTTGTCATCAACGAGGTCATACCGTTACCTGAGCAGCATCAAGTCTCGGAACAATCAATACAATACGAACTCCAATTAAAAGACATCTCACTAGACAGCATCCATGAACTGATCAATAGGGCAGGCGACATATCCATGCCAGAAGAAGATAATTGGACAATCATAGCAGCTACACCTAGCTGGAGTACAATCATCCTGTATATCCTACTAGTCGCTGCAGCATCTTGGAAGCTGTATCAATGGAAAACTAAGAACATCCCGGAGGACACCAAGGGCAGCGCGGACGCCGCCAGAAGCAAGAGTTGCTTCTATCTTATGGAGGGAGGAGTTAACTCATCGTAACACGCGTTTACGCTGAGCACGCAGTCACCGTCAACATGCGTCGTATTGCAACTCTGCATTTACTGGAAATTCAATAGAATTATTTTTCTTTGCATTGTATTCAGTCTTGCATCAGCCACCGGCTTAATATCCTGTATTTTTATATTAAATTAATATTGTAATAAATAAATATTTTTTTAACTAAAATCCCGACCGCCAAAACATAATTCGCGCCTGGCTAATTTGTGAATGAGTAAAAATTATTCCGCGCGCTTTTTCTTTTAGTTGTATTGTTTTTATTTGTTTTATTTATTTCCTCGCAAATATGTTATAAAACGTCGTATGACATACGTGCGCTTTGATAATTACAGCCTCTGCTTTGTTATCGCCCTCGCCTACGGCTCGGGCTAGCAATATCGCCTCGGCTGTAATTTTCAACTTACCGCACTTATATCATAACGAGCTTTATATAGTATAATTTATTATTATTTTTGTACGAAAATTTGATGAACTAAAATATGATGAATTTTTAAAAGTCATAGAACAAAAGTTGTTGATTATGATGTTAGTAACACAGTCCTGAGAGGTTGTCGGTGTTTTACAAATAACCCTGTATAATTCAGGTGCATCCTATGGGACATTGAATTCTCATAAATCTGCACTTGCATGCTTTTTTTTTGTAATTGTATGTACACTCATGTTTGAGCAAATAAAGTTATCTGAATCTGAATACCTGTTGGCGAAAAACGCCTATGTTTGTACATCTCTTTCCCTAGTATCACTATCTCGTCACACAAAACAATTTAGTTGTGAATATTTGCCAAACACCTACAAACAAGCAATATCCTCTTAGTATTTGTGTTATCGCATAGTTTTAAACGAACGAAGCAGTATAAAGCCAGTCGCAAGTCGCCAGTGGACCATTGGCACAGTTGGTACTGTCCTAGACACATCAGTCAGTTGTTATTGTCAGCGAAATAAGAGAAAGTGATTGCAGTGTTTTCAATCATCACGTTTACTTACACAGATAAATATAGAAATATTAAAATAACGAAGAAATACCATGAGTATTTTAAAGATTTGGTATGTATAGCTTGTTCTATTGTAAATTGAAAAGAAATAGCACAGAATCGTGACCGTTGGAAGGAATGGAGGGAGGCCTTTTCCCAACAGTGGGACAATTTACAGGCTAGCTATAATAATAAAAATGTATTGTTTGCTATCTTTCTCGGCTTTCAGAAGGTTCTCGTCAAAAAACATGTATTATTATTTATTTGTTTAAGATAATAATTATAAGTATTCCTTACAATAATAAATCAATATTTGCCAGCCTTCTGGGCACTTTTCCTGTTGACAGCGATGTGGACGAATTTTTTGACGTCCTGTAACGGTTACAGGTTGTTACTTGTACATATTTTTATTAATATTTGTATAATATCTGAATCAATAACAGGTATCAATACGCACATCTATTGTAAGGGATTAAATATTGTAAGGCGGAACGTTTCTGAGAAACAGTAAAGAAAGAAGATGATAGTAAATTTACCATCTTCGCCAACATTACAACGTTGCACCTTCGTATATAACTCACGACGCTTTAGAACATTTTGTCTTTATTTTATCCTTTCTTAAATTATTTCGAGTGAGTTTTGGATCAGAAACAGGACCGATTGGCTTCAAAAAAGGTTTAACCACCATTTTCGTGTGGCTGCAATTGTTAAGGTAGTTCCCCTTACAGCTCCGTTTACCGTATCGATCCTGTATAATATTTGTATATTTTGATGAATCATTCCCCCAGCGTCGATTCCCTTTGCGTCGACTCGTGAAACAAATGACATCTGTTTTAAAAAGTTTACGCTTGACCACGAGGTTGGAAAAGTACACTTAAAACAAAAAGTGAAACGCTTTTATTTGCAAATTAAATTGTATTTAGTACAGTACTATCAACCCAAGAAAATAATTAAAATTTAAGTTCAACGACAGCCTGTTGCTCAAAATTAATTAAACTTTTACTATTTTCTACAACAGTTCAAACGTCCGTGACTTCGCGGCCATTCCTGTCAAAGCGGCTGACGTCATTTTCCTAAATCTGCCTTGTTTAGATCTTAATGCTACCCAGTCCAGCTTGCAAAGTTGTTCTTACCAAACTGCAGAGTTTGCCAAGGTGCCCAAGGGGACCGCCGTTGATAACAATAGATACTGGGGTGACTTGTTCTTTGAACATAACCTGGGTTTTGTCCAAGTTCACCTTGAGACCAATGCGTATTGCATAATCAACTTGGCCATCGAGCATCTGCTGCAGTTCGTGCAGCTATCCAGCTAAAAAAAGTACTAGGCTAGCAGGAATTGAAGATGGTATTTCAATCACAAGTTTACTGTGACAATTTATTATACAGTAAGTACCTACACATACTCAGATACCCGGAATATACAAATACACACCTCCTTGAACTTATGCTAGCCTAGTACTTTTTGGTGGGTTATCAATGTATTATTTAAAATACAGATCACTGTATGAGCAAACTATCTTTATTAATTAAAAAGCCGTATTTCGTTTTTAATGTGACTGTACTCTGTGACAGCTATGTCGAGGCGAAACAAAAGACAGTGCATCAAAACCAAGAAAAATCACGAGTCGACGCAAAGGGACTCGACGCAGGGGGAATGATTCATTTTGATGCTATTACTAGCTATTGAGATGCTATCGAATAAAATAATGAATATTACAGTCAAACTCCATCAATGAAATTTGTCCATTGAAAACAGCGTAATATGAATTTAAGCTGTTTCTGTTTTTACTTTATCGCAATTTACTTACTTAACCAAAAAAACACTGTTTCAGGCTTATGGTTGCGCTCCAAAATATGTTGATAAATGAATTTGCATGCGAACGTGTGCACACCCCCCTTAGATATGCTAGCGAACACGAATGTTACTTCGACAGAATATTGTTGTTTACTTTTAACGACAGCAAAACCCGCGACGAAAACTTCGTTATTGGCGTATGGATAACTTCTGATCAAATATTGACTTCATACAATCCGTTCAGATCCGTTATCAACAACAATACAGAATCTCAAGATATATTAAGTAATGCTGTGTATGGGCGCACATGGAAGGATAGAGACTATAAAAAATTAACAATACGCTCATTCAGGATTGTCTGCGGCCGTCCAGTTATATATTTACCAGATGAAGTAATGGGTGACTCTCTGTGGCACGGGACGGTCGCCCAGCGAAAAATTAATAGTCCGTTACACGACATAATGGTGTTGAGATCAAAAATCAAAATTGAATTAAGCCAAATAACATCAAAAGAGTACTGTAAAAAGTTTCCTGAAAACGGGACAGGAGCATATTCTCCTGGTGCTTTCTTGACGAAGATCGCGAACTTAACTGACTATATGGATGCTGAATTTAAATATGCGGAACAATTGAGATATCCAGGTAATGACTCTGAGTATGGATTCATAAAAGTACGTGAATTTGATCCAGATGACAATGCAGTGGTTGATTGTGACGAGTGGCTGCCACGAGATTTGGGATATTTTATCTGCGTAAAGAATAAATATAAATCCAGGAGTATAGAATCCGGCGCAATATTGGTGTCAGGTGAAAAGTTATTTGGTATTTTAAGTTTCCTAATGTATAGAGGGGACGAAAGCATTTGCGTATTCACAGACGTACGCCCTTATCACGACCTAATTTTTAAAACCTGTACAGAAGCCGATGAAGAAGATATAACTTAAAAACTAATGTTAATAGACAAGGTGTAAACGGACAATTCACGGAGCCGTCAACTAAGCGTTTTGTACATCAAACTAACTACGCAAAAGTTATTGCTGGAAAACGAAATTATTTTTGGGGTGAAAAATCATGTTTTACGGTAGGACCCAATGTAACGCACACAAAACATTATGCTGATGGATGCCTTGAATAGTACGGAGGTCATGGAGGTATTTAAAGTAAACTTATAAAATTAAACACTTGCATCTAAAAAACTTCTGAAAAAATTGGAACTTTGACCCAAAATCTGGAACGTTTGAACTAAACCATACTCTATAACAAAACAATGATCACAATGACGGAGAAAACAAGTGTCTGTCGGCTTCGTTAAAGGTACTTTTATACCCATTACAAATTTATGTATAAATAGTTATGTAGTTTCTTATTTATCTTAATATTTTTTGTGAATACTAAATAAGGTCATAATATTTTATATCGTCCTGTAATTCTTTAAATTAACGTAAAAGGTAGTAAGTACATATTGTGTATAGGGTAGGTGTGAATTTAATCATTTATAATTTCGTCTCTTTCCACGGGCTTAGGACTGGACTATTTTTTAGATAAAGAATCCACATTGCCATGCAACGTGGCAATGCTTCCAGCTTTCTGGGCAATTTACCGCAGTCAGCAGCGATGCAGGCGAATTTTTTGACAACCTGTGATTCTTTTCTAATATACATGTAAAATAAATAAATTAAATGAAAATATAGAAGCCTTTTATTCCTTGCATCTTACAGGGTTGTTCTTATTTATAGTAGATTATTTGGTTGTAAGTTTTATTAATTGCTTAATAAAGGTGCAGGAATGACTTTGACCTTGAAAAAGTAAATTCCTGCACCTTTATGAGGTTGGAGGGTTGTATTGATGATTATAATTCTATAACTACATACGTGTTACAGCCGCGAATCATATTTTAATCAACATACAACCTGACACTGACCTGCAAATTGCAATAAACGTAAGAAAATTTGAATTTCGCGGGCTACCCTGGAGCATCCACCTTAAGTCAAACAGCTAACAACTCATAGCGGAAACAAGGAAAACGTACATCGAATAACTTTATTTACTACCTACCCAGTTTTATTAAAATACTACCTTCTCAGGAACAATCCTTGTTATGTCGTCATTCACTTACTAAAAGTGAATGACACCGATATTGTGGCACCATTTTGGAAAGCTAATGAGACAAGAATGTCGGTCCTGTAATTTGCACGACAAGTGTTCTAAATTTATTTTGAGAAATCTGCCTCGAAAAACAAGGGAAGTTTCATGAACTTTTTAGGTCATTACCTATAAGGCACTTATTTTCCAAAGACAGATGTACTTTTTCGACTAATTGGTTTTAGGAGGATACATTCGTTAATGAGCTATCTGAAAAGTATCAGTTCAACATCCTGAACGGCGTGGATTTCTCAGAATCCGCACTTTATGGTAGAGAGGTGATAAAATTTCGAAAGAACTTTAAAAGATCGCTTTCTAAAAACCACCCAATCTGGACCCCAAGTGGCCTACCATGACGTCTTAAAGCAGGATCGTTTTAATCGCGTTCATTTTCTCTGTCAAAATCTGTAAAAATCTTCAGTGTGGGTAAGAGACGGAGCTATAGAGGACGTCTAGCGCCATCTCTTTCTCTCACTGGCACGCAATTAAAACGATCCTGCTTTAAGACGTCATGGTAGGCCCGCTGGTGTCGTTTTGGACAAAAACGGAAAAAACGGTTCCTGCTGGGGTAACGTTTTTCCAGCAGGAAAATTCTAAACGAATGATCGGAGAGAGAAACATTGTGCATGGTCTTGTAGCTTATATTAGTGCCAAAATGTCCCCCTGAAAATTAAATGTGTGCCCCTTCAGGTTTTCGAGATATTGCATTTCCAGCTGGAGTAACGTTTTGCAGAATCGTATATCTCTAAAACTATTGCATGTGCCCCTGTAGAATAAACATACACGAGTAGCTCTTAATGTGTGCTTCTTAGTGACCCAATTAGTTTTAAGAAAATATTTATAATTTCTAAGTTATCGCGGTTTTATGAAAACTCGAAAAAACATCGCTGCGCCTAAATTAGACAAGGTATAAGCTCGCTGAAAACTGTATTCGGTCCGTCTTGACGCTACTAATAACCACGCAAAGTTTCAAAACTGGTCATGCATGCGTTTTTGAATAATCTTGCTAAAACTCAAACAATGGTGTCATAACGTTGACGGCAAAATACAAGGAACCAGCTCAATCCCAGATGTGTAGGTGTAAAGGCAATAGTGTGCCTTTAGTCAAAATATTGAGCTTGGAATGTTTCGCATTAAGTAAATATAAACAAAAAACACAACATGTAACACGCTGGTTATCCGACAAATTCGAATGACTACTAAAAAGCGACGGATTCATACATATCGATGCCCTTCTTTATTGGACGTATCATACCTAAGCTTTTGTCCGTACAGTCGCGTTCAAAAGTTTTGGGGGCTAATTAAAAAATATATTAAATGCACCTTGTGACCATATTAAATGAAACAGCTTGTTGTTTGTTATTTTTATTCCCTTAATATTAATTCTTAAAGTAATAGGTGCCATAGAATATTCTGTGAAATCGAGTATTCTAGTTTTGGAGTTTTATTTATTTATTTATATAGGTTCACCAACAGCTTCTGTGTACAGCATTTAGGTATATACATAGGTTTTACAGTCCTGGACTTACACAGTCGCCAATTACAGGTTAACCAGCATTCACAAAAATAAGTGTTAACATAAGAGAAAAAAGAAATGGCTATATACATGAAATACATAGACCCTACATTTAAGAGATTAATTAGCTTACGAAACATAATACAAAGAAAAAGAAAGCCATACGCTGTAATTTTACTAAATAATTACAATTGAATTTAAAAGACAAGATATTAATATTAGTGTTAAGACAAATAAAAATGAGAACAGAACTATTAATGAAAATTAAATTATTATAACATTGTTAAAATAAAGATAGAAGTACTTAGTATAATAAAATAAAATTAAATAAGAAAAAAAAAACAAATGAATCGTTAATTAATTCTAACATAACAAAACATTGTGTTGCGATTTTTGGGAATCCAGTATTTGGGATTTAAAGATTTTTATGGAATTATGGTAAATGTCGACAACAGGCGAGGATTTTATAAAAGAATTCATCTCTCTACAGAGTCTATTGAGTCTTGTGAATTCCTTTCATGAATTATTTTTTTACATTGTAACTAGAAGTTGTCAAGGGAATGTCATCAACGTAGCACAAGAAGATAAAATACGTATTAAACAAAAAAAAAAACAAATGACTGAATCAATTTTGATTGACCGTTGTCGGAGTTGTCGCCCACCCCACTGTCACTTGTCAAACAATGACCTCACTACCGCCATCTTGTAACAAATGTTAGAAATTTCAATTAACCAGTGGCATCGCTTAACCAGCGGCATCACTTAACCAGCGGCACAAATAGCTTAACCAGCTTCAACACAGTGAAAGAGCGACAAGTCAAAATTAACAAACATCACTATAGTGATTGTGAACTAACCGTTTCATTTACTAACTCATCATCGTTATCAAACTGCGTGGGAGCATTACCTTCGGATACTTTCTTCAATTGATCGTGCGTGAGCATGTGTAATCTGAAAGTGTATCTGTCGTTCCAATAATAAACTTATTTCAGTCTGTAGACTGAAATAATTCTAGAATCAGAAGAAATTTACCTTACATTGGACTCTACATTGGGCTTCCGAGGTCTATCCAGACCAATAGCCGAAAGGCCCAAGTCATGTCATAGTCTCTTACAAGACCCAGGTCCCCACCAACCCACAAGCCGCTCATCACGCCCTGAACGACAACGTACGCAGTTGCGACTGCGTCTTGTGGATGCAGATTGACCAAATAGCCAACAAGCGCTATCATAAGTCTGTCAAGGTTCTTTCGCCCTCAGAAACATCGTCTATTACATCTAACTCTGAATTCTTGTGGGCTACCTTTAAACCTTTGAAATAAGCTTTCCTTTATGAGAGAACATTCAGCTCCGCTATCAAAGTAAAATAGAAAGGTTTCACCAGAGTGACGAAAAGTCCCAGTAGGTACGCATACGCTAGTCACACACGTGTCCGCGCGACGTTGCTCAAGAGCTGCGCCCGCTGCACCACCGCTGCTAGTACCGTTATTCACATTCGGGTGGCCTGATGTCCTTACTCGAACCTCCTGGTATGTCCTCGTGCGATGGTTACCCTGCAAACAAATAGTCCACTGCAGAATTTTGTTCCACTCGGTCGCTCCTGACCAAACTCTAGATTCATCGGGTCGGTGAAAGTAAAGAACTGTTTGGTTTTACCCAAATCCTACTCTAATAAAATCAAACATCAAAACATCACACCTGCAATCCCCGAAGGGTTAGGCAGAGGTGCACCTAATACTATACCCACAGTCCGCCAGTTATGTCCAAGTCCCATGTAATAGGGGCGAGCCTATTGCCATCAACCGGGCGCAAATCTAGACTCCGTGGCTGCTACTGAGAAATTCCTGATGGAAAAACCCAATATCACTTTGCCCGACCTGGGAATCCAACCCAGGACTTCACGCTTAGCAGTCACGCTTGCCATCACTAGACCAACGAGGCAGTTGACTAAATCAAACACGGTTAAATTGGGAATAACCGAAACTAAAACGATCAATACCCTGGGCCATGTACCAAATGTTGAGGTTCAATGTTTAGATTATCTGTGGTTTCTAGAAAAAGAATAAGACTGTAAGAAAACAAAAATGATTGTTAGAAAAATATATTAGGAAGAAGATGAATTAAATTAAAGCAGAACAAAAGTGTTTTTAATTTTAATGTAACAGTGGTAGCAGAGCGTGGTTAACGCCCGCGCCGGTGATAAAGAAGGGAACAACTGCACACGCTACAAAGAAAGAAAAAGATGGCGGAAAGTATTAAGGTAAAGCAATTTGCCGGCGAAGATTTTGCAATATGGAAGTTCCGTATTAGCAGCGTACTACGGGAAAATGAATGTTAAAATGCAATAGAAAATAAAGCATTTGGGAGCGTCCCCGAGAACAAAAAACTTGAAGCTCGAGCTCAAAGCATTATTATAAGCGGCGTCGCCGACAGCCATATTGATTATATTCAAGAGGAAAATACAGCATTTAACATGATATATAAATTAGAGCAACAATTTATGAAAAAAGGCACCAGAAGTAAACTATTCTTGCGACGGGAACTAAACAATATAAAATACAAAGAAGGAACGTCACTCGGAGACCATTTTGTTACATTGTCAAAAATATTCGGACAGCTAAAAAACGCAGGAAGCCCCCTAGCAGAGGAAGAAAAGGTTAATGTATTATTGTTATCCATGCCAGAATCGTACGAAGTTATTGTAACAACTTTAGAGTCATTACCAAACCTGACAGTAGACATGGTTAAGGACAGATTACTAGGAGAGGAAGAAAAGAGGAATAAGATGGGTCCTCCACCGCCACATCGGGCAGCGTTTGGAGGCAGAAGTAGGTCTCAAGGAAGAGGTCGTGGATTTCCAGACAGAAGATCATGGCAACAACAAGGACCTAACTATCCAGGGAATAATCATCAGACATATGCGGCATCAACAGAGAATGAGTATTCATTTCTGACTGGCAATGGACGGAACCAAGAAGTTAATGATCAATGTGAAATGACTTGGTGTGTGGATTCAGGGTCATCAGACCACCTAACAAATGACAAAAGTGTGTTTTACAACTACGTTGAACTAAATACACCAAAAGTGATTGCTGCGGCCAAGAATGCAGTGAGTTTAACGGCGGTTGGATTTGGGAACATAAAGGCAAGATGTTATGTTGGTAAAATATATATAGACTGTACTATTAAAAATGTTTATTATGTGCCAGAGTTGAGGAAAAACTTGTTGTCTGTTGTTAAAATTGAGAGTAATGGTTATAGGATTGAATTTTTAAATTGTAAAGTTAGAGTTTATAAATATGATCAATTGACAATGATTGGAAATAATGAAGGGTCTTTGTATACTATTCGCATGCAAATATTAAAAGGTGAATGTAACTTAAGTAACAGTAATGTTGATCAAGTGATGCAACTGTGGCATAGACGTTTTGGTCACCTTGGGTTTGAAAATTTACAATGCTTTCACAGAATCAAATGGTAAGTGGCATTGATGACTTGACTAAGTATAATAATAATAATTCTGTGTGTGAACCGTGCTTACTAGGTAAAATGACAAGACAACCTTTTAACAGACAAGGACGTAGGGCAACCAGACCACTAGAATTAATACACACTGATGTATGCGGACCAATCACCCCACTGACTGAGGAAGGATACAAGTACTTTCTAACATTTATAGATGACTATACTCATTTTGTTTGGGTCTTTCTACTTTCTAATAAAAGTGAAGTTTTTGACAAATTCAAGCAATACTATTTTTATGCAACCAACCATTTCAATGTTAATATATTAAAGTTGAGATCGGATAATGGCGGAGAATATGTGTCAAGGCAATTTCAGGAGTTTTGTTACAGCAAAGGAATCCAAATGCAATATACTGTGCCATACAATCCTCAGATGAACGGAGTAGCAGAACGGATGAACCGCACATTAATAGAAAAGGCAAAAACAGTTTTGTTAGACTCACAGCTTAGTAAAGAGTTTTGGGGCCATGCAGTTTTGTTTGCAGCCTATGTTACTAACAGAAGTCCGACTGAAGGAAAAAGTCAAACACCATCAGAGCTATGGGAAGGAAGGAAACCTGATGTGAGAGCTATGAGAGTGTTTGGTTGTACAGCATATAATCATGTGCCTAAAGAGTTACGACATAAATTAGATAATTCAGGAAAGAAAATGATTTTTATTGGATATGTCAATTCAAGATATAAGTTGTATGATTCAGAAACAAGGTCAGTAATATCGGCACGGAATGTATTGTTTGATGAAACAAAACCCGGACGTGACAATTGTGTGAGGTACACACAGGACACAATAGAGAAAAAAGAAGATGAAATAAGTGAACAGGAAGAAGAAAGTGAGGAGGAGAGAGATAGCGATATTGGAGCAAGGGAGAAAGTATAAAAGTATAGGAATAAAGGAAAAAAGAAAGATAGTAAAGAAGAAGAGACACAAGAAATAGAGAATGATACAGACAGAAAGACAGTTTAGAAAGAGGGAGAGAAAAGAGACAAATAAGAAAACCAGTGTGGCAAAAGGATTATGAAATTGATTTAGACCAGGATGATACATTTTATGATACATTATATGCATTATTATCAAGTTACCAGGAGGTTTCAACAAATTTTGATGACATTAAAGGGAGACAAGATGTGAAGCTTTGGAATAAGGCAATAAATGAGGAATTAAAAGTTTTAAAAGAAAATGAAACATTGAGGTTTGTACCTGAACCACAGAAAGAAAAGCTACTAGATAGTAAATGGGTGTTCACAAAGAAAAATATAGGAGAAAAAGAGGAGTTATATAAAGCAAGATTGGTAGTGAAGGGTTTTCAACAGAAGGAAAAGTTAGAAAACACTTATTCACCTGTATTGAAGATGCAAACCTTGAGAGCTCTTTTATCAATTGCTGTTCAGAAGGAATATGAAATACACGAGATGGATGTCAAGGGAGCTTTCCTATATGGAAGGATTGATGAGACAGTGCACTTGAAACCTCCACTAGGACTGACAGTTCCAGAAGGCCAAGTTCTAAAATTAAAAAAAATCTCTTTATGGCTTAAATAAGAGCCCAAAATATTGGTATGAAAAATTCACAGAAGTTATTACTGAATGTGGTTTTAAGCGATCTCAAAATGACTATTGTCTCTATAGTAAAGGCAATCTCTATTTGATTTTGTATGTCGACGATATACTAATAGTAGGGCCTAGCGTTATTGAAATTGGAAATGTCAAAAACTTCTTAAAAACTAACTTTAGCATGAAAGACTTAGGGAACAGCAATCTGACATATCTTGGCATTAGTATTCAGAAGAAGCATGATGGTATTTATCTTAATCAATCTAAACATCTACAAAAGGTTCTTGAATATTATAACATGGACAATTGTAAAGGGACTAATTCTCCTATGGACCATAATTTTAAACTGGACTTTGACGAATGTGAAATTGACATGACTTTAGAACATCAGTGCAGCTCTCTTATTGGTTCTTTGATGTATGCTATGGTGAGCACAAGACCAGACTTAGCAACAGCTGTATCATACTTGAGTAGATTCCAGTCACAGCCAACTTTGAAATTGTGGCAAGCTCTAAAGCGTGTTCTTAGATATGTGAAACAAACCATTGATTTTAATTTAAAATATTCAAAGTCTAAATGTGACAGCATAGTAGGCTTTGCAGATGCAGACTTTGCACGCGATAATGATAGGAAATCCACTAGTGGATATTTGTTCAAGCTATTCGATAATACAGTAACATGGAAATCAAAGAAGCAAAGTACAGTTTCATTGAGTACAACAGAAGCAGAATTAATTGCTTTATGTGAAGCATCTGTTGAAGCTTGTTGGCTAATGAAGCTGTTGTGTGATTTTAACATTAAGATAAGTAATACTGTTATTTTTGAGGACAATCAAAGTACTATGAAAGTTGTAAACAATCCAGATCAGAAACGAATAAATAATAATAAATTGTTTATTTATCCGAATAATACACACAGACACAGTTCAAAACAAGGTGACAAAAATACAATACAATAAGCATATAATATAGTTTGTGCACAGAAGATTTAAGTCTACAATAAATAAGTCTATGCATACGAATTAATAATGAACCCTGTCTCTTAAACTAGGAGACCTGTATCTTAAGAGACAGTGATCGGCCAGAAATTGGAATTTAATAAAACTGAAGTTTACAAGAGTGAAAGTGTGTCGATTTACTATTCTAAATGTATATTTAATGTTAGTCTTAATCCTATATGTATATGTTGAGGTGTGTGTGACATGTGTGTGTGTGTGTGTGTGCCGATGTATGTGAGTATGTGTATTGGTGGTGTTTTTTTTTTTGTTTTTTCTAAGATTTTGATAAGTCAAGCGATGTATGATAGCAAAGATTCTGTTTTCATATAGTCCTGCAGTATGAGCCAGTCAGATGTTTTTGATTTGACATTAAATTTATTTAGGTCTATTATGTCTAGTTCTTTCTGAATTTTTTTAAAGACTTGATGGCTTAAGACGTAGAATTGGCGTCTTGCAAATGAGGTTTTGTACTGTACACCTGGGGGAACATACGTACGCTTGATTGGATCAGATGGAGGTAAATGGGCATGTATCCTCAGGACAGAACGGAGAACAAAGAGCTGCCGGACCGTCAGTACTTTGCAATCAGCGTAAAGCTGCGTTGTAGGGTATCTGTAGGGTTTCCTCAACACAACTTTAAGTACAGCCCTTTGTGACCTCTCTGCTCGCAGAAGATAAGTCTTTGCTGCTCCACCCCATACAGTTATACAGTAGCCAATGATCGATTGGCATAGTGTGAAGTACACCATTTTAAGAATGTCAGTACTGGCGGATTCTCGGAGAGATTTGAAAATGTGAATAAGACGAAGTGTTCGAGTAGTCAGTGTATCGAGTTGTTTGTCCCATTTTAGTCCATCGTCTATGTGCACACCTAAGTATTTAACACTAACAGCTCTAGCAATGGAGGGGCATGAGCACGATATTACCGGATTCTGGCATGAGTGAGCCGTTATCGTAAAATTACTTGTAGGTTTGGTGTTGCACCGGATTGCAAAGGGTAAGTAATAAGTTTTTTTAGATTTAAAGTTAGCAAATTTATGTCAAGCCAGTTCATCATTGAAGACAGTGCAAATTCCGCCTTTCGTTTCACATCTTCCCACGAGGTCCCATCAACCAGAATCGCTGTGTCATCAGCATATGCATAGATCCTACAAGCTGGCAATGACATTCTACAGAGGTCATCTATGTATATTTGAAAAAGTGTGGGGCCTAGAACGCTTCCTTGGGGGACACCGTATAGCACACAACCTCTTCATTACTGTAGCTGGAGCCAATCTTTACCAGCTGTGTGCGATTCGTCAAGTAGTCTTTGAAAATTTCCAGAGCAATGCCACGTACACCCAAATACTCCAGCTTGGTGATTAGTTTGGGGACAGAAACTGTGTCGAAGGCTTTTGAGAGGTCTAAGAATATACCAAGGCACTTTGTTCTACTGTCCAGGGACTTAGCAATAGATTGCGTTAGATCCAATACTGCGTCTTCAGTGGAGACACCAGACCGGAAGCCGTACTGGTTATCCGCTATAATTTTGTATTTATCGAGAAAGCTTCTAAGATTTTGGTTAAGAATCTTCTCGAGGATTTTAGAGAGCGATGACAGTACTGATATAGGTCTATAGTTATCGACACAGCCTCTGTCCCCGCCCTTAAAGATTGAATGGACTATGGCCCTCTTCAGAGAATCTGGAAAAACTCCTTTCTCAATGCAAAGATTGCAGATATTTATTGGCGATACCAGAATATGACGACATGTCTTAAGGAGCAAGGAAGATATACCATCCCAGCCCATACTGTCATACTGGTATACTGTCTATGTCACATTCGTCAACTTTTTGTATAACGAGTGAATTGACAGGCGGCCTCAGTGTCTTGTCCCTACCAGCATGAATGGTATCGCAGACTGAAGGGGCTTTATTTAGGTCGTTAATTATTTTTGTAGCCATGTTTTTACCTATATTGCTGAAGAAAGAACAGACATTGTTGAGGGAAGATGCAGGACTCTCGCATATTTTGAGCAGTTCATCAGGACTAGAGCATATTTTACCAGTATTGGTTATTTCCTTAATGGTTTTCCACAATGCTTTAGGGTTATTCCTAGATTTTTCAAGTTCAGTCTTCTCATAAGTTCTCTTTAATTTTCGCAGTAGCATATTGCAGAAATTCCGATAACGCGTATAGGTTACATGTAGTATTAAATTGTCTGGTGACTTCTTAGATTTTACGTGCAGTTTATCCCGCTGTTTTATACATTTTAGAAGCTCTGAGGTTATCCACGGTTTTAGGGCTCTTTGTTTTCTCGGTATGTTGATTTGCTTTGTATGTTTGGTTATTGCAGTTGATATCTTTGTAATCAGTGTAGTCATAGCAGTATTTGCGTCTTTAATTTTGTAGATATCTGAGAAGTCCGTGTTTTCTAACTCTGTCTTAATTGCTTCGTAATTTAATCGAGGTATCGTAAAACTTTTGTTTCGTGTAGGGTTGGTATTTGAGATCGAAAGAATAATCGGTTTGTGCTCAGTAATATGCGACTCCAGTACCAACGTGGTGGCCGTTGCCTTTGTTTTTAATAAAATGTGGTCGAGGCAGTTTCCCATTCTGGTTGGAAGGAGGTGGGTTGGTAGTAGTCCATGGGACGCATTTAGGATTAGGTATTCTAGTGCACGGTCATTCCTACTGTCCAATTTTATGTCGATATTCAGATCTCCCACAGTTGAGATACTAGGTGAGTACGATATTTCATCATAAATATTATTTAAACTAGTCAGAAAGCTGTCGAAGTGATCCTTGGTGTTATTCGATGGAGATCGATATATTGCTACTACCGAGAGCTTGTTATCAATTTGACATACAAGACTATTTGCATAATTTATATTTGGTTCCCATACCTTGACGTTTAGCCCAATTTTGGTGTAGATTATAACCCCATCGTTTTGGTTTGTAATATTTTTTGTTGAGTGCGATTGGTATCCCTTTAGAACTGGGAGGTTAACCACTTTACTCAGCCAACACTCAGTCAGAACAATTAGATCAAAATCAATATTAATCAAACACATCAATGCCAGGAGGCTATCAAAATTTTTATTAACGCTACGAATATTTACGTGCAATAATTTTATACTACTGTCAGCCCTATTTACATATTTAATACACTCATGCGGGTCACAAGAGAAAGAGTTGTCAAGATTAAGGTTATCTAGATCCTGATTTATATTATTTATGTTAGCCATTTATGTTTTATAGTAACGAGCAAAAAAAAAAAAGAAACGTTGAAAGTAATGTTCTTGATATTTGAAAATAACATCGCTTTTCTGTTGAATCTTAGTGGAGGGGGAAAGTATGTATGTGTGTTTTATATTCATTGTTTGTGTGTCAGTAGGGTTTAATCTGTGTGTGTTGTGTTTATTAGTACATAAATTGTAACAAAGTGTGAAGTTTACAGTCGAAGTTGACAGGGTAATTAAAAAGTGAAATAGATATATTAAATAGCCCAAGGCTTCCAAGTTATGACTGGGCGAAGGTTCAACTAGTCACTTGCTGGTGAGTTCTTGAAGACATTTCTCTGAATTTATCAACAGCTGTTTATCGCCCGTTTGCTTGCGAAGGAAGATGTTTCCATTGCTTACCCAACAGAAAGAAAAGGCATTTTTCTTCGCAAATTCCCGCGCTAAGTAAAATAGCTTTTTAGAGGAAGAAGTCAGCTGCTCAGCAACATATACAGCCTGCCGTTTCCCCGGTAAACCAATCAGCTCAGTGTTCAATTTGTTCTCTTTAGACTCCTTATTGTTGTAAGAACGGATGGCAGACAACACGTTGTGTTTTGTTTGCACTGTTGTAAATTCTGCAATGATTGGGCGTGTGGTGGGGGCCGCCATACCCTTAGTATTTTTTCCAGGGAGGCGATATATATCACGAACTTCGGTTTCGGATATAGACATTCCAGCTAGTTGGCCTATGTTACAGACCGTTTTTATTAGGCTGGCCGTAGTCTCACCGTCAGTTTGTGGAACATTTCTAATTTCTATTCCCGACGACCTAGACTTATATTGGAGATCCAGAATCTTCCTCTCAAGACCTTCTATATAGCCACGCTGTTCCTGCCGCTCTTTCTTAAGCTCTTCAACCTCTTTCTTTAATTCTTCAAATTGTTGGTTCATGAAGGACATTGATCGCTCAATCTCTGCATTGGTTTTGCAGATCTCGGTGTTAGACGCCTGAATTTTCATGTTTTGGGCCTTAATCTCACTTATGTCAGTTACTAATTTTGACATGAAAGTAGTTTGATCTTCTAGTATCTTGGTGATACGCGTATCTTGGTCTCTTTTCCACTTAGTAAGTAAGTCCTCCACATCCTGCTGACCTCGTAATGTTCCGTATTTTTGGACATGCACAACAATTAGTATCCATCTAAACCTTCTTGTTATGAAAACGAGTTTATAATTAATTAATTTTTTAATCGATTTTAACCTTTAAAATTGATTATAAAATCATTTACGATGAACACAAATTAGACACTAGCCGAAACTGTTTTTTCACGGTTTTATAAACGCTAGAGACTATAATTATTTCTGCTCGTGTAAAACTTTATTAAAACTATGCTGTTAAATTATTAATTAAATATCTATCGGATCGAATATCATGTCATCAATATTGAATTATCTTCTAACACCTTTATCAGAACGTTCCGGTAGAGGTATACAGGGTGTAAACAGACTCTTGACGAAGCATTATGTATACAAACTAAGTAAAACTACGCAATTTTTTTTTGCTCAGAAATGACTTTTTTTTCGGGTGAAAAATCACGTTTTTATGGAAGACTCAATGTTATGTACATAAAACATTGTGCTGATGGATAAATTGAGTAGTACGGGTGTCGTAAAGGTGTTTAAAGTAAAAATCTTACATTAAAAACACCCAACACATTACTTTGACCCCCAATATCTTCGTAACGAGTGGGTTCCCAGGTATGGTGCAGTAGAACAAAAAAAATATCACAATGACGGGGAGAATAAGCGACTTTCGGCTTCGTTAAGAGTCTTTTTACACCCTTTATATCAAACATTCAACATAAACATAAACATAAGACTGTTCCATCTGCGATTTTTATTTTTATTTTTTTCACTATTTGTTATTTTATTTTTATTTTTTTCACTATTTGTTATTTTTTTTTTATTTTTTTCACTATTTGTTATTTTATCATAGATAATTGTAATCATAAATTAATATACATATATTTATTTTCTAAAATAAATTGGTATATTTATTTATCAATGTGGTGGTTTTGTTTTGTTTTTATTGCATTGCATATTACAAGATAACAGTATTATTTTCATTATTTACAAACTACAACTCCCTAATAGTAATAAAAATATGTAAAAATATCAAAACGGTTACAGGGCGTCAAAAAATTCGTCCACATCATCGCTGTCAATAGGAAAAGTGCCCAGAAGGCTGGCAGCATTGCCACGTTGGATAGCAATGCTGTAATTACTGACATAATTTTAAAAATATCATTTAATAATTTTCACTACATGTTTGCGTTTGGGCACTCCTTGTGGGGCTCCACATCGCTGTCGATGTGGTGAAGCAGTCGACTGCCTCGGACACCATGACCTTTCCTGCAGTAATCGTGCAGGACGGATAGCGCGGCACGCTAGCATTAATGATCTCATCCGTCGTGCTCTTGCCACTGCTGCCAGCTGTATTAGAACCCACTGGCTTGGCACGCGTCGATGGGAGAGACCAGATGGTATGACCATAATGCCATGGAAGTTGAGTAGGCCTTTGGTGTGGGACGCAACTTGCGTCGACAGAGAATAGGGATGTATGTAGAAACTTGTATTTACATCTACACTAATATTTTATAGAGGAAAGATTTGTATTTTTGTGTGTATATTTGTAATGAATAAACTCAAAAACTACAGCGCCGATTTCAAAAATTCTTTCACCATTAGAAATCCACGTGTTTACCGAGTAACACAGGCTAAATTTTATTCCCGTACTCCCACGGGAACGGGACTACGCGGGTGAAACCGCGCGACGTCCGCTAGTTAGAATATACAGGGTCTTAACCACCTCATCACGAAGCCGTCAACCAAGAATTCTGTACATTAAACTAAGTAACTTTACGCAAAAATTATTGCTGGGAAACGACTTTTTTTTTGGATGAAAAATCATGTTTTGTGGTAGAACTCAATGTAACGCACTCAAAATATTGTGCTGATGGATGGATTGAATAGTACGAGGATCATGGAGGTGTTTGAAGTAAAAATCTTCATTAAAAACTTGTATTTAAAAAAAAGTTGTCAAACAGTTAGAACTTTGACCCCCAATATCTCCGTAACTAGAAGGTTCCCAGGTATGGTGTAGAACAAAAAAAAAGATCGCAATGATGAGGAGAACAAGTGCTTTTCGGCTTCGTTAAGAGGTGTTTTACACCCTTTATAGACAAATCTTTAAAAAAGCCAGACGTATAACGGTTAGGAAAGAACTTGAAGAAGTAAATGATTACAACACTCAATCGAAACGTGAAAGTATTAAGGACATTCTTTTGAAAACAGAAAACAAAATAATATCAAATCCCCAGGAAATATGTAAGTAGTTGACATTTTCTCGAACACGTTCGACAAAGCCGACCTAGTTGGGGAGCTCAATACAAGTATTCTATATGAACAAGCCATAAACACTTTGAAAGATAGCGTTAGTAGAATAATAAGTGTAGAAATGTCCTGCGAACCAGTGACTGCAGGAGAAATAAAAAAAAATGTCGATGCAATAGCCAACAAGAAATCGGCTGGTCATAAAAAGCACAGACAGTATAAAAGTAAAAATTAGGTAAGTAAATAAAAACGTAAGTAAAAATTAAACATGTACACATCAAAATGATAAGTTTTACTGCTTGGTTGCGCCAACATGCAAAATTTGATTGACATTCGCTATTTCCTATATCCATCTCCCTTCCGCACATACCTCGCAAGTGAATAAGAAGATTTATTCGTCAATTTTGTCGCGAAGACCCTTCCGGGTCGAAACGCATCGCGTGCGCAATGGCGTCAATCGATGTCCAAATCCATGGCTCGCTCCGCTTGAAAAATATTGATAACTTTGAAAATACCGCATTGTTACATGTAAAAGGACTAAAAGTCAACCGTTTGTGTTTGTGTTTAACGTGTGAGGACAGTATCTTGAAGCCCAACTGCCCTTGGACCTGCAAAAGTGAACCGGTGCACCGGTGACGACGAGCACGTGGTTCCTGCAAAAGGTTTGTGCTTCCTTCCCTCAATATTTCGGGTTGTTTTCCACTTTTCCACCCTTCGCAACTCGAATTACCCACCGCCAAGCGTTTGTCAGTCATTTTTGTTTCGCATCGCAAATACAGTCCACTAAAGTAGCCCTTCGCGCCACCACTGCTCCTCAAAAAAAACCTTGAGAAAGTAGATGTTTTAAAGTTAGAAAGAAGTAAAATATTAAATGAAAAAATGAAGGTTTAAGAAAAAAAAAGACAAAAAAAAAATATATTTATTTTAAATTTGATTTAATGTTCTCAAACTTATTACAGTTAACACTCTATGGAAATATTTTTTTTACATTTATTTTGATTGCTAATATTCAAGGATTGGTATAGGAAGCTAAGAACATGTAAGTGGGAACAAAGTCTATCTATGTAAGTAGGTACTTTACAGAATTATGTGGTGTAGTTATAATATTTAGAGTATAGGTAAGCCATATTATGTGTGAAGTAGGGTTTGTAGTGAATGTTTTATGTCTGGCCAAGTGTTTTCGTCTTCGCACAATTTGTCAAGCAAAATGAGACATAAACGTAGCCGGTGTTTACTGGTACGTCTCTCAGTGTTTGTGTGATGTATAGTATGTAAAATACACAACAATAATAAGTAAATTAAAACAGAATACTCCCCAAGTTAACTGGATACAGCTGCAATATGTATCAGATACATAAAAAAGCAAATAACACAGCAGAAAGAGCAGGAAAGACTACCACGAGGGACAGAGATATCAAGTCACGACATATATCTCTACTCTGTGACTTCTTTGCTGTTGGGAGGAGCAGCTTCGTTTGCTCTCTACATTCGGATTAGGAAGATTTGGCATAAGACTAAAAAGCCACCTACCTACAAGGCAACTTAGAGAAATCGACAACAAAGTCGAAATCGAGATGCAAGAAATACGTAATTCGGCACCGCCGGAGCCACTAACTATACAGCGACGCGAGGCTGAAACAACTATTTCACTTTGAGGAGCAGTGGTGGCGCGAAGGGCTACTTTAGTGGACTGTATTTGCGATGCGAAACAAAAATGACTGACAAACGCTTGGCAGTGGGTAATTCGAGTTGCGAAGGGTGGAAAAGTGGAAAACAACCCGAAATATTGAGAGAAGGAAGCACAAACCTTTTGCAGGAACCACGTGCTCGTCGTCACCGGTGCACCGGTTCACTTTTGCAGGTCCAAGGGCAGTTGGGCTTCAAGATACTGTCCTCACAAGTTAAACACAAACACAAACGGTTGACTTTTAGTCCTTTTACATGTAACAATGCGGTATTTTCAAAGTTATCAATATTTTTCAAGCGGAGCGAGCCATGGATTTGGACATCGATTGACGCCATTGCGCACGCGATGCGTTTCGATCCGGAAGTGTCTTCGCGACAAAATTGACGAGTAAATCTTCTTATTCACTCGCGAGGTATGTGCGGAAGGGAGATGGATATAGGAAATAGCGAATGTCAATCAAATTTTGCATGTTGGCGCAACCAAGCAGTAAAACTTATCATTTTGATGTGTACATGTTTAATTTTTACTTACGTTTTTATTTACTTACCTAATTTTTACTTTTATACTGTCTGTGCTTTTTATGACCAGCCGATTTCTTGTTGGCTATTGCATCGACATTTTTTTTTATTTCTCCTGCAGTCACTGGTTCGCAGGACATTTCTACACTAATTATTCTACTAACGCTATCTTTCAAAGTGTTTATGGCTTGTTCATATAGAATACTTGTATTGAGCTCCCCAACTAGGTCGGCTTTGTCGAACGTGTTCGAGAAAATGTCAACTACTTACATATTTCCTGGGGATTTGATATTATTTTGTTTTCTGTTTTCAAAAGAATGTCCTTAATACTTTCACATTTCGATTGAGTGTTGTAATCATTTACTTCTTCAAGTTCTTTCCTAACCGTTATACGTCTGGCTTTTTTAAAGATTTGTCTATAAAGGGTATAAAACACCTCTTAACGAAGCCGAAAAGCACTTGTTCTCCTCATCATTGCGATCTTTTTTTTGTTCTACACCATACCTGGGAACCTTCTAGTTACGGAGATATTGGGGGTCAAAGTTCTAACTGTTTGACAACTTTTTTTTAAATACAAGTTTTTAATGAAGATTTTTACTTGAAACACCTCCACGATCCTCGTACTATTCAATCCATCCATCAGCACAATGTTTTGAGTGCGTTACATTGAGTTCTACCACAAAACATGATTTTTCATCCAAAAAAAAAGTCGTTTCCCAGCAATAATTTTTGCGTAAAGTTACTTAGTTTAATGTACAGAATTCTTGGTTGACGGCTTCGTGATGAGGTGGTTAACACCCTGTATATTCTAACTAGCGGACGTCGCGCGGTTTCACCCGCGTAGTCCCGTTCCCGTGGGAGTACGGGAATAAAATTTAGCCTGTGTTACTCGGTAAACACGTGGCTTTCTAATGGTGAAAGAATTTTTGAAATCGGCGCTGTAGTTTTTGAGTTTATTCATTACAAATATACACACAAAAATACAAATCTTTCCTCTATAAAATATTAGTGTAGATGTAAATACAAGTTTCTACATACATCCCTATTCTCTGTCGACGCAAGTTGCGTCCCACACCAAAGGCCTACTCAACTTCCATGGCATTATGGTCATACCATCTGGTCTCTCCCATCGACGCGTGCCAAGCCAGTGGGTTCTAATACAGCTGGCAGCAGTGGCAAGAGCACGACGGATGAGATCATTAATGCTAGCGTGCCGCGCTATCCGTCCTGCACGATTACTGCAGGAAAGGTCATGGTGTCCGAGGCAGTCGACTGCTTCACCACATCGACAGCGATGTGGAGCCCCACAAGGAGTGCCCAAACGCAAACATGTAGTGAAAATTATTAAATGATATTTTTAAAATTATGTCAGTAATTACAGCATTGCTATCCAACGTGGCAATGCTGCCAGCCTTCTGGGCACTTTTCCTATTGACAGCGATGATGTGGACGAATTTTTTGACGCCCTGTAACCGTTTTGATATTTTTACATATTTTTATTACTATTAGGGAGTTGTAGTTTGTAAATAATGAAAATAATACTGTAATCTTGTAATATGCAATGCAATAAAAACAAAACAAAACCACCACATTGATAAATAAATATACCAATTTATTTTAGAAAATAAATATATGTATATTAATTTATGATTACAATTATCTATGATAAAATAACAAATAGTGAAAAAAATAAAAATAAAATAACAAATAGTGAAAAAAATAAAAATAAAATAACAAATAGTGAAAAAAATAAAAATAAAAATCGCAGATGGAACAGTCTTATGTTTATGTTTATGTTGAATGTTTGATATAAAGGGTGTAAAAAGACTCTTAACGAAGCCGAAAGTCGCTTATTCTCCCCGTCATTGTGATAATTTTTTTGTTCTACTGCACCATACCTGGGAACCCACTCGTTACGAAGATATTGGGGGTCAAAGTAATGTGTTGGGTGTTTTTAATGTAAGATTTTTACTTTAAACACCTTTACGACACCCGTACTACTCAATTTATCCATCAGCACAATGTTTTATGTACATAACATTGAGTCTTCCAGAAAAACGTGATTTTTCACCCGAAAAAAAAGTCATTGCTGAGCAAAAAAAAATTGCGTAGTTTTACTTAGTTTGTATACATAATACTTCGTGAAGAGTCTGTTTACACCCTGTATACCTCTACCGGAACGTTCTGATAAAGGTGTTAGAAGATAATTCAATATTGATGACATGATATTCGATCCGATAGATATTTAATTAATAATTTAACAGCATAGTTTTAATAAAGTTTTACACGAGCAGAAATAATTATAGTCTTTAGCGTTTATAAAACCGTGAAAAAACAGTTTCGGCTAGTGTCTAATTTGTGTTCATCGTAAATGATTTTATAATCAATTTCAAGGTTAAAATCGATTAAAAAATTAATTAATTATATGTACTCGTTTTCATAACAAGAAGGTTTAGATGGATACTAATTGTTGTGCATGTCCAAAAATACGGAACATTATGATTATTTAATTTAAGGACGTGCCTCCGTAGCCGGCGCCGGCTTCCAAAATTGATGTGTTTGGGAGCTGGCGGTGCGCATGAGTATATTGGCAGCACTGCATCAAGTGTCCGTCAATGTCAAAATGTGTCGCCATAAAAAAGGGAGGTAGTTTGTTTGGTAATTGTTTGGGTTGGTTTTTTGTTTGTGTTTGAGGTTGGTTGGTTATTGTAACCTAACCTCAAAATACTTTATATTTGCCTAAAAAGCGTAGTCGATGAGGCCCCACTACGCGGGGCTCCACCGAGAACGATCTCCATGAACAACGATTCGGCCCACCCAGCACTGCGATGGAGACGAACTTACAATTGTATGCGGTATATCGGCGTTGTCAATAGCAACACCACCGTCCACCACCCGCAAATGCTAATTCTGTTTCTGACTAGAACAAAATCAAGAAGCGCATAGTGCGTAGAAACGATAAAAGGCTTAGGAGAGGTCTCAGATATTAGGTCAGTTATTATTTCCATAAATGCGATCACCTGTAATTCCCGAAGGACTCGCAGAGATGTAGGTACCTATTATTGGCCATATTTCGTCACTTATCTTACGGCGCAAAACATTATAATTATTATTATAGATTATAGAACACATGCCATGGATGTCGTAAACATTCAGCACTAATTCAATATCTTCACACTCGCACACACACAACATAACACTACTATCCTTCATACACACAACACACTACCTTACATAACACTAAACACACTAAGTCACTAAATTTGCCATCAAGAACCTCTGCGGCCTAGATGACTACTCTACGTGGAAATTCGCGATGAAAATGATTCTCATACGAGAAAAGTTGTTCACGTATACGTCGACGTACCCGGATTCCAAAGACTCCACCGCCATCGAGAAGGACCAAGACGCACTAGCTTTGATTTGTCTACATGTAGAACCTACACTTTATGCGTATGTACAAGATTCAGTTAATGCCAACGATGCTTGGGATAGCTTAGCGAAAGCGTTTGAGGACAAAGGCGTAAATCGCAGGATCACCCTCATGAACGCGTTGATGGATGAGAAGCTAGAGAGACACTCGTCGATGCATGAATATGTTGCTGCAGTTATGTCTCTTTCTCAAAAGCTGAAGGATATTGCCACCGGATTTGACGATGATCTTGTAGCTGTTACTGAGAGGACTACCTGAAGAGTACAGACCTATGCGAATGGCGCTGGAATACTCTGGGATAAAGTTGACTTCAGAGAACGTACGGCAGAAGTTACTACAGGAGGATTCACGTCAAGGTTGTAGTACATTGTCTTCAGCGGACTCTGCATTGGCTGTGAGTAAGAGTAAGAAGCGGAATGGGAACAAAGATATTAATATGACCAAAATTAAATGCTTTAAATGTGGAAAGAGTGGACATAAGAAGCCAGACTATCCTGAAGGAAGGAAAGCGGGTTCGATCTCCAAAGTGAGTGACGTCGCGATCGTGAGCTTGTCTTCATTCAGCACTGGGGACTCCTTCAATCCGACGGAGTGGTACATCGACAGCGGGGCATCTTCACATATGTGTTTCCAGAAACATTGGTTTAAAGATTTGGTTATGAATGTTGGTATGAGTAACATGACATGTGCGAATAATGATAAGATTGAATGCAAGGGTAAGGGTGATATCATGGTGAGTTTGAAAGGACGAATGCTTGCTGTGAGGGATGTCATGTATGTACCCGGTTTGCGTGTTAATCTGTTATCAGTGTCTAAATTAGTAGAGAAAGGATGGAAGATAAGTTTTGACAAAGAAGGGTGCAAGCTAATTCACCATTTGGTTCCAGGCCATTTCAAGGGAAAGCTTCTGGCTACCGCAAGTGAAGTCTCAGGGATCTACAAGCTTGAAGGTTGTCAGGCGGTTGTAGATGGGACTGCGTTGGCGTCAGTGAAAGCAGGTAATCCTTTGATGTTGTGGCACCGGCGGCTTGGACACGTAAATGAGCGAGATTTACGTAAGCTTCCGGGCATGGATTTTAGAAAGAGCGTAATGGAGCCATGTGTCGCCTGTATTAAGGGGAAGGCACATCGTTTACCTTTTCCAGTTGGTGAGGCTGAGAGGTCAGTAGAGAGACTGCAATTGGTTCACGCAGATATCTTTGGTCAAATGTATGAACCCACGTACGGTGGATCTAGGTATATGCTAGTTATTTTTGATGATTTTACACGTAAATCTTTTGTATTTTTCCTTAAATCAAAAGATCAGGTTTTTGATCATTTTAAAGTTTTTCTAGCTAGTGTAGAGGTAGAAACCGGGTTGAAGGTAAAGTGCATTCGCACGGACAATGGAACAGAATTTGTGAACAGGAAGTTTGATGGGTTTCTACAGCAAAAGGGTATAAATCATCAGTTGACTGTTCCCTACACTCCGGAGCAGAATGGCGTAGTGGAGCGAGCAAACCGCACTATTGTGGAGATGGCTCGTACTATGTTGGCGTAAAAGGGTCTGAGTGGGCAAACAAGCAAACAAGCTTCACGGTCTTGGAATGAAAAAGTAAATGAAGTGTTATTGTCTGTAGCATAATAAGCGTAATACCAAATAGAACGTGGCTTTATTTAGCTAAAGAATTACAGCTAGGCAGAGATTGATTATGTATCCATGACAATAGGTATAACAGTTGTCTTTGACAGCACTAGCCACCATACAGCCAAGGAGGCCGTGTCAATAGGCATATCACCTCATTCTTCCCCGGTCGAGTTTTCACTCCCTTCTCCATCTTCCACAAAGTCGCTTAGGTAGGCGGGCGGCTTTCTAGTCCTGTTAGATCTCCGCGGGAGAGCTTCGATCTGGAGTATCGGAGAAGGCGGCGAGGTACGTAGATCCTCTGAACGTTGCGGCGATGATAGTGACGGGGTGTCAGTTTCGGGTGGAGCTGTAGCGCTGTCTTCCATCTCTTCAGAAGCTGATTGAAAACTATCATCTCCACTGTAGCCAACGGTATTCGGGAACGGTGCCAATTGACGGTTCGATACTGTTGATGTTTCCCCATTGTCCCGTCCAATAAGAGAATAGTGAGGATTAGTTTCACAGTGCAATGCATCCTTCAGTACCACTTCCCAGTTTTCCGGTGATAGTCCCTTTGACCGGAGGCTGAGTTGGATAGTGCGCCAGAGAGTCCCGTTTAAACGTTCCACTTGTCCGTTACCCTGGGGGTTGTAAGGTGTTGTTCTAGATGAGGCTATGTTTGCTTTTCTTAGGAATGACTTGAATTC
Organism: Xestia rhomboidea; assembly: GCA_963853795.1. Classification (NCBI taxonomy): domain Eukaryota; kingdom Metazoa; phylum Arthropoda; class Insecta; order Lepidoptera; family Noctuidae; genus Xestia; species Xestia rhomboidea. Next base: position 15,990,100 of record OY970775.1, read on the forward strand.
TTCTGACATAAACGATGAGCCTCTATCGCTATGAACATAGAGAGGCTGGCCAAACGTAAGGAAGAGATCTTTCAAGCAGTTGATGACAGTGGCAGATGTCATATCTCTACATGGATAAGCAAATGGAAATCTGCTGTACTCGTCGATTATCGTTAATATGTACTTATTGGAGGTGTTAGACGGCAATGGCCCCTTGAAGTCTATGTTGATACGTTTGAGAGGGGCCATAGCTTTGATCAAGTGTCCTTTGATTTTAAGAAACCTTGGTTTTATCTCGGCGCAGGTCGGGCACGAAGCAGTCATCTTCTTGATGTCGTTCGCTGAATAGGGCAAGTTTTTGGATCTCACCCAATGATACATCCTTGTCACCCCTGGATGACAGAGTGCGTTATGGAGCTCTTTTAGTTTACTGATATTCATATAGGCGCATACACGAGATAGAGCGTCCGCAGCTGCATTTTCGCAGCCTGGTCTATAAATAAAGTCATATTTGAAGCAAGACAATTCTAATCGCCAACGTGAGATTTTCTCGTTCTTGATTTTACTGTTATGATTCTGATTGAACATGAAGGCTACCGATTGTTGGTCTGTTATTAAAAGGAAATGTTTGCCAATAAGGTAGTGTCTCCACTTCTTTAAACTTTCCACTATAGCGCAAGCTTCTTTTTCGATTGAGGATTGCTTCCATTCGGAGTATGACAAAGTTCGTGAAAAGAATGCTACAGGTCGTCCTTGTTGAGTGAGTGTAGCCGCCAGAGCGAATTCTGAAGCATCAGTTTCAACGGTGAAGATTTCGTCATTAATCGCTGCTAGGGCCGCCGCCTTGATGTCCTGCTTTATTTCCTCGAAACATTTTAGAGTGTCGCTCGATAACGGGAAGCTTGTTACGCAGGTGAGGGGTTTTATCTTTTCCGAGAATCGCCCAATCCATTTTGCATAGTGTGCGAACATTCCTAGGACTCGTTTCAGTTCACTTGATTTAGTCGGTGCGGGGAGGTCTAGTAGAGGCTTTAATCTATCAAGATCAGGTCGGATAGTATGATTTTCCACGGTATAGCCAAGAAGACTGATCTTAGTTTTATTTAAAACGCTTTTTTCTTCATTCAGAGTTAGATTAAACTTTTTAGTGGCGTCCATAAAACGTTTTAGATTGCGCTCGTGATCCTTAGCATCCTTGCCGCAAACGGTTATGTCATCTAAGTAGGCGTACGTTCCATTTAATTTTTCTTCAGATATTATGAAGTCAAGAGTCCGTTGAAAGGCAGCTACGCCATTAGTAACTCCGAACGGAATACGTGTGAATTGATAGAGTTTTCCATTCGCTTCGAACGCTGTATATATCTTCTCATTTTCCAGGATTGGGACCTGATGATAAGCTGATTTTAAGTCTATCTGACTAAAGACTTCAAATTTGGATACGTTGTTCACAACCGTTTCGATATTTGGCAAGGGGAAGGCATCTAGGTCAGTAAATTTATTGATTGTCATTGAATAATCGATCACGAGCCGCTTGCGATGGGCCCCTCCTCCCGCTACGAGAACTTGGGCCCTCCAAGGGGAAATACTTTTTTCAATTACCCCATCTTGGAGCAACTTAGACACTTCTTCTTTTATGAAGTCAGCGTCTTCTTTAGTGTAGCGCCTGCTTCTTACAGCAATCGGTTGGATAATTGGCGAAAGATTGGTGAATACGGAGGCCGGCGGAACTGAGGCTTGCAGAACATTACAGATTTGTAAGGGCTCGCCGGGGCCTCCCAGATTGAATTGGATGCTTGAATGTTGTCTAAGTAAGTCGTGACCAATGATAACGTCTGCGCAGAGGTTGTCTACTACTAAAAGAGGTGTTTGCTTGTAAGTATGTTGATTCATTTTAATAGTTGCGAAACATACCTCTTCAACGAAAGAGACTTGATTAAGAGAAGCGAGATTGACAGTTTGTCTGCACTGTCTCTTGGGCAACTTCATGATGCGGGCGACTTTGCTGTTTATGAAACTGACTGAACTTCCAGTGTCGACGAGAGCATCAGCTTTATATTCGTTTATTGTGATACGGATCGTCGAACTCCTAAGACTTGAAGGAGAAGCAGCGGAAAAAATAGCCCCGCTATAAAACTGGTCATTGCTTGAGTTGGGACTAGGATGTTCCTCATTCCACATAGAGTTTATGTAATGCCCGGACCTGCTAACGCTAGCAAAATGGCCTTTCTTCGAACACTTATTACAAGTAGCTTTGCTAGCTGGGCACCTTATTCTAGGATGAACATTTCCGCCGCAGAAGAAACAGCGCTTGGCTGATTGTGACGAGGAAGACGGTGCAGCCGAAGCATTCTGAGGCATTCGTGACGATGACGCTACCGCCAGATTACTCGATTCTTTGTCTCGAGAGATTTCAGGTACAGCATTTAGTTGTGGAGAGTTAGTACGTTCGTCTGAGCATCTTTCTCAGCAGTTTCCAAGGTGATGGCTTGATTAAGAGCTTCAGTAAGAGCAACCGTAGAGTTTTCTAAGAGTCGTTCACGGATTTTTCTTGAGAGCAGGCCGGAGATAAGAGCACTACAAATTGCCTGTTCTTCATGTTCTGTCGCGGTGACTGCTTCAAATTTACAATTATTAGCCGACAGTCGAAGGGCTCTAGCATATTCGGAAATAGTCTCGTCCGATCTTTGTTTTCGATTGAATAGGACATGTCGAGCTAGTATCGTGTTTTTTTGTTTGACATAGATGTTTTCTAGAGCTTTCATAGATGCTTTATAAGTCGTGCAAGACTGGATATGTTTGTAGATCGATGCGGATAAATGGTTGATTAACAGCTTACACTTAAGAGAATCCGGTACGTCTTCAGTATTGTTAGGTAGTATTATAATTTACCATTACTTATGTTTATTATTCAGTAAATGTATGAAGATCGCTATGTGACGCAATGCACTTGTGAATTTATTGGCTTTAAATGTTTTAATTAAATCTGTGTAAATAATCGTTTCTTACTAAATTATTAGTGATTTAAGTTTATAAATTTATTTAAACTGATTAATTCATTATTTGTTGGTCTGTTTGAATAACGGTTGTCCACTGCGAGTGGTGGGTCAAATTCTATAAGAATTGCTTCGCCCGCCATTACGGGCAGTCGCTGTTGAACACTGAAGGAAGTAACAACTGTGAATTTATGCTGTAGTGAAATATTGAACCGTTATTTTGTGAATTTACGTTGTGTTCAGATTTTAAACCGTTATTCTGTAAAAGTACTGGAAGTGAAATAATAAACCGCTCTTTTGTGATTACATTTTTACGTGTTTCATTCCTGACCTAAAAGGTCAGAAGTGGGATATCCAAGAAAATTCCACATTTTCTTGTCACGTTCACGGCTCAGACAAACTTTCAGATCTCGCTGTGATGGATGGATATGAAGGGAATGCCCGAGGTAAAGGGCCTTATGAAAAGGAAACCCGAGGTAAAGGGTCTTATAAGGAAGAAACCCGAGGTAAAGGGTCTTATAAGGAAGGAACCCGAGGTAAAGGGTATTATAAGGAAGGAACCCGAGGTAAAGGGTCTTATAAGGAAGGAACCTGAGGTAAAGGGTCTTATAAGGAAGGAACCCGAGGTAAAGGGTCTTATAAGGAAGGGACCCGAGGTAAAGGGCCTAATGGAGAGGGAACCCGAGGTACGGGCCCTATTGGAAACCAACCCCGAGGTGAAGGGTTGGGGATTTTTTTTGATGTGACCAGTCGAGGGGAAGGACTGGCACATGCACAGGAAGAAGCGCCCCAGGTTACGGGTCAGATTATAAACGATTTGAACTTGGAAAGGAGTGCACAACGCTCGAGGCAAGAGCATGAGCACACGAGTTCTGATGGAAACCAAAGCATTGTACTAGAGATTCAGGATCAAACGGAAAATGAAGAATGGAACGAAAGGAGGAAAAGTCGCGGTAGGCAGTTTTCAAAACGGACATCACAACGAAGGAGGAAGCGCTATTACTCAACGTCTTCGGAATCAGGAGGTGCATCACCGTCGCCAAAAAAAAAACGAGGAGATCAAATGAAGGAAAGGGAGTCGATAGCAGGTTAATGGATAAATTTTTAGCTGTTTTAGAAAAATGTAGGGGTTCTGATAAACCCAAAATGTCTTTTAACACGAATGAAATACCGGAGTTCGACCCTTTGACTAAAGAACAAACCATATTAACTTGGTTGACCAAAATTGAAGAATGTCCCGAAATTTACGGCTGGGAAGAAAAAGAAATAATTCATTATTCTCTGCCAAAGTTAACCGGTGTAGCAAAAACGTGGTATCAGGGTCTAACATCGATATTACATACGTGGCCAGAATGGAAGAAGAAACTGATCGAATCTTTCCCGTGTAGAGAAGATTATGCGGAGCTTTTAACGGAAATGTGGTCTAAACAAGCAAAATATGGTGAATCACTGGAGAATTATTATTATGCGAAGGTTAACCTATTGAATAGGTGTAAAATATATGGCAGGCAAGCAGTAGATTGTCTGTTGTATGGAATAGACGACCGTGCGGTGAAAGTTGGCGCTCAGGCAGCTCAGTTCAAAGAACCAGAACAGGTACTTCAATATTTGAGGACGGTTAAAAGTGGTCCAAGTAGAGAGACGCAAGACTCTACGCGGAAACCAAATGATCGACGAGTTGGAAGCAACTCAAATCAACCGGACCCATGTAAACCAGGTATGAATATTAATACTAATATAAAATGTTATAACTGCAATGAGATTGGTCACCCAAGTTTTAAATGTGAAAAAACTCCTGTGAAGTGCACTAATTGTGACCGGTCTGGCCATCAGACCGCTAACTGTCTTAGGAATAAGAGGACAACAAACCAACCAGATAAAGACAAAGCACCACCACCAGGTAATGACCAAACACAAAAACAGGTTTCATAAGTTACAGCAGAGGATACCGGTTTAAACAAGTACGTTTTGGAAATCAAAATAAACGAAATATCAACCTTGTGTCACGTTGATCTGGGAAGTCAATGTTCTCTTATTACTGTAAGTGTTGCTAATTCTCTAAATCTTCAGATAATAAATCGCCCAAATTTTCCGGTACTGAGAAGTTAAGAGAATTAGAGAAATTCTTTTGGATCCGTCTGCTGAGGATGCCAATGACGTGCATAAAAATAAGCTCAAAAACGATAGGGTTTTTCGCATTGTTGGGGAGGACTTGAAATGGCTTGTACCTAGAGGTGTGCACTGTGAAAAGTCATGGAATGATCACATTTCCGAGATACAGGGAGGTATTAACACAACAAAACATAAAACAACCCAGAAGAGCCCGTCGGAACTGTTATTCGGATTTAATGTGACCAGCAGAACAGAAGGTAAGTTAAACAAAATTATAAAAGAAACACTCAATAGGATTCCTGCGCAAGAGTTAGATGTGGTAAGACAAAACGTAGGTGAAAAGCTAAAAGAGCAATAGGTAAGAGACTCTTCTAATTATAATAAACACAAAAAAGCTGGTGCACTAAGAAAAGAAAGACAGGTGCCGCATGATGGTAAGTCACAGAAACTTACTGTTAAATATTAGGGTCCCTATCGCGGAATAAAAATACTCACTAAATAGGTTCCTCGTTGAGCACACTCGTTGACACCTCTGACTCGTAAACGCGGTAGAAAATAATATTATTGTAGCAATCAATAAAATTCAACCCTGGATGAATTTCAATAGAGGTTTTAAATCCGATTCATCTGAGAATGATTGCGCTAGTGATGACGAGCAGACGTGTGTCCAAAAAGGGGTAGGTTACAAAAATAATGAACTATTATACTATTAATTTATAATGATTTGTGATTTTGAATGTTTTAATTAAATAAACTGATTTGAAGCGATGGGACTCGCTTGAAACAGGATGGCCGAGCTGTTAGGTAGTATTATAATTTACCATTACTTATGTTTATTATTCAGTAAATGTATGAAGATCGCTATGTGACGCAATGCACTTGTGAATTTATTGGCTTTAAATGTTTTAATTAAATCTGTGTAAATAATCGTTTCTTACTAAATTATTAGTGATTTAAGTTTATAAATTTATTTAAACTGATTAATTCATTATTTGTTGGTCTGTTTGAATAACGGTTGTCCACTGCGAGTGGTGGGTCAAATTCTATAAGAATTGCTTCGCCCGCCATTACGGGCAGTCGCTGTTGAACACTGAAGGAAGTAACAACTGTGAATTTATGCTGTAGTGAAATATTGAACCGTTATTTTGTGAATTTACGTTGTGTTCAGATTTTAAACCGTTATTCTGTAAAAGTATTGGAAGTGAAATAATAAACCTCTTTTTTGTGATTACATTTTTACGTGTTTCATTCCTGACCTAAAAGTATTTTCTTCGGCGAGAAAGCTTTCGAAAGTCGATTTCCAATGTAGCCATTTTGCGTCGGCGTCCGCGACATCAGGTTCGACGTCAAATTTGTCGGGTCGGAGATACCTTGATAGCGATGATTTGCCTAATTTTTCGTCAGGCATCTTTAGCTAAATAAATTGTAGCATAATAAGCGTAATACCAAATAGAACGTGGCTTTATTTAGCTAAAGAATTACAGCTAGGCAGAGATTGATTATGTATCCATGACAATAGGTATAACAGTTGTCGTTGACAGCACTAGCCACCATACAGCCAAGGAGGCCGTGTCAATAGGCATATCACCTCATTGTCTTTGAACTTCAAGCGCTGTGACTTTGATAGCTGTCTTTACAAAAATAATCATTTTTATATCGCTTTGTACGTTGACGATTTTTTATTATTTTACAAAGACAAACAGCAGAAGCAAGTTTTATTAGTCAATCTTTCTAAACAGTTCAAGATAAAGGATTTAGGGGAAGCGAGACAAGTTTTGGGTATGCTTTTGTCTAAGACGGATACTGGAATATATTAGATAGATAAGAGAGGCTTATTTCGAAGATCTTGGATGAATATGGTATGTCTGACTGCAAACCAGTCAAAACTCCGACGGAAGTGGATCTCCATAAAGCCTTGGCGGAAGGGGAAGGAGGTAAGTTCTTATCCTGCCAAGACTGTCGTAGTTATCAGGCGCTCATAGGGTCGCTGAACTTGGCCTGTAACACACGCCCGGATATTTCAGCTGCGGTAAATTTTTTGGCACAGTACAACTCATGTTGTGAGGAACGTCATTGGAAAGCATATCTTGAGATACCTTAAGGGTACAAGGGGTCTATGTTTGACATTTCCCATGTCGCCGGTGCAGGACATCACGGGATTCGTAGATGCTGACTGGGGAGGGAACATCAAAGATAGGAAATCATATTCTGGGTTTATTTTTAGATGCGGAAACTCGTTGATCAACTGGGAATGCCGGAAACAGGCTTGTGTGGCATTGTCGTCAACGGAAGCCGAGTATATTGCACTTTCGGAGGCAACCAAGGACGCAGTTCACTTGCGGCAGCTGAATGCATTTATAAGAGGTGAATATCTTGGGGCTATTTGCATTTTCGTAGATAATCAGAGTGCTATTAAACTTGCGCACAATCCTGTAGCGCATAAAAGGACGAAACATACAGACATAAGGGCGCAATATGTCAGAGATTGCATTGCTAAGAATGTTGTACGTCTGGACTATGTGTGTACGGAAGATAACACAGCAGATGTGCTGACAAAACCATTGGGTCGTGTGGCATTTAATAAATGTGTGCGCGATCTGAGTTTGAGTGTGTCTGGTGTGGTGTGATGTGAGGATATCTGATGATGGATGTTGTTTGAGATTTCAAATTGATATTGGAACATGTGTTTTTAAATAATGACTTGTGTCATTAAAAAAAACAATAAAAAATCTTCTCTGTGCAAACAACGTTTTTACTTCCATATCCTAGTTATCTAGTATATTTCATCAAAAGGGAGTCGTACGATACGGCAACAATGCAGGTCAGAACCAGCAACATTGCAGGTTCTCCCAGTTGCAATCTGTTGCATAAACTCACCGCACCGATTGCAATCAAAAGGGGAGTGCGACAAGGAGATACCATTTTTCCTAAACTTTTCACTGCTGCCCTGGCAGACGTGATACAAATTCTGAAATGAGACCAAAGTGTTATAAACATCAAAGTGGTATAAACATCAAAGTGGTATAAACATCAAAGTGGTATAAACATTAAAGTGGTATAAACATCAAAGTGGTATAAACATCAATGGTGTCTACTTAACACACCTGCGGTTTGCGGATGACCTCGTGTTGTTCAACGAATCCCTTGAAGACCTCCAAAGCATGCTGAAACATTTTTGTTGATGCTTCCCTACAAGTTGGCTTAGGAATGAACATGTTCTAGACGAAGGTGATGTCAGGCATTCCGGACGATTCTGTCTCAGCAGTTATGGTTGGAAACGAGCGTAAACAGCGACGACAACATCTTTTTGATACTAATTCCTTCCTAAAGTTTGATTTATTTTTGGCAAAAGATACAGCTCAACAGCTCAACACTACGTCAATGCAGAGGCGCGGGCACCGCTAGATTGGTACGCACCGCTCGTATGCCGCTCGCCGCCCGCTCCCCGCACCGCTGCCTTCGAGGTCAGTTCCATATAAATGTATGCATTGAAACGCACCGCTCCCCGCACCGCCGCCGCCGCCGTCGCCTCCTCGCTCCTGCTGACTTCGTGTCCGAGGCCTTAGATCGATTGCGTTTCGGTGTTACGCCATCTGCCGTTGGACGAATGTCTACGGAGTCGGGGATCGGGCGGTGAACTTCAAATGGACCTGAGATGGCCGATGGAGCAAAGCTTTGAGCGAGTGGTGGCCAAGGTTAGGCTGAAGAAAATAGGGTCGTCCTAAAGCTAGCAACGCTGTCAACGCCATGCACGCTGTGCAGGCGGTACACAATAGACACGTAAAGTCTTGTTAAAAACACGTGCGTAGCTTCTCCGTGCACAACGGTGGGCCACACACGCTACAGACGCTACAGTTGTACATAGTTGTGGGTGTGTAGTGTGTACTGTAATGCAAATGTAGGCCCACGTTCTCAAAAAAAAGAATCCACCCAGCAAAAATGCGCCGCGTGCTCGTGCACAGGTGCGCCGCGGTGGGTTTTCGCCTTTATTCTATCTCGCCGATCATGCGAGGTGGGAAACATGATTTAATTAATGAAAGCAATGTTAAAAAAATTAAGTGGCCAATCATAAAAAAATAATTTAAATACGGTTCCGTTTCAATCACCTATATATATATCGAGAGCAATAAATATATAATAGGTTATTACCAAAGCAGTAAATTTATTTGGCTGGCATTATGAATTTCATAAAAGTTGCGCTGTTATTCACGTTTGTGCTACTGGCTGATGGTCAAGAAACCCGTAAGTATTTTTAATAACGGATTGGCGCTGGCACTAGTTTACTAGGTCCTGCAGCGTATAGTCTCTAACACGCTTTTTTTTTTTTCGGATGTGAAATCATCAAATGACTCCTCCCGCTCTGGGCGGAGCAGGAGGGAGTGTCAGACTTTTACTGACTAAAATCCATGTTCCTTCATCGCCCTTTGTGTTACGGGGCCACGGTATCTCTTTCGAATAGTCCCGCAGCCCCGGCAGGCAACGGCCCTTGCGGACTCCTTCTTTTTTGCTGACTCTCTTTGAGGCGCGCGTGGAACACGAACGCGCCGTCGACACGGCCTGTCGTCATGAGAGGTACGGACGGCGAGCTACCCCATAGCTCCCCGTTCACAGACCTGGGTGGCCCGTGGTGGCCGGGGGCCACGTGTGGCCCCCGACGCCCGGGGCGAGTATCTTACACGCTGACATCGACAATTAGTTTTTGTACTGGAATTCAATAACCACCTAATATTCGAGTGCAATTAGGCATGGCAAATATGAACGAAGTTTATAGTGATCGGATTTTCATGGGACGGACTCCTTTTATTGAGATTCTAGAGATGTGGAGAAAAAGTAAAAAAAAAATCGACACTTTCGTATTTTTTTTTCGTTTTTGAATAACTTTCAATTCGCCAAATTTATATTGTAGCGTAATAGTTTGACCTTATGCTACCATACGATATTAGGCTAGTTTCCACTATCAATAAATTGCAAATCTATTTAGTCCGTCAGTTAGAGTATTGGAAAGTAATGGACACGTATTTTTTGTTTTTGTAAATCAAAGAATATTGACAAAGATAAAATGCATCAAAACTCGGGAGTGGGGGGGCTCCAGACGACACAACGCACTAAAAATTATACCACGGCGTGACGTATTGAGAATTTTCAAAGCGTCGTATCTTCGTCAATTTTGGTTTACCTACGTAACAAAAGAAATAAATAAAAAGGTTGAAAAAACGTTAAACGACTGTTGCAGTCAATATTTCCTGTCTTCTGAACTTGTTTTACTCTTTTCAGTTTTCTTTATTTAAAGTTATTAGTTATTTTTTTACGCAGTCGGATTTTTTAATTTTTTACACTTTTTAGTTACTTAGATATTATACCATTTCAAAATCCTCATGATGAGTCCTTTATGAGCCATTCAGGCTGCAGAGCGTGCCAAACATTACAATTTGGCGCTAAAAATCCGCCATTTTGTTTTTTTATTATTTTGTCACTCTTACAGTAAATACGAATCTAACGACACCTCTCAAGCTAAAATCCATCTAGCCGTTTAGGCTGCAGAGCGTGCCAAACATTTGAATTTTATTTACTTTTAATACTATTAGTCATTTCGAATTACATTCAAACATATAAGTTGCATATATTTTTGTTCACCTTTTAAAACCCTTCATTTTGATACCCCACTCGATGGTATTAGAAGAAAAAATCGAACTCCACAATATGGCACCCCAAATCCTCAATTTTTATTTGTTTTTTGATTATAATGTAGCCAGTGACACTCGCGCCATCAAGAAGAATCTAACGATATTAAATATTATTATTATTATTATAATCTATCCAAATCTCTCCATCCGTTGAAGAGTTACGAGGGAACAAAGAAACGGACATGATACATACATACATACAGGTCAAACACATTACCCTCCGGAGGGTAATGTGTTTGACCTTCGCCGCTTCGCCGCAGTCGGGTAAAAATACGGGTGAAATATTTTTTGATAATCTAACTGACGGACTAATTAGATTTTTTCAGCTAACAAGCCTATTATGTGCATCCATTTAATATCAATTTGGTCGGCTTATTTGTTCATTGTTGTCGATGAAATGCATAATTAATTATTTCTAGTTTTTTTTTAAGATTTCCTATTTTCTTCAATGAGGTGTTTTCGGGGCCAGCTTCCACTGAAAAAACATAGACGGCGCTGTGCAAGACTGGGTGTAAAAACTTTTTTAGCTATATGGAGCTGGCATTCATTGCCTTTTAATAGTAAAATACTGGCTAGTAAATGTCTGTGGGTAGGTACTTTATTTGTTCTTTTCATGCTTGCTTTTGATTACTGACAAAGTAATCTAAATAATAATTACTCAAATCGAACGGACAATGACACACAAACAGTAGTAAAAATTTTAACAATATTTTTTTATAATTCCTTTTTGTTTTATAAAAAAATATTTTGAATGGTTCAGATAATTTATTATTTTTGATTGATTTGATTTGATTTTTGATTTGATTTTTGATTTGATTTTTGATTTGATTTTTGATTTGATTTTTGATTTGATTTTTGATTTGATTTTTGATTTATTTAATAGTTTGTGTGGGTTCGTGTTGCTTCGTTCGATTTGCGTTTTTGTTGTACAAATACCCATATTATTTCAAGGAAAATTATAATTCTCCACTTGCGTTTTTTTGAGATTACTGACAAGCAAGCAAGAAAATAATAATTATAACACCTACACACATATACTTATTCTCATATATATACTTATTTTATTTTTAAAAGGTATTGAACGCCAGCTCCTTATAGCCAAAAAAAAGTTTGTACACCGAGTATTGCACAGCGTCATCTATCAAGTTTCCGTGGATGCTAGCCCTGAATACACCTCATTATTTCTAAAATAGCGAAATTACGATTTTCTGATATTTGCGAATGAATATTTTTAGTCACTACACTCATGAATGTGATTAATATGTCCACTTATCCGTGAAAAAGAACCTGTTACGAATAACAAAAGAAGTTTTAGTTTTAAAATGAGGTAGGTATTTTAAACGCCTTGGAAGATTTTTGTATGAAGCCTGGCCGGCCTAACTTCCGCTATTTTTTTTCAATGTTGCGACAACATAATAAACCTATATTAATCGACAGCTGGTATCAATACAAACAAGTTTTGAATGAGACAAAAATGTTCTAAAGTGTCACTGTTCCAAGATATAACCTATCAAAGCTAGAATCTATTCACCGTTGATGACATCAATACTACTTAGGTTTGATCTGACACGCATAAAACGTGTATCAATACAAACAAGTTTTGACTGAGACAATTATGTACTAAAGTGTCACGTTTCCGAAATATACAGCGTTGTGGTCGCTACCAGCACAAATTTGATAGGTTGAAAACGTGACGCTTTAGTTAGAACATTTGTCTCAGATGCCATCAGTGAATGGACTTGAACTTAGATAGCTTGTATCTCAGAAACGACACACTTTAGAACGTTTTTTCTCATACAAGTCTTGTTTGTACCTACCAGCTATGGATAAATAATAGGTTTCATGAGTGAAGATATTGAACATTTAAAGTTTTGTCGGAAATTTTTCACCTGTTCCACCTGTGCTGGTGATTGAGAGAAATCTACGCCGTTCAGGATATTAAACTGATACTTTTCTGACAGGTTGCAAAAAGAACAACGATTGTCCACCTGGGCTAGCATGCCTGATGATGGCCGGTGACTCCGGTCGTTATGCGTCGACGGGCGCCTGTCTAGAACCTTTACGAACGAAACCAATAAACAGTAAGGCCCTCACTCAGTACATTTTCGTCGAAGTCAGCGTTGACGATATGATACAATACGTTAAAATTGTTGCAGTGTGAACAGTCGGTACATTCAGATTACGCTATTACAACATTTAGATGACTCGAATGGCGCAGCGGTGGTGAGGCTGCCTTGCCTACATTCTTAGGGTCCCGGGTTCGAATCCCGGTTGGAGCAAATGTTTGTGTGATGAGCAGGACATTTGTTTCCGAGTCATGGATGTTTATATTAATAAGTATGTATTTACAAACAAAAAGTATCTATGCAGTATATCAACTATCTGGTGTCCAGGACACAAGCCTTGTTGCTTAGTGTGGCACTAGATGGCGCTGTGTGTTAATGTCCAGCGATATTTAGTCGGGACCCATATTGGATGTAATAATTTTAGTCTAGATTATTTAATGGGTTCCAACTGTTGCAGTCAATATGCCCTGTTTCCTGAACTTGTTGGCTGTGGCTGTAGAGCGTGCCAAACATTTGAATTTTATTTACTTACTTTTATAGTATTTGTTATAATGCAGCCAGTGCTACTCGCGCCATCAAGAAGAATCTAACGACATAATATTATAATCTATCCAAATCCCTCCATCCGTTGAGGAGTTACGAGGGAACAAAGAAACGGACAAACATACATACATACAGGTCAAACACATTACCCTCCCTTTGGGCTTCGCCGCAGTCAGGTAAAAAAGGGGAAGTAAGAAAGAAAAGAAAGAAAGAAAACATATTTATTTGCCTTAAGCCGCAAATGCCCACAACAAAATCAAAATAAGTATAAAACAAAAAAACTTAAAACTAAACAGAAAAAGAAACGAAATATTATTGTACACACAATAATATTTCGTTTCTTTTTCTGTACGTTTTCTGTTCTCACGGCTGCGCCAGATAGGCCAAGTTCAGCAAACTGCTGAGCAGCTAGTGCCCGACGCTGGTCTTCAACTGGACCTGAGGCGGTGATGTGACGGACATATAACAGTTTTGTGGTGTGCGTATTCTAATAAGATTTGTGTATGTAAGAATAGAAACGTACAGAATAAATGTGTGTAAAATAATAACTAATAAACTACATATATGAATAAAACATCGAGAAAAGTGCAAGATAAAACAAACAACTTATGATACTTAAATAAATGAAACGGACGCTTATAAACATAAAAACATAAACCTGTTTCGCACGTTCCAACTTGTAAACCTGTAAAAAATTGTGTCATAAATCCGTGCAATTCGTCGCTCAATATCCTGCAAGCAGTCGAGCGCGATGGACTGCTAATAAAAATTAATAAAAAAACACAGTGAGAAGTGTTAAAAGCAGATGCGATGGCAATTGTGTGGGTATACATAGGTAGGGTAGTTTGTACATCATTTACTTGAGACATTCAGTACGGAAGTTGGATATGGTCATATCCAACTTCCGTTGCGATTCCATTAGATACTGCCGTAAACGTATTCTGGACATTTGGATTATGCTGATCATTCTAATCGGTAGTGGCAGGTTATTCCATATTTTGGAAGCCACATGGCGAAAGCTACCCCTGAAAGCTGCTGTGCTATGTGACTGAGTCGAGAGTTGTTGCGAGCATTGCCTTCTCCCACATTCGCGTCTAATAATTAACCAACTTAGTTTGTTGTACAAATAGTCCAGTTTTTTTATATTTAACCACACCGAACAGGAGGCATGCCAAGTGTAGTTTACGTCTGGACTTCATTTTTAATGACATATGTTTGTTCAGAAAAGGTGTTACGTGACCTCGCTGAGGGATGTTGTAGCAAAACCACGCGTAAGCGTTTTGTACTCTTTGAATGAGTCGGTCTGTACGAGCTTATAGACGCGGGCCGTACACTGTGTCGGAGTAGTTTAACCTAGATAGTACCAAGGTTTCCACAAGCTGTTCCCGTAGTCATTCCGATAAGTAAGACCTCATCTTATATAAAACCTTCAGGCGACAAAAATAGTGTCTGACAGAGTCTGCTATGTGGTTTTCAAAACAAAGGGCTTTGTCCATTGCAAGACCTAGGTTTCGCGCCTCATACACTCTCTCAATTGGTTCGCCCATTAGCTCCAAGTCAAAAGTCAAAGGCAGTCGGGCCAGCTGCTGTCTTGTGCCAAATAAAAATATAATTAGTTTTGGTAGGATTCAGCGACAGGCAATTTTCCTCAGAACAAACGGCGATGCGTTGAAGGTCGTTAAGATCTTTAAAAATGCGAAATATGTAGCGGACAGTACCGACAGACAACTGATTTTTTTAAAGTTTAACGCAATAGCCCCTGGCATCAAAAATATAGAAAAAAGCTCTCTTCGTCTCCTTGGGTCTCCAATCTTTGAAAACTCTTTTCCCGGTTTTATCGTGGAAAAAATTCAAAATTTCAATGATGTTTCGGAAAGATTGCTCCAAATTAACATACATTCGGCCATCACAATAATTCTTTATTGTTGTTTCAAGTTTCGTTATGGCCATGATATCAAAGCAATGCTTGTCAAGTGCACCAATCAGGTCATCATGACCTGTACCCAATGATCCAGCATTCAGAAACTCAACTTTAAAATACTTGTCACTCTCACTCGCGCTCCCTCCAGCAGCTCGTTCCGTAGGTCGCGGCGTGCGAGCCGCACGACGAGGAAGCGGAGGCGGGTCTCCACCGGCGCCGTCGCTTGCGTAGCGTTGATGCGCCTAGCTCCAACATGCTCGGCACTCACCATACTAATATCGCGCGCTTTGACTTTCACGCCAATCTTAGCCGCCACCAACATGACTGTGTGGGTAGGGTTTTCGCCACTGATCTCTGGTATGTTTGAGATCTGGACATCATTGGCGAGCAACTCTTGGTCACGGTCATTAATATCGCTGCATAATTGGTCTATTAGCTCATCCACATCCGACGATCGCGTCACTTGGGGCTGAGCCAGTTTGGTCTCCATCACCGCTAACCTTTCCTCCTGGTTACTCATCCTTTCTTTGGTTGATTTTAGAGAGGACCTTAAGCTCGGACAGATCCTCGCGCAGGTGTTGGAACCCATTTCGCACGATTTTCAGAAATTCCTCTTTAAAACTGGTTAGCTCTGTCCTAAGGATGTCTAGGTTGAACCTAGATGCCACACAGGAGTGTGGCATCTAGGGCTGTACTATTTATGGGGCTGGTGTCCATTAAGTTGACTAGGCTCTCCTCGCGTGGAGCATTTTGATGATCAATTCTGATTTTGCTGGTGCTCAGAACTGCCCCCAAGATTAAATTAAAAATTCATTCAACACTGCATCAAAGAAATTCATCCACATTTACGCATAATGGTCATGGAAAACGATAAAACACTCCGCATGTGCCAGCAAAGCCCTGGAGGCCATTTGCCTGATGTACTATGCCATACGTGCACAAGCCTATTCGGTCTACTTTATGATTCAAAGTATTAAATTAAAATTTCCAAAATAATACTGTATTTTCTATTTAATTTAAACCTTGCGTAAATTTTAGGACACCGTTTAAACGAGTATAATTTCCTACTCATACAAGGTAAATCAAGGCAAATTAAGTCTAGTATCACCCATTTCAAGGAATGCACCCAATGACTGATTAGTCACAATTTTGACCTGATAACTTTGGGTTCAAACTGGGTTGTTTTTTAAATTAACTTGAACTTTTAAAGTTTTGTCGGAAATATTTCCACCTGTTCACCTGCTGACTGAGAGAAATCTACGCCGTTCAGGATATTAAACTGATACTTTTCTGACAGGTTGCAAAAAGAACAAAGATTGTCCACCTGGGCTAACATGCCTGATGATGGCCGGCGACTCCGGTCCTTATGCTTCGATGGGCGTTTGTCTAGAACCTGTACCAGTGAAAATGATCAAAAAAAAGCACAGCAAAAAACATCATAATTAAATTAAGTAGATATACTAGTGTCTACTTAATATGTTTTCGTTTCTGTCTTCCAATGTATTCTCCAACCCAGGTTTGAATTTTATTAATAAATTACATAATTTGGCATAATACCTGTTTTTTTTTATCGTCATATATTAAAAAGTCTGTTTTCCCATTCATATAAAAACGAGGAGTGACTGAAACCAATTCTGTTTCTACTTTATCGCTTTAGTGACATTATGTGATCGCTTTTGGACATTTGCATCATCGAACACAAGCAAAGCAATCAAGTCAATCTATCGCAGTTCACTGCTGGACGTAGGCCTTTCTGAAGTGCACCACAATTAACATCCGTCAACACCCTGTCATTCGTCTTCCGCAGCCAGTCTGACCCAGCCAGCTGTCCAAGTCGTCAGCCCATATAGCTGAGGGTTCTCCAACTGCGCTTAGAGATATGTACTCACAATTACTGTCACAATCACTGTCACAATCACTGTCACAATCACTATCACAATCAACATCAATCATCACAATAAATCTAAAATAACCCTGTATAGACTTCAAATCCACCATCTTCTGGATCTCAAAATAAATGCCATATTCGTAATCAGCACCCTTGATAATCTCGGTATTGACTTGACACCCATATTGATTTTTAAACATTTCAACCCCATCGCACCCCAATAGGGGATGATGGTATTTCAGGTTACAAACGACGATTTTAAGATTGAAAATGGCGGATTTTCAATCTTAAAATCGTTGTTTTTTCAGACTTTGTCACCCCATTTCCCCCTCTTAGGGGTTGAATTCTGAAAAAACCCGAACCCCCTTTTATACTTATTTTTCAATAGGAGCACTCCTGTGAAGTTTCGAATAAAATAGTCTAACTAATCTTGTTTCCCCATACAAACTTTGGAGCACCGTTTAACCCCCTTAGGGGTGGAATTTTGAAGCAATCCTTCCTTAGTGCACCCCTTGACCACATAAGGAACCTACTTGCCAAATTTGGAATCTGTAGGCCCAGTGGTTTAGACTATGCTGTGATTTTTAGACTTTATCACCCCATTTCCCTCTCTTAGGGGTTGAATTTTGAAAAAACCTGAAACCCGTTTCTACTCATTTATCAATAGGAGCACTCCTGCGAAGTTTCGAATAAAATAGTCTAACTAATCTTGTTTCCCTATACAAACTTTGGAACCCCGTTTATCCCCCTTAGGGGATGAATTTTGAAAAATCTTTTCTTAGTGCACCCCTAGACTACATAAGGAAGCTACTTGCCAAATTTGGAATCTGTAGACCCATCGGTTTAGGCTGTGCATTGATTTTTCGACTTTGTCTCCCCATTTCCCCATCTTAGGGGTTGAATTCTGAAAAAACCTGAATTCAACTCATTTATCAATAGGAGCAGTCCTGTGAAGTTTTGAATAAAATAGTCTAACTAATCTTGTTTCCCCATTCAAACTTTGGAGCCCCGTTTAACCTCCTTAGGGGTTGAATTTTGAAAAATCCTTTCTTAGTGCACCTTTAGATCACGTAAGGAACCTACTTGCCAAATTTGGAATCTGTAGACCCAGCGGTTTGGGCTGTGCGTTGATAGATGAGTCAGTCAGTCAGTTTCTTCTTTTATATATTTAGATTATTGTATGGAATACTTATAATTATTATCTTTAACAAATAAATAATAATACATGTTTTTTGACGAGAACCTCGTGAAAGCCGAGAAAGATAGCAAACAATACATTTTTATTATTATAGCTAGCCTGTAAATTGTCCCACTGTTGGGAAAAGGCCTCCCTCCATTCCTTCCAACGGTCACGATTCTGTGCTATTTCTTTTCAATTTACAATAGAACAAGCAATACATACCAAATCTTTAAAATACTCATGGTATTTCTTCGTTATTTTAATATTTCTATATTTATCTGTGTAAGTAAACGTGATGATTGAAAACACTGCAATCACTTTCTCTTATTTCGCTGACAATAACAACTGACTGATGTGTCTAGGACAGTACCAACTGTGCCAATGGTCCACTGGCGACTTGCGACTGGCTTTATACTGCTTCGTTCGTTTAAAACTATGCGATAACACAAATACTAAGAGGATGTTGCTTGTTTGTAGGTGTTTGGCAAATATTCACAACTAAATTGTTTTGTGTGACGAGATAGTGATACTAGGGAAAGAGATGTACAAACATAGGCGTTTTTCGCCAACAGGTATTTAGATTCAGATAACTTTATTTGCTCAAACATGAGTATACATACAATTATAATGAAAAAAAAATGAATGCAAGGTTTTACAAGTAGAGTTGTGCTAAAGTGTTTACCATATTGTCATGGTGTGCAAATATCAATCAATACAAGTTTTTGTAATTAAAATAATTATCATCAATAACAACATTAATTAACATTGATAATGCTGACATTAGTAAATAAAGTAAAATTGATTAATAACATAACGGTTTAACATTCAATTATCCAAACTAAAAACAAAATATAAAACAAAATCAAAGCATTGTTTCAAGTAAGCCAGTTACAGGCACTTTTGAATTGTCGAAACAAATAATTTCAACATAGGTTAAAAAAATATGCAATATTCAATACATCATTATCATAATCATTATTACATAACAATTCATTTTAGATTAAATTAATAAAAGAGCATGTCAATTAATAGTATATTTTATAACGAGGGACTAAACGAAGCCATAATATTGGTTTGACTCCCGAGCGTGCGAGGGAGTCAATGAAACCGAGGGTATATTAAGTTGGCGTTTAGTCTCGAGGTGCAAACTGTACTTTTCACTTTGAGTGCGAGAAAAATAGTCAATTTAGTACAAAACATTTATTATACCTCCAGTCCATAGAACTTTCGTAAGTTTTAGGTAAATCTTCCGCGATTTTGGCGGCAAAAGATTATCTATTATGTTTTTTGCTCTTTGCTCGACATCAAACTCTTTCTTCACTGTCACTGGACATTCTTAATAAATTTATTTAAAACCTAACACATTTACACTCGACAAAAATTCCTACATTTTCGCTGTCAGTTTTTTCTTCTAAACCAGTCACAGATTAACAATTTAAAACGAACGAATATGGTCCACACTCCACAGATAATAGAAGTATATTTACTGGATGTTTGAGTTTGTCTATGTCACATGAAGGAAATTAATGGTGGGGAAAAATATAGGTCTACAAAAACGAGTTTTAGATTTAAACCCGCGCGCATTTTACATACCTTGTGCGGCACACAGCCTAAATTTGGTGGTGAATGACGCTGCTAAAAGTTCATTAGAAATTGTCAATTTCTTTTCAGTTGTGCAGGAAATTTTTGTTTTTTTTTCTGCGTCAACAGCACGTTGGCAAATACTTGCTAAAGAAGTGCCAACTTTAAGTCTAAAACCACTCTCAAATACTCGATGGGAGAGCAGGGTTGAAGCAGTAAAAGCTCTACGTTTTGAACTGGGAAAAGTGTATGACGCCTTGTTTACCATATATTCCGATAGGAGCAAAGATGAGTCAGGAATATGGCAAATTCATTACTGACAAAAATTAAGTCGTTTAACTTCATCTGCTCTCTGCTTATTTGGTTTGAAATTTTAAGCAAGATAAATATAGTTAGCAAGGCACTTCAAAAGTCAGACGTTGTATTGTCAGAAGCGGTGAAAATTATTGATAATGCAAAAATAAGTTTGTCTGAATTCCGCAATGAGTCTGCTTTTGAGGAGCTCCTTAACAGCGCGAAAACTGTAGCGGAAGAAGTCGAGGCAATAGCAGAATTTCCCACACCTGCACGCCCTCGCGCTCGTAAAAGGTTTTTTAATTATGAGGCGGAGGATGAACCGATAACAGACCCGAAAACACATTTTAAAGTAAATTTTTACTACTATTTGTTAGACACCGCAATTACTAAGATCGACGAACGGTTCGAACTTTTGAATGAAAATAATGTAATTTTTTCATTTCTTCAAAAATTGAAACACTGGAAAGATTTGGACTCAGATACAAAAAAAACACATTGTTCTAATTTAGAAAATAAACTTAGCCATGCCGGTTCTTCAGATGTGGAAAAGTTCGAGCTCTATAATGAAATCAAATTATTACCGATGTTTATTGATGATTCCACTACGCCGTTGGATATTTTAAATTATTTGTTTACGAATAAATTAATTTCAGTGTTCCCAAATCTGTCCACAGCACTGAGGATATACCTGACACTTCCAGTCACGGTCGCACATAGCGAAAGGTCATTTTCTAAACTAAAAATTATTAAAAACTATATTAGATCAACATTGTCGCAAAGTAGACTGACAAATTTATCGTTAATAAGTATTGAACATGAAATCAAAATTTAAGTTAGTGACATTGTTAAAGATTTCGCTAATGCAAAAGCACGGAAAGTTACTTTTTTGTAAATACTTTTGTGTGTGTGTACTGTGTATATATTTGTGTGTACGAGCGTCCTGTAATGTAACTATATTAGTTTTTAAATTTAAATATGTTTGGAAGAACTACAAAGTTGTGATTTTGTATTCTTGATGTAACCCCTTCCATCCAAAAAAAAAGTTTTTGCTTTCCGAAACCATTTGCACCCGAATTTCCGTTTGAAAATTATAACTGTTAGTATTCCATTTTGACCCCGCTTCTACTAGAGGGCGCCAGGGTACTGGTTGCACACGGGCGCCACAAGGGCTAGAGACACCTCTGACTGAACTTGCATTGTTGTGCTAGTACGGGCAAATTAATTATTATAGTGAAAAAATGTTATGGAAAACGACATTTTTGAAAATGAAAATATAGCAAATAAATTTATGGATTAAAACTATTATGACACTTGATCGATTATGAACAATGAAATGAGTGAAAATGATTCTATTCGGAATTTGACGGTTTCAGTTCGACATCACCAATAAACAGCCCAACAGCACATCTACTAATAAATAATGCGTCATATTGTTAGCAGTATGTTCGGTTGACAATATTTCGACTGTTTACAATCTCGCTAGACCGATTTCAATCTAACGAGTTTTACAATTTGACGCCGACATAAATACGTGTTGGTTTCTCATATTAAATTCAGTTTGTACCAGCCAGACAAACAGTCCACTTATTTCTCATCACCATCTATGTTCGAGACCTTAACACTGTACTCAACAGTAATGTTGAACTAATGAATAGATTAATTTGTTACTTACTTAATTTACAACATTTTTTTTTTTTTTTCATATTTTTTTTTTAATTAGCCAATTGATGCAAAGCACTACAAACATTATAGATAAGAAAAAACTTCAATATAGGAGTAAAGTATCTAACAATGTGCTTCTAGCATTATTCAAGTAACAAGCGAGATTGTGCACAGCTACGAGTATAGTGTTTTAAAGTTATACTACCTATATTAGTATGTTCGAGACCTTAACACTGTACTCAACAGTAATGTTGAACTAATGAATAGATTAAATTGTTACTTACTTAATTTACAACATTTTCATTTTTTTTTTCATATTTTTTTTAAATTAGCCAATTGATGCAAGGCACTACAAACATTATAGATAAGAAAAAACTTCATTATAGGAGTAAAGTATCTAACAATGTGCTTCTAGCATTATTCAAGTAACAAGCGAGATTGTGCACAGCTACGAGTATAGTGTTTTAAAGTTATACTATCTATATTAGTATGTTCGAGACCTTAACACTGTACTCAACAGTAATGTTGAACTAATGAATAGATTAAATTGTTACTTACTTAATTCACAACATTTTCATTTTTTTTTTTTCATTTTTTTTTTTAATTAGCCAATTGATGCAATGCACTACAAACATTATAGATAAGAAAAAACTTCATTATAGGAGTAAAGTATCTAACAATGTGCTTTTAGCATTATTCAAGTAACAAGCGAGATTGTGCACAGCTACGAGTATAGTGTTTTAAAGTTATACTACCTATATTAGTATGTTCGAGACCTTAACACTGTACTCAACAGTAATGTTGAACTAATGAATAGATTAATTTGTTAAATACTTAATTTACAACATTTTCATTTTTTTATTTTTTTTTATTTAGCCAATTGATGCAAAGCACTACAAACATTATAGATAAGAAAAAACTTCATTATAGGAGTAAAGTATCTAACAATGTGCTTCCAACATTATTCAAGTAACAAGCGAGATTGTGCACAGCTACGAGTATAGTGTTTTAAAGTTATACTACCTATATTAGATTACTTACTACTTACTACCTAACTAATTTCTAAAAAGACCAAAACAATGAAATCTTATAAGTACCATTGTACTTATAAGATTTCATTGTTTTGGTTCTTCATAAATTTACAATAGGTACTTATTGGTATTATCGTAATTTTCTAATTTGCAAATGTAAGCCTTTTTTCACGCTTCAATATGACTTCAATCACGAAAACTAAACAGGAAATCACGCATCCAATAATCCAAGCGTAGAAGACTCCGGCGAACTGTTTCAAGGTTATTGTGCAACCAGCTTGACAACTGTAACTACTGGTTATCATATTAGTGTTAGCACTGGTTGCTTTAGCCACCCATGATATACCTATACCTTCAGTGAACAATCTTCTTGTTATACCAGCTTCAAATAACCGCTGCATCACACTCTTGAATCTATCCACGAGAGAGCTATTCTTTCTGAGTATCATTTCGTTAAACACAGTCAGCATGTTCTCCGTTGCTCTCAGAACTCTAGCCTCATCATTCACAGCTGAAGTAGCTTGAAAAATATCAAAGTTACCCTGTAAAATAACTGTCAGTCCATTGTATTTTAAAGTTTTCTCGGCGCAGTCATAAAATGACACACAATCCTCGGAAGTGGCCGCGAATTTGTTATACATCTCTTCCTGTATAAAATATTTAGTCGAATTCTTCAAGTATGGCGTTCTTCCAGATGCCATGACATCGGTATTTGTTTTAAGCAATTGTGGTGGCGCCCGAATAGTGAGGAATGAATAGAATTGCATGCTTATGTAGGCAGAAGAATATATGCACATGATTAAATACATCAAATTCAAACATTTCTGTTTGTTAGACCTTGCATCTTGCAAAGAAGTTGCACCGACGATTGCTCCCCAGCCATACAACAAAGTAGTTATTAAAGACACAGAGTCTCCATCGAAGAGAGAAATTAAATACCATACGATTGAATACGTTATATAAAATATAAAAAAGAAATACACGTCGTTTAGTTTACTTACTAAATTTTCCCAGGATCTATCTGCTCTTTGAGCATGATAGACCCAAAAAACACTTTGACGAACGTATATGCCTGAGTATTCGACTACGTCTCCGTATATTCTATACAGACCACCAGCACACGCGTCTAAGCTCCCGTTAAGTACATACTCTATAAAACCTCTGTTATAATAGGGATTTTCTTCTTTTCTGTAAATGTAATGTATTTCTAAAGTAGCATTGAAATATTCATTAATGATTTTCATTATTTCAAAATCAGATCCTTTGATTTCTTCGACATGATCGTATTCTTTGAGAGATTCCTTGTTCGGTATCGTGGAAAAAGGAAAAAGTGTTGCCATGCCAACTCTAAATGGGCATTTATTAAGATTTCCAGGATTCTTTATTGGAAAAATATCTTCATCTTGTATGGTTCCATTAGCACAGGTATTTATATGCGTTGGTTTGTCAACGACCTCTTCGCACGTGTCTCCGTCTATTTTCGGGAATAAAGTGAAGATTTCATTTTTATCTGTTTGATAATCTTGAATGATGAATGTTACAGCAGACCTGCTTACTCGTTCACCTAATTGCTCAAGTTTGTCTACACAACCATCGTCTGTAGGATCCGATATTATGATAAGAAATCTCATATCCTTATCAACTTCTGTAAAATTAAAGTTGCTTACGTCCCCACACGTATTAAAAAAGGTAACGATCAAAGAATTAATGTGCAAATCATGATTGTTCTCATTTAGAATGTCTTTTACAATTAGTTGAGGTATGTTATATTCCGTTAATTTATCAATCAATTCAGTAATGAATGTATTTTCTTCAATTTCTCCGCTTTTTCGCTCCAATATTGCCACTGTAGGTCTAAAGTATAATTCCTGGTCACTTATAGCTATTACACAATTGGTTATGGAGTTGTATTTAATCGTTTCTATTGTGTTATTCTCTGGTAATGCAAAATCCATGTCTCTGGATCCGTATACACCAACTAGATTAATTAAAATACCGTAAACCAGGTTCTTCCACATTCTTCTTGTACGAAAAGTTGTAATTCTTTTCATTAGAGCGCTCGCTGCTAGTTTATCGGGCAATTCTTCTAAGTTAACAGACAAATGTGTGTGTAGCTGGGGAGTTTCTTCCCTCACTTCTTATCCCTGACTAAATCACATAAAACTTGGAAGCGGTGAAGCGCGCGTTCTAGATAACTGTTCTATACAATTTTGAAGTCCAAAAACTGTTATATCGCAACGTAATTTAAATATATGACTCTATACATATTTTTTTTTATGTCTTGGTCTTCAGTTGTATTGCAAATCTGGATGATGTCCGTGGCTCTACATCATTTTCAGTTTTGTCTTTTTATTGTATTTCTATAAACTTGCACTATTTGAACTAGTAGCGGTTTTGACTGTCGAAACTATTTAAACAGCTACTTTATACTATGATACTATGATGAACACTGTTTTGCGATTAGTGATTTTTAGGGTTCCGTACTTCAAAAGGTAAAAAAAGGAACCCTTATAAGATCAGTTTCTTGTCCGTCTGTCCGTCTGTCACCACCGATTTTCTCAGGAATGGGTGGACCTAGCAAGTTGAAATTTATACCAGATACTGAGGTCTATTTTAGGTTGTAGGTTGTAGGTAGGTTTTTTTATACTCAGGACCTTAATTTTTTATACACCTAATATCCCTATTAGGTGTATAAAAAATTAAGGTCCTGAGTTAACTCGATAAAAAGAAATGGGCGAATTTTAAAAGCGTCATATCTTCGTCAATTTTGGTCTACTTAACAAAAGAAAAAATACGGGACAAATAATTTTTGATAATCTAACAGATGGATATTTAGATTTTTTTTAGTTGACAAGCCTATTCAAAACGATAAAGGATGCACTACACGACCAGATACTGAAGTCTATAGACCCTATTAGGTGTATAAAAATCAAGGTACTGAGTCAACGAACCGTCACGGTAAGCTGCCCTGTGCCGGCGGCCAAAACAATTGTGGAGGGCCGTAGGCTACTGGTGAGCTGGGTTTCAGCCAAGCCAAGTCTGACACTCCCTTCCGCTCCGCCCAGAGCGGGAGGGGTCATTTGACAATTTCCCATCCAAAAAAAAGGTCCTGAGTCAACATGATAAAAAGAAATGGGCAAATTTAGATTTTCGCGAAAACTTGTGAGTACCAAAATTTATTTTAATTTTTAACTTCTAACTTTTTTTTTTATTTTTCGGAATTTTCCCTTTACTCTTGCTGTAAGACCTTGCTTTTAATCAAATTTGACAATTCTAGGTCACCCGGAAGTACCCATATAGGTTTTGGGTCGAAAATCTATATGGTAGTTCGCGTTGACATAGAGTCACGAAATTAGACGAGAAGCAATGTCTTACAGCACATGTTAAGGTAAAATCTGAAAACCGTAAATATGTAGATTAACAAAAAAAAGTGATTTTTCTATTACAAACTTATAATTTGCGGATGGTGCAATAGCCGTTTCATGGGATCGAACAGCAAAGTTAAGTTTGTCCTTTAAAAAGTTAATACGGAACCCTCGGTGCGCGAGTCCGACTTGCTCTTGGCCGGTTTTTTTTAATAACTTATAAATGTGATATGTAGTGAAAGTTCATGTAACGCAAGTTTATTAAAAGGTTCGGTCTTTCTGTTGTTGGAAACTAGTGTTTATAAAAATATACGCAGACGGGGCGCGGACATATTATGTCTCTTTTGTACAAAATGTATAGAAGCGTCCGTCGGATCGTGTCCGCGCCCTGTTTTTTCTATACTTATTATGTTTTGTGTCGCGACGCTTTTCTATATTTTGTATGAAAGTGACATTATGTCCGCGCCCCGTCTGCGTCTTAATTACGTCTTTTCTGTGTGTCCAACGCCTTAGATTTCATTTCGCAAAAATTAAGGTTCATGCTTGGACGAGCAGCAGATGAGCGTGATTTAGAAAGCAGCATCACCTTCCAACCGAAAAAATACACTACTTAGTTTTAAAACCTAAAAAAATATTGAAATCAAGGCGTAATATTTTTGAAAATGACTTGTTTTTTATTTATCGAAACGAAATCGTGTAAGGCTTTTATCTCGACATGTGTTATGTTCTGACTCAACATTGATTCTACATTTAGATAGCAGTACCGTAAAACGGGGCTATTTGGGTCGACCCAGAATTTCGAACAAGAATATTGAAAAGAATCACGAAACATAACATAACTGAACAACTTAACATAACTTCATACCTTTAATCCCCGAAGGCTTAGACAGAGGTGTACCTAACAGTACACCCACATTTGGCCAGTAATGTTTAAATCCCATACAATAAGCGTAATACATTTTTTTTTTTTTTTATCTTTTTATTATATTCGTTTTCAACGCCTTGCTGATATATTCCCAAGGAACCTATTCCACGCCTACGTGACAATAGCAAACTTTGTCAAGTATCATGTCAAACCACTATGATGAGCAATAGTAGAATAGCTAAATAAAATTTACAGTGAATAGCTGAATAAATATGGAATGCTCTATAGCATTAAAGACTCGCTTTGTACTGAGTTTTTAGTGTGATTGTGATGAAATTAAAGCATAGTTGGAAGAAATAGTATATTATGCAACTATTGAATAAAGGACGGATTTCAAGCGAGGACCGTAGATGAGTCACGAGCAAGTGAAGGATTCTAGTGATTGAATCACGAGCGCAGCGAGTGATTCAACTGTTAGAATCCTGAACGACGCGAGTGATTCATGGCCCTCGATATAAATTCGTACTTTATTCAGGAGTTGCATACTATACTTTATATCATGACTACGAGAAAAGACATAATTTAAGCGAAAATAGAAATTTAATCAAGAAATAAGAATTGTTACATTAATTGAAATGGACATTAAAATTAGAGCAATGACTGAAATTAAGCGTAACTTTTTTATTATTTCGTTTATTTATTATCCAACATAATTATTTTTAAATTTTTAAATATTCCTAATATAAAAACAATATAAATAAAACATTTAAAAATATAAAATAGTAGCCCACCAGCGCTGGGAACAGGGTCCGAGCTGCCGGTGGTCAGGGCTCTTGAGAGAGGAACCTCCTAACAATACGTGCCGTGTCCAGAAGTACTGCTTTCTGAATCAAGCCCTTGATCCAGCTGCCAAGCGAGAGCCTCCTAAGATGTTGGTCGAGGCTCTTGGCTATTAAGCCATTGGCCGACACGACTATCGGCACAATGACTGCTGTACTTATATTTAAATTGTTTATCTTTTACTGCTTTCACGAGGTTCTCGTCATGCGGGACCGTTATATCAACAATCATTGTGCTACGCTCCAATCGATCTATCACCACAATGTCAGGCCTATTGGCAACAACAGTCCTGTCAGTGATGATAGGTCGATCCCAATACAACGTGATATTACCATTATCGAGAACTGGGTCGGGCGCATACTTATAGTATGGCACTTCTGATTCCACAAGGTTGTACTTCAAAGCAAGTTGCTGGTGGATAATCCTGGCAACAAGGTTGTGTCCATGCAAGTACTCTCCGTTAGCCAGACTAGAACACCCAGAAATAATGTGTCGGATCGATTCTCCCGGACGGTGGCATGCCCGACATATGTCAACCGTGCCATCTTTCACAATGTATTTCCGGTAGTTATTCGTCATCATAACTTCGTCCATTATTGCACAGACAAAACCTTCGGTTTCCCCGAAGAGGTCACCAAAGCGCAGCCAGGATACGGACGCTAAGAAGTCTACATCCGGGCCATGTAGGGCCCGGTAAAAGCGTCCGTGAAGCTCCTTGCCCTGCCATTCCTCCTTGCGGTCATTAGTGTCTAATACTTTAGGCTTGCGCCAGTTCTCGTTAGCCAGGAAGAGCGGGGTGAGGCCCTTGTCCACTGAGACCACATTTCGGTGCATCTCCCCGTCGGCTTCTAGGAAGTATTCCCTGAGACTGCATACCTCACGGTTGTGTAGGGTCTTAGCATTTAAGAAGCCACGACCCCCGCACTTCCGCGGGATATACAGTCTCATCACCGACGACCGTGGGTGATGCATTCGATTTGCAGTCAACAGTGTGCGTACCCTCCTATCCAGGGCATCAAGTTCCGTCTGAGTCCATTTGAGTATGTCGAAGGAATACATCAAAACCGGCATGACCCAACCGTTGAAGGTTGGTTTCCGCCTGACAAAAGACTGCCTAGCACCTTATTCAGGCGGCCAAAGAAGCGTTCCCTCAACGATTGCTTCATGTCAGTCACGTTGATGCCTAACGCTTCCGACATACCCAAATACTTGTAGGTTTCTGTTGAGGAGAGGGATCTAAGGTGTATGGAATCCGAGAGTTGAGTTGGGGTGGTCAACTTGTGAAACAATATTTATTTCTTGTCGATGGTCAGAACTTTCTGCTGGAGGAAAATCTGGGGCATCTTTGGACGTTGAAGGGCGTGGAGTCCATGGGTCTTCAGGTTTCTTTAGGTTTATGCTGCTTGCTATCTGAAGGCTGCGTTTCGATTTATTTTCGATACAATCTTCGATATAACCCTCAGCCACGGTAGTGGACTTCCATCCACCTTAGCGCAAGGAGTTTGTGTAAGCATTGAAATAGAGACCGGATATATTTTTGTGTTCCAAATTCAAACACCAAAACAGTGAATAAAAGGCCTTTATATTCACTAATAGCCTTATATATACTTACGAATATTATTGAAAATTCTAGAAGCCATGCAATACATACTTTTATACCATACCTACTCTAAAAAGCTTATTTTATTCACGCAAAACAGTGAATAAAAGGCCTTTATATTCACTGTTTTGCGTGAATAAAATAAGCTTTTTAGAGTAGGTATGGTATAAAAGTATGTATTGCATGGCTCCTAGAATTTTCAATAAATTGCCAAGTGGCTGAAGATTTAAATACGGTGATGTTTAGGAGTAGACTACGTACATTTTTGACAGATAAAGTGCACTACAGCATAGATGAGTTTCTAACAGAAAAAAATATGTTTGTTGATTAATTTGAATAACAATATTGATTTTTATTAATTGAATGATAATTGTAATGAAAATGGCAATTTAGTAATTTAATAATAATTTTAATGAAAATGATAATTATTTATTATTTATTATCATTCAATATATAAATCATATACACACATCAACACTGTCTAGGAATATTTTGGATTTACTCAATTTACTCAAAATTTATTAAAAATAACATACAACATGTATATATTTTTATAAAGTCCATTTATCAGACTACACTCCAGAATAAAAGAAAACTATTTTTATTTGCGTAAACAAATTTATTACAATAAAGAAAAAACGTGAAATAATAATAAAACTAACAATGAAAGTGTTTCTCAAGAAAAAGTGAAAAATAAGGAAAAATTAATCTTTTTAACAGTAATGTGAAAAATCAGTAGTCAGTAAAACCACCCATGACGTTAATAACGGTTCTGCAACGGTTTTTCATGCTTTGGATTAAGTTATCCAAGTCTTGCTGCGGTATATTGTCCCAGGTCCGGCTAAGATGCAAAAAAAGTTGCTCTTCCGTCGCAATGTTTGCAGGAAAATTCCTCAAAGCCCTTCTTTGGAGCATGTCCCACGCGTGTTCTATGGGGTTTAGGTCAGGCGATTGAGCGGGCCAGCCGAAGCCTAAGACCGATACGTCGTGCTCCTGCAACCAGCTCGTCACCACTCTCGCTGTGTGCGGACGGGCGTTATCGTGCATGAGCGTGAATTCTTGGCCCATTTGTAGTCGATGGGGGTAGATTATTGGTACTAGCACCTCGTTACGGTATTTTTCAGCCGTCATGGTGTTTCTGATCCAAACGAGGTCTGTTCTTCCACCAACACGAATTCCCGCCCAAACCATAATTGTCCCGCCGTGGTATGAATGGACTTCCTTTGGATGTTGCAGACGGCTCTCACGACCAGGAACTCGCCAAACACGTACTCTACGTGTATCGGGATGGAAACCGAACCGGGACTCATCGGTAAACAGCACTACAGACCACTGGTTATCTTCCCAGAGCAAATGTTCACGAGCCCACTCTAGTCGTCGTCCACGATTTCCTCGGCGTAGTGCTGGAGTACGAAGCGGTCTGCGAGCATGAAGGTTAGCTTCATGCAGCCTTCTCCTCACAGTTTGGTCACTCACAAGCAACTGGTGCTCTGACTGGAGCCTCTGAACCAACTGCATGGCCGTGACGTTTGGTTGTCTTCTCGCGGCAACTTACAAAAATCGGTCTTGTCGTTGAGTAGTTATGCGCTTCCCGCCTGGGTGTCTTTCAGCCACTTCACCAGTAGCACGATAACGTGACCATAACCTTGATATCACGTTTTGTCTTGTTCCAATCTCCTCAGCAATACTCCGTTGAGAAGCCCCAGCTTGGAGCATGCCTACTGCCCTGAACATTTCCTCTCTTGTTAAATGGCGCCGCTGCATGATGCACACAATAACATTAATTCTAAATTAACCGATAACTTGTTATAAAACTTAAATTTGACACATAAAAATAGCCAAAAACTACTGTAGGTAAATGAAACCTTCGGACTTCGCTACCATTATGCCGCGTAAATCTTTTGTTTTTAATTTTATTTTTCAAATTCAAATTTAGAATCGTTCAAAAAGGTTTACAAAATAAGCTTTCTTCAAAAGAATTTCAAACTGGCCAGTATTTTTTGAGTTTAAAAACTTTATACAAAATATCCCTAGACGGTGTTGATGTGTGTATATTGAATGATTATTGTAATAATCATACATGTTTCATAAATAATGTAAATGTTTGCATGCGCAATGCAGAACCTGAGTCAGGCGGAAGGTGAGGACGCCGTGGCGTCTCTCCAGCCACTCCTCAAAGAGGGGACTTACCGCCACTATCGTGGCGTGCCCTGCACGGGGTTGCGACAGTCGCTCTCTCCATGTCGCCATGAGACCGCCGGAAGTCCGTCCACTGAGCGACAATTTGCCGCGGCAGCGGAGTTTCCCCCCGGCGTAGCGCCTCCGCGCGCCACTCGTGTAGGTGCGCGAGGACCATTGCCTCCAGATCCCATGGCGGCAATCCGGCAAGGAGGTTCGCCGCCTCGCGGGAGATCGTGTGGTACCCCCGGACTAGCCTTACGGCTACCACCTTCTGGGGCGCGTTCAAATGGTGGGCGGCACGCCGCCTCAATGAACGCGCCCACACCGGGGCCCCGTAAAGGGCCATGGACCGCACGACTCCCGAGTAGAGCCTCCGGCAGGAGGCGTTCGGCCCCCCCAGATTGGGCAGGAGCCGCCTGAAGGCAGCCCCTGTCCGCTCCAGTTTGGGGGCCAAACGTCGGAAATGCTCCACGAAGTTCCACCGGCTGTCGAGGACAAGTCCCAGGTACTTCAGCATCGACTCGACGCCGATGGAAACCCCTCCTGCCGTCACTGAGGATCCCGGAGGTGGCGCATTCCGAGGCCCATGAAAGCACATGGCCTCGGACGTGTGCAACGCCACCTCGAGACCCAGTTGCCGGATCCTCTCAACGACTATCGCAACCCCGCGTGTCATTACTTCGGCCGCCGCCTCGTGCAACCCCCCCCGTGCCAGCACCAGCGTGTCGTCCGCATAGCAGACCACGCTGACGCCGCTAGGGAGGTCGGCGCGCAGCACCCAGTCGTAACCGATGTTCCACAAGGATGGGCCTAGAACCGATCCCTGCGGAACACCGCACGACGTCTCTCGCCGGTTCCAGTCTCCACTGCGACCGGAGTAGATGACGTACCTGTCCGCCAGGTAGTCCCCGACCACACGACGGAGGTAGGTCGGCACCCGGTGATACCGGAGTGCCTCCCTTATGCAGCTCCAGGGCATGGAGTTGAAGGCATTGGCGATGTCGAGAGACACCGCCAAGACAACCCCACCCCGGGACCCCGCATCCCCCGTGGTGAGGGCTCTCACGCGCATGATGGCGTCCACCGTAGAGCGCCCCTTGCGGAAACCAAATTGGTGTTCCGCAAGGTCCGGCCCCGACCCGCAAGGTGCTCGGCGAGGCGGTTTGCAACTACTCTTTCAAAGAGCTTGCCCACCTCGTCGAGCAACACTACGGGCCGGTAGGCGGACGGAGAGTCCGCCGGGCGCCCCGGCTTCCGAATGAGGACCAGCTTCCCCGTCTTCCAACAAAGCGGGAACTGGCCTCTCTCCAAACATGCGCTAAAGAGCCCTTCTAGTCGGGGCCCGAGAGTCTCCGAGGCCAGGACCCAGGCTTTGCCAGGCAAGCCATCGGGTCCCGGGGCGGTATTTTTGGCACCTAGCCTTCGTACCGCCACTCTCAGGTCTACCCCGGTCACTTCAGGAGCGTCGTCGTCGTCGCTTTGGTGGTCCGCTTCCGGCACTGCAGCCGGCGGAGCCATAGGCGGGGGCGGGTGTATTATTTTCGATACAATCTTCGATATAACCCTCAGCCACGGTAGTGGACTTCCATCCACCTTAGCGCAAGGAGTTTGTGTAAGCATTGAAATAGAGACCGGATATATTTTTGTGTTCCAAATTCAAACACCAAAATAGTGAATAAAAACAAAACAGTGAATAAAAGGCCTTTATATTCACTAATAGCCTTATATATACTTACGAATATTATTGAAAATTCTAGAAGCCATGCAATACATACTTTTATACCATACCTTTTTCATTTTTACCATTTTCAGCCAGAGCGTCGGCGGACGAGCCGCTGGTTTCACCAGGGACCTCCAGCAGTTGAGCCCCCGTTGCGGTGACTTTAAGCCGGAGGCCCCCGGTGATCCCCAGCTCGCCGAGGTTCACCGTCGCCTTCGCCTTCGCCAGCAGGTCGCGGTAGGACACGCCCCTCTGTTCCGCTTCCGGCTGTAGTGTGATCACTACAGCCGCGGTCTTAGGGGCGCGGAGCCTAGCCGCCATCTTTCTCGCTTTAAACTGGCGCAGCCGCTCCTCATTTCTGGCCTTTTTGGCCGCCTTCCACCCCTTCCTCTTCTCCCCGGCCACCTGCCATCCGGCTTCAGCCGCGGGAGGTGTAGGGGGCTGCTGGGGGGGCGGCGGCGGCGGCGGTGGCTGACGTGCCGCTGGGCCTGGCGCCGGCACAGTCACCGCCTGTGCAGCCGCCTTGCCCTTCCTCCCCTTGGGCGCCTTCTTAGCAGGCGCCGGTTTCGCCGGACCCGGCTTTGGGGGAGGGGCCACCACTGCCCTGGCAGAGGGCTGATTGGACGGCCCCGGTCCGGGTGCGGCAGCCGTAGCAGCCGCATATGAGGCTGCCCTCGGACCCGAGGCTGCCTTACTTGCCGCCAGGGGGGGACGCAGGACAATTCCCTCTAGGACGGAGAACCGCGCCTGGAAGGAAGCCAGCTCCTGCCGAACCAGGTTCAGGACCTGGTTCTCGACCGGCTCGGGCTGACTGGGTCGCTGCGTCTGGTCCCCTTTTTTCGGCGCCACGCGGGAGCCAGACTCCCGCAGACTGGCCAGGTCTGCTAGGAGCCTGGCGTTCTCCTTTTGGAGTGCCACCGTGGCTGCCGACAGGCGGGCCACCTCCGCCCGCAGTTTGGCCAACTCCTTCCCATCCACCGTAGGAGGAGGAGGAGGAGGAGGAGGAGGAGGAGGAGGTGGTCCGCCAAAGTTGGCCTCCGCTGCCGCCATGATGGAGGCAGAAGCCGCGGGTATGGCCCTGAGTTTTGATGAAGTCTTCATCTTCAGGGCCACGCCTCTAATCGCGGCCTCTACCTCCTTCGCGAACCTGGTCTTACGCTCCACATCGGAGCCGCCAGTTGCACCTGCCTCGTCGCCAGATCCGGGAGCAGCATTGCTGCCCGGGTGGCGCCCCTCCTCGGCAAGCCTTGCCGATTTTTCGGCCCTCACGGAGGCAGAGAGCCCCCTACCCTTGCCCCGGATCCCACCACGCTTGTTGGTGGGGATCTTTCGGGCCGAGGCCTCCTCCTCTCCGGATGACCACCCCCGGTCGCCATCCCGCCTGGGCCACTTGCGGAAGAACTTGCCGTTCTCTGCAGCGGCTTCGGCACTCGCGCGGTGGGAGCTCCCTGAGCCTCCCGCACTCGCATCACTGGATGCGACGTCGGACTCCGACCCCGCATCCCTCCTCTCCTCTTTCTTGCCGTTGCCGGCGGTTGGTTTTTGGTTTTTAGACTTTTCCATATTTGAACCCACGAGTATGGGGGAAGTATACTCCTAACTAGGCAGAGACCCCTGTACCTAGAAGAGCAGATTTTAGTATTTATTACTCGCCAGGGGGTCTGCAGGTACCCTGGCGAGGAGCGCACTAGCGACTGATTCGTTCTCTGGAACACCCGTCAGCCATACATCCCCTCGCGGTGTGTCGCCGCTTGGGATTCGGGGTGACTTTTTGTAGAGGTTGTCTACCTCGCGTCTCTCCGGGCGGTTAAGCCAAGACCCTCGGTCCCTGTCGAAGCCGCGAGACTTGATCCACGACACTTCGACGGTGGGATTACGAGACCGGCGGTGACAGAGGAGGACGATCCTTCTCTGTCTGCTCGGAGGCAGGGTAAGTGCACACCGTGCCCGCCCTCACTCCTCTGCTATGCCCTCTGCTAAGCAGAGGGCACGCAAAGGAACGCACCTTTGGTCCGGGTCGGACCCCATCCATGTCAGAATAATTGGCCGCGGCAGTACCACTCCCCGAGGGATAAGAGGAAATTCTCATTTCCTCTCATTCCCCGGAGAAGGATACTGCCGCGCACGGGGTGCACCGGCCCAGCAGCTGCTCTTCCCTCCAGACGTATCGAGAGGGAACAGCAGCCGCCAGACACACGTGGACGACTTCTGACTTCGCACCCCAAGTTACTTTCACCCCTAGGGTAACAATGTACTATTACAACCTCTAGCAACACTTTGATTGGCTGCTACTGAGAAATTCCTGATGGAAAAACCCAATAACGTTTTGGTATAATATGGTACCAAATAGCCCCCAAAAAGCCAAATAG
Organism: Xestia rhomboidea; assembly: GCA_963853795.1. Taxonomy (NCBI): domain Eukaryota; kingdom Metazoa; phylum Arthropoda; class Insecta; order Lepidoptera; family Noctuidae; genus Xestia; species Xestia rhomboidea. Next base: position 16,025,977 of record OY970775.1, read on the forward strand.
CCCCGTTTTACATGCGTTTTCTGAAAACTTGTTTTCTGTTTACTGACTGCCTCGTTGGTCTGGAGGTCGCAAGTACATGAGGTCCTAGGCTCCATCCCCAGGTCAGGCAAAGTGTTTTTTCCATAAGGAATTTCTCAGTAACAGACACGGAGTCTGGATTCGTGCCAAGTTGATGGCAATAGGCTCGTCGCTATTGTATGGGATTAAACATTACTGGCCAAATGTGGGTGTACTGTTAGGTACACCTCTGTCTAAGCCTTCGGAGACTAAAGGTATGAAGTTATGTTATGTTCCGAGATTCTTTTTAAGTGCTAAGCTGTAGCTGTAAATACCAATTAAATAGGCGAGACGACAAAAAAATCTAATTATTCCGTCAGATTATCAAAAAATATTTGACCCGTGTTTTTTCTTTTGTTACGTAAACCAAAATTGACGAAGATACGACGCTTTTAAAATTCTCAATACGTCACGCCATGGTATAATTTTTAGCTAGTTCTGACGTCACGAGCCCCGACTCAGTTTTGATGCGTTTTATCTTTGTCACTATTCATTGATTTACAATAACAAAAAATACGTGTCCATTAATTTCCAATACTATAACTGACGGACTATATAGATTTGCAATTTTTTTATTCTGTCGTCATGCCTTTTCAGACCGTAATAGCAAAGTGCATTAATGTGAAACAATTCTTCGCTAAAACTAAAAAAAACTTATTAAGCGGGTAGTTGAATAAAATAAAGTTACTTGTCAATTTGATGGCATATACTTAAATGCCAAAGGGGGTAGTGAAGCAGTTTTATTGTAACCGGTTAATAAGTGAAGACAAGGTGATTCGAAATTGTGAAAAATAAGCATAATTTACCAGTAATTAGTGATTTTTCAGTGGTTCCTTGTTATTATAAACAAAATGTCGCAGCATGTTATAGAAAATGTAAGTAATTTCAATAATATTTCGTCATCATTGAAAAGTCGAGAGTCGTCGAGGTTCAAGATAGTCATTTATTCAAATAAATATTTGAAAACTAGATGGGGTCGGTGTTCCCTCTATCACCGAAACAAACAGTCTCTTTGAAAGTCCAGACGTAAAATTGGTCAAGTCATATTATAATATTATAGTAATCTATTATGACTTTTTCTTTTGTGTCATCTACCAATTCGCACTGGGCCCGCGTGGTGGATTAAGTATAGCCCATTTCCTCTCATAGAGAGGAGGCCTGTGTCCCAGCATTGGGAATATTAAAAAGGCTGTGATGATTATGACTTGACTAATTTTACGTCTGGATCTAATCTACATCTTAGTGGTAGGTTTGATGAATGGGATAGATACAACTGGGACTAACCCATCGAATCGTCGTGATGTTATGTTACAAACGTCGTTAATTTTAGGTCGTTCTCGAACCGAAAGCCATAAACTCGATCATCGAACTCGGAACGATTGGGACTGTTTTTTTTTTAATACATATCTAAAAAAAAAACAAATTTATTATAAATTTAATTTTTCATGATTTTTTTTATTATTTTTTGAAAAAAAAAACACGGTAAGTATATTTAAAGTTCATTTCTTTTTTGTTATTAAAAAAAATCCAGTCACAGTCCCAATCGTTCCGAGTATCCGACCTAAAAAAAGTCGATTAATAAGCGTGCATAATGTTAGAGTAATGACGTCACGTCAGATACGTTCAAGAGGTGCTACGACTATTTTCAGGAAGCATACACGGATGTTGTGGAGTTGTGTGCCCTGCTGCAATGTCTGGGGTTCAGCGTCAAGTCCCTGGACACCAGCGACGGCAACATCAGCCAGGACGGCGGGATGAGGAGTGTTGTCATTAATTGTCAGGTACCTACTTAGATAAAACAATCATTTAAACAAATAAATACAATGGATAGATCGAAATTGAATGGATAGAGAATACAAAGGAAAAAAAACTAATTAGTCCGTCAGATAGATTTCCAAAAAAATATTGGATATATGTATATTTATTCTTTTTTCAAACAAAAAATGAAGACGATACGTGCGTCGAAAACTCGTGTGACGTCACATATATGAGTACGGTCGAACAAGCTATTTAGTTTACATTTTACAATGTAATTTGTTAGTTAACTGTAAACCAAATAGCTTCTTCGACCGTACAGTTTTTACTCAAATGTGACGTCACAAGCCCCCCCATTTTTATTAATTTGCTAAAACAAAAAACACTTAAGTATCCAATATTTTTAGATAATCTAACTGACGGACTAAACAGAATCATATTTTTTTAGTCAGTCAGCTACCTATTGAAATGTTTTGACGGGACTGGCAGGAGTAAGTTTTATTTTAGAAAAAAAAGTTTAGGGTTCCGTGCAAAAACAAATTAAAACCCTTGAAATTGTTGTTAAAATCCGAATTCAAATAGGGAAGTAATCTGTATATAAGTCAGTAGCTTGGTCGACCGCACCTACCTACTAAAAAGTCTTTAAGTACCTACTTAAACTTGACCTATCGCTATGGCACAGTATAAATATGGACAGTACGGAAACTACCTACAAACGCTCGAAACCGCACACTCACACAATCATGCGCATCGACGGGGCCCCTAAGCGGACGTTGCGGTGCTGTCAGTATTAGTAATAATAAAAATGTTTTAATTATCGAAACAATATCAACAAAATTAAAAGAGACAACCCCTATGGCTTCAATGGAGCGTAGGTAATGAGCGGTTTTCTTGTTTTTAAAGAAAAAAAATAGTTTCCAAGAACTCGGTAGATGGCGTTGAACTGACTACGTTATTAGGTGCCAAAGCCAAAACACTTGGGAAAAAAACATTGCGTCACGTCACATACGCTCGTTTCGTTTGCCTAGGCTTCCGAATATAACCATTACATCCAAGTGAAATGATTTGGCGTTCCGTTTCTTGCAGTAACTTACCAAGTTCAGCGCCATCTATCCAGTGACTAGGAAGAGTTGAAAAAAAAAATGCCTCATTCATTATTGCAAACAACAATCACAACCCGAACTCCGTGTCCTCTATGTTCGGCTTAGTTCCGGTACTGTCCATATTTATACTGTGGCTATGGTCTGTCTATTAAAGCGATCGGGTTGTTTTGTCTGTGTTTTGGGCAGGGACTGCAGGGAGACGATAACAAGTATCGTGTATCGACTTGACAAATAGACGTTGTTAATTAATAAGTTGGTTACGACTATTAATGACTCATTTACTATGTAGATCCTCATAACATAACCTGATACAGGTTGGTACAGTGTTTAGCTTACTTATATTTTTTTTACATTTTTCTATCGTTTTTGGAGCAGGAAATTCCGGTACTTAAAAAGAAATGGTTTATACGTTGGTTACAAACTTACATGAGCTACAATGTACCTACGTAGGTACCTACAGTTATGTAGGTAGGTAGGTACGTTTAGATCATCTCGTGCATTGTATCATTGTATGTGGTACATACTTAATAAAATATTTCGATTTTTATTAAGTACCAATAGGAGACAGTAAATTCGAACACGCAACAAGTCTGATTCGTTGAATTTCTATTTTTGTAAAAATTATTGGTGAAGACAGTTGCAAGAATTCTAAACCACATATGGCACTAAGAGCTTACTTACTTTGTGACCCTGAATGAAATAACTGTCTTGGTACATATCACTATATACCAACACAATCATAGAAATTCAATGTTTTTTTTTTGCCATCTAAAGTGGCAAAGATGCCAGCTTTCTGGGCACTTTTCCTGTTGACAGCGATGTGGACGAATTTTTCGACGTCCTGTAACCCTTTCTGTTAGAGTACTTACATATTTTTATTTATATTAAAGAGTTAGTGTGTAAATAATGTAAATAATTAGTATTGTGTATGCGATGGTTTTATATTATTACATTTTTGTAATTTTCTGAAGTCTAGTTAGTCAATTGGCTGCAGTGTTGGTATGGGACTGTGGGTTCGATTCTCGCTCGTTAAACAAGATAACCGATACATTATGTAGTACGTTTTTAGAGATTGGCGGTTTGCAAGATTAGTTTTTGTTAACATAGACTCATGCGATATAGTTCTGAAAATTAACCTTTTGACCGCCACAGTCGTGTATAGACGACAAACCAAAATGTGCCTAGCACGCCACGGTCGCGACTGCGTGACAGAATTTTAAACGTAAATAAATGTCATACAACAGCATTGTTTTGTATATTTCCCTTGTTAATTAAGTACCTTGACTCTTCTTAATTTATTTGAAGTGAATTGCTTTCGTTAGATTTCATCTTTAGTAACGTAATGTGACAAAAAAGAAAACCAGTCATAAAGTTCGAAAAACATAGTGCCCTCGACGCCACAGTCACCATAACAGGACACGTAGTGATGTAGGTAGCAGTCAATATTACAAGAATATCGACTTCGACGGCAACCTACGTTATATTAAATTTACTCTGAATTCTGCAATAGTAAATAAATAAAACATTTGCTATAGAACTTTTATGTTTGAGAAATCAAGAAAATTTTATAATACTGAGCTATGCGCTCTATAAAAGTCGAGTGTTAGTTGATTTTCGATTAATTGTAATGACTGTAATGCCCATCTCTATCACACTGTTGTAATGTCTGTGCCGGGGACGCCACAGTCGTCTATGTTTGACATACCCATGATGTCAAACGCGGTTTTATTTAAATAGAGTAGTTCCTTTACTGTTTTTAAATATTATTCAAAATGGATTCGGTCATCCATTATTAACCTTTTATTTAACCGCTTACGTCGGATTAATCCGACAAATATTTTCGGGTCCAGGACGATTTAGTTAGGGTCGTATATTTACGATCAAAATACCACAGCTCGTTTAATGTACTTTTTTATTTAATTACATAATGATGCCGTATAGCATTTTCCTGTTAATACTAACCGGCAAAAGTCAGCGATGCAAAATATTATGTGCAGCAAAATAAAAACGGTCTGACACTCGTTTAATGTGACAAAAATGCAAAGTTTAACTGTGCGTAGATCAATATTTTTGCGTTTAGTATAATGAGACCATGACCAACCATTAAAACAAAATTCTTATTATTATTTCGATATTTTTTATAAATACCGTGCCAGCTACGCCACTGTCATCATAAGGTGACAAGAAAGTACGTCATGATTGAACAAAGTGCTGCGATAGTATTGACTTGGTTTTATCGATTGTTGTTTTGAATTGTGGATTTAACGCCGAAACTGTGACACATATCACTATTATTTCTGTCCTAAAAGACAAAGCGGAATGAAATAAAACTCCTGTGTTGTTATATAGTTCCGGTATAGACCTTTTGTTAAAAACATTCTCTAGGTTAAAAAATAAATAGTTAGTGCTTTATCAATATAATTTCGAACTCACTACTATTTTGTAGGTGTTATAGGATGAATTCATAGCTTGGCGCCGAGGGCACGCTTTTTCGTTTTTGACGTGGCGGTCAAAAGGTTAATGAATGAATGAAAATAAGGCGCAACATTTTGTTTAATAGGTAGTTACTAGGGACCTGCAGAAGTCAAACAGCCTTATTCATAAAAAATCCTTAATTGAGGTTGTTGAGCACTGACGACGCCCGCAAACGAGGGTTATTATTATTTTGCGCGCCAAAGTTGACGCTTTCCTAACAGGCCTAAACCACGGAAATATTATAACACAGTAGTGTAACTCGGCCGCATGATAGAAATAAATGCCTCCAGCCGCGCGGTAGGTACGTAAACATGCGTTAGGGGCTTAGGGCTGCCCGTCTCCAGCATTTTAATTACATTTGCCTACTTTCTGTTTCTATTTAGTTTTGTGATTGTAAATATCCTTTTTTATATAAATAAATGAAATACTTTGTATATTGAATAGGAAGTGTTCAATAAAAATGCGTGATGTTTTTTGATTGGTAGATTTAATTAAAAAAACATGTTTTTGTTTGAAAAACAAATCGGGCTTATAAAACAAATAGTATTAATAATAAAATACCACGTCTTTACTTTGAATTATAAAAACTAACAAAACACACATGCACCGAAGTTTTAACACAAGCGTAAGTAGGTAGGTACCTACCGTATCATGCATGATTCATTCAGAACCGCATATAACTACCTATTTCACTCGTCTCAATAACTTTCCGTTACTCTATTCGCTTAATTTATTAATCCAAACACCTTTTTTTTCGTCAGATAAAAGGAAATACAATGTATATAATGGATACCTAAATCGATTAAAAAGACACACATTATGTACCTACCTACTAGTAAGTAAAATTATTTTATAGTCTTACCTTTCAGTTTCAAGGTAATTAAAAAAAACTTATGTCTGGATGCGTTATTGACGAATTCATACCACCAAAAACAGCACAATATTTCCTACTCGTCATATTAACTGATTTTTTGTGAAAAAATCGCGCGGTTATTGTTAAAAAAACAACACACCGTCCGTTCGACACTGCGGTACAGCCGTGACTGTCTGCGCCCCAAGCGCACCCCGAGATCGAGGCGCGTAGGTATAGCTCGCGTTTCGTCCGTTTGTATGAAGTTGGAGTACTGTATTATAATATTACCGTGCCTAAACTTTAAGGGGGCGTGGCTCGGCGCCTCCGCAGGATTTAACCGAAAAAAATTAACCGATCAGGCGTTTAATACCACGAGTGTACACAAACACACCCTTTTGTTGAATCGGATAAACGTTAACAAGAAAATCTTTTCAGTCTTCTGGTCTCCACGTGGTGTTGGAAAGTCCGAGCTTGTCCTGCTCCTGTCCGACCACCACTACTCAGCAGAACAGTGGCGTTTGGCAGGTGTCCGGCATCGCCGGGGGAAAACAACTGGACAAGGTAGGACCCAGTGTAGAACATAACATAAAAAAGAAACTGCGGCGTATATCAGCTGAGCATGAGTGCTTGGGTTTGATTCCCACAACGAGCTAAAGTGCTATTCAGTTTACTGTCAGGAATTTCTCAGTAAAAAACCACGGAGTCTGAAATTGTGCCCGGTAGATGGTAATTTAGGCTCGGCTCCTATACTGGCGAAATGTTTGTGTCGGTACTATTATACAATAGGCGAGGCGACAAAAAAAAAATCTAATTAGTCCGTCACTTAGATTATCAGAAAATATTTGACCCGTGTTTTTTCTTTTGTTACGTAAACCAAAATTGACGAAGTAACGACGCTTTTAAAATTCTCAATACGTCACGCCATGGTATAATTTTTAGCTAGTTCTGACGTCACGAGCCCCCACTCCCGAGTTTTGATGCGTTTTATCTTTGTCAATATTCAATGATTAACAAAAAAAAAAAATACGTGTCCATTAATTTCCAATACTCCAACTGACGGACTAAATAGATTTGCAATATATAATTTAATAATTCTGCCTAAGAGATGATTCTCATTAGAGCGGGCCGTGCCCGGGGCGGGCCGTGTACGCGGCCCGGACGGGGCACGGATTTGAAACGTTACATACATTTTGTATGTAGCAATTTATATTACACAGTGCATGTTCCGTGTCCCGTCCGGGCCCGCTCAACGCCACGTTTGTTGCACGGTCCCGCCCCGCCCCCTCCACGTCCCGTCGTAATGCGAACACTTCTTCCGTACTGCGTACGGGTTATTCCCAGCACTACGCGACCGTATTGACTTTTAACCCGTTTAACACTCGGTGTAATATACGATAGCATCAATAAAATTAAAATAAATTCATACTATCATAAATTAAGCAACATTAAAATAATTAAGCAGAAAATATAAACACATACCTACACATAATAATCTCGTCAAATTACTTAAAACCATTCCTCTATGTCATATAACGCCTGGTCGGCCAGCCTTTGAGCAGCATTTTCATTTGGTGGCACCATTTACTAACCTCTGCTCAGTAGGTAATAATCAGCTGCATAGAATTAAGAGGGACTATTAAGATTGCATTCCATCCGTCCCTTATCTTTACATTAGGCACTGTCTTTGTCTATTTGCATGTGTGATGCTTAAATAATATTATATCAGAAATACGTTTACATCACAGTAAATCGTTGTCTCAACGTGTCACGTGTCAACCACGTCCGTCCGTTATGTTGAAATTAAATGAACGTATCATTAACGCCACGGGGACTCCCGAATAGGGCATCCGCACCGATCGCAGGGATAAGTACCTACTTTTTAATGGAAATGGAATAAATTGTCTGTGGTATTACATAGCTTTTCTACTAATTATTGTCTATGGTTAGAAATATTCGTTGTTGGATTCAATAAATATTCATTCGCGTATAAATTCCCTAAATAGGAACCAATGCTAGTAGGTATGGTACCTAACTAAAAAACTACTTCTTTCAAACACGTACTTTAAAAAAAGTTCAATCAATAGGATACCTATATTATTATCTATGGTAAGTATATTACCTATGTCTCACTTTTATCCTGATCACAAATTCCTCATTGTTTAGTGGTCACAAGCGCCACTGCGGAACATGACGTCTTGGGATCGATTCCCAGGCCCCGCAGTGTTATTCGGTTTTTCCATCAGAAAATCTGTAGCAGCGACAGTCTGATTTTGTGCACGGTTCATGGCAGTAGGCTCGCTCGCCCATAATTACATATTTACATGTAGGGCCTTATGTGTAGGTCATCATCATCAGCCTATTAATGTTCCCACTGCTGGGACACAGGCCTCTCTATGAGAGGGAATGGGCTATAATCCACCACGCGGGCCCAGTGCGGATTGGTAGATGTCACATGTCTTCGAATTTTTTGGTTCTAGGACATGCTGGTTGCCTCACGATGTTTTCCTTCACCGTTTTGAGAGCAGTGGTGATGAAATAAATTACATAAAGTAATGCGCCTGTCTGGGTTCGAACCCACGAGTTACTGTTCGTAAGTCGAGGCCGCCACCACTGGGCCACCGCTGCTCTTTGTGTGTGTAGGTACTTCTGTCTAAACCCGGTTTGGAATTACAAGCGTGTGTTATATTATGTGTAACAATTTCCTATTTCAGGAATTTGGATGCTCCCTACTGGGTTCACTTCCAAAGAGTCACCGTGAGCGTCTGTCGAAGGAGCTTCATGAGATGATTAGATGTATCAAGCAACACAATGATTCGGATGCTGAGCTACCTATAGACGCTATAGAAAACAAGTCTGCCAGCATGCTTGAACTGAAAACTCCTGAGAAAATGTAAGATTTGATATTGTTATCCAAGCTAAAAAAAAAACGTAAATAAACGGGGTAATAAAACGTCCTGCATTCCGAATCGTCAGTAATCATTTTTTTAACTTACTTACCTGTGGGTATTCTATTAGGTGCATCATCTATTTATAGCCTATAAATCATGATCTGTCGAATGACCGATTTGGTCGAGACGCCATTGTTTAACTAAGTATTGTGTTTACTTCGTGGACAGATCATGGGTTAAAGTCCCAAGGAAGAAAAGAAGGTGCTGAACCAAGTCAGCTTCTCCTTTTTCCACATACGTTCATAATTATGTGCTATGCAACAAAGAAAATAATCTTGTGTTGATATATGACTAAGTCAGCATGCTAAATGCAAGAATGTTTACAAACATTGAGCGGAGTTGAATTCCCTTTTTATTTCTCAGGGAATTCCCGATCAAAAACGAGACGCCTACTCGCTACCGCTCCCTGGATACCCTGACGGCACCAAAGAGGGACTGCGAACAACGTCTACCTGATCCTGGGCCTTTGCAGAAAGCAGATCTTGCTGATACGTCTGCTGATGACACTAAAGATCAGAAGGTATTGGTGTATGGTCTTTACTTTAGTCAATAGAGCCAAGAATCTAAGTACTGTCTCGTTGGTACAGTGATTGCAAGCGCTACGGCTGAGCATGAGGTCTGGGATCGATTCCCATGAAGGGCAAATTGTTGTTTGAGTTTTTCGAGCAGGAATTTCTCGGTAGCAGCTACTGAGCCTGGATTTGTGCCTGGTTGATTGCAATGAGTTTCGCTCAATAGAACTTACTTAAGGCAACATACCTACGCACCTATGTGACAATTTTTTTCGAGCTAGGGGCGCGTGCGAGGTTTCCAAAGACGTCTCCGCGCGGGCTAGCGAACAGTCATGATAAAAAATAAATGTATCAAATAATTTTCCTTCCAGATCTGAATCCGGAAGGAATATATGTATTTATATATACCCAAATTTGATGTAATGATTTTAGTTTAGATTATCAATATGTCCTGCTTCCTGAACTTGTTTTTTTTTCTTTTCAGTTTTTAATTAAAGTTAGTTACTACAGCTTTGACCAATATCAAATTTGACGAATGGCCGATTTGACGAATATCAGACTTGACCAATGTCGTGCAACTCTTATTTTTTATGCAGTCGGGTTTTTTATTTTTTTTAGTTATTTTATTTATTTTACACTTTTATGTAACTTAGATATACCATTTTAAAATCCTCGTGATGAGCCCTTTATCGAGCCGTTCAGGCTGCAGAGCGTGCCTAACATTTGAATTTGGTGCCAAAAATCCGCCATTTTGTTTCTTTTTTTATTTTCATATACCCAGTGTCACTCTCACAGTAAATACGAATCTAACGACACCTCTCAAGCTAAAATCCATCGGCCACAGAGCGTGCCAAACAATTATACATACCTACATACTCTCGAAAACATAACCCTCCTTCTGGCACAGTCGGGTAAAAAGGAGCCCGTGGCTAAATAATAACAGCCGCTCGGGTCGATCTTTAGGTTAAGCCGTGCTTGCCTAGGTTGGTAAGTGGATGGGTGACCACCCATTACTTACCGGGTTTCCTACGTGCCTCGGAAAGCACGTTAGCCGTTGGTCCTGGCTGACATTTGCAGATCTTTGACAGTCGTTACAGGTAGTCAGTGACCCAAAAAGTCTAACAACCAGTCTTACCAAGGGGTATCGTATTACCCAGTACTAACTGGGTTGTGGAGGTCAGATAGGCAGTCGCTCCATGTAAAATACAGGTATTCAGCTGCATCCGGTTAGACTGGAAGACGACCCCACCATACACTGATCTGCAAAACTAAGTACTACACTTTTAAAATTTCAGTTTTTCCTAAACTGAAGAGATTTAAAATAAAAAAAACGTTATGAAGCAATGTTTTCAGCTTTCTTTGAAACTATAGACAAAATTAAAATATTTTTCGAGTCCTATTTGTTTCGAAAGTATATCTTGTGTAATTAAAAAGTTATTGCAATTTTAGTGTGATGAAGTGTGATACTTATTTTTGCAGGCCAGTGTAGTTGGGAAAAGGCTAGGCAGATGACGAGTTATGACCAAAAAACAAATGCACCTTGATTTTTGGCGAGTTGGAAATCATATCTTAGTATATTCTTTTGCCTATCTACAGGGTGTAAACAACCTCATCACGAAGCCGTCAACCAAGCATTCTGTACATCAAACTAAGTAACATTTCGCAAAAATTATTGCTGGGAAACGACTTTTTTTTTTTTGGTGAAAAATCATGGTTTGTGGTAGAACTCAATGTAACGCACTCAAAACATTGTGCTGATGGATGGATTGAATAGTACGGGGGTCGTGGAGGTGTTTAAAGTAAAAATCTTACATTAAAAACTTGTATTTAAAAAAAAAAGTTGTCAAAAAGTTGGAACTTTGACCCCCAATAGCTCCGTAACTCATAAAGCATACTATGCTGTCAGTGAATTCCTTACTAAGAAAGAATTTGACTAACTTATTTGACATTGATATTTACTTAATTGACATTGTAAATTTTATTTTATTACATTCTTTATTGACATTATAAATTTTATTCTACTACATTCTATTATTGACATTGTATTTTTATCATTATACATATTCATTATTCAAAGCATTTATTTCAAGTAAGCCAGTTACAGGCACTTTTGAATTGTCGAAACAAAGATGAAAATTAAATGTAGCTACAGTCCCAGTCACAAGACATAAAAACTGTGAAAGTACTGTAGTTGCCCATTCCCTAGCGTAGATCTCTATGGAGAAGAACGGGCAAGAAACTCCATGGACACTCTTTTAAATCAGAATATTGTTACAAAATCTTGGTTACATCATTCATGTTGAGATGGTATATTATGTGAGAACAATGTAGCAAGATGTGCACGTTAAAAGTGTCCACAGTAAAACAAAACAGAAAAAAAAAAAACAATTCAAAAACTAAAATAATTCATTAAAATAAGCCATGGCAACTGAGAGATGACCAGTCACAACCGACAGCGCCCGTTCACGGACATGACGCATAGATCAGCACCATTCAACTCAACCATTTTGAAGGGAACTAAATGATCCGACACATGCGCCACCATCAGCGAGACTTTTGAGTGAGCATGACATATTCTCAACCGCCAGGGCACATTCAAGTCAAGAAAAGACGTAGGTTTCCAGTGAATGATAGCTTTCTAGTACATAGTACTCACACAATATGGGCTATGCGATTATATAATACTAAAGAGATTGAATCTATACAATGCAAAGATAGTTGTACAATCTTCAGCAGCTCCAACAATACCATTTAATGCTATCAATTTAAGCGCCCCTGTCCTTGTGGAGCAGGACCAGCATTGAGCCAAGCATTTTTATCAGCGATATAATCGCTCAACTTGTAATATGCTTGCTTACATAGTGTGCGTTTAATACATGTTTTAAATTTCGTCTCATTCAGTTCAAGAATACTTTGTGGAATTTTATTATAGCATCTCAAACAGTACCCCATGAAAGATGAGTCTACTTTAGCGAGTCTGAAGCCTGGCTGAACTAGTTGGTCCCTATTTCTAGTACTGTAATTATGTCTGTCACCCCTTTTACCAAAAAGGTGCAGATTTTTTCTGACGTACATTATGTTTTCGTAGATGTATTGACAATGTACTGTCATGATGCCAATATCCTTAAACAGTTCCCTTAGAGAATCGCGCCTACGAAGATTATATATGGCTCTGATGGCTCTTTTCTGCAGAATAAATATAGACTCAATATCTGCAGCCCGTCCCCATAGCAAAATGCCATAAGACATTATACTATGAAAGTAACTAAAATAAACCAGTCTAGCGGTATCTACATCAGTATACTGACGGATTTTTCTAATGGCATATGCTGCTGAACTTAGCCGCCCCGCAAGAGATGTTAAATGAGAACCCCATTGTAGCCTTGAATCAAGCGTAATCCCCAGGAAAACCGTTTTATCTACGAATTCAAGTTTCTCTTTATTCAGTACTATATCACAATCACTACTTTTAACATTCGGTAAAGCAAATCTTATGCATTTGGTTTTTTTTTCATTTAATACCAAATTGTTTGCTGTGAACCAATTTTGGACCTGAAGTAGGGCATTATTTACGTCATCTAGATTTTGGGCCCGCCTATTTATCTTAAAAATTAAGGAAGTGTCATCAGCAAATAACACCATATTTTGAGGTTGGTTTTTCAATAAATAGGGTAGATCATTTATATATAATAGAAAAAGGAAAGGACCCAATATTGAGCCTTGTGGAACCCCCATTTTTACTTTTAAACCATGTGAATTAACACCATTTATTTGAACATGTTGTTGTCTACCATTCAAATAAGATTTTACCAAACTAATTGCAAGTTTACCCAGTCCGTAATGCTCAAGTTTCAAAAGTAATGTGTCGTGATTTACACAATCAAACGCTTTGGAGAGGTCACAAAAAATTCCTATGGCGTCTTGAGACTCTTCCCACGCAGTAAATATGTGCTTTAATAAGGTTACACCGGCGTCAGTTGTACAACGTCCCTTGGTGAAACCATACTGTTGATCATGTAAGATTCTGTTAGTGTTAAAATGATAGAGCATTTGATTAAGCATTACCTTTTCAAAAACCTTGCTAAAAGCTGGTAAAACCGATATAGGTCTATAATTATTAGTGTCTTTACTGTCCCCGGATTTGAAAAGAGGTATGACTTTACTGTATTTCATTAAATCAGGGAAAACTCCTTGGTCTACACATAAATTAAAAATTAAAGCTAGGTAAGGGGCTATAGTCTCAAGTATGGATGTACAAACTTTGATAGACATTCCCCATAGATCTTCGGTCAGTTTGATTTTTATTTGCCGGAAAGCTTTAATAACTATCATAGGGTTAATGTGTTTAAATTTAAATTCAGCCAGGCAGCCAGACACATTCGCCTTTAATAAACCAATTGAGAGTTCAGGTGAGGAAATAAGAGCCTCTGTAGTTTTTAATGGTACATCGGTAAAGAAATTTACAAATTCTTGAGCTACTTCCTGATCAGAGCTTTTAGGACCACATGCTGTATCTAATGTGTAGCTAGTGTTACGTATTTTCTTCCTGTTAGTCTCGTTATTTATGACTTTCCAAACTGTCTTTATTTTATTTTCTGCTGTTTTGATCTTGTTGCTAATGTGCAGGGCTTTAGCAACCTTGCATGTATTTCTAAAAATTTTTGAATACTTAGCAACATACTTGTTAAAAGTTTCAGTGTTTATAAAAGGCTTAAGGCCATAAAGCTCAAATAGTCTTTCCCTACTTTTTCGGATACCTCTAGTTGCCCAATCACTAAATATGAATTTAGGGCAAATACTTTTTGTCTTCTTTTCAAAAGTTTTATTGAATTCCGTGTGAACTATTGAAAAGAAACGATCATACAATTGATTTATATTAATATCGTCAAGGCTCATAGCACTTAACTTGTTTTGTAGCGAAATATTATACCTATTTAATCTGCTAGAAGTTATAGGTCTAAATTTAATTTGAACTTTTTGCAATGGGGGTATATTACACCTAAAAGTTACAGTTTGTCCGCTATGGTCAGAAGGCAGACAATTTACTATGGCCTTATCTAAGTAATCACAATCGCAGAAAACATTATCTATGCAAGTAGCAGTAGAAGGAGTGACTCTAGTAGGTTCTATAAAAGTGTTGGTCAAGTCAAATGACTTAAAAAGATTTAATAACCGACTGCTATTTGAACTTTCTTCTAAAATATTGATATTGAAATCACCACAAATAATTGTAGATTTATTACTGGCTGCAAGTTTTGCCAGGACATCTTCCATTATTGATTCAAATAAGGAAAAGTTTTGATAGTTTGGGGGTCTGTACACACACACAATTACATGCTTATCTAGCTCAACACAGGACAGTTCGACGCAATGTTCAACTGAGAGACCTACTATGTCATTACGTTGCTTATATTTAAAACAATTTTTTATTAATATTAGGGAACCTCCACGAAGCATAGTTTTACGGTTAAAGCAGCTACCCACCATATAGTTCTCATAATTGATAAGCATTTGGTAATCCTTTAGCCAATGTTCAGTAAAACAAATAATGTCAAACTTACTATTTTCTAAAAACAATTCAATTTCTAATAATTTGGAAGAAATGCCTTGGATATTTTGGTGGAATAATTTCAAAGTGTTCTGCTGAGGCCCTTTTTTACTAACTAATTGAGTGCAAGAAGATACCTTGCTGTTGGTAGGATTAACAATATTGTTAATGGTACCTTCTGTTGTCTCACTTTCTAGTTTAAATTAATATTTGGAGTGAGGCCGGAGACTCCCGTGCCATCCTCAGACAACAAGACCCTATCACTAATATACCCTAAATGAGACCCTAAATGAGAATTCTCCACGGTGACACATGGATCCTCCTCAGTACAATGATTGTAAACATTTATAGCACTAATGCTATATTCATTTAAAGTCACCTGTACATTAGTATTACTACTAATAGTCGCAGTGTTAATAATAGGACTAAACTTAGACATACTATTTATGTCTGTGTGAATATTATAAGCTAATAGCCGAGCTATTTTGTGTCTACATCTAATAGGTAGATACACCTTACCCCGTGTCGACTTCAGTTTACCAACAATAGTGTTGATATCCAGATATATAAGTCTGTCACTATAGTGACCTACTAAAAAATGTACATGGTTATTTAACATATGTATATAATTGTTTTTTCTATTACCCAAATTTTCAAAATAGGGAAAAGCACACAATATGATTTTACCACATTTTAACTTTAACAACTCTGAGACACAGTCAGTAATGTCTTCCTTTTTAATCTTAGAGCTATTACCAACACATATAGTAATGGCAGTATTAGGATTACAAACAGTTTTTGTTACTGATGCCATAACCTGCTTGTAGGTCGACCCAGGCATACAATAATTTTGCGTACAATAACTCAGGTTATTACTGATTAATTTCCCTAGCCCTCTACCTATACTATCAGAGAACATAACTGAAAGATTAGTATCAAGACTATTAGGTGAGACAAAATTACCTAAGTCAGGTATTGTATCTTGGCTAGAAATACAGTCCTGAGTACTCACAGCTAGGGACGGGTCCTCCTTTGCCTCAAGCTGGAGGGCACCATTGCTGGATTCCCTCTGACAAGTACACTGAGTGTTGCTGAGAGTCAGCGAGTCCACTTTGTCTACCAATGCATTTGTAGCAAGAATATGCTCTTTAATTTGATTTTGAGAATGTTCATATTTATTATACAAAGACTTTAGTGATTTATTAAGAGCCTGTATTTCTGATTGTAAGCGCTGAGTGTCAATTTCATAAATGTTTATACTATCTTCCAATTTAATCTGATAGTTATTTAATTTATTAACTAGAGAAACACGTTCTTTCCTTAATTGTATGTTTTTGGAATGGTGTTTTTGTTGTTTCTTGTATTTATTACATTTTTTAATGATTCTATTTAATCGTGCATATTTCTTCATTTTATTAATATGTATACTCAATTGTTAATGTTTTGCTTGTTTTTCCAGTCATAAGTTATTTTGTGTTTTATTGTAATTATTTTATTTTAAATATGTTGATTATCTTTTTAAAAATAATAACTGATGTGTGAAAGAGTGTACACCTTTAAGGTAGATTTTTGAGGAACTATTATAATTATTTATTATTACTTAAGATCTCATGTAAAATGTACCAAAAATCACACCAATAAATGAATTATGAATTATTATTATGAACTAGAAGGTTCCCAGGCATGGTGTAGAACAAAAGAATGATCGCAATAATGAGGAGAACACTTGCCTTTCGGCTTCGTTAAGAGGTGTTTTACACCCTTTATAGGTAGGACCTATCAACTAAGTTTATCTGTATTCAGTAATACATTTTTTTATTTATTTCAGATTATGTGTCGCAGACAGAGCACGTACACGCTATCTTCCACTCCTGGCAGTGTTAGGATTCGAAATAAAACATCAAGGTACTTACTTAATATAAAATTAAAAATATACTTAGACTCACCCTGTTTCACCTAACTTGCCTGTTTTTCCTCCTGCAGTTTAACTTAACTTACATAATGTAAATTAATAAAACCGGTCAAGGGTTCCGTACCATTATCTATTATATACAACAGTAGACAAAACGGCAAAAAACTCACGTTTGTTTATGGGAGCCTCCCTTAAGTATTTATTTTATTTTAATTCATTTACTTATTTATTTTTAAAGTGATTATACAACCAAATATTCTGTGAATATTTCAAGTGCTACCTGTTGCCGTTATTAATATCGAACAAAAAACGGCAAAAAATTCACGTTTGTTACAGGGGTGCCCCGCTTAAATATTAATTTTATTCTGTTTTTAGGTGTAATTGTGTAATTGTAATGTAATTTGTTGTTATAGCGGCAATAGAAATACATCATCTGTGAAAATTTCAACTGTCTAGCTATAAGTAACGGTTCATGAGATACAGCCTGGTGACAGACAGACGGACAGTAAAGTCTTAGTACCTACTATGGTCCCGTTTTTACCTTTTGGGTACGGAACCCTAAAAACAAAAATTGATCTCTTATATAACTATACAGGATGAATTTTTCAAGTGGACCTGGATGGCCAAACCCCAAAC
Source organism: Xestia rhomboidea (assembly GCA_963853795.1). Taxonomy (NCBI): domain Eukaryota; kingdom Metazoa; phylum Arthropoda; class Insecta; order Lepidoptera; family Noctuidae; genus Xestia; species Xestia rhomboidea. The sequence goes on from OY970775.1 coordinate 16,043,776, forward strand.
TAGCTATGTTATTATTTCCCCAGTGTTACACCTATGGGTGTAACACTGGGGCGTTAGCGATAGTACCAAATGGCGTCGATTCCTGGCTAGGAATATTTATTTTTCAAAAATCAGTTCGAACTGTTCGAACTCGAGATTCTTTTGAGTATTTTTCTCTATTCCTCATATTATCAGATTTCCCCATTCACGCCTATTTAAAAGATTCACCATGTAACTATGTCTCTACTTTTATCTCCATCCACATTCATAGGTACCCCCGAATACTGAAACGTCACTCAATATATAAGTAGCACTTATATTTAACAGATACTCAAAAGTGACGTTTGGCCATACGAAATTTAAAGTTTAGGAGCTGCTCAAATGTTAAGCAGCCCTTAAATTTTGAGTGACGTTTCAGTATTCAGGGGTTAGTCACCTACTTAGTTTGAAAAATAAATACATAAGCCCTTATTATTTTCAGTCCCATACAAGCTACTCAAAACACCCTACTGGAAAGTCTGATAGCAGCGGAGAAAGCCGCAGAAGAGCTGCATACCAAGCTGGCATACGTCATTAGAGAGTTTATGGAGGACGGCAAACATGACTCGTCGATGTCCTCGCTGACGCTTGACGTCTCCAAGATTTCGTTGCTGAAGGTATACCATACAATCAAATAAAAGCTTAGTCTTAGTAAACACCTCGAAAGGGGTTGTTGTACACAAATGATGACTTCCCTACCTACTTTTACTACAGGACCAATCCTGAAATCAGGATAACTTTATTCCGTAGCTACACCTCTGGTGTTAGAAAAACATAAATGAAGGTAGCTGTAACCAACAAACTTTGTTTGCCAACTTTATTTTTTTTGGTGCAATTGCCTTTTGGGCTATGTTGCGTTTTCTGCCGTTTAAAGTGGATGCTCCAGGGTAGCCCGCGAAATTCAAATTTTCTTACGTTTTTTGCAATTTGCAGGTCAGTGTCAGGTTGTATGTTGATTAAACTAGGAATCGCGGCTGTAAGACGTATGTAGTTACAGAATTATAATCATCAAAATCATCAATACAACCCTCCAAGCGCATAAAGGTGCAGGAATGACTTTGACCTTGAAAAAGTAAACTCATGAAAAAGTAAGAAAATTTGAATTTCATGAAAAAGTGAGAAAATTAAAATTTCGCGGGCCACCCTGGCGCATTCACCTTAACTGAGACCGTGTTTGAGTTAGCTGAGCGGTGTGGAAGGGGCCCTACTCACTGTCCTAGCGTCCGTCAACGTCGCATGCCTTACCTCTCACGACGTGATACTTCAGACACTTTTCGAGTCAGACGGTAAGCCTATAGAAGGTACTTAGTTAGTAAGGTCCTATAATAGGCACGTTCTATTTCCAGACCAGATAATAAAGTTTTTTTGTGAGGATATTCCCAACTTCGAAGTGTTCTTCGAAGCTGGAAATATCCCCGCAAATAAACTTTTATCGACCAGTGGCGTTCCTAGAGGCTAACAATAGGTAGGTACGGCAGGCATCTATAGCGAGCAGACTGTTCAGTACAGGTAGTAGTTTATATGGGCAACCCAAGCGTTTAGGCTTGTTTAACAGTACCTAATACCGCCACCAGTGGCGACCTAGGCTCGTCATTTATTATCTGAATTCAAATAAAGAACCGACCAAGCGCGAGTCGGACTCGCCCATGAAGTGTTCCGTAGCAGCAAGTAACATAATATAAAAGTTCTTGTAGTTCGTTTTAACAGGTTTAGTGCTGTACCTTTACCGGCGTTGAAGTTCAGAAATCTCTTATTCCCAAAGATTCATCATCTTCTATCACTTTATTATTCACCCCTGGTTTTATTTTCTGCTAAGGGATTTATAGAACTGCAATGTAAATTTATATTTGTGTTCATTACAGTGTCCAGAAGCCTCCAAAGCTCAATTTGCATCAAGCCCAAATCTATCCCGCATTGGCATTGTAAAGGAAGACTTAACAAAAAGCCATTTGAAACGATTTGAAAGCGCTTCAACGTCCAATTTAGCGCCGAAATCAGGAACTGCCAAAGACAAGACAATCTCCTCCCGTCTGCGTCGCATATCTCCTAATATTTTTAAAGGGAAGAAGGAATCTCCGAGTATGAACATTGATAAGGCTAAAGCTACAGATGCCAGAAGTAAACTAAACAGTAAGTTTCTTTTATCTAATGATACTGTCTCTGTTGTTATAAGGTAAGCGTCCACCTGTCCGCATCGTACGCATCGGACGCATCGTAGTATTCTTTGTATAGAAAGTCACACAAGTGCGTCCAACTGTCCGCATCGTACGCATCGGAATCTGTTCAATAATACTACGATCCGTTTGATGCGATGCGTCCGATGCGGATAGGTGGACGCCTATCTTTAGGTTGAATTTTATTAAATGAGAGCTCGTTTCTGCGACATAATTGGTAATAGTTATGGGTTCGACAGACACTTGAAGTCACTTCACTTGTGCGATTTATTGTCACCCGTATTCCTCTTTAATTGGTTTAGGAAAACATCGTGAGGAATCCGGAGGGAAGAATCTAGAAAAAAAAAATGTTCTAGAACCAACAATTCGAGCACATTTGTGTTATCTACCGACCCGTACTGGGCCAGCGTGATGATTGATCCCTTCTTTTACATAATATGCATAGGTCTTCTAATAGGGAGAAGACCGGTGTCCCATATGTGGGAATATTATAGGAGTGAGTGTCGGTTAATAACTACCTTCTTCTTAACATTTTTACAGGTCTATTCAAGCCAAAAATAGTAACACCAGTGCGCACCCCTCGATCGAACATGGAAGCAAGCCCTAATCTCAGCTCATCAAGAAAGAAATTTAGTCATATTAAATCAACTATACCAAGACCTTCTTCTAAGAAAGAATAAAAAGTCATCATTATAGTACAAATTAAAAGTGTTTAATGCAGAACCTAACTAGTTAGCGGGCAGTAATTACAATAAACTAATATTTAAATATAGGTACTATGTTATTTTGTAATCATCCTATATTAACACTTATATATTTGCAACACATTGGGTCAAGTATCAGATGGGTCAGAATTAGTATAAGTTCTTATTAATTTTTCAACTTCTTTTTCTAAAGATTCAGTTTTGCATTCTTTTTTTTTTGTTTTATTTCTTGAATGCTTGGCTTCTTTGTCTCTTCTATACGCTTTTTCTTCAAAACTTTTATTTCTCTGTCGATGCATTGTAGCAGGATAAATTATACTTTCAATCAGTTCTTCTCTTGCTCCCTTTGCGTAACAATCCCCTCTGTTTTTAACAGCACTAGTCTTTTTCACCTTCCTATGTTTTTCAATTCGGACATCCTCTATACTTTCCTCATCACTATTTACTGATTTTAGATCTGACAGTTCATGTTTTGTTCTATTATTAATTTCCTTTTCTTGAACCTTAGTGGTCAATTCTTTTAAAGTGTACTTTTCAGTGTTTGGACCTTTTGCCCTGTCTTTTTTAGCTAATTTAAGGCAAATTGTTGCTTTTGGGTACCCAATGAATTGCTGATAGCATCCTCCCTTTTCCAGTGACACAAAGGGTTTGAAAAATCTTCTGGGGTGTATGTCCTCTGGTGTCTCATTTAATAGCACATAAGCCTTCTTCAGAAATGTTTTCTTGTCAATAGGGTTCTGCATGTGGAAGAAATTTTCAAGCTGATCATGAGACTTCAGTCTTTTCAATGCATTTCTTTGCACAATGTTATATGAAACTACAGCCATAAGAATGAATGCTGGCTCATTGCTAAGTACATGGTCCCATAGTATTAGCCACTCGGAGCATGTTAGTACCTCGCTAAAAGCTGTTTCCAGTATTTTAAGAGCATATGTTTGACTTGTGATGCCAACATCACAAAAATGGGTCAACAGATGTTGATCATGCTCAGCCAGAATATTTTCAACAATAGCCAACACACTTATTGGTGGGAATGGAGCATATTCAAACCATAGCTGACAATAATTCCATAACACGCTGGCCACAGATTCAAATAGTAAAAGAGGATCCTTTTGAAGTACTTTCACAAATGGGAAAACAAAACCAGGTAAGAACTTCATCACACCAAATAAGGGACACCAGTGAGAGAGACAGGATAACAGGCGTTTTAAGCTTTTCAGTGTCACTGCACTGTGGATTGTAAACTGCTTCTCAATATCCTTGTAAGCAGAATGAATGCCTTTCTCAACGAGCGCGGCATAAGCAGCCTTATTCCGTGGAGTATCCAACAGTGACCTCCAGATGATTGAGCGGAACTTATCAGGATATTCACCATATTGCATCAATATTCTCCTTAATCTAGCACTATCCATACAAACACGCATCTTTTCTTCAATTTGGGATTTTGAATGTGCTTGTTCTTGGCAAGCCACCTTATAAGCTGAGGTGCCTGGGACCTCCTTCTTCATAGTTTCTACTACACAGTTTTGACAGTTTTGAACTGAATCCATTACATATGAACAATTGTAGATATTGACTTCACCGAGTTGCAGTATGCAGAGAAAGTATTTTCCTGTAGGACTGACAACAAATCTACGAATACCTGATGATTCGGGATGTATAATATGAATTATCTGTAAAGATTCTACATCTAGTAAATACAGTATACAATCACTGCTCAATATAGCAAGGATTTTGTTTGCGCCACCATCAAATAATTGTGGAATAAATGCTATTTGATGAGCACCAGTTATTTTGTATTTAGACATGTTTATTGACTTTAGGGCTTTCCAGGTATCCATACTGAACAGTATTAACATGTTTGTGAGACCAGCCATGGCCATAGCACGACCATTCATCGTGAAAGCTATACTTTTCATGTGTTTCAATTCACTTGGTATTATCTGCTTCACAGATTTCATGGTCTCGTGTTTCCAAATTTGTACTGTGTCATTTTGAAAACATGCCACAAGGTATTCCCCAGCAGGAGAAAACATTATTTGTTGGATTTGAGCACCGAGGTATGTGTTCAAAGTGAAATACTTGGTGTAATTGTGTAGCTCCCACAAAATAGCTTCTACAGGGCTTGCTGTCAGAAGATTGTTCGTTTTTACATGGTTAGAGAAGGAGATATGTCTTATTGGTGCTGTGTGCCCAGCCAGCGTAAGGGAGACTTGTCCAGTCTCGATGTCCAGGAAGTTCATCTCGTTTTTCTTCGCCATGGCGACAATAAGTGTATCTTGTTTGCTTGGCACGAATTGTAAGGCAGTACACGGTCCCGTTCCGGGTAATTTCCAAAATTTTAGGTCGGAAAAGTCCAAAATAAAAATGTTGCCGGCATGATCCGCACACGCGAGTTTGTCATTGTTGTCGTCGAAAATGCCGCTAGAGAAACGTATTCTTCGGCATTCGCCATTAGAGCCGCGAACCGTGTGATGTAGCTGTAGTATGACACCGTCCTTTGGCTTAGATTTTAACTTTATATCAAATTTTTCTACAACTTCCTGCTCACCTCTCTTCTCTTGGTCCATTTATGATTGTACCAATATTTTTGTATGAATCAAAAAACATGATATTGTCAGATTGTTGACATATTTTTTTCTTAGATTTATCATAAATATTATTTAAAATTTGGCGGAATCGAGCAATCAAAACAAAAACAGAGATTGTTAAAAATTCTCGATGACAGATGAATGACATGACAAACCATTTGACAAACGGACAAATCAAAAACGTCACTTTGTTCTACGTTCGGGTTCGGATAGATCACAGAGTACACACTGTGATTGTTATTTAGGGTAGACTTTCAACATGGCTATGGAAAACCCATTTTTGTTTTAAGATTTTGTTCCATAATGTTAAAAGGTCTTTAAACAAAGTCACCGCCTTCCTTTTATCGCTTTCTTTTCATGATCAGATGTTTTAATCATTTTAGTATTTTTTTTGGAAGTAAGTTTTTTTGTTAAAAGTTTTTTTTTAGTTTATGGAGATTGTATTGAAAAAACCACAGACGTTGAAGTGGCGTTAGTTCTGAAAATGGCCAAATACCAAAAGATCCATGGCACACTGAACTTGGAAGTCTATGGTCGGGACTTAGTTTTATTGAACATGATGTGTATACACACCAAGGGAAGTACCTCTGACTAACATTTATGCTTCTTACGTCATTGTCATTTCATTCTGAGTCAATGTGTTCTTGCGTTTTGTGAGCGCAGGACGTGATACCAGTTTATCAGTTAATTCAATGGAGTGTTTTTAAAGTTAACTTTCGAGTGGCAACATTTACTATCAAGGTAAGATAAAACTTTCAATTTAATTTCCTTTTCGAGTGATTGTATTTACTGTTATTTGAATTTAGGTGTGAAAGAAGATAATTATGAAATGACGTGCACCTAAGATGACGAGTAGGTAATGGGTAATAGAGAAATATGGAAGAAGACGACCCAAAATAAATTGTGTTATTGGCAGGAGAATGATGATTAATGATGTTAGTTAAAATAATAGGTTAGTTTTGATACCTATTTAGAACGCTTAAAACAATCCTAGATATTTCGTCTAGTAGTTTTTATTCATAAAACACTACTTAGAGTTAGGTAAATGGCTAATCGCCTGTCCATACATATTTTGTTGACGACTAAACGTCTCTAAACTTAAAAGCAAATAATAAACCGCTTATCTCTGGACTTTGTAACAAAATGAATGAGTCAATGTGTTATAGGGGTGGACAGGGACAAGTCGCAGTCGACGGCTCGAACTCGTTGGCGAATATGCATCAAAAACTACATTATACAGCGGGCCGAGACTGCTATTACAATAGTATCAGAATGGTCTATCATTGATTTCTTATTTGTTGATCGACCCCATTGTCATTTTAATAAAAGCTCGTAATCTGCTAAATTCACAATGGTCCATCATTGATGACATTGTTGTATTGCCATTATTGTAAAACCTGTTAGTAGAAATGATTTTAGAAAAAGTACTATTAAATTTGAACATCTAATATAATGCAATTTGCATATATATTTTTACTTAATACTTTTTTACAGAAATTAGGTGTGTAATGTAAAATGAGAGCGAAGCGAGTGCGCGTCATGGAATCGTAGCAGGTTCTAAATTTGCATAGATATCTCGAAAACGATGCGACCTATCGCAAAAATAATGAAAATTTTGCCCTCCTTTTATAGAACTCCTGTCGCGTAATTCTCAACATATAAGTAAAAAAAAAATCTTGTTTTTTTTTTTAATGTTACGTGATTTATTTTTGAACCATTCGGAATTATGAAATTCGGAATTGTCACTATTTTAGCAGATTACTGCATATGTCAGTCATTCAATTGTCATTATGTACGAGATTACCATTCTATGCCATTTCTTTTAATGGAGTGTCAGTGGTTGACCATTGAACGGTCACAATGACGCCATTATAGTTTACCAAACTTGTCAAAATCAACAATTATGAAGTCAATGATAGACCATTCTGACACTATTGTAATAGCAGACTTGAGGCCCAGGGTTATTGGTTAAGTCGACCAAGATCCATTAAGGGGTTTTTTTTTCGGATGGGAAATCATCAAATGACTCCTCCCGCTCGGAGGGAGTGTCAGACTTTTACTGACTAAAACCCATCCATGTTCCTTCATCGCCCTTTGTGTACCGGGGGCACGGTATTTCTTGCGAACAGTCCCGCAGCCCCGGCAGTCATCGGCCCTTGCAGACCCCTTCATTTTTGCTGACTCTCTTTGAGGCGCGCGTGGACCACGAACGCGCCGCCGACACGGCCTGTCGTCATGAGACGGATGGACGGCGAGCTAGCCCAAAGTCTACGGCTGCTGCAGATGTGCTTGTAAATATCTACCTTACTTCAGCTATTCCAACAAGGTATAATACTTATGGGTATTATTATCATTAAAATTAATAGATAGAAAAAGGTAAAGGTTAGTAAACGTAGTAAAGTTCTTAAAAAACGGTTCAGTTTGGGGTATGGTTTACACTACAACGCCTTAACGGATCTAGGTCGACTTAACCAGTAACCCTGTTTAATATGCATGCTATTTGCGCCCATGTGTGTGGTTGCTATGTTGTATACTGTAGGCGCGCAACAGCGCTGTTGCACAGCGCTGTTTTCTTCACAGTGCCTCGGCGGTCCGTCTCCGCCGGGTGAGACCCCGGTTACCCGGGGGGGGTTCGTGCAAGTAGTGGGTGTGGAGTCATATTGTGCAGGTAAGCTGCGTGTAACGAGGAACAGCTTATTTGGGTCAATCCGGCGGTGAGGCGGCGGAGGGGGGGCAACCTGCCTTGCAGGCCGCGGGCGTCCGTCGTCGTCCTTGACGGTCTATCCGTGGTACAAGGTGGGTAGCGCAGCTAGGCCGTCAAGGACGACCAGTTCCGCGTTCTGACCCTGCCTGATGGCCTTAATCAGCTCCATCAGCAGCTGGATGGCGCGGGCTGTAACTCCCCTCTTCTTGGCTTCGGTGTCGGCAGCTGGGCCGGCACTGGTGGTGCCGCTCATGGCATGGCGTTCTTTTTGAGGCAGGGCCGGGGGCCGCGCAATGCGCCGCCAGCTGTTGGCCCTGCAGTCGTCCTCGCATCAGGCTGCGTCGGAGCTGCAGAAGGAGTTACAGCCTGCGGCAGGGTCGTACGCAGGTCGTCCGGTAGGTCTCCCTCAGGTGCGGTGGGGGCCTCGGGTGTCTTACCTTTGCCCCCTCGCCTCCTCTTCTTTCCCCTCCGCCGCTTCGAGGAGGGGGGAGCTTCTCCCCTGTTGGTGGGCCCGTTGGCCGCTGCCAACTGCCACTCGCCAGGGGCCTCGGTGGAAGCCAGATCCCTTGGCCCCTCGGCAACCGTTGCCGGTCGCCGTGAGGCGGTTATGGCGGCAACTGTGCCCGTTTGCCAGTTTGCCCTGATCTCCGCTTGGAAAGTGTGGTGAAGTGGCACTTTATGTTGTTGGCGGGATGGTCACTCCCGCAGTTGACACGTGGCTGGCTCGTCACGTGGTCGGGGGCAATCCGGCGCGGTGTGCCCCTCTCCGCAGCGGACACAGGCGAGCGGTCGGTGGCGGGTGGTGTGATGAGTGCCTCCATTTATGGCACCGGTGGCACTGGGCGGGCCCACGTTTGCCCCGCCAGGCCTCAATCCTGACACCTCTGATGTTTAAAAACACGGTGGTGTCAAAGATCCTGCGTACCTCAGGCGTCCTCCTTAGTACGGCGTGGAATACGCAGCCGGGTCGTCCCTGGCTCGCCTTGATGTGGCGAACGTACTCCGGCTCGTATCCCAACGCGCTGAGCTCCTCTTCGATTTCCTGTGGGGTGGTATCCACTGGCAGCCCCCTGATGGCCACCTTGCAGCTGCGCTCCGTCTGCAGTGAGTAGGCGGTGCCAAATTTGGAATCTGTAGACCCAGCGGTTTAGGCTGTGCATTGATTTTTATACTTTGTCACCCCATTTCCCCCTCTTAGGGGTTGAATTCTGAAAAAACCTGAAACCAGTTTCTACTCATTTATCAATAGGAGCACTCCTGTGAAGTTTTGAATAAAATAGTCTAACTAATCTTGTTTCCCCATACAAACTTTGGAGCCCCGTTTAACGGGGGTTAAACGGGGCTCCAAAGTTTGTATGAGGAAACAAGATTAGTTAGGGGGTGAATTTTGAAAAATCCTTTCTTAGTGCACCCCTAAACTACATAAAGAACCTACTTGCCAAATTTGGAATCTTTAGACCCAGCGGTTTGGGTTGTGCGTTGATTTGTCACCCAGTCAGTCAGTCAGTCAGTTTATCATTTTATATATATAGATTAGGCTTCTAAACGATTCAGTGAGTCACAAACCATGCTTGTTTCTGAATTTAGAATGATATCTTGCTGAATGCGATTAAACTTGACCAAATTCGGGAGGCTAACTGTGGAACTAATGGCGCTAGCATAGCTGGTACCCAAACATCGTCATTGGTTGAAAATGTGGTAATGTCATTTTATTTTTCAAAGTAGCTTAACCTCATTGGTCAGATTGACACCAACCATGGTAGCGCCATCTGAGATTTACTTTGCCTTCGCCACCCCATTGAAGTGTAATAGGCGCTAGTCCCAGGCTCCCAGGTAATAGAGGGAAAAATAAGCATATATAATTAAATACTCTGAATGGCAAAACTGCCCGAGTGTACCTTCTCATTCACCTCTCCGATTATTGATCCTATATTTCTGTCATAATCTAAATCCCGATGAATTATTATAATTGTTTCCTTAAAGTTTTACCTTTGTTTTCCTTGCAGTACTTACTAAAATAAATTTCAAAACTCAAACGTGACATTGGCTAAAACTAAAACTAAATTTAGCAAAATGTAAAGGCCGCATAATGCACAAACCGTGCGAAGCCACAAAAAAAAAAACAGTGCCCGAGTGACATGTCAACATTTTGTTATAAACACTGATATTTTGGGGTTTACTTACAAGCGTGATGTTGCGATTGGGATCCTGACTTTTTGAATCGACTGAAGTACTTATGTATATGTAGATGAGTGGGGTGGCTATTAGGTAATAGTACCAGTAATTACCATCGTACTCGACGATGTTACTACTAATAGAAATGCGAAAGTTTGGATGGATGGATGTTTGTCACGGCTGAAGGGATCTGGATGAAATTTGGCACAGAGATAGATATAGTCTATAGTCTGGAATAGTACAGGCTACTTTTTTCTCACACATGCTCATCAAAATTTCCACGCGAAAGAAGTCGTGGTCAGTGGCAACTAAAATCATATTTTATTTAACTCTATAAAGTCCCCTCGGTAATGCATAGGCGACTCGGTTTATTGATCACCATGCTTGCTCATGCGTTATCACGATGTTTCTATTTACTGCGTGGGGACTGGGGAGAAAATCTAGAATTATCTTTTACTTGTCTGAGCCAGTCCGCAGCTACATATTGCGATTTTTCATCACTGCTTAAGCTTGAGGATCATCATCTGCCTAGCCTTCTCCCAACTATGTCGGGGTCGGCTTCCAGTCTTACCAGATGTGTTTGAATACCAGCATTTTACATGGAGCGACTGCCTATCTGACCTCCACAACCCAGTTGGTACTGGGTAGATAATACGGTACCCCTTGGTAAGACTAGTCGTCTCTAGACTTTCGGGCCACTAACTACCTGTAACGATTGTCAAAAATCTACAAATGGCAGACCCGGACCAGCGAGCTTAGCGTGTTTTCGGAGACACGGAGTAAACCCGGTACGTTATGCTGGTCACGCACCAACAGCCGACCGCGAGCTAGGCAAGCGTGAATGCTTAAGCTGGGGGATGTGGTTTCAAAGAACGGTGACGGCCCATAGGAAATCAACACAGGCCCGAAGCTAAAGAAACGTATCTCAGTTATTTTGTAATATTAAATATATCAGAAATATGTTAACACAATTTTGAATATCAGTGGCAAACGGTCTACATATTGCTATTGTATTTTGTTCACTTAAAATATTTAAAAAATATATTTTTTTAATAACAGTTGGACGTAGTTATGCAAAATGGATCCAACCCACAAAAACCGTGATTTGAGTTAGTGTCAAAAATGGCATCTACACATCAACTTTCGTACTTATATGCAAAAAATATCCATATATGCAATAGTATTTTGGTAAGAATTATAAAATGCAAAAAAGAACCACAGCGCATGGTTCCAAAAATAATTTAGAAAAGTCTATTGTGAATTAGATTAATGCACTGTGGTTACTTTTTGTACAAATCAATTTCTTGGTTTGAGGTATCCATGTTGTATGATTCCCAAAAAAATGAATCAAAATAAAGAACCATGATGTGAGGATATTTTTTGACTAAAAGAAAAAAATAATTTAGTATAGATGGTCCAAATAAAACTTTAAATTAAAACGTTATATAATTAAAATGATTGAAAAAAGAAACAATGAAAAAGAAATTTGATCGTTAAAAGTGCAAGTAAAATCGCATTATCGATTATTTTTACCATAAATCTTCACATTCACATCACTAGTTTGTGTCACATAACTAAACATGAATGTTTTATTATCTTTGTCTTACTACTATTTAATAAGCTATTGCTGCTCTCGCGAATGCGTCCCACTTCTTTCGTATCGGGCAGTCAATGCCAAAAGTATTGTGCCGGTGCTTCCTCAATTTGGGTGCAGTTTACGCACGCCGCTGTTTCGCCGTTGGGCTTATCTGGGCAGTCCACCCTAAGGTGACGACTGACGCAGTGGCTGCATACGTCGGCCGGCTCCGTGCAAATCGCTTGCACTGCACCAGAGGCGTCTGGTCTTCGACGCGCACTCTCTGGAGGTCAATACGAAGCTTGCTTCTTTCGAGTGCCCGCCTCCAGATCGTGGGGGCCACACTCAACACAATGCTGTTTGATATGCGGATTTCGAGTCTTTTTCCTGTACTTAATGGACATTCTATGTTCTTCGTCTCCGAGGTCGTGGAAAATCTTCCTTTTCTGGTTCCAAATGGCTTTAAGTACATCGTCGTCGCTCTGTACTGACAAAACGTCCCTAAGAACCAGAAGCGGGTCCCGGTTCCCCACTTCCTCGACAACGAGGTTCTCTCCGGCCGACCTCAGTTGCTTCTTGAGTTTTGACCTCTCCTCCCTTGTTTCGCACCCCATTATAATCTTCTGGTATTTCGCTTTCCGCACCTTTTCCACTCGCACCCAGCCCTCCTTCGCATTCACCGCTTTCCTGACTCACCAGAATCTTATCTCCCGTGTCCATCTCCTGTGTTGAGGAGACAACTACGAAATGCAGCGTGGTTCGCACCAGAGCCTGTGCCCTGGTGTAGCTCTTACTCACGGCTGCAACACTCGCGTAAGCTTTCCCGTAGTTTGACCAATCTTCAGAGTGTTCTTTTATTAGGGAATTGTGCGCCTTCATTGTCTTTACGAGCTCAGTCTGGCTAACACGACCCTCAGGATTAGACTGGGGACAGCAGTCAGCAGCGGGTGCGGCTACCGGTACGGCTGCAGGTGCGAAAGGATTAACTCCGTCCTGCTCAGACTCCTTCACCAACTCAAAAAGTGTCGATCTTGAGGTTGCGAGAGTGGCCCAAATTAAGCTTGACTTGATTAGGCAAGCTCTCGCCTCTTCAGTGCGACTGCGGTACATAGCCTCAGGCTTTTTGGGAGGTCTGGAGGCATCGATAGCAGCTCGTTGCATCCCCGGAGTGTCAGGGCCCCCCTGTGAGGCAGAAGGAGTGTCATTTCTCTGAAGGAGTCCTCCTCCTCGCATCAGCAGGCGAAGGCCCCGCTTTCTCCGCTGATCGCAGCAAGCCAGAGCATTGGGTCCTCACGGTACTCCATGGCACTCCATTGAGAGCAAAAATCAAGCGCACCCCTGTATATAGGAGCTCAACACAACACTATCTACTCGGGAGAAGACACAGAAAATAATAAAATAATAAATCTGTTAAAATGTATATACAATATTAAATAATAGTTATATAGTTGTACACTTGTGTGAGCCTTTTCAGACTCAGTCAAAATTTCCCTACTAAATCACTTTAACAACCCTATCATAAGAAAGCCAAAAATAACTGACATGAAAAGTCTGCTTCATCTTATTCCACAAGATGCAAAATAATTTTACCAGAAGTTAGCGATGGCTATTAGATGACGTAGATGTATTTTCGGGTGAAGTACATTTCTATATTGAAACGAATACCATCGAGTCTAATCAAGAAGCTGATGATAAAACAATTTTTTTTATGTATCTTTATTCTTTTATTATTTGAGAACTGATTTTTTCATGTTTCTATAATTTTTATTATTATTTTTTATTAAATGCTCCTAATATTCTTATAAGTGTTTTACTGCCTCAACTTAAAACTAAAAGATCCATCCCACATTTTTAATGTTGTAAAAAGGAACCAAAGAGATTTTTACTGAAAATAAAGTACATTTATTCACATGAAATTTATTAAAATAATACTATCAGGAAGTATATAAAGATACCCAATATTTAAGTAGAAATTCAAAACAAACTACGGTCTGGTTATTTTGATATATCAATTTTACTAAAACTCTTATTTTCTCAAAAGTAAGTTTTTGTGGCTGGATCCATTCTGCATAACTACGTCCAGTTAGCCTGCGTCATCCCACTGCTGGGCAAAGGCAAAGCAATTATATCTATTGAAAATGACAATGCCATTTTATTTAATTAAAGATTTATTTTAAAATGACGGTGCTCATTTAGATAAATACACAAAAAATACTCCCACAGGATAGTCCGGTTAAGCAGACTACAACCTCCTAGGTTGACCTGCCACTGACAAAATAAAACGTTTTCTGTGTTGAGATCTGTGCGTTTTTATTTACGACATTCTATTTTTAGCTGTCTTTTTAACGGACTTGATTATTTGCTTTGTGAGTGGTTCGTTGATATGGCTGACGATAATTGGGCTGCGTATGAAAGTACGTCGTCGTCGTCGATACCTATCATTATATTACTACTAGCTGTTGCCCGCGGCTTCGCCCGCGTGAAGTTCGGTTACTGTTCCACTGGACCAAAATAAAGGGATAAATAGTATCCTACATGTTAATCAATCACTGTCACAATCACTGTCACAATCACTGTCACAATCACTGTCACAATCACTGTCACAATCACTGTCACAATCACTGTCACAATCACCGTAATCACAATCAACATCATCGTTATCACAATCATCACAATAAATCTAAAATAACCCTGTATAGAAGTCAAATCCACCATCTTCTGGATCTCAAAATAAATACCATATTCGTAATAAGCACCCTTGATAATCTCGGTATCGACACCCATATTGATTTTTAGACATTTCAACCCAATCTCACCCCAATAGGGGATGATGGTATTTCAGGTCCGTCATTTTCAATCTTAAAATCGTTGTTTTTGTAATACACCATACAAACTATTCCAATGTTGATTTTCAGACTTTGTCACCCCATTTCCCCCTAATAGGGGTTGAATTCTGAAAAAACCTGAAACCCGTTTCTACAATAGGAGCACTCCTGCGAAGTTTCGAATAAAATAGTCTAACTAATCTTGTTTCCCCATACAAACTTTGGATCCCCGTTTATCCCTCTAATTTTGAAAAATCGTTTCTTAGCGCACCCCTAGACCACATAAGAAACCTACTTGCCAAATTTGAAATCTGTAGACCCAGTGGTTTAGGCTGTGCATTGATTTTTAAACTTTGTCACCCCATTTTTCCCTCTTAGGGGTTGAATTCTGAAAAAACCTGAAACCCGTTTCTACTCATTTATCAATAGGAGCACTCCTGCGACGTTTTGAATAAAATAGTCTAACTAATCTTGTTTCGCCATACAAACTTTGGAGCCCCGTTTAACCCCCTTAGGGGTCGAATTTTAGGGCACGCCACGATAGTGGCGGTAAGTCCCCTCTTTGAGGAGTGGCTGGAGAGACGCCACGGCGTCCTCACCTTCCGCCTGACGCAGGTTCTTACCGGACACGGATGTTTCGGTAAGTTCCTGCACCGAATCGGGCGGGAGGAGACGCCCGGTTGTTTCCATTGTGAGGATCGACCGGAGGACACGGTGGAGCACACGGTGGAGGTGTGCCCTGCTTGGGTGGAGCACCGCCGTGTCCTCGAGGTGGCGATTGGCGGCGGCGACCTCTCGCTTCCGGCCCTGGTTCGTGCCATGGTCCGGAGCGAGACGGAATGGGACGCCGTCACCTCCTTCTGCGAAGCAGTCATGCTAGCGAAGGAGGTGGCGGAACAGGACAGGGAGAGATCCTCACGTCCCGGCCGCCGCGGGAGACGCCCCGGGCGTCGGGGGCCACGTGGTGGCTTCCGGCCACCGTAGGCGCGGGCCTGTGGACGGGGAGCTATGGGCTAGCTCGCCGTCCGTCCGTCTCATGACGACAGGCCGTGTCGACGGCGCGTTCGTGTTCCACGCGCGCCTCAAAGAGAGTCAGCAATAAGGAAGGGGTCCGCAAGGGCCGAAGCCTGCCGGGGCTGCGGGACTATTCGAAAGAGATACCGTGGCCCCGGAACACAAAGGGCGATGAAGGAACATGGATGGGTTTTAGTCAGTAAAAGTCTGACACTCCCTCCTGCTCAGCCCAGAGCGGGAGAAGTCATTTGATGATTTCCCATCCTAAAAAAAAAAAAAAAAAAAAAAAAGGGGTCGAATTTTGAAAAATCCTTTCTTAGTGCACCCATAAAGCACATAAGGAACCTACTTGCCAAATTTGGAATCTGTAGACCCAGCGGTTTGGGCTGTGCGTTGATATGTCACCCAGTCAGTCAGTCAGTTTATCATTTTATATATATAGATACTCTTTGGTCGATACGTTCTCAGTGAAAACTCGGTGTGTTTAATCTGCAATGAATCACGATTTTCATAAACCCTAACTCGATTGTTAAACTAGATTACTAGAAGTTTAAAAATTTCATTACCTAGCTCCATCACCAGGTCACTTAAATAATTCCATAATTATTAAATCGTCATTAAGTTACATTCAATTACAAATTTTGTAGGTAATTTTTTTAGCTATGTTTAAAATAACAAAAAAACTGAGATAAGTGTGTCTTTTTCGTCTCGGGGTCTGGGTCACAAGTGACCGTTCTTCTTTGAATGGGACTTTTTGTAGGTTTATCGTCTCTCTATCAATACCACCTTTTAATTTTCTTTTTAACTTAGCATTTCTGTAGGTTCATAATCCTTGCTAATCCTACTTCTTTTATTTCAATGTTTACGGCACAATATTTATAGCAACGTTATCATCATTCCAGATCTATCAACATGAAGTTCACGGCATTGCGGCGGTTTATCAAAGGCAATAAGAACGTGTATTCACCCCACATTCTGGAAAACTGCGAACTCGTCATCGACGCTGACAGCTTCTTCAGAGAGACATACATGCAAAGTGGCTGCCAGTTCGTCCTAGGCCCAGACTGCAATGAGTATGCAACCTTCATCATTAACACACTCAGTTCCTTTGTCGACAAAGATGTCAAATGCTACGTCATTTTCAGCGGAGCCACAAAACAGGATGTACCAAAAATAAAAGAAATTCATCAAAGCATCATCAATGATAGAAACGGTATTACCCGAATAGACATGGCAGGATATTTTCAACCCCTTTTCATCAACGACGTACAAAAACAAGTTCTAGAAGAAATGAATATAAAGTATTTTGTATGCGAATATGATTCTATAGGAGCCATCGTGGGAGTAGCCAAAAAACTAAAGTGTCCAGTTCTAACTAATAACGTAGAATACAGTTGTTACGGTGTCTCGTGCATTGCGCCAAATTCAGTGGAACATGGCAACGACACAACAAAATTACAATGCACAATTTACGAGCATGAGAAAGTAAAAACTTCTATTGGTGTTTATAATAAAATGCCAATATTGCTGGCTTTGTTGAACGAAAGTGGTGGCTACCTAGAAAAGCTAGCTGAAATAATTGAAGATGGTGATAGCGATGTTATAAGGCCCGTAATACGATGGGTTAAGCGGCAAAAAGAGGCAATTGTTGTTAGTAAAGTGTCAAGTAGCATAGACGATGAAGCTCAAAATAAGGTTTTTAAGGAAGTTTATGAGAAAATTCAGTTAATATACACATATCCGTTGAGCAATCTTGCTGTGAAATATTTTCAAAGAGACAGAGCTCAGGGTTTATTCAAAGATGACAAGAAATGGCTTACCAAAGGTGTTGCTAATGGTAGGATAGCTGTTCCGTACATCAATTTGAAAAAGAAAGGAGTAATATGTGGATCTTTGTTAATGAATGACATCGAGCGACCCGACGCTTTACTGGCAGCTATTGATATAATCGTTTACAGCCATTGTCTTTTGAAAAACTCTCAAGATTCAGCGATTACCTTTCTTGCGAGGGAGGGCAAGAAAAGTTCGGTAAAAGAAATTGTAACACATTGGGATAAAGAAATTTCCAACACAGACATATTTACGAAACACCGTGTTGGTAAGAAATCAATGTTACTAACGAAACAGTCTGACGCTTTCAAACAGTTTCTTGAGGAAGTTCTACCTGGATATGATTACAAGAAACCACTTGAGGACGTGTCTAAAGAATGCTGGGTTCTTATAATAACTCTAGTGTACTTTGTTTTAAAGAAAAATAAGGACTTTATCAAAGGTGCTTACTGCGTTCTCCTATCGTATTTAATGCTTGGTCCGATATCTAGAGTCGTAGAAAATTTAAAAAAGAATGGTCCCAGTTTGACAGTTTCAAATACCGCGAAGGACGCAGAGACTTTTTATAATGGTTTAAAGTTTTTATTCGAAAAAGTTAATTTAAGACTAAATTATAATACTACAATAATTCATAATCTGTCAGAATTCCAACATTGCCTTCAGCATATGAATTATTTAAATAAATTGTGTGGTGAAAAGATCCCCTGTACTGTTTACCATGACGCTTATAATGCTACTTTTATTTACAACACATTTTTGTTTGTGGATAATAAAAATGAATTGATGAAATATTTGGAAAATAGATTTAGCGGATCAAGTTGTTTGGATATTTTTAAAAAAATTGTTACTGCTTTTGATAATTGTCTGTCAGTAGCTAAAGTATTTGCAAAAAATAAAGTTGTTAAGACTGATTCGGTTGGTCAAAATATGAATATACACTGACCTGCAAAAATAAGTACTACACTTTTGAATTTCAATTTTTCCTAAACTATAGAAGTTAGAGATTAAAAAAAAAAAAAAAAAAAAACGTTATAAAGCAATTTTTATCAGCTTTCTTTGAAACTATAGACAAAATTAAATTATTTTTCGAGTCTTTTTTGTTTCGAAAGTAGGTATATCTTGTGTACTTAACAAGTTATTGCAATTTTAAAAGTGTGATACTTATTTTTACAGGCCAGTTTAGTTTATTCTCATCAGAATGGCGCTAGTACACAAACTGTTGGTCAGGAGGAAGTTGTGCAAAAGGGACCTATAAAAAATTCTCACGTTGTCCTTACGAACATTTGTTAACGTAAACGCTACCTACTTATTTAGTCTAGATTTTAGGTCAATGATTAAAGGTACCTATTTATTATTAACAAGTCTATTAGTGTTTAAGACATAATACAGTTAATACTACTTACATTTGACATAAGATTAGTAAATATTATTTCAGATGAGGTTGATATATTTCACTGTAGCCTGATGAATTTCACAGGAGTAGCACTGAGTCCATTGATAAGGTTTAGAGGTGATTATTAATTATAGGTATTTTGCAGTGGCGTAGCTAGTCCTGGTAGGGCCCTGTATCAATTTTTTGGGGGCCCTTTGACGTGAGTTGAGTGCGGCGACGGCCAAAAAGAGGAGAAATTCACAAATTATTTTTGCAAAACGTAAGACAATAGCACCCTGATATGCATCGATTTAGCTTTCATTCATTTTACTAAGAGAATAATTATGTGAGCGAGCAAAACAATTAAAAAAGACAAAAAATATGTGCAACTGTGATCATGACTAGCATAGTTTATGACTTACTAGCTGATGCCCGCGGCTTCGCCCGCCCGCAAATTATATACTAAAACCTTCCTCTTTAATTACTCTCTATTAAAAAAACCCGCATCAAAATCCGTTGCGTAGTTTTAAAGATTTAACCTTTTGACCGCCACGTCAAAAACGAAAAAGCGTGCCCTCTGCGCAAAGCTATGAATTCATCCTTTAATACTTAGAAAATGGTAGTGAGTTCGAAATTATATCGATAAAGCACTAACTATTTATTTTTTAGCCTAGAGTATGTTTTTAATAAAAGGTCTATACCGGAACAATGTAATACAGGAGTTTTTTTTCATCCCGCTTTGTCTTTTATCACAGAAATAATAATGATATGTGTCACAGTTTCAGCGTTAAATTCACAATTCAAAATAACAATCGATAAAACCAAGTCAATACCATCACAGCACTATGTTCAATCATGACTTCTTGTCACCTTATGATGACAGTGGCGTAGCTGGCACGGCTTTTTTAATTTGCTCGCCTCTGCACTAGAGGTGCGCAACCGATATTTATTAATAATATCGAAATAATAATAGGTATTTTGTTTTAATGGTTGGTCATGGTCATAATAGACTAAACACAAAAATATGGATCTACGCACAGTTAAACTTTGCATTTTTGGCACTTATAACGAGTGTCAGACCGTTTTTGTTTTGCTGCACATATTTTGCATCGCTGACTTTTGCCGGTTAGTATTCTAACAGGAAAATGCTCTAAGGCATCATTATCTAATTTAAAAAAAAGTACATTTAAACGAGCTGTGGTATTTTGGTCGTAAAAATACGACCCTGACGAAATCGTCATGGACCCGAAAATATTTGTCGGATTAATCCGACGTAAGTGGTTAAATAAAAGGTTAATAATGGATGACCGCATCCATTACTACTAATATTTAATAACAGTAAAGGAACTACTCTATTTAAAAAAAGAACGCGTTGGCGTCACGGGACTGTCAAACATAGACGACTGTGGCGTCCCCGGCACAAACAATACAACAGTGTGATACAGATGGGCATTACAGTCATTACAATTAATCGATAATCAACTAGCACTCGACTTTTATAGAGCGCATAGTTTAGTATTGTATTTTTTTCTTAATTTATCAAACATAAGAGTTCAATAGCACTTGTTTTATTTATTTACTAGTGCAGAATTCAGAGTCAATTAAATATAACGTAGGTTGCCGTCGAGGTCGATATTCTTGTTATATTGACTGCTACCTACATCACTACGTGTCCTGTTAAGGTGACTGTGGCGTCGAGGGCAGTATGTTTTTCGAACTCTACGACTGGTTTTCTTTTTTGTCATCTTACGTTATTATAGATGGAATCTAACGAAAGCAATTCACTTCAATTAAATTAAGAAGAGTGAACAAAACAATGCTGTTTTATGACATTTATTTACGTTTAAAATTCTGTCACGCAGGCGCGACCGTGGCGTGCTAGACACATTTTGGTTTGTCGTATATACACAACTGTGGCGGTCAAAAGGTTAAGCATACATAGGGATATAGTGACAGAGAAAGCGACTTTGTTTTATACTATGTAGTGATGAAGAGCTGAAAGAGAAAATAATAGCATCCTGAAAGGGTTTAAA
Source organism: Xestia rhomboidea (assembly GCA_963853795.1). Taxonomy (NCBI): domain Eukaryota; kingdom Metazoa; phylum Arthropoda; class Insecta; order Lepidoptera; family Noctuidae; genus Xestia; species Xestia rhomboidea. The sequence goes on from OY970775.1 coordinate 16,064,792, forward strand.
TTTCCATGGAAAAGCGAGCTCGAAAAATTGGTGCTTTCTAGACCACGACTGGTGAAACCTCATCAAAGAGCGAGCGAAGTGAGCTCGAAAAATTTGAGCTTTCTGGACCACGATAAGTTATATTTTGTTTTTTTTTTTCGGGAGAAGATTTTGTGATTTTTTTCCTCATTGAATCAGGGGACCCTTGTTACTTGGGGGCCCCATATCACTGATATACGGCTGTTACGGCGGTAGCTACGCATTTACGTATTTTGTCTCTTGTATCTGCATCTTTGTGGTAGTAACATCGCATTAGCTGTTATGGTGTTATTTACGTAATTTTAAATAAATAATTAATTATTACATGATTAGTCAACTATTTTGTTGAATTTCTTGTTTCGTTATTTACTATACAGGATATTTTGTACCTAACCTACCTACATAATTCTAAAAAAAAAGCAGTTTTCTCAAAAAAAATCTATGAAAAAATTACATGTGAGTTCAGAATGATGTAGATAAGATAAGTAAGATGTAGCTAACCGTTTTATCGCCTATTTCCCTTCTCCATCCTACCACCTTGTTTCATGTTAAACTATTATTATACATAAGGGATATACCTATTGTTCCTAGTTCTATGTTTCTCAGTAAGAATCTATAAGCCATTTTGGCAGTACAAATGAATAAATTCATTGTGTTTATCAATTTTAGTATTACAACTACAGCGTTTTATTCTAGCTGTGACGTGTGATTAGGATATCATAAGAATTTAATACATACTTAGAATATAATTGATTACATCTTTTTAATTTTAAACTATTCCCTTTTAGATAATTTTACTTTTATTTCAATGAGCATTGCAGAACGCCGTTGTGTTCCATCAAAACACCGCTGGCGGTGGGTCGCATTTGTTTACGGCTTATAACCCCAATTATTTTTAGTGGTGCCGTATTTTCTCCGTAAACTGTTTCGTTTTTTCACCTCTCGGGGAAATGCGAGTTAATTTGACGTAAAGCGATTATGGCGGACACGCCGACAGCGCAGGCGCAGTACGCCATCAGACACGAACCGCGCTCCCGCGCACTCGCGCCCATTCAAATGGAACCGTGACGTTTGGCGCGAAATTTAAAATGTAACAAACCTTTCGAACACCACAAAACGTCTTTGTTAACTTTTGGACCAAAAGATAGCAAATGATATTAGTACTTAACAATCGAGTTAACTGAAACAAACACTAAACAGATTACAAAAGCGAACGGGAAATTAATAAATCACGGTTGAATTCTTTGCTAACGACGCGTTTGCAATGCGGTCTAATAGCGACAGTAAAATCTGTTTTCTCTGAGATTCCGCGAGCGTGTGGTCCGTGCGTTTCTGGTAGTCGAGCATATGCCGACGTACCGGTTGGTGGAGAGTGCGGGAGTGCTCCCTCGGATCCTGCGCGCTGTGAAGATGTGCTTCCTGAACGTGCTCCGTTTGCACGTGTCGCAGACTCAGAGACAGAAGCGCTTGTACAAGCAGTATATGGAGCAGCTGGCGGGGGCGTACGTGGAGAGGTGCACGGACCTCAGTTCCATGCACTGGGACCGGAGATACAGCTACAGGGCTCCGTCCCCTGAGTGGCGGTACTCTCTGCCGTGTGAGGACCACTGGTGCAGCACTGATGGGTCCAGGTCGTGCTGTGGCTCGGAGTGCACGGATAGCGGGAGATGCTCGTCTCCTTGCTGCTCGGAAGTGATCTTCAACGGCGGACACCATTTCAGCGGGAAGAGAACGCCTAACATGCATGTTTGTCATCCTATTTGCTATCCTGGAAACTTTGGGTGAGTTTCTTTTCGATTTCTTATTTGAAAGTTTGACGATTGAATTTATTACATTGTACCTTGAATCTAACTTTGTTATCTACATAGGAGATTGTACACAATATTAATCTTCAGCTCATAAAATTATTTATCTAGAGTTTTTTAATGAACTTGTTATAATCTGTTCTCGTTATAGTCGTATTCATAAAACGAAGTGCGAAGCTAGGAAAATGTTTATACTTTATACTGATAGTCTGTTATAAATAGATCTCTACAACCTTACGGTACTCGTATTGTATTTGTAAAAGTAAGTACTTAATTGTTGTCTTATCGCAAGTAATAGTGAATAAAAACTATGGGAAACGTTGGTGTACACATATGATTATTGTCTACTTTTTATCTTTAAAGTACAATAGAATTTGCAGTGTCATGTATACAGTAAATATGGTACTTCTGTAGCTTTACTTACGTGTAGTCAATTATTCGAAGGAATGATTAATGACATTCTTTATAATATTAAAAGCACTTTGCCTACTTCGTCTGTCTTATTTCTCATATGAAAATTGGGAAATTTTGGGCGGGGCGTTCAGTAAGTCAGACAGAGATAAAAAAAAAAAATCGACAGATTATAGTGACAAGCGTTTTTCTGATTTATTCTAAAAGCTCTTTGTAATAATGTTATAGCCATGTGACAGTCGTAACAGGTGGCCCGTCAAAGGATATCGTACCTATTTAGCTAATACCTAACTGCAGGGTAGTGGAGTTCAGCAGGTACGGTTACGTATCTTTCTGATATCCAGTGACTATCAAGCTTCGGTTGTACACCGAACTTTGATGACAACCGTGAATGTCATAATATTGGTATTACGTATTGTGATACGTAATACTAATATTATGACATTCACATTCTGAGTGGATATCACTTTACGGTGACTAACAGGGTCATACATAATACGAAACTAACCTTTTGACAGTTAATTGATGGACACTGAGCCCATCAGTTACTATCATTTCGAGCCAATATACGTAATAGCCCTACTGATCGGTAGTCGCTCCTTGTAATTCAGTTCCATCCGGTTAGACTGGAAGCAGATGCAGATGGCAGATCATATTATTGCAAAAAAGGGTAGCTTATTATGATAGCCTATGAAAATCATATCGAATTAACTCTGTTGTATTTTATCGTGTAAAACCGTAATTTGTCGATCTCGCACCGGTCTCTAATAATTATCATAAACGAAACACGTGGTTAGCAATATTAATTAGCTGTTCATTACTAACTCGGAAAGCGTGCACCATAGAGTATAGTAGTAATAAAGGCGTGCACTGAGGATCTTATTGCAAATGTTCTGATAAAGGTTACTGTCACATAAAACGATTTAATGAATAAGATATTAATACACTCCTGTTCGAATTTCAAACCTGTTTTTATGATTTTGATAATTATGACAATGGGACATTGACACAGCAGTCAACTGGTAGACCTGTGGTAGCCTCAACTTACGAGTCGTTAGTTTGAATCCAAGTAGGCGCATTACCTTTTTTTTTTTTCGGATGGGAAAAAATTTAATGACTCCTTCCGCTCTGGGCGGAGCAGGAGGGAGTGTCAGACTTTTACTGACTAAAGCCCATCCATGTTCCTTCATCGCCCTTTGTGTTCCGGGGCCACGGTATCTCTTTCGAATAGTCCCGCAGCCCCGGCAGGCTTCGGCCCTTGCGGACCCCTTCCCTATTGCTGACTCTCTTTGAGGCGCGCGTGGAACACTCCTGTGCCGTTGACACGGCCTGTCGTCATGAGACGGACGGACGGCAAGCTAGCCCATAGCTCACCGTCCACAGGAGTAGGCGCATTACCTTGTGTATATTTAATCAAAACTTCAATGACCTGAGACATCGTCCAACCACGCATTGGGCCCGCGTAGATATATATTACGGCCCACTCATACTAGCACATGGAGGCCGGTTTCCCTGTAGTGGGAAACTGGAAACTTATTTGCTAATTATACTATGCTACATCGAACTTTCTTCATGGAACCTATTATCAAAGTGGCCAGTCAGTGGCAATATCGTTTCAACTCCTATAGTAACGCGTAGGCTTTCTTAATAACCAGTACCCAGTTAACCACATTGTGTAATTATGTATGAACTAGCTCATGTCCACGGCTTCGCCCGCGTGGAGTTCCGTAATTGTCCCACGGGATCGTACTACCGGGATACATAAGTAGTATCCTATGTGTTAATCCAGGCTATAAACAATGCCTGCCGGGGCTGCGGGACTATTCGAAAGAGATACCGTGGCCCCGGAACACAAAGGGCGATAAAGGAACATCAATCGGGGGTTTTAGTCAGTAAAAGTCCGACCAGAGCGGGAGGAGTCATTTGATGATTTCCCGAAAAATTAAAAAACTTTAACCGAATTTCACTCAAATCCGATCAGTATAGTTTTTGCGTTAATGAGTAACAAACATCCATCCATCCTCACAAACTTTCACATTTATAATATTTAGTTGTATTGTCATTTCGCTTCTATCTCTTTTAACTCTGGTTTTAAAGCGTGACATAATTATGAGTGGTTATGGTGTCATACATCTTGTTTAAATGAGATGCGCACTTGTTTCTCCATTTTTGACGTCATTGCGCTTTTCTCCTCATGTTTTGTAGCTAAATGTATATTTTTTATTGTTGTGTGGTAATATAAGTACCTACCTGGGTCTTGCTTTTAAGTGTATTAACATAGTTTTATGAAGTGAAAGAGCCGTCAATTAGTACCGGATCAGCTGGGACGAGAGTTTAGATTTAATCTTGTCGTTGGTCGTTGTGAATTGTACCTTTTTACGTAACTTTTAGTATTTTATGTCTAGGACTAGGTATTTAAGTTCTAACTTATAGTGGCGCACTGACATAGCTAGAAGATGACGTGGCAGAAGATAACGGGACGAGCTAGTCAAAAACAACGACCTGTAGGGCTAATACGTATCTCTGTTGCCAGCTCGAAATGATAGTAACTGGGTTCAGTGTCCATCAATTAACGGTCAAAAGGTTAGTTTCGTATAGACCCTGTTAGTCACCGTAAAGTGATATCCACTCAGTGTGATACGTAATACCAATATTGTGACATTCACGGTTGTCATCAAAGTTCGGTGTACAACCGAAGCTTGATAGTCACTGGATATCAGAAAGATACGTAATAGCCCTGCAGTGGTCCACATTAGCCCTGGATCGAAAGATCTGAAAGACATGGGGAAGGCCTTTGCCCAGCAGTGGTATGGAGGGTCTAAAAGTAATAGTAACAGTAAGTAACTGTCTTACGACCGTTACTACGTAAATAAATTCCTGGATTTTTTTAAGTAATGCGCCACTTCCTCTTTCACAGCTACTGTATCTATAAAACGACACAACTTTACCTCTGCTTACCCACCCATACAGAGATTAAGAACGTTCGTGACAAATCCAACATTGTATACAGAAAACATGTCTTAGACAAACATTGTTTGCGTGAAACAAACGTCGCGTCGCCTTTATTCATTGCGTATGCACGCTCCGTTGCACAGCGAATGCACTGAATGTTTCTTGCAAAAGGTTAATATCCTATGATGTTATGAAACTAAATACTAATTGGCAGGACCTTTTGAGGGTTACCTGCCGAGTGTCCTTTGCTTTGAATGTAAAATAAGGGAAGTTTTTTAGTTAAATCATGGACAAAATGCCGTAAGTCCAAACGAATGATTAAATAAATCTAGAATTATAGCTAATAAGTACCCCAATTCATACTATTGTAAGTTAGGTACCAAGGTTGCCAGAGGTCGGAAGTAGGACATTTGAATTTTGTGGTTCAAGATTTGATGGAAAATTGCCCATCTTCCTTTATCAGGAATGTTATTTAGCATTTATAAACGTTTTTGTCTCTGTAAGTTAAAAATATACGTCCACTACTGAATAAATAAAGGTGGCGATTGTTTAAGATATATTCGAAAATTAAAACATTTGTTGTTTAAAAACAACCTAACTCCTTGAAGAATACCGGATAGAACATACGTATGCTATTGGTGTTTTACAAGGGTGTGTGTTGGGCCCTCCTTTTTATTCGTTTTTCTTACATTGAAGATCTACTCACTACTCATCTGTGCGTAGAGTGCCAACCCTACTATTGACGCCCTCATTAATTACCATAATATGCAACAGCTAACAAACAAGCTATTAATTAGCGTACCGATACATCTGAGATGGGCAAACAGTTTTGTATTTTCATGTGTGTGCTCTTTATTAATAGCCGACGTTGTAATTAGTTTACTACCGGAGTACCGACTTGGGAATCTCTAAACAGACTTCGAAACCAAGTCGACCGGAGCAAAGACAATCTCTACAGATCCGTTCATGGTCGGCTCAGAGCTCAAGTGCGTATGCGGCGTCTCCACACAGACAATTGCCCACCTTCCATCTAGCACCTCATGCTATATGCCCACTTGCGAACTTGATCGACCGGAGCAAAGACAATCTCTACAGATCCGTTCATGGTTGGCTCACACCTTTTTTTTTTTTTTAGGATGGGAAATCATCAAATGACTTCTCCCGCTCTGGGCTGAGCAGGAGGGAGTGTCAGACTTTTACTGACTAAAACCCATCCATGTTCCTTCATCGCCCTTTGTGTTCCGGGGCCACGGTATCTCTTTCGAATAGTCCCGCAGCCCCGGCAGGCTTCGGCCCTTGCGGATCCCTTCACTGTTGCTGACTCTCTTTGAGGCGCGCGTGGAACACGAACGCGCCGTCGACACGGCCTGTCGTCATGAGACGGACGGACGGCGAGCTAGGCCCGCGCCTACGGTGGCCGGAAGCCACCACGTGGCCCCCGACGCCCGGGGCGTCTCCCGCGGCGGCCGGGACGTGAGGATCTCTCCCTGTCCTGTTCCGCCACTTCCTTCGCTAGCATGACTGCTTCGCAGAAGGAGGTGACGGCGTCCCATTCCGTCTCGCTCCGGACCATGGCACGAACCAGGGCCGGAAGCAACAGGTCGCCGCCGCCGATCGCCACCTCGAGGACACGGCGGTGCTCCACCCAAGCGGGGCACACCTCCACCGTGTGCGTGGTTGGCTCACACCTCAAGTGCGTATGCGGCGTCTCCCCACAGACAATTGCCCACCTTCCATCTAGCACCTCATGCTATATGCCCACCTGCTCACTTGATGATCTGATTACTGTATCAGTGAGCGGGGTTGGCGTGGCTGTGTTTTGGGCTAGACACATTTGAACTTTTTGCGATTGATACGCTAAAAAAAAGAAGACTACCGGAGCAGACTTGTTCTTGAGCCAAATGACGTAATTCGGGGACGTCTTTGACCAGGCATACCTATACTTTTACAGGACGGTGTTGACAAATAGTATCTTTCTAAACATTCACAAGAAATAAAACATTTTTAAATACCAAGAATAATTTAAGACGCTACCGTACTGCATGCCAAATACAATTTACAACTATTTCAAGAAAACAACACTGAGAACCGTATTTATTTTAAATTTACATAAAATAATAGAAAGGCCACATAAACTTTAAATAACGGTGTTACCATACCAAGGCGTTTATTATCACTTATTATACGTGTGTACAGATAAATGTTGGCAACACTGGAACGCAATTATTCGTCGTGATGATTGGAATGGTAACATTGTGGTATTGCGTGTCAGCTAAGCTCGTTATTATATGTAACATAATAATATGTATTTATTATGAGAGAGTAACGAATGTAGAAAATGTGGCCCTCGTTAAAATTACTTAAAGTAATGATACCTACTCACACAGAGGCGATGCTGTAAGACTCACTTTTGCCTTGTTGTTGTACTTTCGCTTACTTACTCCCTTCGTGTGTTTGATGTTAAGAGATAAGACTATTATTGTCCCAAAGAATAGACTTGTTTGATCACCGTTTTGAGAGCAGTGCTAATGAAATAAACAACACAAAGTAATGCCAGGGTTCGAATTTACGACCGGGCCGGACTATCGCGCGTCGGAGTCGTGGCCGTATCTGTATCTGTATCAAGGGCGGATCCAGGGGGGGGCATGAGGGTCATGACCCCCCCCCCCTGGGCTGTGTCCAGGACCTAGGTAGACCATTAACTAAAATTGTTAAACAATGTTTTTATATTTTTTGTCACAATATAGATTTTGTTTAAGTACTTTCAATATTTAATTAATTTAAGGTGGTTTTTCCAAGTTCATAAAGGTGCAGGAATTACTTTTTCAAGGTCAAAGTCATTACTAAACTCAAGATAAATAAAATTATATTCCTTTTGCAAAACTAGCAAAGTTTGAACTAGGTGTAAAAGTTAAAAAAGGTTGACGATCTATTATTTCGAGCGACGTGTACTGTACCTACTTGTGAATGTCCACAGTCGAGTGAAAGTTTCATCCCAGAAACAAACAAATATTATTCAATGACTAAACTTACACTGTAACTTACGAGATATCTTCCGAGATTATAAACTATTCTAAGCTCTCGGTATTTCGTCGCGACAGAGCGTAAGTTTACGTTTATCACATCTGACATCAGAATATTGTTTAATTTATAAAGTTTTAATATTGTAAACTTTGCGTGTGCCTATTCTAGGTAATTTTTAGATTAAGTATTTCTTATTGTTATTTTTTTTCTCTCAATGTTATGGAAATGTTTCTACGCCGATAGGTACTTACGGCTAAACATGTCTGGACTAAAACCATGTAATATCTTGTTTGTATACAATGTTTAAACAAATAAAGAAATCTTATGTTCTTATGTATCTTATGTTCTTCAACATGTACATCCAAAATATTAATATTGTGTCATCCTGCGTGCTTAAGTTGCATGTAAACACATGTTTTAACAAATTAATAAAACTATCTTTATCTTTATTTTATCTTATCTTTAGTTATAAACTGTGAAAGCCTAAAACAGTGTTTATTCAATAGCATTCATAACCTATTTTGTTAACATCAATTTTAAGATAAAGGCAAGGTTATTAAGGCAGCACGACCGAATTTTGCTTAGATATAAAGTAATACAGGAAAAAGAAAGCCTATTAAAGAACAAAAACGAAACGAATGTACCTTACCTAAGTAGAAAAAAAAACTTAAAACAAAGATGCGTCTCGTAACAAATGACAGCTAATCTCGCGTGTCAGCTCGAAGTGCTGTCAATAACGTTGGCGGAACGGCATCAGTGCCAACAGTGCGTTACACCCGCCGCTGTATCTTTTTATCATAAGTTTTTCCGGGGAAAACAGCCGTTCATCCACGTAGCGGAATACATTGCTTTTTAATTGTGATGATCGGGTTCCGTGACGTTGACGGGATTTATTTAAATACAAAGTGTAAACGGACCCTTCTCACCGCCGTCAATCAAGCAGTCAGTCTGTACATCAAACGAAGTAACTCTACGCAAAAAGATTGCTGGGAAACGACTTTTTTGGGGTGAAAATCACGTTTTACGGTAAAATTCAATGTAACGCGTTCAAAGCTATGATATGCTGAATAGTACGGGGGTCGTGGAAGCGTTTAAAGTAAAGTTTAAATCATTAAAAACGTGTATTAAAAAAAAAAAAAACTTGCGATAAAGTGGAACCTTGATCCCAATATCTCCGTAACTTAAAGTTTCTCAGTTAGGTATGGTCTTTATAGAAACAAGATCATAAAGAAATGGGCCCAATTCATAACGAACAGTACGGAGCGCCAAATCTGTTGGTTCTGTTTATAAAATTGCATAATCGACTAAAATCGATTCGATCCCAACACTAAAGTCGGCCAACTTTTCTTTTTAATTTCGTGCGGACGACACGGTGCATAAACAGTGCCGGGCCTTATTGATATACTTTTTTAAGTAGTAATATTTTAACTGTAGTCAAAATATTACTATATATATATTACTACTCTGCTTACTATCTCTATAAAGTCTTCTATCGTCATCTGTCTAGTCTTTTCCCAACTATGTTAAGGTCAGCTTCCAGTCTTACCCACCACGATAAGCCGTTGTTTCCGGCAGTCATTTTAATATCTTTGACGTCGATTTTGAAGTCGTTACAGTTAGTCAGTGGCCCGAAAGTCTGACATGATTGTCATCATGTCTGACCAAGGGGTATCGTATTACCTAGTAGGTACTAACTGGGTTTTGGAGGTCAGATAGGCAGTTGCTCCATGTAAAATACTGGTATTCAGCTGCATCCGGTTAGACTGGAAGCCGACCCCAACATAGTTGGGAAAAGGCGAGGCAGATGATTATGACGAATAATAAATAGTGTTAAAACTCGATCCATTTATTTCAAAGTCAAGGAATCGACCAGTAAAGTTAGTCAAAGAGTTGAAGACGTGAAGATCTATAAGGAAAAGAACCAATTGACAAGATAAATATAATTTGTCAATTCATTATAATTATCCGGCTTTTTTTAAGAAAAAGTTTACGGACATTAAAACTTTATGGAACAGTATTGTTAGTTTGTCACTGGTATACCGTAACTAAAACGACAACTATCGAAGATAATCAAAAGAGCGCGAAAATTACAATTGTAACGCAACGGAAACGTGTTGCTTTCATTTTTGACTTATTTGCGCTATTTATATTTTAATGATTTTTTGTTAGGTACTTGATTTTGCGTACCTACCTGTTATGACGGCAGAATTTATCAGTAACAGCCACGAAGGCTGGATTTGTGCCCAGTTGGAGACAATAGGGTCGCCCCCTATTATACACGAGACACCTGTGTCTAACCCTTGGGGTTTACAGGCGTGATGTTCTGTAAATCTTTGACTGACTATTAAAAATATTCAACATGAATGTATTTTGATTTGTTTGTGAATGATCAGCCGCGCCATCAATATATTTGTTGTGATTCTGAGACGTATTCGTTGAAAAGATGAATGGTTAGTGTGAAAAAAAATTCATGAATGTGCTATCTGTGGCTATTGACTTGTTTCCTTGCTAGAAAAAAAGTGTTTCACGCCGATATATATGATACTTACTGAAAATGCTAAATCATGCATGCCTGTAAATCATAAATACATAATGCCTGTCTGATACGAACGACGAGTGTGTAACGACAAATACATTACTAGTAGGTACATAATAGTGATGCGCGATCTGATTCGATACTTTAATAAAGTATCGAATCAACTCGGATCGATATAAACGGATACAATAAACGCCTGGATCGATACATATAAGTACCGATATCGGAATAAATGGATCGTATTGCCAAGTTTTGCTGAATTCCATGATCAGTCAATTCAAAGGAATAGCAAAAGAATTCCTGGAGTTTTGCTTAAACTTTTTGATTAAACATAATTCATTATGCAAGTATCTTGTTGATGCAGGATTCAACTAGCACAAAGGACGATACGATTTGATTCTTGAAGAATCGAATCGAAGCTATTGGATACGATCCTAGAATACACCGACCACTGTTTGGCTCTGCATCATCCAAAGGCATTTTCTACAACAACAACGGTAGAAAATGCATAGGACATTAAGGGGACTACAGGAGCTAAACGCGAGTTTTATAATGCAAAAAAGCGTATGATTCAATGCAATAAATAAAACCAGAAAAATATATGATATTCTTCAAGATATATGCTAGTATGATAGTGTTTCGAAAACATAATACATCTAATTTTACTCAATACAAACAAAATCACAAAAAACAACCCAAAAAAAAACAACAAAATATTTCTTTTAACGAGTAAAAACCATGCGATCATTCTGACTTTTTGGCAAATAATTTTACAAGCAACATATTAGCAAGATAGTGTTTTATTTTTTTAGTCCAATTAATAGATTTTTTGTAAATCGCAAAAATCCACTCATTTTGCACTATTCGGCACTCAGTGACTGACGTAACAAGCACTTTGTAGTGCAAGCTGATTAGAATTTTATTCTAACAGTATTTCAAACGAAGTTTGAACCACTACAAATAGAGTTGCTAATTTAGCTCCTGTAGTCGCCTTAAGTCTAACCGCCACTGCACTTATGGCAAGTTGTTAAATAAATAATGTAAAAGTATTGATAAAAATGCAAGTAACATCCCTACACTTGGTACATAAATGTTACAAAGTGCTGTGCTGCTGGTGCCAGCCTGTGGAATGGTAAAAACTGTTATACTTACGAATGAAGTTTCGTAGTAGGTACTTAAGTGTTGACTAATTGTAATTAACAGGCGTTTCCTTCAAGGGTACATAAATTATTCGTAATACGAAACTAAACTTTTTACTACCAGATGGCCATGCGACTAGTGACACGCGACACCACTATGAGAGTGACTTTTCAAAAGAGGATATCTACCTACATTTTATCTATGGAGTTTATATGTTTAATAAGTATGTATTTACAAACCAAAAATCTCTATCTCCATCTCTATCAACTATCTGTGTCCACGACACAAGCCTCGTTGCTTAGTGTGGCACTAGATGGCGCTGTGTATAATGTCCAACGAAATTTATTTATTTATTATCTAAATCATTTTTCACAAAATGAGAATACGTAATAATGGAGATATTTACAGATATTTACCATAGAAGGCCACTATCGAGTAAACACCATATATTCGTTTATTTACTGGATAAATGAAGGAAACAAATTATTAAGTAATACTTTGTTTTATTGTCTACCATATAAATTACTACACTTTTTTAACCTAGCTTTAATCACTATTTATTCAACTTAAGTTTTATTAAGCGCGTCCTAATGGAAGGCCATTATGACAAGGAACAGGGCTCCAAACAAGGCCAATACTATAAATCAGTCGTTCAATTTAAAAATAGAGTTGTACCTAACAATTATTATATCCGCTTTTACTAAAACTACATAATAAGCTCTTTCATTTAAGCGACACATTAAATGCTTAATATATTTTTAATATATCATGCCCGAATGTGGCAAGCGAATTTTCGAAAGTCTGTGAATGCAGATTTGTTTCTTTTTAAAAATAAAGGAATGTTTCATTAGAGTAAAATTTGTTATCTCCAGTATTTAGAGTTACCTTTCAGGTGGCATAGAAAAATTCCACCCTGTATACTGTTATAAAATTTGGGAGTTGACTTTGCGTATTCTTTTTTAAAATAAATCTCTTTTAATGTACCTACCTAGGAACTGATGTAACTGTGAATCTAACTAAAATCTCATAGTACATAAGTGTTTAAACAAGAATAATCATAAAATTGTGCGTAACATTCGCCAAAATAACTTTAAACTATGTTAATGGCCACTTGCAAGAAACGTCGACATTTTAACAAGATTTATGAACATTAAAGTGTTTACAGTTAACTTGCGGACTGTTTTATAGCTAATATCACCAGGGTAATAGCCCATTACGTGAAGGGCAGCTGTCCAATGAAAGTACTAGTTTGTTGAACCGCTAGACCATAACGTAGGTAATCGGTTTTCACTCGGTTTTCAATTACCTCTTCCAACATGGAAAAGCGGCTTCTTAACCAATATTATTATCGATCAAGCCAATTTGTTTTTATTATTTTATATTACTCAACCACTTTCTAGTTGTATTATTTAACTAAATTACTTTATTGCGTCAACTTTCGTAGGATATTGACAAAGAAAGTGTTTAGCGCCATCTGTTATCGAGTAGCTGAAGTAGTGGGACAGTTAGTTTGAGCGTGTTATGAATTGATGATAGATGGCGCTTCGAATAAGTTACGTAGATATCGCAACAAAAATGTTGTTCATCTTTGCATTGTGTTAGTGGATCAAATATCATAAATAATGAATGAGTCGGTATTACAGCTTTTAAGTAAAAATGTTTTTTATTATTCAATTTTTCAGGTAAGTAAATTCAAATTGAATTTGTCTCCGAGTCAATCTCGATGTAAGTAGATAATTATTGAAAAGAGAGTGGAAATTTAACACACCATATTTAATCTCGAGATTCAGTTATGTAGGCATGTGAGTAATTTTTAAATTACAGTATAATCGGAACGAGAAAATAATCAGAATTGTAAGTGGCTGACTTCATTCCGACAGATGCACGATTGGCTACAGCTGATTTAAAAAGAAAACTATTTCACTAGGTTAACCTTGCTCTACTCATCCAACGTGTGAAGCGACGCGTGATGTTATAGTTATATCTTATAACTAAGTATATGTTGAGATGGCCACTCACTTGGGGTCCCGTTCGCCCTAACTGTAGTCTGTGGAGCCGCTGCGTTCCAGAATCATACGTAATTCCATTAAAATTTGTTTATTTTATCAACGGTTGGCACTAATGGCTAAGCAGTGATAGCCTAGTGGTGTGACCGTCGGACTGCCAAGTCATAGGTCTCGAGTTCGAACCCAAGGCACGCACCTCTGAATTTTCGGATTCATGTGCGTATTGTATAATTATCACTTGCTTCTGTGAAGGAAAAACATCGTGAGGAAACCAGCATACCTGAGAGATATTTCTCGACGGCATGTTATATGTTGTTGTATGGGCGGCTTAAAAAACTCTGACACCAGGTTAGGCACTAACCACACGATAAAGAAGAAGACTAATGGCTGTTCAGCTAAATGTGTTTGTGAGTTAAGTGATTATAACTTGCTTTAACATGAAGCAACAGGCAGAATACAGAGAACCTGCAATAAAATTAATACCTACATCTTAAAGAAAACATAACATCACGACTGTAATCCCCGAATTAAGGGTTAAGCAGAGGTGTGTCTCTGATCTATCTAATAGTACACCCCATTTCGGAATTTATGTTAAAGTGAGATGTAATATAGGGCGAACGTATTACCTTAAACCGGGTACAAATTCAGGCTCCGTGTGCTACTGACAAAATGCTTGACCGAAAAACCCAATAACACTTTGTCCAACTTGGGAATCGAAGCTAAGACCTTATGCTTGGCAGTCATGCGTGCGACTACTAGACCACTGAGGCAGTCAGAAGATCATAAAGATACTTGAGTAATAAGTAATTCTAAATATTATACACTGACCTGCAAAAATATGTACAACACTTTTAAATATAAATTTTGCCTAAACTATAGAAGTTAGAGATTTAAAATAAAAAAAACATATAAAGCAATTTTTATTAACTTTCTTTGAAACTATAGACAAAATTAAACTATTTTTCGAGTCTTTTTTGTTTCGAAAGTAAATCTTGTGTACTTAAAAAGTTATTGCAATTTTAAAAGTGTGATACTTATTTTTGCAGTTCAGTTTATAATGTGCGTGTGTACCTATATTGTACTCAAAATACAATATCTTCAGCACAATAACTTATTGTTCTAAGTTAATCGAGTGTTTATACTGTGTGTGTATCATACAGATTCTGTTAGGCTATGACTATCTAATTGATATATAATCTTAATACTTTCTTTGTTTCAACGAACAGTCATTAAATTGTGTTTAGTTTTGCTTCAAGAGACACAGATGCGTTGATAATAAGCATTGTGCAACTATGTTGGTAAACAAAAGAAAATTAAGTAAACATTGGTAGATTTAGAGCGGTTTCCGTTTAACCCGTGAAAATACGGTCCGGAATAGTCGTAGAACTATGTCTATGGTAGTTTATAACGCACTAGATCCGGCTTCCTTCATCCGATTTTGTATCGT
Organism: Xestia rhomboidea; assembly: GCA_963853795.1. NCBI lineage: Eukaryota > Metazoa > Arthropoda > Insecta > Lepidoptera > Noctuidae > Xestia > Xestia rhomboidea. The sequence continues at coordinate 16,080,131 of OY970775.1, forward strand.
AGTGTATTTTCACGGGTACGGTTCGGACGCAGTGCGAAACCGCTCTTACGGTTAGCCTGCGTCATCCCGCTGCTGCACAAATGCCTCTCTCTACTGTCCGTTGGTTTTGTCCTGCTCGTCTCTCTTCCTCTACTCTAACCTTTGGTCTCTCCATGCCTCTTCTTCTTTCGTGTCGATGGTACGACTTGATTATATTTCTTGGACCCAGTATGTGGCCACGTTAATCGCGCCTGTTACGTCCTCTAAGGTGCAGGTTTTGGGACACTTCAGCAAAGGGACATCATCTGGTCGGGTGCACTGCATTCACACTGTGTGTCGTAAGGATCTTTAAATCCCCATTTTGCCAAATTGTATTTACAATGGCCTACTTGGGTGCGCATTCGGTTAGGTGTTTTCCAAACAAAAGGTTTTTTTTTCAAATCGCTCCACTTTTGGAGGTCCAGCTCGTCCCGCGATCGCCCAAATAGCCAACTCGTACTACTGACAAGATGGCATCTATTTCCGGCTTAGCAACATTGAGCAGAGAACAGTGGTAACGATCCTAACTTACTTATATCTCAGTGGTCACTTGCTAAAAGAACTTTACGGCATTATAGGTACTTCATCAGAGTTATGCCCGACTCGTCACCTCGTCATCGAAAAACAAAAGATCATGACACATTCACAATAACTGTTTCAAATATTTTTATTTTCACAGTATCGACTCGTTATCGATGCTAAAGTATCGTCAAATGAACAAACGATACAATTCATTTTATTATGCGGTAGGTAGGTTTTGGCAGTCTCGTCTTCTGTTGTCCCGTTTACAAAACTTGTCTTAATAAGGTGTTCCTTATTAACACAAGTTTTGTAAACGGGACAACAGAAGACGAGACTGCCAAAATTGATGCATCACTTACACAGTTGATCCTTTTCGGTTTGTTAGTAATCAGTAGATAATTAAAAAAAAATGATTTCTATCATCACCATTACTGCAACTCTAAGTTAGTGTACCAAAAACGGTACACCTCATAAAACCTTTATTTTTACTTTTACGAAAACTAAGGCTGTAAATCCTATGTTCCCAACCAATGGTAGGCCCCGAATATGGTTCTTTTTAAGTACTTACATCAAGAGTACGTAATCTAATTAGAAATTGAATCTACTTGACTATAAATATTTATGTGATATAGTTACAAACTGGTATTTTTTATGCCTACGTTATGTAATATTTTATTATGTTGTTTTCATTACATGATGATATTTTAATTAACGCGTTCTTAATACATAACTTTTCGGTGCGTAGGTATTTGGTTTTTTTCCTAGGACATCAAGAGATTTGAAAGTTACGGCCGAGGGCATAACTTTTGGTCACTTTTTGTGTAGACAAACGTCATCACCATAATCATTATTCTGCTCTGTCCACGAAGTAGACACAATAGTTAAACAATGGCGTCTTGACCTAATCGGTCATTTGACAGATCATGATTATCCCAAATTACATTGGTTGACGTAGCTTATTGTCTTCTGTCAAAATCGCCACAATATCAGCGGTTTTTTATACATTGTTTACCATGTTAACACGCACGTACCTACGTACGGTACGTACCTATATTATATAGGGTGTATAGCACCTCTTAACGAAGCCGAAAGGCACTTGTTCTCCTCGTCATTGCGATCATTATTTTGTTCTACACCATACCTGGGAACCTTCTAGTTACGGAGATATTGGGGGTCAAAGTTCCAAATTTAAAAAAACCTTTTCTTTAAATACACGATTTTAATGTAAGATTTTTACTTTAAACACCTCCACGACCCCCGTACTATTCAATCCATCCATCAGCACAATGTTTTGAGTGCGTTACATTGAGTTCTACCACAAAACATGATTTTTCACCCCAAAAAAAAAAGTCGTTTCCCAGCGTAATTTTTGCGTAAAGTTACTTAGTTTGATGTACAGAATGCTTGGTTGACGTCTTCGTGATGAGGTGGTTTACACCCTGTATATTATAGATGTGGGTTATAAAAAAAAAAATTAACTCTTGTTGGGTTTTTCCATTAGGAATTTCTCAGTAGCAGCCACAGAGCCTGGATTTGTGCCCGGTGGATGGCAATGGGCTCGCCCCTATCGTGATTTTTCTAATGGGTACACCTCTGCCTAACCATTCGGGGTTTACAGTCGTTATATTATGTATCATGATTCTTGCAGATAAAGATTACTAACTTATACATTGTCTTTTCAATGTAGGTTTCATAGATAAATTGTTTTTTTTTTTTAATTCAAGAACTTGTAGAACAAAACTTGTTGTACTGCATCCCGTTGGCTTGTTCTAATAGTGGAGGTATCGGCTCTATGGTCTAATTACCTGACAACTGCCGCTAACTGTGAGCCGAGCCTGTACAATTACTGACAGAAGATTTACTGTTAAACTAATAATAGATACTTACATATATGTATAGCGTTAAATTATTTGCAGTAGAGGATGTACAAGAAAATACCTACATACAGTAGGTACTTACTACTCGTCAGGGGAAAACATGATATTTAACATACATAACATCGCGCCTCTATGCCTCGAAGGGTTTGGAAGAGGTGTACAGTCGTGGTCTTTTCCGCCTGATCAGTTAAATTTAATTTCGCATAAATCATGCGGAGGCGCTGAGCCACGGCCCCTTAAAGTTTAGGCCTATTAGGAAAGCGTCAACTTTGGCGCGGAAAATAACAATAACTCTCGTTTGGCGTGCGTCGTCAGTGCGCTCGGCCCATTGGTATCTTTTCATTCGTTATACAAAGTCAACGGGGCGGAGCTAAAGAGCGTTTCTATGTTGTAAGTGAAATAAGCTTAGTGGTGATCAGGCGGGAGTGTCCTCGATAGTACCTAATTAGGTACCACATTTGGTACACCCACATTTCGCCAGTTACATAGTATAACATAATATTTATGAAGAAAGAAAAAGTGTTTTGGCTATGTGTAGAAATTAAAATACTGTAATAGGTGCGCCCGCGGTTAACTGGAAGCCGACCCTAACATAGTTGGGAAAAGGTTAGGCAGGCGATGAGATTATCAAAATAATCGTTCCGTTATTCTTCTCCATTCCTGGCGCCAGAGTTTTTATGCCGCCTGTGGGCCTCTGACTTGGCTATACATACCGTCGAGTAAGCATGCATGCTGGTTCCCTTAATCATACAATACGCACACGAATCCGACGGTCACACCACTAGGCTATCACTGCTTATATTTTAAGAATATATTTCTATCAAACATCGTTTTAACCATATTATTTTCATTTTCATTTGACGCGAACCTAGAAAGTCAAGGTCGTTCAATGTCCCCCAGCTGTTCTCCCAATAAAAACTGAACTCAATAACGGATGTAGCGTACACTCACAAACACAAGTGTTTACTGTAAGATCTACTGTGCATGCTGTTGCGCATCCCGCGCAACCGGTCGTGCAGGGTCGCTTTCTTCAGAAGTACACTCGCGCGCAGAAGCGGTTCGTAACGCTTCGGTTTTCTAATAACTGATGCTAAACGATGTGGTGGTGGGTTATTGCGTTAAGTGGTGCTGTGGGATTATGGTGGTGGACTGGGTGGGTTAATTAGGTGTGGTTGGTATGGTTTCTAGCGGCTACCGTTTTAAGTGGTGCGTTGTAGGTACACTTTCAATCGTCAAGATCGCGGGAAGTTAATGGATAAGGGACGCACAGAACAGAGGGAAGTGGCAGAAGAAAGGGAAGGCCTATAGCCAACAGTGGGGTATTCCGGGCTGAAATGATGATGACTCTTTAAAATTTGGTGTGATATGGCGTGTGAAAAGCCCACGTTAATGCATATTACTATTGGTAACTTCTACGGATTATTACTACAGTTATTTGATTTAATAAAATAAAAAAAAAACGAAAAAATATCGTAGTAACTTTGGAGATGCAGATAAACAAAAAAAAATATTGTAAATATACGTTATTTAAGTACCTGAACTGATGTTAAGGTAGGCCGGCAGGCAGGGCAGGGCAGGGCAGGGCAGGGTTGACAGGCTGTGCAAAACTAGACAATACGCTGCAAAAACAAACCTTGTGTATTAGGGGAACTCCCCCTTTGTCATCCTACTTGTCATTTTAAGTGACATTGTCCCTTTAAAATTAACTAAAAATATAAAATAAAAGCCTTAGTTTAGGGTCAGCAAGTTTCACCGTGCCTGTACAGTCACCGATATTTATAATCTAGAGAGAAATATTAGAAAACCGTCAGCCGTCACATTTTCGCTTTCGACCAAACGTAATACCCGCCTCATTTGAATTTCTTAAGTAAGATGGCCGCCACAGCTGTTTTATACAGATTCATCAAAATAACTCGAATTTATTAACGAGTGAAATGTTTGTTTGCTATGATGAATATGATTATGTGATTAATTCCTAATTAATTCGTCTTTTGCGAAATAATTTGTTAGTTGAATATTTTGCATGTTAAGTATGAATGAGTCTAATGAAGATTGCACTTTCGGATGTGCAAAGAAAGGAAACAATATGTATTAATTTAATAATTTATTAATCGACTTAAGAGGTTACAAGTAATATTTTATTACTCATGTTTTTTTTTTCTCCCATATTTTTTTTTTAAATTATTATGTAGAGTGATATTTGCCCCTATGTCAGGGCAGGATAATAATCGACAGTTATAAATAAGAAATCGGTTTGTTCAAAATCCTCAGAAGTAAATTATGTGTGAAATTATTCGTTGAGTTTATTTGATTGTTCGAATTATCATAACGTGATGCGTGTTATAATATGTTATGTATCTCTCTAATCAGAATTTCTGAACTTACGTAACGATGCTGTTACCTGTGAGATACTAACTAAAATAACATTTTGCTTTCTGTTAAGGCGACTACAGGAGCTAAATTTGCAACTCTAATTGTGGTGGTTGAAACTTCATTTGAAATACTGTTAGAATAAAGTTCTAATCAGCTTGCACTACAAAGTTGTTGTTACGTCAGTCACTGCGGGCCGAATAGTGCGAAATGAGTGGTTTTTTGCGATTTACAAAAAATCTATTGATTGGACTAAAAAAAAAAAATACTATGATGCTAATATGTTGCTTGTAGAATTATTTGCCAAAAAATCAGAATGATCGCATGAATTTGAGTATGGTTTTTACTCGTTAAAAGAAATTTTTGGATATAAGTTCGTGATTTTTTTTTATGGAGTAAAATTAGTTGTATTGTGTTTTCAAAACACGATCGTACTAGCATATATCCTGTACAATATCGTATATTTTTCCAGTTTTGTTTATTGCAGTAAATCATATGCTTTTTGCATTATAAAACTCGCGTTTAGCTCCTGTAGTCCCCTTAACTGAAGGTATATTCATGATAGCATTAATTGTTTGATAACAGTACCTAATTGACCGAAACCAAACCACACTGAATTGATAAAAACCCTAAGAACTTACCTCCCTAAAATGTTTCTATCTGTCCATAAAAAATCAACGAAGAAACCTACGCAGATCCATATGTCAGGCATTATCTGCCTGCCTTTTCCCAACTATGTTGGGGTCGGCTTCCAGTCTAACCGGATGCAGCTCAATATCAGTATTTTTCATGGAGCGACTGTCTATCTGACCTCCACAACCCAGTTAGTACTGGGTAATACGATACCCCTTGGTAAGACTGGTGGTCAGACATTTTTGGTCACGGACTACCTGTAACGACTGTCAAAGATCTACAAATGACAGCCGGGACCAAGCTTAACGTGCTTTCTGAGGCACGGAGGAAACCCGGTATGTAATGGGTGGTCACCCATCCACAGACCAACCTAGGCAAGCACGGCTTAACCTAAAGATCGACCCGAGCGGCTGTTATTATTTAGCCACGGGCTCCTTATGTCAGTCATTGAATTTTTTATTCCGATGTAAAAGCGAACATCAGCAACTTTCCTCATTCCAAGGGACTTTTACTTTTGCTGCGACAAGATGAATTGCCTTATTTACTTAACTCAAGTTCCAAGGTAATCTACATAATCTTGTTTTTTTGGAACGAAAAAGTTGAATGACGATCGATTTCTTGTACAAATAGTTGTTGATGAAATTGAAACGGGAGACTAGTGTAGTTGGCAATACAAGACATTATATTTATCTTGAGAAATGTTAGTGACCTAGGTGTAAGGGGTCCATATTGGCTCACCTAAAGTTCTTTACCCGAAATTGTTCTTCCTAATGATTTGTAATCCGAATGATCACTCCTCCTAAAATTTTTCATCCTAAACTTTTAATTCATACTATTTGTAGTGCTACCGGCGATGTTCACAACACTCATGTTTCCGAAAATTGTAATTAATAATATCATTATTGTAAATATATTTAAACTCCTACTGTTTTTGATCAGAACGCTTTTATCCCTAAACATAATTACCAAAATATTTCCACTCATACTCAGAAAGAAACATTTACCAAGTGTAATAACTGTGTGTGTGTTATTACTATAAAAACCAACTGTTTAGAATGTGAAAGGTCGTTTCACTGATTTTTGTCTTAAATGAATGAAATTCAGGTCAGAGTGTCGTCTTGGGGGCACTATGAAAAAAATACTTAGAAAAATTTCGCGACCAATTTCGAGGTAGTCCTAGTTGGTCACAGTTCTAACCTATGGATCCCTTCCACATCGTATTTACGACAAACGGTTAAGTTACGCAAAATTAATGTATATAATACTGATTATTATGAATAAAAAGAAATCCAAACAAAAAAGATATGTCTTTGAATAATAGTGTAGAAGATGGTTATGTTGAGAAAATATAGGAAAACAAATAAAAGTATAATAGATGTTTATTGCTACTGACATTATGAAGTTGAATGCTTCGGAATTAAGAACATTAGAGACAGAGTAGTTAGGAATTGTGATTGTTAGGATGAAAAATGTTAGGAAGAACATTTTCGGATTTCCAATTATCGAAGTTGAAAATTTAGGTGAACTTTGGCGCACCCAGGTGTACGTATTTGAGAAATTGAAAAGGTTGGTGGTATTGGAAGGTTAGGTCATATCTTAAGAAAATATTACTTAACTTAAAAAAATATTACTTAACTTAAACTAAAATATTACTTAACCATACTTAATATTCCATACCCAAATAGTGCTAACGGGACCCTATTCCTAAGACTCCGCTGTTAAAGCTGCCGCTAGATGGCGCTGTACCAACGGGTTCGTCCTATATTGTGACAACGTGCTACTACGGAACCCTACACTCCGCGTGGCCCGACACGCACTTGGCCGGTTTTTTAAATATGAAGTGTTCAATATTGTACGTTGGCAAGGAACGGTTCGTTTGCGAGCTCGCCTCGTACTTGGCCGGTATTTTATTTTTATTTTTCCATCAATGATATCGCTGATAAACTGTCCTTATGCAGAGGTCCGAAACCAATATACCATCCTATAAAGGGTGTAAAACACCTCTTAACCAAGCCGAAAGGTACTTGTTCTCCCCGTCATTGCGATCATTTTTTTGTTCTACACCATACCTGGGGACCTTCTAGTTACGGAGATATTGGGGGTCAAAGTTCCAACTTTTTGAGAACTTTTTTTTGAAATACAAGTTTTTAATTTAAGATTTTTACTTTAAACACCTCCACGACCCCCGTATTATTCAATCCACCCATCAGCACATTGTTTTGAGTGCGTTACATTGAGTTCTACCACAAAACATGATTTTTCTACCCAAAAAAAAAAGTCGTTTCTCAGCAATAATTTTTGCGTAAAGTTACTTAGTTTGATGTACAGAATGCTTGGTTGACGGCTTCGTGATGAGGTGGGTTTCACCCTTTATACCATCTACAAGTATTATATTATCTGTGCATCTACCGAAATAGCTGTGTGAACATAAACGCAGGTTTCTGATCATCGTCTATTGTTCTAAGTACCGCCATGTTGTCACGTTGCAACAATTGGTATTGTCACTCTTTGTTTTAATTCTTAGACATCGATAGTTTGTAAATGCGAGCGCCTTGCGTAATGTAATTTGTTTATTATTTTTGTGGAAATGTTATAACATCAAACAAATTAGTGAAGCATCCAATGCTCTTTTAAATTTGTAGGTTGTTACTAAGAATAAAGAATAGACAATAAAGAATAATTACTGGTGTGAGGTTCATAGACTCGTATTTATAAAAAAAAAACAACTAAACTTTATATGAATCTGTCACGGATTTCAGAATCCTTTTAAGAATCACGTTAAAAATTTAAAATTCTTACAATAGACTTTATGTTCATAACCATTAAGTCAATTTTAAGATTTTTTTTTTTTGTAATTTTAAGAATTCTGCTAAAGCGGCCATTTTAGGCCCGCTTGGAGTCTAAAATGGCCGCTTCATAATAGGATACCTCATAATATAATGGTCACAGGCGCAATTAATATTTTGAATTGTCACTTTGTGAACTTTTGACTGTTATAGGACGGGAAGAAACACCTCCAAAAACGGCTTCAGGTACTAGGGATCGATAAATGAAAGGCCTATTGAAGTGGAATTTAAAAAATATTGGCCTTAGAAACACATGTTTACATCAGCCGTGATGTAAACATGTGTTTCTAAAGCCAATATTTGCGCGCTGTCATTTAATTTTTTTCATGACTTCTAATTATGTAATTAGTGTTTACATACATACATAAACTCGTGCCTTTTTCCCCTTGGGGGTAGGCAGACACCACAGAACCACCTGCTACCATTCCTTAAATACTCCTTTTACCTTATCCACGTTCATACATCCGGTCATACACGCACGCTGGTTGCAAGTACTACGCACCTGGACCTGTCTGAAGAATCTCACCAATAGGGTGGGTCAGTGTAAGTCCTTCATGAAATAAGTGTTTTTTCCCTTTTAATGTAACATGCCAGTAACTTCTTAAATGCCCGTAAAGGGGCATCTCTACATACTATAAACTGCCTATAAATCATGATCTGTCAAATGACCAATTTGGTCGAGACGCCATTGTTTAACTATTGTGTCTACTTCGTGGACAGATCATGGGTACAAACACTTTCTAATTTACAAGAATCAAACACAGGGGCGTCGAATCACCAACCGAGCTTGCGATCACCAGACCACTATAGGTCTGATACATAATTAGATGTTCATTTGCAATAATTATGCACAATGTTATGCATGGGTTGCCTTATGTATTTATTTTCACGGTTTACAAGTCACAAACAGGTTAGTAAGTCGATGGGGTAGTCGTGTATTTAAATTACTTTTACTGGCTAGTTATAGTAGCTTTTACCAACTTGATTTTTGCGTTGTTTACACTTTATATTATAAAGAGGAAAGATTTGTGTTTTTGTATTTTTGTATGTAACGAATAAACTTAAAAACTACTGGACCGATTTCAAAAATTCTGTCACCATTAGAAAGCTACAATAGCACCAAGTAACATAGGCTATAAATTATATTGATATCATGCAAATTAGCCGAGCTATCACAATTTTCGCGGACGAAATGCTAGTATGTCATAAAAGGAATATTCTTCTATAGATTTGATCAACTCGAACTGCTTTGTCTTCACAAAACACCTCCCCTTGTAATGCCCGAATTGGGCAAAGGTGTAACTAACAAGAACACTCACATTTCGCTAGTCCCATGTAATAGGGGGCGTGTCTATTGCCATCAACCGGGCTCAAATCCAGACTCCGTGGCTGCTACTGAGAAATTCCTGTTGGAAATACACAATGACACTTTGTCCGACCCGGGAATCGAACCTAGGACCTCGTGCTCAGCAGTCGCGCCTGCGAGCACTAGACCAACAATGCAGTCCTGCTTTACCTTTTTCAGGATACCTAAATAGCTGCCAATTATGAATCTATTTCCGTTTTGTTCCTAACTCTAACCTAACAAAGGTATAGGATTTGATCCTCTCCTTCAAAGATGAAAACGATTACCTCTAAAATAAAGTTTAATATCACTGACCCCGAGTCAGACATAAAAAATATTTGTTTACGTACTTTAACAAAGAGAATGAACTTTTTAGTCAGGCATAGAAGTGGTGTTGTGCTAGTGCACGTGAGGTCCTGGGTTCGATACCCAGGTTGGGCAAAGTGTTAGTGGGTTTTCCACCAGGTATTTCTTTATAGCAGCAACGTATGGATTTGAGCTCGGTGACAATAGCTCTACCTAACCCTTCGGGGATTACAGGCGTGATGTCAATAACTATCTGTAATTCTGTTGTCACATCATTATGTCAGTGGATTTTGTAGAAATTTCATCAACAATACAACAACAACAAACAATAGGTCGATTTCATCCTAATTTATTATCTTTGTCGCCGTTTACTGCTGAAGTAAGTGTTTTACTACCTAGGTACCATTAATCAAGAGAAAGTATTTTTATAATGGCGTTTAGATTCTATAATCTAGTTTATTTTCTGCATAATTATAAACAATAGTTACATAAGTACTAATACTCATGACTTTATCTAATGGGGGTAGGCAAAAACTACAAAACGTATCCTTAAGTATAATGCTCCTTTTGCCTCGCCCACGTTCATACATCTAGTCGTAGTCACACTCGCAAAACAATACGTTACGTACTCACAAAGTAGGTAAATTGCAATTGAGGAATTTTATTCGAAGATTTTAGGTCTGAAGTTTGGCTATTTGCTTTTTCCCTAACTGCTTTTCCGGGTAATTAGGTTTCACGAACTTTCAGAATTGGGATCAGAGCATCTTAATTGAGGCCTTCAACTCCAACAAAGCTTAAATCGATTATTTCTTCTCCAATTCTTCGAAAAAGACATCGTCTTGACCTAGCAAAAACGCTTCACATTTCAGATTAATGAATTTCTAAAGCTCACCAGTCTGAGTCATCACGAGAATGACCTATAATGTGTATCAAAAATCAAATATTACCGTAATTCCGGGTCTCCGGTAACGTGTAAAGACGTACGGTAACTCCTACGTAACATAAAGTACGATACTACCGCGAGATAATCTTCGTTCGCGCATGTTGTGCACGCATTCGAACACCGTCTGACGCGCCGCGATCACGCGTCTCCCGCGCAAATTGATCCGCCATGACTGTTTTTGTATTTTTTTTATATGGTGCCAGTGCTTGAAAACTTTTTAGTGCTGTGATAAAGTTTATAATCAATTTATTGTCGTTTTGGATTTGACTTTGGCCTTGTAAGTAATTTGTTTATAATATTTTTTTGTATTTTTAACGGTATGTTTTAGTAATTATTATAATTAGCGGTTATATATGCTAAAGCTATGAAAAGTTTTGCATTGTAATTTCTGATTAAACGTGTTCATTTGCTAATATATAGGTAATATATTTTCTCGTTTATTTTTTGTATTAGGTACAGAAGCTTTTAGGTAGGTACTTAAACGTAAAATCAACAAAAAAATGGAATACTACGTCGAAACTAAAGTAAACTTGATGATTTCTCGACCTGTACCCAGATTGATACCAATGTTTGAAACTAAATGACGTAACGAGGCCAAATGCAGTTTTTCGCGACCTTGAAAGTAAGATTAATCAGAGTGATAAAATGAAAAACCAAATACTAGTTAACTACAGTATTTCAATACAGAAAGGCAATTAAGTTTCTCAAAGATCTATTTCATTGAAGTAGTTCTTAAAGAGCCATATCATTGAGAAGTTTATTGCATGGTAATGCATTTCCCCCGGTCTACTATTACTACTAGGTGCTTATTAATGCAATGACAAGCAGTAAAGCTTTATGCTTTACTTTCGTTTGTAAGAGGAAAATAAACTTTTATGTTTTCTAGCGTTTTTCACTATTTCATTTATCTATGGCCAGTGGAATGCTAGACCCTGAGTCCATGTAGGACAATTCGAAAAGAAAATGTATGCCGAAAAGCCAAGAAAAACGATAACTGGACATAGAAGGTGAATGTAGGCCGAGACAAAATTGCTTTCAAAGCGTTTCGTCAGGGCTTTAGACGGATGCTCCTTACAATACGCGCCGTGTCAAGAAGAACCGCTTTCTGAATCAGGCTGATCCAACTGCCCAACGACATCCTCATCATGTGTTGGTCGAAACTCTTGGCAAGCCTCGCTAGCCATGTCAATATACTCAGTTCCTATTATTTGATCATTTTATTATTTTGGTTTTTATTTTTGTATTAGCTGTGTTCTATAATGCCATTATTATAAGGTTTATATCAGAGGTAAAACAACTAAAAGAACTGTAGTTGCTATCAAAATCAGAATCACAAACCGCTAGTGCAATTCAAACCTACGCCTGCATACCTAGACACCTCAAAATGTGTCAAAGTTCACACCTGACGACACATAAATCATGACGTCAGGGCCATCCTCAAACAATGCATATGACATGAACGTTACATGAATCACGTAACGTTATAACGTAACAGTTACTGGTTATTTTAAACGCATATTTATAACCGTTTTCGGTAGCAATAAGTAGTGCGTTTATACCTAATAAGATAAACAGTTAATTAGTGAGGAAATGAAAAGGTTATGTTGGTTGTTTTAAGAGATTTTGTAATAGATAATTGAAAACGTAAAGATGTCTACGATTTTTTGGTATAATTGCATGTTTAAGTTTATGATGATAAATAGGTACAGTCGTGGTCTTTTCCGCCTGATCAGTTAAATTTTTTTTCGCTTAAATCATGCGGAGGCGCCGAGCCACTCCACCTTAAACTTTAGGCCTATTAGGAAAGCGTCAACTTTGGCGCGCAAAATAACAATAACTCTCGTTTGGCATGTGTCGCCTATCGGTATTTTTTTCATTAATTATTTATTATAAAGTCAACGGGGCGGGGATAGAGAGCGTTTCTATGTTTTAAATGCAAGCAAAAATAAGCTTAGTGGTGATCAGGCGGGAGTGTCCTCGATAGTACGTGTGTTTTAATCATAAACTAATCGGTGGAACCCCTATCCATTATTGGGCCTAGAATGGGGAAATCAATTATAAATCTAATGGCGTATTTTACAACAAGCATCGTCATTGGTTGTTAATCTGTAAATGTAATTTTTTATTTCAAAATAGCCTGATCTCATTGGTCAGATTGGGATTAAGCTATAGATAGACATGCCAACTATAATCAGCTTTGACCTGCCTTATTAGTAGATTTTAATTGAGTTGCTTCTATTTCAAAATTAGGTTAGTTAAGGGTAGTTCTTCGAAATTTCATTCTTCGACTGATTCATATGGCCAAAATTTAATTTCACTTTCAACTTTGTAACACGATACATGTTCATATGAAAAAAGGATAACAATTAACATATATTTGAATGAGGGCCTCGTTTTTATAAAGTAGTTTTTAAGATATCGACGTTCAAATATTTTGTGGCCAGATGAATCAGATATTTAGCTTCGTAACACCGAGATCTAAGCCAACCAGCCGCACGTCCGCCTTCTAGGTCGTCCGTTGCACGACTGGCGTCCTTCCTTGGCGTCAATACGCCGGGCACTTCTTATTTACTTATTTATAAACACACTAACGTAGTAATAAAGAATACTCTTTTTTTTGTAAGAGGACAGTTCATTTCGTTTCGATATAATTATAATTTATATTGATTTATCAAAGGGAAAATGCGAAATTCACTATTTTGTTCCGGAAAATGGCAAACGGACGCGTTATATGAATTAGAACAACAAACTTTTTTTTTTTATTCTGTACCTAGAAAGCAATTATTTGAAAAATATCATTTGTCATTTGTCCACATGTTGAACCAGCAATCAACTCATATTCCATCCATATGTGCATATCCATGTATCATGTCACACATGTTTATACAAATAAATGCATCTTTATCTTTATCTTATCCAGTTAGGGATATAGATAAACTGTACAAAAAAATAATTTACATGCCGTTTGTTAGTTGGTTACAGAAAATATAACCATAGAAATCGAAAATTTTGCCTCTGTACCCTTAACAGTTTATTCAGTAGAGTTTTTTTTTCAAGCTAATCCTATTCGAATTCAACACTAAAGTGTTTCCAGCTATCGAGAACCATACGTTACGTTTTTCAAAGTTGGAACACATTAAAACAGTAGATATTGCCAATCAATAAATCAAAAGTTGACGTGTTTAATGTATCGTTACTTCTGATCCAGGTATTGATCAAAATTATAGAGCGTATCATTCGATTTAGTTCCCGTAAGAATGGATAAGCTCACAGAGTCATGTTTAAAACATACTCTTAACTGGGACCTGGTCATCTTATTTTTATAATTTTTGTCTGAAAATTGAACGTGGAAAAAGACATAGTAGATTTAACACCTTTTTCATCACGAGGAAGTTACATTTTGTAGATAGGATTCTCATACACAAGATATCTTTAAATGGTTATTTTGATGATTTAAGGCTTAGTAATTTATTGATAAGCAGATCATGACTTCAAGGGCTGGACTGTTCCGAAAAATCCGGACGCAGTAACACTAGATACAAGCGTATAAATTTGAAGTGTCATTCGACAGTTAGAAAGATTTTTGACTTTAGAGAAATCGGCCCTTATTTACATATTATATATAGCTTAAAAATCCGACTGAAAGATTTGAGTTGTTGAAGCTGTTGCGCTTTTTATATTGCTTCTTTCTGCTTTTAAATCGCGTATTTTATAAGAAATTCATCCCACTCTCCAAATTCAACGAAATATTTTGCGAAAACGTAAGATTTTGAAGCGTCTCCCACTTATCTCGGTCAGTTGGTTAACTGGGTGTTCAGAGTTAGTCATTAGTAAACCAATGTTAATTTTTACGTCTTAATTGTTGCCTTTTGTCTACGAATTAAGGTTAAACGCTCCTTCGCCGTTGCTTTGGTTTAGTATGGGTAGATTTTTGGCCAAAAAATATACATTTGGACTCATAAATCGAGCTACCTTGTGTATTTTTTTACTTAGAGGCGTAAATCTTTAACGGTCGTGAATTTTGGAACAATGATAGGTACCAACAAAATAATAGGAAATATGTAACACTCACTTCAAAATTGCGTTAAAACTTTTTCATGACTAAGTGGTCACGAAAAAGTTTTCACAATACAAACGTTATATACATGGATTCTTTAGCATATTTACAGTAATCGGAGCTAAAAGAACATCAATTCTGCTATAGTAATTCTACGCTGAACACAAATCTCAAAAAATATTTATACCTGCCTATACGTACTTTATTGCAATAAATCTTTCATTGAACCATCTCCACTTTTTACCTTTACTTAAATCATAAATTCCATGGGAGTTTTGGGGTTCCACACAGACAGGCAGGAAAAAAACCAAGAGAAGTAGAAAAAGGTGTGTTATATTTTTCTACAACAAAGTGCGAAAAAACAAGTGAGAAAAAACATATCACAAATATAAATTGTTTGTCAGTGTTTTGATTAGACAAAAACAAGATTTTAACACTAAACCTTATCAACGATTCCACAATACCACATGCAAATAAAAATGTCTCATAATTGCAGTATCACAAAAACATGGAAGACGTGTGCGCACTGCTCTGTGGTTGGATTTAAACATGATGGCTGTGGCTAGTAACTGGAGCGTGCCACAACGTTTTTAGCTGCTCCGTACTTTGTTTAATTGCGATGAAATTCTGCTAGGCTATGTCTGTGTTATGTTTTTTATTTACGTAGCTGTTATTGTATACTGTAGTTCCGACTTGGATTTATGCTGTCACACCTTTTGCAATTTTTAGGGTTCCATCACCATCAGCCTATCTGGGACACAGGCCTCCTCTCTAAGAGAGGGAAGGGTTAGGGTTCCATACCCGAAGGGTAATAGGACCCTATTACTAATTAGCCTCCGCTGTCCGTCCGTCCGTCCGTCTGTGTATCAGCGGGCTGTATCTCATGATCGGTAGCAGGTAGACAGTTGAAATTGTCACAGAATGTGTACTTCTATTGTACGCTATTACAACAATTAATAATGAAAATAAATTAAAAATTAAAAGGGCTCTCCCACTACAATGTTACTGAACCAAAGAGATTTAAAAGAATTAGGTATAGAGCGGACATTGGGAATAATGTCATACAAAAATTTTTAATCCCGAACATTTTCGATTTTGACACACGAATGCTACATGACAAGCGCCCCGTATGACAGTAGACAGAACGATTTGTTACTAACACAGATAATATAATACTCCGTTACTAAGAAGTAGCAAGTATTTGGATTACGATTTTCTTCGTCTTGTCCCGTCTATCGCTAGTACATATTTAAATGTCTTTGTACTGAACCCTACATGAGCGAGTCCGACTCGCTCTTGGCCGGTTTTTCTAATGTTATGGTTCACTGCTGGCTATAGGTCTCCTCCATATTGACTGCTTACGTTCGAACCAACGCTACATAATGAACGCTACTGAATTTACGGCGCATTCAGATAACAGTTAGAATTTTTCCCTTTCGTAGAGAGGAGGCTTGTGTGCCAGCAGTGGGAACAAAAAAAGTCAGTCAGTATGCTGCTAGATTTTTTCCGGAAGTCATTCCTTCTTTTTCTTCTTTACCGTGTGGTAAGTGCAACCTGGTGTCAGAGTTCTAATGACGCCCATGGCCTCTGGCTTGGCTTTACATGCCGTCGAGAAATATCTCTCAGGAATGCCGGTTTCCTGACGACGTTTTTCCGGAAGCCATTAATTTCAAGATTTTAACATTTTCAACTAAGCTTTTAATTAAATTCTGACATCAAAAGCACGGCGGTCGTTATTTTACCAAAAAAACACCTCGACAACATTACAAAGCTTACGCAATCGGCCGGATAAAGCGATGACATTGAAAGTTTCGCAGATTCACGCACTTTTTACACATTATGCATAATGACTGGAGAACCTTGGTGGCACGAGATTCCTTTCTAGAGCATAGCATTAACTGTTACAGTTAGGGACATAATATCACGCCTTTTCCCCCCGGAGTATTAGGCAGAGATGACACCGTACACCCATCACATTTCGCAAGTTACGCTAAGTCCCGCGGTTCAGGAGGTGACCCTTATGCCATCAACCGAGCATAAATTCATACTCCGTGGCTGTTACTGAGAAATTTCTGATGAAAAAATCCGATAACAATTTGCCCGACCCGGGAATCGAACCCTCATGACCAGCTCAGCAGTGGCGGTTGCAAATACTAGCTAAACTAACGAGGCAGTCAGTTGTGTAGTCCAATGTTATAGGGGGCGAACGTATTGCCATCAACCGAGCACAAATTCAGACTCTATAGGCTGCTACGGATATAAAGGGTGTAAAACACCTCTTAACCAACCCGAAAGGCACTTGTTCTTCTCGTCATTGCGATAATTTTTTTGTTAGTTCCAACTTTTTGGCAACTTTTTTTAAATAGAAGTTTTTGATGTAATATTTTTACTTTAAACACCTCCCCCGTACTATTCAACCCATCTATCAGCACAATGTTTTGAGTGCGTTACATTGAGTTCTACCACAAAACATGATTTTTCACCCCAACAAAAAAAGTCGTTTCCCAGCAATAATTTTTGCGTAAAGTTACTTAGTTTGAAGTACAGAATGCTTGGTTGACGGCTTCGTGATGAGGTGGTTGTATGTTGCTGTTGGAAAACTCAATAATATTTTTGTCCGTTCCGGGAATCGATTACAAGACCATTGAGTTGACCAATACTTGTAATATTGTGTGAAATATTATGGATCGAGCATCACCTTCTGCCTAACCTGTAAAGGTAAAGGTAAGGCCTTTCATGTTCAAGTCGACTTTCAAGTCTAACCGTATTTTGCTGAATACCAGTACCTACACCTACGTGGGGCGTCTAGCTGACCCCTGCAACCGCAGTTACCGAGTTACATATGGCCCCCCTTGGTAAGGCTCTGTGGTTGTCAGACTTTAGGTTACTGACCAACCGTAACGACTGTCAAAGATCTGAAATGCCAGCCGTGATCAACTGCTTATCGTGCTCTCCGGCACCGAGGTGTCTCAGCCCGTAATCGATGGTCACCCATCCACGGGCAAGCCTCGGCAAGCGTTGCTTAACCTTAAAGATAAAATTGCGTGGCTGTTATTATTTAGCCACGAGCCCCCGTTACAGTTATTATGTGAAATATTATGGTGCGAACATGTGTGTTAATTAACTATTTTTAACGTGTTCATGTTATGCTGTAATTAGTAAACCTACGTGTAAGCATTTCAACTGCTGCAATGTTATTTCGAAAGGGTATACATTTAAGTATTTGTTACGACAGCCTCATTATTTTTGGTTTTGTTAATCAATACCGAATTTTTGTTTGTTAATCAATGCTTAACTAATTATTTTAAGGCGACTACAGGAGCTAAATTAGCAACTCTATTTGTAGTGGTTCAAACTTCGTTTGAAACACTGTTAGAATAAAGTTCTCACCAGCTTATACTACAAAGTGGTTGTTACGTCAGTCACTGCGGGCCGAATAGTGCGAAATGAGTGGTTTTTTGCGATTTACAAAAAATCTACTGTTTGGACTAAAAAAATAAAACATAATATATAAACGAATATGTTGCTTGTAGAATTATTTGCCAAAAAATCAGAGTGATCGCATGTATTTTAGTATGGTTTTTACTCGTTAAAAGAAATTTTTGGACATAAGTTCCTAATTTTTTTCTATCGAGTCAAATTTGTTGTATTATGTTTTCAAAACACTATCATACTAGCATATATCCTGAAGAATATCATATATTTTTCTGGTTTTGTTTATTGCAGTGAATCATATACTTTTTCGCATTATAAAACTCGTGTTTAGCTCCTGTGGTCCCCTTAATGACTGCTTTGTAAGTGAAGGTACTCTAGTCACTAGTCTCCTGCCATTCAAGACATCAGACTTTCCACTCTCGATTTGTCTGAAAACCTGTTCCTTTCTCAATGGTGATGAGGAAGGTTCTAGTTAACACATTTAAAGAGTTAATTAATTATTTATATAAACTTTCGACGTTATACAACATCTCTAAATTAAACATAATAATTATGTCGTATCAATCATTACTAATCTATATTAATATTAAAAAGCCGTATTTGTTTGTAATATTGTATGTAGGGCGTAATCTTCGGAATTTCTGATCCGATTCCAAAAATTCTTTCACTAGCGGGAAGCTATACATAATCCCCGAGTGGCTTTAAAACGTTCCCATTGGTTTATTTCAGTAAATAACGGGAGCGAAGCCGCGAGAAAAAGCTAGTTATGAATAAGTTTGAAGCTCGTTTTCACTAATACTCGGATAGGCGATATTCGCGACTCCTAAAATGCATTTCAGAATTTTACCGTGTTGTTGGATTATCAGCGCTCGGATCAACGTTAATTAAAGTTGAAAATTAAACAGGCTACTCTTATCTTAGCTTGCTTCTATTTTATTTTTCTAATTTTAAAATTTTTGCTAAAGACTCCGCTAAAATACTATAACAAATTAAATATTTACAGAAAAAAGGACTAAATTAAGACAAGTTTGTTAGGGTTTTTCTGCACTTAGTCCTTGAAGTGCTAACTAACGAACTATTACATGCTTCTATGTATAGAACTGAGGCTGCAAAGCAAAGCAAGATCAGCAATTAAAGATTAACGAACGCAGCACCACATCTTAAATCAAGTCATAAAAATTACAAAAGCATGCCATCAACAGTTCAGTGATTCAATTCAATGCCATTAGTCTCTAATGGATTAAGAAATCGTTGTTTTTTGTGTCTATGGTGTAACTTTATGTCATGGGTACTATGTCGCGTGACATGTCACGCTAAAATGACACTTTCGCCATTAGAACGCGTGTCAAATGCGAGTTTTCTTGATACGCGCGATTATTGAACTCTTGTAGTGACAAAGTCTATTCAAAGGATTTAAATTAGCAATGTATTGCGGTAATAGGGTTTGTAGTTTGTGGTTGATCTTCACCTTTAAGCAACGGTTGCTAAGTTCAGCCTGTGGAGGGGTGACCATCTCTATTTATTTAAACTTCATGTACAATAGTGGTACATAGGCGGACTTAATACCAGAAGGCATTCTCTACCAGTCAACCTTTTCGTTAAGCATCGAGTTAGGGTACAAAATAATAGCTAGTTTATTTTTAACCGACTTCAAAAAGGAGCAGGTTCTCAATTCGTCGGAAAGTTTTTTTTATTTATGTTCCCCGATTACTCGAAGATGGCCAATTTGTTTTTTTTTTTGTTTTGTTTGAAAGGGGATACTTCCCAGGTGGTCTCATGATCATCAAGTCAGGGAAGTTTTCAAATTTTATACACACTTGAAGCGATTTGGGTAGTTTTTGGATGAGTACTTTCTCGGAGTGGTCCCATTTTAATTTGGTGAAGATCTGATGAAGAACTTCACGAGGAGGCAACGGAACTCCTCAATAAATGATAGCAAATGGACTGGGATTGCTGAAATCTCATGTCTGTCTATTGTTTACACCAGTTCATAACATAACATCACGCCGGTACGCTGTGAAGGGGTAAGCACATGTGAACTTGTGAACCACAAAAAAGTGAAGAATAAAAACTTTTTTTATAAACTTTATTTAATCGAGACCTCTCCATGCCACGTAAAACAAGTAAAATCGTTGGCCCCGCTGTCATATTTTGTAGATTTTTGACAGATGTTACGGGCAATCAATGGCTCGAAAGTCTTACAACCAGTCTTACCAAGAGGTAAGTGTTACCCTGTATGAAGGTGGTGGAGGTCAGATTGACAGTCTGTCCATATAAAATATACTTGTATTCAGCTGAATCTAGTTGTACTGAATAGTTCCTTTCTACTTTTTTATATTCAGTGTGTACATAAATTGTTAAATAATAGCAATTTATTCATCAATGGGAGTAAGACACAGATTACTAATCGAGTGTGTATTTGAGGCCCGACGCGAAGCGGGGGGCCGTGAACCACACGAGTTTAGTAATCTGTACTTACCCTCGAGTGATATATACTGCTATATCCCTTGATCTGTCCACGAATTAGACACAATAGTTAAACAATGGCGTCTCGACCAAATTAGTCATTTAACAGATCATGATTTATACTACACTTGCTTACCTACAACGTCATCAAGACTTTAAGAAAAAACAAAACGCGTTAGTAATGGATTACTACACTGATTTTCAGGGCAGTAATGAAATTCCATACAATATAACTGCCTAGAATTTTGAGGAGGTTTAATGAACAGCTTTTAAGCCTTTTAGTGGGGTAGTATTGGTACACTTACTAAGCAAGTGTAGTATAAATAAATAAATAGTTGGGAAAGGGCTAGGAAGATAAAGAACCCAAAATATTTTTGTACATTTCTTGCTGACCGTAGTAACCTGAATATTTAAGCGAATACACCTCGTAGCACGGCATAATGGCGGATCGATTAAGTATAGCCGCTGAAACCGCAAGGAGGCCTAGATCGGAACTCCTTCGTCAAGTCTTACATGTCGGTCAGATGGTCAACCGTCGATAAATGTTGAACGTAACCACTATTCATTCTTATCTGATAGATTTTCTTGAAGAACCAGATGTCTGTGTTAGCTTAGCGAGGCTGGGCGATGGGCTTTAAGGTGGATGCTCCAGGAAAGCCCGCGAAATTCAAATTTTCTTACGTTTTTTGCAATTTGCAGGTCAGTGTCAGGTTGTATGTTGATTGAAATATGATTCGCGGCTGTAACACGTATGTAGTTATAGAATTATAATCATCAAAATCATCAATACAGCCCTCCAAGCGCATAAAGGTGCAGGAATGACTTTGACCTTGAAAAAGTTTCACGGGCTACCCTGGAGCATCCACCTTAACGATAAGGGTCACAAGTTTGATTCCGACGCTGCTAGTTTTCGGATTAATTGTTTTTGCATGTGACACTTGTATCTCGACCGCCTGCTGAGCTTGAGATCCTGGGGTCGAGTCCCGGGTTGGGCAAAGTGTTATTGGGTTTCCCTTCAGGAATTTTGTTCGTAGTTGATGGTAATAGGCTCGCCTCCTTATATTAGGTACATGGGACTTAAAACATAACTGACGAAATGTGGGTGTACTATTAGGCACACCTCTGCTAACTCTTTGGGGAAAATGGTTAAAGTATTTATCTATGGGTCTTTGTTACCTGAAATAAATGGTTTATTTATTATTATATTCGTTTATTCATTGATCAACCTATCGTTACATTTTTAAATATTCCTAATATTATAAAAACAATATAAATAAAAACATAATAGTAGCCCAATTATTATTATTATTACAGGTGTGATGCTATGTTATTTGTATCGGGAAATATTCTTATGATTTTATATTGTCACTTATGGGATATCTTCCGTGATTATTATTTGTTTTGAGCCCGACATATCCCGTAAGATAACCCGTAAGTGACTATATAAGTTTAGTTTTAAACCATGAAAGCTTAAAACAGTGTATTCTTATGATAATTATGCTTGTCATGTCTTTATCCAGTCCAGAAATAGGTAAATTCTTCGCCTTAGTTGAGAACAAAGCAGGCTTCTGCAAGTTTCTCTTCATTTGCCTAAAATAGGGTACTTAGATGAAAAAAAAAACAAATTAATCCGTCAGATAGATTTTCAAAAAATATTCGACACATATTTTTTATTTTTTCACGTAAACAAAAAATGAAGACGATACAGTGTGACGAAAACTCGTGTGACGTCACATTTGAGTACATTTTTTACTCAAATGTGACGTCATAAGCCCCCACTCATGATCTTTGACACGTTTTATTTTCATCAATTTTTTTATTAATTTGATAAAACAAAAAATACGTATCCAATATTTTCCGATAATCTAACTGATGGACTAAACAGAATCATTATATTTTATAAATATTTTTTTTTTAGTCAGTCATCATCTCTAATAGCAATAATCAATTTATTGACTCCGAAACCAACCCGTTTATATTCATATGTCACGCACAATTTCTTGCTGACAGATCAATTACTAAAAAAATACTACCGGTTTGTACTAACGATCGATTACTACGAGAAAAGGAAAGGCCCTAAATTATTTATAGTTTATTAAAAATATGAATAATAAAATGAACCTCAATCAGCTGTGTTACATAAAAGAAATTCAACGTGCATTCAATGCTGCCAGTCTTCTGGGCACGTTTCCGGATGAAAGTGATGCGGAGGAGTACTTTGACGCCTATTGACGTCGTTGTATATTATGTACTTACGTTTAGTTTTATTTTTTTAATTATATAGAGTTCTAGTTGCAGTATGTATATCATGTAAATATAAATTGTTATATACTGGCAATCTAGAATCTAGACCTGTCATGTTGCTGACGTGTGACATTGATCATTCATTATATAACTTATAAAATGTATACATTTCTATTTAATAGAAATTCAATGACGTGACGTCTGACAGGGGAGAATGGAAGAAGAATACGTGTTGCGCCGACCTTAAATAGAATGGGACACCTTCCAAACACAACATAAGAATCTCCTAATATAACTCTACAATGGAAGCTCTAGGATAATTTATGTCTTATCCAATGGCGTCCTGGACTATGGGATAATCAGCTCATTATGTTCCCACTGCTGGGACACCGGCCTTCTCTCTCATCATCATCATTTTCCTGCCCTTATCGCAATTTATTTGGGGTCCGCAGAATGTCTTCTTCTTCCATACTTCTCTGTTATTCGTCATTTCAGCAGTCACCTCCTCTCTGTCGGCCATAACCTTCAATCTCATTTCAGGTTGGTATTGTCTCAGTCATGTCACAAACTTCTTCGAATGTTCGGTTCTAGGACATGTCGGTTTCCTCATGTTGTTTTCCTTCACCTTTATTGTGAGAGCGGTGGTGATGAAATAATTAACACAAAGTAAAGTCAATGGTGCTATCCTATAAATTGCTCATGTTTAGTATGCCAATGACTTGTCGTTTGAGGCCAGCTTCTGCACTGTGTCTTCAGCATGAGCAATATTGCTTGCGGTATAAACTAGGGATGACTGGCATGAATCGATACTTTGGTTCGATGCAAATGCAAGAATTGTATCGTATTAATGAATCCCTCTAAGAGTCTAAGTAAATTTCCACGAATTCTTTTTGTTCTCTTTTTGTGTCCTACTTTTGAATTGACTGAATATGCAATTTATGACAATGTGGTATGATAGGACTCATTCATTCTATTCGTCTATTCTATTAGTCTATTCTATTAGTCTATTCTATTAGTCTATTCTATTAGTCTATTCTATTAGTCTATTCTATTAGTCTATTCTATTAGTCTATTCTATTAGTCTATTCTATTAGTCTATTCTATTAGTCTATTCTATTAGTCTATTCAATTAGTCTATTCTATTAGTCTATTCTATTAGTCTATTCAATTAGTCTATTCTAATAGTCTATTCAATTAGTCTATTCAATTAGTCTATTCTATTAGTCTATTCTATTAGTCTATTCTATTAGTCTATTCTATTAGTCTATTCTATTAGTCTATTCTATTAGTCTATTCTATTAGTCTATTCTATCTTTTTGTTTCTATTATGTCTGTGAGTTTAATAAATACCTTTTCTTTCTAATTCCGATACGACGAATGAACTGTGTCAAGGATAATATGGCTAGATAAGAGGCGAGTCGTTTGATGATGATGCTCTATTACTCGTCATCTCATCAGACACCTCCTTTCTTGCTATATCATCATTCAAACAGTCCATCCATCGTTTCTTTGGTCTTTCTCTACTCTTACAGCCATAGCCAAATTTTCTTACTTGATACTTTGGTCACGATATTCTCCTCATTCTGCCGCATCACATACCCATACCACGACAACGTATTTGTTTATATCGATCCAAAATATCGGATGATGAACCCAATTATCTGCCAAGCCGTTTCCCAACTATATTGGGGTCGGCTTCCAGTCTAACCGGATGCAGCTCAATACCAGTATTTTACATGGAGCGACTGCCTATCTGACCTCCACTATACCCAGTTAGTACTAGGTAATACTGTAACCTTTGGAGACTGGTTGTCAGACTTTTTGGGCCACTACCTGTAACGACTGTCAAAGATCTTCAAATGACAGCCGGGACCAACTGATTGACGTGCTTTCCGAGGCACGGAGGAAACTCGGTATGTAATGGGTGGTTACCATCTGCAGACCAACCTAGGCAAGCACGGCTTAACTTAAAGATCGACCCGAGCTTCTGGAGGTCTAAAATGGCCGCTTTAGCAGAATCACAAATGAATCACGTTAACAATTTAAAATTCTTAAAATGAATTTTTTGGTCCATTTTAAGAATTGTTTTTTTAACGTGATTTATACTAAGATTTTGCTAAAGCGGCCATTTTAGGCCCTCTGTTATTATTTAGCCACGAGCTCCTCCGTGGATCGTGTTATGTTATTCAAAGTATCGAATCGGATCGTGCATCACTAGGTAAACAAGTTAATCTTACGCCAATCATTGTAGATAATGCTTGATGGTTCCGTCAGTATTTACTGACAACTATGACTGATGTTATGAATATTATTATAATGTGTTGTGGATTATGTGTGATATAATGTTATAGGTATTGTTTGGTTTGTGAGGAAGCTTTAATCAATGAAATGAGTAGCGAATCCAATCGTCTTTTGTTGCGCTGAGATTGGTTATTCAAGCAGCTCTTGTCGATTTACTAAGATTTTACGGTAGTAGGTAATATCCGAAGGGAGAGAAGGGGAGGGGAGGGAGTACCTAATAGTACACCCACATTACGTCAGTTATATTTTAAGTCCAATGTAGTAAAGAGCCTATTGTCATCAATCGGGCACGAATCCAGACTCCGTGGCTGGTACTGAGAAATTCCTGATTTAAAAATCCAATAACACTTTGCAAGACCTTTGAATCGAACCCAGGACCGCATATACTCAGCCAGCAGTCGTGCTTGCGACCATTAAACCATTCGAAGACTCGGAGGTATCGATACATCTCGTATAATCGTAAACATAACACAACTGGACAAAGTCAACACACCATGATGGGTCTATGTGAAGGATGATATGAGGCTCTTTAGTCAACTGGATCCCGCTCAATTCAGGGTTAGAAAAGAAGTGCTGAGATGACGAAAAATAGAGAAGTATGGTAGAAGAAGATATGCTGCGCTGATCCCAAATAAACTGGGATGAGAGCGAAAGGAGAATGATGAGGATATTGGAAGGTATATTACACAATAGGGCCGAAGCCTGCCGGGGCTGCGGGACTATTCGAAAGAGATACCGTGGCCCCGGAACACAAAGGGCGATGAAGGAACATGGATGGGTTTAGTCAGTAAAAGTCTGACACTCCCTCCTGCTCCGCCCAGAGCGGGAGGAGTCATTTGATGTCGTCATATCCCATCCGAAAAAAAAAAAAATGGTGATATCCTATAAATTGCTCATATTTAGTATGCCAATGACTTGTCATTTTAGGCCAGCTTCAATATACAGGCTGTTGTAATACCGTGTCTTCAGCATGAGCAATATTGCATGCGGTATAAACTAGGGTATATTACACAATACAGTCAGATAGGCAGTCGCTCCATGTAACATACTGGTATTCAGCTGAATCCGGTTAGACTGGAAGCCGACCCCAACATAGTTGGGAAAAGGCTAGGATGTTGATGATGATGACATACAATTTGACCATTGACGGAGTACTCAACACAAACAATGAGTATATGAGCAATAATATATTGCCAAATTGATGGAGGGTAATAAAACTCTAATTATCGCGTTATGCTTCTATTATAATGTTAATATCATAGATAAATCTTTAAATTAGCTTTTGTATACAATTGTGCATTTGCACATATTATGTTGCTTCATATTGGCCCCTCTGTGGAGCAATAAAATAGGGTGTACATAAGCAATAAGTACTAATAGCAATAGGTAACATAACAACACGCCTGTAATCACCGAAGAGTTGGGCAGAGGTGTACCTAATAGAGTTCCTACATTGCGCCAGTTATATTCAAGTCCCACGAATAGGGGGCGACAAATAGGCGAGACGACAAAAAGTTTTCTAATTAGTCCGTCAGTTAGATTATCAAAAAATATTTGACCCGTGTTTTTTCTTTTGTTACGTAAACCAAAATTGACGAAGATACGACGCTTTTAAAATTCTCAATACGTCACGCCATGGTATAATTTTTAGCTAGTTCTGACGTCACGAACTCCCACTCCCGAGTTTTGATGCGTTTTATCTTTATCAATATTCATGTCCATTAATTTCCAATAGTCTAACTGACGGACTAAATAGATTTGCAATTTTTTGATACTGTCGTTATGCCTATTGACATCAACCGGGTGCAAATCTAGATTCCGTGGCTGCCACTGAGGAATTCCTGAAGAAACAAAAACCCAATAACACTTTGCTGAATTGGGAATTGAACCCTGCACCTCATGTTCAGAAGTCACGCCTACGACCTCGAGACCAACGAGACAGTACATTTATACGGGGTGTAATCCACCTCATCACGAAGCCGTCAACCAAGCATTCTGTACATCTAACTAAGTAACTTTACGCAAAAATTATTGCTGGGAAACGACGAAAAAAAAAGTGTCGTTTCAATCATGCTATGTGGTAGAACTCAATGTAACGCACTCAAAATATTGTACTGATGCATGGATTGAATAGTACGGGGGTCGTGGAGGTGTTTAAAGTAAAAATCTTACATTAAAAACTTGTAAGAAAAAAAAAAGTTGTCAAAAAGTTGGAACTTTGACCCCCGATATCTCCGTAACTAGAAGGTTCCCAGGCATGGTGTAGAACAAAAAAATGATCGCAATGACGAGGAGAACAAGTGCCTTTCGGCTTTGTTAAGAGGTGCAAAACCTGCAGTGCTTAATTGATGTATTTTATTCAGATAAGTTATTCGATCTTTCTAATCTGTAAATTGATGTATTTGCCATATTAATCAGCAAAGCTTATGGGTGAAATGTAAGCAAACATCCTGTTGAATCAACTTGTCAAGTTAAAGCTCTCTGGCTTAAGATGTATACTTGTACTTCCATTACCAACTAACAAAGGATAGAGCAGAAAGACAAGTTTAAAGCACTGTATTTTTTCTGCTCTTGCACAAACGATTGCAGCGGCTTAAGCCAAGTCAGACGCCCATGGGCGGCATAAAAACTCTGGCAACAGATTATGTATAACCACACGATACGGAAGAAGATGTCGTGGTAAAATCATTAACCAGTTGCAAGTTTGTCATGACGGTGATTGCTCGTAAAGACACCAACAGTATCTCTACAGTTTCTTATAAAAATATTTAGAACATCATTATGAACACATGTTTCATCTATTTTGACCGTGTAGGTATTGCAGTTTTGTAGGTAACTGCTGGTGTTTTTTAGGGTTCCGTACGTAAAAAGGAAAAAAGGGAACCCTTACAAGATCACTTTCTTGTCCGTCTATCACCACCGATTTTCTCAGGGACGGGTGGACCTAGCAAGTTGAAATTTAAACCATATACTGAGGTCTATAGTCCCTATTAGGCGTTTATTTTTATTCAAGATTCCATTACATTCATTATTTAAAATCAAGGTCTTGAGTCAACACTATATAAAGTTATGGGCAAATTTAGATTTTCGCGAAAACTTGTAAGTAGATACCAAAATTTACCTTCACATTCATATTTATATTCTTTATTGCACACAAAATTAAAAAATACATACAAAATAACCTTAAATTCAACTTTTTTATTTTTCGGACTTTTCCCTTTACTTGTGCTGTAAGACCTTGCTTTTAACCAAAATTGTCAATTCTGGGTCGACCGGAACTACCCTATAGGTTTTGGGTCGAAATTTGGCAAAAAGCAAGGTCTCAGCACATGTAAAGGGAAAAGTCTGAAAACCGTAAATATGTAATTTAATAACAAAAAAAAAGCGATTTTACCATTACAAGCTTATTATTTGCGGTTGGAGCAATAGCCTAAATTCTAGGGATCGAACAGCAAAGTTAAGTCTGTCCTTTAAAAACTTTGTACGGAACCCTCGGTGTGCGAGTCCGACTCGCTTTTGGCTGGTTTTTTTTTTAAATAACGCTGAAAAATGTCTATGTCGAGAGGTTCAGAATGTTCTGAATACTTGTAGTAACTAACCGTTTTAGCGTTAGTGACCCTTCTATTCCGTATGTCAAAATATCTAGCCTAATCAAACTTTTAACAGGGCAATTAACGTATGTTATTGCTTACGTTTTTTTAGGTTGTTTGCGGGATCGAAGAGTTTCGTTCTATCGGCGTTTTTCTGGTTGCAATAGGCATGAAGACAGTATCAAAAAAATGCAAATCTATTTAGTCCGTCAGTTAGAGTATTGGAAATGAATGGACACGTATTTTTTGTTTTTGTAAATCAATGAATATTGACAAAGATAAAACGCATCAAAACTCGGGAGTGGGGGCTCGTGACGTCAGAACTAGCTAAAAATTATACCATGGCGTGAGGTATTGAGAATTTTAGAAGCGTCGTATCTTCGTCAATTTTGGTTTACGTAACAAAAGAAAAAACACGTGTCAAATATTTTTTGATAATCTAAGTGACGGACTAATTAGTTTTTTTTGTCGTCTCGCCTATTGTCGATTATCGCTTTCAGGAGGAGCAGTCATCATCTTCCTGGCTTTGTCCCATTCTATTCGGTGCAACACGTTTTCTTCTTCCATTTATCTGTCAGATGTCACCGGCATCATTTACTCCTTTCTCTTTCATGTCATTTCTCACACAATCCATCCATCTTTTGTTTGGCCTTCCTCTTCAGGAGGAGGAGTGGTTGGGAAAAATATGGCGGGATCTATCACTTTGGAACGAATTATCGTTGGAAAACTACGTCTAGTTATTCTTCTGTATTTGCGTTTATCGCATAACTACTTCGCGCATGCGCCGTACGCCAATTTCACCATAACGGACGCTAATACTTGTCTCACTGCGCAGTGCGCGCGCGCATACTGGGGCGGAGCGTGCGACGAGATTGTGAGATTTATAATGGCTTCCATATAATATGGCTGATCGGATTTGTGATGTAGATTATGATGTGATGCGTTTATTTAATACAGAGGAATCAATATTATGGCTTCATGTTGTTTGTTTCTGGATTAACCCGTCAATCGCCTACAATCCGCCATCACTTTTTAAGTGTCCACGGTTTTCACGATTATAATATACATAATCATGATCAGCTGTCAAATGACCGATTTGTTCGAGACACCTTTGTTTAACTATTGTGTCTACTTCGTGGACAGATCAAGGGATATTGTTGTATCGTGTACATTTTCATATATGTACCATCACCGGCTACATAGATCACATACATACTCTGTGATTCGGAAAGCACGGTGGTCGGCGCAGCAGTCTTCTTCCATATTTCTCGAATCGTCGTCAACTCATGAGTCAATACTGGGGTGTATAGCCATTTAATTTTTCAAACACCGTTTCTTTGGTCTTCCCCAACTTTTTTTATGAAAGTTTGGAGTATGCACGCGGCTGGCTCCACATTCATCCTCAAAACTTTCTTCACGACATTCCTTAAGCATGCCGTGTTAACCAGGCGTTTATCTGAGGTCAGCGATAGGTGCTAACGATGATTATAGAATGAACTTTATCTCACCATTACACTCAGAGTAATCATTACGTTCATTTTCTACTCAGTTAAAGTCACGGGTCATCAACTATAAATAACTTGAGTTACATAACTTCAATATTAATAATTCACGGAAATCTTTCGGCGTTGGTGATGGGATAATTATGGTGCCATCAGAGAATTATAGTTTTCTCTTCGATTTATCATCATAAATGTTGAGCAACTTTGAAATTGTTGAATGATATCGTTGGGTATGCGTGATTTTTTTATTTGCTTTACAATGTTAACGTTACTTTTATGCGGCTCCAAGAAAATGATTCTGGTTATTCAGAAATGTCTCATGGGTGAATCTGGTTTCATTGCGTTATCGGCTATGAGTTCGATAAATTTATTAGCTTACTAAATGCAGTGATCTGCTACCATACCTATACCCGATTGTCCTGGTGGCATCACAGTTCTTTTTTTTTGGATAGTCCTTATGGTTACCCTCCAGTTGGGTAGAAAGGAGACTTATGTCAGACTCTTTCTAACTAAACCCCACTGGTTCTAGGATGATCCCGAATTCCTAACCGGCGGCTGTGGTATCACTGGCCTCTAAAAATTTCCTCCAATTTCCACTTCCGCATTTCTTTCGTAGGACAATTTTTATTAACTATAGACTAAAAACTTAACTAACTATACTATTTTTTAATTTTTAATTTACTCGTTAACTATTTATTTGTAACCATTTATTTGTATATTATGTTTGAAACTGTTTTTCCGTCACTTCCCCCTCAAGGTTCATTGGAAGACCAGCGTCAGACACCATCACCTGTGTGGCATGAATGCTGAAATGGACCTTATTGGCGCAGCCGTGAGGCACACAGCACATACCATGTTTTCCTCCTTATTTTTGTTTTTTTTTTTATATTATTGTGTGTCGTGCTTTAATAACTGACGTCAAATAAATATTTTTTCTTTCTTTGTTTCTTTCATTTTCTTCTTTGTATTATATTTCCAATCTAGACCAGCAACAAAGAATTTACAAGAGAAAGGTATTCGAAAAATGCAGGAAAGTCAAATGGATGCAGTTACCGCGACAGCGGCGATGTGCGGTCAGGTAATCGAGCAATTTGGACCAATATCGCCGGTTGTATACTGAGAAATGTGGCATTTTAGTTTAGAAAATATGGTTAGAAAATATTTGCTGGAATACGGTGTAACTACTCGACCCATAGGTATGGTAAGTCCAAGATTTTTGAACTTTTAATGAAAAAATAAAAAAAATAAGTAAAAAATAATGTTAAAAAGTAGTAGTAGCAAAGTAATAAAGTTCTAAAACCTTAAGAAGAGGTTAAGTTTTTTTTATTTTTTTATTTCGACTTTAATTTTTTTCTTTTTTGTTTCGTATAACCTAGTAACTGAATAAATACAAAACCTGCCAACCGGTTTAAATGTAAAAAAGACCCCAACATACGAAAAAGCTAACTAAGCTGTTAGGCAGATGATGATGATTGTATTTACCTAAAGTTTGACTGTTGACTAATAAGGAGTGCGAGTTCGTGTATCAAAATAATCAATAAGTAGTTTCCGCAAATTTGCCTAGTTTTAAACAGAATAGGTAGAAATATTTACTAAGTATTCTTAGCAACACTTACTTACGGGATAATATCCGAAATACCGTGAAATCGGGAAAAAATATTTTATGAAGCCGCTTCCATACTTTTGTACCCTTTGCCGGGAAAACATACGTGCTTTTGGGTAAATATGCATTCGAATATTCGAGCCTTAATGATGAGGAAAACAAATTTAAATAATAATATTGTCTTGTGACCTGCACGTCGCACCGGGTCGCGATGGTTTCACATTTTTGAGCTAAATCACACTTCCAATGCAAGAGAAACAATGGAAACACACACTGCCATGAAAGTACAAATTGTGTCAATTATAGCGACGATTCTCACTGGCCTACAAAACTTTGCAAATAACGATACAAATAACATAGTGCCGATACAAATAATATATGTAGTAACGATGCCGCGATGGTAACGATACAAATAACTGGTTATTTAGCAAATAATGTAGGTATTTAGCTGTTTGCGAACGCTAATTGTTTCGTGTTTATTCGTGTGTGGATTGCAGTATGTGATTTTAAAATATGTGTTTACGATTGGAAATACTAAACAACAGACTGACTATGGTAAGTTGTTTAGCTTTCTTGTTGTAGTACTTAGTAGGTTTTGAAGAAACTTTTTGGTGAAATGAGAAACCAATACTTATGGTAGAAAATGGGTAAGTAGTACATAAGTACCCATTTAAAAATTTATGATAGAAAATAAACCTACTCAACCTACCTAACGGTTGCCAATTTTCGGTCTCGAATCAAGAAAGTTGCATACGCTTTAAATTTTTCGCCCAATTTTCACCTTAAAAGAAATTCGCATAGGTACTAAAGTTGGCTGACGACATCACTATCTACCAGCTCTTATCCCATGTTAACTCGTCTTTTTCTTCCATTCTCTCCTGTTCCAAACAGCAGGAATCGGCGTCGCGGCAGGCGCTTAACCCGACTACAGGAGCTAAATTAGCAACTCTATTTGTGGTGGTTCAAACTTCGTTTGAAATACTGTTACAATAAAGTTCTAATCAGCTTGCACTACAAAGTGGTTGTTACGTCAGTCACTGCAGGCCGAATAGTGCGAAATGAGTGGTTTTTTGCGATTTACAAAAAATCCATTGATTGGACTAAAAAAATAAAACACTATGTTGCATATATGTTGCTTGTAGAACTATTTGCCAAAAAATCAGAATGATCGCATGTATTTTAGTATGGTTTTACTCGTTAAAATAAATTTTTAGAGCCGTGATTTTTTTTATCGAGTAAAATTAGTTGTATTATGTTTTCAAAACACTATCATAGTAGCATATATCCTGAAAAATTTCTTATATTTTTCTGGTTTGGTTTATTGCAGTGAATCATATGCTTTTTTGCATTAGAAACCTCGCGTTTAGCTCCTGTAGTCGCCTTAAGGAGATGACGTGATGACTTGGACTGCTACTTAGAGGGTTGGGCTGAACAAGCTCAAGAGAGAGAAGAATGGAAAAAGAAAGGCAGGCCTTTGATACAACAGGCTCATAATAACAAATAATAATCTGTGTAATAGTATATTTTATATCGAGGGGCTAAACGAAGCCATAATATACCTGAGGTGGTTTGACTCCCGAGCATGCGAGCCAGTCAATGAAACCGAGGGTATATTAAGTTGGCGTTTAGTCTCGAGGTGCAAACTGTACTTTTTACTTTGTGTGCGAGAAAAATTAAAACCGAGCAAATTTACACTAGACAAAATTTCTGAAATTTTCGCGGTCAGTGTTTTCTTCTAAACCAGTCACAGATTAACAATTTAAAACACATGGCGCCACCTTCTTTGCGAAAAACCATGGAACTGAAACATTTTCGCAATAAAGATGGTCCACACTCCACAGATAATAGTATATTTACTGGCTGTTTGAGTTTGTCTATGTCACATGAAGGAAATTAAAAAACGAATTACTTTTCACTCCCTAGAGACTACAGTGGTCACTTTAGTCCCGCTTCGTAGGGCTATATTGGCGTACTTTTGGAGCATGAGAAGTGAAAAAAATATTGTCGGCCACAAGTCTACGCACAATACGAGAGACATTACTACGTCGCAGTTCGTGCGACTCACCTTATGCGTTAATTACAGGTTGATACTATCAACACGGCTGCTTCCCCGTCTTTCTCGAGCATCATACACCTACCTGACACAATACCTTAGGTAACACTCGTCAGGTATGCTAAGTGTTAGCCTGTAATGTGTTGCATCATGCAGTAGTAATGAGCTGTCGGTCAGTCTTCAACACAAGTTTGAGCTGCCGGTACTATCGAGGACACTCCCGCCTGATCATCACTAAGCTATTTTTTGCTTGAACTTACAACATAGAAACGCTCTCTAGCCCCGCCCCGTTGACTTTGTATAGAAATAATGAATGAAAGACAATACCGATCGGCCGAGCGCACTGACGACGCACGCCAAACGAGAGTTATTGTTATTTTGCGCGCCAAATTGACGCTTTCCTAATAGGCCTAAACTTTAGGGGGCGTGGCTCGGCGCCTCCGCATGATTTTAGCGCAAAAAATTTTAACTGATCAGGTGGAAAAGACCACGACTGTACGTACGCGATGCCTTTCTCCGTGTTACATGTCCTGGGTGTTGTTTCGGTTCAGCTTCTGTGAATTTCATTGAGTTGCATACTGGCACAACTGCTTGCATAATATATTTTTTTATCAGCCTGCTCTGTCCCACTGCAAAACAAAGACCTCCCCCGTGGCTTTCCAATCCTATATACAAATTGCACTCTCTAACTAGTCCGTTGAGAATGAGTCTATGATCATCACGCCAGCGTTTTTTGGGCCTGCCTCGGTTACGACGGCAACGGCCGTCTTCAGACACACACAGCTGTGGGACTATCTTCGCCCACCTATTCGGCTTTATCCTAGAAAAGTGTTTATTATATTATTATAATTTATTATTTTATAATATAATAAAATATATAATATAATCTACACTAACTAATCCACACTAATATTATACAGAGGAAAGATTTGTATTTTTATGTGTATGTTTGTAATGAATAAACTCAAAAACTTCTGCGCCCATTTCAAAAGTTCTTTCACCATTAGAAAGCCACGTCTTTACTGAGTAACATAGGTTATATTTTATCCCCGTACTCCCACGGGAACGGGAAGTACGCGGGTGAAACCGCGTGACGTCCGCTAGTATATTACAAATCAGTCTAACCAAGTTATCGTATTACCCAGTCGCTCCGCTCGCTCATATAAAATCACTGGTATTCAGCTGCATTTGGTTAGACTGGAAGCCGACCCTAACACAGTTTGAAAAAGGCTAGGCAGATGTTGATGATAGGTATTCGTTTTGCGTAGTTAAATCATCTGTGAAATCTTTCACATTATTAAACATTTAGGCCTAGCATTTTCACAACTATACATATATGTTGCAGTTGGTATTAAGTCGCACGCGTTCATCCCTCCTCCTCACATATCCAGTTTCTAACTATATCAATAAAATTAAAAGTAAAATCACTAGCGAGACAAAGTATCTAATTAGCAAAAGAGAAAGAACGCTCTTAAAATCTAGTATTCACTTGTTTTTTGCCCTCATAAACATGTTTAGAATGCTAAATTACCTACCTGTCTGCGGTTAAAGATGCTGTTTCCTGAATGAATGCCAGTATCTCACAATAAGCTACAAAAACTAATAGACAAATTGCTTAAAATAGATAAGATTCTTTTGTAGGCTAGTTGTAAAACATATGTTTACCTTTGATTCATCATCTGCCTAGCCTTTTCCCAATTATGTTGGGGTCGGCTTCCAGTCTAACCGGATGCAGCTGAATAACAGTATTTAACATGGAGCTACTGCCTATCTGACCTCAACAACCCAGTTAGCACTGTTATAATTATGTTTAACTTTGAATGACTTATGAAAATATCTGTTCTTATTCTATCAACATTTGATTTTTTTCTCGTTTTCAGTGTTTGTTTAGTGTTCATTACATAGTAACCGGGGTTCTAGCCATTCGTCTTCATACTCAAAAAATCTTTCTAGCCATACAATCTTTCATACAGTACCTACATTCATCGTTTCCCCTACATTTATTTCCGATCCACATTAATATTGTAAACTGGTGCAAGTAGGCTATAGTTTCAACCATCAATAAATTGCAAATCTATTAAGTTAGAGCATTGGAAAATAATAGACACGTATTTTTTGTTTTTGTAAATTAATGAATATTGACAAAGATAAAACGCATCAAAACTCGGGAGTGGGGGCTCGTGACGTCAGAACTAGCTAAAAATTATACCACGGCGTGACGTATTGAGAATTTTAGAAGCATCGTATCTTCGTCGAGTGCAGCGGTGGCCCAGTGGTGGTGGCCCCGACTTACGAACAGTAAGTCGTGGGTTCAAACCCAGGCAGGCGCATTACTTTGTGTAATTTATTTCATCACCACTGCTCTCAAAACAGTGAAGAAAAACATCGTGAGGAAACCGGCATGTCCTAGAACCAAAAAATTCGAAGACATGTGACATCTACCAATCCGCACTGGGCCCGCGTGGTATATTATAGCCCATTCCCTCTCTTAGAGAAGAGGCCTGTGTCCCAGCAGTGGGAACATTAATAGGCTGATGATGATGATGATGTATCTTCGTCAATTTTGGTTTACGTAACAAAAGAAAAAATACTGGTCAAATATTTTTTCAAAATCTAACTGACGGACTAATTCGATGTTTTCGGTACACAAGCCCTTTTTTTTAATTAAGTATTTCTCTTACACAAAAACAAGTTATTTTTTTTTACAGTTTTTGTTCGCCAAACTTTACAGTTTGATGGCGAGAAGCGCTCGTTTATCATACATAACTTAAAATTATAAACTAAAGTTAAAATCGAATATATAAAACTTACTGCTACATCTGTCTCGTGAATTTATTTCTCGACGACGGAGGTCAGATAGGCAGTCGCTCCATGTAAAGTACTGGCATTCAGCTGCCAGCCGAAAGCCGACCCTAACATAGTTTAGAAAAGGCTAGGTAGATGATGATTCATACTAATGGTCTGTTGGCAAAAAAAACCTCGTTGCATAAGCTTTAAACTTCTTGTTCTTACGTACTATCTTGTTTGACCACGTGTGCTGCGCCTACGCATTGACTACGAGAGAGTGCATGCGACATGCGACAAGTGGGCGGCGGTAAAAAGTCGCAGGACAACATTGCTTTCCATGCCTTTTATGTTGCGCTTGTATGGAAGGGTATATTTTTACTTGGCAAGGGCTGTCAGATGTGGTCAATACAAAAATCCTCTGTGGCTGAAGGAAAATGAATCATTTCTAAAAGGAATTAAGTTTAAAATGAAAGGCAGGGTCGACTTACTCTAATCCTATGCTGCCATCAATAATCATAAAATCCGCATCCACGCGTCCCAATGGGGAAGGCTGGTCAAAGCTGATTGTAGATGGCGCGTCCATTGCTTAGACCCAATCTGACCAATGATGAGAGTCAAACTATTTTACATTGACAGATTTTCAACCAATGACGATGTTTGGTTCATGCGATGCTAGCGCCATTAATTCCACCAGTTGCCCACCCCATTGCCGGAAAAGACTGATCTTTTTTTGGCAGGCATAGCAAATGACTGTTTGATTTTTTGACAGAAGAATCTTGTACTCGTAAAAGTGTAATCAACGTCGGTTTTTTTATGTTTTTATTTTTTTACCTTATTATGTCTTTTGAATAAAATTTTATTATTAATTATTTTATTTACTAACAAAACCGGCCAAGAGCGAGTCGGACTCGCGCATCAAGGGTTCCGTACCATAAAATTAAACTACTCCACACTTAAAGTAATTACGGGATATCCGTGATTTTCGTTTCGTTTTCGTTAAGTGTAGTGAAAAACCGTGAAAGTCTAAAACAGTGCATTAAACTACTCCAGTTTAATTTTAATTTTGAATTTATTTCTTGTTATAGTGGCAACAGAAATTGTATATTCTGTGAAATTTCAACTGTCTAATATTGAGGATCATGAGATACAGCCCGCTGACAGACAGACGGACGGACACCGAATATATAATATAGGGTCCCGTTGTATTTATAAGCCGATAAAAATGGCCCTGGCTTTTAACTATGCCATGGACTATTCTAACACACTAAAGATGAATAATTTTCAACACCAAAGCAGTCTGCCACACATAAACTAACAACTAACTAAGCCAGTTTACTTTCCAAGTTAACCATGCTGTTTATAACCACTCCGTCAGTTACACGGAAAACTATTTCTATGAATGTTCGTTAACTAGAGTGTTTAAATACAGTCATTTCAAAGGAATTTGACCTGTGACAACAACCTACCAGCAACCTTATTAAATAAATAAATAAATATTGCTGGACATTAACACACAGCGCCATCTAGTGCCACACTAAGCAACGAGGCTTGTGTCGTGGACACCAGATAGTTAATATACTAAATAGATACTTTTTTGTTTGTAAATACATACTTATTTTACATATATAAACATCCATGACTCGGAAACAAATGTCCATGCTCCTCACACAAACAGTTGCTCCAACCGGGATTCGAACCCAGGACCCTAAGAACGTAAGGCAGCCTCAGTACCGCTGCGCTATTCGGGTCGTCTAATTGCAAGGGACATAAGGATCACTCTGACTCTGACAATAGTGCAATATCAAAGGTAAAATATCTGTGAATGGACTGTAGTCTTGCAGTTTTCTAATCTAGAATCATCTTTCTAATTTTATATGGCGGTTAAAAGCCGACTTGGTTTTATGGTTGTGTGAGAAAAGATTTTCGAAAAGCTAAACCATAATTATTATTCTAGTCAAATCCAATATTACTTCCGTTTGACTTGACAGTCTCGTTGGTCGAGTGGGCGGCAAGCGCGACCTGGGTGGGTTCGGTACCCGAGTCGGGCAAAGTATTAAAAATTGGGTTTTTCCATCAGATACGGAGTCTGGACCTGATGGCAATAGGCTCGCCCCTATTACATGGGACTTTAATACAATTAGTAATGTGGGTGTTCTATTAGATGTATCTTTACCTGACTCTTCAGAGATTACAGGTGTGATAGAATAGAATAGAATAGAATAGAGTACTCTTTATTACGTACACCATAAAAATTACAGATACAAAGTAAAAACATTTTACAAGGGATGACACAATGGGCGGTCTTATCGCTAAAAGCGATCTTTTAAAGACAACCTTTGGGGACTTATGAAATTCAGAAATTACTAAAAAAAACGAAAATCTTGGAAATCAAACCTAGGAGTGCCATTAAACAGCCGCGCTTTTAACCACAGAACCATTGTGTGCAGACAGTTTACTTATATGTACATGCCATCTATCGCATGAAGCTAACAATTGTAACAAATGAGGCATTGTTATGCGCGTGCGCCAGTATAATGTGTTCACTGTTCACGCTACTGGAAATTTTAACTATCACGTTTACGCGTCTAGCCGCTTGGTGGCGCTAGTTTGTCGAACGTATTATTTTAATTTTAAAATGTGCTTGTCTAAAGGACCGTGGTTTATTAGAACTACGCAACGATTTTTGATGCAGTGTTCACATCTTCTTACTCTATCGTGTGGTTAGTGCGTAGTTGTTTTTTTTTCGATTTTAGTTTGCATTCAACCTGAGAGGTTGTCGTCTGCTTAACCAAACAATCCTGTGGATGCCTTAAGTGTAAGGCCTCCAGCCAGGGAAAAAAAAACTTAAAAACTAAACAACTACACGCTAAGGGCACCCTCTGCAGGGTACGGGCCTCGGCTTAGGGCGTCGATGCGATGTTTTCCTTCTACGAAGCAAGTGATATTATACAGGGTGTAAACCACCTCATCACGAAGCCGTCAACCAAGGATTCTGTACATCAAACTACGTAACTTTACGCAAAAAATATTGCTGGGAAACGACTTTTTTTTTTTGGGTGTAAAATCATGTTTTGTGGTAGAACTCAATGAAACGTACTCAAAACATTGTGCTGATGGATGGATTGTATAGTACGGGGGTCGTGTAGGTGTTTCAAAAATCTTACATTAAAAACGTGTATTTAAAAAAAAAACGTTGTCAAAAAGTTGGAACTTCGACCCCCAATATCTCCGCAACTAGAAGGTTCCCAGGTATGGTGTAGAACAAAAAAAATATCCCGACGATGAGGAGAACAAGTTCCTTTCGGCTTCGTTAAGAGGTGTTTTTACACCCTTTACAATACGCACATGAATCTGAAAAATAAGAAGTGCGTGTCTTGGGTTCAAACACGAGACCTGTGACTTGGCAGTCTGACGGTCTGGACTTTCACTAAGCTATAACTGCTAGTTTGCTTATTTTTTAAAATAATTTTTACTTCACTACTCTTACAAAAGAATACTTATGTTGTGTACTGTAAGAGTGTAAAAATCTTATGAAAGTTAACGTGTTGTAATTTTACAACTTTATTCGACATTTAAATAGTTAATTTAAATAATAACATCATCAAAAACTACAGTGAAGGGTCTTAACACCATAAAAAGTAACAAGATCCCTTTTAAAAGCCGACAACAGTTTAATCGATACTCATTAATAAAAGTTACCGTAGACTGTAGAGTTTTAAAAAAGTAAAAGTTGTCTGTGAAAGTGTCCATACTATGTCGCAGTCGTGTGGTCAACCTGTTTGGGGATTATCTACTTAATTATTAAATCACAAAATCATCAACTTGGAACACAGGTTGAAAATTTACAATAGTACTACCAACCCGTCCTGGCTTCACACGACGCCACCTGTGGAGCCAAAACTATACTATCTTTCAAGCTGGGACCAATCATACACATTTATAAAATTTCACTGAAATCGGTTGGCATTGTTTCGGAGATTAGCGTGTACGAACGAACATAGTGACACGTGATTTTTGTATGTTAAGATTAACATCACGCCTGTGAAAACCGAAAGGTTATGCAGAGATGCACATTTCGCCAGTTGTCCAAGTTCCATGTAATCAGGAGCGAGCCTTTTGCCATCGACCGGACCCAAATCTAGACTCTTTGGGTGCTACTTAAAAATTCCTGATGGAGAACTCAATAATGCTTTGCCCGACCGGGAAGTTGAATCCAGAAACATGTGCTATGCAGTCGCTTGCAAGCACTACACCATGGAGGCAGTTTTAAAATTATGTTGGACAGTAATAATAATAATACCAGCCTATTACTGTCCCACTGCTGGGCAAAGGCCTCTTCCCATACAGAAAAGGCACGACCATTGATCACCACGCTTGCTCAAGACGGGTTGGCGATTTCAGACTTATATTAATTACAAGTCCAGGTTTCCTCACGATGTTTTACCTTGACCGATGTCTGTGATGTCCAAGATAAACTTAGAAAAGTACATATGAATTGAAAAAGTCACATTGGTACTTGCCCGGATTTGAAACCACAACCACATACATAGGAGGCGAGGCCTTAACCTCTGGGCCATCACGACAGTGTAAAACAAAAATTAAATAACACTCCTTTCTGGGCAGTCGTGGTAAAAACGACGAATGCGTGTAAGATACCACGTGACTTTGTATTTAATTTGTGCGCTTGAATGATTCGAACGTGGAGATTCTAGTTTTTTAGACTTGTTTTCTACGTAGTTAGTATAATAATTATTATGTGTTTTTTACTTTTTTCTAAATTAGGACACTAATAAGCATTTTTCCTTTGCTTGATAGATGTTTGATAGTGGAAAGAAAAAGCTCTATTAAATTAATGCGTTTATTGGTCGACATTAGATGGCCGGCAAAAAAAAGATCTCGGATATTTTTGTGGTTGTAAAACGTCTCGGTTAATTGACTTACGACTTAGATGTAGTAATAAAAAAATGTTTCTAATACATGCTCTATTTAAGTAACGTACGCACGTTTATTTTTATTGGCCGGCTTTTGAAAATAATTTATTCTTCGTTTGGCCCACTGAATAAATGTATGGAGGCTGGATGATCTCCTTTCCTACGTACTGATTAGTTATATCTAGATATCCTGAAAAACAGAACCAAATATTTTAAATTAATTAAATAACATAATTTAACTTCCTTAAAATATTTATTCCAAACGTTAATCTTCTCTAAACGCACATTAGACATTAACGGTTAGATAAATGTGTTTTATTATTTTTCTGCGTGACTGTTGGCCATTTCAACAATATCATTATAATTTACACTTATTGAACCAGTCAAAACATTTATTAAGTTAACTTACTATAAATAAATAAATAATAAACAGTACGCACCATGAGAAAAATAAACAATATCATGTGAAAAGTGTGAAAACTCAATTTCATTGCACTATGATTTCTCGCGACACTAGCGCCGCCGCCGTTCGGATGTTTACGTGAACGACTCTTGCGCACAATACTTGTATGTATCTTGCTTTCACACGCATACTTGTTTACATTGATTCTATTATTGTATTCTTTAGTTACCGCTTAGTCTTCATGCGTATTACATGCACTACATAATTTAATTAAAGAAAAAAAAACAACATCAAAAATAATAAAAAAATATGCAGTTTCTGTACTTGTGCGTTACTCTGTGATTTTGGACTGTTCGAAAATACAAAACTGGTGCAGTGATGTGGTTTATGTTAATACTATTGTTTTCAATATGGCTGCTGGATTACTTCCGGCGGAAACACGCGTCTGTGTCGCACGCGTGCGTCAAAATGTTCGTATTTTGTTTTTATTTTTGATAGTTAGGGTCATTAATATTGTAGTCGTGTGAAATACCTATGGGTTATTTTTCCTTATTATGCTTGTAATGATTTAATTTCTTTTTTGAGAACTCTGAAGTTTTTTCGCTATTCTTTTGTTACGGTGTATAGAGCTTAGATGTGATAAAAATCTACTGATCCGATTCTAGAAATTATTTCATTCATGGGAAGCTTATTAAATATTCCCCAGTGTCACAGGCTACATTTATTTATTTTTTTAACACTTCAAGCACAAAGTACAGAGGCGGATTTAATGCCATGGGATGCGTTTCCGTAGGATAATAGGTATGACGACAGTATAAAAATCTATTTATTCCGTTTAGTTAGAGTATTGGAAATTATTGGTCACGTATTTTTTGTTTTTGTAAATCAATGAATATTGACAAAGATAGAACGCATCAAAACTCGGGAGTGGGGGCTCGTGACGTCAGAACTAGCTAAAAATGATACCATGGCGTGACGTATTGAGAATTTTAAAAGCGTCGTATCTTTGTCAATTTTGGATTACACAACAAAAGAAAAAACACGGGTCAAATATTTTTTGATAATCTAAGTGACGGACTAATTAGATTTTTTTTGTCGTCTCGCCTATTTACGACCATAAAGTGAGCTAAGCTGTGGGCAACAGCTAGACAACAATAAACATACAACGCATAACAAATATTTACAAATACAAAAGGACGGAACAAAAAAAAAAGTTGCCAGCTTGCACGTCGTGACTGCGACGAGCAGGTTTCCACTCAACATGATGCTGTGCTACGGCAGGCCACAGTACAGCGCTGGTTTTCAGTGTATAACGCAAAATAATCATAAAAATAATACCTGACTCGTTAATCTAGTGATCGCAAACGTGGCTACTGAATATGAGGTCCTGGATTAGGTTCCCAAGTCGGGTCATGTATTGGGTTTTTCCATCAGGAATATCTCAGTAGCAGCCAGTCGATATTCGTACCGGATTGATGGTAATAGGCTTGCTTCCTTTTACATGGGATGTAAACAACAGGAGAAATGTAGGTGTTCTAAATTCTGCACCTCTTTTTTTTTCGGAGGGGAAATCATCAGATGACTCCTCCCGCCCTGGGCGAAGCAGGAGGGAGTGTCAGACTTTTACTGATTAAAACCCACACATGTTCCTTCGTCGCCCTTTGTGTTCCGGGGCCACGGTATCTCTTTCGAATAGTCCCGCAGCCCCATAGATTCTACACCTCTGCTTAATCCTTCAGAGATTATATGTGTGATGCACACTTACATATATCAAAACATAAAAATGTTAATACATTAAAAATCTGTCCTCTTGACGTTCCTTCACCGATGTCAGGGATGTCCAAAATTAACTTACATGTCAATTGAATAAGTCTTTTTTAAGTTTTGTTACAGTACTTGATGAAATTATCATAATCAGAACACATTATAAAACATATGGAAACGGGTATTTATCGCGAATTTTACCTTTAATATAAGCCCGACGTTTCGACCGGATTGCACCAGCCGTCGTCACGGGACAC
This sequence comes from Xestia rhomboidea, assembly GCA_963853795.1. Classification (NCBI taxonomy): domain Eukaryota; kingdom Metazoa; phylum Arthropoda; class Insecta; order Lepidoptera; family Noctuidae; genus Xestia; species Xestia rhomboidea. Next base: position 16,124,384 of record OY970775.1, read on the forward strand.
GCGACAAGACTGAAGTATTAAAGCGAAGGTGTTTTTCAACTACCCTCACTTGACCTTCATCCGGTCGAAACGTCGGGTTTAAAGGTAAAATTCGCGATAAATACCCGTTTCCATATGATTTAAAAATTATCATAAATCAGTGAAGTTTGATGAGTCACATTGTGATTCACTTGCCCAGATACGAAACCATAAACGGCCTCGCGCATGAGAGGCGAGAGCCATCACGTGGACAATGAAACAATTAGATTTGTATTGTCATACAAAAAATTCTGTTCATTGATTATATATAAAAGACAAAAAGGCAAATTCTTTCCATCATTATTACATGCCTCATTGATTTGATAATTTTTCCGCCATATCTTATAGTGCTGAGTCCACGAGTCAAGCTCAATGCGCAATTCATTTGAACGGGCGGGGTTATTCCGCCATTCCATTATTTAAAAGCGAAACGACGTATTAGCCCCTCCGGGCCCCCCCGGCAGAACCCCGCCCGACCATATCTATTGTAGTCGAAAATATTTAAGATCCAGTCTTACCAAGGGGTAACGTGTTGCCCACAAACTGGATTGTGGAGGTCAGATAGGCAGTCGTTGCTGCATCCGGTTAGACAGGAAGCCGACCCCAACATACTTGGGAATAGGCTAGGCAGATTTACCAAATCAGATTAAATATGGTATTGAGACGCTCTCAGAAGAAATGTAAGAGACAAAATGTGAGGTAACTAACATTTCGGTCGTACTAGCACACGAAGTCCTCCGTACAGCTGCTCATACACACATACTCTATAAAAATTTCGAAGAGCTCGTGGCTAAATAATAACAGCCGCTCAGGTCGATCTTTAGGTTAATCCGTGCTTGCCTAGGTCGGCCTGTGGATGGGTGACCACTGACCACCCCTACATACCGAGTTTCCGCCGTGCCTCGGAAAGCTAGTTAAGCTGTTGGTCCCGGCTGTCATTTGTAGATCTTTGACAATCGTTACAGGTAGTCAATGGCCCAAAAAGTCTGGCAACCAGTCTTACCAAGGGTTTTCGTATTACTAAGTACTAATTGGGTTGTGGTGGTCAGATAGGCAGTAGCTCCATGTAAAATACTGGTATTCAGCTGCATCTGGTTAGACTGGAAGCCGACCCCGACATAGTTGGGAAAAGGCTAGGCAGATGATGATGACTATGAAAATTTCAAGTGTCTACCTATTACTATAAATGTTTATGCAGATTACGGTTCATATGATACGAGAACAGCCCAGTGCCAGACGGACTGAAGGGCGGACAGACAGCGACACATTATAGTCCCGTTTGCACCCCTTTTTTTTTTTTCGGATGGGAAATCATCAAATGACTCCTCCCGCTCTGGGCGGAGCAGGAGGGAGTGTCAGACTTTTACTGACTAAAACCCATCCATATTCCTTCATCGCCCTTTGTGTTCCGGGGCCACGGTATCTCTTTCGAATAGTACCGCAGCCCCGGCAGGCTTCGGCCCTTGGGGACCCCTTCATTGTTGCTGACTCTCTTTGGGTGGCGCGTGGAACACGAACGCGCCGTCGACACGGCCTGTCGTCATGAGACTGACGGACGGCGAGCTAGCCCTTAGCTCCCCATCCACAGGCCCGCGCCTATGAATTCAGAATCCTAAAAGAGTTTTAATAATTATGTTGAAAGTTATTGCACCAAAGAAGAGATTACGATACTTCTCTAACAGTTTCAAACAAAACTTGCAATTTGACAAGTTGTAACTGCCATTGTTTGTCAATATTGACAGCTGTCAATTCAGCTGACTCGTGTAACATCACACTTACATGAAAGTAGGTAGTAAGAAATAAAAACTGGGTTGCTATCGTTTCTAATTCATTGTCTGCGTTCAATTGTGTGTTAATCGCGTTCTTCTGAGAACATAATAATATATGTCTGACATAACATAAGATATCTTGTAGCAAAGTGCAGCGAAGAATTATGGCTTTATTATTATATTGTTATATGTAATTAATTTATTTCCACGCTTTTTGGGAGTAAGTATATTAAAGATGGAGTTGTCAGAAAATCATGAATGTTTAATAAGTTAAGATAAGAAATAAAGACTTCCGGTACAAAATAAATGAGTAGATTAGTGTTACATTGTGGAGAAGGTAATGATAAGTTAGGTACTATCGAGGACACTCTCACCTGATCACCACTAAGCTAATTTTTGCTTGCATTCGCAACATAGAAACGCTCTCTAGTCGACGACGCACGCCAAACGAGAGTTATTGTTATTTTGCGCGCCAAATTGACGCTCGTCTAGGCGCCTCCGCATGATTTAAGCGAAAAATGTTTTACCTGATCAGTCGGAAAAAACCACGACTGCACATGCATCTCGTTACCTTTATAAATATTCACCAGAAAAGAGAGAAAATGTTTGGCACGCTCTGTGGCTATTTATTTATTTATTATTTATTTACTGTGAGAGTGACACTGGGTATATCAAAATAAAAAAAAAAAACAAAACGGCGGATTTTTGGCGCCAAATTTAAATGTTTGGCACGTTCTGCAGCCTGAACGGCTCGATGGATTTTAGCTTGAGAGGTGTCGTTAGATTTGTATTTACTGTGAGAGTGACACTGGGTTTATGAAAATAAAAAAAGAAACAAAATGACGGATTTTTGGCGCCAAATTCAAATGTTTGGCACGCTCTGCAGCCTGAACGGGTCGATAAAGGGCTCATCATAAGGATTTTAAAATGGTATGGCAACAGTCGGGACCCATTAAATAATCTAGACTAAAATCATTACATCCAAAATGGGTCCCGACTGTCGCAGTCAATATGTCCTGTTTCCTGAATATGTTTTTTTCTTTTCAGTTTTTATTTAAAGATATTAGTTATTTTTTATGCAGTCGGGTTTTTTAAATATTTTTTTGTATGTATGTACCCTAAATATTTTATGATTTCTTGTGACGGCAATAAGCTATAATGTTTACGTCCAAATATTTTCATGGAGGTCCTCCGTCGTGGGGCGGGTAGAGGGGTCTGTCAGACCCCTTCTGACTAAAACCACATGGTGTTCCTCCTCGTTACTTCTGGCTGGGGTGCGGGGACGCATTTGCAATCTCTAAAATCGGGCGGGGATCCGCAGAAGAGCAATGAACCATTAAGACATTCTCATTAATGAAGTCTTCTTTATCGTGTGGTTAGTGCCTAATCTGGTGTCAGAGTTTTTAAGCCGCCCATGGGCCTCTGACTTGGCTTAACATGCCGTCGAGAAATATCTCTCAGGCATGCTGGTTTCCTCACGAATGAATGAATTAATTAAATGAAACTATAAGATCAAGCGCATGTTTGTATTAAAACTTTTTTGTGACTAAATCAATATCAAGACAAATAACATTCATGTAAAGAAAATAATGAAAGAAAACATATTTATTCGCCAAAAACAAAAGAGTAAACTTTTAGTGGCACTTTACATCAAAACGTTCTACATTTTCAATAATATTTACAAAGGACCGATTCGTTCAAAAGTTTCGGTATACGATATTTAGGTCCAAACCCTAGCTAGCCTAGCCCTAAAATTATGAATGTTTGTTCCTAACAATTTCTAGTTGTTATACAATTTTAATTTAAATGACAATGATCAGAATGGAGCGATGTTTGTTGAAGCATATTAAGCTAAAATTAAATATGAAGCAGAGTTTGTAGAATCTGCAACGGTTTTAGAAGTTGCGCTTAAAAAATAGAGTTGTGACGTCTACGGCATTATAATTTCTGGCAAAGAACACTATGGGAAAAATTATCACACCATTGTTTAAATGGAATAGTAGAACTTGCGTCATCGTGCAATAGCAAGGAATAACCTCACAGCGTAATTTTTCATTCAAAATGACGAGAAGTGGTTGAGCAGTTTCCTGCTGCACTGCGTATCGCGGGTTCGATTCCCGTACACGGAATAAACATTATGATGACCTACAGGTAGTTGTTCCGGGTCTGGTTGTTTGTGTATGCGAGTTTAAATGTTTGTAAACACACCCACAATACAGGTACCTACAGTGCCTTACAATACAGGGTTTTTACCCGTTTTTTTTGTTGTACGGGAAATCGTCAAATGACTCCTCCCGCTCTGGGCGGAGCATGAGGGAGTGTCAGACTTTTACTGACTAAAACCCATCCATGTTCCTTCTCGCCCTTTGTGTTCTGGGGCCACGGTATCTCTTTCGAATAGTCCCGCAGCCCCGGCAGGCTTCGGCCCTTGCGGGCCCCTTCCCTATTGCTGACTCTCTTTGAGGCGCGCGTGGAACACGAACGCGCCGTCGACACGGCCTGTCGTCATGAGACGTACGGACGGCGAGCTAGCCCATAGCTCCCCGCCCCAGGAAGTCGCCCCTGACTTTCATTTTAAACTTAATTCGGTTTAGAAATGATTCATTTTCCTTCAGCCACAGAGGATTTTTTAATTGACCACATCTGACAGCCCTTGCCAAGTAAAAATATACCCTTCCATACAAGCGCAACATAAAAGGCATGGCAAGTAATGTTGTCCTGCGACTTTTCACCGCCACCCACTTGTCGCATGTCGCATGCACTCTCTCGTAGCCAATGCGTAGGCGCAGCACACGTGGTCAAACAAGATGTACGTAAGAACAAGAAGTTTAAAGCTTATGCAACGAGGTTTTTTTTTTGCCTGTAATGTACCTAATAGTTTAGACTGGACCATTAGATCAGTGAGTTAGGAGAACCAGGCCTTACCGTGGGCAACCAGTCATCATCGGCCTGCCTTTTCCCTACTACGTTTATTGGGCTTCCAATCTAACCGGATGTAGCTGAATACCAGTATTTTACATGGAGCGACTGCCTATCTGACCTCCACAACCCACTTAGTACTGGGTATTAAAATACCCTTGGTAAAACCGGTTGTCAGACTTTCGGGCCACTGACTACCTGTAACGAGTGTCAAAGATGTACAAATGACAACCGAGACCAGCCGACACCCATGATCTGTCCACGAAGTAGACACAATAGTTAAACAATGGCGTCTCGACCAAATCGGTCATTCGACAGATCATGATTTAACGTGCTTTCCTAGTCACGGAGGAAACTCGGTATGAAATGGGTGGTCACCTATCCACAGACTAATTGTTTCTGTACAACATCGAATCTTTGATTGTTACATTACAGACAAATGCGCCATGAGGGAGCGCCTTTACCCAAACTTCAGTTACGCACCCCACGTGAGACCCAGACACCAACGCTTGATAAAAACTACTAACATTAAGTAAATACAAACGAGTTTTACATTTAAAAAAACATGTATAAGTACATTTCTGCGGTGAGCACTATAAGTTTTTTCGAATGTACGTAAATTTTCATGGCTACAAAAGTGATGGACATGAATGTTGATGGATGGAGAGGGAGAGGAATGATATGAAAGAGAACGGAGAAAATGGTAAATGATGCCGTGACGTCTGACAGGGGAGAATGGAAAAAAGGAAGTTTTTGACCTCAGATAGAATGGGACAAGGATATCACATAATACACAAAGGTAAAGGGACAAGAGTATCTTCCGATGACGATGAAGTAAATTTTCATCCACGCCTCAGTACTAGAACTGGTTATGCAGGAACGATAAATATCACAGTCATCGCTACCACTTGAAACGAATTTACTAAAAAGAAAATATCAAATACCGAATAAGACACTCCAATAAATCCCGTCATAATAGCTTCTACATACGTTACACAAACCAATACCAACGACGTTATGAATTTCATTAAAATATTGACAATATTCCTATTTGCTTTCTTCGTTGTCATTTGGTAATTAATTTCAAAGTATAAAAAAATTGTCAGTGACAAAATTACCACTTATAAGTACATGTAAAATTTAGAAATAAAATTATTATTCGAATTATTTAAATTAACGAAATACATTACTGCCATTGGTATGATTAAGATCCAAATCAGGAGACACTGAGTCCAGATATATTCTGACGCAGATTTTTACAGCACTTGGTCGCGTAGATTCTTTGCGTAAATGAACATCAAGCATATGACCACGATGGAGATATACAACATCAGTGCGCCGAGACCCTCATTGCCTTGTTCAAAGAAGACACCAAGGAGTGAGAGTAGCAATCTTGCTACTGACATTTGTATGAGTATCTTCTGGGTCGGAGCGCGGAGAGCAGGCCTTGCAGTGTCAAGCATACTGATAACGAGATGATTCCGACGACGCTAACGTTATACAACACAGTATCGTTCGTATACATTGTGTAGATAATGCTCGCTAAGCTGTTGTTCAGCTGTGCTACTGTCCCGACGGTCAATAAACAACTAGGATATCATACGCCGTTTTCCGTAAATCAGACCACACAAAATATGTGTCCAACTTATCTTTGTTTTTTTCCCAATTGATATTAATTCGAATTCCAATTATCAACTTAATACTCGTCTAAATTAAGTTGATTTCGGATTAACAGTATTATTGGGCAAGTCCTAAAGGAAGCTTTGAAAGTTTGAGAAGAAGTTTGGAAGCTGTAGCGCAAAATGAACTTTATGTGTGAAAGTTAAAGTATTTTTTTTAAATAAAACACACTTACGAACACAATTCTGGAAGCTAAATTGTGATAGCAATATAATTGGTGGCTATAACTTGTTACCAAGGAAAAAAAAAATCTGCTAATTGGTGTTGTAAATACAAGGAAGTTGATAACAAAATAAATGGTACGGATTAGGATTTTTTGACTTCAACTCGGTTCGAATTTTGACCACTGATTATTTCAGCTCAGGATGATTTCAACAGAGATTTCAACAGGATGCTTCGGTGGTCAGACCTTGTGAACGGTGAGTTAGAGAGAATGGGCTATTTCGCCGTCCGTCCGTCTTATGACGACAGGCCGTATCGACGGCGCGTTCGTGTTCCACGCGCGCCTCTAAGAGATTTATCAGCAAATAGGAAGAGGTCCGCAAGGGCCGATGCCTGCCGGGGCTGCGGGACTGTTTGAAAGAGATACCGCGGCCCTGGAACTCACAAAGGGCTAAGAAGGAATATAAATGGGTTTTAGTCAGTAAAAGTCTGACACTCCCTTCCGCTCCGCCCAGAGCGGGATGATTGCCCATCCGAAAAAAAAGGATGCTTTGGTGGTTTTTGATTAGATTTGACTGTTTCGATCATAATAAAGGGTGTAAAACACCTCTTAACGAGACGCTTTGGTTTTCCTCGTCATTGCGATAATTTTTTTGTTCTACACCATACCTGGGAACCTTCTAGTTACGGAGATATTGGGGGTCAAAGTTCCAACTTTTTTTAAATACATGTTTTTAATGTAAGATTTTTACTTTAAACACCTCCACGACTCCCGTACTATTCAATCTATCCATCAGCACAATGTTTTGAGTGCGTTACATTGAGTTCTACCACAAAACTTGATTTTTCACCCCAAAAAAAAAAGTCGTTTTCCAGCAATATTTTTTGCGTAAAGTTACTTAGTTAGATGTACAGAATGGTTAGTTGTCGGCTTTGTGATGAGGTGGTTTACACCCTGTTTACCTATTTAGCATGAAAATACTAACCAACGAATAAGGCACACCTCTGTCTAGCCTCGGAAAATACAGTCGTAAACTGAAAAAAAAACTATCGTATACCATTCATAAGATCAAAACAAAAATTTTTTTTTTTTCAATAGCCTAGTTTGTCCCACTGCTGGGCAAAGGCCTCCTCCATATCCTTCCAGGAAGTCTTCCCTTGCGCCACCTCCGACCAGCCTTCGTAAAGCTCTAGATTATCTAGCGTCCTCTTTCTAGGCCGGCCTCGGCGGCGCCGCGGATTTTCTTGTTCTTATCAAATCTTTTTATTTTAATCAAAGCTAAATTGTAAGCCGTTAATATTTGTAGCCGGTTGACTACAAATATTAAAGACTTACAATTTAGCGCCAAAAATCCACAATTTTGTTTTTTTTTCAAACACCACTACCTAAGGAAACTTGGGTTTTTAAGACGAATATAACGATACCTTAATTGTCGAAATCCATCCAAGTAGGAAGATACGAGGTTATAAAGAAATTTACAAACATACAAGATGACGTATGTCATCTTTATCATCATCTTCACATCATCTATTGTACAGCGAAATTGATACACAGCAATTTAACAATATTTCTAATGTTATGACTACAACTGTGGCGGTTTTAATCTTTTAAGGTGGATGCTCCAGGGTAGCCCGAAAATTCAAATTTTCTTACGTTTTTTGCAATTTGCAGGCCAGTGCTAGGTTGTAAGTTGATTAAAATATTGTTCGCGACTGTAAGACGTATGAGTTATAGAATTATAGTCATCAAAATCATCAACCTAGCACTGGCCTGCAAATTGCAAAAAACGTAAGAAAATTTGAATTTCGCGGGCTGGTTGGAACATTCACCTTAAACAAAAGATGTTGATGACTTGATCAAATTCTGGGTTAAACTCGCCGTTGCTGTTGTACACAAGCTATTTCTTGTAATTTTGTGTGTATATCTTTTAATTTTGTGTGCCTAAGGAATAAGAATGACTGATGATGGTTGTATAAAAGCATAGAGAGATTTCGAGGTTGACCTGGACAAATCTGACTTAAACTTTGGTGCAAATGCTTGCAGTTAATTATAAGACGAAATTAACATTTTATAGATCCTGGTGATTTAGAGAGATATATTTGAAAGTAGATGATTGTAAAGAAATAAAAAATGTAAGTAGATGGCCATGAGAGTAGACGAAGACCAATGAATCGATGAATGGACTGTGTGAAGGATGATATGGCTAGAAAGGAGGTGACTGATGAGATGACGAGTAATAGAGAAGTGTGGAGAACAAAATATGCTGCCCTGCCTTCAAAATAAATTAGGTTATGGGCAGGGGGATGCTAATAATTATGAAGAAAGTAACCAAAACACTAAAGAAAATTAAGGTGTATATACTATATTGAATATTTTATCTATAATTTTATTACTTGATATAATGATTATTTATTAAGATCAATCATAATTAATTATTTTGTTTTGTTCAAACAAACGATTTTAATTGCCAATTTGATGAATAGCAATTTAACAATAGCCACCGAACGGCGGTAGCTATTTCCGATAGAAATGATTCAGTCAGAGCAAAAATTCTCCATAAATCTTCAGTTAGAAAAATAATAAAAAGCAAAACAAACTATTATTAACTTATCATCAATCTGAAACCAGCAAGTTAGCAGCCGTTCTAACTTATAAAAACCGGCCAAGTGCGAGTCGGAGTCACATAAGAAGGGTTCCGTACCACCGAGCAATATCGGTGGGCAAAGAATAATAACTTGGCCCAGCCGTGAGACACACTATATTATCTTTTTATTTGTTTAGATTTGTCATTTATTTCATTACAATTGTGTTTTTGTGGCCTGTGCAATGTGTGGGGGTAATTTTTAACTTGATTTATTTTTTGCGGGCAATTTTTTAACGAACGCAATTAATTTCTACTAGTTGTGCACTGATCATCCAAATTAAAGACAGCTAATAAAAGACGTATTTTTAAAAAAAAAACGCCAAAATTTCCGAATTCCCAAGTTCATTTACGCAGCTGACGTATTCCCGGCACTTACATACAGCTGCCAATTTTTTTTAAGTTGAAGGTGATCTCAAAAATTATTCCATAAGGTTTCAGCACGGTATGAAATTACTAAGACTCCACTGTCCGTCTGTCCGACCAGGCTATATCTCATGAACCGTGATAGCTAGACAGTTGAAATTTTCACAGAATATGTATTTCTGTTGCCGCTATGTTAAAAAAATATGTGTATATACGATAGTACTGAACACTTCATGAGCGAGTTCGACTCACACTTGGCCGGTTTTTTAAACTTTGCCTGGCTGTAACAACTTTGGAATTTTGGTTTCCCCAATCGCGCTGATCTCTGCTGTGCTATGGTTAAACTACGTATTATTTGATATGATTTTCAGCCGATATGAAAAAAATATTTTTTTTTTAGATTAAAGGTACCAGCCTTATTAATAGTAATACACAATCTGCGATTTCTAGTGTCTAGTTCGGTTCAAAAGATACAGACCTTTGACTGACAGATAGCAGAACCTTAATAATAGAGTCCCGTTGGGTACGGAACTCTAAAAGTAATCAGGGCGCTTTTTGTATGCGTCTGCGCATCGATGTTAATTTAACGTCGTTTCTTGGAACATTCGCCAAAGCGTGACTTATCGTCAGACGGAGACGGGCTATTAGCATAGCTAAAGTGTGTCTGTTTTTATTTATCTCTTTTGGTAAACAAAGATGGCGCATTGATTTCGTTTTGACGGCTACTTTGAAGCAGTTTTTGGTGGTGCTAAGGGTGGTTCATCGAAATTCTTATCAGTTTCTGTGTTTCCAACTGTTTGCAATTTTTCAGAAAGTCACCAACAATGAACAAACTACACTGGCCTGCAAAACTAAGTATCACACTTTTTCAACTTTTTAAGTACACAAGATTTACTTTCGGAACAACAAAGGAATCGAAAAAGAGTTTAATTTTGTCTATAGTTTAATAGAAAGCTGTTAAAAATTGCTATAAAACGTGTTTTATTTTAAATCTCAAACTTCTGTAGTTTAGAAAAAAAAATATTTTTTATAAGTGTAGTACTTAGTTTTACAGGCCAGTGTAGAAACATTATTCTTCTAGTTGAGTTTGATTTTAATGCTCAATTCTGCATTGCCAGAAATGAAAAAAAACCTACTTTGTTAATAACTAACAGAATAAACGCAGCAATAAATATTTGCAACTTGTATTAAAAAAAAATATTTTTGCTGTGCCCTACAGGGTACGTATTTACGTAATTGTATCTTATCTAAGCCCATTGTAAGATCATCACACATATGCAAATAAAGATATAAATTTTAATATGAATATGAAAAATCATCGACCATAATTAAGGAGGATATAAAATTAATCTTAATTTTCAATTGAAAATCATTTTCAGGTAATTTAAATTAGAATAATTTCAGGTTTTAGTAATCAAATCAAAGCACCTAATATCAAAGTGAATCTACAAACTGGCACATTGCACACGTTTTCTAATTCATTTGTTTATATTTTCGTCGAATATTTTTCGAACAGAGTATATTCAGATTCGCTTCACGTTTCAGCGTCTGCCGTGGTCAATATTGAATAATTTAATCATCGAAGACAAGTTTTATATTGAATTTGAATGAATGAATATTTGTTTAAGATGATGTTAGGATGTTTTAGCATTCATTATCATTTCGTGTAATGAACTACTTATGATGAGAGGCACGTTCGCTTTTCATGCAGGTATTTGTCTGGTGAAGAAGATGATGGAATTATTTGCGATCCACCAAAATATTTAATTAGGTACTTGTAGAGCATAAATTAAATAGGTATGTATGGAACAAAAGAAGCAATTTTTTATCAATCGGTTGTTTGTAGGAAATGTTGAATTATCTTGGTAGTATTTACAGATTATAATAATTACAAATAGAACATCTACGTACCAAAAATCAAACATAATACTAGTACCAAACCGGATATTCTGAGAATCTTTTATAATGCGAACCGACCATCCATCTGCGCATACTCACGTTTGAGAATGTAATAACTTACATTCCGAGAATGTGACGTTTAGAAGCTAAAGCCATTTTCATTTTTCCAGATTTCCTTATTGGAGAACGATTTTCCTTCCTATTTTTATTTTCTTTTCTAAGACCTATTTAAAAATTACCATACTTGCTTATCTAGGATATCATGTCGATTTCTTTAACACGGTATGATAAACATCGGCCGAGGAAGTGTAACAGATTAAGAGCTGTGAGGAAACCTGTGATAGTACACGTAATGTACTTGCGCTTGCGCTTCTGGTTTTCTATTTCTACATACTTGTAAGTATTTGTATCAGGGAAATTAATTCTTATGCACATTGACATGGCAAAATGACAATCTAAAATTGTAATGATGTATCAGACCATCAAACTGAATGATATTATTTTTTATTATTTATTTAATTAAGGTTCGCCAACAGTTGTAACAGATATTTTACAGCTAGGAACATACAAGTAATTGTGTCTTAAATCTAACTGCACAACCAATTACAGGCAAACACCACATGCAATATGCTCTTTGTAATTATACTACTACTATAAATTAATTTTAAAACTTAATATACTTAAATTCTAGATGATTATATTAAATAGTAATATGTGCTAATACTAATTATGTCTGACAAACGTCGATATTGAGTCAGCGTGGACGTCAACCAGGTCGCTGCGTTCGTTTATGAGTTTGCACATGCGGGGTATAGGTGAATTAGCACCAAACACTGTGCGGCGAAGAGGTGGGGCTAAGGGTGTTATAGGTTTGCGAAGGAGTCTACGGGGTTATTTAGAGACCAAAAACTAATCAGTTGGCCCGTGCGTTGATGACGCGGATAGAAGCTAGTAGTAGAACATACTCTTTGATTGAAATTCTTCCTCCTGATCAGAAGGTCTGAGTAGCTAAATTTCCAACCGTGGGAAACGTCTAATGAGCAGTAACTCTAATTAGCAAAATGTCCATGTATCAAAACGTCCAACGACGACGTTACAACGTCCAGATGGTCTGTATAGCAGAACATCTATTTTGCAAAAAGTCAGGTTCGCAAAATGTCTGGATACTCAGGCACAAAATTCAACACACACCTTTCATCGGGAGGGAAACGGACATTATAATATTTACATATAGATAGACTATTTGGTTTATGTGCTCGTAGTATAGTATTAACTTTTCTGGATAAATCCTGTTTAGAGAAGAAGGCATCGTAAATGCCTTGCCCGTCTAGCGACATAGCTACAAAATCTTTGGCGCTTGCCTTCAAAGATTTACCTATATATTATTACTAAAAGAAAATTCTCCTGACCGTTTTCGATAAAGGCGGTCAATTTCAGCGGAGATGAGTCCATAACACGGGGGTATCATACCACCAATTCCCAACATCACTTTTTGCTCGACCCGGGAATCGAACCCAAGACCCCACGCTCAACAGTCGCGCTTACGACTGCGAGAGCAACGAAGCATATTTCTACTACAATTTTCAACAGGATTAACATAAACTTTTCCTTGGTTTATAGTCCTTCCAATTTCTTCTTGACTTTGTCATTATCGTTCTTTGTCTAGACCAGTGGATCCCCAGGGGTTCACGGGAGACCCGTCGGGGATCTACGTTGGCGTGAATAAAAAATGGGGGTTCACAAGTTGTAAGTGGGGTCTACGAAAATTTATCTGGTTCCGATACTAAAGAAAAAAATGTTGGCTTGACTTTATATATCCATGTATGCAATTTATGCTACTCGAAAACGTAAAAATAAAATGTTCCGGTGATGACAGGTTGTATGGTTGTGTTTCGGCAAAAATGGTCTATGGTGTATTCAAGACTTAAAAAAAAAGCATTTCGAAGCTAAAAGATTTTAATTTTCAGTATTTTTGCCAAAAAAGTCTTAGGAGCTACGGTCCTCATGCAATTCTAAAAGATAGCGCGAAAAATAATGTCGCATATTTCTTGCTTTTCTGTTTTGGTCCACGGGCTTGAAAAAAATGCAGCAGGGGTCCACCGAGACCAGAAACATTTTGAAAGTGGTCTACCAGAAAAAAAAGTTTGGGAACCTCTGGTCTAGACCCTAGACCCTCAGCTCCCTTCAAACCGTAATATAAGATTGGTCTCCCGACAAAATCACTCAAGCTCCAAAGAACCACGCTACCTGTGTGTGATACCAGCCTCCATTTCCAAAATTGTCTATCATGATGACTATAAAAATAACTGATTGAGTGAAATTCAATCTGTAATTCGACATGCATATCTAACAGGTCATAAAAATAATTGTGTTTATTAAAACACTATAATTTGTAACTTCAGAGTGTTATAAATGTTGTAGCTTTAAGGCCGAGTTCAAACCAAGCGTATTAACATGCGGTCAAACCGAGCGGACAGGACCCCGGACACCGGGGTCTTTTACCGATATTTCAGTATTTATTCCTCTCCAACACGGAAATACATGAATACATGAAGATGCCGATCATAAAGGAAGAAGCTTGTAAAATAAGCAAGAGATACAAGGAGAGGCTCAATAAGCACACAAATGAACTGGCTAAGAACCTGTGTACCCGACATGAAGATGTAGCTCGCCTGAAAAGATGGCATATACTAGACATAGACCAGATAAACTAACTGCTTAGTATCTACCAACTCATACGGTGCTGTTTAATGGAATCGCACCCAATCCTAATTAATCCCAGAAAACATCTGATAATGGCTAAAAGCCGATTGCAAAAAAAAAATATTCCTCTCCGATCCGGTCTCGTTATTCGGTTTTTCCATCAGGTTCTCGGTAGCAGCCTCTGAGTCTAGATTTCTGTCCGGTTGATGGCAATAGGCTCGCTCCCTATTACATGGGACTTAAACATAACTGGCGAAATGTGGGTGTACTTGTTAGGTACCGCCGCTGCCGCTGCCTAACTTTTGGGGATTACAAAGCGTGATATTATACATGTATCAGGTACTAATGCTGACTTTGCGCTTTAGAGTGAATGTGGCCTTAAAATTATAGCAAATTAGTTTTGAATTGAATTCGACAACGCTGTGTACAATTCAACTTAAACTGTCATAAAAATGGAGGTACTTAAGTAATGCAGAATTGTTTTTTTTTAATTAATACTTCCTCACAGTTGTTAATTTAAAATATTTTATTGTCTATTTAGTAAAGACACGAGCTCTGTTATCTACATTTTCTTTGTTAAAATAATTTTACACAAGTTAATTTTATTTAATAGATCTACCCATTTCCGCAAAAAGACTTCTTTGTTACTTACGTACATATATATTTAAAACATAAATTAAGTTAGCTGTTTTAACATTAAATTTCTCAGATTTTTAACACAACTCCTAATTAAATAATAACGAAAAAAACAGTGAACATTTAACTTTAAAAATTCTCCAAGCAATTACTTAACCCGCATTCATAAACAAAATCTAATTGCGTAACATTCTCTCTTTATACGTCACTTCAAGTGAAAAACACTTTTTCTAAATAAATTAGTCTATGCTCCGTAAAAAAAAAACGTTGAATAGTTGCACGTGAACACGAACAAACCAAATTGGTGGCTGCCACAAGTTGGGTGTAGATTTTGACGTATTTATTGATTTTGTAGAAATGATAAACTTCTTGTGCCAGATATAATCGTGATGTCTTTTTAATTGATTGGATGCAATAAATTGGTGTAGTACTAAGTGTACTGGACAACTGGTTATTAAATTAATTACCCGTGTGATTCGTCCTCATCATCATCATCACTGCTGGGTGGCCTCTCATTGCTTGCGTGTGATTACTGGTCCCTTCCTGGATCCCTTCTTTTTTTGCGACGTGTTAACATAAAATATTACTAAGGATAATCTCATGCGTTCATTTAGTTTTCAGAGTTCACCAATCCGTTTACTATGATGATTGGCTTGAATGAATTATCTGTTTTGAATGGAGGATCCACGAAATGTTTCATTCATGAATTCATGAGTTCACGAATTCTTGACACCTTTCAAGACTAAGAGCTATCAACTACTGAATAGTATTCGATTTGCCTGCTAAATCACATTAGTTACTCGTTTCCAAAAAAAAAAGATTAGCTCAATATCACATGGCTACTAACGGTTAGGTATTTACAACTTGGAGCACCATCAGTGAATCATGGGTGTGACAATGCCTTTAGGGCCTAGAGCCATGACGGCTTAGTCAAATTCAACAACATTTTGGAATTTTCCTTACACCTGTATTTCCGCTCCAAAAACTCTGCATAATATAAGTAATCGTTACGAGTTTAAAATCTTACGCCATCATTGCGAAACTAGAGCCTCACGATTTTGACAGCTACAAGTCTCTTGTCTATGATTTAAATAGCCATTATGAAGGCCTGTTAGTATTATGTGTAAAATAATTACAAATTGATGTAAAGACCAGGCAATGGCTTCCGGATTAATTATTGTTGGATGGTACATTTTATGGCCATAGTCGTAACTACCGAATTCAACTATTTTTAAATTAAATTAACGTGGGATATTTTTTGTATACATTAACATAAAATGGTTGTTATTATGTGAACGGGAAATTCAAGGGAAAGTGAAAAAGTCGTTGAAAAATATCGGCAGATTATAAAGTGTGATTTAATTAGAAAGTAACTGTTTAATACTTTCATTAGCATCAATTATAAAAAGATTTTTAAATAAAAAAAAGACATTTGGTAATTGTGTGTACATAAATAAATAAATAAAATATATTAAATTTTATAAAGATAAGAATTTTTTCTTTTCCCAAGAAAACACGAGCTAATCGATAAAGTTCATTCGAGTTATACCTACTTAATAACTCAACATAAATAATGCGCTAACAAATCGCAAGTTCAACTCCAATGTAGCGTGTAAATCAGAGAAATTACCATAATTACGCAACATTACAAGTTTCTAGTAATTTTCACTTATTTTAGCAAGTAAAACCACATTTGTTTAAGCAGGAAACCGGTTCGGAAACGTGTCATGGTGCGATGGACTAACAACTGTCAAAATCAGTGACAATGTAAAACACGGGCGCACGTTAATTTCCATCGGCATAGTGGATCATCATATCACTTATGTAGGAATGGGAGAAAGAGCGAGGCCGGTGCCCGCGGCGGCAGTCGCTCCACACGCGCAATTCGACATGGTCAACTGTACATAATTACGTGCACTGAGCGTATGTGATCAAAACACAATTGCGCGTATCTGAACGCGACGCGTCACTCGAGAAAAAAAAAGTCAAACGTCAAATTTTCGCGCGCTTTTCGATACCATAGACTTCATGATTTATAGGAACGTGTTTCGTGTATGAAAGTGAATTAACATTTGTATTAATCGTATCGTGTTGAAGTGAATGTGAAACTATCTATTGCGTAAGCGTTAAAAAAATCTGCGGTGTTCACGAGATGAATTGTTGCTGAATTCTTGTGTTTTGTTATGACTTTGTTTCTGAATTCATTTAAAACGATTAATTTATTTTAATCGGTTCTTGAATGTTCACACGTAAACGATGTTCTTATTGGTGTATTCTGTAACACTCAACGATAAAATAAATGCGATGTATCATAATCGAATCTGTAAATGTGAATTGTGGCCTGTTTCCCAAACTGTTTTCATTGTTTTTATTTACGTACGTAAACATGCTTTCTTACAGGAATTAATGCAACAATCGTTTGATAGCTGGGAAAACATGTACATGGTTAGAAAATGTATGGAAAAAGTTGGGAACGAAATCAAAACGTAGCATCATGAGTGTATGTGCATAGTAATTGTTACCTTTCGTTTCTTCGATAATTACTTAATTTGTTGGACGCGGTTTGCATAATGAGTAGGTATGTACAGCGATATTCTGCAAACATTATGGCGATAAATAGTAGAAAATCTTAAATTTTTTTGAGCATTTTAGTTAATAAAACTGCTGAATTAAGCCCACAAACGTAAATTTTAAAAAAGGTCTACAAATCAAATCAAATTTGATTTCCATGAAATGAATAATTTTGATCTATATTCATTCGTTTATTGATGAGTTTATGTATCCAATCAAAAATCCAATTTTATGCATAGAACGTTGACATATTTAGCGATGGTATTTCATAATACCATAAATCGATCATAATTTATTAGGTTCACGGATAAAGTTATTTACGTTGTTATTAAACAAGATAAGTCGAGATATTAAATGAATTCTTTGCTATATAATAATGATTGATTCTATAAAACAGTTTCACACAGAACAATGAGTAACTTTCCTAAAAGGTTAAAAAATTCTTATTTGACTTCTGTCAAAAATATTCACCTTCGTATTGAAATCGGTAACCTATTTAGTTCGTACCAAAAACAATGTAAACAAAGAATTTCAGCAGTAACAAAACATGTGCTAAATGCAACCAAATAAAGACTAAACCACTTCAGCTGATTGTTTTCGCAATGGCGACTGCTAAGTATGAGGTCCCGGGTTCGATTCCCGGGTCGGGCAATTTGTTATTGGGGTTTTCCATCAGGCATTTCTCAGTAGCAGCTACGGAATCTGCATTTGTGTCCGGTTGATGGCAATAGGTTCGCCCCCTATCACATGTGACGTAAACTGGCGAAATGTGGGTATACTTTTAGGTACACATGTATATTGCAGGCGCGATGTTATACAAAATAAATTTTGCCCCCATATTGTTAAAGAGCTCATAATAAGTTTATTACAACATTTGCATGCAACATGACAAAGAAAGCGCTTTGCGCTGTAGAGCGAAACGCAGCGCTACACATATTATAAAACGTAATCGTAAATTGTAGCGAGCGCATCAATATGTTTTCAACACGACATTTTGTGAAGAAGTTAGTCATAAAGTATTTAAACATTTATTTTAGTAAGTAAATAACGAAAGCTGAGTCAAAATAGAGTCGAAATCCGTAAAAATAATGAATTAAAGATTGGAAATATTTCCGTAAAAATAATGAATTAAAGATTGGAAATATTTAATTCATTATTTTTACGGACTTCGACTGTTGAACATGGGAATCTTAGGGTATTATAGTGACTTATTCTGCAATTTATTGGTTGTCACTGGAGACATAACATAACATAAAATAACAACAAGCCTCTTAAGCCCGAAGAGTTAGGCAGAGGAGAGTTTTAATAAAAAATAAATAAATGTCAAAATAGCCATAATTGGGAATGAGCAAACAAAGTAAGAAACAAGTAGAAAAAGGAAAGAAAAATCAGAGCGAGAGAAATATACTCAACAGAAGCCAGGCCTCTATTAATACCCTAACATTAACAATAAAAAAACATACTTTATTCTTTTATATTACAAAACCCAGATAAACACATGTGTATTTTTTTTATTCTCCTTGGGATAGTTCCCAATATCGGCGCGGGCGTAGCTAAAAAGTTAACCACTACATATTATAAAACAAAGTCGCCCTCCGCGTCTGTTCCTATGTAAGCTTCGATATTTAAAACTACGCAACGGATTTTGATGCGAGTATTTTCAATAGATAGAGTGGTTTAAGAGGAAGGTTTTAGTATATAATTTGCGGGCGGGCGAAGCCGCGGGCATCAGCTAGTTCCTAATAAAAGCAATAAAACAACAAGGTGCTTATTACAGCAAAAATTAAGAAGACAATAAAAATGTAAACAAACAACATTTAACCGTAAACTCACATAAACCTAGTTACTACATGAAAATCATAAAGAAAGTAAATTAAAACCATCACCATAGATATTGAGTGTAGTTCTGCCAAAAAGTACCAACCCACATTAAAATTTCTACTATTTTTCCAAGTAATTGTAATGATTTTGAATAGTAATCGCTGATTAATTTTAATCTCTTCTAAGCATACATTTTAGACGTAGGTTAAATTAGACTAATTTTACTGAATGATAATACCAGTTTTTTACATGGGGCGACTGCCAGTGACCCCGTCTCTTTTATCAAATTAGTATTAACGTCCTTGGTCTAGGGGTTTGAGAGCGACTGCAAAGCATGCGTTCCTGGATTCGACTTCTAGGTCGAACAAACTGTTGTTGGGTCATACCATTCCAGTAATTTCTCAGTAGCTGCCATGGAGACTGGGTCTTGGTTATGTGAGACGTATTAACTAAATTAAGAAGAGATTGTGAATTGGCTTACTATGGCAGAACCACGTCCAATTAAAATCAGATAACAACACCGCACTAGTGAAGTTCCTACTAATTAATCGATAAAATAATCGTTACAAATAATCGGTAAAACATGTAGGAAGCGATTTTAAACTGGATTCGTGTACACCGTGGTGACAGGCACTGGACAGTTTATTAACGAGTAATTTGTTACTTTTTAAGACATTAATTTGATGCTCATGATTAATTGAATTAGTTCGTTTTGTGGGATTTTAATTGGAGTGTTTATTGATGGTGTTATTATTGCATTAGTTTTTGTAATCGTAGAAGAAAGTATTATGAGTTTATATGGTCCTGAAATAATTGAAAATAAATTCAGTAAAAAAGTTTGTAGTACAGGATGGAATGATACCTTTGAAAGGTTGACGGGTCGTCTAGGGCTGTCGCTTGGGTAGTTCTAAAGGTTAACACTAGTAGGTATACTGTCTGACTAAAATGCTGTTTAAAGTAAAAGTGACCCGACTTAAAGCCTAGAATTATTACCTAATCTTCGCTTACTAAAAAAAGATACTTGTTATATAATATAATATAATCATTCATAACTGTTCTCTCCTGAGAATCAACACTAATAATTAAGTCATAACTTGTATCTATTTAGTGTAATTAGAATTACTCATTTAAATAATCCTACTTTCATAAACAAGTTTCTACAATGTAACCTACATAGTTAAGAGTAGGTAAATTAACACTGAACGTCCACTTCTATCGATTAAGTAATCCATCAATCGTAAGTGGAGATTCACCAGTAATCGTTTTGGCCACAACTCATAATTACTCATACGCGTACTTAAAAATGCGACCTGCTTCACGAGACACGGTCGAGTTTGTTACCCATTACGCAATCTAATCGTAACAATAAGATGAGATGAGAGTACGGAAGTGTTACAGAATACGACCGTGTAACCAAATTAACCCTTGACTCGTAGGTAACAGCGATTTTCTGTGCTCTTACTTTAGTAGTGACAGTTAAATAACGAACTAGAACGATTGTGAGCGATGAACAATGCCTAGGGAACGGTCAGAAGACGGCGACTGCAATGCTATAGCGCGGCTCATTAAAGACTTCTGCAGTTGTTCGGAGAACGGCACCTGGTCGCCGGAGATGACGTCAGACAAACGGAAAGGACCACTGCTGAAGAGCGAACTTACCAACATGTCCGCGATGCGACGGAGAATCATATCCATCGCGAAGAGAAAAACGAGAGAGGTTCCCGAGCCGCCGAAACTGACCTACGGCAACACGTTCCAGAAAAGTTCTGAGACTCTCACTTCCAATTTAGTGAACACAACGATCAGTTCTCAAAGCAGCACCCTCAGGCGGAACATCGATAACTTCCTCCTATCCCGAAGGATGTTCGCTTTAGAGGAGGACATCTACGAGAAACCGATCCAGGTGAAGACCCCCACGTGCGGAGAGAACTGGTCTCTAAGCAAAGCGTGGCGGAACAACAACTCAGATTTCTTCAACCGCTCCCCTACCCTCGATTCTCACCGGCTAATTGAGCGGAACCACACCCAACTCGAACGAATAGACGAGATCCCACATCGGAAAAAACGAAATAAGAAAATGAAGGAGCAATTACGGTACGATAGGAATATAAAGAGGCATATCCGGATCCGTGTGATGTTGTCTTTACGGATGAGGAGGTATATGAAGAGAAGGATGAAGAAGCCTGGATTACCCTCTCAGAATGTTAATGTTCCTCCGCGGAGGTTTATTAGAGGGGCTTCTGTCACGTCCAGCTTTGGGACACGATCTTACAGGAGTGTGATGACTGATAAGTTAGGGGATGGTGCAGTGTTGTTCGATATCCATGAAGCCAGGAATTCCACCATGGAGCTGTGCCACGATTACGAGGAGGACCTCGATACGCTACAGATTGCGTTACGCGCCGGTAATTTTAGGTAAATACTTTTTACATGTTTTTAGATGTAAGATTTGAGAGTGAAAGTTTGGGCAGCGGGGATGAGCGCAGTCATTATTAGCTGCGTAGATCTTTGCTTGCTGTTGCTAAGTAATAGCAAACACAGCTGTGTTGGACTTATTATTGTCTGTGGTTTTATTTACATATGAATGAACAATCGATATTTCATATTTATTAAATATTCATCTATGCATCTATTCAGAATGACATAAACTTGGTTTTTTGTCGAATACTACGAGAGCGTCATGTGATTAATTATAATAAGGAACTCAACATTTTTAGGGTTCCGTAGTCCTGACAAGGAACCCTTATAGTTTCGCCATGTCCGTCTGTCTGTCTGTCTGTCCAAGGTTTTGCTAATAGACCGTTAGTATTAGAAAGCTTTCATTTTGTGGAGGTGCGTATATCAATAACGTCGACAAAGTGGTTTTTTTTTTTTTTTACGGTACCTACATGTGAAGTGGATGATTCTTTTTTCCGTCGTTTACTCCATCGTGTGGGGTATCGTTGAATAAGTCTTTTAAAATGATTTAGGGGTTGCTAATACTACTTTTCGATTTAATGCTCCATTTACGAAATTTTAAACTTTAAAGTGTTCTAGCCGGGCGTCCCCCTCCTCTAAAAGCTAAACTGCTAGCTTAAAAACTCTGGAAAAATTCATGTTGTAGTGCATGTTAACTTTAAAGGAAAACTATAGCGGTTAAGATAACTTTATTAGTTTAGCAGTAATAGTCGTTGAACTTGGGTTTTGGATAATTTTGAACCAAATACAAAATCCTTAGAATAAATCTTATGAAGTGACTAAAATGAAATAGTTGCTTGTTTATAACGGATAAAGACTTGCATTGAAAAACAAAATCTAAAAAAAAACATTATAAATTACCATAAGTTTCACAAAGCTGCCGCTAGATGGCGCTGTACCAACGGGTTCCTTCTATATTGTGATAACGGGCTACTAAGGAACCCTAAACTGCGCGTGGCCCGACACGCACTTGGCCAGTTTTAATGTTAAACAATCCTTTTTGTCAAAATAAGTGTTATGTGAAATGGCTACTATTGATCTTTAGAAGCATATTTTATACTTACAAAACTGTCTTTAATTCAGTATATTCCCTTGGTAAATATCTGTCACATCTTTATTTCTATCTTCGGCCGATTTGGTTAATAATCTGAAATAATTTACAGTAATAGTAAAATAGTAGTTGTAGTAGGTGTGTGGTAGTTTATTTCCCTGAGGGGTTAAACAGAGGAGTACCGTAGTAAACCCAAACTTCGCCAGTAACGTTTGAAGCAAGAACAAGCTTATTCTTAAACTGCCAAATTTTTATTTTATTTTAATTATTAGGGGCTTAATTTATTAACTTTATTGTGCATGCTGTGATCTCCTATAAGTGAAGGAGTACACCTACCCAATACCTTGTGTTTTCCTCATGACGACAGTATCAAAAAATTGCAAATCTATTTAATCCGTCAGTTAGAGTATTGGAAATTAATGGACACGTATTTTTTCTTTTTGTAAATCAATGAATATTGACAAAGATAAAACGCATCAAAACTCGGGAGTGGGGGCTCGTGACGTCAGAACTAGCTAAAAATAATACCATGGCGTGACGTATTGAGAATTTTAAAAGCGTCGTATCTTCGTCAATTTTGGTTTACGTAACAAAAGAAAAAACACGGGTCAAATATTTTTTGATAATCCAAGTGACGGACTAATTAGATTTTTTTGTCGTCTCGCCTATTATGCTTTTGTTGGAGATCCTTAAATAAATAAACAAGAAATAGGGCCGAGTCTATTGCCATTAACCTGGCTCAAATCCAAATTCCATACTCAAAGCTCTCCCTCAAAGAATGTATTAATGGAGAAGAAGTATAGTACCTAATACTGCCCGACCTAGAATCCATTCCAGGACCTTTTGCTCAGCATTAGCGCCACAACTAGACCAACGAAAAAGTGTACCAAAAATATTAAACTAAATACTCTATTTGAGGTCATCCGTATCAAAGGTCACAATTTAGAAATTGTCCACTACCTCCGGATACGTGGGTAGCCTACCGTTACGCTATTGTCGTGCTGTCCCCTACATTTATTACTGGGTGACTAATACTGGCATACAGTGGACGTAGTTATTGACAACTATTGTGATAAAATATGAAGCGGTCAGCGGCCATGCGAAATTGTCGAACCAAAAAACGCAGTGGTTTTTGTGTCATTTTTGTTAGTTTTTGCCCGTTGTGGTCGTACGTAAATAGCAGACATAATTATGGACAAATAATTGTTCTGTGGCATTCGGTTTGTAGACCATTATTAACACATGCATATCTTTAGGCATGTCCTGGAATAAAAAAATCGAAGAAATGTGACGTTTAAAAAACCAACCCCAACGGGGATGGTAATTGTGAAACTAATGGCGCTAGCATAGCTGGTTCCAAGCATCGCAATTGGTTAAAAATCTGGGAATGTCATTTTATATTTCGAATTAGCTTGACCTCATTGGTCAGATTAAGACCTAGCTATGGTCGCGCCATCTACAAGTGGATCTTAACGGTCTTCTCCATTGGACCCACGTGGTGGAATATAGCCATATTATACTCCATACCCTCCCATAGAGATAAAGCTTGTGTCGACGCAGTAGATCCATTACAGGCTGATTATGTTATTAATGTTATTTGCTCATCGGAAAGGGTAAAAAAAAAACTAAAGCGAGGGATCCCCATGTCGTCACATATGATTCTCGTAACTCTGTAAGGGTGACAGCTTAGAATATTCGTTTAGTACAACAATGTGAGTTTGTTTAAAGCTTTGTTTTAGTAATATCAGCTGAAGTTGCCTGTCAAGGTAAAGCCTACAGCGTTAAGTCTCCTTCTGTACAATATTATGTTGTGCATTAATAATTTTATAAATGGCATAATTAATCTATAATGTTCCCACTGCTGGGACACAGGCCTCCTCTCCATGTAACCCACCAGGCAAGCTCAGTGCGGGTTGGTAGATGTCACATGTTTACGATTTTTTTGTGCTAAGACATTCAGTTGCCGGTTCTCTCACGGTGTTAAAAAACACATTCATTATTACATAATTTACTTTCTGCTTAACAAAACGTCGTGAATGCAAAATATTTCATACTAAAAATGCTAAAGAATTTCCTTTTTTTAAATAAACAGTTTTAGAAATACAATAAAAGAATTAGGTACGTGAATGCGTGGATACAACTAGAACCGAACTAATCTTTATGAATGAGAAGCGATACGGTTGTTTATCATGTGAATGTTCTACGAGAATAATGTACTATTTGGTAGTTTTATTTTGGTTAACAACACGCCTGTAATCCCCGAAGGGTAGGCAGAGGTGTATCCTATAGTATAGACACACATTTCGCCAGTTATTATAGCCGTTTAGTCAAGATAAGTGCCCGGTTGATGGCAATAGGCTCGCCCCCTATTACGTTAGACTTTTTGGTTGGTCAGCAAAATAAGTAATTCTGTACTTTTTTTTCTGAAATTGCTTGCCAAAAATCTGTTGCGGATAAAGAAATATGTATCCATATGAAACCTATCTTACAAAAGTGAATCTTACATAAAAGCATCATGTTAGTAAGAATGATGAAGTATTATTAATCCTTCATTAATAGTGTGCATTGCAATGTCATTGACACGCAGTACGTTCAACTTATAAATATTTCGGCTTCGTCATTAGAATGTGTTTTCTAGTCATTTTATGTATTGTTTACAAACATGATCAGATAAAAATATCGTGTTTTTAGGAAAATAAACCTTTTTAACCAATGATCTGTCCACGAAGTAGACACAATAGTTAAACAATGGCGTCTCGACCAAATTGGTCATTTGACAGATCATGATTAACCATGACTTCATGCGTGTAGTCCTCGAAAGTTTATCCATATTTGGCCAGTTAACTTAAAGTCCCATGTAACAGGGAGCGACCCTTTTGCCATCAAACGGGCACAGGTTCAGATTTCAGATAGCGACTGAAAATATCCTGATGGATGTTAAACCTACCAACATGTTGCCCGGTCTGGCAATCAAACTCAAGACCGACATACTTTTTCGGAATTATTGTTTATTTTATTGTCGTTTTATGAATAAACTCCATATATTAACAATCATGACATTCATTGAAGATTTTCTAATGATTGTTTTTGGTAGTTGTCAAGATTGAAACTTTTCAACGAATTTCTCATAACTAATTAATATACATTATTGCGAATAGAAAGAAAGAAAGGAAAAGCATTTAGTAGCCCACACAGGACAAAACACATAAAATAAAATGGTGAAATTATCAACTAATAAAAAATAGAGAAAAAAACAAAAAAAAGAACACGAAATTGGTCCTGTACAAGGTCAAAAGGCAAATCTCAGCATAGTGCTGTAATATTAAAAAAAAACGTCACAGCGCTGGTATTCTGATAGTGCTCAAAATATACAGGAAAACAATAATAAACGCTGATGATTGTGCAATGTCTCATGAAAGTTTCATAATAATAGTCATTCAAATCATACTATCGAATTTGTATGCATCTAAAAAAATACATTATCTCCATATCTTTCAGTGATTAGATATATTTCGCACATGACGGTGTACAAAGTTGCAATTTAACTTTTCTCAAATCATGATACCATTAACCACAAATAAAATTACCTACTGTAACAGATGCTAGGAGATCATTTCACGGAATGATGAGGCACTATGTTATGTTTTATTTTTAACTGTCTTCAAAGAGATTTCATTTCGATCTGATTTGAATTATCATTTCTCTAAGTTAGTTTTTTTTTTGTTTTATAGGTACTTTTAAAAGTCATCTAATTTTAAATCGTGACAGTGTGAGCAGTATTGATGATCTACCTGTCTTTACTTACAGAGACTCCATATTAATCATCCTTGCTTTTTCTGAACTACAACTGTTTGGTTCTGATTTTTTGGCAAATAATTCTACAAGCAACATATTAGCATGATAGTGTTTTATTTTTTTAGTCCAATCAATAGATTTTTTGTAAATCGCAAAAAATCCACTCATTTTGCACTATTCGGCCCGCAGTGACTGACGTAACAACCACTTTGTAGTGCAAGCTGATTAGAACTTTATTCTAACAGCATTTCAAACGAAGTTTGAACCACCACAATTAGAGTTGCTAATTTAGCTCCTGTAGTCGCCTTTACATCACAACAGCTGAACGATTTACGATGTTGCAACACAGGTAGACGTTTTCAGTACATTATTCTGAACCTACATTATAGAAAATTTTAATCGGTTAAAAAAATCTGCTTTCAAAATATATGGACCAGTAGATTTTTTTTTAAATTACCTACTCATGAAAAATTTCCGTGTTGGGTCGTTCAGAATTATGTATTGAATCCGTGATAACCGTTTGTGCGTCGGCGTCGCTTCAGCCTGTGTATGTATTACATCTCCTTAGTATATTTTCCCACCTCGGCTTCCCTTAGCGCAATTTTTATTTTCATTTGATGACCGATACACATTCGTACGATCGATCAAGCTATTTGGTTTACATTTTACGATGTAATTTGCATGTTATAATGTAAACCAAATAGCTCGGTCGACCGTACTATGTACAAATATGGATTAAACCTTGAATAAAGCCTCTTAGCAATCAGTTCACAAGACTTTATTGATATCAAATTAATGTCATCGTGTGATTGTGAATTGATTATTTTGCCACATCGTCAAATCAATTTATCATCAGCATGATACGACCATTCGACTAAACGATCATCAGCATAATATCAGCATTCCATCAAAGCTTTATCATCATTTAATCAATCTTGGTCAACGTTGGTAGTATGTGTAATAGAAGAGCTTACTTGCATGTTATGTTAGTTTTTTAAACCTATAGTTTAAGCACAAATACATGCAGGTAAAGCTTTTTGGAAATTGCACTATATGTGCAACTAATAATTGCACTAGGCGTGATGTTATAAGAAGTTACCCTGATCTTTATCAGGGTAACTTCTTATAACATCACGCCTGCAAACCCCGAAAGGTTGGGCAGAGGTGTACCTAATAGTACACCCACATTTCGGCAGTTATGTTTAAGTTCCATATAATAGAGGGCGAGCTCATTGCCATCAATCGGGCACGAATCCAGACTCCGTGGCTGCTACTGAGAAATTCCTTCTCCCCCCAACCAGGGAATCGAACCCAGGACATCATGTGCAGCAGTCGACAAGCATAGTCAATAGACAAACGATGTAGTCAGTGGGAAGCTTTCATCATTCTGTACATGTGTGCCCAAATCTATCACCCAAAAACTGCACTACCCTCCAGCTTTTGTGCCACGTTATTTTGGGTGGGCGCAACATATATATTTTTTAATCTTCTTTATCAACCATAATAAATAAAATAAGTAAATATCGCTGCACATTACACACAGCGCCATCTAGTGCCACACTTAGCAACGAGGCTTGTGTCGTGATCACCAGATAGTTGATATACTACATAGATACTTTTTGTTTGCAAATACATAAATAATATACATATAAACATACATGACTACGAAACAAATGTCCATGCTCATCACACAACCATTTGCTCCTACCGGGATTCGAACCAGCAGCCTCACTACCGCTGCGCCATTCGTTTCCACAAACAATAATGAACGGTTACAATATCATCATTTCACCTTACCCTTTAATTTTATACAAGGTAAAATTCTAATACTTATGAAACAAAAAGCTTAATATAGTCCGAGTTTTGCCATTTTGATTTATTAAAACGTAAAAAAGATGTATATTATTTAGTTAACGAGAAATCTTTCCGGCAGATTCTCATAAAATAAATCCACAACTTTATTTTGATGTAAATAAAACAAATTAGTTTTATGTATTTGGAGGAAAATTTAAAGGTCATTTAGGTAGTTAATAATATTTGATCTAATTTAGCAATTTATTAAAAAATATTTTCGGTGTATTCAAAATTAATTGATTCTTTTAATGTCAATGTCAGTCCCTTGTCATGCTTTGATTAATGTTCACTTAATTGGTTCAAACTTCGTAACGAACTTCTTAACTTCTCAGATCAAATCATAAATCGTATTATATTTGGACTTTTGTGATGTGTTATACTATGTTTTTAAATAATATTGACTGGTTAAAAAATATAATTTCTGAAAAAAAAAGCTATCTGTATCCTATAATCCGTTTGATGAACAACGCCATCTGTTACGAAATAGTGGAAACTAGATGTGGATCGTAGTCTGTTGAGGCGCTCGCACTCACTAGAGCGTATCGATTGTATAGTTCAACTATTGCCTACTAGATGGCGTTGTTATTGGAGTAGCACGTTTATATCTTTTGTTCAGCATACTTTCTTAATCAAATAAAAGTTTTTTTTTTCTAATACTCTCAATTTGATTTGAATAAAGTGTGCTATTCATTCTGACATTTGCTGGGAGAGTGGAGAATTATGAAAAAAAAATGATTTATCGCAAAGTAGTTAGATTGGCTTCAGCAATAATCTTGTCGTTTCTTCTAAATTCGGTTCTGGAAGAAACAAAAGAAGATTTAGAATATCCATACTAAGTAACTCCATCTTTTGCCTCTTAACGCCTAAATTCTTGAACGGATTTGGATAAAATATGGCACACGGATATTCCACGACCTGGGTTTTTAACATAGAAGCTATTTGTATATTCCCGTGGGATATTTTTCGACTTCTACGCTAGCATAGATCGAACTAGAAATAATAAAACTATACAAAAAGTTTGCAACTTTTTGTTGGCTCCCTGCGCCCCCCAACCCTAATTGAGCTAACCCGCGCCGCTGAGCTTAAATAATAATCTTGATCTGATCCAACCTGTCCCTTGCTGGCCTAGCCCAGCGTTGCCCAAAGTCGAGGCTTCTACGCCAGCCCTTTTGCGTGTAGTCGCTCGGCGCAGCAGCCGACCACTTCTTAGCTTGACATGCGAGATGCCAAACCCAAAAAAGAAAATTGTTGGCTCTAATATATTTCCTGTTGTCTCTAGGAGCGGTCGTCTAGCGGTCGAGGGTTGGTGGTGTGGGCGCGCTATGCCGGGGGCGGGGGGGCGCGCCAACAACGGCGCCCTGGCGCTGCACTACGCGGCTGCACGAGGCTGCCTCGACTGCGTGCGGCTGCTGACCAACACTACGCCTGATGTGTCGTGAGTATACTTTTTATTCTGACTCCACAGACGTTGTTATACGCCAATTGAGGATGTTGACATCAGCGCCACCTACGAGGTTCAAGTATAGCTACGTCCAATCTACTTGATACTGGTTTTTCTACCAACCCATGTCCGGATTCCATGCCGTAATTATAGAAACAATTAAAAAGTCATTGTATCTCGCGTAGATCTACGTTCCGGGATACGAAAGGGTAAGAGACTTCCAGGATATCCAAGGCAGCACATGCTCAGATAGGAGATTTTCAGCCGGTAGAACGAATGGGATGGAAATATTTTAAAAATAAAAATATGCTACCTCGTTTTAGTAAGTTATACCTTGTATACAGGGTGTAAACGTACCCGTCATGAAGCCGTCAACCAAGCATTCTGTTCATAAAACTAAGTAACTCTACGAATAAACACATAAATATTTCATAAATAACTCTACTCAAAAAATATTGCTGGGAAATGACTTTTCTGTTGTCGTGAAAAATCACTTTACCATGTTACATCTCACACCATTTACCACGGTGAAAACTATACCATTACTCATAACCGTCGTGAGATTTATCATAGCAATAAGATACAAGACATAATCTATTAGGTTGGCAATAAAACAACCGCTCGCGTCTCATTAAGCCGTCACACGTCATTGCGTGCGCGCATGTCTGCGAGATCGGAGCAACTGAGCGAGACTTATCGGTAGTCGACGTGGTAGGAGTCAATTTGAGGAGATCGACTTATATGAAAAGAGTATTTTCCATGCTTGCTGACGTCATTTCTTAAACCCGGAAACCTCCCCATTCTCCTTCCAAATCTCTTTATCCTGTGCGATCTCTGGCCATGTAAGCACCGCAGCCATGATCAAATCATCCAGTGAGTGATGATCTCTGCCCATCTCTACGGGCGCATTCGCGAGACTTGGCTCACCCACTCACTCTTAAACTTGTCGGAATTAAATTGAGATGATTTGGTTCAAAATTGGATAAAAACACTAAGGGAAAATTTGTAAAAGCATTGCTTAGACGAAATCTATTAAACAATGGCGTCTCGACCAAATTGTTCATTCGACAGATCATGATTTATATAGCTCTTTTAATTTATGCAATTCCGAAATAGTGTTTTTAATAATTATTGCTTGTAAAACTTCTATATTTTAATCACAAATACACGCAGACGTAGTTCTGGAATATAGTTTGTGTAGTAAATCAATTATAAATCGCACATTGCGAATCTGGTACTTGCCGCCCAGCTGATAATTTTAATCCAACTTGATTGCCGTTTTTGTTTGGTCAACCAGACATGTTTCTACGGAACCTCGTTTCCTAGCCACTGATCAGTTCATGTAAGGTTTTTTGTTGCTAGCTGATCTTCTGTCCGTAACTGTCCAGTCACGGGAGCTAACGGCTCGAACTACTGTTAGTGTTTGCAAGTGCGTACGCACAGCGAGATATAATCTGTTTTGTGTTGGCTAGGTCAGGAAAAATGGGAGGCAGGTAGGGTGTTTAGTAGAGCGGATGGCGGTAAAGAGGAGAGAGACAAGTGACAATCAGTAAAATATCGCTTATAACGAAACAATTTTCGAAAAGTTGATACGTTTTTTTTATGAAAGAAAGGAAAAAACGTTTATGAAATATTTATTTCTTCTGGTTTTTTGGGGATTTTCAATCAGTAATTTATCAGTGGAAACAACGAACTCTGGATTTGTGCCCGGTCACGGCAATAGGGAATATGCATGAAATACAAAACTCTTTTTATTTATTAAAAATGCCTTGTATTGGCGCATAAAAACATTGTGGTACACTTGTTTAAGTTTCTAATACATCACTTATATTAGCAATTTACTGTTTTATGTAGCATGTTTTTGGTGAAACGGAACACACTGTCAAAACACACCGTCCTCGATAACGCCGGTATTGACGTCAAAGTTCATTGTGTTAAAAAAAAACACTTTTATTTGAAAAGTGCTAAAAGTTTAACTAAAATTTTATTATAATATTGTTATTGCAATTTTTACTTAAATAAAGCACATACAATTGATAACATTATTTTATTAAGGCCAAAAGAATTAGATGTAAACAAGGCAGATTGTGGATAATGACGTCACAACATGGCCGCGACAGCTACAGATTCTTGGACTGTCGTAGAAAATTGCAGCAGTCTAATATAATTTTTAAGTGACAAGCAGTAGTTGAACTTTTAATACTTTTCTTGGGTTGACAGTACTGTATTTTATTGATTTAAGTGAAGAAAAAATTACGTGTATATTCTCTATTGGCTCGCCTCCATGGGGCTTAAACACGGCTACGATCGCGGTGCTCCACACTAGGAATTTCTCACATACACAAATAGCCAGACCCGGAACAACTATATATAGGCCATATTCGTACAAATATTTGTTCCGTGCGGAGAACGAACCCGCTACACGCAGTGCAGCAACCAGTGGCTCATAGCCGAAACGCCAACCGTGCCATCACGTATCACGATGGTCTTTCTAATTGTCTTTCACAAAATATAATTCGTTATTATCAACACACGCATAGCAAACAAAGTCATTTATTATAATTAGATGATGGTACAGCCATATCTGGTGTCCAACATTACACAGCGATTTAAATAGCCATGCACTTAGGAATGCAATGTATTGCGACAGGCATTTGTTTGAGTTTTTCTGTAGACTTTCTGTTACGTAAAATGCCATGTATATAAATGAGGGTAGTGTAATGTCATACCTGCAAAACATTGTGTTCATGAATGCAAGAACTAAAGGGTTAAAACCACTGCGCAGAAGGCATATTTTAGGTCCCTTTGGAGTCGCGGGGTGAGGCGCGGGCGGAATGCGTCAAGACCGGAGCGACGCCATTGGTGCTAACTAACATTTAAATATTATTTTGTCTTAAGTCTTTTCTTCATGAGTGTACATGCGCAGACAGCCGCCATTTTTGGTCATCTTTCGTGAATCGTACTTTACTCAAAATAATAATGTGTAAACTTGTCATTATCGTCATTATTCGCCTGCCCTTATCCCATTAATTTATTTGGTGTCAACGCAGTATAATTATCTTCCTCTTCCATACTGACTCGTCATCTCATTCTCCTTTCTTGCCATACTATCTTTCTCCACACAGTCCATCCATCATTTATTTGGCCTTCCTCTACTGATATACGTGTATGCATATATGTATTTATTCTTATGTTTTAGATATAAATTTTTCGAGTCTTTTTTTTCTGTTATTACACCTACTGTGTATTATCTCTGCATCACCCTAAGGTAGACTGGTAGAGAATGCCCAAGGCTTTAAGTCCGCCTTTGTACAGTTTTTACTTGTGCATAGTTTAAATAAAAAAAAAATATATATATACCCATCAACATTCATACTCAGAACTTTCCTCACAACATTTTCCTCATTCCTCCGCATCACATGTCCATACCACGACAACCGATTACCACACAACTTTTTAGTCACCGGCGCCACTTTCAGACTTCCTCTTATGGACTCGTTCCTTATTTTATCTATTCGCGGTACACCACACATCCCCCAAACTACACATCACAGGAAAAAACGTTTAAAAGCTTCTTATCTCAGCCACATGCAAATGCTTTTCATTTATACCTTTTGTGGTCCAACATTTTGATCTACACAAGGCAGCAAGTCTAACCATTTGTTTTACAAAAAAAAGCTAGATATTCGCATTGTACCGCTAGATTACAGACGGCATGCCTGAATCACGCTATGGTTTCGTTGACAATCAGCAACTATATCAACTCGACAACTATATTTTATTTAAGAAGCGTTACTTGTGCATATCAATTTACCCTATATAACTCAATCTTCTTAATAGTAAAACCATGTTAGCATAGTTAATTCTGCAATAAAGGCGTGGTATTATCTAAAATTAACCGGTAAAGATTATTATCGTGAGTCGTTATAACACCTTGGAGGTGTGGTCCAATGCTAAGTGGCTTAGAAAACTTTCAAATTATTTAATTGTTGACCCGTTTTCATTCGTCGTTTCTAATTCGTACTCAGTTGGGAAAAAGTACCTACTATAACAGGATGGTAATTTGTTAGTGGCAGCCACGGCACCTGGATTTATGTCCGTTTGATGGGAATAGGCTCGCCCTTTATTACATGGGACTTAAACATAACTGGCGATAATGTATTACTATTAGGTACATCTCTGCGTAAACCTTCAGTGATTACAGGCGTGATGTTATGCGAATCGCGCCCTCTTTGGAAAGTCAGAACATGCATTTCCAAAGACTATTACTGGCTACAAATATTTATTTAAATTGAATAACTCTTTACACATTTACACACCTACCAACTGTATTATAATATACAGATAAAGATTTTATTGTGAAAAGCTATTTCTTAATCAAAACAAAATCAACAAAATACGTCTGCCTAGCTTTTTCCCTGCTAAACTGGTAACTGGTGTAACCGCATGTAGCTGAATACCAGTATTTTACATGGAGCTATCTATACTGCTTATCTGACCTCCACAGTCCATTAACTTGGCAATCCAACATCCCTTAGTAAGACTTTCTGGCCACTGACTATCTGTAACGACTGTCAAAGATCTACAAATGACAGCCGTAACCAACGACATATCGTACTTTGAGAGACACAAAGGGAACTTGGTTAGTCTATACAGGGTGTAAACCACCTCATCACGTAGCCGTCAACCAAGCATTCTGTACATCAAACTAAGTAACCTTACGCAAAAATTATTGCTGGGAAGCGACTTTTTTTTTTTGGGGTGAAAAATCATGGTAGAACTCAATGTAACGCACTCAAAACATTGTGCTGATGGATGTATTAAATAGTACGGGGGTCGTGGAGATGTTTAAAGTAAAAAACTTACATTAAAAACTTGTATTTAAAAAAAAAGTGGTCAAAAAGTTGGAACTTTGACCCCCAATATCTCCTTAACTAGAAGGTTCCCAGGTATGGTGGACAACAAAAAAAAAATGATCGCAATTACGAGGAGAACAAGGGCCTTTCAGCTTCGTTAAGAGGTGTTTTACACCCTTTATATGGATGGTCATCCATCCACGTACCGACCTTGGCAAGCATAGCTTAACCTTCGATCGAGCTGTGTGGCTGTTATTATAAAGCCACGAGCCCCCCCCTACTATAAAACCATTTGACTGTTTAATCTAGCATTTATCACCTTACAAAATAAAAGAAAAATCCTCAGCGTACGTCCAGTGAGACGGGTAGAGAAAGCGTTGCCAGGTTAATTGCTGTTATCGCGATCTAGCGCGCTGACGCTCATCTGCGATCTTCACGCCTGCGCCGGCGCAGCTCCTGTGACACATTTATGTTGGTAATAAAAATACTTGGGTGTTACCATACACGGTAGGTCTGGTAATGGGGTAGGTAGATAAGGAGCATAACTAAAATAACAGATTAATTAACACAAAATTTTTCAAAATGGGTTAGGCAGAGCTGTATCTAACCTAGTGCCTGTAATGTTTAAGTCCCATATAATAGAGTAAAATATAGGTATCCAGCTTCATCCAGTTGGACAAGAAGCCGACCTTAATATACATTGGCCTGCAAAACTAAGTACTACACTTTTAAATATATTTTTTTTCGAAACTATGGAAGTTAGAGATTTAAAATAAAAAAAAAACAATTTCAAAATTTATAGCAATTTTTAATCAGCTTTCTTTGAAACTAAAGACAAAATTAAACTCTTTTTCGAGTTCTTTTTGTTTCGAAAGTATATCTTGTGTAAGTACTTAAAAAGATATTGCAATTTTAAAAGTGTGGTACTTAATTTTGCGGGCCAGTGTAGTTGGGAAAAGCTTATGCAGATGACGACGATGATAATAGAGCGCTATGCTATCATCCCTACACATATCCAGACTTCTGAGAAATTCCAGGTAGATGAACCCAATTATACTTTGTCCCACACAGGAATTGAACCCAGGACTTCACGCTCAGCAGTAGTTTTTGCAACCACTAGATCAACAAGACAGCCATTTATTATTTTCATAGTTATCTCTAACGATGATTTTGTAAAGCGTACTAAATGACACCGAGAGTTATCATTTTCCCGCCAAGGTTAATATGTGAACCAGCCATTAAGGTGAAAGCGTCAGGGTACCCCGCGAAATTCAAGTTATCTTACGTTTTTTGCAATTTGCTAGGTTGTATGTTGATTAAAATATTCCTCGCGACTGTAAGACGTATGTAGTTACAGAATTATAATCATCAAAATCATCAATACAACCCTCCAAGCGCATAAAGGTGCGGGAATGACTTTGACCTTGAAAAAATTTGAATTTCGGGGGCTGGTTGGAGCATCCATCTTAATATTGCCATTTATAACAACATATCTGTTGCCAACGACAAAATTATCAGAAACGATACCAATGTTTTTATTTTAAGTGAAACCAATGCAATTGGTTTAATTTCTTGGAACTGCACCTACGTTGGTAATTATAGAAATTATTGCAAAGGAAACCGCGGCTTTACTACACGTTGCTGTGTTTTCTACTCTGATTCAGGGCTAGCGTGGTTTGCCGTTGATTGTTTAGATACGGGCCCTGGTACTTAAGGTGGATGCTCCAGGGCAGCCAGCGAAATTCAAATTTTCTTACGTTTTTTGCAATTTGCAGGTCAGGTCAAGGCTGTAACACGTATGTAGTTACAGAATTATAATCATCAAAATCATCAATACAACCCTATAAGCGCATAAAGGTGCAGGAATGTATTTGACCTTGAAAAAGTCACTGACCTGCAAATTGCAAAAAACGTAAGAAAAATTTGAATTTCGCGGGCTACCCTGGAGCATCCACCTTAATAATAAGTAGGTACCCCTTGTACTAGAATCCAAATAGTGTTGGAACAGTGCCGATTGTGATCTTTCTCGGTCGAGGGAGCTGTTAGACTTTACACCAAAAAAATAAAAATAATTTCCGTTTCCCAAAGTGCGAGTTTGTTTTCTTCCTGAGTAAACTTCTTCTTTATACAACGATCCCTTATGAGTGTCTCAATATTTTGATTAGTTACTTGTATACGGACACGATCATATTATCCCTATACTTTTGATGGCTTCCTCATTAATTAGCGAGAAAGAGTACGACACCGAGCGCGGAGTGAAAGGAATAAGCCTGATCTAGCCGCTCCTAATACTTTGCTGATACCTGATGCTTTTAAAAAAATACTTAAAAACAAACATTTGCAACAACAAAGATGTAAGCGTGAAAAAATGTCTCGCAAGATTGTTACTTAGTCTCAGTACACATTAAGGCCATTCCATTAAAAAACTCGCGATACACATATAAGTTAATCTGTCCGTCACCATAAGCGATAATGTCGCAAGGCATATCACAATTACGGGCAATTTGCACCACAGTACCTACCGGCTATCGCGGTTCCGTTGAGCAAGACACATGCCTCGAAGTTTCCGGAGCGAAGCCTAAGTTATGAAAGGCCTTGTTAAATGTTTTTAAAGCCTTATTAAACGTTGTTTGGTAATTGGGAGTAATGGCTACATTGTTTCATTATCAGATAGGAAAGAACATTCAGATGTGTTGCTGGTGAGTTTGTTGTTCGTTTTCCTTCTTTTGACTGCCTCGTTTGTCTAATAGACGAAAGCTACTGTTGAACAGGTTCGATTGCCACGTCCAGCAAAGTGTTATTGGGATTTTCCATGAGTAATTTCTCAGTAGCAGCCACGGAGTACGGAAACGTGTCCGGTTGATAGTAATAGGCTCGCGAGGTACAGCTTCGAGTTACATAGGACTTAAACATACTGGTAAAATTATGTAGATGTACTATTAGTGGGTGTTACCTGCTATAAAAAAACTACCTAGCAGGTCCGGAGGAAGGTGATGGCATTCGTGATACAGGGTAATCCTAGTACGAGTGCCAAAGCACTTCTTTGACACTTAAGTGAACATTCTATTCGACCGAATTAATATTTAAGGAGATTTATTGTACACATTTCACTAGCAATAAAGATTTTTATATTAGTGGGAGTTACCTTTGGTATATAGGCTTAGGAAGCAATAGGCGTGTTTCCTGAAAAAATCTAATTAGTCCGTCAGTTAGATTATCAAAAAATATTTGACACGTATTTTTTCTTTTGTTACGTTAACCAAAATTGACGAAGATACGACGCTTTTAAAATTCTTAATACGTCACGTTGTGCTATATTTTTTAGTGCGTTGTGACGTCACGAGCCCCCACTCCCGAGTTTTGATGCGTTTTATCTTTGTCAATATTCATTGTATTACAAAAACAAAAAGTACGTGTCCATTATTTTTCAATACTTTTACTGACGGACTAAATAGGTTTGCAATTTATTGATGGTGGAAACGTCAAAGGCCAAAGTAATAAAAAAATGTAGTCAAAAAATATACTTGAAGAAAAAAAATATCTTAAAAAAAGAATTCCTCTCAACGATATCTCATGATTCAATTGACGGTAATTTCAATTAAGGCAATCATTTCCTCATATAGTAAACTAACGGGTTGTTTAAGGAAACCCGTCGGAGTGCAAATAAAAACATAATTGTATACTGCAAAGAAAGCAGCCATAAGTAAGTGGGTCTGTTGCACTGATACGGGTGATCACATAGTGACGAGCGGAGCAGGGAGCGGAAACAGACGACCACAGTAAATAATCAAGTACTACAAACGTGCATAACTATAAACTCTCGCCTTTTTCCCATGGCGGTTGGTAGAAACCACAGAACGCCACCTGCTACGATTTTAACATCTGTTGCTTCGTCCACGATCATACATCTGGTCATACACGCACTGTGGCGAGTACTACGCACTCAGGTGCGTAGTACTCGCCACAGTGCGTGTATTGAAAGGTCAGCCTTTCTATTGAACAGTACTAGTCCACTAATCTCGAGATGTTATTATAAGTTTTTCTGATGGCATACCTATAATAATATTAAATATTCCAAAGTTAAAGATCAAAAAAATATTTTATTCAATCGACGTAGCTTATTGGACTAAACTTGATCTTGGTGTATGAGAATTAAAACTAAAAAACGGCAATGTGTTTCTTGCCTTTTAAACTTCTCAAGAATATTGACGCAAACCACACTATAAGCACCGGACTCGCAATACTGATATACCGATCACTCTTATTCGGGAGCTGTTTTTGTATTGCCCAGTAACTCGCTTGTGGATAGGCTGTCGCTCCATGTAAAATACTGAAATTCAGCTGCAGCCGGCTAGACTAGAAGCCGAGTGCAACATAGTTTGAGAAAAGCTAGGCAGTTGATAATGATGACTTCAGACGCACCCGCACCCGCTTCCGCTTATCGCTCCTCTCATCACCAACCTCCCGACTAATAAGTAGAGCTCCGTATTACACATTAGTAGTAATTCACTCAGTCGAGTGAGATGCTACTCACCGTGTACTCGTCGCGAGTGCAGTGTGCGTGTGAGTTCGTGGTTGGACCATTTTCTGAACAGGAATACGTTTCCAAGTGATTCGTTCGGGATTTTTGTGTGTATCCGTAGTTAACTTTGTGTGGTCGGATTTCGATGTACTTTGGATTTTTTGTATCATAGTACTCTTTTTGTTTCTTTTTTCTGAGGTTGGTGGGGGTAAAACTCTGTGGTAGGGTTGATGTATAAATATTTTGAAAACAAACCACGTGGCGATGCAAAATTCTTTCACTCTTTTTCCATTTATTCTAATATTCTAAACTTAAAAAGTTTGGATGCAGGAGGTAATATCCGAAAGTTCGAAACTTCCCATCCGATTTCAAAAATGTTTTCGCTGATGGAAAGCTAATTTATTACCGAGTGCCATACATAGGATATGTTTCTTCGATGCTAACAAACTCGCGGGTAGCAGGTAGTCCTTGAATAAGTAGAATGAAACAATAACAACATAATTTTCAGCCTTTATGAGATGTATCATAGCCCTGCTAAGTTTTGATAGGAGCGTTAAACTAATTTTGTACTTTCTGCTCTCATCATTCTCCTGCCCTTATGCCAATTGATTTAGGGTCACCGCAGCATCTCCTCTTTTATACTTCTCTATTAGTTGTCCCTCATAAGTATTCTTTCTATCCATATCATCTTTCTTTCATACAGTTCATCCGTCTCTTCTTTGGTATTCCCCTACTCTTAGA
Organism: Xestia rhomboidea; assembly: GCA_963853795.1. Taxonomy (NCBI): domain Eukaryota; kingdom Metazoa; phylum Arthropoda; class Insecta; order Lepidoptera; family Noctuidae; genus Xestia; species Xestia rhomboidea. The sequence continues at coordinate 16,164,287 of OY970775.1, forward strand.
CTTTCAGTACTTTCCGCTCTTACAAGTAAAGTTCAAACTTCAATAACACGATGTGACCTAACCTTGGCAATACTGTCTTACGAACAATGTATTGTCAAATTGATTTTAACCCGTCAAGCGATTGTCTTCAATACGCCCTCTCCTCGAAAGAGCTCCACGGTTTATTATATTAAAATTTATTGTAGTTTCGAGTACATTTTTCTTATGTACTCGTAATATCGTCGGTTCATGCGTCATTTTGTCGGGTTTCAAGGTCAACATTCACAGCTGATCCTGCGTATAAAACTGGGTCAGAGTGCATTATAATGCATTGCATTGTTCATTGTGAATTTGTGATGTATTGTCACCGTGACCTGACCTACATGTTATGGTGTCTTGATTTTTGTTATTAATAATTTGTATTCGTCACGAGAAAATTATTTGAACTTGACTGGTAGAAATCATTAACTGTGCAATATTACCTACGTATTACTCTATTGTAGGTCTGTACTATAAGATTCTCTATAGGGATGATGACTGACTACAAAAAATATGATTTTGTTTAGTCCGTCAGTTAGATTATCGAATTGGAAACGTGTTTTTTGTTTTATCAAATTAATAAAAATGTACGAACATAAAACGTGTCAAAGATTATGAGTGGGGGCTTGTGACGTCACGTTTGAGTAAAAAATGTACTCAACGACATCACTCGTGGCATCACTCGAGTTTTCGACGCACTGTATCGTCTTCATTTTTTGTTTACGTGAAAAAAGAAAAAAATGTGTCCAATTATTTTTCGGAAATCTATCAGACGGACTAATTAGATTATTTATACATTAATCAGTCAATCAATAAGTCGTTTAGCCTGAACAATCGGTTTAGGATTTGCTATCGAAATTTAGTATTTTAACAAAATACTACTGAGTTCAGTATGCTTAATGCTCTTTCTTCAGTTCCCAACAATATGTTCGCATCGTCAAAATGTATGGAACAGCTGATTTTTTTTTCGCGATTCAGGATTTGGTCCTATAGTAAAAGTTGTTCAAAATGATGAGTACGGTGACCCCTTAAGAAATTTCTTGTATGAATAGATACACCTTATATACATAGTGTCCGGTGTCCGGAGCCGTGTCCGCAATCTGTCCTTATCGGTTTAAGCAAACCTTAACTTATGGCTGTCCTTTAGTAGCCTCGTAACATTTTACGAACACAGATAAAGAAAATTCTGTTCATTAGAAATGAACGCAGATATTCTTGGTAGTTACGCTAGAATAACCATCGCTAGATCAGATAGCAACGGTATCCACTGAATAACTCAACGACTGTTATTAATTAATTTAATCTTCATGCTCTTTTTTTTTACTGTACTGCGTGATGTATCTGACATCCGCCATTTTGCTTCGAAACTTTAGAACTTTGTACTTCTACAGCTTTTCTGCAGCACTGTCGATGTCGTCACATAGCTTTTGGCGCGTAGCTGTACAGGAACATACTCCGCCATTTTGAGTTTTCCGATTTCCACAGAAATTTTCTTAAATGTTTATAGTATGACCACTTTAAGTATTCAGTTCAAAGTGTCGCTGCATGTCAAGCAAATTTAAATCGATTTGTCAATCTTGGTTAATTTATTTAGTTCTGTGTTCTCCCGCTGCACAGAGATCATTTGTAGGTCTTTGACAGTCGCTACTGGCAGTCAGTGGTGAAAGTCTGACTATCAGTCCTACCAAAGGGTATCGTATTCCCCTGTTACTGGTGTGTGAAGTGCAGATAGGCAGTCGCTTCATGTAAAATACTGGTAGTCAGCTGTATCTAGTAAGATTGGCAGCCGACCCGAAGATAGTTTTTTTATTTCCTGTTTTGTCTTTTCTACACACTGTGTCTACATTTCTAATCCAACTCTCCTCTCGCAGGTCTGCTGGAAGAGATTTCTTATGAAATAAGCAGTACCTTTGTGCTCATTTATCTTAATGTTATGTCCTGTTAAGTATTTTGTGTGTACATAAATAAATAAATAGTTTATCTAATGAGTTTCGCCAAAGATTCATGTTTACTTTAACTTGTTAATGCATAACCCTTATACAATTGAAACAAAGTAACAAACTGTCCATTAACTAATGTTGATCACGATAAAACAAAACGGATGTGGCTACTTGCCTGCGCCAGTGAAATTTAGCTTTAGAGTAGATGCAATCAAATTCGGTTCAAATTAGCATACTCGCTATTAACTCTCGAAAGTGAAGGAAAGCGAGACAACGCGCTAAATATGCGCGTTTGCCTCACAAATGTACTGAAGTTTGGATGCTTCTGAATGTAATTGCGTGTTTTACTGGTGCGATGATTGTGCGTGAGTGTGTAGATGATATAGTTGGTGGTCACAAGCACTACAGCTGAGCATAAGGTCCTTTGTTCGATTCCTAGGTAGGCAAAGCTAAATTCCCTTTTTGGGTTTTCCCATCAGAAATTTCTCAGTAGCAACCAGAGTCTGAATTTGTGTCCAGTTGAACGGCAATAGGCTCGCAATTTACATTGGATTATAACATACCTAATTTGTTTTCGAAAAGTAAAATACTTGTCAAAAACATGTGTATAAAACACGCAGCAAACATGTACTCGCCTGTGACATGATTGTATTCTTTCCCGTAAAACAGTTATAATTGAATATAAATCAATTAAATTCTTTATGAGATACCATTAATCCTTTAAAAAGACAAGCAACCGTCAAGATACTCATACCCCCTCTAGACTCGTGAGTAACAAATGAGATAGTAACTTAGGTCTGAAAATGGTTTCCTTGCATTAATATCCGTTTTAAATTCACTAGACACTAAATTCCACTCAAGTAACAGTTACAATGACAAAAAAAAAACGATAAATCTGGAGTATAAAAAGTTGCTATGCTATAAATGTATCAAGATGCAACCAACAACCGCTGTGCGTGTATAAAAAGTAGGCTTAGCCAAGTTGACAATCTACAATCGTTAACGCTAATAGAAAACTAACCAAATGTATGGGAATGACATCTATCAACGATAAGTCACGTGGTCAAAACAAACGAATGGAAACTTTAAAGTTTAGTCAAAACTGTAAGTTGGCTACGATTTATATGGGATGTAGGGATCACGATTGTAGAAACGAATACATTTCATTCTATCATCTTGATCGATGTAAACTTGTCTACGAAAGTTTATATTCGTTTGTTTTGACCACGTGACTTAACGTTTACGATTGTAGAAAGAGAATCGATACGAATCGTTTGTAACTTGGCTAGGCCTGCTGATCGTGGATGAGGCAAAAGAAGTATGTGAGGATGGTGGCCAGTGGCGTTCTATAGTTTCTGCTTAACAATAGCAAGATAGCAGTGCAATAATTTGCTAAAATTTGAAACATACCAGTCTTGATAAGGGGCTGTCGCTTTCAAAGTGTTTGGTATTTCTACAACAGCCGTGTGATTCTGTAATATCTCATTCTAAGCTTCGAATCTGAATTCGCTGTGAGTTTCTTGATTGGCATTCTAAAAACTCGGTTGATAATTCGAATTTACACTAGCGCCACCCTTGCGAGAGTGTCAGCGAGTTGAACTAAATTAACAGGGAGATTTTGACAGATAAAGTATGAGATGACGTAAGAAGTGGCATTGGTTGCTTTCTTACGTAAAGTCACGGGAGCTCCCTATTATGTCCGCAATGGCCGTTTACATTTAGATCTTAAAATCCCCACAATAGCCCAGTTCATGAAGCGCCTTTCCAAGCGCTTCTTCGACTCTGCCGTCAGACATCGTAATCCCCTGATCGCAGCGGCCGCCCGTTACGAACCTTCGCGAATCAGTCAGGTCCGCCGCCCAAGGCATGCTTTAGTCGATCCCGATGACGCTACAACCCTCCTCCAGTAGAGCAGGAAGGAAACTAGCACGCTTAAGAAGCACAGACGTAAACAGCCGTCATTCCGTCCTCGCCGTTGAGGGCCGTCGCGACGCCCCGATACGAACCTTCCCCGTCCCTTGCTCGTGCCAGCCCGCGTTGCTGAGCCTGTAGTCCAAAGTCAGTCCCTAAATAATGACACCACTCCGATCCAGCCTGTCCCCTTGCTGTCCTCTCCCAGCAACGCCCTAAGCCGAGGCCAGAACCTCGCAGGGGGTGCCCTTAGCGTGTAGTCGCTTAATTTGTAAGTTTTTTGCCCTGGCTGGAGGCCTTACACTCCCACAGGCACCCCCAGAAAAGTTCGGTTAAGCAGACGACAACCTCACAGGTTGAACTGCGAGATGCCATTTCGAAAAAAAAAGAATTGACTGCTTCGGAGCTCACTTCACTTCGCAAGTGACTAGGTGATGCTTACAGAATGCAAAATTAAGGTCATTTTGAACCTTATGTGAAGTGAGAGTGAATAGCGATGTGAGATGCGAGTTGTTGTTAGAATTTTACAGAATCGACCTACTAAGTACTACTACGACTACTAAGTTTTTGGTAGCATATGTCAATCCTATACATTTCTAGCTTTCCCAGTTAATAGAATGTGAAGACTCTGAAGTGTTCAAAACGTAAAAAGCTATTTGAATGGTATAATTTGATGTGTGTATTTCGAAAATGTGAAAACTAAACTATTTTTCGAGAGTTTAAACAAAACCGGCCAAGTGCGAGTTGGATTCGCGCGCCGGGGTTTTCCGTGTAAATTTGTAGGTATTTTGTTATTAAACTCATATTTACGGTTTTCGGATTTTTCCCTTTACATGTGCTGTAAGACCTTGCTTTTTGCCAAATTTCGTATTCTTCTATTCTATTCTAAATTTCTATTCTCTCTCAACGGGAACTACCATATAGATTTTCGACCCAAAACCTATAGGGTACTTTGACATAGAATTGTCAATTTTGGTTAAAAGCAAGGTCTTTTAGCACAAGTAAAGGGAAAATTCGGGAAAATAAAAAAGTTGAAAATTAAGGTAAATTTTGGTACTTACAAGTTTTCGCGAATTTGCCCATATCTTTTTATCGTGTTGACTCAGGACCTTGATATTTATATACCTAATAGGGACTATAGGCCTCAATATCTGCTATTCCAACTTGCTAGGTCCATCCGTTCCTGAGAAAATCGGTGGTGACACACGAACAGACAGACGGACAAGAGAGTGATCCTTTTTTTACCTTATGAAGTACGGAATCCTAAAAACTCCTAAAAAGTGTTTTAATGCCGTCTTTTAGGTGCATAATATACCTACACAATTTTTTCATAACAAAATATACCTGTCATTCGGCGGCAGGCAGCGTGTATCTAAACACCACACCACATTTTGCCAATCATGTTTTAGTCCCATGTCAATTTGATTAGCTCATTTCACGTCTTGCACAAATTCGTTATTTAATTACCTATCACATAATGCGCATAACATCGAAATATTGATTTTCATTGCCCTCGTTTCTCCTAGTATTTGCATTAAAAGGCTAATACAACATTAGTTTTAGTATATTGAAACCCGAAACACGTGTCTAGTATTTTTATGTATAAAATCAATGTACAAAATTTGAAAACTGTTTCATGAAAAATCACGAAGTTATATGCTTGTTCTGTTACCTGGTTGTCCGTAAAAAAAACTTGGTCACCACGCGGCTCACGCCCCCGCCCCGCCCGCGCCTAGTGCCGCTATGACCTGACAGTTGTGCGCGTATGATAGCGGATACTTACTTGGTGTCGCTGGGTGTCCAACTTGTATCCTTTTTTAAATATTTTTGGGACCACTTAAAACATGGTGTAAAAATGATCGATTCAGTTGCTTATTCTAAACAAGCTATATTCAGGTTTCGCATATACTAAAAATAATGTTGTATTGGTGTCTAATGGCGGAAAATACATAATATGTAACATGTTTGTTCCTTTCGCTATTAATGACGTATTTATATCTATTTGTTACAATTCTTACACAACAGTGCAATAAAACGATCTGATTTTATCTAAATATTTACATAAATAAATATTTTATTTGGTAAAAGTACAGTACGATTAAATTACGTAATATTGGGAATACATCAGTAGCTATTAACACTGTGTTAATTTGATTCTAATTTCCGATTGACCATAAATAATTTTTAATCACTCACTTCATAGTCATAAAATAGCTGGTTTTTAATGATACAACATAATAAATCATTTACAAACATTAGCCTAAAAAGGATTGATCAGCTGTTTGTTATGTTTTAAGAGTTTGACAATCTGTCAGTGATAAAGTTTAAAAGCATTTACCTATAAGTATTCCATTAAAAGAAATAAACAGTTCGAAATAACACAACATTAACAGAAATTCGAAAAGCTGTCATCCCGAAATCAAAATTGAACTGTTACCGCGCAATCTGACAAATTGAAATTCCGAAATCAAAATTGAACTGTTACCGCGCAATCTGACAAATTGAAATTTCGAGTCTTTATAATCTGTAGTTTTTTTTGCACTTAAATGACATTTACAGGCTGTTGATAAACATTTGCCAAATTGTCTGTGGAAATTCAATAGAATAATCAAAATGGCGGCTTTAGTTCCGACTATGGCGACGCACTCAAGCAACAATTACGTTGATATAAACGTCTTGTCAGGCTTATCGCGTGATGAAATGCGCGTATCGTAAGAGCAATACATTCGTGTTGCCAGTAATCGTAGACGGGTAAGCTGTCAATGAGAAAAAAGTAAACTATTTTTCGAGAGTCGATAATTTGACAGGGGTAATTACCGGTTTCGCGTTTCTGGTGCAATGTTTTTTTTCTGTTTGCATTATTTATTGAAGATGTACTATCTTAATTGTGATTTTTGATGCATGGGGAGATTAGGACTTGTGAGAGTAAAGAGCATGAAGATTATTTTTCTATTTGATATAGATAAAAATTACTTTATTGTACAATCAAATTGATGCACAGTAATTTCGAAATATTGCTGATTCTTTAGGTACAACAGCGGTCTTATCGTCTTTAGATACATTTCCTTACTAGGTATACGTTTTTGACGGTTCTGGTAGAGTATAATAAGCTTGTTTGTATGAAAAGAAAATTCTATAGCCTGTCAAAGTATGATTTTTTTTAATATAAGCAGTTTACACAACTTATTTTGAATCTATTTATTTGTTTTTTTTTTCTTAATTTCTCTCATTTTCTTTTGGGTCTTCCGATCTTCGTTAGTTCTCGGTTATTTGGTTCTCATTTTAAGCCAGTAAACCAATTTTATTGTGACATATTCATTCTCTTTCTGCACTTGTATATTTTACTGGTTTTGTAAACATGTCTTGCAGAATAAATTCTGCGTAATTAATTATTTTTTCCATGACTGCCCAAAAAAAGGAGAGTTATGTTTTCAGGGTTCATGTATGTATGTATCATGTATGTACGTTTCCTTATTCCACCATAACTTCTAAACGCCTTAACCGATTTCGATGTACGTGGTATCGTTAGAATCATAGTGTCAAAAATTTATCAGATTTATGATGCTTAGCGCTTTCGACTGTAGCGTCTTAATTAAAATGCCGTCTGTTATTTTTAACATCTGCTGTATAGAATTCGTGATTATTATCTTGCTTTTTTCTCCGTACTAAGGTCGCTGAGTTTTTAAGATACGACAAAATAGATTCATCTATTCGCTGAGCATCTTGGTTGCCTTCATGCCACTAAATGGGTCTTTCTTGTAGTGTTTATGGAGTTTCTTGCCAATTCTTCTCCATAAAAATCTACGTTTTGGAATGGGCAACTACAGTACTTTCACAGTTAGTGTGCCTTTGTGACTGGGACGGTAGCTTCATTTTATTGGTGTCTTGTTCGACAGTACAAAAGTGCCTGGCCTACCTGATTTTTTTTTTTTTTTTTTTCCTGATATGTTTCACATTCTGTACAAGGTGTCATTTTTTTATCTTTGTTATTCGAGTAATCGAGTCGAAGCTCTCTCTGCTTAGCTTTAAAGACATTTTTTGTATAACAAATATCTATTAACTCCTTTCTTTCAAAAACAGCTACAGCTGAACATACGCTTTAAAAACCGTTAAAAATATATATTAAAACAACAAAACGTACGCAGAACTTTTTTTTAACAAAAAAGTTTGACAACAATTAAACGAAAACGAACGAACTATGCATTGAGTGATGGAGAGCTGTGACACAAAAACCAAGATGGCGACGTGTCCGAGGAGGGAACGACCTGCGAGGTCTGCTTCTACAAGGCTGAAGTACTCCAAGACTGTACCTGCAAGTACTATCAGGTAGGTTTCCTTTATTAATTTGAGTTCCACAATGTCGTGGTCTTTTCCGCCTGATCAGTTAATTTTTTTTTCGCTTAAATCATGCGGAGGCGCCGAGCCACTCCACCTTAAACTTTAGGCCTATTAGGAAAGCGTCAACTTTGGCGCGCAAAATAACAATAACTCTCGTTTGGCATGTGTCGCCGATCAGTATTTTTTCATTAAATATTTATGTATAAAGTCAACGGGGAGGGGACAGAGAGCGTTTCTATGTTTAAAGTGCAAGCAAAAATTAGCTTAGTGGTGATCAGGCGGGAGTGTCCTCGATAGTACATAGAAAATGTAGTGAGGTAAATGTTGAGTGGATGAATGAAGGTGTCTGACGAGATGACGAGTAATAGAGAAGTATGGAAGAAGAAGACATGCTGCGCCGACCCCAAATGAATTGGGATAAGGGCAAGAGAATGGATGATCAATGTAGATGGCTATAAGAGTAAAGGAAGACCAAAGAAACGATGAATGGAGTGTGTGAAGGATGATACGGCTAGAAAGGAAATGACTGCTGAGATGACGAGTAATAGAGAAGAATGGAAGAAGAAGACTTGCTGCGCTGATCCTAAGTAAAGTTGGAGTTTGGGCAGGAGAATGATTATCTGTCGAACCATCAGCAACCTATACCAGAGTGGTCATCATCTAGCCTGTGTTCCAGTCTTGTCAGAGTATTTTACATGGAGGAACTACCTATTAACCTCCACAGCGCAGTAACTGGGTAATATACGATACCTCTTGGCAAGACTGGTTACCAGACTACTCATCATCATCATCATCATCTGCCTAGCCTTTTCCCAACTATGCTGGGGTCAGCTTCCAGTCTAATCGGATGCAGCTGAATACCAGTATTTTACATGGAGCGACCGCCTATCTGATCTCTACAACCCAGTTAGTGATGGGTAGTACGATTCCCCTTGGTAAGACTGGTTACCAGACTGTTATCATTGTGAATTTATGTTGTAGTTAAAGCTTAGTATTTAGCTCAATGGAGTGCACATAGTAATGATGAACGAATGCAATAGCACGCCATACACAGTAGCGGTTCGTTCCGTTCTGAAACTCGCTGCAACTCGTTTTGTTTCAGTGTTGCGTTAAATGAATTGGTTTTAATTCATTAGCATTTATTGCGACTCTTGCAGTTGTGGCGTCGGCGGCAGCCGCCGAAGCTTCGACGACTGCCGTCGACGCTTGCGGTTGTGGCATGCCGCGTAAATGTGCGTCGACGGCTGCTGTTGACGCGCCGGCAGCAGCCGCCGACGCTACAACTGTAATCGTCGACGGCAAGTGGCGACGGCTGCAGTTTATCTGCAGTTGGCAACGTGCCGCTCGTCTGTAAGCACCCTTACACAAATAGCCAGACCCGGATCAACTACCTGTAGGTCATATAGATACATATTTGTTCTGCGCGGGGATCGTATTTAGTAGTAAACAGGATCGGCGTTACAAAAACTTTTTTTTTAATGAAAATTGTTTTAAATTTTTTTCAAAATCTGCGAACCTAGGTTGATTTTTTTCAAAAGATTAGGGGATTCTCTTAGACCGTTTTCCTGTAGCTGCAGTCTACGGATAAGGAACCTGTCCTTACTATTCCATGTCAAAATTCCAACCCGGATAAACACCCAGTGAACTTGGGTTTTTTTTTTAAAACGCATCGTTATCTACTGCCTAGCCTTTTCACAGCAATGTTGGGGTCGGCTTCCAGTCTAACCGGATGCAGCTGTTTGCATTTTACATTGTATTTTACATAGAGCGACTACCTATCTGACCGTCACATCCCAGTTGGTACTGGGTGGGTAATACGATACCCCTTGGTAAGACTGGTTGTCAGACTTTCGGGCCTCTGACCACCTGTAACCACTGTCAAAGATCTACAAATGACAGCCTTGACCAACGGCTTAACGTGCTTTCAAACTATGAACAACATTATGTACCTAGTACTATTTTGTTACAGCTTTTGTTGACAGCGTTTGTTATCTTTGGAAAAAGAATAGGTACATTCTTTTTCCAAAGATAACAAACGCTGTCTAAACAAAAACAATAGCATACATAACTCTGCTTCAAGAGCATCACATAATATGCAATCTTCATATCAATATGACAAACTTTCATACCAATTAGATTATTACTGTCGCTCTCTAGCGGCTTCCCCCCGTCATCTGTCGGATCTTGGAATAGACGAGATAATTTCCACGATTTCCTTTGAGAAAGTATATGACAGGGAAATAGATGTATTACGTATGTGTTCGATGTTTGTTTAGTTTTTTTTGTATGTAAGTTGATGTGTATGGACATAAGATAACTAACACCACGCCTGTAATCCCAAAACTATAAGCAGAGGTGTACCTAATAAGCTGGTCAAGAGAGAATAAGCTTATACAAACCCCCAGTTTCTGAAACGAAAATTATCGTACTATATTATATATTATTATATTATACTATTACAATGTAACTATTCTCAAGAATAGAATAGAATAGAATTCTATTCTATTTTATTCTATACTATTCTCAATCTCATTTTTTCTTTTCTTTGCATTCAGATTTTTTACAATAGTTTTCAAATCTTTTTTTTTTTCATCTTATGCTCAGAATAGTTACAGCACTGATAACAATATTTGTGTCACTTGTTTAATTTTGTTTTTTTTTTATTATAAATTACAAAAAAAAAATATTTACAAAATTTTCCTACCTTTGTATAGGTTCTTTTTTTTACCTATTATTTGCGAATGAGTGAAGTTGTTAGGCTTTGTAGATTCCCAGATGCTTGTTAACTTTTGTAAAGTCTGTTTTACGCTTTTTGTATAGTAAGTAACGACCTATTGTCGGGCCTACGCTGTCCCGCCATACTTATGAACTATTGCTTTAACAAAATAATATTGTTATACAAAATGACTTAAAAAGAGTAACCATGGAGTTTCTTGCCGGTTCTTCTCCATGGAAACGACCAACGCGAACCGTGCACCTTTTTCGACGTTACGATTTTGATCGAGCAGTCAAAATTAAACAACTTCAAACGATTAATTCTATTATCAACAGTTAATCTCATCAGACCGGGCGGCGGGTCAATGTGATACGGTTTAATTTTGACTCGTCGATTATTTTCGGTCCAGGAACCAAACATAAGCTCTGGTTTCGTTACCACTGATGTGCGGTCTGCGGTACCTACGGGTGTCTGAACTCTCACAATAGTTACATTTGATTTACAATTAACATGGTCACGGTACGTAGATTCGTATGCCCTAGTAAAATTATTTAAATACCTATGCATGAATCAAACTGTAAAACTTGTTCACTTAAACTGAATGAGTAATATGGCAATCATGACTAGATTTAAATGTGCGAGTATATTTTTATTTCCTAATTACAGACAAAATCAATCAATTACTGTCACTTAACTCAACATAAATCTATTAACAGCATAATAGCTTAAATAAAAACAACAAACAAATACTGTATATTGATAAAACACTATTTACAAACCAACATTAACACACAATAGAAAACTTCTTACAGCGCCATCTAGCGCCGAGTAGAAACAATAGACGCTGGAAAAAATCGCTATTATAATAATTGTGATAAGATTTTCTCTCTTCATCATTACAATAAAGTCATCTTGTTCGTTTCTGACCTTGATAGACAGTTTCTATTAAACAAAGCGTTTAATGGTTAAAAAAATGTCAGTGAGTTGACACGCGAACCGGTGTTTAGTGTGCTATTGTTTGTTATGATATAGTAAACTTTGCTATCGCTTTTAAAATCAATGCAGTCATGCTATGGTGCTGCTTTCTTCTTACAACGATTACCTTATTGTCTTATACTATTCTATGTTGACATGATAGATTGAATGAAAAACACCAAATACGCAGCGACCTAAGCACACTATAGACAAGACTGCCTTTAGACAGACAATGGGGTGGGCGAATGGTGGAACTAATGGCGCTAGCATCGCATGAACCAAACATCGTCATTGGTTGAAAATCTGTCAATGTCATTTTATATTTCAAAATAGTTTGACCTCATTGGTCAGATTGGGTCTAAGCTATGGACGCGCCATCTACAATCAGCTTTGACCAGCCTTCCCCATCATTACTAGTGCGAGCGAGAATACATAGTCTGTCTCGCTCGCATTAGTAGGGTAATTGTCTGTCTAATGACAGCCTTGTCTATAGTGTGCTGTAGCCCTAACTCTGCCGGCTAACTCTGCGGTATCAGTTGTGACCGGGTGTTTAAAATTAAAGACCTGGTGGCCTACCATGACGTCTTAAAGCAGGATAGCTTTAATCGCGTTCCAGTGTGGGTAAGAGACGGACCTATAGAGGACGTCTAGCGCCATCTTTTTCCCACACTGGCACGAAATTAAAACGATCCTGCTTTAAGACGTCATGGTAGGCCCACTGGGGCGTAATGTGGCCGTTCTAGCCGAATCATTATTGGATAACTACGTGAAATGGTCACAAAGTGACTATTCATAATAGAAATTGCATTGTTTGTGGATCTTTTTGTTGGCCAATAATTTTAATTATAATACCTTCGCATGAACCCATATTTATCTATTGTAAACATATTTAGAATAGTCAAATCGTTTATCCTTATTCACACCTACGCTACTACAATATTAGTATTATTAGATTATTCATTTATATATATGCACTATACATAATTATTATAATAATTTAACTTATTAAGTTCCCAAGTATTAAAACACACTTCAACGAGCAAGAACGTTTCCAACACAGCAAGTAAACTTACTGTAAAATACTTAATTTAAGTTGAGGGTATACTTACATAATTTCACCCCGCGCATGAATTACACTTTATCACAACACCAATTTATCTCGTCTGCCCGACGTCCGTATGTCACTACAGGGATCCAGCAGAATATCAGCGTCAGGTGCATGCCTGACACATGCTGAGCTGGACTCCCATTTGGTGCAACCTTGAGACGCACACCGCACTTTGTATAATTATGATCGTTAGTTTATTTGAAGTATGTCATGGTGTTACCGTACTTATTTCGTAAATATGTTCTTCTTTTTGTATGTTTGCATCTTGTTTTTTATCATGTATCATTTATTTGTACTTCTGTGTGTTGTGCTGTGTCTTTTGTGTGCACTAAATAAATGGTTTATCTATCTATCTATCTAATAATAATTGCGTCTGTGACCATTTTAAGAATTTTAACATGATTCATATTATTATTCTATTGTGATTCTGTTATAGCGGTGATTGTAAGCACATAAACGTATGCCGACAAAACTGGAGTGGCTGCGGACACCAGACTTTACTTTTATCAATATCTGTCAACGTCTGCTGTCCGGTTGGTTCGACCGCACCTAAAATGAACGTGACATAAGTATCACGTCAAAACATAACCTGTTACAGAGGCCTACCTCAATAACTTTTACCAATCTCAGGATCTAACAGTACAAGATATGTAACTGTTACGACTTTACAGTTCTCGACTTTATTACGTATTAAAGTGTCAATATTCGGCGGCTTGTGAGCGAAAGTGTTCGTAAAGCGCTTGTCATGTTCCGACAAAGTCACGTTCCGGTGAAACGCACTGGTTGTGGTCCAAGTTATAAGCAGTAGTCGAGGAAGGCAGAATGACGATTGATTGATTTTACGGTCAAGGATCTGAGATGGATAATTATGTCAATTTACAAACTACACCCCGGGGTCTAAAATAGCCGCAGGAGATCACGTTAAAATTCTTAAAATGGTCACAGGTACAGTTAATAATTATTTATGTATTGTCTTCTAAGACCATTTTACGAATAATAACGTAATTCACATTATTATTCTGCTAAGCGGCCATTTAAGGCCAGGAGTCAGAGAATTCCACACACCATGTATTTTGTTATATGTCAACAGTTTTTTTTTAAGATTTTTGTTTTTGGGATTTTGAAATTGTGATTTTTATATTATTCCAGTCATTCTAATCTAGTAGGTAGAGGCCAGAGGGTGGTTTTTTTTTATAAAAGATAGTTTAATGTTAAATGAGAAAAATGGAAGAGCAAGAAAAAATCAAGAATCGCAGTTAGAATGCACAATTTTAATTAACAAAAAAACTTTAAAGCTCACCGTGTTTGAATGTAAATACCGCGTCGCTACAAATCCATAGACTAGAAGAGGGTTGATTCATGAGATGAAGACTGTCTGAAGAGTATGCAACGAGAATACTGCGCTGACCCCGAATCAATTGGCATAATGGCATGAGAATGATAACAAATTCATTCATAATATTATTTAATTCACCATCAAATACTTTTACAGTCCGTTTTAAAAACATCTTTTGTATCCTACAATGGGCATTGTTGAATTGTGAAAATGGATTGATTGAATCGTCATTGCGTCATAATCATAATGCAATGATGACCGAAAATTTAAGAAGACTTTTTAAGGCACTTAAATATAATGGAGGATGTCTATTATTTCAAGTTTATTTTTAGTTGAAACATGTAATTTCTCGTCCTATGACCAGATGTATGAACGTGGATGAGGCGAAAGTTGAATGTGAGGAACGCAGCAGGAGGCGTTTTGGAAGAAACCGTATGTAAAACAGATTTCTTTGTATTTATTTTTAACGATGGTAAGCCACGCCCGTAGTCAGGGTCAGCTACCCGGTACTTTTCCGCTCATATGCCTATATCTATACTAATATTGTAAAGAGGAAAGAATTGTATTTTTGTGTGTAACGAAAAAACTTAAAAACTACTGGACCGATTTGAAAATTTTTTTCAGCAATGGATAGCTACATTATCAGCTAGTAACATAGGCTATATTTTATCTCACGGGAACGGGAACTACGTGGGTGAAACTGAGTGACGTCCGTTAGTTAGACATAAAGCCCGCAAGCTACAGTCAAATTGAATTAATCGCATTTCTGACATGCAAATTCACTGCTAATAGACGTTCATACGAATTCACAAAACGCGTAAGATTCAGCTAAACGCTTTTCACTTGCATCAACAAATGAACATAGTAATGAAACTACGATACGTAATTAATGCTAGACAAAATAATTATAGAATCCACATATTTCACATGCACTCGTTATAACGAGTATGGAATAGGAGCGACTTTCGTTAGGTATTACATAGCTTTTGATTGCAAAATCTTCTTTATAGGTTTTTCGTCAATGTAATGGAATGTATTGCTTGTTTCTCCGTTCAGACAGAACAAGCTGTACTTTTCTTCTATTTTTCACATTTGGAATAATGACGTCACTAAAATGATGGCCAGTATGTCGGTTTTCAAACTGCATAAATACTTTTTATGGTTCCGTAGTCCTGACAAGGAACCCTTATAGTTTCGTCATGTCCCTCTGTCTGTCCGTTCGTCTGTCCGAGGTTTTAATAAGAGACCGTTAGTACCTACTAGAAAGTTGTCATTTTTAAGGGGTGTGTATATCAGTCACGTCGACAAAGTGGTAAAATTAAATTTTGATATTGATGTTGAATAATTTTTTTTACGATAGCTCCCCTACGTAATTATGAAGTGGGGATGAATATTTTTTTCGCCGCGTACCCCATCGTGTGGGGTATTATTGAATACTTAGGTCTTTTAAAATGCATAGGGGTTGCTAATACTATTTTTCGAAATAATGCTCGATTTACGAAATATTTTACTTTAAAGTACAAACTTTTGTTCTAGTAGCCCTCCCCCCCACTCTAAAAGCTAAACTGCTGGCTTGTAAAATCTGGAAAAATTCATGATTATAGTGCATTTCATGAACTTTAAAGAAAAACTATAGCGGTTAGGATAACTTTAATAGTTTAGCAGTAGGTAATAGTCGTTGAACTTGGGTGTTGGATAATTTTGTACCAAATACAAAATTCCTAGAATAAAACGTTCTATTTTGTGATAACGGGCTACTACAGAACTTTACACTGCACGTGGCCCGACACCCACCGAGCTGGCTTTTTTTTTCTTTGACTTTTTCATATATTTTAAAGATTTAGGCTTTCTAATATGGAAATGCAAGGTGGCTTGATTTAGGAGTCCTTGAGTATATTAGTTGCAGGGAGGTAAGCATAGATTTTCATGATGTGCAATGGAAGGGGCAATGGGTCATCTGCGTACCCAAACTATTGTTATAATGCGAAACTAACTCTATCCGTCTATTTGTTGCATTATAATAACTTCTTCAAAGTCTGAACGGATTATGATATTTGGCACACAGCTGAACAATGATCTGGATGTTTCGTGAGATAATTTCCGGACTGCATGCTGGCGAATTCGCGGTCAATGGGTAGTTAATAATATCATGATATTTTTGTGACGTATATATGTCAGAAATATATATGTACATACACATATGTCAGGAAAAAAAATATGTCAGATATCCTATATCCCGCTGCTGGGATACAGGCCTTACCTCCTACATCTAAACTTACAAACTTTACTTCTTTAATAAATTTTAGATTCGAATAATACATCCGAAGAGATCGTTAGAATTAACAAGACACTTATATAATTCGATACGTTATCTAATTGGTTTGAAAGCCCCGAATTAAGAAAGCTTTGTTTCGATCGTTATTTTTTTGATGATATGTGTTTTGATTGTACAACTTCCTCATTCTTGCCGTCTAGAGTTCAAGATGGCGCAGGCGACTGCATTTTTGTTATTTAAAATTTATTTATTCATAGCATCGTGCATTTACTTTTTTAATCAGTAGTTAATGGATTAAGTCAATTAAGTTTATTTTTCTCTTGCACTCACCTAAATAACATAACATCACGCATGTAATCCCCGAAAGGTTAGACAGAGGTGTAGCTAATAGTACACCCACATTTGGCCAGTCATGTTTAAGTCCTATTTAAAGGGGCGAGTCTATTGCCATCAACCGGGCACAAATCCAGACTCCGTAGCTGTTACTGAGAAATTCCATGATATTTTTTCCATTTCCATGATGGGAAAACTCAATAACAATTTGCCCCAAGTCTTCATGTTATTGCTCAGCAATCACGATTGCGACCGTCAAACACCTAAATAAAGTCAACCCTCGTTTCTACGCCTAGTTTTGAAATTGCATCAGTGCAATCGCAATCACTTAATAAAATACGCTAAGTACTCCCATAAGATATGACTTATGGGGGAAGCGACGGGGAAATTCAAATTTTCATGGGTTTTTTTGCAATATGCAGGTTTTCTCATGAAATGCTTATTGAATGGGATTAAATGAACTTGATTTTATGATTATAATTCTGTAACTAAGTACATGATACGTGTTTTGGTCGCGAATCATATTTGAATCAACATACAACCTGACACTGATACGCTTAGTACTCCCATAAGATATGACTTAAGAGCGAAGCGACGGGGAAATTCAAATTTTCATGGGTTTTTTTTGTAATATGCAGGTTTTCTCATGAAATGCTGATTGAATGGGATTAAATGAACTTGATTTTATGATAATAATTCTGTAACTAAGTACATGATACGTGTTTTGGTCGCGAATCATATTTGAATCAACTTACAACCTGACACTGACCAGCAAATTGCAAAAAATGTAAGAAAATTTGAATTTCGCGGGCTACCGTGGAGCTTCCACCTTAACGATCTACGCGTCGATATCGAAGTAGCCTTACAATGTTATTTACTACCTACAGCCAATCATTAAAGAGAAAACCGTGGCAGATAGAAAATTACGAATAGAGACTGATTTTATTTCCTAGTTTGTTGAAGAACTGCCTCGTTGCTGTAGTCGTCGCAAGTGCTGATACTTAGTATGCGATCCTTAGTTCGAATTCTGGGTTAGGCACGGATTTATATAGGGAAGGGGTCCGCAAGGGCCGAAGCCTGCCGGGGCTGCGGAACATTCGAAAGAGATACCGTGGCCCCGGAACACAAAGGGCGATGAAGGAACATGGATTTGTTTTAGTCGGTAAAAGTCTGACACTCCCTCCTGCTACGTTCAGAGCTGGAAGAGTCATTTGATGATTTCCCATCCGAATAAAAAAGGCACGGATTTATTGGGAATTTTGATTTGAAATTTCTCAGCATCGGTCTGGATTTGTGTGGGGTTGATCGCAATACGCTGAATTCCTATAAAACAGGACGTAAAATAAACTCTGGAGATCTGCATCTACTACACACCTCTAACTATCCCTTCGGACATAACCGATGTGATGTTATATTAAACTATAGTTACTAATCATTAAAATTACATCACAGTTCCGTATAATAATACAAACATTTCTGAGTTTTCTTTCAGTGTCTTTAACCCAACTATGTAAAAATTGTATTCAAAGTTTCACTCCGCGCATTTATGCATCTCCTGTAAAATTTGCGTTTTGTCGCATACTTAATCTTGAGTATGTAGGTATACCTCTCAGGTTACACAACTATAACCCGCGAGTTCAGGTGTGATGTCATGTTATGTTATGTTATTATGGCCCAGTGATGACAATATTCTAAACTAAACAATACACATAACTCAAAACAATAGCAACAGCCATGGATCGACCGAAGCTAGCCGACAACGATTCTTTATTCACACATCGATCGATCAATAAGCCAGTCTCACAATGGGCACTTTCGCTGTTTTCATGTAGAAATCGGGCGTAAGCCTTAAGCTCACCAGTAAGATCGAAGCACCCGCGGCAGACGCCCGCGCACTTCAAAACGTCGCGTTCGAAAATCGAAATAAAAAAATAAACGGCTTTTACGAAACAAGTTAATATTATGAGTGTTTTTAATTGTGAAATAAAAGTGAAATGAGGTGATTGATTCCTTTTACGAGTTTTCTTTTGAGTTTTAGTTTTTTTTTTGAGGGTTTTTTTTTGGTTTGGTTTTTTTTAAAGTGAAATGACATTAAACCATGCAACCCCGCCTTACAGTCGGGTGACAAGCAAGTTGTTTGGGCGAAAAAACAAGAAGGGGAAACGACTGAAGAGTAAATCGGGCACTTATGCGGGCAGAGAACGGTAAATATTGTGTTTTGTAAACAATAGTTAGTTAAGTCTGCAGTAAACAAATGACAGACACCAAAAAAAATATTTTATTAGTTTGGTTTCTAAAAGCTTTTATTGCAAAAAAATATTCCCATTTCCTTTTTTAAAAGCAATGATCTTTTCTTGATAATAATATGTAGACTTTATTTGAGCGTGTTATTTGAAAAGTTTTATTTCTTTTTAACCAGATAAAGTCATATTCTATTAGCGAAAACGGGGATGATACTGATACGGTTAACCCACGTCATCCCACTGCTGGGTAAAGGCTTATCCCCATAACATACAGTTGTTTCATTCAAGGGCTAATGTGGACCACCGGTCGAATAGTCAAAAACAATAACAATCAATAATAGTTTTATTCAAGAAATAGGAGGTTCGATTGGTGGTACTTCTTAAGCATTTAGCATTTCTTAAGAATAGACAGTAAGGCATTTGCCAAGACATCCTGCACTAGGCCATGCAAAATGCATGTATCGCAAGAACCAATTTAAAGGGTGTAAAAAACCTCTTAACCAAGCCCAAAGGCACTAATTCTCCCCATCATTGCGATCATTTTTTTGTTCTATACCATACCTGGGAACCTTCTAGTTACGGAGATATTGGGGGTCAAAGTTCCAACTTTTACACAAGTTTTAAAAATACAAGTTTTTAATATAAGATTTTTACCTGAAACACCTCCACGACCCCCGTACTATTCAATCCATCCATCAGCACAATGTTTTGAGTGTGTTACATTGAGTTTTACCACAAAACTTAATTTTTCACCCAAAAAAAAAAGTTTCCCAGCAATATTTTTTGCGTAAAGTTACTTAGTTTGATGTACAGAATGCTTGGTTGACGGCTTCGTGATGAGGTTGTTTACACCCTGAAAAGCATAAGTTAATCCTATTAAAAGCCGTGGGTAAAGTAGGCCCTCTACTCTCTATACTCAGGTTTTCAAGAACCAGGAGAAAAGAGCGAAGATATACACCGGAAAACCCTTATCTGTGTTTCGGAATCCATAAAATATTGAATATGATAAACTGGAAAATTATTACCTTCTCTGTAATCAAATAAAATTCCAACGTTATTAATAGAAATCGCAGTTTCTAAATTCCAATACTGGTACCTCGGTAATAATTATGAAAATTATTGACCCCATCTCGAATCATAAATAACAATCGTAGAATTTCTAGAATATCATTAAGAAATCGGTGTGATTTACTTGAATTTCTACATTATAGGAAATATGAATCGATACAACGTTCAGCTTATTGCTATTGCATTAAGCATTGTGCATTATTGCAATAAGAGTGTGACAAATACTTTAAGGGCGTGTAGTACTCATGAAAATTAACTACTTTTACAATTGGATCAACGATGACATTAACCAACCAAGATACCTGATTCAGTTATGCGACCCTATACCGGTATAGGGTCGCATAACTGAATCAGGTATTTTTCTTTCATAATCATTTCAGAGTTAGTCCTATTAGGGCGAGAACCCGTGACCGTCCGGTTTACGTCATTTTATAAAAGCTGAAACTTTTTGTGGAAGTACCTTACTGTAGGTAAAAACAATTGGATATTATGAGAAGTTGGTCGTGGTGGCTTTGGCGGATATCAGGTAAAAAAAGGTGAAAAAATTAAGGTTTATAGTATGGTGTAACTTCGCAACTACTTAGCAAATCTTTGTTACTAGATATCAGCCAAAGTCACCACGACCGACTTTCCCTAATATCGAATTGATCTTTCCTATAGTGAGTAGGTACGTCCCATAGATAAATTTAAGCGTTTATAAAATGACACACACCCAGGTGGGGTAGGTATATTAGGTATATGAGAACTTAACTACCTTGCCTTCGTTGAACCAATCATATAATAAACTTTTAGATAACACAAAATTGTTTAAGATTATAATAAAATCATTGACTTTCCACACGATAGAGCGGAGTAAGATATTATGTAAACTTAAGTGTGCGATAATGTCACTTTTCGTAACGACTGCAGTGATTGGTCAATTTATGTCTAGGTTTACTTAAGCTGTAATCTGAAATATGTAGGATTATTAACTTTAGTTTCATACTTTTTGTCTGCATCGCTCTGAAAAGTAGACTGAAAGAAAATGCTGAAAGAATTAAATCCAGCCCTCTACATATGCGTGCTGAAACGAACATAATATTACCAACAAAAACCCCAAAGGGTCAAGCAGAGGTGTAATAGAACACTTTACCTAATAGAACAAACACATTTCACTTGTTATGACTAAGTTTCGTGCAATAGAGAGCATGCTTATTGCAATCAACCGGGCACAACTTCGAACTCTGATAGAAAAATCTAATAAAACTTTACCCGAACTGGTAATCGAACCCAGGTCCTCATGCTTAGCAGTACCACTTACGACCGCTCGACCAACGAGGCTCTCACCACCATCATCATCAATAACTTACATTATCATAACATCTAGTAACATTAACAGTCACAGTCCATTCAACTCGACCCTAGGCGACCGCGTGACGTCAGACGCGGTTGCCTAGCAACGCTCTCAGCGAAAAGAGAAAAGAAAAGTGAAACGTGAGACACTGCGAGATCGATGTATTGCCGTAATAACAATCACTTGATCCAAGTACTTGTATGTAAGGTAAGAAGTGGAATTGACGTGTTGATTTCTAGTAAAATCTTGCAAATACTCGTGCTGTACAACGATAGAACGATAGAGTTTCTTGCCCATTCTTCTCCATACAAAACTAGCTTTACGAATGGACAACTATCAATCTACACTTAAGTACTTACGGGATGATATCCGTGATTTTGTTTTCGTTCGATGAGCTCCCGATATTTCGACGCTGTTGCAAGCATCACGATCACAAAAACAAAATCACGGATATCATCCCGTAAGTACTTTAAGTGTAGTGAAAAACCGTGAAAGTCTAAAACAGTGCAACTATCAATCTATTTTCGTTTTCAAGTTTGACGTTCTAAAGTGCCTTTTAATGGCCTAATTGATTTTAGGCCTGATTGATTGGCTTTTCTGTTTGTAAACACAAAAGCTGTTTTTTTTAAACGTCTGAAATAATTGACTACATTGCATAACAGTCTATTAAGTTTCCACCGCTGGGACACAGGCCTCCTCTCTGTTAGAAATAACATAAGCCGTAATCCACCACGCAGTCTAGTGCAGCGATATAGCTCACAGAAATTACGGTAAAAGTAAAAATTAAGCTTTCAAACCAGAATGCAAGCTAAACTAATTAGTCTTTTTACTTACCAGAACCGAAATAGACGCGGAACTAACGTTTGTTCCACAAATGGTGAGACACTTAATATCGTGTCCAATGTCCCTATTGTCCGCACATTACAGGAATGATTGGACGCGATCGAAGGTGCCATACTCGCCGCTCTAGGTCAACTTAACTCAGATTACCATCACTTTTAAAACGAACTAGCTATACTTGTAAAATTTAAATATGTTTAAATGTAAAAAAGGTAAATGACTAAATATAAAAACTATTCACCATTATTTGTCACCAATTCAGATATAGAATACAAACATTTATTCAACAGGAATGCTTTAAGTTTGGCTTTGAATAGAGTACCTTTGTAAATCAATGATCTCAAGTCACTAAGCAACTTAATAAATAATTCTACTGCTTGGTATTTAGAGCAATGTTTAGTAATATTAAGTTTCGGTGCAATTTTATTTTTTTTACGTTTTTTCTAGTTTCGATTCTAGTCTTCGCAGGAAAATCAGTAGTTGAAATCCAGTTGCAACGAGCCACTAATTGCTACTGGATTTCAGAGTTGCGAGGAATCGAGTTGAGTGGCGTGTGATCGAGAAGCCGTTTGTCCAGCACTGGACTGCTTTAGGCTGATGATGATGATAATAGTGAAATATAAATCTATGATAGACAGATATGCCATTTCTAAATTCAATAGGGAAGGTTAATTCAATAGGGGATTTTAATTTCTAGCGCTTATGTAATTAAAAATATGTTAGGTAACTAGTACAAAGACAAACTCTCTAATTAAATCCACCAACATAAAAACCTTATAATTAAAGCACGAAACTCCTTTACCTTTAATGACCCTTACAATTTTAATTACAACAAAATTTGATATCATTACAATTCCAAACAATAACCTGAATAGAAATGGTTATATAACGCAATGTAGGTAATCTAATAACAAATTAATGTTTACAACCTACTTTAATGATCGTTACACGGTTTTGTAATAGTTACCGAATCTGGTACAAGCATGGGATTTTTAAGAACAATGGAGGTGTGGAGATGTGCATAGTAGATTTGAATTTTTGTAATTGTATCTTACGTGTATCTTGATTGTAAACATTTATAACTATATAACATAACGTCACGCCTGTAATCTCCGAGGGGTTAGACATAGACGTATACACTCATTTCGCCAGTTATGTTAGAAAGCCGTAAAAGCTTCGTGAGACACACGATTTAAATAAAAGATAGTGCTTCGGATGAAAGATGCGAATTATGGAGGAACAGACACCCCACCCCTCCTCACTTCATCAATCCAGAAGAACATCTTCCTCCTGGACAGGAACTGCAGTGGCCAATCTGGAAATCTCTTAACCGTTTGCGGGCTCAGGTAGGCCGCTGCAGAAATAATCTGGCCAAATGGGGTATTATCCACCCGTCCCATATACAATGTCAGTGTGGAGCCCCTCTGCAGGATACCCACCTCCTTTCTTGCCCATCCTGCACAGCCACCACCTTCCAGGATTTAAACGAAGCCAACGACAGGGCTGTGCAGGTGGCAACATACTGGTCTGAGATTATTTGAGTCTATCGACACGCAAAGAAGAAGACGAAGCCAGTTATGTCATGTGCCATGTATAGGGAGCGGGCTTATTGCTATCAACCGGGACAAACAAATCCAGACTCCGTGGCTGCTACTGAGAAATTTCTGATAGAAAAACCCAATAACACTTTGTCTGACCTGGGAACCGGACCCAGGACCTCATTCTTAGCAGTCGTACTTGTGACCATTAGACAAACCATGCAGTCATACTGTCTTATACATTATTTATAGATTTGTAACTGTGTAGCCAAAATTACGATAGCAACTACAAGGTGTAATTGACAAAAATTTAAAATTACAATAGAATAGAATAGAATACTCTTTATTATGTACACCATAAAAATTACAGATACAAATGTAAAACATTTTACAAAGGGTGACACAATGGGCGGTCTTATCGCTAAAAGCGATCTTTTAAAGACAACCTTTGGATGGATTTAAGGGGGAAGGAGAGACAATACTGCAGGTAGCCTGTGGTGTACCATTTACATATATACAATAAATATATACATACATAAATATATACAACACTTACATAAAATTGTAAAGTTATAGTTATTTTCATTATGAACAACTTTCATTAAGAGAACACACGCGAAATAAAATCTTCATATTTTTATTGTACTAAATAGGCTTGCATTTGGCCGCTACTCGCCTGATCTGAAGCGATGATGCATCCTAGGGTGGAACACGCTTGCCTATAAGAAGCCGATGTCACTTGAACTTTGAAAATAGATCTGGAATCCGGATTATAATGATCAGCGAACAGACAGGCCGGCAGTGAAGTCCACATAGACTGGCATAATAAATGTGGAAGCAAAGCGCTTTGTTCGAGTCCGTGGAACTTCAACCATATTATGTTAACGACAAGACAAAATACAAGGTGTAAACCACCGCATCACGAAGCCGTCAGCCAAGCATTCTGTACATCAAACTAAGAAACTTTACGCAAAACTGGGAAACGACTTTTTTTTGGGGTGAAAAATCATGTTTTGTGGTAGGTCTCAATGTAACGCACTCAAAACATTGTGCTGATGGATGGATTGAATAGTACGGGGGTCGTGGAGGTGTTTAAAGAATTAACATTAAAACGTAGTATTTAAAAAAAAAAGTTCCCAAAAAGTTGGACTTTAACCCCCAATATCTCCGTAACTAGAAGGTTCCCAGGTATGGTGTACAGCAAAAAAACAATCGCAATGACGAGGAGAACAAGTGCCTTTCGGCTTCGTTAAGAGGTGTTTTACACCCTTTATAACCTTTTAGCAACTTTTTATACGTTCCACTGGCATAATAATTCACGACTTAAACACGGACGAAGCCGCGTACAAAAGCTAGTCTACAATAAAATAAATCTTATCTAACACTGACCATTACAAAACACGGGTGCAATACAACGGGTCAGAAAAATATATAATGTTTGATCATAATCTGAAATCTGTACTATTTGTAAATTTATATAGCCAACGGCCTTGCGAGATACAATCGACTCATGTGTACAGGCAGCGTGAGAAACAGTGAAAGATCTGTTATATGAATACCTAGGCGATCTGCGTTTTCATTTTTCTTCTTGTAATATATGGTTTAGGATAAAACACTGACGTCACTGAAGGAAAACATTGTGAGGAAACCAGGATTTCTGTTGTTATTTGGAAATTACAAGAAGATACTTCAATTTGATTTATACAGATTGTGCTGGTTTGATGCTGTAGGATCTCTTTGACATTTATCTTACAAACATCATCTGCCTAGCCTTTTCCCAACTATGTTGGGGTCGACTTCCAGTCTAACCGGATGCAGCTGAATACCAGTATGTTACATGGAACGACTGCCTATTTGACCTCCACAACCCAGTTAGTATTATACAGGGTAATACGATACCCCTTGGTAAGACTGGTTGTCATACTTTTCGGGCCAATGACTACCTGTAACGACTGTCAAAGATCTACAAATGACAGCCGGGACCAACAGCTTAACGTGCTTTCCGAGGCAAGGAGCAAACTCGGTATGTAGGGGTGGTCACCCATCCACAGACCAACCTAGGCAAGCACGGCTTAACCTAAAGGTCGACCCGAGCGGCTGTTATCATTTAGCCACGAGCTCTTCCATCCATTATCTCATCTATCTTACAAACGAGTAGCAAAATAAGTCTTACAACCAGTCTTACCAAGGGGTATCGTATTACGAACTTGTTAGGGATCAGACAGGCTCCATGAACAATACTAGTACTCAAATGCATCCGGTTAGACTGGAAGCCGACTCCAACAGATTTGTTCAAAGGCTAGGCAGATTATGATAAAACAAATAGCAAAATGACCTACCCAAAGTGACATTCTAAAAGCGCCAACCAGGATGAAAAATTCAAAAACAAAAAAAAACTTATTTCAATTCCGTTGAAAGCCTCTGCACTTTAGTGTAGAGCGTCCATTTAGAAGCTCTTTAAGTCTGGGATCAAAGATCATGTAAAACTGCATCTTTCACATTCTAAATGTCACAAACATTGTAAGCTAGTAACGAAATATTGACAAATCGCCAAAGGTTCAGTGCTTCATAAATTCAAATGTTAAGTACAACACTTGGATATGGCTCTAAAATTTAAGTTTCAGCAGGATTCGGTCAATTCGATTGGTCTAAACTTTTCGATCGTTTGTGTGAATCTAAATTTTTAAGCTCGTGGCTAAATAATAACAGCCGCTCGGGTCGAGCTTCAGGTTAAGCCGCGTTTGCCTTGGTAGGCTCGTGGATGGGCGCAATACATAGCAAGTTTCCTCCGTAACTCGGAAAGCACGTTAAGCCGTTGGTCCCGGCTGGCATTTGTAGTTGTCAAACAGTGTCATCAGAGAATACACCGTCGTAAACTAGTAATCATTGATGCCACTTTGTTTACGCCCTCACGCTCGATAGGGAAAATTGATCGTGAATTCGTGATGTATGCCGCTGCTGTATTGACGAACACTGCATCAAAACCACTTTCGCTTAGCCATGAAATTAATAAGATTAATTAATTGGTAATAAATTAAATGGACCTCAAGACTACAGATACAATTAATAAATCTGTATATACGGAGTGTTAAAGTAGTCACGTGCCAGAGCTTAGGGGTGAGTTCAGTATCGACAAAGGAAACCGTAAAAAATAAAAAAATAAATAAAAAAAAAACATTAAAAATTAAAACAAAAAAAAAATATTGCAAGATCAACCTAATTTAGTACCTACTAACTTAAAATAGCAATCGTTTAGAATTAGAATTATTTTATATTGCTATATGAAGTTAGTAGGTACTAAATTAGATTGATCTTGCAATATTTTTTTTTGGTTTTTTTTAGGAAACATTTTTTTTGTTTTTTTTTTGCGGGTTCCTTTATCGATACTGAGCTCACCCCTAAGCTATGGCATGCGACTTCTTTAACATCCTGTATAGACAGAATCATCTACCTGATTTTAAAATTAAAAGCACTACCAAAATCAATTATCCAAAATAACATCATAAACATTAATCCTTTGCAATTCATTCAATATTGTTTTAAATCATTATAAATGCATCTATTTAAATCTAGTGCTACCATTGACTTCTTTCGTAGGCGAAACCTAGATACTTTTGTAATTTCGAAAGTCTCGACTTAAAATATGGAGGTCAGACTGGGTAGCAGCTTTTTAGTTTTTTATTATATGCATCTGTATTTAGTCGAGATGACCGATGTGAAAACGGTCTGAGAATTTGTTGTTTTCGAATTTTAAAAGATTTTGTGGACTTTTCTGAAAAGTGATTTTAAGTTTGGAATGTGATTTTGACATCTTGTGTATTGTTTTAAAAATGGAGCTAACAGTAGCACCGAAAATCAAGTTTTGATGGAAATCATCGATTGAGGATAAGGTATGTTTGGTTGTATTGAAGGCTCAATGAAATATCGAATAATTTCGGAGGGGCAATTCCAGTATTTTAAAAACTTGCAACCATAAAATTATAGCACTTCCCTGCACGTTTCACATCTGACTATGCTGATTATGGCCAGATAATGTGATTCATTCTTCGTTCGTCCTGAAGTTTTGTATCTCATTCCAAAAAAAATCTTAGTTCGTCCCACATCACTATTAAAGTACTGCTTCGTCCCAGGTTGTTTGTGTTTAATTATATTTGACTTTCTGGTGACAACTTTTTCTATGATTAAGTCATGCTGTTCTACACAAACACCCCATTCTGGTTTTCGAGCTAAAACCAACATACCTAAATCTACATTACTAGTTTTTAATCTTATAATTATTATAAATAACCTGGACTGTCATCTCCTGGGCAAGGGTCTTCCTCCATCGTTTCAAAGGTAATTAACTAACACACAAGAGAGCATCATAAAACGCTCTCCGCCTGTTCGCCACTACCCAATGTTTTAGCTGGGAAGCAGACATGTCTGACAGGCATGACTGTCTGTTGGGTTATAGGCCTGACGTTGTGATAATTATGTTACAACGGAACAAATATTTGTATGACCTACAGGTAGTTGTTCCGGGTCCGGCTGTTTCACTTATGTGTTTATATGTTTGTAAACGCACCCACGATACAGGAGAAATTCTTGGTGTGGGGCAATGTTTAAAAAAACCTTTCTAGAGGATGTAAAACGACCCGATTGGCGCAGCGGTAGTGAGGCTGCCTTACGTTCGTAGGGTCCCGGGTTCGAATCCCGGTAGGAGCAAATGTTTGTGAGTTTCCGAGTCATTGATGTTTATATGTATAATAAGTATGTATTTACAAACAAAAAGTATCTATGTAGTATATCAACTATGCATACTGCATGATGAAATAAATAGTGTCAAATTTTTTTTTTTCGTTGCTTAGTGTGGCACTAAATGGCGCTGTTTAATGTCCAGCGATATTTATTTATATTTATATTTAAAAAGACTCTTAACGAAGCCGAAAAGCACTTGTTCTAAAAATAATCGCAATGATGGGGATCATTTCGATAATTTTTTTGTCCTTCCTGGGAACTTTCTAGTTACGGAGATATTGGGGGTCAAAGTTCCAACTTTTTCACAAGTTTTTTTTTTTTAATAGTATAACCGTGTTTAATTTTATAACTTTACTTTAAACACCTCCACGCCCACACTATTCAATCCATCAGCACAATGGTTTGAGTGCGTTACATTGAGTTTTACCGTAAAAAGTGATTTTTCATCCCAAAACAAAAAAGTAATTTCTCAGCAATAATTTTTGCGTAGGGTTACTTAGTTTGATGTACAGTCGTGGTCTCCGCCTGATCAGTTAATTTTTTTTTCGCTTAAATCATGCGGAGGTGCCGAGTCACGCCCCCTTAAAGTTTAGGCCTATTAGGAAAGCGTCAACTTTGGCGCGCAAAATAACAATAACTCTCTTTTGGCGTGCGTCGTCAGTGCGCTCGGCCGATCGGTATTTTTTCATTAATTATTTCTATACAAAGTCAACGGGGCGGGGCTAGAGAGCGTTTCTATGTTGTAAGTGCAAGCAAAAATTAGCTTAGCTGTGATCGGACGGGAGTGTCCTCGATAGTACAGAATGCTTGGTTGACAGCTTCGTGAAGAGTCCGTTTATACCCTGTATATTTACTAACCACACATTTTCCCCATCCGCAGTGCCAACACGGCGATGGACAACGACGTGACGCCAGTCTACTTGGCAGCTCAGGAGGGCCACCTGGCAGTGCTCAAATACCTGGTGCTGGAGGCAGGGGGGAGGCTGGATGCAAGGGCCCGGGATGGAATGCTGCCGATACATGCAGCTGCGCAGACCGGCTGCTTAGACTGCGTTAAGTGGATGGTGAGTGGATACTATGATGATAGGTTACATAGTCTGCACTGCTGGATAAAATGCCTCCTCCTTTTGAGGGGGAGTGGGCTGCAATCCACTGCCTTGTTGGCCTAGTGGTCGCAAGCGCTACGGCTGAGTATGAGGACCTTTTTTTTTCGGATGGGAAATCATCAAATGACTCCTCCCGCTCTGGGCGGAGCAGGAGGGAGTGTCAGACTTTTACTGACTAAAACCCATCCATGTTCCTTCATCGCCCTTTGTGTTCCGGGGCCACGGTATCTCTTTCGAATAGTCCCGCAGCCCCGGCAGGCTTCGGCCCTTACGGACCCCTTCCCTATTGCTGACTCTCTTTGAGGCACGCGTGGAACACGAACGCGCCGTCGACACGGCCTGTCGTCATGAGACGGACGGACGGCGAGCTAGCCCATAACTCCCCGTCCACAGGCCCGCGCCTACGGTGGCCGGAAGGGGCACCACGTGGCCCCCGACGCCCGGGGCGTCTCCCGCGGCGGCCGGGACGTGAGGATCTCTCGAGTATGAGGACCTGAGTTCGATTTCTTCGGTTGTGCAAAGTGTTATTGGGTTGTTCCGTAAAGTTTTTAGTAGTAATCCGAAGTTTGAAGTCCTATCACACGGGAGCATGAACAAACACTATATGTACCTATATGTAGGCACACCTCTGTTGTATGTATGTTATAACATAATCAGAGAAAAAGACATGTTCAGCCTATTACATACCCATTGCTGGAAAACATGGCTTCCTCTCTAAAAGAGGGGATAGATGGCAGAAGAGTCAGACTTCACACAATTTAGTAACTACTTTCTTGTGTAATAAAGATTATTTATTAATATTTACTGCAATCCACAACAAGAATTATTTTATTGCCTTCATAAAAGTGATGATGTGATAGAAAACTTCTCGTACTTACCTATCAAGTGAAAACCATCTGTGAGTTGAATGACCTTACGTATAGGAAACGTGCCGTAGTCACGCATTGTCAGTATTACGAGTATTCTACCTGTCGGCCCGATGATCTATTGATAGTCATAACTTCTTTAGTAGCTTTGTCAGTTCTCTTACAAATTCATCCATTCTTTCTTTGACCGGTGTCATTGTGACTGGCTTCGATTTTTGAAATCTCCTGCTTCTTCTTTTCCAATTTATTGGTATTCAAATTATAGCCAGCCAGTACGTGGATGGCTCTTTGGAGGTATAAAGAACAGGGTGTAAAGTTCTTCATCCCCGTAGAAAAGGGAGGATCTTCCGACCAGACGGGTGTTGTGTCCGGCCACTGCCCGACAGTTGTTGTCGGGTTCTTGTATACAGTCTTAAGTCGCGGATTATCATGCTTGCGCGATGTAGGAATTCTGACGTGTTTCGCTGTATGTCATCATTTTTGTCATAGATGGCGCTGTAGTACTTTTTGCTCTATGTTTGCTGTAGTACTTTTTGTAGTGCCGCTACAGCTCTGTCGTGTGCCACACAAGTGTGACAGACAAGAGAAAATCCTGTGTCGGGGGCTTTCGATAGTATACTCTTATCGTTTCCTAAGCATGGGACCGTAGTTTTTCACCCGCGTGGTCTTATTATTTTTTCGAAGGTATTGTAAATACATAATTATGTATCATAATTTAGATCATAATCCTTTACCTGTAGACAATACAGATCATGATCTGCGTTTCCCAACTATCTTTCGGCCGGCTTTTAGTCTAACTGGATGGAGCTAAATACCAGTATTTAAAATGCCGCGTTGGCCTTTCTTATCTCCACAATCCAGTTACTAGGTACCTAATACGATTCCGTATGGTCTCTACTTAAATTGCCTACCTCGTTGGTCTCGTGGTTGCAAGTGCGACTGCTGTGCGTGGGATCCTGAGTTTGATTCCTGGGTCGTGCGAAAAGTGCTATTGGATTTTTCCATTAGAAATTTCTTAGTAGTAGCCCGGAGTTGGGAAGTTGGTGGTATGTATGATACCCCCATGCCTCGGAAAGCACATTTAACTGTAGGACCTGCGCATGATTTCTCTCCGGGTCGTGTCGGATTGCAGTCTCATCGGACTATGAGAGCAAAAGAAACTGAGAGTGCACCTGCAAGTTGGGTAGTTGTATAACATGGCCCACTGTGTAAAGCCCGCCGTCTCCACAATCGCCAATGCGTAAGGAAACGCACGTCAGTCACGAAGAGTATCTAGAGCATTGCTATGTGCTTGCGTTCGTCGATCTGTCACAGGAATTCCGTGTTCCTGATCAACTGTGATGAATGCATCGGAAATTATGTTTCTGTAGCTGTAATCGTCGTTTTACACTTACTAGATTGTTTACTTCATGTTTTCTCTTAGAATCATTACAAACCTTAGTGGTCGCGTGTGCTGCGGCTGAGTGGGAGATCTTCGATTCGATTCTCATGTCGGGCAAAGTGTTATTGGGTTTTTGATCAAGCATTTCTTAGTAGTAGTCACGGAGTTCGGAGTTGTGCCTGGTTCATAGCCACAGGCTTTCCCCCTATTACATGTCATTTAAACATAAACGGCGTAATGTTGGTGTATTATTTACGGCCATTTTCAATAACTTACTGTTCGGTTTCGGTAGGTTGCTATCTCTGTCTGTTTGACATTTTGCTTACAGACGGTTAGAAACAAAACGTCACAGAAAAGCTTTCTTTGTTTTTTCTTTGAATCAAGTGACATAGCTGACGCGGATGGGATTATTTTTTTATAGAAACGCCGATAGCTACGGAAGTAGGCAGTGAAAACACTATTCTAAGCTGACCTGTTGTTCTATTGAAACTGCGTACTTCGCTAGGTTAGCTCAAAGTCAACGTGTTATCATATTTCTTCTTCTTTGTATATCTGCGACGACAGTTGCTGTACAGTAGGCGGACTTCCTGCGGTGAAAAGCCTTATAATGCATGCTAGATGCTACTTTTAGGCCCGTTTTCTATAACTTATTACTTGCGTATAACTGTCAGTTAATATGCCACGTTTCGTAGCTATCGGTGTTTCTATAAACAAAGTTAGTTCGAAATATTCTATCCGCGTCACTTTGTTCATAGAAAAATCAAAGAGAGCTTTTCTGTGACGTTTTGTTTCTAACCGTCCGTAAGCTAAATGTCAAACAGACAGAGATAGCAACCTACCAAAACCGAACAGTATTTTATTGAAAATGGCCGTAAGTCGTTTGTTAAATTACTTTACTGTTTAGTTATGTTTGTAGGTAACTAGGTACTACCGCACTCACTGACGGTCGACCAGTTTTCACCCTTATGTCCCCGAGTAATAAGGTTGAAAAGTGTAGTACACGATAATTCCAAACGTTGTTTGAAAAAAGAAAAGCTCACTAAAGTAGTAGAAACTACTAAAATGACTTGTGTGTGAGCTTGTGAGGCAACGTTTTAAAAGAAAATTACCTACCTAAGCACCGTTACCGCAAGAATTTTCTCAGAATATTCTAGAAATGCAAATAAATTCTAGATAAACTGCACAGTAATACCAGTTATGGCTATGAACAGTAAGACCACACGTAATAAAATTATAAAATCGACGGTTAGGAGTTTCTTAGATGCATAGTAAGTTGTGCAAGCATATTTATACAAGGACGCTTTTCTACGTAAGTAACGGATTAAAGGACCGGTTTTAAGAATGAAGAACGAGAACACTTGGACGTAGTTCATAGCCTTAGTGAGCTAAACCACAATCTCTTAACAGTACATTACTATTCAGTAAAATCCACAGATATACATATATAACGCAAAGTACCTACTACGCATTCCCGGCTTAAGCATTTTATGCTTACCGTGGCTACTTTCGCAGTTAACTAATTTGATTAAAACAACAACATTACAACTCAAGTACTTAATTCTAGCCGTTGAAGAACAAAAACGTAGTTTATTTTATAGAGTGCGGACGTCACGCGGTTTCACTCGCGTAGTTCCCGTTCCCGTGGGAGTGCGGGGATAAAATATAGCCTATGCTACTCAGTAAAGACGTGGCTTTCTAATGGCGAAAGAATGTTTAAAATCGGTCGAGAAGTTTTTGAGTTTATTCATTACAAACATACACACAATTGGCTTGTTCCAAATTATATGGAACTTAAACATATCTGAAGAAATGTAGATAGTTATTTCGTGTCTTTTCGTAGATTCTTCATCAAAGCTTGTATAGTGGAACTTCTGTGAACAGTTTTACGTCTTTTGTATTGTGTTTGTATTAAGTCATGTTTAAACCAGCTGACTTTCATTTTGAGGTACTTTGTTACGGACAGCTTCACCACTTGGCTAGAAAAGAGCGTGTTAAACATTGCTAATGCCGAGAAACTGGTCAAGTGCGCATTTAGTAGTGAGTTTTCTATGTAATATGAGTTTGTTTATTAACTAGCGCCTCGCCCCTGTTTCGTATGCTTTTTATGACTTGACAAACGACACCAAGGAAATCCTACTAATATTATTTTATGTGAAAGTTTGTGAGGACAGATGGACGGATGGATGGATGTTTGTTACTCTTTCACGCAAAAACTACTGATCGGATTTGGATGAAATGCACACAGATAGTTAACCTAAATTATCACATAGGATACTTTATATCCCAGAAGTAGGATCCCGTGGGACAATTGCGCATTAAATGTATTCTGTGAATGTTAACGTATTTGCTGAAGCAAGTCATGTATAACAATAATCTAGCCGAATATATATACCAATCATTAGACAACACGAATAATGTGTTCGGTAATGTCTCAATCATAGTATGTGAAATAAAAAAAAACAGTGATTCCGTAACAAAGCCGTTCGTATAATAATCTCACGCACGGAACCCCAAAACGTTATAATTCATTGCAATATGTACGACTTATTTTCCACGAATCTCCGAATATTCTTGAATACTTAGATTATTACTTCAAAACAGGTATTAAAGAAAATATACACAGGCACACACAGTACAGATACAGGTAGTAAACATAGTCAATATCCCGTTTTTCAGTGTAAAAAGGGTGCTAGGCTAAAATGGGATTAGGCGGGTCACGTCAGTCGCATGCATAGTGACCGCTGGGCAGGAGTCTCCACAGGTTTGAAAATGGAAGGCGCCGCTCGTCGAGGACGACCTAGATAGAGATAGCGCGATGACTTACACTCGTATTCAAAGACC
This sequence comes from Xestia rhomboidea, assembly GCA_963853795.1. Classification (NCBI taxonomy): domain Eukaryota; kingdom Metazoa; phylum Arthropoda; class Insecta; order Lepidoptera; family Noctuidae; genus Xestia; species Xestia rhomboidea. The sequence goes on from OY970775.1 coordinate 16,199,190, forward strand.
CGTCCTAAATCAACTCAGCTCATTTAGACTCAGTCGTCATGACAACGGTTCGAGACGCTCACCATACCGTAATCCCAAGTAACAAAACGTTCTATAACCAAGGCGTTTTATCACCAAAGTGTGATATAGTAGGCCTTTAACGGTAACCATTGTGACTGCTTGGACTATAAAGGTTTGTAACAAAGCGTTTTAATTCTACAAGATTAAAAAGCATTTAAGTTCTATAATTTAGCTGTTAGAACGCTTACAGGACCATGCAAAATAATCTTTAGAGTGTTGCACTGTAATAGAAATGAGATAAGTTAAGATTTTGGTACTATTTAGTATTTATTTATACGACCTTACTGACAGACAGACCCTCAAATTTGACAGATGATTTCTTATGAAAATCACCAATTGTGAGCCATAATTTGATTATTAGTTCATTTATAAATAAACTATAGTTGTCAATGAGTTTATTGCGGCGGATTAAAGGGGGACGAGCTGGACTTAAGCTGGGTCAGTGACTAAGAATATCAGTATTTTTCTTTATCGTGTGGTTAGTGCCTAACCTAGTGTCAGAGTTTTTAAGCCGCCCATGGGCCTCTGACTTGGCTTAACATGCCGTAGAGAAATATCAGTACGCTTACTATGAGGGCTGGTTCGAGTTTGCGCGGGAAAAGACTACTAAGAAGGATTTGTAGGAGACTTTTGCCCAGCAGTGGTACAGTAACCAGGATTTTCAACCCTCGTGGCAAAGCTGAGAGTTAAATATCCAACAGACCGCGTATATTTTATCTAGGTGTTAGTTAATACGGGCATTAACATTTTAAATACATTGCAATATTTACGACTTCGATACCACATTTACAATGTTGTGGTGAAATCATTAAACGTCATAGCATTTTATTTGAATGCGCGAGAGCATGCTAGCTTGCAGATAAAATACGAGCTCGTGTAACGTTTGAGTGAAAATAACAGGAATTTATGGACGTAAATCTTAGCGGTTATAATGGTTGAAATCGTGTTATAATGTAAACGTTTTTTTTTGTTAGTATCACAATTTTCGGTGTGTTTCAAACGTAATGCAATGAGTTAGGAATTTCTTTCAAAATCCTTTTGTTTGTGACTGAAAGTGTTTTATGAGGTGCTGGTTTTTTTCTAGTAGTTATTGTTGTCATGTTTTCAACTCTAAAAAATAACTGATTAAGTATTTCTGTAGTTATCTCTCGCTCTCTATTAATAGAGGGAGTAGGATGAAGCCTGTAATCCACTACAAGGGCCCAGTGTAGGTTAAATCATGCGTTTTTCGTGACAATGTTTCTCTTTACCGTTTTGAAAGCAGTGGTGATAAATAACTTCACTTTAGGTTTGAACCTACGGGGCCGTAATCACTAATCCGCAGGCATAATTACACATCAAACTATAATTTGTTTTTCTTTTCATACATGATAGATAGTAGAGCGCGGCGTGGATCCAAATGCAAGAGATGGAGACGGGGCCACTCCTCTTCACTTCGCAGCGTCCAGGGGCCATCTGAGCACAGTGCGCTGGCTCCTTAGACACGGGGCCAGACTCCACCTGGACAGGCATGGGAAGAGCCCCATCAATGACGCAGCTGAAAACCATCATTTGGAGGTAAGACCTGTTTATGCGTCATCATCATCCCTTTTGTCGTCGGCCAGATTCCAGTCTAACCGAATGCAGCTGAATACTGGTATTTTCATGGAACGACGGCCTATCTGACCTATACAACCCAGTAACTGCAATGGGTAATAAGATACCCATTGGTAAGACTGGTTATCAGACTCTCGGTCTTCTGAATACCTGTAACGACTCTCAAAGATGTAGCTGTACGTATAATATGTCAGCCGAGATCAATGGCTAAAAGATATTTGAGAAAGATTCTTGTACAAATGAAATCAGAATCCTTTAAAGTACTTTAATACCTTCATAAACAACAGGGTGTGAAGTTCCTCATCCACCATTGACAAGGGAGGATCCTCCGATCAGACGAATGTTGTCTGGTAGGCTTTTGCCCGAGAGTTATCGTCGAATTTTTCTTAATGTTCTTATCTGGCGGAAAATACTAATTGATACTGAAATTTATAATTTTATTTAAGTTAAATGATAAATAAAATAAATATCGCTGGACATTACACACATCGCCAGCTAGTGCCACACTAAGCAACGAGGCTTGTGTCGTGAACACCAGATAGTTGATATACTACATGGATACTTTTTGTTTGTAAATACGTACTTATTATACATATAAACATCCATGATCGGATCGGAAACAAATGTCCATGCTCATCACACAAACATTTGCTCCTACCGGGATTCGAACCCGGGACCCTAAGAACGTAAGGCAGCCTCACTACCGCTGCGCCATTCGGGTCGTCAGTTCTTCATTTGCGTCATAGCTAACGCTACAGTACTTTTTGCATGTTTTTATCTACGCCGCTACTTACTTAGATATTCTTCTTTGTAATAAAAACAAAAGCAATCACAACAAATCTTAACGATACGTTCGAGACGTTACACAATTCTTGGAAACTAGGAAAGGTGAAAGAAAACTCTAGACAAAGACGTAATGAACACGATACTCCCTTGTTGCTCGAGTTAATTGTACCTGTAATGAGTTGATGGAGTTATGGCGCACTTTCTATGGCAGGTGGAAACGCTACAGGTGTGATGAAATGTGCCTGGTCGTTTTAAACTAGACTAGATTTAGTCTTGTTGGTATAGTGGTAGCAAGCCTGAAACATACCCGTAACTGTCGAAATGTGGAGTTGACTGTTAATTACATCTCTGTCTAACCCTTCGGGGATTACATGCGTGATGTTATGTTATTTATGCATAAGTCCACTTTCTACATATATGTATATGGCCATAACTAGCAAAGCTCACGTTTTGAAAGTATCACATTTCACTGGTCACACGTCGTTGCGTTGTTTTCGGCGCGCGTTGTTAATTGTTCGTTCTTTAAACCGGTCAAGCTGATGAAAGTAAAACTCCTTAGGTAGTACCTACCGTCTGGGAAATTCTTTATTGTTAAGGTGACTACAGGAGCTAAACGCGAGTTTTATAATGCAAAAAAGCATATGATTCACTGCAATAAACAAAACAAGAAAAATATATGATATTCTTCAGGATATATGCTCGTATGATAGTGTTTTGAAAACATAATACAACTAATTTTACTCGATAAAAAAAAATCACGCACTTATCACTAAAAAAATATTTTAAGGAGTAAAAACCATACTCAAATACATGCGATCATTCTGATTTTTATGGCAAATAATTCTACAAGCAACATATTAGCATGATAGTGTTTCATTTTTTTTGTCCAATCAATAGATTTTTGATCTGACGTAACAACCACTTAGTAGTGAATGCAAGCTGATTAGAACTTTATTCCAACAGAATTTCAAACGAAGTTTGAACCACCACAATTAGAGTTGCTAATTTAGCTCCTTAGTCGCCTTAAGGTGCATGCACCGGGTAGCCCGCGAAATTCTTTTTTTTTTTACGTTTTTTGCGTTTTGTATGCGGTAGCAGCTATGATACGCTCGGCAACACGCTATAGATAGGTTCGGTCCGACTAGTTCTACTAAACAGTTCTACGGTAGAATTATTAGGAATGTTTTTTCCCATTGGTACTATACGTTTTAAGGTGGTACAAAATCGTAGAACTAGTGCACCAAAAATTCCCATTTGTTCAACTGTCCTCCTGGAAATCCTCATATTTTCGTTAGTTTTAAAATAAGAATCGTCACCAATTTTAACTTACTATAAGCCATCTCATTGAATATTTAGCTGAGATCCATTTTAAGGAGTCACTTCCGCTCTTCGTTTCCTGCATTCATTTGTGTCTGGGCAAAGGCTTATCTTAGTCGGTTAGGAAATCGATTATTTATGGTAAGCAGGCTCTATTGGTTATGCTCTCACTTTCTTAGACTTCCAATTTACATTAAATTAGTATAAACAATGTTATTTAAATAATAGATGAGAGTGTTCTATGCTTTTATAATTGGGAAACATGACTGCCGTTGGTCTTTGCTGAGCGTGAGGTCCTGGGTTCGATTCCCATCATCATCATCATCAGCCTATAATGTTCCCACTGTTTCGACACGGCCTTCTCTCAATGAGAGGGAATGGGCTATAATCCACCACGCGGGCCCAGTGCGGATTGGTAGATGTCACTGCATGTCTTCGAATTTCTGATTCTAGGACATGCCGGTTTCCTTCACCGTTTTGAGAGCAGTGGTGATGAAATAAATTACACAAAGTAATGCGCCTGTCTGAGTTCGAACCCACGACTTACTGCTCGTAAGTCGGGGCTGCCACCACTGGGCCACCGCTGCTCGATTCCCGGGCCGGGCAAAAACTGCAAAAAAAATTCTATTAGAGGTTTCCTAGTAGTAACCCGGAGTTTTGAAGTTGGCGGTATGATACCTCCGTGTTCCTGCGCCTGATTTCTCTCCGGCCGTGTCGGATTGCCGTCCCATCGGACTATGACAGTCAAGGAACAAAGAGTGCACCTGCGTCTGCGCACAAACTTGTGACGTCGTCGTGCGTACAACTTCCATGTGGAGCGAGTTTTAATTTCATCTAGCCCTGAGCTACTTAAACCTAAAAATGTGTCCAATGTAACATTGAAATTTTTCGTGAGTTTTCCTCATATTTCTGCTGATATGATTTCTATAGAATTTCCCATTGAATTGAAATAATGAAGTGATACTAACCACAGCATTGGTACACAATTGGTGGCCGGAAGTGCGTGTCATTGTTTGCTATCTCTAGCTGCCGGCAGAGGTTGTTTAAGGTCAGCTACAGTGACCCATCAAATGACTACGGAAATTTTCAGATGGATGTGTAAGCACCTATTGCAGGGGCTGCGGGACTGTTTGAAAGAGATACCGTGGCCCCGGAACACAAAGGACGATGAGGGAACATGGATGGGCTTTAGTCAGTAAAAGTCTGACACTCCATCTTGCTCCGCCCAGAGCGGGAGGAGTCATTTGATGATTTCCCATTCTAAAAAAACTAAAATGAAAAAAAGCACCTAGGTAAATTGTATAATTTATTTGTACTTCTGTGTGTTCTGTAATGTCTTTTGTATGCACTAAATAAATGGTTTATCTATCTACCTGTCTAATGTCCCTTCCACCGACGCTAAAACGGTTACCCATCGGCCATCACCATGTAATGGGTTCAGTACATCATTTTGAAACCTGCCCCCCCATATTTTTTAATTAATTGGTAATTAAATAAAAATACGGCTGTTCTATACATTTGACCGTGCAGGTAGTGCAATTTAACTGACGAAAAATTTATATGTGGGCGTTCAGAATTATGTACTGTAACTGTGTCGGGGGCCAACGTAGGCGCGGTTCTGTGGACGGTGAGCTATGGGCTAGCTCGCCGTCCGTCCGTCTCATGACGACAGGCCGTGTCGACGGCGCGTTCGTGTTCCACGCGCGCCTCAAAGAGAGTCAGCAATAAGGAAGGGGTCCGCAAGGGCCGAAGCCTGCCGGGGCTGCGGGACTATTCGAAAGAGATACCGTGGCCCCGAAACACAAAGGACGATGAAGGAACATGGATGGGTTTTAGTCAGTAAAAGTCTGACACTCCCTCCTGCTCCGCCCAGAGCGGGAGGAGTCATTTGATGATATCCCATCAGAAAAAAAAAATGTATACGTGGTAACCGCGCGTTTTACAGTCAGTGTTCCTTCCACTGGGTGTAAACGGACCCTTCACGAAGCCGTCAACGAAGCTTTCTGTACATCAAACTAAGTAACTTTACGCAAAAATTATTGCTGGGAAACGACTTTTTTTTGGGGTGAAAATTTACGTTTTACGGTAAAACTCAATGTACCGTACTCAAAACATTGTGCTGGTGGATGGATCGAATAGTACAGGGACGTCGAGGTTTTTAAAGTAAAAATCTTACATTAAAAACATGTATTTATTAAAAAAAAACTTGTGGGAAAGTTGGAAATTTGACTCCCAAATATCTCGTAACTAGAAGGTTCCCAGGTGCGGTGTAGAACAAAAAAATATCGCAATGACGGAGAGAACAAGTGCCTTTCGGCTTCGTTAAGAGTATTTTTACATCCTATATGCATCACAGAGTTTATCTATTTCAAAAGTTGTTCATAATGATGAATACAATGACACCTTATGAGGTTTAAACATAACTGACGAAATATGTGTTTAAAACTACCTCAGCTACCTCTGCCTTACCCTTCATGCAATACAGGCGTGAAGTTATGTTTATCATTCCTAAACTAAGACTGTCTTTCTTCCACAGTGCTTGAACGTACTAGTAGCCGCAGGCGCAGCGGGCGCGGACAGCAAGCAGCTTTCCTCCTACAAGGCGATCCACGCCTGCGCCTGCGCACCGGGAGAGGCACGAGTGAGTATCATCTTGTTTAAGAGCATAAAATAGAGTAGAGTACTCACTGACCAGTTATAAATTTGAAACTTTGTTATTGCATTCGAGGAAAAATTTACAACCGAGCCGTAGGCGAGGTTGTTAAAGAACCATGAACTGCAATAACCTTTTCAGATACTTTTTCAGCAGCTTGACAGTTTTAAATCATGTTCACTTTGACCAATTACACTAAACGTACTTGTAAAAATAACTAGCATATCCGTTTGCAAGCCTGAACCCATGACCTTTCATGATTCACCGACTGTCACGAATTCGTATTTATTTAACTTTGGTATGTTTTTACTTAACTCTGTTCTGCTTTTATTACTTGTTTATTTTGTCGGACACTTTCAGTTATGCAAGAAACGGTAACATAATGTTTTGTTTTTTTTACCATTTCTATTTCTTCATTTTACATTGAGTATACAATAAATATTTAATGCATTCTAAACGATATTGAAGATTTTCGTAATACGTATAAAATCTTACTAGTTCCGAATAAAATTGTAGTACTACCCCTCTTTATTTTTCATCATGGTTGCGCTCTGAGGAATAAGCGTGTAATATTTTTAATTTGAACTTAAGGTTGCGCTTAGAGGAATAATTTAGTTGCGCTCAGATGGTTGCGTTTAAAAATAGGTGCGCTCTGAGGAATATCTCCTTCTATGAAAAATATTTTTCTGAATCAGCAAAGTCTAAATCCTATTTGCGTCTTGATGCCTTTTTGTAAGAATTTGCTTTTCACTTTTGAACTTCAGCGATTTCATTTTATTTCCAAAATAGCAGCCTTGGGATAAAACCTATATAGTTCAATAAGTTGTTTCTATACAAACAAGTATTGTATAAGACAAAATTTTCGGAGATAAAAGCCATCAACTCCGTAACTATGTTTTCTTTTCCTGAAACAACCCGTTTTACTAACACCCCCTTTGTCAAATTCCAGTGCGCCTTACCAAATTGCATCAACATAAATGGAACTCGCTCCCCTTTCTACCTGCACGGACCTGAGCGGGAGCGACGCAACTCCGTGCAGGAGCGGCGCGGCTCGCTTCCGTCGACTGTGGGCTCGCTCAGCTCAGCTCGCTCGGGTCCCGCTGATGGCCTGTATGTGAACCCCATGCAGAGGGGTACGTCTACCAGTGTGACGCATCATAGCTCTTCTGGGGAGGAGAGTTCAGGTAACTTAATTGTTTTAACTATGTATAATTAGTGGTAGACTAGCTCGTTGGCCTAGTCGTCGCAAGTGTGACTGCTGGCTATGAATCCTGGGTTGGAGCAAAGTGTTATTGGAGAACCTTGGGGTTTGGGACGGTTGTAAGGCGACTACAGGAGCTAAATTAGCAACTCTATTTGTGGTGGTCCAAACTTCGTTTGAAATACTGTTAGAATAAAGTTCTAATCAGCTTGCACTACAAAGTGGTTGTTACGTCAGTCACTGCAGGCCGAATAGTGCGAAATGAGTGGTTTTTTGCGATTTACAAAAAATCTATTGATTTGACTCAAAAAATTAAACACTATCATGCTTATATGTTGCTTGTAGTATTGTAGTACATAAAATAGCACTTATTTGATTTACAATTAAGATATCTGTTTTTTTTTTAAATATTGTTTTGCGAAACCTGTGTGTGAGAAGTTTAAAGAAATAAAGAGTGTGGGAGAAATGAGCGTGTATTCTACAGATTTGACAAAATTACAGTTGACCTAGACACCAACACAAAAACACTTCAGCCATATTAGAAAAGTAAACCATTTCATCCAAAACCAAAAACAAAAAAAACCTCTCATCAAGAAGACAAGTATCAAAACAAGTTTCTATAAATAAACATAATAGCGGACCTCAGATATACCAACCGGTAATAAATAACGAATTTCTCATCATAAAGCGGTATCAGGCACTTTTGCTTTCCAATACATAAGAGGTTAGCGTCTCTAGATAAAAGTAAGAGTCGACCGGAGGTCTGTGACGTCACAAGGTCGATCGCGGACAGTTAAGCCGGTTCTTGCGGCGCGTACGCACGCACTATATTACACAACTTTACTTCAAGATAGAGAATTGGACTAATGGAATGTGCTGGAAATTTGATACGTTTACTGATGTGGTAGAATTATCTTTTGTTTGTACAGTTATGAGCACTAATTTATGTTAACAAAATTCAAAGCGATTTTCTCGTACGGGGGATTAAGCCCAGAAAGTTTTTCAGCGAAGCATATTCTGCATGAAAACTTGATAGCTGAGTAGGTAGGTAGGAAAGAAATGATGATGGAGTTTCTTGCCGGTTCTTCTCCATAGAAACGACCGACCCGAACCGTGCACCATTTTCGAAGTTTTATAGGTGCCCATCTAGGCCTATCTATACTAATATTATAAAGAGGAATGATATGTATTTTTGAAGGTAACGAATAAACTTAAAAACTACTGGACCGATTTGAAAAATTATTTCAGCAATGGAGAGCTACATTATCAGTGAGTAACATTGGCTATATTTTATCCCCGTACTCCCACGGTAACGGGAACTACGCGGGTGAAACCGCGTGACGTCCGCTAGTGTGAAATAAAAGATTTAGATTTTTGAAAAAACGCCAAATTTTTACCACGAATAGTTTCGGACAGGGCCCAATTTTTGGTTTTCAAAAAGGGCCGAAAACTTCTGCAAAATATTACGGCATTTCAACAAATCTGACGATTCAGAAAAAATTAATTTGAACATGTTAATAAGTATATATACTGCAAATATCGCTACTTGTGGACAAGGAAAACTTTAAATATTCTTAATGACACGAAAATTATTTTTTCTCAAATTGAAACACAAACCACAGATAATTTTACCCTGAGAATTTAAATAGCGCGATTTTTTACTGCAGCGTGGGCTAGGCTTTACATGAACGTAACATACCGTAAGTGAGTTACCTACTGAAGAAGTAACTGGTTTTCTAATGACCATCATTACGGTGGGATCCGTTGAGAACAGGTTATCTATGATCAATTTATCATGATGGATTAAAGGAGGAGGCAAAGTGGCACGACCGTTTGCGAAATATTGCTATTTAATATGAGAGAGCAGCGGTGGCCCAATGGTGCGGCCTCTTCGTAGTTTCGAGCTCAGGCAGGCGCATTAGTTTGTAAGTAATATTTTGCTCTCAAAACGGTGAATGAAAACATCGTAAAGAAACAACCCGGTAATTCGACGCGGCTCAAAGTTAATAATAATCACGAAAGACATCCCGTAAGTGACAGTTTAAGTTTAGTTATAAACCGTGAAAGCTTAAAACAGTGATTGATACCCAACTCGTCTACGAAGTGACGCTAGCTAATTTTAAGCACCTCTGACTTCCGCCGCGGGAGACGCACCGAGCGTCGGGGGCCACGTGGTGACCCCCAGCCACCGTAGGCGCGGGCCTGTGGACGGCGAGCTACCCCATAGCTCACCGTCCGTCCGTCTCATGACGACAGGCCGTGTCGACGGCGCAAGAGTGTTCCACGCGCGCTTCAAAGAGAGTCAGCAAAAGGGAAGGGGTCCGGGCCGATGCCTGCCGGGGCTGCGGGATTGTTCGAAAGAGATACCGTGGCCGCGGAACACAAAGGGCGATGAAGGAACATGGATGGGTTTTAGTCAGTAAAAGTCTGACACTCCCTCCTGCTCCGCCCAGAGCGGGAGGAGTGATTTAATGATTTCCCATCCGAAAAAAAAAAAAAAAAAATGGCACCCCTGACTTACTCTTCGGGGAGTTACAGGCTTCATTGTTACGTTATGTTTACCTGTTAATACTGAAATGTTCACGTAAGAAAAACAGTGTGAAAATACGTAACAATTACCTACCTAATTTTCCAAGAACTATTCCAACAGCAGTTAGGCGCTCCTTTTTAGTTACTTCATGCGTTTTTCAGCAGTCATAAATATCCAGTTCGTCTTCAAGGACCCACCAAGCAGACCCACCGGTGGGTCTCCGAATACCTACTGATGTGCCTCCCAAGACCTACTAGTGAGTCCTCTGAGATTTTATTGTCTTCGAAGACCCACTCGGACTAGTAGTTTTGGAGAAATAAGGGTTCGTAAAGCTGCGGTCGCTTCGCTCGCATATTAAATAACACTCTTTGACTTCTGTCCCCGAAGTGCCGGGCCTCCTTCGTCGGTCTACGGCCTGGTGCCCATGCCGCCCATAAAGGATTATTTGGAATTGTTTTCTTTCGTACATTTAAGTTCCTGGTGGGTCTCAGGGGATATAAAACTAAATGGTCACATAGGTCCTACCAGTCAGTAGGTCTTGGGAGATACATCAGTATTCGGAGAACCACCGTTAGATCTGCTTGGTGGGTCTTTGAAGACGAAGCTTTAAATACCAATACTATTATACGCAATCATACAGTCATCATTTAATTTTATTACAGAGGCGAAATGTACCTAAATCAATTGTTTCTTATTCTGTAGATTAGTACTGTTAACATTAAAAAAATCGCTACGACCAAAGATTTAAAGAATGGATTTGATCTGTCGACTGTTTTTCGATCTGTAGCACAATAGCACTACCCGATCTAGGAATCAAATCGTTCTTATGATCAACTTATAAAAGATACATAGACGACCTCAGGCTCTATAGATTCTAGCATGACAGACCTACACGTATAATCACATCACCCATATACCATTATAAACATTAGCCAAGCAAACGCGTGAAAAATCGAGCGCAACTAATTGTGAACACGACGGAAGCGCTCGCCAGGAAGCGCATACGCAGGTTTAGGTAACTGTTGCACCCCATTGAGCAGTTCCTTTCCGGCCGTGATCGCGAACGGTCGTGTTATCCGCACTGAATTTGAAAAATAAAAAGAATACTGGCAATGTGTGTGGCACATAGCTTTTATTTTTATTTATTTTTTATTAGGCTTTTTGTATAAGTGATTTTAATTTTATTGTGCGTTGGGTTCGATATAATCTCTACCATATTATATTCAATGGTCTCTTGTTTCTGGGATATTGAAGATGGATGTTGCCAAGAGATCTTTGATACAAGACTGGGTGGATGTTATAGATTTACAATATGGTGTGTTCAGTGATTAATATTTCGAGTATTATCTACATGTATTTATTATGTATTTCGGAAAAGGATAAGCATTTATAGGTAGTGTATTGTATTTATGTAGTTTATTATAAGTACATCATATTTATTAATTTAAACATACAAGCATTCTTCTTGAAAAGTTCGGCGAGAAAATCTAATGTTTTTTTTTAAATGATATTGTTCAGAAAGATAATTGGGCGGGGTAGCCCAAAGTTTGTATTCTTGCGCACAAAAAAAGAATTTAAGCAAATATTATAAGTGGTAGGTACTCAATGGGATGTTTGTCTTTAGGGCGACTAGAGGAGCTAAATTAGCAACTCTATTTGTGGTGGTTCAAACTTCGTTTGAAATTCTGTTAGAATAAATTTCTAATCAGCTTGCATTACAAAGTGGTTGTTACGTCAGTCACTGCGGGTCGAATAGTGCGAAATGAGTGTTTTTTTGCGATTTACATAAAATCTATTGATTAGACTAAAAAAATAAAACACTATCATGCTAATATGTTGCTTGTAGAATTATTTGCCAAAAAATCAGAATGATCGCATGTATTTCAGTATGATTCTTACTCGCTAAAAGAAATTTTTAGAGTAAAGTTTATGTTTTTTTTTTATCGAGTAAAATTAGTTGTACCTATTATGTTTTCAAAACACTATCATACTAGCATATATCCTGAAGAATATCATATATTTTTCTGGTTTTGTTTATTGCAGTGCATCATATGCTTTTTTGCATTATAAAACTCGCGTTTAGCTCCTGTAGTCGCCTTAAAATGATGAGCGTCCATACAAATTATCGTCCTCTATTAACACCTTTAGGAGATATATAAAAAAAAACTGCCTGCATCGTTGGTTGAGTGGTTGCAAGCGCGACTGCGGAGTATGAGGTCCTGGGTTTGATTCCTGGGTCGGGCAAACTGTTATTTGGTTTTCTATCAGAAATTTCTCAGGAGCAGCCACGGAGTTTGGATTTGTGCCTAGTTAATGGCAATAGGCAACATGGGACTTAAACATAACTGGCGAAATGTGGGTGTACTATTACGTACACCTCCGCCTAACTCGTAGGAAATAGGCATGACGACAGTATCAAAAAATTGCAAATCTATTTAGTCCGTCAGTTAGAGTAGTGGAAATTAATAGACACGATTTTTTTGTTTTTGTAATTCAATGAATATTGACAAAGATTAAAACGCATCAAAACTCGTGAGTGGGGGCTCGTGACGTCAGAACTAGCTAAAAATTATACCATGGCGTGACGTATTGAGAATTTTAAAAGCGTCGTATCTTCGTCAATTTTAGTTTACGTAACAAAAGAAAAAACGCGGGTCAAATATTTTTTGATAATCTAAGTGACGGACTAATTAGTTTTTTTGTCGTCTCGCCTATTGTAGGCGTGGTGTTAATGTTTTATTATTTAAAAAATATCCTTTAATGCTCAATTTCGTTACATAAGAAACTCATATGCGACATTTTTTGTCAATTAAGTAATAAATTAATTAAGTTAGTTAAATAAATAAATAAAGTAGGCTATACTTAATCCCTTGTTACTTATTTTAATTTTTAAATAAGAAATAACAAGGGAATAATAATGAGCTATCAACCGCGCCCAGGTAATCGGAAATACGAGCATCAAAGTTACGTAAACAGCTGGATATCCCGGGTAGATTATAACCGCTTATGCGTTAAAAATAAGCGTAAAGTTAATGTATTTATTCATAAACTATTATCTATACTAACTGTATTAATGCCGCGTTTATTGTAGTCAACTATAGTAGTATAATGTGGCCACCTTCTGGGCCCAAGATATTTAATAAACCCCCTACCACGGCGGCAAAGCAGACGAAGAAGATGTATGACGCATATTATTCTACAAAATGGTCCGATTTTATCTATTCGTTTTTATTGGAAAGGGTAGGAGGTATTTTATTAGTTGATAATTTCACCATTTTATTTAATGTGTTTTGTCCTGTGCGGGCTAATAAATGCTTTTTCTTTCTTTCTATTTTAAATAAAATCTACCTCTAATGGCAGAACAATAGGAGTTTTCAATTTATTTTTTCGGTGTTTTAATTTTTTATTATCCTGCGTTCAATTTGGTAGAGGCTTATATCCAGCAATGGACTGTCATAATCCTACGGATTGATTGATAATAAATTACTTAGCGTGCAGCTACACAACCGTCTCACATTTACGATTACATAAAGCTAATTCTTCACGTCCAGCGAATCCGATCCATGATTAATCACCTTACACCTGCCATTAGGTACTTGAGATTGCGTAAATCGTTCAGATTAGTTGAAAATTGCAGTGTTATCGGATCATGTGTGGTGTTATGGATGTGTTAGGTGTTAGGCAAGATACTTTTACCTACTTGGGTAATCCAAGATTGTTATTATAACCATAACAATATACATTTCATCATTATTTTACTTCTTACTAATAGGTATTATAAAAGCAGAAGTTTGTGTGGATGGATGGATGTTTGTCAGAGCGGTTTCGCAATACGTCCGATCCGAGTCCGATCCAAACCCGTGAAAATACACTACAATACAAAATCGGATGAAGGAAGCCGGATCTAGTGGGTAAACTACCTTAATCGCGGCGTCCGCGTCAGAAGCATTTTTAAAGTCTTCTAATGAGCAGGTGTAGGGCCATATTCGACATTGTTAAGTAAAAGAATAGAAGAAAATAAAATATAGGCGGCGGCTTAAAACCTCTCCTTTTTTCCTTCGGTTAATTAACCCGACTATAAATAGCCTTGTGTCCTAAAAAAATCTAATTAGTCCGTCAGTTAGATTATCAAAAAATATTTGACACGTATTTTTTTCTTTTGTTACGTAGACCAAAATTGACGAAGAGACGACGCTTTTAAAATTCTCAATACGTCACTCCGTGCTATAAATTTCAGTGCGTTGTGACGTCACGAGCCCCCCCTCCCGAGTTTTGATGCGTTTTATCTTTGTCAATATTCATTGATTTACAAAAACCAAAAATAAGTGTCCATTATTTTCCAATGCTGTAACTGACGGACTAAATAGATTTGCAATGTATTGATGGTGGATACTACCCTATTGTCTGGTCCCGTCCGCTCAAAGAATCCTCCCTCTTTGACATTGAAGATGAGGAGACTTACACCCTCATACCTCTAAAAGCCAAAGCCACCTCTAACATTCAGCTCTCCTCCCAGCCTGCTCGGCATCAGACGCCGACAACGCAGCCAACGGCTGGTTCCTGCACAACAACGGCAGCAGCTCCGGAGCCCCGGCGGCGTTGTACCAGCGCGTGCGGGACCTGTTCCACACCCGCTCCCCAGGGCCCAGGGTACCGGCTGAAGGACAGGAGGCACCCGCTATGACTGGTTAGAGATTTAATACTTGTATTACATGCTGGTATATGACTTGTACAGTCGTGGTCTTTTCCGCCTGATCAGTTAATTTTTTTATCGCTTAAATCATGCGGAGGCGCCGAGCCACGCCCCCTTAAAGTTTAGGCCTATTAGAAAAACGTCAACTTTGGCGAGCAAAATAACAGTAACTCTCGTTTGGCGTGCGTCGTCAGTGCGCCCGGCCGATCGGTATCTTTTCATTCATTATTTCTATACAAAATCAACGGGGCGGGGCTAGAGAGCGTTTCTCTGTTGTAAGTGCAAGCAAAAATTAGCATAGTGGTGATCAGGCGGGAGTGTCCTCGATAGTACCTTGGCCAGAGGCTAAGCATTGCCATACTACGTGGCAATGCTGTCAGTCTCTTGGGTACATTGCCAGTTACCAGCGTTGAGCAGTATGTGCGCAGTGTGGTGATATTTAACGATGTGGTATAGACAATTAAACTGAACAATTTTCTACATGGGACCGTCATCGTAATAACAAAAAAGTTTTCAGTTGTTCCGTACAAAAGTTCAATTGTTACTCGACCCAAGTGTATGGAACAGATGAACACATTATTTATAAATATGACTAGTAACGACCACACATTTTAAATACATGCTGCGCACGATAAAACGTGACACATAACTTGAGAAAGCACAAATAAATAAATATCGCTGGAGATTCCACACACCGCCATCTAGTGCCACACTAAGCATGGACTCTTGTGTCGTGAGGATAGTTGATGAAGTCTATAATTTAAGTATATTTAATACCAATTCAGGGATTGGTGAGTCAGTAAAAAATGGAAATACTACAACTACAAAAAGGACAAAGACTGGACGTTAATTCAATTTCATAGCTGATTAAAAAAAGATAAAATATGATTTGACTCCCGAATCAAAAATTTTCCAATAGTTAGAATATCGTTATTGTCCAGGGTCGAGGCAGTCCGAAGAGCCGGATGACTCCATAATGACCGGTAAGGGTTCACCCACAAAATTGGAACTAGCTTCTATTCATCATACACTGAAATTTCAGCTGTATGCTCTCATAATTCTGATATTTATGCTGTATTTTTGCTTTGGGGTTTCATGTACAGTATAAATTAACTGAGACACCAGAATCTGCATTTAAATAGTTTTCCGCAGACTCATCGCAGATCAGAATCAAAAGACAGTTTAAAAGATGCAGTTGGCAATACATTACTGAGGGCAATAAATGGCAATAGCTTCAAAATGTCTCCTTTTTCTACAACACCTTCTCACAAGTTTTCGGTAGCTATTATGTCAATGCACAGTGGACTTTTACATCATTGTTCTTGCATATAGAATGACATATTTTCTAGCTAGACCGCGGGACTTGTTGTGATCAAAACCTATGTAAAGGATGCGGCGGGAACTTTTTTTTTTAATATTATTAAACAAAATAATAAGATAATAATATTATATCATTTTAATTCTTTCGCCCTGCGGGTGATGGTCCCCAGGCCGCACTCTGCACTGTTGCTTTGATTCTTTCTCTATGTATCAACCAGAGAAACTTGCTATTATTTGCTTATGCTCTAAACTATCTTTGATTAATTTCGTCTTTGAAAACCACGTTGTGTATACATCGCTTTTAAATAATCTTCTTTTTTCACATTATTGTCCATAACATGTAAAGACAAAATCGTAAAATTTTGTTGGTCTAGTAGGCCAGTCATTAAAAATATGTCCATAAGATGTTCATTTTTAGAAGTTTCAAGCCGAAAACTGAATAATATTCCAAACGCGGTTTTAGAAGCACCACACAGTTAGCACAGGTCTTACGAAGCTGCAAACTTGGTTTTTAACCCTATTTGCATCTATTTTAAGAACATCCAAAAATTTCATCATCATCATCATCCACAGCCCGCCTTCACCACTTATATATAGGCCTCTTTGTTCGTGCCAGGCTCAACGCTCTCTCGGGGCTGCGGGAATATTAGAAAGAGATACCGTGGCCCCGGAACACAAAGGGCGATGAAGGAACATGGATGGGTTTTAGTCAGTAAAAGTCTGACACTCCCTCCTGCTCCGCTCAGAGCGGGAGGAGTCATTTGATGATTTCCATCCGCAAAAAAAAAAAAAAAATCGGCTTGTGCCAGCCTCATCCAAAAATGTTGTGCGATGCAATTTATTTGCGACCTCTTTTTATTTACGGTGACTGGCCTTTAAGAACTTTCACGCATTCTTACTGCATCACCTCGCTTAATAGTATCAACTTTCTTAACTACACCTTCTAACATTGATCTTGATCTTTATGCAGTCAAAGCAGAGATCCATGGCTCAGCAGAAGCAACGACTGCGCAAGAGCAGTCAGACAGTGACAGTGGTGCTGAGGCCACCAGACGCGACCATCACTATGAAGACATCTATATACCCAGGGAGGAACAACAGAGGCGAAGGTTGGTTGGAATTTTTCTAGTAATATTTGTGGCTGAAGTGGGCGGGCCGGGCCACGTCGGTGTCGTCATAGGAATGCACCCGAAGAGTTGGACAAAATGTGGAAAAAATCAAGACAGATCGCATAAGATAAAGAGTTTTGGAAGAAAAAAGGGTAGGTCTTTGCCCAGCAGTGGATTGTATGTCTTAGCCATCTTAAGTTCGTCGGTCCTTCTACCTTGGAGTCCACAACCTACCTCTTATGTCGGTGATGAGCCCTCCTTGAACCAAATTACCACCGGTATTTCTAATTTAAATATTTATATCAGGAGCAGTTCTCGCGACTCCGGTAGTCACAGCCGCCCCGGCAGCGCTGCCCTGGTGGTGGACTACAACACCAAAGACAATACGGACACGTAAGACATTTCATCATCAACTGCCTAGCCTTTCCTAGTAGCCTAGTCATCTGTCCGACTTCATTGATATAGTGGTTGCGAATCGAACTCAGATCTCACTTCATAATCAGCAGTAACGACTGCTGATTATGAAGTTCTGAGTTCGATTCCAGTATGTTAATGGGTTTTTTCATTAAGAATTTATCAGGAACAGCCCAGTGTCTGGATTTGCTCATTCCCTATTGCGTAGGATTTAAATGTGGTACCACTAGTACACCATACAGACATAACAACTATCAGCTGCAACACCTTATAGCTGAAAACGATCCCTAGAATTTAATTGTGTCATTTCCCTGCCACTGTTATTACTTGGAAATATAACAATTTCTAATCTGAATTTTCTCTTACGTAGCGCAAGTAAAGCATATGAGGAGGTGACTCCAGCATTAGAGGCTCAGACCAAGTCCACGATAGCTACCAAATTGGCAGCACTCACACACAAGGCTCAAAACTTTGTAAGTTTATATTTTGTATATATTTTGTTTAGTCAATTTGCCTAGCCTCTTCAAAAATATGTTGGGGTCGGCTACCAATCTAAGCGAATGCAGCTGAATGCCAATATTTTTTTGGACCTGCCTATCTGACCTCCACAACTGCGTTACTGCTAATGTGCCCTCAACGGTGCAGGAAAGCTCTCGACTTTTTGAGAAAACCGAAAAATTAGCACTTAAAATCTTAAAACAAGCATTGTGAGATCTATAACCGCACTGTGCCCGCGAGGTGTATACGACCCACTCCGTTTCACCAAGAGAAGGCCTGAAAACCCAACAGCTTCACAAATAGGTTTTTCCACTAGGAATTTGTTAGTATTAGTCGGGTGTTGGCTGAGTGCTACCCCGTGCCTCGAAAAGCATGACGTGTCGTTGTTCCTGCGCCTGATCTCCCTCCGGTCGTGTCGGTTTGCCATCTCTATTGGGTTTGGCTGTTTTCGTCGAAATCCGGTAAAGAGGATATTATCATTTATATTATTTTTCATCCCATCAGGCCAGCCGCTTGTCCTCCGCGGCAGGCAGTCGGCGCGCGTCAGTGTCCGACGAGACCGCAGTGGTGGCGGCCGCCTCGGCCTCGTCCGGCGTGTCTTCGGGGGGCAGCTCGGGAGACGAGGCGCCCCCGCCCCCCCCCCCGCCCCCTGCGCCCCCCGCGCCCCCGCCGACTGTTGTGTTGGAGGAGCCCGCGCTTAAACCTTCGGAGCTGAGGAATAGAGTTGGTAAGTGGGATAGATTTTGTTTATATATGATACCTTATAACTAGCCTGTACTGTCGAAGGCCTCCGTACGTTTTTTCCAGTTCTGCGCCACTTTGTGCCAATTCTAAAGGAACACATCCAAGACGTCAGTACAGGCTAGCTATAATAATAATAAAACCTTGGTCACAAGCTACATATGCACAAGCGACACGAGAAGATTGCGTGACGTGTCACAAACGAAAAGACTCATAGTCCAGTTAAGCAGACGACAACCTCTCTAGGTTGAACTGCGAGGTGCCATTTTGAAAAAAACGAGTGGTTGTATTCACGCGAAAGAAACCAGTGACGAGATCGCATGTCGCTTGATCCAAGTCGCTTCGTCCGAGGCCGTAGCCTTTAATTTTACTTAAGGGGGAAGCGCCAGGGCCGTTTAAAGGTCAGTGTCAGGTTGTATGTTGAACAAAAAGATTGAATGAATATGATTCGCAACCGAAACGCGTATGTAGTTACAGAATAATAATCATTAAAATGATCAATACGACCGTCTAAGTTCGTTTAATCCCATTAAATGACTATTTCATGAAAAAGTTATCGCGAGCTACCCTGACGTTTCCCCCTTAAGGCACAGAGCACGGAGTCACCTTGCTGGTAGTGTTTAGAGACAGCAGTAAGTTAAGTGTACGGCCTGGGTGCAATAGCGTTCGGCGGGGCGTTCTGCGGGGGGCGAGCGGCCGACAGCGCGTTCAATGAGTGGCCTGAGTGCTCTGCCGCGTCTACTCAGGCCACTCACATATAAATGCATGTGTCTGACATGAACGCTGCACGCCCCGCCCCGCCGCACGCTCGATTCGAGCGTGCACTCTGGCCGTACACTAACACAGATTGAACAAATTCCGTCACGGACAGCAATTACTTGATTAGTAATATAATATTTTGTCACGTATTTGTGTCGTTTGGTGTACAGGGCCAAGGGCTTGCTTGTCACGTATATGTGACTATGGCTGTCAAAAGATTCACAATGCCGTTTCACAACGCCGCCCGTGCCGGCTCTAGCAGCGGCCGCCGAGGCGCCTCTGTGCTCTGTGCTTCTAGCTCAAGTTTTTAAAGTTTTGATAGATTCGTAAAGCCAACCCATATTTTAGAGAACTGATAATTGATGGCTATGAATGATGGTATGTGACAACTACGTATTTTGTTTCTAAAAAAATCGTGTGTGTGTGTTTAGGTCATTCAGTTGCTATTTATATGATAGAATTTTACCCCTGTAAAGTCGGACTCATAACGGCAGATTTTTTTTTGAACCTGTAGGGATACCTGATCGTGACTCTTAAAGCCAGTTCACCTTTGTTTGATTGATTTAGTGGTTTCGTCACCGACTTCTGAAGCTAAAGTTATTTTTCACATTTTTGTGTTTTTTTTTAGTTATTTTTTAGTTATTTTTTGCAAAAAAGTTTTTTATTTTTCCATTTTTAGTTATTCACATGTGCTTACCCCTTCACAGCGTATCGGCGTGATCTTACATTATGAACTGGTGTAAACAATAGACAGACATGAGATTTCAGCAATCCCAGTCCATTTGCTATCATTTATTGAGAAGTTCCGTTGCCTATCTCCGAAGTCTTCATCAGATCTTCACCAAATTAAAATGGGACCACTCCGAGAAAGTACTCTTCCAAAAACTACCCAAATCTCTATTACTCCAGGATCCCATCATGAGATCCTGACTTGATGATCATGGGACCACCTGGGAAGTATGCCCTTTCGAGTAATCGGGGAACATAAATAAAAAAAAAGGTTCCGACGAATTGAGAACCTCCTCCTTTTTGAAGTCGGTTAAAAAGCAGGCCAGTTAGGGACCGTACGCCTAGCGCGACGTTTTAATGTAATAAGACTTTGTGCCAATAGCTTTATACCAGTCCTATAAATGCGAACAAACCGAGTGGATTGGACTCCAGACACCGAAATTTCGGAGATAATGCACTGGAATCTGGCAAAGTGTGTGGCCGCAGCCAGATCGCAGGCTCCCGCGCGGTTTAACCGCAGTCCCGTGCATGTATATGTCTCAGGGAAATGAGGATATCAGGGATTTCACGAAATCCCTGGGGCTATCACGAAATCCCTGGGGCTATCACGAAATCCCGGTAGATGTCGAATATTCTTGTTTATTTACGTCTTCTTACTAAAAGTATCTAGTGATATGACAAAATACTAATATAAAGTCAGAGATATGTCATTTCACTAAATTAAATGTACTGAACGTGTTTCCCTACTGGTGCTAGGTACAAATTCTTCTTCACTCATTGTGAGGTCACTTCGTATACAAATAAACACAAAATAATAAACAAAACAGAATCTATATGAAACGGGCATGCGATGAGCGTGCGCACGTGCTTGCTACCTGCAGCGTTATAATTAAACGACTCTAAAATCCAAAAGAAAAAAAACAACATTTTTTGCTATCTTCACACAACACATTAGCAACTTACCCTGCTAAGTTCCCCAAAGACAAGAAAAAAAACACATTTCTCTCTCAAACCCAAACCAGCGTAAAAATGCGCGGAAACATACAAGAAAAAAAAACTAACTGCAAAATTAACATAAACCTCAAGTAATACCTAATTGTGTCTTAATTAGAAAATTTGACATCGTCTATTAATATTAATAGAAAGAAATTAAGATGGCCGCTAATGAAATGCGTTTACTTTCTACCGAGAGTCTGAGATGGGCTGTTAGTAACGTTCTGATTCTACGGAGACAATAAAAATAAATACGACTTGCTTGGATTTTAACTTGTGCTGTACTTTCCATTTTAAAAGAACCGGTTTGTGCGCGGATTTGAAGAAGAATTGGGATTTTTCCAAAGTTGTCTCGTGAGAGTGCAATGTCTCAGTACCTTAGTGCCGTAGGTTATCCTTAAAGTGCTGAAATTATCCTTCTTAGTCTAGATACAAATAAACAAAATTTATGTGTCTGTTCATAATTTAAAAAAAAAACTGCTTTTTACTTAGGTAGTATAAAAAAACCTTTATTTTTATTTTTGTCTGCCTGTCTGTCTGTTTGTTCCGGCTAATCTCCGGAACGGCTGGACCGATTTCGACGGGACTTTTACTAGCAGATATCTAATGTTATAAGGTAGAAAAAGGGTTCCATACAGAAAAATTAAAACCCTTGAAAATGTTAACTAAATCCGATTCAAATATGGAAGTACCTAATATTTTTTATAATAATTTCGCGCGGACGATGTTCACTTGGCACAGAGTATCATTATGTGTGCAGTGCAGTGGCATAAATAAAAGCACTATCATAAAATCATAGTTTAAAGGTGAACGCACACTTATCCGCGCCGAAAGAACCGACCTCGCCGAAAGAAACATTTTCTCACCCATATAACGTTATCTATTCATCCGATTCGACGCGGATAAGTGTGCGAGGTTTTATAGGATTTCATACAAGTAATTCTAAAATTCGATTCTTTCGGCTCTGATAAGTATGCGTTCACCTCAAGTAAGCCTTCGACACTAAAAGTGGAAAATCAGCATCGTGAGAAAAGTGGCCAAAAAATCGAAGACATTAATCAACCCTCACAGACTGCGTGGTGGATAATGAGACATTCCCTCTCATTGAGGATGCTTGGGAACGTTATAATAAGTATGGTTATGTTACACTGAGAACAAAATTCACTAACGCAACTGAACGCGATCAACGCTTCTAAACCGCGTTCAAAACATGCATAAATATGCATCTATAGCAATGATGATATTGATAGCACGAAACGATTTCGAATACAGTTTCTTTGGTGAACTTTACCCTAGGAAAAGGACTGATCCTCATGCTCTCATAATTTACAATAAATTGTGAACAAGTGTGGTTAGTGCCTAACCTTGTGTCAGAGTTTTCATGGCGCCCATGGGCCTCTAGCTTGGCTTTACATGCCGCCAAGAAATATCTCTTAGGCATGCTTGTTTCTCCACGATGTTTTCCTCCACCGATGCAAGTGTTAATTATACAATACGCACTTTCAAAGTTGCGTGTCTTGGGTCCAACGGTCACACCACTGGGCTACGAAAATTTCTACCTAATAGATAAGCATCGTTAGATATAAAATACTAAACATACCACAGTGCAATGCTCAGTTCTACTGTAGACGTTGAAAGTGGTAGAAAACCATTAATTACACGCGAAAGCTAACGCGTCGACCTATTAAGACTAGCCCGATGTCTAGCTACTTGAAACTAGAATTAACTATCTAACTGAGCTTTATACGTTAACCAACCACAATAACTTTGGAACTTATTCTTAAGGTGCTAGGGTTGATCGCAAAATTTGCAAAGTTTTTTGCAATTTGCAGGTCTGTGTCGGGTTGTGTGTTGATTTAAATATGATTCGTGACTGTAACAAATATGGCTATATAGGGTTATAATCATTCGTTCATTATTTTTGATTCAGTTACCCATAACCCCATTGAATTGCTTTTTCAAGAAAAAGTCTTTAAATGAACTCAGAGGGTTGTATTGATGATTTTAATATTTCTGTAACTACATACATGTTACGGTCGCGAATTATATTTAAACATATACCATACAGCATTTTTATCTGGATGGGAAATCATCAAATCACTCCTCCCGCTCTGGGTGGAGCGGAAGAGAGAAAAAGAAAAAAAAAGTAGCGGAGAAAGTGTCAGACTTTTACTGACTAAAACCCATCCATGTTCTTGTGTTCCTCGGAACACAAATGGCGATGAAGGAACATGGATCACGGTATCTCTTTCGAACAGTCCCGCAGCCCCGGCAGGCATCGGCACTTGTGGACCCCTTCCTTTTGCTGACAACTCTTTGAGGCGCGCGTGGAACAGGAACGCGAAGTCGACACGGCCTGTCGTCAAAAGACGGACGGACGGCGAGCTAGCCTACAGCTCACCGTTCACAGACCCGTGCCAACGGTGGCCCGGTGGATAACACTGACTTTCAAATTGCATAAAACCTAAGATAATTTGAATTTCGCGGGCTAACCTTTCTGTTTGTATTTCAACATCATCATCATCATCAGCCTATTAATGTGCCCACTGCTGGGACACAGGCTTCCTCTCTGCGAGAGGGAATGGGCTATAATCCACCACGCGAGCCCAGTGCGGATTGGTAGATGGCACATGTCTTCGAATTTTTTGGTTCTAGGACATGCCGGTTTCCTCACGATGTTTTAGGTTACAGCAAAATGTTTGAAAAGTTAGCCCTACTTTCATCACCATCATCTTGCTGCTCTTGTCCCAGATTACTTGGAGTCAGTGAAACACTTTTTTTTTTCATTTTCCTCTGTCAACCGCACTACAATTAACCCAACTTTATTCAATGAAGTAAGTAGTAAGATAGACCTCTCATCAATTGGTTTAACCTTAAGCGGGCTTAATTTCATTAACAATAGTAGTTAGTTTTTGGATAGCTAGAATTTAGTGAGGAAAATGTTGAGTATGAATGTGGATGACTATAAGAGTAGAGGAAGACCAAAGAAACGATGGATGGACTGTGTGAAGGATGATATAGCTAAAAAGGAGGTGACTGCTGAGATGACGAGTAATAGAGAAGTATGAAAAACAAATGGAATAAGGGCAGGAGAATGATGATAGCTAGAATTTAGCTCAGCCCAAACACAGACGAATCCCGAGCGGGGCGAAGGGAGCAATTCAATTGCGCGGATGAATGTTGCAGGATATATCAAACTGATGGAATAATCTTTCAAACAAACGACGGTCGCTTGCAGCCGCGTACCGCGCCGCGCATGATAATCGTATCAGATCTTTAGTAAATGCTCTGATTTTATTTAATGCATCTCAAATTATATCGATATTTTCATTTTGTTGATACAAAATGGTGAAGGAAAACCTCGTGAGGAAACCGTTGTGTCTTAGAACCAAACATTCGAAGTCAGTGGCATTTATACCACGGTATTGGAGCG
Organism: Xestia rhomboidea; assembly: GCA_963853795.1. Lineage (NCBI taxonomy): Eukaryota > Metazoa > Arthropoda > Insecta > Lepidoptera > Noctuidae > Xestia > Xestia rhomboidea. Next base: position 16,224,022 of record OY970775.1, read on the forward strand.
TGGTGGATTACAGCCCATTCCCTCTCATAGAGAAGAGGCCTGTGTCCCAGCAGTGGGAACATTATAGGCTGATTATGCTTATCTGAAAGTGTACGTACATCTTAATTTGTTAAACTTTTTTTTGCAGTGTTATCTTTCGTCTCATAGTAAAAGTTGGTTATAATAATTAAATTGTACTTCATTGGTAAAAATCGCCCCTAAGGGTGGGCAATTTTCACCAAATCATTGTTGCAATGTCAACATGTGATTATTCGCCCTAAGAGGTTTTGGGTAAACAAAAACTGAGATTACTTAGGATTAATAGAGTTAAAAAAATGAAACCCAAGCGCTGCATGACTTGCTAATATAACTTATCACCAGATAATTATTACAATCTGAAAAAGCGCATAATCTGGCTTTGATGAAGTTTTCTAATCAATTTTGCATGGTTTAGTCTGAGATAGTATTTTGTGCTAGCATCTAAAATTACTGGGTGCTATTTAGTTACGGTTTTTGCTACTACCTAGGACGGTAATAAAATCATTATGAAAAAATAATCGCCTAAGTTAACAACAGCATTAACAGCCATACTGATCGATCATCAAGGTTAAGCAACGCTAGCCGAGGTTGGACCGTGGATGGGTGACCATCCATGCTGAGTTTCCTCAGTTACACGTGAAGCCGTTAGTCCCGGATGTCATTTGTAGATATTTGACAGGTGTTACGCGTAGACGGAAACTGGAAAGTTTAGTCTAATACCACATGATTTTCCCTTGTTTTAATTTATCATGTTTGTTAGAGAGATTTGATCCATATGATTGCCCCTATCGATTGATGTAAAAAAGCACAGGATGTTATTTTGTCGAACTTTAGTCGAGATCGAGGTTTAGGTTCGATTCCCGAGTGTGGCAAGTGAATTTTCGAAAATCTGTGAATGCAGATTTGTTTCTTTTTAAAAATTGAGTAAAATTTGCTATCTCCAGTATTTCGAGTACTTTTCCTCCAGGTGGCATTGAAAAATTCCATCCTGTATATGTATTGTATTACACAGTGGATTATGGAGGTCGGATAGGCAGTCACTCCGTATAAAAAACTGTATTCACCTGCATCCGGTTAGACCGGAAGCCGACCCCAACATGGTTGAAAAAGGGGCTAGACAGATCATGAAGTCTATTTAATATTGCCACATTCTACCACAAAATACATAGAAAGTGACCGTGAGCAAGGGGCTCTTGATTTTATTGCTACAGCAAAAGTATGATTTACTTACTTTATGTAACAAAGCACGTATTTTATTAAAGAAAAGAAAAATCGAGTAAGCATTACTGAGTCTAAACAGTTGGTCCTTAATCCGGCCCTATGTTGGCCTTTCAGAGAGCACAGGACAACGTTTGTCGTGTCAGCTCAATGATGTTATATATAATACTGAGGTAGATACGTTTTACCGACGTCAGCGTGGCAATGCAAACACAAGCTGATCAGCTTGTGTGACCTCAGTCCTTCCTGTGTGTTTATTTAACTCAAAAATCACTGCCGCGCTGTTGCCGCTTTGACACGTACACGAACGAGACAAGTAGTGCGTTGCATATGAGTGACAGAGAGCGCGAGATAATGGCGTGCGGTGTTGTCAGTTCGAACGACGCGTTCGAATATCGCCATGTTTTCATTTCTTTTTAATGAGTATGACGTCTCTATTGGTAAAATCGCATTGTGTCAGCTTGTACTTATTTCATTAATAATGTACAAAACATATAAATACAACACAAAGTAAAATAAGTATAAAGTTGACAGCAAACTCATATAACTAGTTGGTCGGTTTCACCGGCGGTTAATTAGTAAATCAAGGCAATTTCAGTAAACAGAGTGAGACGGTTTCAGCGGCACACCTGAATATTAAATCACCATCATGTTTATTGTTTGAGAAATAGCCTAGTGAAATGTTTTCGGATGCTTTCTAATTGTAAATCAGCTGGTAAAATACTAATTCAGATGAGGTTATGGATTTATTTGCGTACAGTTTTAATTTCAGTCACAATTATTATGATCTCCTTTGTTTTTCTTTTTAACAAAATAATTATATTTTTTTTAATATTAATTTAAAAATATTAAAAAAAGAAAATGTATCCATGATCATGGTGCTTGCAACAGCGTCGAAACATCGGGAACTCAAACAAATAATAAACAAGTAAACAATATGGTAAATACTCCGTTTTCAGTGTCAGTTAAGGCGACTGCAGGAGCTAAATTAGCAACTCTATTTGTGGTGGTTCAAACTTCGTTTGAAATACTGTTAGAATAAAGTTCTAATCAGCTTGCACTACAAAGTGGTTGTTACGTCAGTCACTGCGGGCCGAATAGTGCGAAATGAGTGGTTTTTTTCGATTTACATAAAATCTATTGACTGGACTAAAAAAATTAAACAATATCATGCTAATATGTTGCTTGTAGAATTATTTGCCAATAAATCAGAATGATCGCATGTAATTTAGTATGGTTTTTACTTGTTAAAATATTTTTTTAGAGATAAGTTTGTGGTTTTTTTTATCGAGTAAAATTAGTTGTATTATGTTTTCAAAACACTATCATACTAGCATATTTATATCCTGAAGAATATCATATATTTTTCTGGTTTTGTTTATTGCAGTGAATCATATGCTTTTTTGCAATAAAAAACTCGTGTTTAGCTCCTGTAGTCGCCTTAAGACACTTATGCAATTATTATTGTTATTTTGATTGCCTCGTGGCTAATTAATAACAGCCACACGGCTCGATCGAAGTTTAAGCTACGCTGAGATCGGTGCGTGGATGGGTGACCATTCATTACTTAAGTATCGAGACTCTAACGTGTCTCCTAATACACGTGAACCCGTTGGTCTCGGCTGTGACAGTCGTTACAGGTAGTCAGTGGCCCGAAAGTCTGTCAACCAGTCTTACCAAGGGGAATTGTATTACTCTGTTATTAATCTATCAGCGATTGCCTAATGGCTCCAATCTCCATGTAAACAATACAATTTAGTAAGACGTGAGCTGAAAGCCGGGTGGTTGCAATCGCTACTGCTAAGCATGAAGTCCTTTTTTTTTTTTAGGATGGGAAATCATCAAATAACTCCTCCCGCTCTGGGCGGAGCAGGAGGGAGTGTCAGACTTTTACTGACTAAAACCCATCCATGTTCCTTCCTCGCCCTTTGTGTTCCGGGGCCACGGTATCTCTTTCGAATAGTCCCGCAGCCACGGAAGCATGAAGTCCTGGGTCCTTGATATTTCCATTAGGAACTTCACAGTTGTAGCCGGGAGTGTGGAATTGTTCCGGGCAGTTGATGGCGATACCCTCGCCCCCTACGATATGGGACTTAAAAATAACCAGCGTAATGCACTGTTGGGTACTCCTCTGGCTATTTCTTCGGGGATGTAGGACGTGATGATGTTATTGTTACCCTACGTTACATAAAATGGTGTAATGGGAGTGGGTAAAAGTTATCAATCTTTTTATTCAATTTTTTCTAAAAGTACGTACTTATCTGTGTTGTAAATGTAGGTACCATTTACTAACTAACACTTGGCAATATAAACCCATTAAGTTATATAAGTAACAAAATACTGTCGTATGAGTTAAACGATCACGCGAGACCCTATTGTCAATATAAATGGAAATCGATTACATAGTCCATAACTTAAGTGAGCAATTTGATAATTTCCAAGTCGCTCGGAGTATTTCGACATCAAAGTGACATTTAATCATTTCGATAGCTACAGTCATTTTGAAATGTTTGATAAGAATGCCGACATGCATACAAGTTAATAACTTTGTAAATTAAAAAAAAACGTTTTTTCAAAAACTTCCTTCAAAAACACTAAAAAGTGAAAAATAACTTTAGCTTCAGCAGTGACAAAAACACTAAATCAAACAAACAAAAATCACCGATTTCAATTATTGAAAACTTCCGTTCATAATCTCCGAAGTCCATGATCAGATCATGACAATATTTCTATGGGACCAACTTGGGAGTATACGCTTTCAAACGAATTGAGAACCTCCTTTTTTGAAGTCGGTTAATGACGGCTGAACGGATTGGTTGGGCGCGGATAGTTCAGGACTTGGGGTTAAAACATAGAGTGCTTTTTATCCTGGCCGTTGGTCCCGGCTGTCATTTGTAGATCTTTGACAGTAGTTGCAGGTAGTCAGTGGCCCGAAAGTCTGACAACCAGTCTTACAAAAGGGGTATCGTATTACCCAGTACTAACTGGGTTATGGAGGTCCGATAGACAGTCGCTCCATGTAAAATACGGGTATTCAGCTGCATCTGGTTGGACTTGACGCCGACCCCATCATAGTTAGGAAAATGCTAAGCAGATGATGATGTATGTTCCCGTGGGTCCCAAGAAAGTTCCGGGTCCAGCTTCGACGTAACGAAGGGGTAAACATCAAATCCAGTCAAGCAGTTTAGGAGAAGATGCATTGATATGAATTTTATAATTATGTTTAAAGAATAACTATAACATTAGGTATAATCCGCAAATAGAGGAGTTGCAAAAAAGCGAGCAACAAGATTCAATAATATGAAAGTGCGATGGACTTATGTTGTGATATGACTTGCAATAGAAGTGGCTATGCTCTTGAAATCAGTAAAGATACCCATCCGCAATACTTATCTATTATTAGAATCAGAATCATTTATTTGTTAAACACGCATAAATAAACGGTTGAACAATTTAAATGATTTGATTACCCGGGGTTATTCAAATGATGCTGAGAATACAATAACATTAGACAGTCCCCAATAATGCCCACCGTTCACCTTTTCTTGCGTTTTAGTTGAGGAAAATCATTTCTGTATAAAATCTCCCCAGAGTCACAAATCCCTTTGATTTACTCTTACAGGCCTTAAGTGAATCCTTACGGCTTACCAAGCACGTAAGAATACCTAGCAAATATGCGTCATGAAACCAGGTTACATGTGGAGCTATATAGAAAAAATGAAACGTAATAAGTAAGATGAAATTAAGCTGTATCACACACGTTTTAGAAATTCACGTAACGACCAATCTGAGCGTTGAGATGTCTCGGTAGTAATGTTGAGTGTTAACTGGCGATCACTTGGCATGTGAACACACGAGGAACATACGTAGAAGTCACTTTTCATCGCTTTTAGCAATAAGGCTGACTAAGAATTTAGATTACCTATGTTTTTGAATTTACTTCCGGATTATTTAAAACTAAATAGGTACCTCGTTTTTGTTAGATCTCTAACCCAGTTATAACAAGACTTAATGCCCTTGCAGCGCGTACAATCGGAGCCAAAGCCGTTGCTGACATAGCAACAAGAGATCATACTAATTTATGTAAAATTAAAACATCATACAAATATAATCAGATCAATGCATCAAACAGTTGTGGCACCGACTGTACACGCAGCGCATCGCTCGCGCGGGGTGCGTGCGCGCCGATGCGCGGACTTTCTCTCCCCCCTAATGGCGGCCATCTTGAAATCTTGCAGCGGGGCGACGCGGCTCGGCGGCGTCCGCAGACGACGACAGACCGCGCGGGCCCAACCTCGTCAACAAGCAAGCCGTGCTCCCCTTCGTGCCTCCCGCGTTCCCGCATAACGCACCGGACCGTCTTATCAAACCGTCGGAGTATTTGAAAACAATCACGGCGCCGTGCAAGCGGGACGACAGCGCGGCGGAGGCACGTCCTCCGCCGCCGCCCCCGGTGCCGGCCGACAACGTGCCGCCGCCGCCCCCACAGCCACCCGTCCTCAGCCACCAGCCTCTAGCAGCCATCAGCAGTGCCGAACTCACAGCCGTCAGACTCCGGACACCAGCCACAAAGACATTGTCAGCCCCTCCCCCTGCACGCTCAGTCAGTCTACAATGCTTACCGAGCGCCGCGGAAATATACAAGAACGCGAAAACGGATCTGATAGAAGAACTGAAGATGTCCAAGGATATAACGGGGATCAAAAAGTTGAAAGTGGAACGTGCGCGCCGGGAGAGCCTCCAGGATAAGGAGACGTTCACCGAGTTCACCAAGAGGTTCACTGCGGAGAACTTTGTGGAACAGGTCAGTGAACTTTCTGTTTACTTTTAATATGACATCTCTTCACAGTATGCAAAAGAGTGGATGTTTATTTTCGGTAGTTTAGTGTTTAGAGGAAAATATTGCTGAAATATTTCATCTAGTGTTGTAGTGTCATTAACAATAATCCACAAACATTTCAGTTATTACCTATGTTTACATAAATCTGTTAGTAACACCTTGTAGCAACACTCTTCACGTTTACATGATCTGCTCCCAGACTATTGAATTCTGAAAATTAGAAACTTTTAATTAACATTTCTCTGAGTAATTGAGTAATAATTTATGTTAAGAAACATTAATCATACGCCCGTCTATCCATCTTACTGGTAACTTAGAAGAAAGTTTAGTTTTTTTTTATTATTTATAAGATAAGGTTTATTTGATAGTTAGCTAGCTAAGTTGTTCACACATTTGAACTGAAGAAAAATTTCAAGACCGTGACGATTTCAGATTGACAGGATTTAAATACTACTAGCTGGAGTTTCTACTACTTGAAAAGTGCTAAGGTTTTGTCAATCAATCAGATGACCCTGATTTCAGATTTCTAGACTTCGAATAAATTTTTTGGTGTCAAATCTTAGGTCAATCAATCGACTTTTCGTTGCTCTTTCATTGCACTAACCAAATCATGTCAACCCAACAGAACAACCATGACATTGATAATAGATGTGCTCTCGATACTTCAGCTTTCAGAAACCAAGTGCTACGAGGACTGATAAACAATCGTTTTCATATCGTTTCGTATTTATACAACGACATTGAACGGGATTGACATAGCTTTTCGGAAGATTATGTCAGTCACATAATAGAGCATGACCAATTTAAGTGTGCAGTTCAAGGTAGCGTTTCTTGTCAAGAAAATTTGCATCGATATGTCAAACATAGTATATAATGTTTTAGTTCTGTGTTTTTCCCGCCTGCACAGAGAAGTTGGTTGAAGTATACATTTTTGACTTTTCATTCATAGTCGTTGATATAATGTCAGTTTGTCCAGGCCAGCTGCTGCATCTTTCCAAATTTTCCGCGAAAACTAAAACGTGATTCAATAAACGCACAACTGAATGTTGCAAACTTTCTTGTAATAATCCTAACTGATGTTAGAGTAACATATAATATCATTGATGTACAGCGTGTTTCTGAAAAGTATGGTCATATAAATTTAAGTATTTGAAGACCATCAAACTGAATGACTTTCTCCATAGGACCTACATGCTAATCGTGGAAAAATAATCAGCTGTATGTACATAGCATATACCTATTGAAACAGTAAATTATTTTTTTTACATAATTTATAGTAGCTCAGATTGAAGGTCTGTCTGTACCTTTAAATAAAACCACACCTCATACATGCTGTACAAGAACAACTAGCATTTCATCAAAGAATCTTAGAAAATATCATCACGACTTGCGTACGGGCTACGGTACGCATTTCCTCGAAGCCGATGCATCTAACCCAGTGATCTAGTTCCCCCCACTGTTCGGAGCTATCTCTGCGAACACTCGCTTTATGTGTAACAGCCGTGAAATGCGCATGATTCGCGTATTTGACCAAACTGCGGTACAGTCGGGGTAAAAATAGTTATTTTGGAAAGTGTTTTTTTTCTCGTGTCGTTGTTTGAGATTGAACTCGGCGTATGAGTTGAGAATTTGAAGCTAAAACTAGATTTAATTCGATTTCTTTATAGGGTTTGAAGTTAAAAAGGGTTTGTTTTGACTTTGAAAATATATTAAAACCTGCTTTACTATTACTTTTGACGATTCCTTAAATGTAGCCCATAAATTAAGCTTTTCTCGTAAGAAATTTTGAATTTAATAAGTATAAGTACCATCTCAAGCTATATTATAATAGGCGAGACGACAAAAAAAAACTAATTAGTCCGTCACTTAGAGTATCAAAAAATATTTGTCCCGTGTTTTTCCTTTTGTTACGTAAACCAAAATTGTCGAAGATACGACGCTTTTAAAATTCTCAATACGTCACGCCATGGTATAATTTTTAGCTAGTTCTGACGCCACGAGCCCCCACTCCCGAGTTTTGATGCGTTTTATCTTTGTCAATATTCATTGATTTACAAAAACACAAAATACGCGTCCATTAATTTCCAATACTCTAACTGACGGACTAAATAGATTTGCACATTTTTGATACCAAGTCGTCATGCCTATTAAAGAAGTAAGTAATATAGTAGAATTTGACAAGTTTTTAACTTCATATATCAATTCAGAACCCAGATGACAGTCTTTGTAATTAATTAAGATGTTAGATTTTGAACTAGGTTACGTCCGCGGCTTAGCCTGCTTGGAGTTCATTAATTGTCTCACGGGATCGTACTACCGGGATAAAAATTATCCTATGTGCTAATTGTGCTAATCTAGGTTATAAACTATCTGTGTGCTAAATTTCATCCAAATCCGTTCCGTAGGTTTTGCGTGAAAGAGTAACAAACTTTCGCCTTCATAATATTATTTTGGACAAGTTATGTTTAATTTCGGTTTCGGTTGATTTCAAGGTCTGTTTTTTAGCAAACCATGGTATTAGTTTGAGTCAGTTTTTTGAATGAGGCATTTGAATGCTGTGGCATTACAAATTTTCGTTTAAATCTGTACGAAAAAAGTTGAGGTTTTATTTTCATGGCCATTACTTTTGCAATTGTAAGTGATCTCGTGGTTTAAAAATCTTAATTAAGTGAAAGTATGTAGGTAGGTACTGTTTTGGTTTTTAATTTATTTTAATATTTTAGTTTCAACCTCAATTTATTCTTCGCTTTTATTGTCCCGCTGCAGAGCATTATATGATTTTCGTATTTCCTACACTTACTTTGATGTCAACACAGAAGTTCATTCATAAATGGCCCAATATGGTCCCGTAGTTCATATTTTCATATGGACCAATATCATCAACATCATCATCAGCCTATAATGTTCCCACTGCTGGGACACGGCCTCCTCTCTATGAGAGGGAATAGGCTATTATCCACCACGCGGGCCCAGTGCGGATTGGTAGATGTCACATGTCTTCGAATTTTTGATTCTAGGACATGCCGGTTTCCTCACGATGTTTTCCTTCACCGTTTTGAGAGCAGTGGTGATGATATAAATTACACGAAGTAATGCGCCTGCCTGGGCTCAAACTCACGACTGTTCGTATGTCGGGGACGCCACCACTGGCCCACCGCTGCTCACGCTGGACCAATAAGGTCTAGTGCAAACTGTTATATTGAAACATCAAGGGCTTAACAGGGCTTAACTTAACAGCGTCAATGTCGTCATCATTCTTACCATTCTTATCCCAATTAATTTGGGGTCAGCACAGTATGTCTTCTTCTTCCATTCTGCTTTATTACTTGTCCTCTCAGCAGTCACCTTTTTTCTAGCTATATCATCCTTCACACAGTTCAGCCATCGTTTCTTTGGTATTCCCCTACTCTTACACACTTACAGGAGCTAAATTAGCAGCTCTATTTGTGGTGGTTCAAACTTCGTTCAAGAAATACTGTTAGAATAAAGTTCTAATCAGCTTGCATTACAAAGTGGTTGTTACGTCAGTCACTGCGGGCCGAATAGTGCGAAATGAGTGGTTTTTTGCGATTTAAAAAAAATCTATTGATTGGACTAAAAAAATAAAACACTATGATGCTAATTATGTTGCTTGTAGAATTATTTGCCGAAAAATCCAAATGATCGCATATATTTTAGTATGGTTTTTACTCGTTAAAAGAATTTTTTAGAGATAAGTTTGGGTTTTTTTTTATCGAGTTATATTAGTTGTATTATGTTTTCAAAACACTGTCATACTAGCATATATCCTGAAGAATATCATATATTTTTCTGGTTTTGTTTATTGCAGTGAATCATATGCTTTTTTGCATTATAAAACTCGCGTTTAGCTCCTGTAATCCCTTTAAGCGGACATTTTTCTTCACGACGTTTTCCTCATTCCTCCGCATCACATAATGGCGGTATTTTCACTGTTCTTTATGATGTTGGGGTTTCTAAACAGTGCTTGCCTTAAAGGCTTGCCATATTGTAATAGCCCCTAGGCACGCCACTGATGCCCATACCAAAACAATCCACACAACTTTTCAGTCACCGGTGGGACGATATAGCATCACCGCTGCACCGTTACATTAAAAATAAGGGTTCCTTTTTAGTTTCGCCGCAGTCGAGTAAAAACAGCACCTAACACTTACTTAGTGATCCGAAACGTTCACATAATCTCTGAAAACTAAGTAAAAAACTGCAACAATTATCTGAGGACGATTAACCGTTGTCCATTGGAATGTAGGACAGAGTCTACACGGCCGGACAAAAATGCTGTTGAACCGCGAAATAGTCTGACACCGATTTTTCTGACGTAAGAACTTGGGTGTTGCAGACTTATTATGTGTTGCGATAGTTAACGATGGATTTAAGTAATTAAATTGTTGAAAAATTATAGTTTGATGTGTGGTTTTATGGATTTCGCTTCTGGCCTGGTCGTTGCTTCGATTTGCTAGTTAGTTTAGAATTTATTTGAGTGAATGGTCGTTCAGCTGTAATTTTACCTCACCGCGCTCTTTGTATTATAAAATATGTCAACTAGCTGATGCCCGCAGCTTCGCCCGTCCGCAAATTATGTACCAAAACCTTCCTCTTGAATCACTCTATCTATTAAAAAAACCCGCATCAAAATCCGTTGCGTAGTTTTAAAGATTTAAGCATTATACATAGGGATATAGGGACAGAGAAAGCGACTTTGTTTTATACTATGTAGTGATGATTCCATAAACTCCTAGAAAAGTAAGGTAGGGGTGTGTTTGCACTTACTGACATCATATAACATCACGCCTGTAATACCCGAAGGGTTAGGCAGAGGTGTCATTACTAGTACACCTATATTTCACCAGTAATGCTTAAGTCCAATGTAATCGAGGTTGAGTCTATATATTTCCGGTGTAAATAGGATAGTATCTAATGATTGTTCTTGAAAAAGCTGTCAATACTTATTTTAGATGAAAGTTTTGCTTCATCAATTAATTCTTTTGAGATTCAATTACGTATTTCCCCGAATAATATCCAACATAAGTTAGACTAGACCGCATTCAGTAGCTATGCACACAGGTGTACCAAACCACAAAAACAATTACATCACCAAAGAAGACTTACAAAGTCATTCAAACTAAATAAAATAATGATGCAACAATCTTTGGAAGACAAAATTATCTTTGTAACTTTTTTGTCAAATACGAACAAAGCCGTATTCTCATCTCCCATTCACTGCAGACCGTCACGAGGTGGCTGTAGGGTAATTAGCAGATCAGTTGCATTGTCGTGAACAGTATTGTAACAGCGAAAGTTCTGGTGTTATGTCAGGACTATTATAATTTTTGGTACCGTAAAATGTGGTTTGATTGATTAATTTTGAAAGGAATTAAAAAACCATGTTTTTTGTGCAATTGTAAAAACCTTGCTGTCGCGCACTCGGTTATTAAACATACAGTTGAAAGCCTATGGTATGGAGGGAAGTGGAAATTATGTTGTTTTATAATTTATTTTGTGTCACTGCTGGCAAAGGTCTCCCCATAACCTTCCACAGTTTTCTATGTGCGGTTTTCTCCTGCCAATCTTTCACAAACGGATAAAGGTGCAAGTTGGCGACACGAAACCGCCGCAGACGACGTGTCGTTGCTTCATGTCGCCGCGACACGTCCTCTCCTCATGACGCTGCTGTCATGATTCCATTTCATTGTCAGCGACACTACTGATCTGCGGTCGGGCGACACTTGCGTCTGCCGCTCGAGGACGCGTCGCTAATAGCTTCATGTCGCTTGCTTCGGAGGGAATTTCATAGAAATACATAGAAACCAGTAGTGTCGCTGCGACACGTCGTCTGCGGCGGCTTCGTGTCGCCCGCTGCCAACTTGCACTTTAAGTCGTTCATACCAGCGTTCTCCAGGCCTCTCTCGGCGACGTGTTTCTTAATCCTTATTCTTTTCTGATTAAGCCAAGACAGTTCAATAACTTCTTCAGCTTCATTGTCTCGGCGTTTATCTGGTAGTTATCACACTCGAAAATTTAGTGGCAGGCTTGCTAACACGTTAGCAAATTTTAGCCAGACGACTTCAATACCCAGTAAAAGAAAACAAAATCATACAGCATCATCTCGAGGATGTACCGTTACCGTTCACTTATATAGGTACTTACAACATTGTCGGTACTGCGGTCTGTGGTGAAGTCCGTTTTCTTTAAAGCTCGGCAATTAAGGCAGGCCATCATGAGCGTTCACTATAGTGGTCTGTAGGGGAAGCTCAAGTGTCTTCTTTAAAATCTAAGCCAGCAAAATATTCTCAAATAGCTTGAGAAATGATAATTATGTCTACTGCGCCCGCGACCACGGCTGGTGCAATCCGGTCGAAACGTCGGGCTTATATTAAAGGTAAAATTCGCGATAAATACCCGTTTCCTTATGTTTTATAATGCCTATTGCTATAAAACAGGGTTTCATAAAAACAAACACACTGCTGCTGTGTGTGTGGCTGTCACAGGTACCAAGAAGCCAGTAAAACTGAAAACCAGTCTTAGTCAGTAACTGGGTTGTAGGTCACGTAAACGGTACAGCTGTTGCTCCATTTAAATTACTGGTATTCAGCTGCACCCAAATAAACTGGAAACCAACCCCAATATTGTTTTGGATTGTTTTAGGCAGATGAACCAGACCAACCGACCCAGCCCATTGCCGTCCTTTGCTTGTCCCACAACGGCTATGCTTTCGCATTCCGATCTCTGGCATTACCTAGTTCGGTTTCAGTTGCTACATCCACTTATTAGAAATTAATACTGCCAAACTATTTTTCCTTAAAATATTACTAAGTTTTTTGAGAAATAAATTTATTATTATTTATTATCTAAGTACCATAACATTATCCCAATCGTCATTGATTTCTCTACCAAGATCAGAAGACAAATTTAATTATTTCATCATTCTTCTGCTATTATATATTTGGGGTCAGCGCAGCATGTCCTCAACGCAAACTATGGCTCACCTCCTGTCGTGCACTATTTGCGGTTCCACCTGCACTCTGAGGGATCTGTCCGAGGCCACCGACGCCGTCGAGGTAGCAGAGTTCTGGTCAAAAGTAATTTAATTTAAAAAAAAGGGACATCATCGACACGACGAAGAAAGAGATTTTTCATACTTATCTATATTACTCGTCATCTCAGCAGTCACCTCCTTTCTTGCCACATCAAACAGAACATCCACCGTTTCTTTTGGTCTTTAGATGACAGATGTGTCAGTGAAAAACTTTGCCATTTATTTACATCTGGTTAAACTGGAATACCGGCTAAAGGTACTTGGCAAAAAGATAATTACATCACCGGTATGCGTAACGGGGTAAGCGGAATTCCTAGCGGTTTTTATCATGTTGTTTAGATGATCTAGTTTGGAGTAGGTACCTAAAATAACTTAATATTCTTTGACATGCACTAAAATCAAACCTCAATAGTATAAGAGCCTTGGTGGCCCCGAATTAAGGTTTTTAGTTTGCAGTTCGAACCAAGAGATTCGCATTAGTTTAAGCAATTTATTTCTTTGCTCTACTGAGTGGTAACCTGCTTGTAGCAGTCACGACGTGCAAGCTGTCAACAAACTCAGCTGTTTTTGTTCCGTCCTGTTGTATTTATGAATATTTTTTTGCGTTGTATGTTTATTTTTTGTCATTTTGTATGTACTTCATGTCCCTGCGACAAATAAATATTTTCTCGTTCTTTCTTTACTGCTCTCAAAACGGTGAAGAAAAGTTCGTGAGGTCCTACAACAAAAAATCGAAGATATGTGACACCTCCAGTCTGTGGCATTCACTGCCGGCTTGTCTGCTTCCCGATTATTATAATCTAGATGTCTTCAAAAGTTTGAATGAATCGGTTTTTACTAGGCAAGCGTGTTCCACCCTAGGACGCGTTATTGCTTTACATCTGGCGAGTTGAGGCCAAACGCAAGCTTATTTAGGAAGCTATAGTTGGTGCCAGTTAAGATCGCAAAAGCGGTCATTGACCCACCTACATTTATTAAAGTTCTTAACTTTGAAATCCAAAACAAAGCCTCTTCAAATCCAAAAACAAGCCTGTTCAAGTTTTGAAACGTCATCTATCGTGATCTTCAACATTTTTTTCTAATGGAAAACGATACATGACAACGGTTAATTTGTTTTGTTTCGTAGGAAGAGATATTAGGGAAAGGGCAATGACCACTATTGCGATCTTAACTGGCACCAACTATATCTAGTATAAAAAAACTACTAACCTGCACTGGGCCCGCTTGGTAGATTACGGCTTATTACCCCTTACATGCTATGCTAATATGTTTGGCTGATCCTGACGATATAAAAATAAAACAATAGATAGTTAGATAAAGTGTAATTGTCTTTCTCCTGGAGCATGGAAATTAATGTACCTTAGAACGATGAATGTCTTATTTGCTACGCTTTGTAAAACGAATAATGATACGTGGATGCGAATCTATATCTACGTAATGCCTGTTTTTCCCAAAGAAATAGACATACGTGTGGCCATTGTAGAAACACATTTTGTCAGTTATGATAAAGTCCATGTAATAGGGGTGAGTTTATTGCCATCAACCATCTTTATTATTATGAGATCCAATGAGTGCAATGTTTTCTTTCCATTGCTCGGTATAGGTGTGGTGATTGCAACCTCTAATGATTTTTTCATAAGGAATTGTGAAAAAATTTCCTATACTATTGTTTAGCGGCGCACAGAATACCGAAACCGAAACCCGCTTATCGCGTCTCTCTGTATGTCCGTTTACATCTCCCAAACTTCACACTGGATTTCGATGGGGTCATCCTACATCATTTTTTTCCGAAAGGTTTATGTGCAAAGAAATCGGAATATTTTAACAAGTAGCCAGATCAGTAGGATTGCACCCATACGAACCAGAGGCAGGTCGTTAGTATAAACTAATTGGTATTCTTACATTGTAACAGTTACCTGTTTTCATCATAAAACTGTTACAATTTCCGCGAAATAACCAGCAGTAACGTTTCACTTTCTTTGCCATAAGATCATGTAAATTTATGACAAGCAATCACGATGTTGAGGCTGTCACCGAATGGCGTCCAAGAACGGGGAAAAGAAATGTGGGTCGTCAGGCGGTGAGATGGACTGAAGACATAGTTGCCATCGGGGGAAAAACCTGGATGAGGCTGGCACGGGACCGCGGAGTTTGGCAAGACAAGAGAGGCAGTTCAGGCTGTGCATGATGATGATGAATCAATGTTGTGTTATTTTTAAACATAAAAAATAGTTTGACGAATTGAGAACCTCCTCCTTTTTGAAGTCGGTTAAAAATACAAAGTTTCCCGCTATAGTACTGTACTTACTTACTTACAAGATGGACAGACTATTTCCCTACTAATGCGAGCGAGAGATAAATAGTCTGTCTCGCTTGCACTAGTAGGGAAATATAGTCTGTCTAAAGACAGTCTTGTCTATACTGTCTAGTAGCCCTAAATGAAAATCGCAGACAGTGTCAACAGATGAACAGACGGTAAACGAGGCTAACCTTTTATTTTTAATTTGTAGGGTCTCCTAAATAAGTTTCTGATTTCAAAAGCTTCTTAGAAAAAAGCACCGTCCCCATTTTTTATATAATGTTGCTTCGTACTAGAAGTTTCTCCTGTATCGTGGACGCGTTTAAGAACATTTAAACTCACATTTACAAACAGCCACACCCGGAACAAGTACATACGTAGGCCATACATATCAAAGACTACAATGTATATATGATACACAATATATTTGTTCCGTGCGGGAATCGACACCGCGTCACACAGACCCAGCCTGCACCAACCGTGGGAACATTACCCATAGTGGGATTAAGCGTATTCTTAAAACTGTATGAAAGCACTATTTCTGCATTCACTTTGACAAAACCAGATCACTTTCCATATTTTTGCCAACCCTGCATATCAATTAACAAGATTTAAATGAAAAATAACTTTATTTTTATACAAACTGAGAGGTGTATAAGTTTTCACGCTTTCTCCGCGCTTGCGCCGGTCTGCGTCGTGAGCGCTGTCACGTTTTAAATTTAATCTTTTCAAAATATTGTTAATAATTAGCCGTATTTTATGTAATTTCACTTCGCGTCTTGTAATTGGATCTGAATCGCGTTAACGACTTTAACCGTGGCAATTTTTAAAGCAGTTTTTAATTTTCTTTTGAATTTTTATTTCGCCGGTTTTGACGTGGAGAGCTGAAGTTATCCCCTAAGAACGTGACTACTAGGATTACAAGAATATTTCTTAATTGTTTATACCCGACTGCCAAGGAAGTGTTGATGTTTTTCGTGCGTATCTTGTATGTTTCTTTGTAAATGTCTATAAGACCTCGTATCTTCCAAATAGCTGGATGGAAATCGAAGATTTTAAGGTATCATTAGATTTGTCTCAAAACCCAAGTGTCCTTAGATAATAAAACAAAATGGCGGATATTTGGCGCAAAACTAAAAATAACAGGCAGACAAAAATAAATGGATTTTTACTTAAATGTCACTTACTGGATATCTTCCGTGATTATTCATTGTTTTTGAGCTCCCGATATCCATCATCATCATTATCATTTTTTTTTTTTTTTAATATTTTTTTTTAATTTTCATTTTAAGTATAGTTATGAACCGTGAAAGCTTAAAACAGTGTTTAAATGTGTTTTTGTCATAAGTGTCGTATTTCATAATATATGCATTCAGTAAAAAGCTGTTATTTTGATGTTACAAACAGACATCAATTTTAATTTATTTGTATAATAGATCTGCGTTATACGTGTAGCTACTCAAGCGTCAAATCTAAGCGATTTTACATTCTTCCTCAGTTTTTCAATGGCTCAGTGGCAGATAGTTTACTCCTAATTAAAGATCTATGCTAATTCGGTTACATTCCGTCGTTGTGCAAAGAATTATAACAAGTTCGGGATAATTAAAGTCATTAAGAATGTGTCATATACGTGAAATTCATAACTTCACGCATGTTTTCCAAGAAGAGTTAGGCAGGGGTGTTGTTTAAGCAAAATTGTTAACTTAGCTACCGATAGATGGCGTTGTTAGTTGAGCGGCGATTCCTGAATTGCGATGTTAAGATTTTCCGGCGCTTAAGATGTCGTGTATAGTTTGGCATGCTAAAATGATCTCAATACACGGTTGTAAGATAATAATTATCGAGTTGTTTCACTATATCTTCGTCCTTGCTAATGTATAGAGTACTGCTAAATTTCTTTCTGTGAAAGTTTGTGACGCCTAAGTATCGGGTTGTTCATATAATTATGGTCCTTCAAGCCGAATTTATCTAGTACACATTTTTGCAGTTGTTTTAGTTCCATGTAATGGGGGGCTAGCCTATTGGCATCAAACGCGCACAAATCGAGAAATCAAAATGTTTAACTGAGAAATTCATGATCAAAATAAAAGATAATTGTTGACGGCACGTTTGGCGCAGTGGCCAAGCGATTGGCTGCTGCACTGCGTGTCACGGGTTCGATTACCGCACGGAACAAATATTTGTACGTATGGCCTACATTTCGTTGTTCCGGGTCTGGCTGCACCCACAATACATGGTGATGGTGAAATTCCGAGGGTGGAGCAAAGTTTTTTTTAAATAAATTCATATTCAATTCAATCTAACCTTCTGCCGCTTACGATTTTTTGGTTCTAGGACGTTTTCCTTTATCGTTTCAAGAGCAATTGTGAATATATAAAACAACTATATTATGGCCGCAGCTTCGCCCGCGTGAAGTTCGATAATTGTCCCACGGGATCATACTACCGGGATAAAAAGTATCCTATGTGCTAATCCAGGTTAGAAACTATCTGTGTGCAAAGTTTAATCCAAATCTGTTCAGTTGTTTTCGCGTGAAAGAAAAACAAACATTCATCCATCCATTCATCTATCCTCACAAACATTCGCGTTTATAATATTAGTAAGAAGTAAGATAGTAGGAAGTTGGAGCTGTTTACAAATGGACCACCACGGCTCTCGATCAATATTGTCTAAAATAACAATACTGCTCACGAAGAACACATCCTGGATTGGCATGCGGCAGTCTCGACATAGATAGCGACAAAATCACTAAATATCGATCGCTAATAACTCGCGATTGAATTGGGTTGCAATAACGATGCTTGCAAGAATCGCATCTTGGATGTAGAGATTTACATTTCCCGCAAGCATCGTTATTGCAACCGAATTTATTCGTTAGTAATTAGCAATGAAAAGTTAGCGATTTTGTCGTTGAGACTTAGTCTCAAGCGAAATTCACCTACCAAAACGTATTGGTTCTTGATCACTTTCATCGAGCACTCTTTAAATAATGACTCAAGTCTCAAACACTCGTATCCGTGAAATGGAGTAGGTAGATATTATACCTACTGCTTCAAGTGCTGTCGACTTTCAAAAGAAATCTAATCCAAACACTGTGATTGCTTAATGTTTCGTAATCGCGTCAAAACTGTCTCTGAGTTTATGAAAGTTGCAGTCGTGTTAGCTTAGAAGATGTTTGAGTAGGTAATTTGTGTGTTTATGAATAGAATAGTATATTTATTTTATTTTATCACTAACACTAGAAACGGGATATTTACCATGTTTAATGACGACGATGATGATGTTTCCGTGATCATGGTGCTTGAAACAGTGCCGAAATATCGGGTAGATACAACATCCAATTTCGATACAATATCCCGTTTCTAGTGTTAATGATAACGTTTGTGACCATGACAGTTTAAAAACTAATTTATTTTATTTTGGTTAAAACATGGATATTAGTGTGTTAATAAAAGATCCATAATCATCATCAGCCTATTAATGTTCCCACTGCTAGGACACGGCCTCCTCTCTATGAGAGGGAATGGACTATAATCCACCACGCGGGCCCAGTGCGGATTGGTAGATGTCACAAATGTCTTCGAATTTTTTGATTCTAGGACAAGCCGGTTTCCTCACGATGTTTTTCCTTCACCGTTTTAAGAGCAGCAGTGATGAAATAAATTACACAAAGTAATGCGTCTGTCTTTGTTCGAACCCACGAATTACTGTTCGTAAGTCGGGGCCGCCACCACTGGGCCACCGCTGCTCCTAAATAAAAGATTACTTACTACGAATTAGGTTAGATCATACTGATTATACATGTTTTGATATGGCATGCAAATATTTAGTATCTACTCCTTTTTTAACCTGTCTCGTTAGTCTAGTGGTTGCTAGCGAGCCTGCTGAACATGAGGTCCGGGGTCCGGTTCCCGGGTCGAGCAAAAGTGTCATTGGGTTTTTCCACCAGGAATTTCTCAGTAGCAGCCACGGAGTCTGAATTTGTACCCGGTTGATGGCAGTAGGCTCGCCCCGTACCGTAAAACGGGGTGTATAGAAACGCAGGGGTGAATCGAGACAAAACTTTGAGAAGGATTATAACGTTGAAATAGTAATTATGGTGTGCTGCCAACGATCGCGATATCTCAAGTAAAATTAAGCAAATAAATAGAGCACTTTTTGGTAACATGTCATATCAATTCAAAGTTAAAATCCCTTTCAAAGTTTTGTCTCGATTCACCCCTGTGTTTCTATACAGCCCATTTTACCG
The DNA here is from genome assembly GCA_963853795.1 of Xestia rhomboidea. Lineage (NCBI taxonomy): Eukaryota > Metazoa > Arthropoda > Insecta > Lepidoptera > Noctuidae > Xestia > Xestia rhomboidea. Next base: position 16,243,700 of record OY970775.1, read on the forward strand.
TTGTTACATGGGACTTGAACATAAATGAAAACATGTAGGTGTTCTTGTTAGGTAGAACTCTGTCTAGCCCTTCGGGGATTACAAGGCGTTATGTTATGTTACAAATAAAAACGGAAACTCCACGAAGACGTCAACCCAACATTCTGTACATCAAACTAAGTGACTAAAAATGATTGCTGGGAAACGATTTTTTTTTTTGGGTGAGAAATCACGTTTTACTGTAGGACTCAATTTAACTGGGTGGTGTGTGGTGGGTGCCGATGTATGCATTGAATAGTATGGTCGTGAAGGTATTAAAAGTAAAGTTATAATATTAAAAACTTGTATTTAAAAAAATTACTTGTGAAAAATCAAAATCAAAGCATTTATTTCAAGTAAGCCAGTTACAGGCACTTTTGAATTGTCGAAACAAAGATGAAAATTAAATGTAGCTACAGTCCCAGTCACAAGACATAAAAACTGTGAAAGTACTAATACAATTCAAAAACCAAAATAATTCATTCAAATAAGCCATGGCAACTAAGAGATGACCAGTCCCAACTGACAGCGCCCGTTCACGAACATGACGCATGGATCAGCACCATTCAACTCAACCATTTTGAAGGGAACTAAATGATCCGACACATGCGCCACCATCAGCGAGACATTTGAGTGAGCATGACATACTCTCAACCGCCAGGGCACATTCAAGTCAAGAAAAGACGTAGGTTTCGAGTGAATGATAGCTTTCTAGTACATACTTAGTACTCACACAATATGGGCTATGCGATTATATAATACTAAAGAGATTGAATCTATAAAATGCAAAGATAGTTGTACAATCTTCAGCAGCTCCAACAATACCATTTAATGCTATCAATTTAAGAAAAAATTGGAACTGTGACCCCCAATATCTCCGTAACTCTCTAGTTACGGAGACATTGGAGGTCAAAGTTCCAATTTTTCCCTCCCAAACCCTCTGGTTTCCAGGTAAGGTCTAGAAGAAAAAAATGGTTGCAATGAGAAAAGTGCCTTTCTGCTTTGTTAAGAGTACTTTTACACCCATTATAATAAAGAAATCCCAAAGTCCTTACAAGTTGTAAAACGGTTCAGGTCGTGTGCGTAAGTTCTCGCATCTGGCGTGTGTGTATGACCAGGGGGGCTATTACGTATCTCTGTTGACAGCTCGAAATGATAGTAACTGGGCTCAGTGTCCATCAATTAACGGTCAAAAGGTTAGTTTCGTATTATGTATGACCCTGTTAGTCACCGTAAAGTGATATCCACTCAGTGTGATACGTAATACCAATATTATGACATTCACGGTTGTCATGAAAGTTCGGTGTACAACCGAAGCTTGATTGTCACTGGATATCAGAAAGATACGTAATAGCCCTGCAGGTGTATGAACTTGGACGAGGCAAAAGGAGAGTGTAATGATCGTAGCAGGACGTGGTTCTGTGGTTTCTGCCAACCGCCATGGGTAAGGGCGTGAGTTTATGTTTGTATGTATGTAACAAGAATTTGTGTGGTATAACTGCAACAAAAAAATCCGACTACTAAAAATCACGCTCTAATTACAATCGGAGTTTACAAGGTAGAATCGATTCCTTCTATTGTTAAAGTCGGTTAAAATGTAGCCTATATGTGACCCGGGCCATAATAACGAATCGATTAACACCTTATTCATCAAAATCGGATGAATAGTTTTGGCGCTAACCGCGGAACATACATAAATACAAACATACATACACAAACTGCCAAAATCATAACCCTTCCATTTGGCTTCGCCGTAGTCGGGTAAATACAGGTCCCCGGGCGTCGCTAGTATGTTATTAATTAACTCCAACAACCCTTTCCGCCATATCACAGTGTACCAGGAAACGTTACCGGGTAACCGGCAGTATCCCGTTACGTTCACGTCACGGCCACCGCGCCGGCTTGCGTGTTATATAACTATCCGGTAAATCTTGCTTATAGCTGTAACTGTGTTTATATACCTACTATATGCTACGTAATATACAACTTTATTAATTATTGTACCTAATTGCCGGCCGCTTGAGAATGTAGAGTTATTAAACTAAGTTATAGTTACCATCCAGATATACGTATTTTTTTTGGAGATAAGTAGTCAAATGTTTAACACCCGTATCTATAAACAAGCCAAAGAGATTACTTGATTAAAAGTAATTACCAAAGATACGATTTTTATTCTTATGTTTAACTAGCGGACGCCACGCGGTTTCTCCCGCGTAGTTCCCGTTGTCGTGGGAGTACGGGGATAAAATATAGCCTATGTTATTCAGTAAAGACTTGGCTTTATAATGGTGAAATTTTTTTTGAAATCGGCGCATTAATTTTTGAGTTAATTCATTACTAACATACACACAAAAATACAAATATTTCCTCTTTATGATATTAGTGTAGGTAGATGTAGACGTAGATTAGTGTATATAATTGCTTGAAGTTAGAACTGTCAAAGTTATAATTCTTAGCTTTGCTTTTGACGGTTATTACTTCGTTCAAATTCTTGTATATTGCACAAAAATGGTTGCATAAATAATTATCTGAGTTTGAGACTTTTTGAAGTGGCCTTATATGGCCAAATCCGAAACTTTGAGGAATATCTAAAAATGCTCAAAGGAGTTCGATTTTGATTAAAACTTAAACTGCATCATAGATTTTTTGAAAAATCAATATCCCTAGCCAGGAATTGAACCTGTTGGTTTTGATATAAAACACACTGTATTATTACACCATTCGATAGTGTCGCTAATGAGAATCAAAATCTGGGAAGTAATGACATGTAACAAAACAAAGGAATTCATTTTTGATAAAATACGTAACAACATGCAAACAGAAGTATTCAACGAGTATGACTTGAAACTTGTGCATTATTTTCAATCCTAGTTTTATCTTGCATACCCGAGAACCCGTAACATCCCCTCTAGCATACTGTTTATATTTTAGTGAGTGCGCACACTATTGTTATTATTATTTTTGTCGTCCCAAGTTGATTGTATCAATCTCTGTTGGCGAGTGACAAAGACGTAATACTGAAGACGACTGCAACCGAAATCGTTAGCCTCAAAACCGCCCTTTCGGGCTGGCAGAATGCAACGCACGACAGCTTTCTATGAAAACGTATGGATTAATTTATATTGCCGTGGAATAGAATGGAAAGCCAAATAAATATTAACTCGATGTTAATTATTGTTTATCGTTCGAAGTTCAGCCTAAATATGTGAGCCGTGTATGAAGTTGACTTCATACACGAAGACAAGGAAAGGAAGGCAGGAAGACGCTCGAGCGTCTTCCTGAAAATTCCCGCGCATTGTCGGGAATCCCCAAGGTTAGCAGCTCTTGTCTACATTGTACTTTACAAAATTGATATAAAGTTTATTAATATTAAAAGAGTGTTCATGGAGTCTCTTGCCCATTCTTTTCCATAGAGATATACGCTTTGGAATGGGCAACTACAGGTACTTTCACAAGTTATTATGCCTTGTGACTGTGACTTGCTTCATCCTTCTGTTTTTGACTTTCCAAGTGCAACGGTCAAATTGAAATTTAATGCTTTGTGTTTGAGTTTATTATGCTTTGTAAGTTTCGTTACGATTTGCTTCCATTTCATTAATTTATGCGGCAATGTACTCGTACATTGAGCCTATGAAAACGTCAACAGGCAGTAATATCTTCACGATTCACGGAAGCGTCTTCTTCATCGTATCGGTCTCCTAGTAATTGTACCTTTTAGTTATAGTGTGCGCACAGCTAAAGACGAAAAAGCAAGCACAGTCTAACTTGCGCAATAAATCTAATCATTACAAAACTAATTATTAATCTAACAACATCGTTGCATACAAAAACTTAGGTTTTTGAAATTGATGATACCTATCGCATTTGAAATTCGTCACGATTGCTCAATGGTTCTGTAACGCAGTGGGAATCATGTTGTCTTGAGAAAGTTTCACAAGCTTGTGTTAGTTCAGTCTTAGCTTCTGTGACACGTTTCACTTTAGCCAGACATCTTGTGTCATGCAATCTTTGATTAAGCAAGACTGAAAGCCTCTTAAAAAGTATTATTTTAATCTTAGTTCAGCGTGCGAAAGAGATAACAAGAAGTCTAGGTCCGTCTCTTTCCCACATTAAAGAGACAATAATTAAAGTATTTTTATAATATTAAATTACGTCGGTACTATTCCGAAGCTAAGACTAAACCAACACAGACACAAGCACATTTTAACCCTCAAAAATCAACTTCAAAAACCTCCCCATTAAAGATAGACTGTGCACGCTTTAACAACCCAAAACGGCTGGTCGATTGGCAGAGGTGTGCGCAGGTACCGGAACGCGACGCAGCTGGCAACGTGATCCCCGCCTGGAAGCGCCAGATGCTGGCCCGGAGAGCTGCGGAGAAAGCCCGGAAGGACCTGGAGAGGGAGCTGGCGGGGGAAGCGGAGAGACGAAGGGCGGCGGCGGTGCCTGCCTGGAAGAGACAGCTGCTGCAGCGGAGAGAAGAGGCTGAAAACAGGTTGAGGTCCGTTTTGTATTGGATAGGGTGGGACGGGGAAACTTGTTTAAGGTGGTGGTATCTGCTAACGAGAGGTCTTCTCCATGTAACTCCTCTTTGATGAGTGAATTTAAATGTGTAAAAAAATATATGTTACTTAATAGACTCTAAACTTTAATTGGTACAATTGAAATAATTCTAACCTTATTATTACTATATGAAAAAAATATTCAAAGTTAAGCATTTTTTCTTTGAAATTTCGTAACTACTCCTAAATGCAATTTAAACTTTAGTATTTTTTTCACACAAATATTTGTCACTTTTTGCTTCACGAAGTGTACGATTGGCATTTTGATCTAATGATTTATTAGGCTACAATTAAATAAAAACTACTCATTTCGCACTATTCGGCCCGCAGCGACTGACTGACTGACTTTATTCTAACAGTATTTCAAACGAAATTTGAACCGCCACAAATAGAGTTGCTTATTTAGCAGATACCCCAGCCTTAAAAGAAGGGCTAGGTTTAATAATAGTACGAATGAGAGCATCTAGTTTACGGAAGGGGACTCAAGCGACAATTATCGGATTGGAGCTTTTAATTCAAGGCTATAACAACGAAGATGTATACTTTAAACTTTAGAAGAAAAAAAACGCAAGAACCTGTTCTGTCTTTCTTTTCTCCATGACTCTAATCACCACTTTAACTGTTCCAGAAATTCCATATACACTCCTAAGGTTGAAGAGCCGAACCAGAACGGGGAGTGGCGAACTTACCCGAGCGGGACGCAGCGAGCCGTGTCCATCGACAACATCAGCATGTGCTACGATACTCCTGCGCAGCACATGCGCGCGCCGTCAGAGGCCAAGCTGTCCAGTGATCATTGTAATGGTTTGTAATTAGAGGATCTTTTATTCAGTCTCTCGTGGATAAGCTTTGGTGGCCAAATATTCGAAGAAATGTGACTTCTGCCTACCCGTACTGGGCCTGGTGGATTACAGCCCACTGCTTCCTCCAGCTTCTATACCTGACAGGAAATCTGTGCCCCAACAGTGGTAAAATAAATTAGGATATTTAATAAATGACAGCTGCTTCATAAGGCGACTACATGAGCTAAATTAGCAACTCTATTTGTGGTGGTTTAAACTTCGTTTGAAATACTGTTAGAATGAAGTTCTAATCAGCTTGCACTACAAAGTGGTTGTTACGTCGGTCACTGCGGGCCAATTAGTGCAAAATGAGTGGTTTTTTGCGATTTACGAAAAATCTATTGATTGGACTAAAAAAATAAAACATTATGATGCTAATATGTTGCTTGTAGAATTAATTGCCAAAAAATCAGAATAATCGCATGTATTTTAGTATGGTTTTTACTCGTTAAAAGATTTTTTTAAAGATAAGTTCGTGATTTTTTTTATCGAGTAAAATTAGTTGTATTATGTTTTCAAAACACTGTCATACCTACTAGCATAATTATATCCTGAAGAATATCATATATTTTTCTGGTTTTGTTTATTGCAGTGAATCATATGCTTTTTTGCATTATAAAACTCGCGTTTAGCTCCTGTAGTCATCTTAAAGTTGTCTGATAGATATCGCTACATGCGATAAGCTAAGATAATAAATGATTTAGCAATATAAATTATTAACAGAGCTGTTAGCAATTTTGGTGTGCAATAATTCTGTCATAAATTTGGATCGATTGTGTGAGAAATTATTATGAAAGAAAAACAGGAGTAAATGATAGTGTGACAGCTGACATATTCAACTTAGACAGGAATTAAAACTTTTTATTTTGTCAAGACATTAAAACTGTTGGCAAGCAGAGACGGGTTGCTTTTAATATTATATAGAGTGTAAACGAACCTTCACGAAGCCGTCAATCAAGCATGTACAGTCGTGGTCTTTTCCGCCTAATCAGTTAAGCATTTTTTCGCTTAAATCATGCGGAGGCGCCGAGCAACGCCCCCTTAAAGTTTAGGCCTATTAGGAAAGCGTCAACTTTGGCGCGTAAAATTACAATAACTCTCGTTTGGCGTACGTCGTCAGTGCGCTCGGCCGAGCGGTACTTTTCATTCATTATTTCTAAACAAAGTCAACGGGGCGGGGCTAGACAGCGTTTCTATGTTTTAAGTGCAAGCAAAAATTAGCCTATGGTGATCAGGCGGGAGTGTCCTCTATAGTAGATAGTCCATCTAACTAAGTTACTCGACGCAAAAATTATTGCTGGGAAACGACTTTTTCTTTTTGGTGAAAGATCACGTTTTACGCTGAAACTCAATGTAGCACACTTAAAACATTGTGCTTATGGATGCATTGAATACTAAACGGCCCATGGAGGTAATTCAAGTAAAGTAGGTAGTAGTAATACCTTAAAAATTGTATTTTAAAAATACTTGTGAAAAGTTTTGAATTTTGACCTCCAATATCTCCGTAACTAAAAGTTTCCCAGATAGGTAATGGTCTAGTACAAAAAAAAAACGATCGCAATGATGGGGAGAACCAGTGCCTTTCGGCTTCGTTAAGGGTATATTTTTACACCCTATAATTTATTTAGTTAAGAACTCATTACACGTTCAATGTTCAATATCGGAAGTCTGGTAGCGTAAGCGCTAACAGGGTAGAATTGGAAGAAAAAGACAAAAAAAGGAAAAAAAAACAAGTAAAATAAAACAAGAGCAGGAAGCTGATGATGATATTGTTTTTGTACTTGCAGGTCATTCCACATCTAACGGCAAGCATGAGGACGAAGAAGACGAAAAGGCGAAGATTATACCCTGGCGAGCACAACTGCGCAAGACCAACAGCAAGCTGAACCTCCTAGAGTAGACCTTCCTCCAAGAGAGGGAGCGGAGTGCGCCCACCTCTGGAGTGGCGCCGCGTGTGGACCGCGCGGTACAAGGCCTCACAGTCCTTTCACTGTTAATAGCTGTGATCTTTGTGCTCACAGAAATAAGAATGTTTTCAGATTGACAAATCTGTCAAAATTATAGCGCTTTATTTTCGTGAGCATAAGGTGCAGAACTGCAGTTGTCAGAGTTAAAATAATCGTGAAAGGACTATAGCTCAAGCGTTATCAAACATAGTCATAAATGAAGATATAATGCTCAGTGGCTTTCATAGCTTACGAGGTTTTAATTTATTTAGGTTAGTTTTTGTAATTATTGCTATTTATTATTTTTTACTACTTAAAGGAAATTTAAAGAACATCCGCAATTTATATGAGGAAGAACAACACAGGTCCAAAGTGACCCACTAGTAAATGCCGCGCGGTTTCACTTGCGGTTTCTAAAGTAAGGGTAAGATATTTTAGTCACATTTATATCGCAGCAGTTGTTAAGCAACGCCATTTAAAGTTATGTTCGTTGCTCGATATAAATATAAACTTAATATATAACGAGTCCAAATAATTATAAAAGTGATTGATAAGCGAAAATGTATCTTATTTTATTGATAATATCCGAAATTTTTCACACTGAATGAAGATGGGAACATGATTTTTCCGAGTCGATTAAGTAGAGTTAGACTAAAGTAGATAATTCCAACAATATTTCATCTTTAGTAATATGTTTTTTATATAAAAAAAAATATGTTTGCATGTTTTTGTTTATTATTTGACGTTAAATTTTATATATTTTATTTTTCAACTAAATTTTCATACGTATCTGGTGAAAATAGATACGTATTTTAAATTTAGTTTATAAAATTTCGTTAACAAGTAAAATAAATGATTTATGTAGGTACTTATTTTTACTGTAGTCATGTAAAAATGTAAATCTACTTAGAGATGTTTCTAAACAAGTTTTAAATATTCTAGTTATCGATATAGAATATGGTCTATACTACTTATTTTAAGTCTCTACGGAATAAATATTGTGGGAACATCGAAATCAAATTGATCAACAATTATAATAAGAGATATAATGCTCGATAAACTTTTACCGTCAAATCTCGTATAAAAGGTGTAAACGGCCCCTTCACGCAGCCGTTAACCAAGCGTTCTGTACAACAAACTATGTATGGAACTACGCAAAAATTATATTGCTGGGAAACGACTCTTTTTTTGGGGGTGTAAAATCACGTTTTGAATAAGTGCTTTTCGGCTTCGTTAAGGGTATTGTTACATCCATTAGAAACGATATCAATTTGATTCACTTGAATACGACATTTAACATTGAAAGAATACTTTTGCTCAAACTAGATCATAAACTTTCTAAAAAAATCGTCAATTTGACTGTAATTTAAATAAAATGCAAGTCTTCATTATGTAAGATTTCATTTCATATCAGAATTAAGGATTTAATATACGAAAAATATATTTTATTTAAAAATGTATGTAAGGTTATTTTTTTTATAATATGCAAGTGATACCAATGTTGCAATATTAGTTTATAAGCTTAAAAGAGGGCTTCTGCAATCAAATTTGTGTGACCTACTTTTTCTGTCTACGTATGTTGAATTGTTTCAGTACTTCTGAATCTTATTGTAATGTTGTTAAATAAAACGCTATTTGCTTAAAACTTGTTTTATTGCCGGTTTCTCATCTGATGCTGCGCCAGAACGAACATGGCGTCATCATCCGGCAGACGCGTGTCAGTCACACCTTCATCCGGTCGTTCCCAAGCTCTTTACAACCACTGTACAAGCACGTATCAAAACTTTTGGTTTGGGGGGGGACAAACGTTGAAACAATCATGAGAACTGTGTAAAAAATCGCTGTACTATATAATAACTTAAAGTACCGTTGTTTAAGATCCCCTTTATTTTGAGTTAGATTTCGGGAGGGGGGATAAATCCTAACTATTCCCCCCCCCCCGGATACGTGCCTGCCACTGTAGTGTATCTATTTAATTGATATGCTAACACTGTCTCACAGCCACAAGAGTAGTTAGGTTAGGTTAGTTAGTAACAAATTCTAAAGATATTATCAGGTTTTGACTAACCAATATCTCGAAAACTAGAGGTTTAATGTGTTTGACCTGACCTTGACCTTGACTTTAGCTAAATATGATGCTGTCTTAAGAGGTGACGGAAGACCCCAGAACAAAACCTAAATGCTCCAAGCTGCGGTTGAGAGGTGGTGGCAAAGGTTGACTTTTGACACCAATAAATAGGTAGGTAAGTTAATCCAAAAAACGTAAAAAAAAAATAGGAGCCCACCTGTATCGGGAATAGGGTCCGAGCTACCGGTGGTCGGGGCTACGGGCAACGATACGTGCCGTATCCAGAAGTACTGCTTTATAAATCAAGCCCTTGATCCAGCTACCGAGCGAGAGCCTCTTCGGACGTTGTTCGAGGCAATTGGCTATTACGCCATTGACCAACACGACTATCGGCACAATGTCTGCTGTACTCACGTCCCACATGTCGACAAAATATGTATAGAAAAGAAGAAAAGCATTACAAGGTGTTGAACAATTCGTTCACATCGCTGTCAACAGGAATAGTGCCCAGAAGGCTGGCAGCAGTGGCAGCAGTGCCACGTTGGATGGCCCTACTCTTTCTTCTCTATTTAGGGCTGAAAGAGTCTCTGGAGAGTACGGCGCCGTCACAAGGCTGCTGAACAAAATCCTGCCCCTACCCAGGATGTCACCTTCACTGAGTTTGGATTCTACATGTGAATATAGACCATTTTGAAAGTTGAAAACTAGAAAGGGGTGTAAAAAGCATTGGTAGAATTGGCACGCGCCGTCGAACAAGCTATTTGGTTTACATTTTACGTTGTAATTTGCATGTTAAAATGTAAACCAAGTAGCTTGGTCGACCGTACATAACTTTAGTGGAATAGTACATTGTAATACAAGGGGCTAAAATTACCCATTATATACGAGGTAGTTTATCGAGGTAAATAGGAACCGAGTTATAATGGGAATTTAGCACCGTGCGTTACACTGCACTTTTTACTTTGAGTGCGAGAAAAATAGTCAATTTAGTCAAACAGACAGACAGACGGCAGACAGGAGGAGTTAGTAATAAGGTCCCGTTTTTACCCTTTGGAGTTTGTCTATGACACATGAAGGAAATTAAAAAACGAATTACTTTTATTCCCTAGAGACTAAAGGGTCATATTAGTCCCGCTTCGTAGGGCTATATTGGCGTACTTTTTGAGCATGAGAAGTGAAAATTGTGTTTTTTTTTCACCTCCGCTATTATTTTCTCTTTAATTTCGTTGTGAACTTGTGATCCAAGATAGTCAAATCTCCACGAGCTTCCTTGCCTCAGCATTTTTCTGGTGGTCGCCACTGTTGATTCTGGCGCACGGATTTGCAGTGGTTGGTTAGAGGGGCAGGCTTAACCCATAAAAAATACACGATGAAACAATCTAAAATATTTCATCAGTCGTAAACGTGAATTTAAAACATTATTTTCATAAAATAAAGCAGTTATAAATAGACCGTAAAATGAATCGGAATGGGTTACAGACTTAGTCATGGTCTTTTGTGTAGTGCCGGTTAGAGGTAGGTACGGATTTTATTTTACTTTATGATTAAAATAAAAAGTTACTATATTTGGATCTGTGTGAGTATGTAATGGTCAGTTATGATTCGATCTTTTTCCATGTGGAACATAGAATGGTCTTGTAAATTGTAAAACAAAACACCACGTCAGGGACTATCCGTGACGGGCCTGTGGACGGTGAGCTATGGGCTAGCTCGCCGTCCGTCCGTCTTATGACAACAGGCCGTGTAAACGGTGCGTTCGTGTTCCACGCGCGCCTCAAAGAGAGTCAGCAAAGGAAGGGGTCCGCAAGGGCTGACGCCTGTCGGAGCTGCGGGACTGTTCGAAAGAGATACCGCGGCTCCGGAACACAAAGGGCAAAGAAGGAACTGTCGTGGTCTTTTCCGCCTGATCAGTTAAAACATTTTTCGCTTAAATCATGTGGAGCCGCCGACTTACGCCCTCTTAAATTTTAGGCCTATTAGTAAAGCGTCAATTTGGCGCGCAAAATAACAACAACTCTCGTTTGGCGTGCGTCGTTAGTGAGCTCGGGCCATCGGTATTGTCTTTCATTAATTATTTCTGTACAAAGTCAACGGGGCGGGGCTAGAGAGCGTTTCTATGTTGCGAGTGCAAGAAAAAATTAGCTTAGTGGTGATCAGGCGGGAGTGTCCACGATAGAACATGGATGGGTTTTAGTCAGTAAAGGTCTGACACTCCCTTCCGCTCCGCCCGGAGCGGGAGGAGACATTTGATGATTTCGGATCAGAAAAAAAGGGATTATCCGTGAAAGGTTAGGCAAAGGTGTAGCTTATAGTACTCTCCAGTTATCTCCTCATTTTGCCAGTTATGTTTATTGCGTTACCTACTGCCTGAATAATGCAATGCAATAATGCACTAGTCCCAGATACTTTGAGAGACTGCCGCTGCTAAAGGCTAGATTTTCAGTTCTTTGTCCTGGCAGAAACCACTGGTCGAAGCCCAATAGCTATCCATGCTAGCAATATTTTTTCTTTACAGTTCCACTATTACTATGGACATTATTGATAGCGTCAACTAGCTCAGACAAAATTAAGGGAAATTTGACAGATACAAAATTAATAACAAATTTTATAAGAAATATTGTAATACCTTACTTGGAAACCAATCAGCTTTTCAATGGCAAGCTGAGAGAGAATACTGCAGATGATAAAATTTTGACGACTCAGGTTGAAAACGCAATTAGACAAAAAGTAATAAAACTAAAACCGATGATTCAAGACACAGAACACATAAAAATAAAACCAAAAATTAATCTAAACTTAGACGAAAACAATAAAACAACCATACTAGAATTGTTGTTTGGAAATAATAGGAAAAGTAACTTCAAATCTTCGTCAATAGACACTCAACAGGAAACAGACACATTGGATAATAAAATAGAAAAGTATAAACAGATACGGCGACAAATAACATTCTTACTACACGAGGAAAAAACTTCACTTTCAACGAGTAAGCTGATAACAAGAACCTTGGACGACATGCTAGCTCTGTTGATAGAAAGGAAGTGTCCCTGGCAAAATTTAAATACAGAAGATGTAACTAACTATCTTCTCAACAAGTCAGGGATCTCGGAAGGACAATATAAATTAATGTGTTACTTGAGGCCCGGCAAACCGGATATTCACATCTCTACCGGCCATGGCCAACCTGAGCACAGCGCCCACATGAAGACATCTGACAAAAATATTGCTCGAAAAAATGAAAAGAAAGATAAGAATCTATGCGATCCTATTATAATTTGTTCCGAAGCATTAACAGATTTCTTAAAAAGCACTTATCATTACTTGAATAATACCGCCGTCAGCACCTTTACTAATTATTGGACTATGTACACTATAGAAGAAAATAAATCGGTCAAAGATGACATTACCTCAGAATTAGAGTTTTTAAGCATTTCAGCAAAAACGAAAGTCCACCAAATATTCTTGCAAGAATTAGAACACTTCACGCTAGATGAGAATAAAGACAAAACACAGAACATTGCACATCTCAAAAACTTCATAAAAGTTACAGCAGCTCATATTAAAAGCAGTATTGGCATGCTTGTAGGTGACGAATTGGGTGCAAAACGTAAATTATTTTTAACAATGAAAGATGATCTCCTAGTTAACCTGAGAATGGACATGGATAATTTAAGTCGATTGTTAGAAACTAACATTTGTAAGTTTTTCGTACTTTGTAATCGTATACAACGCAGGAGTAAAATATCGAATAAACTTTATGTTGATGTAACTAGAAATACTGTACGTTCGATCGGTACCATGGAAGGTATATTCAGCAATGAAAAAGGGTCAACGGATAAGTTTTTTAAATAAAAAAAAGAAAATCCTTTTTATCATTTTATTTTGTACTAGCTGTTGCCGCGGCTTCGCCCACGTGAAGTTCGGTAACTGTCCCACGGAATCATACTATTGAAATCTAGTATCCTACATGTTAATCCAGGTTATCTCATGATCTGTTCACGAAGTAGACACAATAGTTAAACAATGGCGTCTCGACCAAATTGGTCATTTGACAGATTATGATATATAAACTATCTATGTGCCAAATTTCATAATCATCACAATTATAATCATCACAATCACAATCACCATCATTATCATAATCACCATCACAGTCACAATCACCATTACTATCACAATCACTATCATTATCACTGTCACTGTCACAATCACAATCACCATCACTATCACTATCACAATCATTATCATCGTAATCACAATCATTATCATCGTAATCACAATCATTATCATGTAATCACAATCATCATCATCATTATCACAATCATCATCATCGTTATCACAATCATCACAATAAATCAACAATAACCCTGTATAGAAGTCGAATCCGTCATCTTCTGGATCTCAAAATAAATGTCATATTCGTAATCAGCACCCCTGATAATCTCGGAAACGACACCCATATTGATTTTTAGACATTTCAACCCCATCGCACCCCAACATGGGATGATGGCATTTCAGGTCCGCCACATTAAATCTTAAAATCGATGTTTTTGTAATACACCATGTTGATTTTCAGTCTTTGTCACCCCATTTTCCCCTCTTAGAGGTTGAATTCTTAAAAAAACCTGAAATCTGTTTCTACTCATTTGTCAATAGGAGTACTCCTTTGAAGTTTCTAATAAAATATTTTAACTAATCTTGTTTCCCCATAATCCCCATACAACAAACTTAGGAGCAAATTTTTAAAAATGCTTTCATTTCCTTTCATTGCCAATTTGGCAAGAACATTCCTTAAGTGGTCTAGGGGCTACCCCCTAGACCACTTAAGGAATCTTCTTGCCAAATTTGGAATCTGAAGACCCAGTGGTTTGGGCTGTGCGTTGATATGTCAGTCAGTCAGTTTCTTATTTTATATATTTAGAAGATTTGAATACAAAATTTAGCGAATGAACAATATCGTTACAAAACTTCATCCCCCTTTTCACCCCCCCCCCCCCCTAGTGGGTTGAAATTAAAAAAAACAACAACAATGTACGTTGTGTTAGTTTCCAACCATAAGCCGAAATATTAGTGATTTAAACTTAAAAAATAAAGAACTTTAATTAAAAACCAATATTCATCCCCCATTCCACCCCCTTATGGATTGAAATTCTAACAACACCGTTGCGTTAGCTTCCAACCATACGCCCAGATAATAAATTTTATGATTTTTACTTCGAAAATTTAAGACTACACAACTTCATCCCCCTGTTTAACCCTTTGGGGGTGGTGGAATTATCAAAAACGCTGAAACACGTGTAAAAAGTAATTTTTAATCGTCAGCCTAAACACAAAATTTCATGATCCTAACTTTAAAACTGACGGATTTTTATACACAACTTCACTTTTTAACTCTCGGGGGTAGAATTATCAAATACGCTGAGATACGTATAAAATAATTTTTAATCATCAACCTAAACACAAAATTTAAAACTGTCGATTTTCCATACAAACTTTCTGTAACGAGGCTTTTTAGCTCGTCACATGGATGCATATTCTCGTCGTTTGTAGTGACTGTTTAGCTTTGGTGTTGCCTTATAAAAAATTCATTGTTTGGTTGACTTGGATTTGTGTAGTGGTCACACAGGTTTTTTTTTTCGCTGTCAAGTTTACTTTGACATTTCTCACTTTTCGACTCGTCAATTTTTGGGTTATGGCGAAATTGCAGCGCTCCTAAAATAAATCTGGAGATATACCTTCAGATGGGCGGTATCTAGTCCCAATTATGTGGTAGCCGATTGTCCTTTACCCACATCTTGGTTGGATAGCATATATTTTTGATGGATCTTTTAACTTGAACATATGTTTGCTTGGATTGCGTCGTCTACTGATGAACACATTTAAATATTTTGGAAGAAACGCCCCATGGCGTTTCTTCTTCTTCTTATATTTTTCTTCTTCAACTTAAATAATTGAACGCTCGCCTCTACCAAAATTTATCATGGACGCCCTTGGCATCTCAGCGGAGGTCACCAAGATGAGCATGTTTTGACTCCTCGGGTTTAGTTTATTCGACAGAATTTAGTATGGTTTGTGGTACTTATTTTAGATTTACAAAAGTGCAATAATGACAGGCCATAAAATAACAATTATTCCATCTTAGTTTTACACCTCTAGTTAGAACCATATCTGTTAATTTTAGAGAGGAATTTTCTTGTGTTTTTCTCCCAACCACAGCAGCCTTCGGGTAATAAAATAGATCTGTAACTTTCATGGTCGATTTTTATTGATACCTTCCCGCTTGAAGATTAAAAGCTAGCTCCCGCAGGTAAGTCTATCCTAGGCATAGTTTTGTGTGTACTCCTGGCGCCCGAATTTTCACTTTTACTTATTATTTTTATTTGGAGCACACCACACATTTATAATATCATACTAAACCCCCCTTTTTTTTCTTTTTTTTTATTATTACATTTCATCTCCTATTTAACTCCTACTTAGGGGTTGAATTTCTAAAACTCCTTCCTTATTCCGTGTCTACCTACATTATAAAAGGAACCGCTCTGGAACGCGCTCCCTCTGGGCATTAAAAAGCTGAAAGCAAATTCACTTTTAAAAGAAAAGTTCGTGACTACCATGTAAGCCAGACTAAAGCAATAATTTGAAGTCTAGTCATAATAATAATTATTAGGTTTCTCGTTATCTTGTGTATTAGTATCAATATAAGTATATAAATACTCGTTTACAAGAAGTTAGTTTTTTAGACCTGTTTTTTTGTACCCTATCATTATGTTTGCCTATTTAACCCAAAGGTTGACTGGTAGAGAATGCCTTGTGGCATTAAGTCCGCCTATGTATCTCTCTTGTACTGTATGAAGTTTAAATAAATAAATAAAACCTTGTGCAAAATTTCAGCTTTCTAGGTCCAAGGGTTTTTGTTTTTATTTATATAGATATTATGTTATCGGAAAATTATGTAATCTGTCATTTCATACAATTCCTAAAATAGACACGAAATATATGATGATCGAATCGATGATGATCTATGATTTTTTTTAAAATTGTTAAACGTGTTGGTGAAAACTATTTTAACAATAACTAATACTTTATTAAATCCTCTTGATGAATATCAAAATCGTAGTCAAAAAACTCAACAGAAATTTCAAAAATAAATCAAACTCGATAGAGCCATCAATGCCAAAAATTGCATCAGAAATATTGTAGTCGTAAAAATACATTTTAAAACGGTTCTGTGGCACATACGAGTACACTCGATATTAAATTACATCGCAATTTTATGAATATCGTAAAATTAAGCGGAATGGGTGCCAATTCTTGGTTGAAGGTTCCAGATTTAGTCAAGTATAAACTATCAGATATGGTGGGGACATGGATAGAACATTGTAAGTACGTTACATTTATATTATTATTAAAGTATTATAATTTGTGTTCTAGTTGCAGAGTTTCTTGCCCGATCTCTCCATAGACATCTACGCTAGGGAATGAACAACTACAGTAGTTTCACAGTTTTTATGCCTTGTGACTGTAGCTACATTTAATGTTCACCTTTGTTTCGACAATTCAAAAGTGCCTGTAACTGGCCTACTTGAAATCAATGCTTTGATTTTGATTTTGAGACTCAGTTCCGACAGACAGGAAAAATACACGAGCAATTCTAGATTGTTTTGAAAAGAAAATTGTATGACTTATTGGCGCAGGCACCAAGCGTCGCGTCATGCAGTCTCTCGAGACTTGGACGCAATGGTAATACGGTCCTGTTTCTAATGTAGCCAGTAAATTAATATTTGTAGTCGGGCTGGGTAAGTTCTCAATTATAAGGGCTTTCTTAACGGCATAAACTTTAATAAAACTCAAAAAGGAATACACTGTACATGACACCAGTTAAAACGTCCGCCATTATAGTCTCTGTACTACACACACTCATACAATTCTACCAACTAAATAATACTAAAAACTACTAAGGCCAATCAGCGGCCGAGTAGTGACGCGACGACAAATCCGCGATTGGTCGGCGCGTGGCGCGGGAGCAAACATGCTAGCGCGTTGGCGAATATCGGTCGGGCGCTTTACCTCTATTGGACCTCTTACGTCCAGGGAAAAGGGAGCGTTCAGAAACGTCTTCCGCTATACACTCCCCCTCGGGTTCGTGAAGGCGTCCTCGCTCAGGAACCCGCTCATGATCAGCAGAAACAGGCTTGACATGACGAGGCCGGCCTCGATTACGTTTTGGCATAATAGGAAGAGGTGGCGTATCGTCCCTATTGACAAACCGCGTAAGTTGGGACGCATGGAACCTGCCTAAGACCTCGTCAGGAGAATTAATTTTAGATACTAGGTAAGTCGTAGGACTGGCTTTTTTAACGACCTCATAGGGACCATCCCTTTTTGGTACAAACTTAGCCGACAATCCTTTAGCAGCGTTACTCAATACGTGCGACTTTACCAAAACTTGATCACCTACATCAAAATCTAAGGGTTTTCGACCCTTATCGGCGTAATCTTTACGTCTATCCTGTTCTTTTTCTACCCTATCCCTAATCGAAACTAAAGAGTCTAAAAATCTCTTTAGGTAGGGCGTTATTTGAGGAACAAAGTTATCCTTTTTGAGGACGGCCCTAATATCATAATGAACCTCAACTGGTGAACGAAGATCTCTAGCTAATGTGAGAAAAGCTGGTGAAACACCAGTTGTCTGACACAAGGCTGAGTTCATAGCGAAACGAACTGACGGTAAGTGGTCAGGCCATGAAGAATGCTCGGTGTCGACCAACTGAGCCAGCTGCACCTTTAGGTCTCTGTTTTTCCGTTCGGCTGGGTTTGCCTCCGGATGATATAAAGGTAACAAGTCCTGTTCAACTCCTAAAATGTACATACATTGTTGCATAACGGCAGAGACAAACTGTACCCCATTATCCGAGATAACGCGACGCGGCAAGCCGTACCTAAGGAAATACTCCTCAATTAGAGTCCGAGCACAGACCTCCGAGGTGGCGTCGACCAGAGCAAAAAGCTCGACCCACCGAGTAGCTGTGTCCTCAACTAATAAAATGTACTTCTCCCCCTTCTCTCCAGGAGGGAGCGGGCCAAACAAGTCAATCGCCAAGACCTCTCCCCTTTGATTCAATACCGGGGTCTGTAAAAGGCCTGAAGGCTTCAAGTTTGACGACTTGTACCGCTGGCACGTTGCACAAGACTTAACAAAGTCTGCGACAAACCGTCTCATTCCGGGGAAGAAAAATCGCTGTGAAAGCTTATGTAAGGTCCTATCAATACCTTGATGCCCAGCAATAGGAGTATCGTGACATTCCCTCAAAATGTCCAGACGTAAACTCACCGGAAGAACGAGCTGGGCTTCCTCGACGTCGACGTCAGGGTTGTAACGGTATAGAACTCCTTGCTGCATAAAGTAACCGCGCTCAGACCAGCGTTTTTCTTCAACTGCGTCATTACTTTCAAGACCAGTCATTATCTTTTCTAGTTCCGGGTCGTCTAGCTGAGCAGGTCGCAAATGGGCAGGATTTCTCGTGGGTAAGTCAACAACTACTGAACAAATACCACACTGATCTTTGCTACTTTCTTCACAAGTAGGACGACTCAGCGTGTCGGCCACAACATTGGCTCTACCTGGAGTGTATTCATACTGAATATTGAACTCTTGTAACTTCAATGCCCACCGAACTAATCTACCTGATGGCGACTTCAAGCTCAACAACCGTTTGAGAGGTTGGTGGTCACTACCTACAATAATTTGTTGACCTTCCAAATAACCTCTGAACCGCTCAACGGACCAAACTACTGCGAGAGCTTCCCTCTCTGTAGTAGAATAATTACGCTCGGCGGGGTTTAAAAGGCGGCTCGCGTATTCGATCGGCCTTTCGTCTTTCCCCTCACCTTGCAGCAACACTGCACCAAGAGCATAATTACTTGCGTCCGTACGCAAGATAAACGGTTTACTGTAATCAGCTTGGACGAGTATGGGCGCTGACGTTAAACGCTTTTTTAGCTCCTGAAACGCCTGATTTTGCTCAGCGCCCCATACCCAAGCCTGATTTTTCTTCAAAAGACGAGTTAAAGGTTCAGCGACTTCTGAAAAGTTCAAAATGAACTTTCTGAACCACGAACACGTCTGAAGAAACGTTCTGAGGTGGCGTACAGTACTTGGTGCCTTCATGTCCGCCACTGCGCGAACTTTGTCATGATCAGGTGAAACTCCATCCTGAGTAATGACATGACCCAAGTATTTCACTTCTTCGCGCGCGAAAACACACTTTTCGCGATTGGCGCGAAGATTGAACATACGCAGCCTTTCAAACACTGCACGTAGATCAGCGACATGCTGATCGAATCCTTCCGAAATTACGAGCAGATCATCCTGATAGCACAACAGGGTCACATTCTGAAGTGAGGCGCCAGACCGCAACCTGTCGATGAGTCGTTGGAATGTTGACGGAGCGTTTTTGAGCCCAAACGGCATCCTTTTGAAACGATACGTACCAAAAGGCGTCAAAAAGGCCGTTTTATCTCGATCGCATTCCCTGACCGAAACATTCCAAAACCCACTACGCATATCTAACGTACTCATGATGCAATTTCGCTTAGTAGACTGCACCAGCTCGTCTATAAGCGGCATCGGGTACACATCGGTTTTAGTTATGGCGTTAAGTTTTCTATAATCTACGCAAAAACGAACTTGACCGTTTTTCTTAGGCACTAACAATGCAGGCGATCCCCATGCCGATTCGCACTCCTCTATAATATCATCAGCCAACATCTTTTCGATTTCTGACCGCATGATCTCTTTTTTAACAGGAGTAAGCCGATATGGAGGGACTGCAACCGGAGCGTGGTCACCAGTGTCAATGACATGCTCCGCAAAAGCAGTTGGTTCGCCCCGTAACTCAAACACGTCCTTATTTTCAGAAAGGAACTGGGCCAGAACCTCACGCTGCTCGTTGCTAAGCTTTGAAGCTTCCTCGTCCCTAAGCAAACTACTGATAGGCACACTCTTAACCTGGTGTGCGGCTTTTTCAAATGGGAGATCGAACTGCTCAGCACTGTCAGCAAAGTGCCACTTAGAACTACTAAAATCAACACAGATACTAAAGTTTATCAAAAAATCTATCCCTAAAAGTGATTCATTATTGTCCGCGTCCGGAAAAATTAAAAAACTAACGAGCCTGGTTCTACCTTCAAGAGTAACATTCACTTCGGTAGTAAATACATTCATTAACCTAGGTACACCATCTGCAAGTTTTACATTTTCCACGCTAGAGGACATAGGATGGCCTTTGGCCTTTAGGAGAGCGTATAGCGTATGACCAGCCACACAGCTTTTAGCTGCCGAATCTAGTAACGCGGTACCATTCTCACCTAAAATACTAATCTTTAGCACGGGCCTTAGAAAAGATCGAACGTTACGATTACCGTTAAAAGGTTGTGCACCACTGGTAATTCCGTACAACTGTTGACAATTATTATTCTGGGAACAAAAATGTTGAGAGCCGTTGACGTTCTCGGAAAAAGGTTGATGACCACTTGCGATCTCGGAAAAATGTTGAGAGTCGCTGGTATTGTTATCAAATGGTTTATAATCATCAGATCTGGAAATAGGCATAAAATCGCGAGCGCAAGATTTTGAACCGACGGAATTACCAGAATACGATTGACAACCATTGAACATTACCGACCGTGACGCACTATCATTAGACTGCAACGGTGACGCGAACTCCCCCTGGTCGCAAGAAGTACAAACACATGTTACCTTGGTTTTAGTACAAACACACGTTTTAGTACGAAAACAAACACAATTTTTCCTATGTAAAGAACAATAAGGATTGTCAACACAAAAACGATTCATAAAATTATTATTACAAGTCGTAGACGTAACACTAACATTGTTATCAACACGAGACGACTTATCTAAACAAAATTTATCGTTAAAACTATGACACTCTATACAACAAAGTTTATGTAAATATTTACCGTAACTATAAGGAACACTATTATTAGAATAGTCGGTATCCATAGCTAAAATATTAACATTACAATTTGGAACATTAGTGTGAGAACTAGAATTGGTGACAGAACCAAAATTAGTGACAAAACCCCCTGCGACTTTCACGTCCGCGGGGTTACCTCGAACTTTGCGCGACAACACGCGTCGCTCAACGCTGGAAGGCGCGGGCGCGTCCGCAGTACCGGCAACCATCGCGCTACCTCGCGGCGGCGGGGTAGGCGTTTGTAGCGGTGGCGGCGCGTTGACCTTGGGGCGTATTTCACCATGTACGCTAGGCGTACGATGCGACCGGGAGCAACCGGTGGGTGCACGAGACTCACGTGCAGAAGCAATAGAACAGAACGCCGAATGTCCACTGTTCTTACCATCATTGGCATTACACTTCGGGCACTTCGATTTTATGATATTCGCGGCACCACAACCGTAACACTTTATGTCTTTTGTATGCTCACTTTTTGAACTATTTTCGTCACTACTTTTTACTAATTTCTCGCACATTTCCTTTGTGTGACCGCTACGTTTGCAGTAAACACAGAACGACTTTGTATTCCCTGCCTTTCTTGTCGTTGAGTCGCCCGTGCGACTACCGGCGACGACGGCAGCGGAGGATCGGGAAGCACGACTCGACGTATCGGTACGAATCTGCGCAGGCTCAGCGGCGGCGCGTGGTCCATTTTCGATATGAGACGACGGCTTATGACCTTGACGACCGTTTTGTGACTCTTTTAGCGAGTCTTCTACGGCGCGTGCCTTTTTCAGCAACTCGTCGAATGTCGAAACCATAGCTCTGTCGATACGCTTCCTGATGCGACGATCTAACAATCCATATGTCATATCTAACTCGACACGTTCACACAAGTCTTCTTGTGGAAGTTTTGCAAACAAGCCACGAACCTTTGCTATAAACAAATCCGTGTTTTCGGTACCTTGTTCGAGGGAGAATAACTCGACGTAAATACGAAACGGCGGGCGGCGTTCACCATACGCACTCCGCAGTCTAGTTATAGCTTCATCCCATGTCTTCGTTGAGCCCTTGATACCTTGCCACCATGTTCCCGCCGATGAAGTGAGCAGCATGGACATACCTAAAAGAGCGTTCTCGTCGCTTATGTTTAGGCATGACTTGTAAACCTCTATGGCATCTATAAAGTTTTCCACGGATTCTTCTGGACTACCGCTAAACTTAGATGAACATTTCGAGAAGTTGCCTGTGGACTTCATGATAGCCGCGGCGGCGTTGGCGGTGGCGGCAGATGTACTTGCATCTACCGACGCGAGTAATGGCGTCGACGAGCGAACTTCGCGTAAAAGTTGCTGACAAAATTCTGCTTGCGATTGTTGAATCGATGTTATTAGCTTGGCAAGGACGTCTGTTGGCATCGTTATGTTGCTTGACTGTTCTGGTTCTGATTCCTCGTGAATCGAGTCGTCGGCGTCGGCGGGCAGCGACTTGCGTCTTCGCGGCATTTTGCAAAAACCGATAAGTCCAACGAACGAAAAGTTTGATCCGCACAACAAGACTCGGGCCCCTTGTTTTAATACACCAAACACACGTTGGGCGCCAAGATGTAGTCGGGCTGGGTAAATTCTCAATTATAAGGGCTTTCTTAACGGCATAAACTTTAATAAAACTCAAAAAGGAATACACTGTACATGACACCAGTTAAAACGTCCGCCATTATAGTCTCTGTACTACACACACTCATACAATTCTACCAACTAAATAATACTAAAAACTACTAAGGCCAATCAGCGGCCGAGTAGTGACGCGACGACAAATCCGCGATTGGTCGGCGCGTGGCGCGGGAGCAAACATGCTAGCGCGTTGGCGAATATCGGTCGGGCGCTTTACCTCTATTGGACCTCTTACGTCCAGGGAAAAGGGAGCGTTCAGAAACGTCTTCCGCTATATATTTAAATAAATATTTCCGTTATGCCTTAACTGACCCTTATATTAACAGATAAGATGATAGAAAGAGACAAAGCGCATAGGGGCATAGTCATCGTCACCATCGTATTTTTTTAATTTTCATTTTTTAATTTTTTGATTTGATAAATTCCATTTTTATTTCTACTAACTAACTACCCTTCACGAAGCCGACAGTCAAGCATTCTACTAAGTAGTCTACGCAAAAATGATTGCTGGTAAACGATGTTTTTTTGGGCCAAAGTCAGATCACGGTTTATCTAATGGAACGCACTCAAAACATTCTGCTGATGGATGCATTGAATAAATCGTACGGGGGTTATGTAGGTATTTTAAGTAAAGCATTTAAAACTTGTAAATAAAAAAAAACCTCAAAGTTCCAACATTTTCCGTTCAAGATTTTTTCTCCGTAACTAGAAATTGCAAAAACATGACTATTAGTAAATTTTAATCATCTTGTGATAAAAGCCATGCTTTAAATTTGTTTACAGTGACACTTTTTCTATGGACGGTTTTGATAATGTCTGTAAGTTCAGACAAAGTAAAGGGAAATCTGACAGATGCACGTATAATAACAAATTTGCTAGAAAAAATCTTAACATCGAACATAAAGAACAATCAGGTTATCGATGGCAAGCCAAAGCAAAATACTATATTTGTGCCCATAATAACAACTAGTGAAATTGAAAAGGCCATCAAACAAAAAGTAAAAGAATTGAAACCGATGCTACAAGATAGCGATCACAATAAAACTGCAAAGAGAAGAACAAAAAATAATTTGAAAATAGAAAGAAGCGATGAAACAACTATTATAGAACTTGTGTCAGAAAATAAAAGAAGAGCTATGTCAAAGTCAGGTTTTAGTCAAACTAAAAAGTCAAACGACACATTTCAAAAAAAGATCAAAAACTACAAACAGTTAAGGCAAAACATAACGAAGCTACTAGACAAAGTAAAAGCTGCAACTTCAGCCAAGAAGCTGATAACAAGATCGTTGGACGAAATGTTAGATCTATTGATAAAACGACAATGTCAGTTAAATAGTGTAGATATAACAAATCTCGTCAAACATCTCGTCAAAAACACACGCAAGTCTATGCCACAACTGACTAACATAGGCTTGAATATGCTGAAACAAATGCCCCCTTTCAATGAAGTACAGTTTTACGACAAAACCGGAAATATAAGCGAAATAAGTGACGACATATTGCTTCAGTTACTGTTACCTATAAGTAAACTGATCGACAAGTACAAATTAAGATGCATCTTTGACCAGAAAGAAAATGATGTTACCAAAGACAAATCCATGGTTATTCCACTCTTTCCCACAGCTTTTGATCTAGAGAATAATGCAAAAGATCCATGCGAAAGTTTTATAATTTGCACAGAAGAGCTAACAGACTTCTTAAAAGTAACTTACGATACATTGAAAGTTACCACCACCAACACCTTTAGGAATTACGTCGACATGTATCTTATGGACATAAAACATGAAACTATACGAAACATATATACAAGAGATACTGTCACAACAAAATTAGATGCTATAAGCAATGTTACAGAAACGAAAGTTAAAGAAATATTCGTAAACGAATTGAGGAGTTTTAAGCTAGATAAGAATAAACGTAAGACTGCTAACATCTTATACATCAACAATTTCATAACAGCCACAACAAACAAAACTAAAACTGGCTTTAAAAGTCACTTGGATCGCGAAATGAGTGCTTTGAATAGCACATTTAAAACAATTAGAGATGACCTTACTGTTAACTTGAAACAGGATATGGATAATTTACGTGAGCTAATTTCAACTAAAATTTGTAGTTTTTTCGTGCAGTGCAATAGTATACCAAGCAGGACTAGAAGATTCAGTAATCGTCGGTCATTTATACCAAGGGATGTTGAAAATATTTATGTTAAAGTACAACGTAGTTTTGCTGACGAATTAAAGGATTCTTTACCCCGGTTTGGTGAGCAGAACTTGAATTCTGTACGAGGAGATATGACCACTCGGTCAGGTAACAGCGTGTTCGATAGTATTCATCGAAGGATGTATGGTTATGGAAATGTTACTAGAACTTCTATTCGGACAACTGCTGCCACAGGAGGTATATTCAGCAGGGAAAACATTTTGAAAGAATAGTTTTTTTTTTTTAAATTCAGTAAATGTGTTCCGATACAACAAATACAAAAACCTTATTGCCAAAAATATTACAAATAGGTTTTACGTTGGCCCCAAACTAGACAAAGCCTGTATCTTGGGCACCAATACAGATCGAGGCCCTTAACCTAAAACCCTTGATCTGACCACGAAGTAGACACAATAGTTAAACAATGGTGTTTCGAACAAATTGGTCATTTGACAGATCTATGTACCATTGGAATAAAATAATAGCGACAATGGTACGAACTTGGATAAAGCACAATAGATTCTTAATGAATTCAAAAAATCTATCGATACAAAAAGTTTGAAAAAAAATATTATTAAAAGTAAGTACGTCGAGTATGAGATACGTGTAGCGTCATTCATAGAGGAAAGGTACAATACAAGCCCAAGTATGCTTTAATTTTATTATGAAAATTATGTTATTATAATGTTATATAAAATAAATACAACTGTTATTGTACATAACCTTACTTAATTATTTTCTCAGGAACAAAATGTGTGGCATCAAGTGCTAACTTGTGCCGACAAATCACCTGCTAAGGGTTCTTACAGACGAGCGGCACGTTGTCAACGGCAGATAAACTGCAAGCGTGACCACCTGTCGACGGATGCCGTCGACATGTGGCGATGGCTGCAGTTGGCAACGTGCCGCTCGTCTGTAAGAACCCTAACTTGTGCGGACGGCCAATTTTTAGATTGTTGTTAGAGGTAGGTAGGTACCTACGTGAAAACAGTATTCACTTTTCTTAAATTCTCATGGTTTATGTTTACGTATATTTTAGAGAATATTGTTAAAAAAAAATGTAATCAATACTGCCAGACCCCTCCCAACGCCGGTAACTTTTGCAAGACGCTTTAGAGCTCATAGAAAAATTATATAGATAGATAATCATATTTATAATAATCTCAATCAAAGTGTCACAATGCAGGCGCGGATACAGTGGGGGGGCAATGGGTGTAATTGCCCCCCCCCCCCCTGAACCGGACCGAATACGTCATTCGCCAAGCTTGAACTAGTTTGACGGAATTGAAACTAAATATTCTAGTTGTATATCTTGTCATGGGCGTCGCCAGGAGAAGGCAGCTGCCCCTAGAGGCTCAGGATTTTTTAAAGTTACAGCTTTTAGGCGCCTGATGCCATAGAATGGTATTGTAACTTGATGTGCTGCACATAAAAAGTAAGCCGTCGCGGGAGGCCTGGCAGATATGAAACATCGAAATTATTTTGTAAAAAAAAGGCAATTATATAAAAACCAAACACTTAAAATAAAATAAAAACAAAATAACACGTTTCACAAAAAAAAAACTGCAATCGAATCGAGATTATAACCCAGCGCTCTGTGCCCCGAGACCAGCTGGCTTGTTGTAGATCATAAGCTGCTTCAACAGGTCGGTAATGTTCGAGATTATTTATCGCCACGAATTTTTCATTTGTTTTTTTGGTTTACCCGGGCATAAAAAGATGTTTCACATAAAAAAAAAATATTACTAAATATTACTTTCGTAATTCATTCATTCATGGATGACGAATGATATACCACTTATTCGTTGTGCCACATCATGCCATCCATCCATCTTCAGGGCAATTTGTTCTATGCATGGAACTGATAAGTACTATCATTTCAACAATTTTATAAGGTGGCAGCACTTTTAGTAGTTCCTTCCAAACAGCATTTTACATGACGTCATGACAGCTGTCTAGTGGTGGGTCGTCGAATTTTTGATGGACGAAACGTAACCGTTTTCCCGACGACGAAAACGGTGGCTGAAAGGTTCATCGTTGCAACTGGTTTCAAGACGGCATAGAGGACGAAACTTATCCAACATGAAATAGAATTGCGTTTTCGTCGAGTGAAATAGTTGCAGTTTCTGCACGGGTTTGACCGTCGCTTAACGAACGACAGCATTGTCCACATGCACATGCATTGTAATACATTAGCGACTGAATTTCATTGGGGACAAATTTAATGACCACCAAAAATAACATTGTGACCTAAATAATCCAATCAGAAAAAAAATTAAACCTTAACCAAAAAATGAAAACCTAAAATTGCAATGGTACAGCTTATTTCAGTCATGACTGCACTCTATATTGTAGGTACTTTAAACCCAAATTTAGTAAATTGATCACCAAATTTTGATGAGCAAATTATTGGGCTATTTCTACCTAAATACACCGTTTGATTGCCATAAAATGTTGCTATACTCCCAAATATCTTATATGGGCGGCATGGTTACCCGGCCGCCGGCCTCTTTCGTAGGAGGACCGGTACTTCGGGGACAGAAGTCAAAGAGTGTTATTTAATATGCGAGCGAAGCGAGCGCGCGTCTTGTAGTCATAGCAGGTTCTAAAATATCTAACTAAAAGAACAGTTCTGTAAATACCACTACACAGTATATTTAATTTGATTTATTTATTGTGCATTATCGATTTAATGGGGGCTATCGTTTTTGAGCTCACCAGATAGCGGAACTGTCGAGTAAGGTCCTGTCAATAATTCTATTTTATGCTTGAAAGTACCAATAACTTCATAAAAAGCTTATTTTATTACGTTTAGCAACATAGTGTAAACTTCAGATACATATTTACAATATTCTCCCTAAAACTAGCAAGCATCAAAGATTTAAAAATAATTCTACCTCCAAATACTAACAAATAAGATCTTAGGTTGCTACTTAAAATCTTCAAGTCTTAGTAAATTTGAATGGCGATAGTAAAAATACGTGATAAAAAAGCACGCAACGCGCGAACACTGTATGACATCTGACATTTCGGAAGACCTTACTTTACACGAACGCCTCTAGCGGCGAATTCATGCGCGATAGCCCCCATTACATGCGAATATTAATTACACAGAGTCTGATTTTCAAGTTTGTTTAAAATTTTATATTACTTTAAACTAACATACTGTATTCGGAAGCTTAGGCAAACGAAAGTGTCAGTCAACGAGCGTATGTGACTTGACGCAAAGTTTTTTTTTCTCAGCGTTTTGTCTTTGGCACCTAGTAACGTAGTCAGTTCAACGCCATCTACTGAGTTCTTGGAAACTATATTTTTTTAATACTCAAAAAGAAAACCTCTCATTGTATGCCTATTTCATTGTCAAAAAGTTTACATGTTATTCTAAAGACTGTTTTGCAAAAGAACGTGGAACCAAAGACTATAATCCCCGTCACAAGAAGCTATACTTTTTGTTTATTTCTACCAAGTTACGTAGCGACAGTTCAATCAACAATAAAAAAATAGTCCCTTTATTCAACTTAAAGTAACATAGGTGTAATACGAAACTAACGAGCAATTTCACTTGTTCTAGTTATATTAGCGCTGTCGTCTGATGTTCTGTGGTACTGGAACGTGTCTGACTATAGAAACGTAAAAATTTGGGCCGCTATTTTGAAGTAAGTTCACGCTGACGCTGTCTATGCTGTTAATTTTTTATGAGTTCCAAAGGTTGCGAACCCAAATGTGTGTTTACGAAATATAAAGCTTCTCGTGACGGTGAATATAAAATATAACGCGGAACGTTATAGACGATGACGTGACGAGTGACCTGAGTGAGATAAATAGTTGAATCATTGCTTTCTCGACTAAATAGGCGTAAAATAATAAATCGCACCAAGTAATTCGAAGACTGGTTTGTGCAACGAAAACTGAACGTAAAACGGTTTCATCGTCGCAGAACACAAAACGGTCTTTGTATACGGTTCGACGTCTCAACGCCCACCCCTACAGCTGTCACTTTGTCTTGACATGTCAAATTTGTCAAAATCATAAATATTTAAAAACCACTACAGCGCGCCGGTTGTTTTCATTTCAACCATTTCAATTTATAAATAAAATGTCGGCATTTCATGGATTCCCCGACCTACCAGGGCCAGAGGAGATTCCATTCTGTAAACTAAACGAAGTTTTCTGTTGTGGGAATGCACGTTATGGAAATATCACTACGTTTACAAATTCGGTAAGGTTAGCTCCCTTATTTTCGCAATTATTTTAACAAAACCGTAGTTTACCTTTTAATATTGGTTTCAGACGAAGAGCCATCCCGTGATTAACGTAACCCGCGATATTTACCACCACAGGATATCAGACGAAAACATTTCAATGTATATTGACGTTGAGGATAATTTACTCAAGAAAATCACTAGTGTGTGGTACAAACAAGGATTTTTAGAGGCTTTAGGTGTCGCTGCAGATCCCTCAGTGAACCGCGAGAGCCAGATCCTAGCCGTCGCCGCATCATACGTGTTGAAAGTCGCAAATGTATTCACAGCATTCAGATACTTTTTACAGCCACATTTGAAGGATATAGGACCTAAAATCGTTGCAAATTACTCAAGAACCAGGAACTGGGGGAATGGTCCAATCAAATGTATGGCATGGCATCCTCATACAACTAAAATGGCTGTAGCAACAGTGGATGACAATGTAAGAATATACTGTTCAGAAGTGGCATTTGTATCTACATTGAAATGTAAGGCACAAGGACATGTTTCTTCATTAAGTTGGAGACCATTCTCAGCTTCTGAATTAGCTGTGGGATGCGAGCAGGGTGTGATTGTATGGACTGTGGATCCGAATTCTATGTTTACTAAACCTTCATCGAGTAATGCGGTTGTTTTGAAAAGGTATGGACTCTTTGCTCTGTTTTGACTTATTTAGAAGCTTTGAAGTAAAATAAGAGATGATTCTTATTTTATTGCTTCATCATTCTATTGATTGCGCTACTAAAAAGCATTAGGGTGTCCTGGGTTGAGCAAGGTTATTAGTTAAGGTTAGGAATTTTTTGAAAAACAAATTATGTGGTGCCTGCGACATTGTAGAGTCTATGACCTGGAACAGGGCTACGTTCAAATGAATATAACGCTTAAAATAATTGGTGTAGAATTCATATTTTGATTTCATTCTGTAGACTGACTCAAATAGTTAATTAAACTACAGTTCTTTCTCAAGTTATTATGCCTTGTGACTGTGACTGTAGCTTTGCTTTTTTTGTATTTTCGACATTCAAAAGTGCCGTAATGGTCTAATTGAAATAAATGATTTAAGTTTGGTTGAGTTTGAGTTTGAATTCTGATTAAACTTATGCAACATTATATGTAAATGTTGCGTAAAATTTCGGATTTTCTTATTTTCGAAGGCGTGTTTCACACATTATTCAGGAAAATTTATTTACTTAGTTAATTTGATGGTCTCTGCTGTCACCCTTGTAATAAGATCATTTGCACGCCTTTAAGTCTCTTAGATTCAAAGATTTATAGCATTAAAAAAACAAGATGGCTGCCATTCACAGGGTCTTGGCTTAGTAGTATTTATAAACGTGTATTCTATTATGGGGTTTAGGTTTCCGCACTTAGTCGCTATAGTGGACCATTGTGCGTGACGTGTGTTTGTCGATGAAATTGAAAAATGGGTATAATAAATGCCCCTTAAAATATCGGTATCTGTTAATCAAACACATATATTATGTATATTTTTATCTCTTGGTTTGTTTGTTCTGGCTAATTCCCGAAACGGCTGGGCCGATTTTGACAGGACTTTTACTGGCAGATAGCTGATATTATATGGAGTAACTACTACTAATATTTTAGAAAAAGGATTAGGGTGCCTAACAAATTACAACCCATATAGTAGGTATTTTTTCACTTCTCATGCTCTAAAAGTACTGGCGTACTTTAAAAGGGTCACTTTTAGTCTTTCGGGAGTAATTTTTTAATTTCCTTCATGTGACATAGACAAACTCCAAAGGGTAAAAACGGGACCCTATTACTAAGACTCTGCTGTCCATCTGTCCGTCTGTCTGTTCGTTTGTCTGTCCGTCTGCCTGTCCGTCTGACTAAATTGACTATTTTTGCGCACGCAAATTAAAAAGTACAGTGTAACATACGGCGCTAAAATTCCATTAGAACTCGGTTCCTATTTATTACCTCGTATATAATGGAGCATTTTAGCCCCTTGTATTACAATGTACTATACAATAATTTCACGCGGACGTAGGTCGCGGGCAACAGCTAGTCTATACTAATATTATAAAGAGGTAAAATTTGTTTGTATGTAGGGGGTAATCTCCAGAACTTATGATCAAATTCTAAAAATTATTTCAGTGGCCGAAAGCTACATTATTCCTAGGCTATGAATAGGGAATATGCATGTAATTTTTTCTTCACTTAAATCAATAAAGTACAGTACAGAGTAGTAGTAGTACAGTCGCTCAAAAAATAATTAAAACTTCTACAATTTTCTACGACAGTTCAAACGACCGTGAACCGTGACTGTCGCGGCCATTCATGTCAAAGCGATTGTCGTCATTTCCGTCTGTCTGCCTTGTTTACATCTAGGTTTTTACCTATCATATAATCATTTTACTTAATGTACCTATGTGCTTTATTCAAGCAAACATTGCAATAACATGTTAGTAAAACTATACTTAAGTAGTTTTCAAATAAAAGTGTTTCTTTGACACATAACGTTTGACGTCACTACCGGCGACGATGCGTTTTGAATTTGCGTTCCGTTTCAAAAACACGCTACATAAAATATTAAATTGTAAAATAAGTGTTGTATTAAAAAGATGGACAATATGGGCCAATACAAGGCATTTTAAAGGAATAAAAAAAGATTTGAATTTCTTGCAAATTCCCTAATATATTTATAGTCCGCGCGCGAGCTCCGAGGAATCGGTGGCTTGTTTAAAACACCGGTGGTTCTACCTCAAGCACATAACACCCTCACAGAATGATTTCATAATTTAGTTAGCGCAGAGTACAAAATTATGAAACCATTCTATGAGGGCACTATGCACCCGAAATAAAACTACCGATGATTTAAACAAGCCACCGATTCCTCGGAGCTCGCGTGCTGACTATATATCATGCATATTAGCCTATCACATTTTTTGCGGACAAAGTCGCGGGCTAAGTGCTAGTACAAAATAAATGAATAACGTTATTTAGAAGATCTTACTATCATTTACAGGCCAGGTCACAGTCCGGTCACCGACGTGAGCTGGTCTCCCAACGGTGACTTGCTGATCAGCTGTTCTGGTGCCGACACCTCCATGTTAGTGTGGGACGTGTCCATGGAGACCGCAGTGCCACTCCGGAGAGTGGCAGGTGGTGGCATCGTGTTTGCACGCTGGTCGTTTGACGCTGGCAAGGTGTTTGCTGCCACGTCTTCTATTATTTTTAGGTGAGTTTAAAGCTATGAGTAATTAATCTAGAATACAGATGATAGAAGTAAGGGTTATGCTACTACGGGCACATCCTCCGACGACCAGAGCCTCACTTACTACACGCAGCTATTAGATAAAAACGGCGAAACGGTTAAAAGTTGAAAGACCAATATATACATGGAACAAATCACTCCAACAAGACATGGACTGTTTCTACAAAAGCAAAGAAGAATGGATTCAGCTAGCAGCAGATAGAGAAAAATTTAAGTCGGCCAGCCAGGAAATATATCTACCTCAGCGAAACGGACAGTGAAACAAATACTACTGACGACGAAACATATACACGAAAATAATGATTAAATAAGACGTATCAAAAAGGAATGGAATCACAACCACCAGAAGCGAACATGATTCTCCAATGCTAGAAGAGACCAACCAAACGAAGGTCAAAACACCAATGCTCATTCCTATGGATTGTACCTGTCTTTACCACTATTCCTATATTGGGTCTAGGCTGCATAGTCGGCTGATTGTGCCCGACTGGTGGCCGCGGTTGGTCGGGCTTCCTCTCCCATCCCAAAGCATGTCTTTCCTTACAAAACAGTGCCCCTGGTGTAACCGGCTTGTCCGGGTCCGGCTTGCTCCTGGCTGGTTGTGGTGCTCAATCATCATCAATCAATGCAGATGATAAAAGTAAGGCCATCTCTTCGTCTGCTCAACTTCAGCCCAAGTACGTTGGAATCAGCTTCCCGTCTATTCAGATGAAGCTGAATATCAGTATCTTAGATAGAGCGACTGCCTATCTGACTTCCACAACCCAGTCACTGGTTAATATCAGCTCAATTGTCAGGCTTTTTGGTTTCTGACAACCCAAACCCCCAACCCTACTAACATCGAATTCCTAAATAGCGATTTTCCGCGACTTAAGAGAATATAGAAAAACCCGTCTGGTCGGACGATCCTTCCTTTTCTATGGCGTATGAAGACCTGTACACCTTGTTCTTCAAACCCCTAAAAATAAACTCCGAATCTACGTTGTTGTGTCAGTAAAGAAAACCTGCTCATGTGGAGATTCATTGATGACTCTGCTGTGGAGTGTAAATGTGGTGCTGTTCCACGAATGATGGGGCACTTAATAACGTTGCTTGAGTGTCCTGTTATTTGTTCGTTGCAGAAACAGATGGACGCTGAACGGCCGACACAATTTTGATTGCCATCGATACACTAAGAAAGGAACTTGGGACTTAAAAATAACTGGCGAAATGTGGTACTATTACGTACACCTCTCGTTAAATCTTTGGGCATCACAGACATGTTTTTTTTTTCTCTTTACACACACACAATAAGCCACTGCTTTGTCTGATTCGAGTGTATCTGTTTAGGCTTTTTAGCTTGGTGAGACACTTTTCGGGTAGGTGTTCATTCCATCCTGTCAATGATATTTGGGACACTATCCCCCGAATACTGAAACGTCACTCAAAATTTAAGGGCTGCTTAACATTTGAGCAGCTCCTAAACTTTAAATTTCGTATGGCCAAACGTCACTTTTGAGAATCTGTTAAATATAAGTGCTACTTAAATTTTGAGTGACGTTTCAGTATTCGGGGGTATGTCTCTTCAATCTTGTATATTGAAGGCCTTGATCTCCACTGAGTTTGAGGACAAGCTCATTTTTGTGGTTTGTGAGTCTTTTTTGGTATTTGGTGCTACATTTTGCTGTGTCCTGTTTGTCAGTTGGTACATTTAAGTCAAGATATATGTTCTTGTTACTGATATATTGAGGGATGTTAAATAATTATGGTCCTCAGTGTTTTAGTTTGAATTCTTTCCAGTATCTCAATGTTACTGTTGCTAGCAGTACCCCAAAGCCATAGGCCCAAATTGGTTTCAAGATGGCTTTATATACTGTCAACTTGACATCACAGACATGTATGTTTCTTATGCCTTGTTTTACAGAGTATGGGACACGAAGCGCTGGACGCCAGAGCGATGGTGCGCGCGCGGTAACCGCGTCGTGGCTGCCTGCTGGGGACCCAACGATATACTGCTGTTTGCTGCCAAGGGGGAACCCATGGTGTATGCCCTTACTAATACAGGGCTTATGAGTGGTCAGTATCTTTCTACACTAATATTATAAAGAGGTAAAGTTCGTATGTTTGGATGTAGGGGGTGATCTTATGAATTCTTCAGCGTCGATGAGTACCTACATGATAAGCGAGAACCGTAATATTTTGTTCCAGTTTGTAAATGATAATATGTTGACTTAATATTTTATTTTATACTAAATATTGATTTTTTTTTCTTTCTTTTTGTGTTTGCTTTTTCTTTTAAAATGTCACTTTGTTTTATTATTACTACTCATAGATTATTATATGACAATTAATATCTCTGGTATAATTATAAATTTTATGTCTGACATTTTATTTTTACAATTAGATGACATATTATTACGGACATTTTTATAACAATTTGTTTTTTTTATTTTTTTTACTTATATTTGACATTCTATTATTATTATTCATTATTCACAGAAAGTTAGATGATATGTTATTAATCTTTTTTACACAATTTAATTTTTGGACTGTTTTATTTTACAAAATTTCTTATGACTTCTTGATCCGATTCCGAAAATTAAGGCCCCGAGTGACGTACAAATTCACATAAACATGACATCTCGCCCGCAACACTGAGGAAACAACCATTAAAATTTCAGCGTGTTTGAATAAATAACTATGTTGTCTTCAGGATCGCAAACCAGCAAAGCGCTTCCAGTCTTGGACGTGACGAAGGTGGAACTATCGTCAGGCGACACAGTAGGGGGACCTATATTGGACATGTGCTGGGACCCAACTGGGAGGTACCTGGCCATTCTGTTCGAAGAGTCACACCTGGTCACCGTATTCTGTACCACGAGGTTGATGCTGCAGCTTAAGATTACGCCTTGGTGAGTTTTGGTTCATTTATTTAACGTCTTACAAAAGGAATTGAAAAAGCAAAATATTGAAAGGTTTACAAATATTATACTTCTGCATAACTGTAAGGCAGTTTTTTGGCAGATGTAGCTGCTTTAAACAATTCAAATAAAACTTGTGAAAAAGTTGAAACTTTGACCTCCAATATCTCTGGAACTAAAAGGGTCCCAGATATGGTTCAGAACAAAAAAAATATCGCAATGACGGGGAGAACAAGGTGCTGTTCGGCTTAGTTAAGAGTCTATTTATGATAGACAGTTCTCATAGCATGACGTGGGGTGGGCGACATGCCTTTGCTCATCACATTCTTTGACGACCCGAATGGCGCAGCGGTAGTGAGGCTGCCTTACGTTCTTACGGTCCCGTTTTCGAATCCCGGTAGGAGCAAATGTTTGTGTGATGAGCATGGACATTTGTTTCCGAGTCATGGATGTTTATATGTATCATAAGTATGTATATGCAAAAAAATAAAAGTATCTGTGTAGTATATCAACTATCTAATGTCCACGACACAAGCCTCGTTGCTTAGTGTGGCACTAGATGGCGCTGTGTGTAATTTCCAGCGGTATTTATTTATTCTGTTGTGCGTTCATTCACAAACATAAATATCTTACATTTACACATCATTCTAAAGTAATTTTCTCCTAAAATAGGTATTGATTGATTTTTTTTATTGTCACGAACATGTGTTCTCGCCCCCTATTAAATGAGATTTAAACATAACGGGCTAAATTATATCGGTATACTATTAGGAGTATTAGGTACACGTCTGTCTAACCCTTCGGGGATTACAGGTGTAATGATATATTATGGTTCAGTACATTAAAATATCGGCAATGATGAAATTAAACTAGGAAAAATACTTATTTGCTTTGAAGCTTAAACTGATTGACAAATGCTTGCACTGACTGGACGGGTCCACTCAAATCTTTTATTTATTTATTTATCATCAAACATCTACCCTTACAGCTAACCAATGCGGTAAATGTGACTTAATTAATACTTAACATAATTGTTCCTTATAAGTAACACCTATAACTAATAACAAACAAAGCATTCCTTGTGAATTCACTCAGAGAACAACAGAATAGGTCTGTCTCATTCGCTATGAGTTTGAGCGTGCATCTTTGTGGTTCTTTCTTCAAAAGACCATCTCAGACACTAATCTGCATAGTCCTCATGTGAGTTGAGCAAGATTATGTCTGGACTTCAAAAGAGACTATAATCTCTGAATTAGTTTCGGCTGTTTCTTCTCAGAGTAGTCAGGTACGAAACACCGGCCCCATCTAGTTAAAAAAAACCGGCCAAGTGCGAGTCGAACTCGCGCACGAAGGGTTCCGTACAATTATCAAAAAATCACGTTTGGTGTATGGGCGCCCCACTTAAATATTTATTTTATTATGTTTTTAGTAAAAAGCAGAACCTCTCTCGTGTGATCTGTGAAAATTTCAACTGTCTAGCTATCACGGTTCATGAGATACAGCCTGGTAACAGATGGACAGTGGAGTCTTAGGGCTGAATTCAGGAATTCAGGCCTAAGACTCCACTGTCCGTACGCGTCACGCTGATGTCGGTCGCCCGTACGAGTATACATTGTGTTCTATATATTTGCTACTGTTTTCGACCGACCGACCGTCAGCGTGACAGGAATTCAGGCCTTAGTAATACAGTCTCGTTTGTACCTTTTGAGTACGGAACCCTAAAAAAGTACTAAGTTTGTAAAAAGCTATTTGCATAATAAACATCATTTATCATTGAAAAACCATGTTTCAGTTGCTTGATATGCGGCATAGACGTGGAAGTTCCCTCGACCATCTGCTTCCAGCGCAACTTCACCGAGGGCGCCTGTCTCACCATCGCCTGGTCCAGCGGCAGAGTGCAGCATTTCCCCATCATCTACACCGATACGTATTGATTGCAAGTTTTTGACGCAAGTCTAATGCACCAAGCTAGGTTAGGGAGAGAAGCGTCAGGGTAACCCGACTTTTTTTTAGTGTTTTTTAATTCAAAGTCAGTTTGAGGTTGTATGTTTTTTCTAGGCCAGCTTCCACTAAAAAATGATAGATGGCGCTGTACTTGACTCAATGTAAAAATAAATGTTAGGTTATTTATATCAAGCAGAATATAATACTCCACTTGCGTTTCATAAGGTTTTATATAGGTACCATATTTCTTTTTAGATTTGATTATATACTCAGAATATTCAGATTA
The DNA here is from genome assembly GCA_963853795.1 of Xestia rhomboidea. Taxonomy (NCBI): domain Eukaryota; kingdom Metazoa; phylum Arthropoda; class Insecta; order Lepidoptera; family Noctuidae; genus Xestia; species Xestia rhomboidea. Next base: position 16,281,598 of record OY970775.1, read on the forward strand.
CTGACTAGCAAGCAAAAAAAGAACAAATAAAGCACCCACATACCGACATAAATACTAGCCACCATTTTATTTTAAAAGGCAATGGACGCCAGCATGCTCCAGACAGCCAAACAATTTTTTTTACACTGTATAGCGCCATCTATCGTTTTTTAGTGGAAGCTGGACTAGAAAAACCTCATTGATGTGCAACCGTAACAAATACACACAATAATACTTGTTAGAATCATCGATACAATTCTCTAAGTTTGTGATGGCTTCAAATGTTATAATTGCGTTGTGATATGAACTAAGGGAGTTTTGTTGATGATTCTGATTATATTTATGTAAATACATATTTTCTTACATTCGCAAATCAATCGATATTCAACAAAGTACCTAATCGTATCCACCTCGAACACTTTAACATATTATCCTTTACACTGGCACATTGGTACAGTCGTGGTCGATTCCACCTGTACAGTTAAAAAAAAATTCGTTTAAATCATGCGGAGGCGCCGAGCCACGCCCCCTTAAAGTTTAGGCCTATTAGGAAAGCGTCAAATTTTGCGCGCAAAATAACAATAACTCTTGTTTGGCAAGTCAACGGAGCGGGGCTAGAGAGCGTTTCTATATTGTAAGTGCAAGCAAAAATTAGCTTAGTGGTGATCAGGCGGGAGTGTCCTCGATAGTACATAGGTACCAATGTGCCAGTGCCAAGGACTAATCTAAGAAAAATATAAAATAAGCTAATTATAGAACTAAAAGACTAATTTGGTAAGGTTTATAAATAGAACAGGGCAATTAAGATTTGTATTGTCAAAAAACGTCTTTTTTAAATGTAATGTTAAGCTAATGAAATTATATTTTATACTCAAAAAAGTTGTTTTACTACACGCATTCCCATTGTTTGTCAAATCTTATATATTCATAAGGAACAGAAAAACGAAACCGGTGTAAACGGACCCTTCACGAAGCAGTAAACCAAGCGTTCCGTACATCAAACTAAGAAACCACTTTTTTTGAGGTAAAAAAAAATCACGTTTAATTGTAAAACTTTGTACCAACTTTTTTCCACTACGCAGTAGGTACTAGGTAATATAATAATACCCCTTGGTAAGACTGGTTGTCAGACTTTCGGGCCACTGACTACCTATACCGACTGTCAAAGGTCTATAACTGACAGAGCCGGGACCAACGGCTTAACGTGCTTTCCGAGGCACGAAGGAACTCGTTACCTGTGTATTGGGTGGTCAACATCCACGGACTAACCCAGGCAAGCGCGGCTTAACCTGGAGATCGACGTGAGCGGCTGTTATTATTTAGCCACGAGTTCCAATAAATCATTCTATAGCCCTATTGGCCTTGCTATAGCACCTGCACACTGCCACACACACACCCATACACGCACACACCCACACTCATACACACACGTACACTCACAAGAACTCAAACACACCATAACAGAAGCCCAACAAATGCAAACATTGTTTTATTTTTATTTTGCTACTTTGCATTAACCGATACCCAGTTAATGTTTACCCTGTTATAATATTTTAGCCACAACATACATGCGATGCTTTGTTTGTGGCTCACCGACTATTATGAAACACCTGTATTTTTACATCACTATCACTACATAGTATAAAACAAAGTCGCTTTCTCTGTCCCTATATCCCTATGTATGCTTAAATCTTTAAAACTACGCAACGGATTTTGATGCGGTTTTTAATAGATAGAGTGATTCAAGAGGAAGGTTTTAGTATATAATTTGCGGGCGGGCGAAGCCGCGGGCATCCAGCTAGTTGATTAATAAACTGATTTTGATTTTTGATTTATATAGTGATTTATGTAGGTACTCTACTTACACGAATAATGCAGAAATCGAGCTAAGCAAACACCAACTTTAAAAGAACAGTTACATAACTAAATAATATTATTTTAAGACGTCGTAAAAAAATATTTTTATTTAAAAAAAGTATTCTGTTGACACACTTAAAGCGCTGCCAGTTCCTTCAGTCGAACGTAAAGTAGTTCTAGTTACATTTACATGAATAAACTTCTTTTGGTAAATTGCGTCGGTCACACTTTTATCTGACCGAGGGATCATATCTCCCTGATTCAGAATCTGTTCACCAAAACGGGGTAAAGAATCCTCCAATTCGTCGTCCAAACTACGTTCTACTTTAACATAAACGTTTTTATAATGCTTCGGTAAATTAAATTTCTGAAGTGTATTATATCTTCTAGTCCCATTTGGTTTTTTCATATTTTTACCATTACATAGTACGAAAAAATCACATAGCTCTTTACCATTCAACACATGCCCGATATTGCTCTTTATAATCTTTTCTCCTAAAACTTTAAGGAAATCTTTTATAAGCAGCATGTTCGCTATCTTACTTTTCTTCTTATCTAACTTGAAGAGCTTTAATTGTTTAATGAATATTTTATTGCATTCTGAGGTTAAAATTTGATTGGTTTTATTTTTTTCAGTAACTTCTCTCTTCAACAAATCTGTGTAATTCCTATAGCTGCTGATCGCGGTGTTCCTCAAGGAGTTGTAAGTTATTTTCAAGAAATGTGTAAGTTCATTCGAACAAACTATGAAACTGTCACATTGATCGTTGTTTTCAGAAAAGATGGCCCTGAATTGAAGACCTGAGACGAAGCCTTCGTTTTTGGCGCCCTGATTTTGTTTACGGTCCAAGTAGCATTTTAATTTATATTTATTTAATAGTTGAGTCATAGATAACAGTAACTGTGGGATTATTTCGTCCCTTATTTCGCTTATGTTACTGTTTGTGTCGTGAAACTCGAGAATTTTGAGGTCGGACTTTTGCTTCAGCATCATTTCGATTTTGTTTGTCAGTTCTGGCATTGACTTACGTGTGTCTTTGATGAGATGAGTCAGAAGTGCTGTTGTATTTCTACTTTTCCACTGACATTGCTGTTCCGTCAGTAGAGCTAACATATCGTCAAACGTGCTTGTTATAAGCTCCTTCGTTGCATTGGCAGTATTTACTTCGTCCAGCAATTTCATTACATTTTGCTTTAACTGTTTGTAGTATTTGATATTTTTTTGGGATGTGTCGGTTAACTGTTTAGTTGGTCTGTACGCTGATTTGTTTTTAGCTCTCCTTTTATTTTGGTGCACGTGTTCCATTATGACAGTTTCTTCGCTTTCTTCTGTATTAAAGTTATTTCTTCTTTTAATTTTTAATTTGTAATCGTTATCTTGAAGCATCGGTTTCAGTTCTTTTACTTTTAGTTTGATTGCCTTTTCAATCTCAGGAACTAATACAATATCTTCGTTAGTCGCCGTCCTCCGCGTGACATCGATTAGATGATTACTTTCCGTCTTGGATTTTATGATTTTCTCTAGAAGATTTGTTACTATGCGTGCATCTGACAGCCTTCCGTTGATTTTGTCTGACCTGATTAACACTATCAATAACGTCCATAACAAAAGGGGAACTGTAAACAAAACAAGGTGTATGACTTTAGATAGACCTCGCCAGTGTTTTATCTACCTTATGGCTTCTCTCGATACAAACACTATATTTATACTCCTTGTCTGCCGCCAGTTCGCTGCTTCTGTACAATATGTTTAAAAAAAATCTGTCTGATCCGTAAAGGTTTTACATATCAAGTATCGAGATACTAAATTAATCTTTTACACATAATTCGAAGTAACTTCAATTACATCTGTATGAATCATCGACAGGTGTGTTAGATTATGTCTTAGAGCCTGTCGTTTTACGACATGGCGGTTTCCTCACGATGAAATCCTTGACCGTAATGAATGAAATTTGAATATAAAATAAGCTAGGCACTTACAATGTTTGATCTGCAAGCCAATTAACATATTGACAAATCGCTTATGTAGGTAGGTACGTGATTACATCTGGAACTGTCGATCATGAATTGAAACCATTGGAACGCTTTATTTAACGATATTCATAAACTTGCCGTAGTTTTATGTGAATTGAATATTTAAGTGCAAAGTTTGTGCGCACTGCGCAGAACCATTTTATGGTTTATTTTTACGACTACAATATTATAATATTTCTGATTATTCAATTCAATTTTATTCAGGAACAATTCACATTGTGTTTGAAATCAATATCTACAAAAAAAAAATCACGTTCATTAAAATTATAAAACTAACACATTCAACAACATTATTCCTGATGCAATTTTTGGAATGGTTTTATTCATCAAGTTAGATGGTTTTTAAGAAAATTATGCAATCGGATAACAACTCGAGTTCAGAAAAACGGTGCATAATAAATTTTCATTTTGCTCTTAGATAAATAATTTCACGGGCAAATTTGCAAGTTACGGCTAAAAGTTGACACCTCAGAGGGACCTCGATATGTTTGAATTTAAATAAACGAATCAATTCCTCGGCTTACGCGCTCCACAAACTTGCACCCATTATGAGCACTGATGCGCTTCTTACTACGGCTACCCCATGGTATTGGCGCGGTGAATAGACGACGTTTATGCATTTGTGGGGGTGAAACAGATGAAGACGGGGATGAGTACTCCTGCCTTCCGCGGGGTGCACCGCATGAATCTCACCGATGCTCGACGTCCATTATGTACTATCGAGGACACTCCCGCCTGATCACCACTAAGCTAATTTTTGCTTGCACTTACACAACATAGAAACGTTCTCCAGCCCCGCCCCGTTGACTTTGTATAGAAATAATGAATGAAAAGATACCAATCGGCCGAGCGCACAGACGACGCACGCCAAACGAGAGTCATTGTTATTTTGCGCGCAAAAGTTGACGCTTTCCTGATAGGCCTAAACTTTAAGGGGGCATGGCTCGGCGCCTCCGCATGATTTAAGCGAAAAAAAATTTAACTGATCAGGCGGAAAAGACCACGACTGTACTTAAAGAAGCGTAAGTAATTTCATTTATCAAGTCAAATGTACGATTGGCCCAGCGCGCCGCTATCCGACTTCGCAACCCGACTGCCTGTAGACCACCAGTTTATAAGAATACACCGTGTGGACAGACGAAAGCGTGGAGACACGAATGAAAGCAGGTGAACGAACAGGAAGCATACATAAAAATTAAACAATCTAATTCTAATTTAACTTTATGATTTTGACGTATTTACGCATAGGTACGGAGCGAAATCGAAAGATATAAATTGTGGAAAGAAGAATTACTCGAGTCACAATATTCTTCTTAGTCTTCTACTACTACAAGGGACGTTTTCTTTGCTGTCGTCTCATGACGTGACTACTATCGACGATTCTTTTTCTCGCACTGGCATTCCCTGCGCTCGCCAAGAATTGACTATTTCAGGCAAAAGCCAGCCCGTGAAAAATGACACCAGCTTTTCCTTCATCTTTTTTTCCATAAATCGTCATCTATTCTTTTCAGTAGAAGTTTAGTTTTAAACCTTGAAAGCAGAAAAAAATAAAGTTCATAGGGTTTTCTGGTGGGGGCTTATCTGAGAGCCCTGGTAGGGGCTCGTCTGGGAGTTGTTGCCTTAAGTTATCTTCTGGTATCATTCCATTATTTGGTTTCGCAGTATCAGTAAGCGAAGTACCTTGGTACAAGGTACTGGTAAGGTTGCTTTGTAAGTTTGGTTCATGGTAGGTACTTCCTCCTGCCTCGTCTGTGATCCCTGATGGAGGTTCGTCTGGAGGCCCTGGTATTCGCTTGGCCACCTTTGCCACTTGGTGGTACCTTCGGGGGGGGGCTCGTTTGGGTACCTTGGTGGCGGCTCGTCTGGAGGCCGTGATGGTCGCTTGGCCACCTTGGCCACTTGGTGTTTGGTGCCTTCCTTGATGGAAGCTTGTTTGGCTACCTTGGTGGGTACAAGTGTAACGGCAGTGGAATCATTTTTATTTTATTGTTTTCGTTCCTGCTTTGTCGGTATTCTAAGTCAGGGAATACTTTGAGTTCCGCCACCACTGTGTACCAGATTTAGTTGTGAGCCGGTTATATGGTGTGTACTAGATAGAGTGATATTTTCTGTTTTTTTTTTCTTCCTTACTTTCGGTGACTGCCATTTAGGGGGCTCTTTAGAGGGCCTCGTAAGGTCCTTAATAATGGTTTCGTTGTAGGTGGCCACCAGTTAGCGGGGGTCCTTGGTGGGCGCTTGTCGTCCTGGTGCCTTAGTTTGAGCTTGACTTTGTTTGTTTTTTTCTATATTGTCTGGGCGTTTCGGTGAATGCAATTAAGGGGGGCCTTGGTGGGTGCTCTTCGTCCTGGTGCCTTGGTGTGAGGTCGACTGAGTAATATTTTTGCCAGTTAGGGGTTGAGGTTTTTGGTGGGTAGTCCTTGTCCAGGTGCCTTGGTGTGGTCTCGACTGTGTAATATTTTCGCCAGTTAGGAGTAGGGGGCCTTGGTGGGTGCTCCTCGTCTTGGTGCCTTGGTATGAGCTCGACTGAGTAATATTTTCGCCAGTTAGGAGTAGGGGGCCTTGGCGGGTGGTCCTCGTCTTGGTGCCTTGGTATGAGCTCGACTGAGTAATATTTGCGCCAGTTAGGAGTAGGGGGCCTTGGCGGGTGCTCCTTGTCTTGGTGCCTTGGTATGAGCTCGACTGAGTAATATTTGCGCCAGTTAGGAGTAGGAGGCCTTGGTGGGTGCTCCTCGTCTTGGTGCCGTGGTATGAGCTCGACTGAGTAATATTTTCGCCAGTTAGGAGTAGGGGGCCTTGGCGGGTGCTCCTCGTCTTGGTGCCTTGGTATGAGCTCGACTGAGTAATATTTGCGCCAGTTAGGAGTAGGAGGCCTTGGTGGGTGCTCCTCGTCTTGGTGCCGTGGTATGAGCTCGACTGAGTAATATTTTCGCCAGTTAGGAGTAGGGGGCCTTGGCGGGTGCTCCTCGTCTTTGTGCCTTGGTATGAGCTCGACTGAGTAATATTTGCGCCAGTTAGGAGTAGGGGGCCTTGGTGGGTGCTCCTCGTCTTGGTGCCTTGGTATGAGCTCGACTGAGTAATATTTGCGCCAGTTAGGAGTAGATGGCCTTGGTGGGTGCTCCTCGTCCTGGTGCCTTGGTGTGAGCTCGACTGAGTAATATTTTCGCCAGTTAGGAGTAGGGGGCCTTGTTGGGTGCTCCTCGTCCAAGTTCCTTGGTGTGAGCTCAACTGTGTTATTTTTTCCATTTTTTTCTAAATTGTCTGGGCGTTTCGGTGACTGCCATTTAAGGGGTGTGTTTGCGGGTCTCGAAAGATCCATCGCCGTAAGTTTTCATCACGCTTCATTCCATTATTCGGTTTCGATGTAGTAGTTAGCGCAGGGTATGTTATTGATTTATGCGGCTGCGTGCGATTTTCCCTTGGATTATTGCCAGTGTATGACAACAATCTTTTATTCGTTTCGATCAGTGACACTTCTTTGAAATGTTTATAAAATGTTTTTTCGGAAATCGCAGTAACAGCTGACCCACTATCAATTTGAAACACTCGCCATCAACAACACTCTCGCTCACTACGTAATTAACTTTTTTACACATACGGCGCAAGTGGCCCTTTACGTTGCACTTTTTGCACTTGTAGTTCGCGAATCGGCACTGCACTGATGTGTGGTTTTTATAACCACATACCGAACACGACTGGACACTGACACTCGCTTTACCATTTCTTCCCATTTGAAATAGTTGATCGCCGTGATCCGGCCCGCCCGCGCCGCCAGTCGCGGCCGGCGCCGACGCCGCTGCGCCGCTGCGCGCGCACCTGACGCTCTCCGCCAATTCGACCGCCTTTACTAATGTCATCGAATCGGGATCTCGAGCAAATAATTTTTCTCGTTCAACTCCCGGCAGCATGCCCATCACAAAACGGTCCCGTAACGCTTCCTCTACGTTGAGAAACTTGCAATGCGCTGTCAACCCGCGCAGTCGGGCAGCCCATTTTTGATAAGTTTCCCCTTCCATTTGTACAGCAGAAAAAAACTTATAACGCTCACTGAATCCGCATATCTTTGGCGTGAAGTGGTTGTCCAAAAGCACCAAAACGTCTTCGAATGGCACCGACTGCAACTCCTTAGGCCGCGCGAGGTCCGCGGCCAGCTTGTAGGTCGGCTCGCTGAGTGCACTAAGCAAAATGGCGCGCCGCTTTACCCCCGCGGCGTCGCTGGTTTCGCTGATATCATTCGCAATGAACCATTGCAACAATCGACCCTTGTATTCTTGCCACGTTTGCGAATTATGATCGAAACTCGATAAAACTCCGAACAGAGACATTATTCACAACTTTTTTTTTTTTTTTACCTACTAACAAAAAATAAAAACGCGGGACCTTTGTTCGTCGCCACTGTTAGGTATGTAAGACAAGTGAAACGCAAGGGAGTCGTTTACGCACTGATGCTTTATTGCACAAATATTAGGAAGTGGGCGGGGCCTACATAATGCCAACATAACTTAAAGCTGCGTTCATAAATACCCAACAGCTCTAATGTTTCTGAAGCACTTAAAGGCAGATTTACTAGAAGAAAACGATCAAAACGAGGGGTCTTATAAGTTTGTGTGTATCTGTGTGTAAAAAAAATATAAGTTTTTTTGTTGTTTCATCAGACACAACACCCGCCTGGTCGGAGAATCCTCCCATTTCTATGGAGTATTGAGGAACTTTACACACTTCTTTATACTTCTGTAACATCTTGTTTCTGTCCTACAGATGTGTTGACGACCAGAATTGCGCAGCGAATTCGAATCCCGGTAGCAAATGTTTGTGTGATGAGCATTGACATTTCCGAGTCATGGATGTTTATATGTACAATTAGTATGTATTTACAAACAAAAGTATCTATGTAGTACCTATATCAACTATCTGGTGTCCACGACACAAGTCTCGCTGCTTAGTGTGGCACTAGATGGCGCTGTGTGTAATGTCCAGCGATATTTATTACAGCTGTAGTCCCATGACTGAGAAAAATGGGGGATGAGGATTTCAACCCTTTTAACTTTCTACCCTTTCTTACATTAAATGAAAAAAAAACTTTGTAGAAATAAAGTGAAAAGAACACGTTGTTTTACGAGTAGGTATATGCCATGATAGTAGGTACCTAATTCTAAAACCAGTTCCTAACTAATGTTGAACAAACGAATAGATTGAATTGGTTCTTACTTATTTATAACATTTTCAATATTCAATAAAACAATGTGATGCAAAGCACTACATTATTATAGATAAGGAATGAAATAACAATATGCTTCTAGCATTATTCAATGCATACTGTAGCTCGACTCAATTCCCCTGTACCGCGTATGCTTACGAAGCTCAACGCGCTCGTGAAGACCAACCCTGGATGGGGCTTGTTTACTGATGAATGGAAGACGATAATGGTAGAGTATTTGTGGTTCTGTCAGAAGACCGAGTAAAGGCTTATACTGTACTAAATATAATAAATAAATCATTCATTTTATAGCGATTAAACTATACAAAGCTCCAAAAATACACTTTTATAATCATTTCTGAAAAGAACAATAGGATAAATGACAAAAAAATCTAATTAGTCATATAGATTTCCAGAAAATATTGGACACTTATTTTTTCACTTACACAAAAAACGAGAATGATACATTGCGTGCAAAACTCGTGTGACGTCACATTTGAGTACTTTTTTTACTCAAATGTGACGTCACAAGCCCCCACATCTTTGACACGTGTTATTTTCGTCAATTTTTATTAATTTGCTAAAACAAAAAAACACGTACCTATCCAATATTTTTCGATAATCTAACCGGCGGACTAAACAGAATCATATTTTTTTTTAGTCAGTCATCATCCCTATTAAAACAATTAAACATCTCGTTTGCTGCCTTGAAATACTTTGGTGTTATAGATAATTATCTTAGAATCTAATAAATAAAAATCAAGCATACCTACAGACCTAGCCTACATACCTACGCACATAACTCACACTCGTATTACAAGTATATTAGCTGGGTAGGCAGTCCCCAGTGGCGGTCGTGTTTCTCAGAGATCCAACATAAATCATCGACGTTGACTACCAGAATTGAACACAGAACCATATAGCATCAATAGGCGAGACGACAAAAAAAAAACTAATGAGTCCGTCACTTAGATTATCAAAAAATATTTGACCCGTGTTTTTTTCTTTTGTTACGTAAACTAAAATTGACGAAGATACGGCGCTTTTAAAATTCTCAATACGTCACGCCATGGTATAATTTTTAGCTAGTTCTGACGTCACGAGCCCCCACTCCCGAGTTTTGATGCGTTTTATCTTTGTCAATATTCATTGATTTACAAAAACAAAAAATACGTGTCCTTAATTTCCAATGCTCTAACTGACGGACTAAATAGATTTGCAATTTTTTGATACTGTCGTCATGCCTATTATATGAATGAGATACGCCCATATGTACTGCCTCGTTGGTAAAGTGGTCGCAAACGCTAGGTAGGTACTGCTAAGTATGAAGTCATCTATACATATAATAAAGTCGGTTAAAAAAGGGGAAGTAGGATATCTTCATACAAACGCCCCACGCGCGGCTAATATGTGTGAGCCATAGTATCTTTGCATCGCCGCACGCGCACTCACGACCCGTTTCTAGTGCGCCAGCTGAGAAACGGGTCGAGATTTTGTTTGAGTGTGTAATAATTAGGTATAATATATAAACAAAAAGTATATACGTAGTATATCAACTATCTGGTGTCCACAACACAAGCCTCGCTGCTTAGTGTGGCACTAGATGGCGCTGTGTGTAATGTCTAGCGATATTTATTTATTTATATGTATTGGTGCTCATAACATTACCTAAAGCATATGCCCTAACAATGCCAAAATCATTCGCAAAACAAAACGTTGTGAAACTCTCGCCAGTGAATTTCCACCCGCTGAAAATACCGTTAAATTGAAAAATGGCGAAACTAATCTGGCGTTCTCGACATAGGCAATACCGGACAACTCAGATTCTAATTAAAAATACTCGTTGTAACTTGATTAATTTTTCTATCTGTTCGCTCATCTACGCATGCTTGACTATCTTCAAAAGAATAGTTTCTAACATTTTGGGATCTTTACAAGGATTTTACTGTTTGCTATGTTAAAACTTAACCGTTACTGCTAAAGTTTTGTCGAGAGGAAGAAATGGGTTTTTTTAGTAAGTGTACTGTTTGATCTTTTTACCTTGAAAGACTATATAGGTATAGATCCCGCCCCTGCTTCGTGCAGTTTCAACGACTCTTCAATATCAATAAAAGTTTAATGTTTATTTAATTAGGTCATTCTACCGAATGGATATACTGGTTGCTTCTTTGTCATATTATATTTTATCACGTTAATTATTTTGATAAACATACTATCGTTTACGTCTAAGTAGGTACATATTTTTTAGAGACACTTCAATGGTTTGAATGACCAAATTAGATATTTGAAATGATGGTGAAAATCGCGTTTAAAATCCTTTGCTTAGTGCAGAATCCCTTCGAGATCACATATGGACAGATACGAAAAATGCCTCATATTTAAAGTAAATATAGCTACAGACAATTCTGTCTTTTTACAGACTATAGGAACCGTTTATATCTATACCAGAGACGCTTCTATATGCGTGGTTCAGTTGATATCGGCAGAATTAAAAAAAAATGTTTCGGTTTATTTATTTATTTGGTACGCCAACTGCACTACTTATTAAGAATTAATAGGAAACAATAAAAGTAGATGTAACTATATGATGTGATATACTAATAAACTTAAGCTTAAGAGCTTTAAGGTTCCGTCGTTCGACTAGTCCACACTTATCCCGGGCAGCGAGTGCACGTACCCTTGAAGTGGTTCATCTACTTACTGATAATTTGGTGGTTTTATTCTAAACCCTAACTAGTGTTCCTAGTGAACACCACATTGTATGCCTATTAAAAGGTATACGCAGCATTCACTATAGTTACAACAACATAAAGTTCTCAAATCTGCTGGGCAAAGGTCTCCCCTATAACCTTCCACTCCTGTCTCCATACGGCTTTCTTCGCTCAATCTGTCATAATCGCCACCAAGTCGTCACGCTAGCTTTTTTCAGGCCTAGGTTATGTTAAGAAAATAATGACCTTTTCAGTTTCAGGGAGCATATTCTTCGCAATGACGTCAATTTTTAGCCTAACATGTTGTTACGAGCTACCTTTCGTGTTCGGTATGCCTATGGCAGTCTGGTTTGATAGCTTGACCAGCCTTGCTACCGGAGTGCTCAATGATGGAAACCCACGCGCTTTATCGGATACTGGATCAGCTCTAAAAGATCAATCGTTAACAGACAAAATTTGGAAGGTAATAATAAATGCAACAGCATGTATCAGAAAACCGTAGCCTTATTTATTGAATACTATAGACACGAGAATAGGGTAAACCATCAAACTAAACAACTCTCTCCACGAGACCATGGTGATCGCGAAAAAAAAGCTGTGCGATTAACGCTTGTGCGACAAAACTGTACTGCGACTCACCATAGTTTGACTGCACGCTAGTGCGAAGCAACGAAGCATTCTGCTCCCATGTGTAACTTGTGTTGCATAATATAAGTAGTTCGAGTACAGAATGCTTCGTTAACTGCTTGTAAAGGGTCCTTTTATACTCTGTATAGACAGCAGTGTCGCATAAGCGAGTTGGACTTGGGTAGTGTAGAACTACTGGCGCACAGGTAGCACAGCTATAGTTTGTCGCACTAGCGTGATGTCGATCTTCAGTTTGTCGCACTAGCGTGCATTGTGAGTCGCAGTACTCGCAGTACAGTTTTGTCGCGCAAGCGTTAAGGCGACTACAGGAGCTAAATTAGCAATTCCAATTGTGGTGGTTCAAACTTCGTTTGAAATACCGTTAGAATAAAGTTCTAATCAGCTTGCACTACAAAGTGGTTGTTACGTCAGTCACTGCGGGCCGAATAGTGCGAAATGAGTGGTTTTTTGCGATTTACAAAAAATCTATTGATGGGACTAAAAAAATAAAACACTACCATGCTAATATGTTGCGTGTAGAATTATTTGCCAAAAAATCAGAATGATCACATGTATTTGAGTATGGTTTTTACACGTTAAAATATTTTTTTACAGATAAGTTCGTGATTTTTCTTTATCGAGTAAAATTAGTTGTATTATGTTTTTAAAACACTATCATACTTACTAGCATATATCCTGAAGAATATCATATATTTTTCTGGTTTTGTTTATAGCACTGAATCATATGCTTTTTTGCATTATCAAACTCGCGTTTAGCTCCTGTAGTCCCCTTAATGTGAATGAAATTTACTCTGTGAATGTTGAAATTTTGGACTTCGCTTATTTATTATTGATTCCTTTCTTTTACACACTTTGACATTGGATGATTTGACATGAATACTTATTTCAGTATTTTATTATTTTTACTTTATTTTTTATTATTTTATGTGACATTTACTGATTTGACAGGAATACTTATTTTGTTAAGTATTTTCCTTTTTTTATTATTATTGTGACATTTATTGATGTTTGTTTTATTATTGACATTTATTTTGTAAATTATTATTAATTTTATTTAATTATTGTGAATGTGAGGACAATGTGGGTCACATATATATATTTTTTTTATCCCCACGACTATCTGGCAGTTTGAGTACTTAAGCGACCTACCCAAATGTCCCTTCTTTGGTATTGTTCGTCGTTTCGTTGAGCTCCTTGAGTTATAAGTCGAGCTACACGATAACTGACAAATGCTTGCACTGACTGGAGAAGTCCACTCAAATCTGTGTGGTTCTTTCTTCAAAAGACCATCTCAGACACTAATCTGCATAGTGCTCATGTGAATTGAGCAAGATTATGTCTGGACTTCAAAAGAGACTATGACCTCTGAGTTTGTTTCGGCTGTTTCTTCTCAGAGTGGTCAGGTACGAAACACTGGCCCCATCTAGTTTTAAAAAAAAAAAGACGTGTAAAAGTGTTTGCTGTAAAAACCTACTTGCAAAAATAAATATCATTTCATCATTTCATTTCATTAATCGCACATCAATTTTTCGACCTGACGTAGATGGTCGTGAAGTGGCCGAGAAGGTATTACATTTTTGTGTGAGACAGTTGATTATGATAATGCTGTAGACTCGTAGAGTGTAGACCATCATACGTAAATCAATTAAAATAATCTGCTGTCGATTTAAATTTAGTAATTTTGTATTAGAGCAGATTTTTTAGAAATTGTCTGTCTTAAAAGAAGTTATCTATTTTTCGTAATGTAATGACACTAAGTTTTGTTTCTAGTCGATATTATGGTGAAAGCGTCAGGCTAGCCCGCGAAATTCAAATTTCCTTACGTTTTTTGCAATTTGCAGACCAGTGCTAGGTTGTATGTTGATTAAAATATTGTTCGCGACTGTAAGACGTATGTAGTTACAGAATTATAATCATCATAATCAATACAACCCTCCGAGTTCATAAAGGTCGAGGAATGATTCGTTCCTCGACTTTTATGAACTATTTTAATCAACATACAACCTAGCACTGGCCTGCAAATTGCAAAAAACGTAAGAAAATTTGAATTTCGCGGGCTACCCTGGAGCATCCACCTTAATATAATTATAGATGAGAACCTAGGTGCGCAACGACAGCTTTTCTGGACCCACTTTTATCATTCGTCTCTCTTCCACTCCAGCCAACACCAATACATTTATTCATTCATTCTACATAAACTTTATTAAATGATTGTCAGGTGAGTATGAACATCTTTGGCTACGTGGCAGCTACGCTAGAGTCACTATCCAGACGAATGACTTTTATGAGACCGAACGTGGAGATGGCCCCAGGCTCCTTCAAGCCAGAAATATTGAAGTACCCAGAGAACTATTTCGTGAACCGTCTCAAAACGCTGTTGAAAATCAAGAAGAAGCAAGAAGAAATGAACAAGCCCCTTAATAAGCCAGAATAAAAATGAGGCTACTGAAAATGTTTTTGAAATATTTAGCGGTTTTATTTTTATACAGGTAACTATCTGACCAATCCTCAATTCCTCATCCATCAAGACGCGCAAATTACACGCGGAACTTTATCTAAGGCCATCTTAAATGCCGGAGACAATGCTGAAATATCTTTTTATTGCACGACTGCCCAAAAAAAGGAGTGTTATGTTTCAGGGTTCATGTATTATGTATGTAGGTATGTACCTATGTATGTATGTTTGTGAGTTTCTTTATTCCACCACAACTTCTAAACGCCTAAACCGATTTCGATGTACGTGGTATCGTTAGAATCCTTGTATTACCCCGGGTAACATGGCTAGTGAAAAAATTGGATAAGTACTGCAATATGGGTATCAAATTAAGGGGATAATCATGAGGATTTTAAAATGGTATTTCATGACGATATTTTTATTTAAAAAAAAATGAGTTATTTATTATCTATACAAGATACGCGCGGATGACTAGGTAGGTTTGTGAACTTACAAGTGATAAATGTACCCCAAAATAAGTAAAATGCGAAATTCTCCATCTTATTATAATCGTAACTAATAAGTGTAAAATAAAAGAAAATAAAAAAATTCCGACAGCGTAAAAAATAACCTAAATAAAAACTGAAAAGAAAAAAAAACAAGAACAAATAATAAATTCTAATACGGAACACATTTCAACAGTCGGGACCCATTAAATAATCGAGACTAAAATCATTATAAATCCAATATGTGTTCCGACTGTTGCAGTCAATATGTTCCGTATTTGAATTTATTATTTGTTCTTGTTTTTTTCTTTTCAGTTTTTATTTAAAGTATTTTTTTACGCACTCTTATTTACAATGTCCTCGAAAACGGGTCCTTATCGCACTACGATTAGGTTCAACATGCCATGTATTTCACACACGTGGATTGTTTCCATTTTCCATCACCGCGTGCTGTGCCGCGTGCAGAAAGGAGCCAATTTCGCACGCGGCACAGCACGCGGGTGTTGGAAATTGCCACAGATAAAACTATACATTTACTTAGTACAAATTGGTGCAATGCCTATAGTCGGCGGTGATTGTTTTTTTTACGTTATTTTATTTTATTTCTTCAAAAGTGTATTGAAAAACGTCGTTTGATACACGTGGACATTTGTTATTGCAGTTCTCGGCTCAAAAACACCCTCGCCCACGGCTCGGGAGTTAATACCGCCTCGGATGCAATAACAAACTTTCTCCACTTGCATCAAAATGTACTATTTACGGCATGCGTTGCAATGCACTTTTTCCTACCTACTCCCTACATTTCGCTAGTCCATGACCGCACATTGTATACTGAAATATCCTTACGTTATAACTAAATATAATTCTGTAAGCCAGTACACTTAAAACTTTAGTAGTGTCTCACTTTCAGGTCAAGGAAACTGTTTCTATGTGAGAAGCGCTCAGCCTAATGGCGCCCGGGGGACCTAACAGTAGAAGTTGTATTAAATTCTAACACATTCCATTAGTTCGTATTCTTGCAGTACAAGTGTGATGAACGATCTACCTATGACAGCCGGGACCAACTGCTTAACATGCTTTCCGAGGTTACGGAGTAAACTCAGTATGTAATTAATGGGTGGTCCCATCCACATACCAACCTAAGGAAGCGCGGCTTAACCTGAAGATTGATCCGAGCGGCTGTATTATTAAGCCACGATCTCTTCCATCAGAGAATGAGCATCAATTTCATTTATTGGTGTGATTTTTGGTACATTTTACATGAGATCTTAATAATAAATAATTAGTTCCTCAAACATCTACTTAGGAATAAAAGAAGCATCAGTGTAGTATATCAATCTATCTATCTAGTAGTAAATGAGCTCATTACAGAGCTCAACGCTAGCAGTCTGTACTCGGTGGGTTATGCAGATGACATAGCAATTCTAATCACGGGGAAATTTGAAAGCGTCTTATGTGACCTCATGAGGAAAGCCTTCAAAATAATCGAGAATTGGTGCACAAAACACGAACTATCGGTTAACCCCACCAAAACCGAACTAATAATGTTTACAAGCAAAAGAGTCCTTGGACCACACAAACTCCCTAAACTTTTCAACACCGAACTAACACTCAAAGAAGAAGTCAAGTACTTAGGGGTGATTCTTGATAGCAAATTGCTCTGGAATAGGCATCTTGACTACAAACTCAACAAAAGCACAATCGCACTGTACCAATGCATAAAAATGTTAGGAAAAACGTGGGGGCTGTCTCCAAAGATCACGCTATGGCTTTACACAGCGGTGATCAGACCAATGCTGACTTATGGCGCCTGGGTTTGGTGGACGAGAACTGAACTCTCGACCACAACCTCTAGGCTTCAGCGGTTCCAAAGGCTAGCCTGTTCCGCCATCACGGGCTGTATGAGAACAACCCCAACTGCGGCAATGGAGATAGCCCTACAAGTAACTCCCCTTGAATTGTACATACAGCAGGAGGCAGCATTAGCAGCTATCAGGCTTATGCACTTAGGCATATGGGGCAAGAACCACACCAGTCCCCACGCAGGCATCCTGGACCGGGTTATTGAGTATCAACCTCTTATCGCTGCCCCGTGTGATAGGACACCTAATAAACCTATGTTCAACAAAAGATATAGCATACAAACAACAGAGGAATTAAGGGATCAGTCAGGAGCCAATGAAGTACGCATCTACACAGATGGCTCTAAAACTGAAAACGGCTCAGGGGCTGGCGTACACTCCCTTGACCTCAATTTTAACTTTCACTTACCACTAGGCGAACATAGTTCGATATTCCAATGCGAGTGCGTCGCCCTAACACAAGCTGCGACAGCCGTACAGCGTCTAGGGGTTAGCAACTACGCAATCAGATTCGTATCCGATAGCCTAGCTGTGCTTAAAGCCCTAGAAAACAAACAAACTAACAGTTCATTAATATTTGAATGTCACCTCGCCCTTTTTTTTTTTTTTTTTTTTTTTTTCGGATGGGAAATCATCAAATGACTTCTCCCGCTCTGGGCTGAGCAGGAGGGAGTGTCAGACTTTTACTGACTAAAACCCATCCATGTTCCTTCATCGCCCTTTGTGTTCCGGGGCCACGGTATCTCTTTCGAATAGTCCCGCAGCCCCGGCAGGCTTCGGTCCTTGCGGACCCCTTCACTATTGCTGACTCTCTTTGAGGCGCGCGTGGAACACGAACGCGCCGTCGACACGGCCTGTCGTCATGAGACGAACGGACGGCGAGCTAGACCATGTCACCTCGCCCTGGAGAGTATATCGCTGTCTAACAGAATTACCCTCCAGTTGATCAGAGGACACAGTGGATCCCTAGGCAATGACGCCGCAGACGAACTTGCTAAGAGAGGTTCCGAGATGGCAGTGCTAGGCCCGTACCCACTCCTTCCCTTACCTTTCTCACAATTCCGTACATGGATCCGCCAGAGATCAACTGAACTCCATAACAACAAATGGTCACGGTCCACAGACTGCAGGCAGTCAAAAATGGCGATGCCAAGTCTTCATCCGCGATTAACAAAACGACTGCTCAGCCTGAGTAGAAATAACCTCAGAATAATAATAGGGACAATAACGGGCCATTGTCCCATAAACAAACATCTCTTCAACTTAGGCGCCACGGACAGCCCACTCTGCAGGGGCTGCTTTGACGCCGAAGAATCAGCTGCCCACGTCATCCTGGAATGCGAGGCAGTGGCTATACCCAACGCAAACAAATCCTCGGAACGGTGAGGTCGCTCGGCGAAGCCTGTGAAGCTCCCAGGAAACTTCTGTGCTTCTGGGTGGAGCTATTAGGCTGGCTAACTTAGCCAGGACACCTACGCACAACGGACCGATTAAGAGTCTAAGTGCGGAAAATGGAGTCCCTACTCTACTCTACTACTCTACTGTAGTATATCAACTATCTGGTGTCCACGACACAAGCCTCGTTGCATATGTTAATGTCCAACGATATTTATTTATTTATATGTATAATCTACTACAACAAAATGTAATGTAATTAAATGAAGTATCTACTTACTAAGGTACTGCTATATTTCCAAGAAACTGCAAGCTTTTCGAGCTAATCCTCAAACATAGGACAGAGTACAAAGACTCTGCTAACACACCAACCGCTTTGAAAGGATTAAGCTCAAACATACGGTTGCTTACTTACTTACTTGGTTTATGTTTTCATTTTAGCTGAAAAGAAACTTTATTTCGTGCGACGTTCGAACACTTTCTTATGGAATTGGAGAATTTTCGTTAACACGCACCTTTCTTTGTCAAGAAGGTAGCTTTTGAAAACCATTTTTTTTAAATGGTTTAGCGAAATTGTCCTAAATATGTACTAGCGAGTTTATACATAAAGGGTGTAAAAAAACCTCTTAACGAAGCCGAAAGGCACTTGTTCTCCTCGTCATTGCGATATTTTTTTTGTTTTACACCATACCTGGGAACCTTCTAGTTACGGAGATATTCGGGCTCATAGTTCCAACTTTTTCCTTTAAACACCTCCACGACCCCCGCACTATTCAATCGATCCATCAGCACAATGTTTTGAGTGCGTTACATTGAGTTCTACCACAAAACATAATTTTTCACCTCAAAAAAAAAGTTTTATCCCAGCAATATTTTTTACGTAAAGTTAGTTTGATGTACAGAATGCTTGGTTGCGTCTGCGAGAAATTATTATAAAAATACAAATTTCCAAGTTTTTTCAACATTTTTCATTGTAGTTCCGCTCCTATTGGTCGTTCGGTCTTCGAGACCGCCCATTGTGTCCCTATTAATAATCTATTTATTGTATACCTATAATTTGTATAGTCTACATAATAAGGAGTATTCTATATCTATTCCAGGCTTGGTTATTACAATCAGTCCATAACTCCATCAAGCAACAATGTCAAACGTAAACGTAATACATTGTAAATAATCGAAACTCATTAATTCACAACCTTACGAGATGTAGATAATACTAGAAGATGTTGACTACCTACTATACCCCCTTCCCATACCCCTTAGTTAGACTGGTTGTCAGACTTTCGGGCCACTTCTTGTAACGACTGGCAAAGATCTACAAAATGACAACCGGCACTAACAGCTTAACGTGCTTTCCGAGGCACGGAGGAAACTCGGTATGTAACGGGTTCATGACCCATTCACGGCCCAAACTGGACAAGCTCTTTTAAATCAGAATATTGTTATAAAACCTTGGTTACGTCATTCCTTGTTCACAGTTCGGGATTTATTTTATTACATATTTATTGGCTAAATATATCGCCTATAAAAACATCGAAACATGTTACTATTCAATGCCCTTGATCTGTCCACGAAGTAGACACAATAGTTAATCAATTGTGTCTCGAACAAATCGATCCGTTGACAGATCATGATTTTGATCTAAGTTATTGATTTAAATCGTTTTTTTTCTAAGTATGTGCAGATTAGACATGGAACTTTAACCGACTGGCGAAATGTGGATACAATGTTAAGATAATCTCTGCCTTAACTTCTGGAAAAACTGGCGTGATCTATGTTATGTTTGTGTATTTGCGACACACAAAGGCGGAAAAATATGCACATTTAATTTCACATCCGTGTACTACTACCGAGTGCGCCGGGAGTCGACCACTTTTCAACCTTATTACTTACGGCATAAGGAGCTCGTGGCTAAGTAATAACAGCCGCTCGGCTCGATCTTTACTTTAAGCCGTGCTCACCTAGGTTGATTGAGTTTCCTCCGTGCCTCGGAAAGAGCGTTAAGCAGTTGGTCCCGGCTGTCATTTGTAGATCTTTGACAGTCGTTACAGGTAGGCAGTGGCTCAAAAAGTCTGACAACCAGTCTTACCAAGGGGTATCGTATTACCCAGTACTAACTGGGTTGTGGAGGTCAGTCGCTCCATGTAAAATACTGGTATTCAGCTGCATCCGGTTAGACTGGAAAGCCGACCCCAACATAGTTGGGAAAGGGCTAAGCCGATGATGATACTTAGGTCATAAGGGTGAGAAATGGTAGATACAAGTTTAGTACCGGTAGTACCTACCTATTGTATTGGGATCGTTGACTGGTGCGTAGATACATAAATAGGCACAAACATTATTACGAACATCGGATGTACAGACGGGCCGTGTAATGAATATCAATTATAGCGTCAGTAGCTTTACCAACGGGGTGCCATAGATTATGTAAAAAACAGAATAGTCATTTTATAGATTTAAATTAAAAATGAGAATGTCATGAGTCGAATATCTAGTTTCATATATTTAGGTTAGGTACGAATACTACGTTTATTTCCTTTTAAATGCAACTTTTGTAAAGCTGATGATCAATCCTACTTCCTACCATAATATTGTAAAAGTTTGTGAGGATGGGTGAATGGGTGGATGATAGTTACTCATTCACGCAAAACTGCTTAAAGGATTTAGATGAATTTTTGCGCATAGATAGTTTATAATCTGGTTTAACACATAGGATTGTTTTTATCTCATTAGTATGATCCCGTGGGTCAATTATCGAAGTTCACGCCTGCGAAACCGCGAATAAGATATTTAACTCTATGTATATTCCTGCGTGATAGACTGGAAGACAAATCACAAAATGTAGGTAGATACCTACCTGCATTTTGTGATTTGTCTTCCAGTCTGACACGATTATTTGTTAAATAATTCTGTATGTGTACCAAGTATTGGTACATGGTTTTATGCGCTTTTAGACGAGGCATGGCTCCTTAATCTGCACACAGATCAATTTAGTTAAATAGATAGAATATACTTTATTGTACACCAAAATTGTCACACATTTTTGAACGATATTACTAATATTCTAGTAATGAGGAGGAATGAAACGCATGCGACTAAAAGAGTAGTGGACATGAATTTGTAGGATGGATGGAAAGGGAGAGGAAGACCAAAGAGCAGATGGACGGATTGTGTGAGGAATGATATTAAAGAGAAAGGAGTAAATGATGCCGTGACGTCTGACAGGGAGAATGGAAGAAGAAGACGTGTTGCGCCGAACCCAAGTAGAATGAGACAAGGGCCGGAAGGTGATGTTGATGATTGCTAATATTCTAGTAATATTTTAGACCGATTTGGAGTAAGGGACCTCGCGTACTACGCAGCCACGACCACGACTAATTGTCGCGTGTCTGGACTAGCGTCTTGAATAAAATTGGACAGACGTAAACGCCCGGTTGTGCGACCAAACTTTCTTCCTGGTTGAAACTTCTGTGGCCAAAATTACCAAAATAAAAAGCCAAGCGACGGTCGTGGCCGCATTATGCGCGAGCCCTCTGACCACTCTGTGAAAATATCTACTCTATGTTACCGCATGTCCCCCGGACCGGAGAACTCTGAGGAAACTATAATTTTATCTTCATTATTATACATGACAAGTCACAGTACAGTACACCACGTGTGCACCACAAGAGTGCCCGTATTTTTAATTCTTTTTTCCTACAACTGAGCGTATAAAACTGAATCCCTGGGTGATCGGATCTCTAGTCCGATTTCGTTCGCTTCTATATTAAGAACGCCTTCGTCTGGCCTCGCACGATGCGTGTGCGCACACTAAACGTTCACACAATAAAAACCAAACGTAGTACATATTATATTTTTCCGACGAACCCGACTTAAACCGACCTCACATAAATTTTCATGTGATTTTTGTGCAACGATAATATTTCGGACATTTTTTTTTTCATAAAATGGTGAGCTTTATTTGTTACTAAAATAGATGTACTTGAAAGTCCGACGTTTTAAAAGCAAAGTTAATAAAACGATCGCGTAACCGTTGTCATCATGTGGATTGTGCTCTAATTGGCTTTCGTCTTAATATTTCAGTTCGAAAAGTGAGAAAAAAGTGAAAATAATCGTGTGGGTATCCCTGAAGAAGACAAAATGAAGTTCACTATTGACGTTTTGGGGATTTTTCTTAAAGTGGTCATAAAGGTTAGTTGTTTTATTTGTGAAACTTGCGAATGGATAATAATACTTGATGAAGTCTTTAAAAAATATTTTGAAAAAGCTGAAAAAAGTAGAGCTCCCAACATTAACTCCGTGTTTAATTTTAGAAGATCCGCGTTGATAAGTTCATGAGAATGTGTGACGTAGGTGTAGGTAAATATTTCTGTTTGTCTGTCACACTCAATTTGGCTCAAACTTTAATGCACAGCCCTTTCATAGTTAACCTCAAACTGTCAAAATCATAGTGAATTTTGTTCCCATGGCAATAATTTTTCTGTTAGTTAGGTTGCTGTCAGTGATAAATCTGTCAAAATCACCGTCATCTTTATTCTTATTACTGTTAGATTGCTTTTGACTTGCAGCTATCAAAGGTAAAATAACTGTGAAGGGACTGGACTCCTTTGATTTTTTTTCTTTTAAAGCAGCTTTATGTAACTTTTTTTCTATCGTGTCTAGTGGTAGTTTAAATAAAGTAAGAAGGTACAGTAAAATGAAAAATAATTGACTCAATAAACAAGAAACTGTTATAATCAACAGTTACAATTATTGACAGTAAATATTTTACTATTATTCGGCTTAAATTTCGCTAAAATGCAATTTAATTCGAATAATAAATATGTAGGTGCTTGGTTGAAGCCAATAGGCTTGCCCGCTGTTACATGAGACTAATAGAGATGATGACTGACTAAAAAAAATATGATTCTGTTCAGTTCGTCAGTTAGATTATCGAAAAATATTGGATACGTGTTTTTTGTTTTATCAAATTACTAAAAATTTACGAAGATAAAACGCGTCAAAGATCATGAGTGGGGGCTTGTGATGTCACATTTGAGTAAAAAATTGACTCAAATGTGACGTCACACGAGTTTTCGACGCACTGTATTGTCTTCATTTTTTGTTTACGTGAAAAAAGACAAAAATCTGTGTCCAATATTTTTTGGAAATCTATCTGACGGACTGATTAGATTTTTAGCGTATCTGACAAAATGTGAATGCAATTTTAGGTACTTACACCTCAGCCTAACCCTTCAGGAATAACGGGCTTGATATATGTTTTGTTATAAAACAGGCTAAAATTCAATACAATGAATCAATATAGCGACATGTTGACTCGCCCATCATTTACATGTGACCTATTTTGTCGTACTAACCCGAGGCATTGTAAATCAGTTGTCTATCTAGTCTAGTGCAAGTAGTTGCAGCCAATTGACTCTCAAATTGAGTAGTTGTTTCTGACAGTCAACATTCTAGAAATGCGTTTATAGTTTTGTAACAATATTTTTGATTTAAACGAGTTTCCACGGAGTTTTTTCTCTACATTCTTCTCCATAGCTCTTCGCTTTGGAATGGACAACTACAATCCTTTCAGCGGTTATTATGCCTTGTCGCTAGACTGTAGCTTCATATATTTGTTTTTGCCTGTAATTGACTGTCAGACAGAACACAAAATTCAAAGTATTTGACGTTTGAGTTCTGATAATTTATTATATTTTTGCATGTTCAGACACCTACAGACAAGTAAGTTTTAGAATAGAATAATATTTATTATTGTTGAAAGCTGAACGAAAAGTGCACGGAAGTTTGTTTATACTTTCTCCAAGGTCCGTATAGTAAATAACTCCAGACGTAATCGTACATTATCCAACATAATATTGCGATCATTCTGCAAATGCAAAGACTGCACTGCCATATGATGTGCAGATTGTTCATATTCTCAGTCAGATGTAGAACATTGACATTGGTCCTGGAGAGCGGACCTGACCGACTTTGACAGATACTGTACTGAAAAGTTAGGCAAAATCCTATGTCTGTAGACGGTACACCGTCTGGTCAGCTCGAGGTGGCTCCACTTTAAAAAGAGAACTTTTACTGGCACAAGTTTTTTGCTCCGAACAATTGAACGGCCAAACAAAATAAGTTGTTTATATCGAATCACATGTACGACTTTATTAATAGCTAGCTCCTAAGGCCTCGTTCATGGCATCGGGCGAAAAGAGTTGTGTGAGTGACTCGCCGCGTGACATGCTCCTGTTTTGTTAGGAGATGGTTAGAAATTAAATCCTTAAGCCAACCATAGACGAAATCCACCCACGATACAGAGAAATTCCTAGTGAACGGCTTTTTTTTAAAGGAATATTTGGTTTTGCCACTAGGAATTTCGTTGTAGGATGAACTTCAGCCTGGTTTATGGAAATAGGCTCACGACCTATAACATGGAACTTAAACCTAACTGGCGATATGTGCATTTTATTAATGGAATGGATCAAAGTCAAAGTCAAAGTCAAGTCGTTTATTGCTAAATCCATAATGTACACTTACAGGTGGTAAATAAAAACATAGAAACAATTATGGACCCTGTCGGGCACAGCA
Source organism: Xestia rhomboidea (assembly GCA_963853795.1). Classification (NCBI taxonomy): domain Eukaryota; kingdom Metazoa; phylum Arthropoda; class Insecta; order Lepidoptera; family Noctuidae; genus Xestia; species Xestia rhomboidea. The sequence goes on from OY970775.1 coordinate 16,306,794, forward strand.
AATTTAGAAAAATATGTAGAGAGGAAGACCGCGTTTTTACTTTTTTACCGCTTTTTTTACTTTACTTATAATTTCAAAACAACAATAAAAATTTAAAAAGAACACATTCATCATACGATTAACACATAAATATTACCAACATAGTCATTATTTCAAATCAAATTCAAAAATAGTATCACAATAAAAAATAAAAAGTACAGTAGAATTAAACAATGTCAACTTACATAATATGGCAAAAATAAATAGATCCATGTCAGCTTAATATAAATAATAGATATAGGATATATAATTAAGATGTATTGTGTGTATAAGTATGTTTTATTAAAAAATATATTTGTCATCTTGCTAATTAAATGAAATTATTCGTAATTATATATAATTATTGAATTTATCCGTCAGATATTCGTGGACTGTATAATAGCTTTTTTTAATTAAGTATTGCTTTAATTTATTTAAAAATATACTGGTTTTACTTTGATTTCTTAAGTCTTCTGGTAGTTTGTTGTATATTTTTATTGACATGGAATAGGGGCTGGATGAGTGTGATTTAAGGCGGGAAGGAGGCAAATTTAATCTGTTTTTATGGCGCAGCGAATAATTTGTTTGTATGTCTCCCCGTGTGCTGTAAGCATCTGGATATTTACGGACTAGTTTACATAGTTCCAATATATATATACTAACTAGGGTGAGTATCTTGTGTTTCTGGAAGTAAGGCTTGCAACTATCTGTTGGTTCTATATTAGTAATTATTCGTACTAGCTTTTTTTGGAGGGTAAATAAGGACGGAGCGTCTGTGCTATTTCCCCATAAGATGATGCCGTAGTTGAACCAAGCGTGGGCATAAGCGTAGTATGTGGCTAGTGCGGTTTGTAGATCAGTTGTTTTTTTAATTTCGCGGAGAGCATACAAAAACTTTGAAATTTTTGATTTTACTGTCCGTTACAAGTTTTGTGAGCATTTTCTTAATCTGGTCGAACTCGTAACGTTTTATTGATCAAGGGTTACTTACTTAAGTTACTGCACTTACTGGAACAAAACAGTCCTTATTCTCAATTGAATTATCGTCTCTGAGGTCTGATAACCCGTTATTTATAGGTTAGATACTAGCTGACCCGACAGGCGTTGTCCTGTCCATTTCTAGATGTCATTAACGACTCCACCTACCGCGTCCATCTATAGCTAAGAAGCGTCCAGAGGACCCCATAAGTACAAAAAAAGAGTCGGTGAAGACAAAATGTAATAAGGAGGGTTGAAACGCATGTAAATAGAAAAGTGGTGGACATGAATGTTGATGGATGGAGAGCAAGAGGAAGGCCAAAGAAAAGATGGATGGATCGTGTGAGAAATGATATGAAAGAGAAAGGAGTAAATGATGCCGTGACGTCTGACAGGTGAGAATGGAAGAAGAAAACGTGTTGCGCCGACCCCAAGTGGACAAGGGCCGGAAGATAGGTAATGAATTTAGGAGCAGAAGAATTACAACAACACCAGAATAGGGATGATGACTGACTAAAAAAAAAATATGATTCTGTTTAGTCCTTCAGTTAGATTATCGAAAAATATTGGATAAGTACGTGTTTTTTTGGTTTATCAAATTAATAAAAATTGACGAAGATTAAACGTGTCAAAGATCATGAGTGGGGCTTGTGACGTCACATTTGAGTAAAAAATGTACTTAATCAAATGTCGTCACACGAGTTTTCGACGCACTGTCATTATTTTTTGTTTACGTGATAAAAGAAAAAATATGTGTCCAATATTTTTTAATATTTTTTTTGGTCATCTACCCTATTTTTTTAAATACCAGCTTTAAGTAAGTTGGCAGGTCAGCTTTGGTATGAAGAACCCTTTAGACAGAGAGTCTTCATCACACGGAAGTATTCAATTGATATACACAGACCATCGACCAGGCATCTAGTTTATGTTTTGAAACAATCGTCAATTGTGATTTTTATTGTGCTTAGCCTTGCGTCTAGTCATAGTTTCTTTTTAAGTATTTTAGTCTGTGAGAAAATTGATTTTTTTTGGGCTACGCTTAAATACTGACGGTTTTGGGGTTGCAACCTACCTATTTTCTAATCCCGAAAAACCCATCCACACCACGTTTTCAAGACAGCCACAAGGCGAAATTCGCGTTTTGGCGCATTTGATTTTTGACCTTAAGCCGTCCTGGCTATGAAGAAAAGCCACAATGTGTGCCGAGCCATTTTCATGCAAACTGCCCTTAAAAAGCGGGTGTTAAAGGTTAAATTCACGTGGGCAAATTGCGGTAAAGTGCAAGATACTCTATAAGAAATTGTAACGTTAAGTTTTTTGTATTTTCACATGCTCGCATGGAAACAGGTTTTGTCGACGGAAGAATCGAGGAAATGACAGACTGTGAAAAGAAATCTGTGGTTACTACGCGTGCTCGCAGTATTTCGGCGAAAAAGTTTTGATTTTCTAACTAAAAACTAATATTTAAGTTTATCTGTTTTTATTTTTAAAGCAAATGCAATGCATATTGTTGACGTTATTATTTTAAACAGTTCTAAGTCCAAATTGATACAATTTTCTTGAAATCGGAAACGATTTTCCTGAAATCAAATGTGCACCATTTCGACCGTATAGTTTTCCAATATTTTGACCATCTTATTTAGGATTACTATCTACATACATGTTATTTAAATACAAGGATATCCGGAAAATCCTCATAATTTACACTCCGGATTAACTTGTACAGTCACAGACACTTTCCTAAATTTCGATCCAATATCGATTGTAACTAAGGTACTATGTTCGTAACAACATGAAATATTAATCAGAACAGTAGGAGTAGAACACTTTTAAAAGTTGTAAATTTTGATGCTCGTGACTGTACAACCCGAATTGATTGTCAAATTCTAAATTAACGCGAGCGAAGCCGCCGGCAGAAGCCGAGTGCGTCTTGAATAGGCTAGTTTCCACCATCAATAAATTGCAAATCTATTTAGTCCGTCAGTTAGAAGAGTATTGGAAAATAATGGACACGTATTTTTTGTTTTTGTAAATCAATGAATATTGTCAAAGATAAAACGCATCAAACCTCGAGAGTGGGGCTCGTGACGTCACAACGCTCTAAAAATTATAGCACGGCGTGACGGATTGAGAATTTTAAAAGCGTCGTATCTTCGTCAATTTTGGTTTACTTATCAAAAGAAAAAAACGTGTCAAATATTTTTTGATAATCTAACTGACGGACTATTTAGATTTTGGAACGAAGTTCCTTATCGCGCGTTGCGAAAGGGGGCTAGACGGAAAAAATTAAGACGAAAAGTTGTGACGACACTTTTTGCTATAGTAAGCTATTGTAAGCCGTGCGGCGTGCGCATGTTTCTCTGTCTGTCTCTCTATCTCTCTCTTATAGAAAGCAAGCCAGATATTTTCGCCAGTTTTTTTTTTATTTTTTATTATTATTATAACTTAAAAAAATATATATTACAATTCCTTCACTAATTAATCGAAAGGAACTTCGTTCCATCCGGGTGTCCCTAGACACTTCTCAAGTTTTTTTTCAGGACACAAGCCTATTATGCCTGGGATTCGCTTCAATTCAGTCAGAACTATGAGATACTGCTCTTAATTTTTGTTTACATGCTTATAGAGGATGCATCACGAAACAAAATGCTAACTTACCCCATTACACGTAAGATGCATATGCATGCATCTACAAACCTCGTGACCTATTTATTTTTAGAAAAAGAACGAGGGTTGTCTATTTTTGCGGTGATGTAATTGGCGGTAGCTGAGTCAAGTGTAAGTGTTGATACAAAATATATACATCAACAACTGTTTGGTTGCCAATCTTCAGTGTAGGTGTTGTTTGGCTTTCCTGTGTTTTGATCCGGAGTACTTCAAGCATTCGCATTTTAACCGACTTCTAAAAAAGGACTTAGCCCAAAGGCTTTTAGTACTAGAAAGCTGTAATTTGGCATGAATACAGATTAGTTAGAGATACCTCTAACTTTTATTTTATTTTATTTTACTTAGATTTTATTTTTAAAGGTCAAATAAAATCTCGGAAAAGTATTTTTTTAGGGTATCTCCTGTACACTTACAAGTGGGGATGATATGGCTAGAAAGGAGGTGACTGCTGAGATGACGAGTAATAGAGAAGTATGGAAGAAGAAAATATGCTGCGCCGAGCCAAAAATATTGGGCTAAGGGCAGGAGAGGATACAAATCATTTTCTATTTTAAGTTTGTTACCAAACAATAACACATTAGTGAGAACAGCAAATCGCTGAAAACACCCCAAAGCTCTACTAATTACTAAGCATTTAGTTTGGCAACACTGAACTGAGCACAACTTGCGCAAAGTTGGCGGGAAAGCATTAAAATCGGATCAACTTCAAGTCCGTTTAACTTAAAGCCGTTTGAGTTATACGGAATGAATACTTGCACTTCACAGTTTTAGTCATAATTGCTAGTAGCCGCGTAGCGTAAAGTTTTTCGTATTGTTTGTAGTTGTAATTGTACAATAAGTACGTGAAACAAATATTTAAACTATTTTACGTAATATTATTTTAAAAAAATGAAATAAGAGAAGAAGGGCAGATAATGATATAAATAAGAGAAGAAGAGAAATATTGAATTGGAAAAAAACAAAAGAGGAAGCTACAGTCCACCCACAAGATATAATAACTGTGAAAGAACTGGAGTTTGCCCATTCCCAGCGTAAAGCTTTAAGGAGCTCTATAGTTTATACAAATTTAATAAAATTGAAGTGTCTGTTAAATCAAAATAACAGCTTTTTACTGAATGCATAAGAAAATATACATGATAGGTGTGTCTGTTCATACAGGTACCCCTTTTTTTTTTTTTTTTTTTTTCGGATGGGAAATCATCAAATGACTTCTCCCGCTCTGGGCGGAGCAGGAGGGAGTGTCACACTTTTACTGACTAAAACCCATCCATGTTCCTTCCTCGCCCTTTGTGTTCCGGGGCCACGGTATCTCTTTCGAATAGTCCCGCAGCCCCGGCAGGCTTCGGCCCTTGCGGACCCCTTCCCTATTGCTGACTCTCTTTGAGGCGCGCGTGGAACACGAACGCGCCGTCATACAGGTACCCCTTAGATATAGAGATAGAGATTTCGTGTATGAATAGATACACCTTATATAGGTACGGCATTAATAACAAAAATACATTTTTTTTTAAATTTTTGTCTGTCTACTTGCCTGTTTGTTCCGGCTAATGTCCGAAACGGCTGGACTGATCTTGAGCGCGACTGCTGGGGATGAGGTCCTGGGTTTGGATTCCCAGCAAAGTAATATTGGGTTGATGGCAATAGGCTCGCCCCCTATTACATGGGACATAAACATAACTAGTGAAATGTGGGTGTACTATTAGGTACACCTCTGCCTAGTGGTGTGATGTTATTTAATGTTAATAATAATACCAGCCTATTACTGTCCCACTGCTGGGCAAAGGCCTCTTCTCCTCATACAGAGAAGGCACGAGCATAATGTTAATAGTTTATAGTAAATTGAGTAAGTATCAAGCATGTCTGTTAGGTTAACAAATGCTCGTAAATCGTTGAGCCGCCGAGTAAACATCATTAAACTAAAAAATAAATACGTATCTTTTTAATACCAGTACACAACAATAAGTTTAGAATAGAATAGAATAGAATAGAATAATATTTATTTGCTTAAAAACATGGTATAAAAGATGGTAAAAAAAAAAAAACAAGAGCATACATGTTTTTGCTTAACAGTGATAAGCGTACAAAATTTTTAAGACAATTTTTAACATTTATTGTCAAAGAATTCTTTGACACTATAAAAACTATGACTACACAACCATTCATGCAATTTATTTCTAAATGATCTTACATTTAACATCTTAAGATTACTTGGTATCTTATTATATATACGCACACACATAGATATACAACTTTTATTATATTTAGCTAGTCTTGGAAGGATATCCAGAACTAGCTTATGGGGGTCTCGTCGGTTACGAGGATATAAATCATCTGCGTTATTAAACAATTCTCAAGTTTTTCGACTTCGTCCGCGAAAATTGTGATAGCTCGGCTAATTTGCATGACATTAATATAGTTTACAGGATTATTTGTAAAACACCGACAACCTCTCTGGACTTTGTTACTAACATCATAATCAACAACTTTTGTTCTATAACTTTTAAAAAAATCATCATATTTTAGTTCATCAAATTTTCGTACAAAAATACAAATATTTAAATTGAACGCTCTAAATGTTAAGAAATCTATGCGAAGCAAAAGAAAGCGATAGTACAATAGTGAGGGGAGCGGGTCAGGGCGGCGAGGGCCCGTAAAAGCGTTCAATTTAAATATTTTTATGAAAATTTGATTAACTAAAATATGATGAATTTTTAAAAGTCATAGAACAAAAGTTGTTGATTATGATGTTAGTAACACAGTCCTGAGAGGTTTTCGGTGTTTTACAAATAACCCTGTATAACACATTTGCTCGTAAAGGGTCTCTTAGTTCACTAATTTTCACTAATTATCGCCCTCGCCTACGGCTCGGGCTAGGAATATAGCCTCGGCTGTAATTTTCAACTTACCGCACTTATATCATAATGTACTATTATAGCCTAAGTTGCTCGGTAAAGATGTAGCTTTCTAATGGTGAAAGAATGAAGAATGGTGAAATTTAAAATGGTTGAGTAGTGTTTGATTTAAAATCGTTACAAACACAAACAAAAAATCAAATCTTTCTTTTCTGTATGCATGTAAAATTCTTTATTACCTCATATCTTCCTATAACATGTTATTTTCTTAATTACCAGGGTAACTAGGTTTTATGTTTTATTTACAATAAGTTTTTTTTTTTTTAACATAAAACCACGCCGTACTACGCATTTTTTTTGTTTTTATACGATGGTTTCTTGAATACAAATTTTTGACTTGCCTACTTATACGGGGAAATCGCAAAAAAAAAACAGCGCATTGATATAAGTACAACTAATGTGATTATTTTTCAATGGTCAGTTAAACGACGAGATAAGATTAATTGCACAGTTAACAAGATTCTAAATTTTTCAATTGACAGATAGCCTCTAACGGACAGTTAAGCTCTATAACTAGCGATGTAACTTAACTGGCCCCTTACAGCCGTTAGCACGTTAACTGTCGTTATTTAACGTTTTTGTCATTATGTGCGTCAGTGTTTGTAGGTTATATTTGTGTTAATATGGATCATACGGATATTTTTGATTCTATTCACGATAGAACAATCGAAGAAGATTAATACAGTGAAAAATTATTTAAATCCAGTCAGAAGACAAAGAGTTGTCTCTTGTTGAAATTCGTGGAACGTTCACGTTTTACGATATTGTCCATATAATTAGAACACAGAAGACACACTCACAACACAGAACAGAAGTTACTCGATCGAACGGAAAGAAAATATTAATTTAAAAAAATAATTCCCGTGTTATTATGACAACCACTGTCCTTACGTTGAAAGTTGTGTGTCTCTTTCTAAGATCTGTAAACGTACATAAGCGCGTCTCGCTCTCGCAGATGTAGTGTGAAGCTAGTCACAAAAATCGGTCAGTTAATTAACTGGACGCTAAATGAGCTTTGAAAAATTGAAACTCTATAATCGTTCGTTAAAATCTCAGATAAATTTATTGAACTGTTAGATAACTGACGTTTTAACTGACCATTGAAAAATCGGCCCTTAGTAAGCAGGTAGTAGCGAGAAAAAGTGCCTTCACCTAACAACGCCATCTATCGAGCAATGAGTTAATGATACCTAATATGTTGACTCATAGTTCGATGGTGATGATGGCGTTGTTTTAACAGGTTAAAAAAAGAATGATCAGTTAGTTAAAGTTTACTTCTAAAGGCTACCTTTACCGTAACTGCAGCGGCAATGCAGCCCGATCGCTACGGCAGACCGCAGCGCGCTCAGCGACACAACTGGCTTTTTACCCGACTACGCCGAAGCCTAAAGGAAGGGTTATGATTTAAGCAGTCTATTTATAGAGTATGTATGTTTGTATTTACGTATGTTCCTCTGTAGCGCCTAAACTATTCATCGGATTTTGATGAATAAGATGTTAATCGATTCGTTATTATGGCTCGGGTATTATAGGCTACATTTTAACCGAATTCAACAGAAGTCGGGTCGTTTTTTAGTGGTAATCGTGGCAGTATACTACATAAATTATTGCTTACAACTCAAGTTTCTAGGCAATATTAAAAATAAAAAAAATATAAATATCGCTGGACATTACACACAGCGCCATCAAGTGCCACACTAAGCAACCAGGCTTGTGTCGTGGACACCAGATAGTTGATATACTATTATAGATACTTTTTGTTTGTAAATACATACTTAGAATACATACAAACATCCATGACTCGGAAACAAATGTCCATGCTCATCACACAAACATTTTCTCATACCGGGATTCGAACCCGGGACCCTATAAGAACGTAAGGCAGCCTCAGTACCGCTGCGCCATTCAGGTCTTCAAATATTGCCGCCTGTTGTCACTTTCAGACAGGGCCGGATTTAAAGGTGTGGAGCCCCTGGGGCAATCAAGAAGCGGACGAGGAATTTATTTATTTTTTTTGGAGCAAACGAAAAAAAAATGTATGCAAGTGTGTGGTGTAACATAGTCTCAACCTCTCGTGTGGTGTCTCGGACCATGAACCTGGTCATCGACACAAAGAATGTATTTTTTCTTATGTAAAAAAAAAGGCTCGGGGCAAGTGCCCCTGTTGCCCTGCCCTAAATCCGGCGTTGCTTTCAGAATTGTAACTTTAGATACCTAGTTTTAGGTCACAAAAACTAAGCTCGTTAGCGATAGCTAATCTAGGTCTCACTGTCTCAGCCTTCAGTTTTTGCCTAGGCTCTGAATAATTTAGTGCTTCACCATTTGTTAGTTAAGAATTTTCGTGTCTTGCGTTTAGTAAATTTCGATTTTCCGAATAATGAAACTTAGTTTATTTTATTACGTTGGTATTTTGTTAATAATTTGTAAGAAATATAGGACTATCATGTTTTTTAATTAACGATAAAATATTCAACTGTTGGTTTGTTTTAGCTGTTATTAAACTACATAATTAATTATTAATAAAAAACGAAAATAAATAAACTAACAACAAACTATAAAAGGGCATCGAAAAACTCCTCCCCAACGATGTCATCTGGTAATGTGCCCAAGAGACTGGCGGCGTTGCCACGTTGTATGGCAACACTTAGCCTCTGGCCGTAAAAATATACGATAAAATTGGAGGCGGTTTTTAATTTCTCAGTATCTTTTTAGGGTTGCTACAGAACGGCGGAACCCTTTGTATACGAGTCCTACTCGCAATTAACCACACCGACCGATTTCGATGACACATGTCTTGACAACATTACGCCTGTAATCCCCAAAGAATTAGACAGAGCTAAAAAATTGCTCAAATTGTTTTGTCAAGTTTTAACGAGGCTTTTTCCCGTGATCAAGTCACTGCGCCACCTCTTCCTGAGCCGGCTTCTACGGAAAAAAACTGCTAGAGCAAATTGCAAGATACCTAACTGATAAGCAGTGAACCAAACAACCAGAGCCATTTTCCGAAGCTAAAGTGAAAATGTGATGATTTATTATTCTCCCAATTCCTAGAAAGCTTAGGTTCCAACAGAGACTTAAAACCGTCCATAGTTTAAAGCAAGCAATAGCGCTATTGACCCTGATCAAACATACATTGTTGAGCGTACAATGGCTGTGTTGGATCAGGATAATTCTGTGCAACGTAAAGTAGACCTAATTGGTTAACAACCTTATGGTTGAGTGTTATATGCACGTCATTAGTGTGATTTTTGGTGATAAAGTTGGTCTCATTTAGGTTAAATAGAATCAAAAACTAACCGTTAACGTATACACTATTTAACAATATAAGGATTTAAAATTGACATTACATACAAATTAACAAAAAATTCAACATTTAGAGTACGATCAATTTTTGTAGTAAATATTTAGAATACAATGTCACAAAATTAAAAATTAATACATTAACAAAAAATTCAACATTTAGAGTACGATCAATTTTTGTAGTAAATATTTAAGTTTGACGACCCGAATGGCGCAGCGGTAGTGAGGCTGCCTTACGTTCTCAGGGTCCCGGGTTCGAATCCCGGTAGGAGCAAATGTTTGTGTGATGAGCATGGACATTTGTTTCCTAGTCATGGATGTTTATATGTATAATAAGTATGTATTTACAAACAAAAAGTATCTATGTAGTATATCAACTATCTGGTGTCCACGACACAAGCCTCGTCGCTTAGTGTGGCACTAGATGGCGCTGTGTGTAATGTCCAGCGATATTTATTATTATTATTTAAGTAGAATACAATGTCATAAAATTAAAAATTAATACCAAAACTAATACCGACAAGCATCAAGATCTATTTTATGTGACGATCAGTTGTTACCTGCAAGCCAGGTGATATGTTTATTCAGGTTCGATGCCTTGCTCGGGCAAAAGCTGTTTTAAAAAAACTAAAATTGCGGTTTTGTTCTCCACCAAAAACAAATCCTAGTGATTGGTCCTTTGATCATTTTGTTCTACTTCGAAGTTTCGAATTTAGACCCGATGAGCTAATGTAAAAATCACCCTGTATAAACTGATTTAACTCAATCTGGACTGAGTTTACCGTCTTACAAAATTAATTAGTTATTGGCTAGAAATGAGATGACTGCTGAGATGACAACTGGCAAATAGGTATCAAAAAACGAAAAAAAAAATAGCAGCATGTTTTCGTAGCCACGCGGAGTCTGGATTTGTGCCCGGTTGATGGCAATAGGCTCGCCGCCTATTGCATGGGACTTAAACCATAACGAATTATTCCCAATAGTCCCCTCTAGCCCTGTCCTCCGGGGTGATAGCTGGGAATTGTCTTCCCAGTTGTCACACAAAATAGAACGTCCGTCGATCTCATTTGTACTTACTTGCTTATTTCAAGAGTGCTTAGTGAGAGATGGAGGAATTAACAGAAAAAACGATTGGTGTTAATATAAGTTAATAATCTGTGATTGTACCTATTAAAAGAAACATAATGGTGATTTTTTTTATTCGATTCTATATAACTTTTTTGACATTTTTAATTACTTACTTGATAGTTAATATTTTTCTAATGTTGTAAGCGTGTTGACATTGTGTTATTTTTTTATTTGATTCTATGTAGCATAAGAAATTAAAAAAGCTGAAATGTATGATAATTACATTTGTTTTTCTGGGAGGAAGGAATCGTAGCAAATGTCAACCCCCCTCCCGCCCCGCCCCCGGTGACAACTGAGAAACAGACTTCCCATTTGTCCCCTCTAGTCAGTGTTGAAAGGGAACAGTCGGCACAAATTGTCACCCCGGTGACAACTGGTACTAGTAGGAGGTACACCTCTGCGTAACCCTTCGAGAATTACAGGCGTGATGTTAAGTTATGTAAGTAAAAATTATGAATTCCACGGACTACCCTGGCGTTTCCACCTTAAGTAACTATAGATTTTTAAGACCTTTGTCCAGCGGTGGGATAACGCAGGCTAACAGTAAGTAGATCAGTAGTAGTGTTAGTAATACAAAGCTGCTGCAAGTTCCCAACATATTCCTGCAAGCATTTCAGCTGCAAAAGCAGTTCATGTTATAGCTCAGCTTGAACGGTACATAACAAATATTAGTCGTCGGGTTCTCATCGCAGCCAGACATTATTTATACCGTGTTTATCCTCTCAGTTCACCCCCTGGGAACGTAACGTTTTCAGTTACGTACACCTTCGTTTACAAGCATTATTTATATTGTCCGTGTTTCTGTCCGGTTATTCCCTAGTGTAGCCGGGTAGTTTGCGCTGTATTAACTAATTCTTGGCACTGATCGGTAGTGGTGTTTTTAACTGAGTTACAAACTGGCCAAATGCGAGACGGACCCGTGCATGAAAGGTTCCGCATCATCGTAGTAGAGGACACGCCTTTAATTTTTAATAATATCGTTGTTATTTGTTGTTATAGCGGCAACAGAAATACATCATCTGTGAAAATTTCAACTGTCTAGCTATAACGGTTCATGAGATACAGACTGGTGACAGACAGACGGACAGTGGAGTCTTAGTAATAGGGTCCCGTTTTACCTTTTGAGTACGGAACCCTAAAAATGAGGTTGGGTATTCGCCGATATTTTTTTTTAAATTATTATTAAACGCAGTTCGTTAGTAAGCACATTATGTATATCTTGAGAATGGCTGTACCTACATTATGTAGTTGATTTTTTTAAATGTTTTTTAATAGACTAAATAGCTAAAGTTTGTAGGGAAAAAAAATGTAAATAAGTATTGCCTAAAAAAATCGGTATACAGGACAACGCCTGTCGGGTCTGCTTGTTAGTAAAACGTTGAATGCTTCAAAGTTTTAAACAATTTTAATACCACTTTATAGAAGTTAAACCTATTAGAAGTAAAACTCGTATTTAGTTACTAGGGCGCCCTAGTAACTAAACACGTGTTTAACTTCTAGTTTCGACATAGATAGCAACAACATCGCAAACTTTCGATCGCTATTACTAACGAATAAATTTGGTTGCAATACATGTAAGTTCATAACCATCATAATCCTCAATCTATAAGACCTTAATTTACCATGTTTTTACAGAAATAAATTATTCTATTCTATTCTATGATAATGATGCTTGCGAGAAACGCATCTTGGATCGAAAGTTAGCGATCTTGTCGTTGTCTATGTCGAGACTAGGTCTCTAGAACTGAAGTTGTTGCTGCAATCTCGAAATTTTTAGTAACTGCCTATTAGGCGCTTGCAAACTTTTTCGTAAGAGGATTTCGTAATGATTGCACTCCGGGTAAAGTCGTCTCTAAATCTCCACCGATCACTTTGTTGTCCGTCTGTCTGTCAAGGCCCTTTTTCTCAGAAACGTGTGGAGGTATCAAGCATGAAATTAATACCAAAAACGTAGTCTGCTACTCCTGAGAGCAGTGAATCAAACTTGTAAGCCAACGCGATCAAAATAAATGACCGCTTATGTCACATATTTTGAAATTTCAAAAAGGATTCAAAACCTATAGGCTACTTTTTGTTGATCTAGAGTCATGAAAGCAATGTCTTCTTTGTCAAAACACGTCATAATGGTCGTGGTCATCACATCAGGGGTGGTGGCAAGCTTCACAATCCGTCTTGGGCTTGCAATTGGATCTTCTCCGAAACTATCTCTCGGATCGCACTCAAATGGTTAGTATAGATACCCATAAAAGCGAAGAGCTTCCCATCTATTACGGAGTGCCCCAAGGAAGCATTTTGGGTCCGACACTTTTTCTAGTTTTTATAAACGACCTATGCAAGCTGAACATTACAAATGCTAAGATAGTAACTTTTGCGGATGACACTGCTATAACCTTTGTTGCTGACACCTGGTCGGAACTTGAGCACATTGCACAATCTGGTTTCAACAAAACCCTAAATTGGCTCTATTCTCACTCACTAACACTCAACACCTCCAAAACTAACTTTATCACCTATTCAATAAGTCCCGCCACTCAGCCAAGATTTCCATTGTCTATTAAAGCCCACAAATACAGGTGTCTACAAGAAAATGCCTCTTGCCTCTGCCCATCCCTAAATGTAGTCGATTATATCAAATATTTGGGGGTATATATAGACAAAAATCTTAATTTCAAAACTCAAATTAATCAACTTACCAGTAGAGTCCGCAAGTTAATTTATATATTTAAAACCCTCCGAAGTATCGCGAACCCAAATGTTATACGTGTAGTTTATTTTTCCCTGTGCTTATCTATTGTTAGGTACTGTATCACCTGCTGGGGTGGTGCTGCGAAAACTATACTAAAACCACTCGAGATTGCACACAGAGCGGTACTAAAAGTAGCTACTTCGAGACCCTTCATGTTCCCTACTGATCTATTGTATAATAGTTGTAATGTTCTTAACGTCCGACAACATTTCATCCTTCAAACAGTTCTCCAACAGCACCGTAAAACCCCTTATAAAATAGTAACTAAGCGTAGGAAAGACTTAATTTGCAGTCTTCCACAAGTACGCACATCATTTGCACGTAGATTTTGCAACTGCTTAGGCCCAACTCTCTACAATAAATTTAACAAATTCTGCTTGATCTACGAACTATCTAACTTTAAATGTAAAAAGATTCTACGTTCTTTTCTTCAAAATAAAAGCTATGATGAAACAGAAAATTATCTCACTAGGTGTCAGTGACAGCTCAAATATTACCTCACTCGACTTCAATCAAAACGAACACACACTCTCTATTTCACTACATCACATACACACTCTCACACACGCACATATCACTTACACACACACAACACACACAACACACACACACCTGCACGTATTCAATTACTTATTAAAATTATTGTAGTATAAAAGAAAAAATATTGTACTAGTTTTTTGTAACTTTTGCAAGGGACAGGGACTGTTAATCCTTAATACAGGTTATTCTATAACCTAGCTAGGAAAACAGAACTTCACCCACCAGATTGTGATTTACATTGTACAAACCTATATGTATAACTCTGTGTATGCCTCATGTACTACAATCTCCTGTTTTTATGAAATAAATTTATTATTATTATTATTATTCCTCCGCTTTTCTTGTACATTCGTAGAGTGGACCATTGAGTGCAGTTTTGACTTGGTCGGTCCAACGCAATGCATTGCTGACCTGACGCGCGCTCTTGTGCCTTCAACCTTTCCCTGTACTACAAGTCGCTCCACAGATTGTCTTCTTGATGTGTGCTAAGCCCAAAGAAAGTGAGAATACAATGGAAGAAAGATGCTGTTTGATTCGAAGTTCTTGGAGGATTTAGACGTTGACGCGTTGGTCCGGAACTATGTCCAGGTTATACCAAGCATTCTCCTCCAGCACCGCGTTCTACTGCGTCTATCTTCTTTTCCACATACGTTTCTGAAAGGCTTATCAGTTCTATAGATACGTTTCTGTAGTGACATGTAAAAGAGTGCGACTGTCGCTGACTAAATCCTGATAAAGAAAAAACAACTACTCATTGCTCAACCTGGGAATCGAACCCAGGACCTCATGCTCAATATTAGCGGATGAGACCACTCTAGATCTACGAGGATCCCATATTTAGATAAACATAGTATCACACCTGTAAAGGATTAGGCAGGATTGTACCTAATGATACACCCAATAGGATTTCGCCAGATATGTTTTTTTCTCAAACATGCTTGGAAAATTGAGCATTATTTTGACAACCTTCTTCGAGATAAATCGAATAACAGATACATGCGACCAGCGCCCGGCAAAAAATGTATGAAAATCCATATCTGTCGTGTTTAGCGGCCAAATAAATTACTAGTAAACTCATATCTGTCGTGTTATTTAAAAATGGGACGATCTTTTACTCTGAAACATGGCAACCAAGGAGGTAACTTATCAAAGATTTTATTTAAATTTCGAATTGGCTTGCAAATAGAAAGCGGTTTATTGAAAAAAATAAAAAATGAACTCTTCAACGCGAGTGTTTTAATTTCCTCGCATTATTTGAGAAAAGTACTATACAAGTCTTGGCCACATCGTGCCACAAATAAGCATTGATGGACTTACGTTTGTATTTACACGTTCGTTCATCAATGCCTCTGTTGCTGGCCGCTGCGACAGCAGTAATGTACTATAAATCTCATTGTGTATTATTTTGTTTTCAGGTAAACAAAGTGACCTTCGCACCATTGGTGGTCTCTACCCTCTTCATCCTCCTAACATCCTTGCTAGCCCACTGCGCCAGGAGGGTTGTCCAGAAGGTCATCAAGGAACCCTTCATCAGGCTACTGTTCGAGGAGGCCATAGCCGCGGCTGAGCTATGTGGATGCTGTTTTGAGCTTATTATAAGTAAGTTTGTCCTTATTGCTAAAGATTTCATGTAGCGGAGATGGGAATGTTGAGGTGGAAGTTTCAGAACAGACAGACAAGAATAAGGTAAGGAACGAGTATATTAGAGGAAGTTTAAAAATTGAGCCAGTTACAGAAAAGTTGAAAAGGAATCGACTGTCGTGGTATGGACATGTGATGAGGAGGGACGAATCGCATGTGACTAAAAGAGTGATGAATATAAATGTTGATGGATGGAGAGGGAGAGGAAGACCAAAGAAACGACGGATGGATTGTGTGAGGAGTGATATGGAAGATAAAGGAGTAAATGATAGCGTGACGGTTGACAGAGGAGAATGGAAGAAAAAAACGTGTTGCAACGACCCCAAGTAACATGAGACAAGAGCTGGAAGATGATGATTGTCCTCTTTGCTACTCCAGAAAGATCTAAAGTTGCACTTACAACCAGCGAGCGTATATGTCTTGGTGGAATATACGCCTTGGAATAGGCAACTACAGTACGTTCACAAGTAAATATAAATAAATAAATATCGCTGGACATTACACACAGCGCCATCTAGTGCTACACTAAACAACGAGGCCTGTGTCGTGGACACCAGATAGTTGATATACTACATAGATACTTTTTGTTTGTAAATACATACTTCTTATACATATAAACATCCATGACTCCGAATCAAATGTCCGTGCTCATCACACAAACATTGGCTCCTACCGGGATTCGAACCCGGGACCCTCAGAACGTAAGGCAGCCTCACTACCGCTGCGCCATTCGGGTCGTCACAATATGCCTTGTGGCAGTTGTGGCTGGGACTGTAGCTTCATCTTATTGGAGTTTTTTAAATGTAAAGTGCCTGTAATGGTCAAATTCAAATAAATGCTTTGAGTTCGAGTGTAAGGATCGTAGCAGTTGGCGTTCGTGTAGTCAAACTCAAACTCAAACTCAAAGCATTTATTTCAATTAGACCATTACGGCACTTTTGAATGTCAAAAATACAAAAAAAAAACAAAGCTACAATCCCAGTCACAAGGCATAATAACTTGAGAAAGTACTGTAGTTGCCCATTCCCTAGCGTAGATCTCTATGGAGAAGAACGGGCAAGAAACTCCATGGACACTCTTTTAAATCAAAATGTTGTTACAAGTTTCTGCCAACAACCATGGGAAAAAGACGTGAATTTATGTATGTATGTGCGTATTTAAGGTTGTGACAGCTGTATGACAGCCGAAGCGCATATCTCTTCTGGTTTTACTGAAAAGTCCACAGCCCATCACATGGGCCTAGTGCGGGTTGGTAGAGGAACAAACAATGCCCCACCTGCTGGAGTGTCCCAGGTGTCCGTTTACCTGCACTCTCGACGACCTGTACAGCGCCTCTACCGCTGCAATAAACGTGGCCACCTACTGGGCCCAAATCGTATAATTGGAAGGAACATCGATACGACACACAGAACAGCATGTCTTCGTAGTTTTGTTGGGACGTGCCGGTTTTCTGGCCATGTTTTTAGTCGAGTTACGAGCCATCACTACCGAGTGATGGAATAAATTACACAAAGTATCACTTGGTGCGATCCCCCGACCTCTAACTCAAAGGTTGGGGCAGTTACCGCTGTGCTCCCACTCTCTGAAATTCTTCTGTTCGTGTAAAAGATATTATAGTTTACCATCAGCACAGTGTAATAGATCTAATAGTTTTATCTTTAAATTTCAGTTGCCGACAACTTCGGCGTAGGGACGTACGCGATATTCTTGTTCGCGCTGACGATCTGGTGGTCACTGAACTGGGGTGACGCTACTGCTTGTCCGTATACACACATCGAGGATGTCATTGAAGGTATTTTTATTTTCTTAAGACAGGAATACGGCCACGGAGTCTAGAGTTGCGCCCGGTTGATGGCAATAGGCTCGCCCCCTATTACATGGCACTTAAAGATAACTGGCGAAATGTGGGTGTGCTATTAGCTACACTTCCGCCTAATCTTTTGGGGATTACCGGTGTGATGTTATGTGTGTCTTGGCAAGATTGGTGCTTGGACCTTGTGGCTACTAACTATTTTTAAGGGGACTACAGGAGCTAAACGCTTTATAATGCAAAAAGCATTTGATTCACTGTAAACAAAACCAGAAAAATATATGATATTCTTCAGGATATATGCTAGTACGACAGTGTTTTGAAAACATAATACCTACAACAAACTTTACTAGATTTAAAAAAAATCACAAACTTATCTCTAAAAATTTCTTTAGCGAGTTAAAACCATAATAAAATACATGCGATCATTCTGATTTTTTGGCAAATAATTCTACAAGCAACATAATATTAGCATGATAGTGTTTTATTTTTTAGTCCAAACAATAGATTTTTTGTAAATCGCAAAAAACCACTCATTTCGCACTATTCGGCTCGCAGTGACTGACGTAACAACCACTGTGTAGTGCAAGCTGATTACAACTTTATTCTAACAGTATTTCAAACGATGTTTGAACCACCACAATTAGAGTTTCTAATTTAGCTCCTGTAGTCGCCTTAACGATACTCACTTTTGATTTGCGTCGCGAACGAAAGAATTTCATTTAAAATCGTATCATAAAGTTAAAAAAAAAACAACTGTAAACTAGACGAACAACACCACAAAGACGTCTTGTCGACTTTTTCATTTTTTTTCTACCATTTACAGGCAAAGGTGACGTCCGCAAGGCTTTTCTCAAGACCGTGGCTGAGTTGGGCGGTGGTATCCTGGTCTTCAAATACATCCAAATGTACTGGGCATTGGAGATCTCTGACACACATAAGGACAAGGCATTTGAAGACTGTAAGGCTGATTTACAGGTACCTACATTAACTGGTTTTGCTGAAAGGTTAAGCATGTGTGTGCTAGCAGCCTTGCATGATCCTCCGCTATACTTTCCTGATTAATTCCGTCGCGCGATCCAAGACAGTTAAATTGTTTCTCTGGGACTTCGTCGAGCTTCATTGTCTCGGCGCTTTCCTGGTGGTCGCCACTGTTGATTTTGGCTTTCAGGAGTTACAGTGGTTTGGGAATAATATGGCAGGCTTGTCCCAATAAAAAAATGCCTTGCATGATCGTCACCTTCCTCGCTTTTTCCCAACTATGTTGGGGTAGGCTTCCAGTCTGACCGGATGTAGTTGAATATTAGTATTTTACATAAAGCGACTGCTTATCTGCCCTCCACAACCCAGCTAACTACTGGGTAATACAAAATCCTTTGGTTAGACTGGTTGTCCGATTTTTAGGCCACACTACGTGTAAACTGTTAAAGATGCACAAATAACAGCCGGGACCAACGTACAGTTTACTTTCACCCGTTTAAAAAAAAACGCTGTCTATTGACGTCAATATCAAACAAAAAATAGTCAGTCAAAACACAACACTGTTTTAAATCTACACTGCAGTTCAAATAAACAAACCCACACGTCTTAAGTTAATTAAATGAAAGATTAAACGACGTCTCAGAGCTGTACGTACGAAATCTGGCAACCGCGCATTGCACAAACAAGATGTCTGCTCAAATAACTATTCATATTAGGGGATTTAACTTGTCTACAAACGAAAGCCTGTGCAGTATTACTAAGATAAGGGTTAGCCTTAAATCCAGGAGAAGAAGATGGAGGTAGGTTTTATGATGGTGTTAGTTCGAGAGATTGTTATTTGGAGTAGCAATGTGGATGACTTTAAGAGTAGGGGAAGACCAAAGAAACGATGAAAGGATAGTGTGAAAAATATATTTTTGGTGTGAAAGGAGGTGACTGCTGAGATGACGAGTAATAAAGAAAGGAAGAAAAAGACATGCTGCGATGACCTCAAGTATCATTGGGATAACAGGGACTGATGATATTTTGAGAGGTTGCTACTTCAATGTGTAGCAGCAGAAAGATGCAGCCAAAAGTCATTAACTGGAACAAGCTGATTATCAGCTCTTTTTGGAATTCACAGAGCACGAAGATGCCACCCGTTGACTTTTTCTATGCCTTCTAAAGACCTCAGGGATCCGAGAAATTACAAAAACAAATAGATAACAGTATTTTAGCTCAGCCGAATGGAAAAACACGAGTGGTAATAAAATCAGATTTGATAGAAGTTTGACGTGATTTTTTAATCAAGGTTGCGTGTGCAAGTGCGTACATGTATGGAATGGAATCATAATTATCATGTGAGTGGTGTAGTGTCCACTGCAGGGCAAAAGTCTGTTCCTGATGTCATCTCACTATCACACTAATATTATAAAAGTGTATGTTTGTATGTGTGTGTGTTTGTATGTTTGGTACTTTTAAAATCCTCCCAAAAGTAATAAACGGATAGATCATTAAAAATGCTAACACACATTCAGCTTTTCTCGCGATGCACTGATAAAAGAACTGCGTCCTCCATGGCGTTTGTTTGAGAATGAGGTGCTATATCATCTTGTCCTGTCCAGACAGAGCTGCATTTTATAAATGCCAGTTTAGAGTTCGTCAGGGCACATGCAAGGAACACGAGACAAGTATAAGCTAACGCTGAATATTTACATATCTATAGCAGTATTTTACCTAATGTTAGTTTTAGGATACGTAGGTACAATCGTGGTCTTTTCCGCCTGATCAGTTAATTTTTTTTTTCGCTTAAATCATGCGGAGGCGCCGAGCCACTCCACCTTAAACTTTAGGCCTATTAGGAAAGCGTCAACTTTGGCGCGCAAAATAACAATAACTCTCGTTTGGCATGTGTCGCCGATCGGTATTTTTTTCATTAATTATTTAATATAAAGTCAACAGGGTGGGGACCCCGACTGACCAGACTATAGAGAGCGTTTCTATGTTTTAAGTGCAAGCAAAAATTAGCTTAGTGGTGATCAGGCGGGAGTGTCCTCGATAGTACCTATGCTACAGCTTTATAGGCTGGAAGGGTCACCGACTCACAAAAGGTAACCACATATTTAGTACATCATTTTTTAAAGTAGAAAAGTCCAAATGAAAAGTTTCGATGTAGGTTGGCCCCACATCGAAACTTTTCATTGTTTTTTTAATAGCAGTTCCATACATTTTGACCGTTAAGGTTTTGCACTTTTGTAGGAAACAGCTGTTTTTTTTTTTTAAATACCTACTGATCTCAAATTTCTCTCAAAGGGCTCGCCGTCATTGCGATTTTTTTACCGATGAAAAACCACACTACAATTTGTGAATTGGACATTCTGCGCCTAAACGAATAATAAAAGGGATATGCACGTAATTGTTTCTTCACTTAAATCAATAAAACACAGTACTATCCACCCAAGAAAAGTATACAAGGTATTCAACTTCTGCTTGTCGCACAAAAATTATAATAAACTCCTGCAATTTTCTACGACAGTTCAAACGTCATTAGCTGTCGCGGCCATGATGTGACGTCATTATCCACAATCTGCCTTGTTTACATCTATTTTTTTTGGCCTTAATAAAATAATTTTACCAATTGTACGTGCTCTAATCGTCAGTACCGGTTATCGAGGACGGTGTGTTTTGACAGTGCGTTCCGTTTCACCAAAAACATGCTACATAAAACCGTAAATTGTAAAATAAGTGAAATACTCTCAACACATGGTAAAAACTGAGTACGATGTTGGTTATGTTCACATAAAAAAACGTTACATATTTAGTAAGTACATAGGTACAAATTTTACAAACACAACAGTTTGAAGTCTAATAGTACATTGTTACCCTAGTGGTGAAAGTAACTTATTTAGTCCCGAGACGGGATTTGGTGCCCGAGCGCAGCGAGGGCGATAATAGTTCGAGGGACTAATAAGTCTTTAACCCGAGGTAAACACTGCGCTTTTCTAAAAAATAGAAACATGAATCATCTCGAAAAACCAAATGAAGATCGGAATGCCGCTTTCCCGCCTATTTTGTTTTTTTTTTCTGTGGCCGGCCATTACCAATTTTTCATTTTCATCATCGAAAAAATGGTAAATATTTTTCCCAAATCTATGTTATTTTCAAGAAGTAGCTGAAACTTAATTAGAATAAAGTTATTTAAACATATATATTCTTTAATTAATACTTAACTTTATGTTATTTCAATTTTACATCGTGGCTGTTTAGAAAGTTGGAACATGGTTCAATAGAAAAATGAACTTTTTTTTTATAATTTGACAGCTGTCAGTTGAAAACGATTCTCCTAAGGGCTGAAAAGTATTACTTTCAACCCGCTCCTCAGGCAACTTCAGACCTACTTTCGGAGTATGAGTAATGAAAAGAAACTTGAATATGCCTTTTGAAATGAGTTATCCATAATTATGAAATACATAATAACCTATACGCCTGTACATACTTACATATTAAATTTATGTTATCACTTATACATTCACGTTCAGCAACTGAAAAGCGTCTGAATGCACGACGCAGACGATCAATGAGTGATGGTGGTGGCTGGACGGGACATGCATAGATTTCTAATGTGAAACGTGACCGACGAAGTAGGTTTCAGACGTGGCGAAACGTCGCATCCAGACAAAGCTTTTAAGGTGGAAACGACTGGACAGACCGCGTTGTTTTTTTTTAAATTTACCCGTCAGTGTCGGGCTGTATGTTAAAAAAATATGATTTGCGGCCGTAATACGCATGTATTTACAGAAGACTGTAAATGTTTTTTTCATGAAATAGCCGTTCAATGGGATTAAATTAACTTTAAGGGGTTGTATTGATGATTTGAATGATTATAACTCTGTAAAGCCATTATTTGTTACGGCTGCAAATCACCAATTTCACTTTGCATTTGTACCGAGAAGTTATATGATATCATCATGTCATCAACATTTATACGAAGGTAAAAACATAGCTACGTTTAGTACGTTTTATGGAAGACT
The DNA here is from genome assembly GCA_963853795.1 of Xestia rhomboidea. Lineage (NCBI taxonomy): Eukaryota > Metazoa > Arthropoda > Insecta > Lepidoptera > Noctuidae > Xestia > Xestia rhomboidea. The sequence continues at coordinate 16,329,525 of OY970775.1, forward strand.
AGCTTTTGCAAGCGGCTTCGTTATGTACGGAAATTAACGCACCAAAAAGTTTTAAATGTAGCCTATGACACTCGGGAATATTGTAGCTTCCCAGTAGTGAAAGAATTTTGGGAATCGGCTCAGTAGTTCCGAGATTAATATTAGTATTTTTTTTTCAATCAAGGAATTATTTTTATTATTTATATTTACAAATTTATTAAAATAAAATAAACTAACTAACTTAAACTAAAAACTTAAAAAATGGCGTCGCAAACTCCTCCTCAACGCTGTCAACTAGTAATGTCATTAGTATAGATAACCTATAAACTACCCAAGTACCTACCTGTATATAGTTCATAAATAAAAACTCCTCCACCTAAAATGAGAAAAGAATTACGAAAATCGGATCCGTAATCACAAAGAAAGGGTACATAAAAAAAAAGATGATAGTGAAATACATAACCTCCTACTCTTTAGAAGTCGGTTAAAAGCTAAGATACCTTTAACATGACCACAGGGTTGTCCCGGACCACAAAGGGCGAAGAAGGAACATATGGGTTTTAGTCAGTAAAAGTCTGACACTCCCTCCCGCTCCGCCCAGAGCGGGAGGAGTCATTTGATCATTTCGCATCCGAAAAAAAAAAACAATGGGGTTGCTAGATTTGACCATTGTGCGTGAGCCATGGTGGCCGTTATTCCAACCAGGACCGGCCCACCTCCCTCCAGAAGCACATCATACTTCCCAGTCTTCTCAGGGCATCTGCAAGTGTTCCAGGTGTTCCAAGACTTCCCAGGGTTGCTTATCTAATACTCCTTTTCCAGGTGCCAGTGATCTACGGCGCCGTGGTGGAAGGCATAGCCACCTGCCTCTGCCGGCTGGCTTCCAAATCCCTCGGTGACCTCAATCCTCGGTTCGCCACAGCCATTGACTCCTTCATTGGGACATCCCTCGTCGTTGCTGGTATGTTCAAGTTTTTTCTTGAGGTTGTATTGTACTCTGATGCTGATACTGACTGCTTATAATTTCACGTTTTGTTTACACTGTTAAAGTACACTTAATAATACAATTTACATTCGTTGATTATTATACCACATCTGCCTGGACCCACAAGGGAAAAGCTGTGTATCTTTTCGCGTTTGAATGACATTGCCAGGAGGGCGCTGTTGGTAAATATTTGTCAAATTGTTTGTGGAAATTGTCATGCATAAAGAAGAAAAGAAGAAAATATGGCAGCGTTAGTTCTGATTAAAGCCACGCGCCAAGAGAACCATCACGCACTTTATTTATTTTTGTAACGGTTTTTGATTCTCCTAAAATGTTTGGCATTGCTTATCCATGCACATAGGTCGTCAACAAATTATTCTCAAAATTATGGTTGAACCTTTTATAGAACCAGTAACCTCTTATTGATCCTCTGACACACAAGATGACAAGACACCAGTTTATTTTTTCACACATAATATATGCATGGTTGTTTTGGCGCATAATCGTACCACCCATCACCGCCATATTGTTTTTCAATACAATTTCTAAAGATAATTTCACTAACGTTTAGCAACGTCCTCTTCACAATGTCATTCATACGCCACGCCAGAACAACCATGCTACATTGTACAGTATTAGCATAAACCGTCCAATTTGCTTTCCCCATAACGACAACCTCGCTTCTCACTGCCCAATGTTCACTCACTCAACAATATCAAGTCATTCACTCACTCACATACTCACTCGTAGCTATCAATGTTGCAGGGGTCCTCACTAGGCACACGGTTTTCGTCTACCGCTACCAAGACAATAGTGCCAATGCGGACCTAAGTGTGTCCATCTTTTGCAAAGTACATTTAGGAAAAGGTACATAATTGTGTAACTAAATGTCAACTAACTTTAAGAGAGTGCATTCTGAAAATTGGCAATGTCGCTAATAGCCGCCAAGTCTCAGAACGCACAGACTAGGACCGGACTCCACCAAAGCGGAGACGAGCGGAGCGGAGTGATGTGCAAGATTCGGCGAATCGCACGAGAGACCCGATGTAGATTTCAAATAATGTGATTGGCTGGTCTCCGTACGCCTCTTCTCCGTTTCGCTCGTCTCTGCTTTGGTGGAGTCCGGGCCTTAGAGGCCCTTGTTCACAACCGTTTTACGCATCGGTCGCGTCGATACTATTATCGATGAAGTACTGTGGAGGTTTGTTCACGACGATGGTCGACGCCAGCGCTGGATCTACTTTACTCTGTGCCAGATGCAGCCGTGGCTAAGCCGTACGCTCGGTCAAGTATGACAGGCGTTGAAGGGCAGGAACTTTTACCCAGGCCGGTACGGGCTTAAGATCGAACGCTTACCCGGATTCTAGCTGGACAGAGATGGGATTTTGTTGGCATGTGCTGCCGTGCCGTGCGTACGTATATTGTCATGCTTGGCCACGGCCAATACGGTCGGTCATGGCGCGAAGTAAATAGGGGAGTGCGCTGGCGTCGTAATATAGCCTCCATAGTGCTGTGGCCTTGTGCTTTGCCTGACAGAAACTGGTCTTGAACAATAGCCCTAATGCTTTCAGCTTCAGTAGATTTGCATGGATCAACATCACGTTCTATACGCATTTCATATACAATAATATCATTGTCAACATCATCATTCTCACTGTACAGAACTCCACTTTTCATTTCAATAATTCTTCTAGAATTTTCATTGGTGCCTTAATTTTCAGTATTAGTTATATATTGTTGAAGGCATTACTCTGGAATTTACACTTGAATGCAGCTTAATTTATGCGTTTATTCACGGTCCTGCGACCGTAGACATATGTACTTTTATATTGTACAGTGAATAAAATCAAACCAGCGTATGCATGGCCAGAAAAATTAAATGGAAAATTAAATTGACACGCGCAAGGGAACCGCGTCTCTGTAATCATAGCCCTTAGCCTGCATCATCCAACGGCTGAGCCAAGGCCTCTCCTCATGATTCAAATTTTAATCAATTTACTTAACAATTATTAGTTTCTCTACCTCTACTTTTTATTTTACGGCTGCTCCAATTAATATGTACTTTTTTCTTTCCAGCCTTCGATTACTCCGGTGGATACTTCAACCCGGTCCTGGCTACATCACTGAAAGCTGGCTGCGAAGGTCATACCCTCATGGAGCACGCTACTGTGTACTGGATTGGAGCCTGTGCGGGATCTATCCTGTCGGTCTACCTCTACAAGCTGCCATTCATCCAGAAATACGTCAGTGGAACAACCAGCGTAGCGAACGGCGACAGCATTTGGGCGGATAAAGATGATTAAAGTTATACTTTCAAGGACTTTTTTTGGGGATATGCTGGGATAGTATCTGCAATGGGGAAGGTCGGTCAAACCTTACGGCAGATGGCGTGTCCATAGCTAGTTCCCAATGTGATCAATGAGATCAAGCTTATGCAACACTACAAGATTTTCAACCGATGACGATGTTGGGAATCAGCTATGCTGACGCCATCAGTTTTACAGTACCCTTTCCTATTAGTATTGCAGCTGCGGTTTGCAAATGCGGTCTCCTTGGGCAACGAAGCAACGTAAAAATTGCAAGAGTGAAAATAATAGAACTCTTCTTGTCATATCCCGATTAATGGAATATCTAGCGCCATATTACAATATAAGATAGGCAATTTTTATTTCGACCGTTTCTAACCTCAAAAATATGAAATAATGAAGAGGCGGAAATTAATTAAGCTTTTTCATGTTTCGTAATATTGGTACTTCAGCTCGAAAAGATTTTTAATATCGATGGTAAATGTACTCATTTTCAGAATCCAGCTGCAAATACGGCTTTATGAATTCTTGAAATCCCTGCATTAAAAAGTAATAAAGTTACAGTGTCCGGGAAATAAATTATCATTTCAGCATTTTCTACTCTTTTTCATTAAAGGTTAAACCGTGGTTTAGTTTTCTCCTTTTGCTTTAAATGAATAATATAATGAATAATATTATGTGAATAATCGCAAGCTGATTATGATCTCAGCATCCCCATTTATTTTTACACTTAATTAATAACTTTGCCCGAAAAGTTCGCGTAAAAATCGTTTTTTTTTATTAATTTATATTCTCGCATACTATTTGATTATTATTTAATAATTCCTCACAAAGTGATACCCACGATTCTAGTCATTTCTCCTACTTTTAAGTATTTGTCTAAATAAATCTGTATTATTGTATTTATTGTGTCATCGCCTTTCGTCGTTTAAGTTGGGCGCACAGCAGTGTCATCAAGATCCGGGTTTATTTATTTTTGCATAATAATTTGTGTTCAGAATTTTATTTTCTTTCTTAATGCGATCGTACAAAACTGTCATTGAAAGGCATTTTAAGTATTAAAGTTTTAGAAACCTTTTGTACAATGCTCAAAGAAGCGTTAGATTTTATATTTTTTCTATCCTACGTGTTCTTGAAGATTATCTCCTAAAAATATAATAAGTGCTACGTACTCCCGATGTAAATAAATGTTTTATTTATTACAATCAGACGTGTTTTTTATTGTATTGAAGTTGAACCAGTTAAAGATGTCCATCTCAGTTTATTAACTATTTGAGATAAAATTATACCTACAATACTTATACATTTTGAAATGTGGTGCGGCCTGACCCAAATCTGCACCAGCCTTAATTCAGTATAAAAAAATTAAATGACAATCAAAATTTATTTTAACGTTTTTATGACCGACAAAAAAAAATGGTGGCAGGTATGATTATTTTTGACACCATGGATATCGCATTATCTTATCTTTTAATATATATAAATCTCGTGTCACAATGTTTGTCCTCGATGGACTCCTAAACCACTTAACCGATTATAATAAAATTCGCACACCATGTGCAGTTCGATCCAACTTGAGAGATAGGATAGTTTAAATCTCAAATTATAGTCGCAATTTTAATTTATTGCTAATTATTTGTCTGTTATTATTTGACAGTCAAAATTATCTGTTAACTCCAAATGATTCTAACAGATGTCGATACCTTTCGACTGGGTTGAGTAAGTAATCAATAGATGGCGCTGCTATGGTAAATCTACGAACGTGTCATATAAGCTACATTTTAACAGCATAATTACCACGTGTTGTTGACGCTATAAAATTAATTAAATTTATTTTGTAGTGAACGAAATACCGTATAATTCAGCTAATTATTTGTCTGTTATTATTAGTAAAAAAATATGAATAGGTACATATGTCGGCAGATTATATTCATCTATTTGATGGACTAAAGGATTTACAATAAAACAAAAAAAAAAAAAAATACCAAGCCCGTGCGAAGCCGGGACGGGCCGCTAGTTATATAGTAAAAATCTTTATATATACAAAAACAACATTGCTTAATACATATTCGGTCACATGAATTTCAGTAAATTAAAGGTCATACAGATAGAGTAAACTATATAACTCATCCCCATAGAAGAACCCATACGCGTCAGTGTTCTGCTGTCACTATGTTATCAAAAACCTTTAGCTAAAAAGTATGTAATATATCTTAAACCTGTTTTTGCCTAGAAATTCCAAAAAAACTGGTTTAAGAGTGTTGCCTCTTCAATCTACTCGTAGTTGTTGCTAAAACTGTTGCTAAGCAAGAGGTCTTGATTCTAAAGTTTAACTATTTGACCAAGGGCATAGAATAATAGCCTGAAATAGCCTATAACAGCAATACGGGTACCTATATACTCAAATATAGCAGAGGCAGACGTGTCACAGCTTGCTATCTGATTCAAATCAGGCGTACCTATCTCGATAATCCGACCGTCTGGCCCAGTGAGCTTTATCGTAGAGACCAGTGCACAGTGGTTTCACACACAATAGATTATCTCTTAGAGGTCCTAGTTGTATGTATCTATCCAAAATTGGAATTGTAGATCACACGGTAGGTAACCAATTTCGTTTTTTTTTTTGTTTTTCAATTTTTTTGTTTTGTTTTTGTATTTTGTTTTGTTTTGTTAGAGAAGGATCCAGCTAGGGCCTGTGGACGGGGAGCTATGCGGCAGCCGTGTCGACGGCGCGTTCCTGTTCCACGCGCGCCTCAAAGAAAGTCAGCAATAAGGAAAGGGTCCGCAAGGGTCGAAGCCTGCCGGGGCTGCGGGACTATTCGAAAGAGATACCGTGGCCCCGGAACACAAAGGGCGTTGATGGAACATGGATGGGTTTTAGTCAGTAAAAGTCTGACACTCCCTCCTGCTCCGCCCAGAGCGGGAGGAGTCATTTGATGATTTCCAATCCAAAAAAAAAAAAAAGAAAGGGTGGGCTTCATTCAGCAAATTGGACAACATTCTCAAATCAGCCAAAATTCCACACTGCCCGAAGAATAACCAGTGAGTTCTGCTCACCATGACGTACGGTGCTGAGACGTGGACGCTCTCACAGGAGGCTGTGTACAGACTCAGAGTAGTACAGAGAGCCATGGAGCGTTCCATGCTTGGCATACAATAAATAGACCGAGTTCCAAACGTCGAAATCCGAAGACGTACGAAGGTCTTCGATATTGGAAATCGAGATAAGGAACTCAAATGGAGTTGGGCAGGACACCTAGCAAGGCGCGGTGATGGCAGGTGGAGTAGAGCTGTGACCGAGTGGCGTCCAAGGAATGGAAAGAGGAATGTTGGTCGTCCGGCGGCGAGATGAGCAGACCATATTGTTGCCACTTCGGGAATATCCTGGATGAGGTTGGCACAAGAGCGTGGAGCTTGGCACAAACAAAGAGAAGCCTATACCTAGCAGTGGGTGAAGTCGGGCTGTGGATGATGATGATGAAAGAAATAGAAATTAGTAGGTACTTCCGTTTCCTTGTGGACTCGAACAGCAGAATCAATAGAGAGGAATGGAGGAGGTAGTCAATATTACCCACAATTGAGTCATTCTTTGTTTACGTTCTAAAAGAAGAAGCCTTTATTTACTAGTCCTCGTGACTGAATATCGGCCATGACGGCCAAACTAAGTGGAGATGAGAGATAACAGAGTGTTCACGTTATCATCATCTGTCTAGCCTTTTCCCTATTAAATAAATTGGAGTCGGCTTCCAGTCTAACTGGATTCTGCTGAATACCACTAGTATTTTATTCGGAGCGCCTGCTTATCAGAGTTCCACAACCCAGTTAGTACTGGGTAATACGACATACCTTGGTAAGACTGGTTGTCAGACTTTCGGACTACTGAGTACCGGTAACGACTGTCAAAGATCTACAAATGACAGCCGGGACCAACGACTTAACGTATCATCATCATTTCAGCCGAAAGACGGCCACTGCTGGAGGCCTATGCCTCCACCAAGTGTCGCCACATTGACCGGTCCCGTGCGACTCGCATCCAGCGGATTCCCACAACCTTCACCATCATCATCATCGGTCCACCTAGTGGGAGGCCTTCCAACGCAACGTCTTCCGGTTCGCGGTCGCCACTCCAGAACTTTTCGGCCCCATCAGCCATCCGTTCTGCGAACAATGTGCCCTGCCCACTACCCAAGGCACGGACTAAACTCGGTATGTAATGGATGGTCATCCATCCACGGATCGACCTAGGCAAGGGCGGCTTAACCTGAAGATCGATCCGAGTGGCAGTTATTATTTTGCAACGAGCTCCTCGAGAGTATGCACACGTGTGTGCACAAATTCAGGGGCGCTCTTTAAATCTCTCTATACTCTCATTGTCCCGTGGGACTCTAGTCAAAGTCGACCGGCGATAGATCAGGCGCAGAAATAATGTCTTAACTTGTAACACCGCGAAACTTCGGGCTGCTACTGAGATATTTCGCATCATCATAATTTCGGCCGAAAGACGGCCACTGCTGGACATAGGCCTCCCCCAAGCGTCGCCACATTGACCGGTCCCGTGCAACTCACATCCAGCGGATCCCCGCGAACCTTCACCAGGTCATCGGTCCACCTAGTGGTAGGCCTTCCAACGCAACGTCTTCTGGTTCGCGGTCTCCACTCCAGAACTTTTCGGTGCCATCGGCCATATTTCACATACCTTAAAGAATTTGCAAATATTTAGCCTCTACTGACAGGGGTTGTAAATCGATGTCTAATAGGTATAATTAGGCATCGTTGATGATGAATTATATTCTGTTTTTACTCGTACTTGTAAAATACTTTAGCACAGGGTTCACTAATTGAGATAATTGAAATTTCTAACGTTACTGACGGGATCGATGAGATTCGAAACGGCCGGACCGATTTTGACGGGGCTTTACTGGCAGATAGCAGATGTGTGTTGTAGCTGATAGACTTTCGAGGCACTGACTACCTGCAACGACTGTAAAAGATCTACAAATGACAGCCGGGACCAACGACTAAACGTGCTTTCTGAGTCACGGAGGAAACTCGTTATGTAATGGGTGGTCACCCATCCAAGGACCTACCTAAGTAAGTGCGGCTTAACCTGAAGGTCGACCCCAGTGGCTGTTATTCTTTAGCCACCAGCTCCTCCTACGATTATTTGTAAAAACCGTTTTTAAAAGTGACTTTCTTTCAGTTGTTGTGACCTGGCCGAGGTTTCAGAGGTACCCAAAAAGGATGGAACGTGCTTTTCGAGACATGAAGGAAACACGGGATGTAATAGATGGTCATCCATCCACAGACCAACTCCGGCGAGCGCTGCGGCTGTTAAATTTAGCAACAAGCCACTTCACCGCTCCACGTGAAATACTACTATTCAGCTGTCTCAGATTAGACTGGGGATTTGGCAAGCTAGATGACGAGCTTTTCCCAACTGAATGTGAATTTAGCAAAGAAGCTGAACGTGATCAGCCCTAAGTTGGAGTCAGCTTTTCTTTTTAAGCATATCAATGCAGGTTAAATTTAAATTGGATTTATCCAATTAACCATTTTTAGTGCTAATTACGAACGCTGTGTGACCAAAGCAAAACAAGTTTTTAAATTCCCTGTTGGGTTTGATTACAAACAAATCAAATGTAAGTACGCAGTGATCCTCGCTAAACAAATATCTGACTGATTAGCGAAACGTTGAATTATATGTGAAGGCGTTCCTAATAGTAGGTACCACCCACGTCAGTTATGAGAGTCCTATATGGCGAGCCTATTGCCATCGACAAGACTCAAATCTACACTCCGGGACGCTATTAAGAAAGTCGTGGTGGAAAGCTCAATAAAATTGGCCCGACCCAAGAATCGTGCTCAGTAATAGCGCATGGAATCCTATTGTTTGGTACGTACTTTGAGTACCTGAAGTGTCAATTTCGTCAAAAAGGACACTGTGACTACTGTGTCGGAGCAATGATATTTTTTTACACTATTTAAGTTGGAGCAATTAAAAATAATCCTTTCAATAGCATAGACGTGGTAATTGATTCTTCTCGTATCTTACGTACTCCCAAAATTGTTCAAATTGTTTAATTATTATTTCAAACCAAATTTTGTGTGTAGTAAAGTTATTACTTATCTTTCCCAAAAGCGTCAATAGAGTGCAAGGCGGCCACGAGCAAACAATTTTTTGCCCCAACATTGGGGATGTTCGAATGACAGGTACCTGTTCTGTTATTCTTTGAATGATTACAAAGGGAAGAAAAAATTGAAGAAAGGACCCTATTATGGGATGTAATTGTGGGAACTCAGACTTTTAATTTGGCTGAAATGATTCGAATATCGGTTGGACATGTACTGACTTGTCGAATGCATTTGGAGTAGTTAATCTGTGCACAAACTAAACTTAATTTAGGCTATTGCTAGCTTTGACTAAAAGGCAGTGCGAAAAAAGGACGGCTATAGCTATGAACTAAGTTAGAGATGTCAAACTAGTTTATGCCTTGCGCTTCACCGTGTTTTTAGTCGACATGTTTTTACGTGCACCCTTAATTTGGAAATATTAGTTCCAATTAAATTTGACAGCTCTAAATTACGTCCGTCTCTTTCTCGTTTTATTAGAGAGAAAAAGATAACAATAGCCTAAATTAAGTTTAGTTTGTGCACAACAGAATCGACACCAATGACCATTTAAACTGAGTCGGCCAAAAGTTTGGCCATTGGCACTTTCAGTATCGTCCATCAGCTCCTGTGATGTGCAAGCAGTAGGAGTACACCTACCTAATATACCTTATAATATCTTCCATTAACTAATAATGATTTTTTCTTTTGTTGGAGAGAGATAAATAAATAAACTCCTTTTTTTTAAAGATACTCATTCGTTTTTTGTAGCAGCAGCTCGGTGTCTTGGTTCCCAGTAATCCCTGCTGATCGCAATAGGCTCGCCCTATATTACATGGGACTTAAAACATCATCATCGACCTAGACTTTTCCCAACTTTTTTGGGGTCTGCTTCCAGTCCAGTCCAGACTAATAAGAGTCATGAGTTCAGTTCCAGTCTGAATTTTAAATTATACAGCTACATTCTCCCGTAAATTATTTACTACTGGTTGCTAAAACTTCCATCTACAGAGAGGTAATAATATAAGTTTATATCAAACGTTTTTGCGCGGGTCTAGTACGAAGTTGTTTTCCAAGACGAGCTTTTAAATAAACGAAGAGCTACAACAGTTACATCTGTAGAATTTAAAGCAGTAAAATATCAGTAAATTCTTTAAACACTAGAAAATTCAATGCATCCTAGATAAGGATAAGAATAGGTCTAAGCGTAAAAGAAAGTGTAAAATTATAGTCCTTTTACAATTTATATAATTATAACTGTTGCCCGCAACCTTCGACTGCGTGAGATATTATAAAAATATAATTGAAAAACTCTAATCCTTTAAAAACAAGCCTTAGTTACTCCTTATAACATCAGCTATCTGCCAGTATAAGTCCCGTCAAAATCAGCCTAACCGTTTCGATTTCGATTCGTTCGATCTTAACAACCGACAGACAGAAACTCAAAAAAAAAAACTTTTTTTTTGTTAAAAGTACCGGATATTACTTTCATAATAATAATATGCATTCAGTAAATAGCTCTTTTAATGAAATTGCAAACTAACACTTCATTTTTATTTACTAGCTATGGAGTGGAATTTTGCTGACCTGGAGGTTTGACTTATTTCTATAAAGAACATTATGTTTTTGACCAAAAAATTCAGGATAACGGCCATCTTAAATAGCTAGCGGTAAATAAACAGTGATAGAGCAGTATCACTATTTCCTTATACTGTTAATTATCCAGGTTATGTTAACTTGCACTGAATGATAAGTTTTGTGTAACTGGAAATTGCATTAAATATATTAATACATAGCGCACTTTCGGGAAATTTCGGTTCAATGAAATTAAGATGGGTGTGGGATGGGCCGATGTGGGTCTTTGGGACGACTTTGTTCAGTAGTGTTACTTCCTAATGAAATGCTGATTATAATGATTAGACGCATTCTGTTATCAAGAACCCGATGAAGGTTCATGTATCAGAACAGTTTGAGTTGAGAGGCATTGGTACATTTTTTCCAAACAAGCTTTTAATGAACTAATGAATCGGAAAATGCAGACGAACAACTGCATGTTTCTATTCCTATAATCCTTAGGGAATAATGTTAACGAAGACCACAAACAGGAGCTCAGAAAAGCCGCTTAAAAGAATGATAATGTCGTCTCTTTCTGTCGTTAAATAAACTATGAGACAAAGAAACCTTGCAGCCTCCAGTACCTACTATTGTTCTGATGCTGCGCTTTTGCTGCAAACTGAATATAAAAATTTCACGCTCCAATCATCTTAATGTCGAAATACTCTCCTCTCTTTCACACTAACAGCGTTAGTCACCCGTCTCTCTCCGTTTGGAATCCTAGACGCAGCTCTGATATCGACGCAGCCTTATCACTGCCACGCCTCTGAATGAATTTTACCTTTATTCTCGAGAGGGTATAGTTGGTTTTCGATTGGAGTGATCCCATCTCGGAGGTTGTTCACATACCTGAATGGCCGTAGCGTAGTATTCGAGAATGGGTCCGCTCACATTCAAAACAGCAAAGTCAGTGTCGCTCGAGACTTGGTAGAGGGTGGACGCGTTCGGAAATTTTCGCCGAAAGCCGGCGACCGCGTGTGCGATAGAATCAAAACGAAAGTGACTATTGTTAGTCGACTCACATAATTAATCTTACGTAGTGAAGTTTAAAAACATGTGTGTTTATGAGTTCTAGTGTTGTGTTAGGTGCTTAGTTATTATCGGATTACTGTGTGGAAGGTATGTCAACCAGTTCTCTGTAGTTTTTAATAATTACTAGTAAGGAACGTACAAGAATGATTTCCTTTCTGTATGCAACAACCGGTTTTTCGTCCGGTCAGCCGTGGGAAGGTATTTGGTTTGCAATTTCATGTCTGATTCGGTGCATTGTTTGGATCGGCTCTTTACTCCTTAATATTGTTTTCGCGGATTCAATTTTAGATTACAACATGAATATCTTGTTTGAATAAGCTGTTATTTATGATGTTAGTTTTGTGTATGTTCCAGCCAAACTTTATTTGTGTCTGTTTACAGAATTCTTTCCAACTTACTTTAATATTCAAGCAAGTTTTTTTGTTCTGGAAGTTTCTTTGCGTGTTTTGTTATGATTTCAAGTTGTTGTGTCATTATTTTGTGACTCATTGTGTATGTCATTAATGTCTGGCCCACATTGTAATTTATTGTTTTTTGCCCATGTTCAATTAATGAGTTAGGTACCTTCATCTATGGTTTATAAAACTCTATGCATCATCATAATCGTTGCGTACACTGATATGTCCACAAATGATGCTCCATCATCATTTGTGGACATATTATTCTATAATAGATCTTACGTAATATTTGCTAGCATAAATAGTTTAGATGAATCATGATCATCATCATCATCATCCTCCTTCAAATAGATGTATTTAGGGGACGGCGCGGGTGCACCATACCTTTTTCACAATACTTCTATAGTAGTCGTCACCTACTACCTACTTACTGAGGTGACGACTACTATAGAAGTATTGTGAAAGGTAAGGTGTAAAAGGTATTATAAGTACTAATACTAAGTAACTAACCTAAGTACTAGGTAAGTTGTAATTAGTAAGTACAGTACTAATTCAGTCTGTTTCTACCTTTCTAGCCATTAAATCATTTCGTTCTTTTTTCAAGTAGTAAAATTCTATATTATCTGCACGATTCTGTGTACCAACACTTTTCTTATTTTGTTTGTGTTGATCCCGGGGGGCGTTAAATTAATTTGGGGAATTGTTAGCTCAATTTCGGTAACAGGGCCGGGTTTCGACTCAGATCTTACTCATCTCATAATTGCTAAACTTTGTTATAGGAGTGAAACATAAGTGAAAGAAACTTCATAAAGCAGTCTTGTTTAGCGTTATTTAGGTACCTTGGTAGGTTGGTCTTTTCTTTCTCTATAGTGTGGCTAGTGCCTAATCTAGTGTCAGAGTTTTTATGCCGCCCATAGGCCTCTGACTTGGCTTTACATGTATATCTCTCGGGCATGCTGGTTTCCTCACGATGTTTTCCTTCACCGAAGCAGGTGATAATTATACAATAGTCGGTACCAGGCCTAGGTATATAGAATAGAATAGAATGTCTCTTCATTCGAGTAAGTATCCATGACTTAAAAGCTGTTAGCAAAACTTACGACTTTGTTAGTAGGTAAGCACTGATAGAACAAACAACACAACAAATAGAAGATAGATATAGAAGTAAGTAGAGGGAACGATTAAAATGGTCTAAAAATTGTGGTCACATAAAAATTAATATATCTTGTCTTGTCTTCTTAGCTAGGTAGGTATATCATCTTACAAACAGTCTATCGTTTCTTTGGTCTTATCAAACCCGTAACTTTCCAGATATTTTTTTTCGAATAGTAGGTACCTAGTCTTGGCACACCCATTCTGATAATTCTCCAAATTACAATGAATGAAATCGTAATTTTCAATGAGTGCTATCGGGCATTTTCGCCAAATCAAATAACAACTAAAATTTGTGGAAAAAAATTATCTCTCACCCGAAGCGTCTTCGTCTTATCAATACAAATACTATTATCTTTTACGGTCTACATTAACACAGCTAATCAAATATTTATCAAGCTTGTTTGCTATCAGATTATATACAATTATTGTGGCCGTATCTTGAACCGTGATAACATTTATATTCTTTGTCATTTCGGGAGAGCAATGATTTTGTTGTGTCAGTTATTTGGGTTGGTGTCTTGTTAAATAATTCTTCCATCGCAATCGCAATAGCAATTACTGTAGTGAAATCTTCAATAAATTATTTTTTAAGTCACTGTTTTAAGCTTTCACGATTCATAACTATAGTTCAAATGTCACTTACGGGATATCTTCCGCGAAATAATCACGGAAGATATCCCGCAAGTGACATTTTAACTATTTTTTTTAACACTTCACTCAGTAAGTCACTCTTACTGAGGGAAGACTTTAAAAATAAATTTATTAATAATAGTTGGTTTCTAAAAACAACCCCCTTTTGTGTTTGGAGGTTAAAAACCAAAATTACTTATTAATCGAATCTCTTTAATACTTGATTAATTAACAGCTGTTAAGGCCCAGACACACAAAACAGATAGACCGTATGAGAAACTTTGTCTTTTACAATTTCATCATCATATTTTTGTCTCATATTAGGTGAGTCGGCAAAGACGTTTTTTCTTCCATTCTACCCTGCCAGCAGCTTTTTTTTAGAGCCCTAGCACACGGCGTATTATAAACGCGCAGACGACGCACGTTTCAAGAACGCGCTTTTTCTACGTCGTAGATGCCGATTTTTGCATTTTTATAGATTAAAACACGCGTAAAACGCGATACAAACGCGAGTGTTAAGCGCATTCGAAACTCGTTTAAAGCGCGTACAAAGGGTCAACTGACGAGGAGTCTCTGAACAAAACGCGGAAGCTACGAGCAACTACAGCGCGTCTGTTTCGCTATATCTGCTCGTTAACGCGCAGTAGACGCGCGTTTCACGATCGCCCCGTGTGCTTAGTTTACAAGGTTGCGTTCAAATCTCCTTTGAAGCGCGTATACGCGCGTCATCTGCGCGTTTACGCGCAGTAGACGCGCGTTTCACGATCGCCCCGTGTGCTTAGTTTACAAGGTTGCGTTCAAATCTCCTTTGAAGCCTCGTGTGCTTAGTTTACAAGGTTGCGTTCAAATCTCCTTTGAAGCGCGTATACGCGCGTCATCTGCGCGTTTAAAATACGCCGTGTGCTTAGGCTCTTATTATTATTCTCTACACGATCCATGCGTCTCTTCTTTGACTAGGTACATATGTATAATCGTTTACTTGAAATTTATAAATAGATGACTGCCTCGTTAGTCTAGTGGAAGCAAGCGACGGGGCCTGGGTTCGATTCCCGGGTTTCTCCATCAGGAATTTCTCAGTAGCAGCCACGGAGTCTGGATTCGTGCCTGGTTGATGGCATAGGCTCGCCCCTTTTTACATGGGGCTTAGACGTAACTGGAGAAATGTGGGTGTACTATTAGGTACACCTCTGTCTAACCCTTCGGGGTTTACAGGCGTGATGTGTTGTTATATATCGACGACCCGAATGGCGCAGCGGTAGTGAGGCTGCCTTACGTTCTTAGGGTCCCGGGTCCCGAATCCCTGTACGAGCAAATGTTTGTGTGCTGAGCATGGACATTTGTTTCCGAGTCATGGATGTTTATATGGGCAACTACAGTACTTTCACAGTGTTTATGTCTTGTGACTGGGACTGTAGCTACATTTAATTTTCATCTTTGTTTCGACAGTTCAAAAGTGCATGTAACTGGCCTACTTGAAATAAATGCTTTTGATTTTATAATAAGTATATACATATATATGTACACTCGAGAGCAATGAATCCGGGTCACTTAAAGAATGTTAAAAATCTCGGAAACTAAAAATGATAGGTTAATGCAATAAATTGTATTTAATAGACAATGTAATACTCCTTAAATGAAAGTAAAAAAAATATGAGTCACCATACATTTTATTAACACAAAATTACATAAAGAAAAAAACTGCTGATCTCTCCATAAAACAAAAATAGGAAACATGAAATTTTTGAACTTTATTACGATTTTCTTGAATTTTAATACTTCGTATTGCCTCCTCGTGCTTCCATTACTGCGTTTACGCGGTTTGGCATGCTGTACACCAAGTTCCTTATACGATTTTGGGGAATATTCTCCCATTCCTCTGTGAGAGCAATTTTGAGCTCACGAAGCGTGATTGGGGGAGGGTTTCGTTGTTTTACGCATCTGCCTAGCTCGTCCCAAGCATGCTCGATCGGGTTGATATCCGGGCTGCGCGCTGGCCACTCCATACGAGTAATGTTCATCTCTTGAAGGTAGTCATTCACAATCCTACCTGTATGAGGTCGGGCATTGTCATGCATAAATATAGCATCCTCACCTAAATTGACCATAAATGGACCAACGTGATCATTGAGGATTTCTTCCACATATCTTACGCTAGTTAAAGAGCCGTTTTCTATGATCACCAGCTCTGTGCGACTTTCAGAAGAAATTCCGGCCCACACAAGTACAGACCCACCACCGTAGGCTACTTTTTCTTCGATGCATGCTTGCTTGAATCTTTCCCCTGGTCTTCGATACACTCTGTGTCTTCCATCGTGCTTGTAGAGCATAAATTTTGATTCGTCGGAGAACATAACTTTTGACCAATCTTCAATACTCCAATTTACGTGGCTCTGGGCATATCTTAGTCTTGAAATACGATGCCCACGCTCCAGTTTAGGGCCGTTTGCAGGTCTAAGGGGTTTTAAGTTAGATTCAGCAAGCCGACGTCTTACTGTCCATGCACTTGGGTTACTTCCTCCGAGGCGTCGAAACTGATTTGTGAGTTCAGTTCCTGTGAGAAAGCGATTTCGAAGCATGGTGTTCACCAAGTATCGGTCTTCTCGTGCTGTGGTACACCTGGTTCTGCCCGTTCCTGGTCTGCGTTGGTTAGAACCAGTTTCTTCGTAACGTCGGAGAACTCTTTGTACTGTTGACAGCGACACACCGACAGTCCTGGCTGTATCGCGCTGACTCCGGCCGGTTTCCAGCATTGTAAGTATTCTGGTGCATTCTTCAGGCGTAAGCGACATAATTTCAGCTTGAATAATGAATATAGAGCACTATCAACATGGTTTATGTACCCACATAAATGACAGATTACAAACAAAAGCAAAACCAAATGCTGTAATTTCGTAGTTCCATCTTCGAAAGTGGCCCTTTTTCAAATTTGATTTTTTTATGATATAACTATACAATAACTAAGAAGTTTTAATACCTTCATTTAAGGAGTATTACATTGTCTATTAAATATAATTTATTGCATTAACCTAGCATTTTTGGTTTCCGAGATTTTTAGGATTCTTTAAGTGACCCGGATTCATTGCTCTCGAGTGTATATTATTTACAAACAAAATATATCTATGTAGTACTTATCAACTATCTGGTGTCCACGACACAAGCCTCGTTGCTTAATGTGGCACTAGATGGCGCAGTGTGTAATGTCCAGCGATATTTATTTATTTTTTATTATTTATATAGATAGCACAATATAGTCTAGTTTATTCAACAAACAGTCTTCCCGCCCTTGTCCCGTTCTACTTGGGTTCGGCGCCTCAAGTTTCTTCTTCCATTCTCTCCTGTCAGACGTCACGGCTTCATTTACTCCTTTCTCTTTCTTAATTTTCTTCACACAATCCATCCATCATGTATCATCTACAGTCATTGACTTGTGTTTTATCTTCCAGTATAACCAGATGTTCTAACTGCGGAAATAGTGCAAAGCTGGTTGATATAAATAGCAATATTATGCCTTAGCGGGAGATGACACCATAAATATAATTTTCAAGCACGAGTGATATGACCTATTTATTCACGTCACACGTGTCTTTATCTCATGGTTTCATTGTCTTTAATTAATAAAATAACGAGCCGTCGTCGTACTGATTTCCTGTGACGTTTCACTATCATTGATGATTTGACTTTTTTGGCCAACTAGATTTTCCAGGCTTATTTTTTTATGATATAAATTAACATCGCATCTAAAAGTTTGTTTGTGAAGGATTTTTGCTAATTATGTAGTAAATACTCTGTTATAAACGATACGATTTAAAATGGCGAAAAGTTTGATTATGTAAAAACATAACATAACATCACGCCTGTAATTCCAGAAGGGTTTGGCAGAGGTGTAGGTACCTAATACTTATTACACCCACATCGAATCCAGGACCTCATGTTCATTAGACACGCTTGCAACCACTAGAGTCTCTACACCAACGAAACAGTCGGGAGTGAGCGATGATGTAATAAATAAATACTTAATAAATATCGCTAAACATTACACACAACGCCATCTAGTGCCACACTAAGCAACGAGGCTTGTGTCGTGGACACCAGATAGTTGTTATACTACATAGATACTTTTTGTTTCTAAATACATACTTATTAAACAGATAAACATCCATGACTCGGAAACAAATGTCCATGCTCATCACACAAACATTTGCTCGTAATAGGATGCGAACCCGGGACCCTAAGAACGTAAGGCAGCCTCACCACCGCTGCGCCATTCGGGTCGTCAAATGTCGTCAATATTACGTACTCATAATTATGATATTTACCGACATTGCCCTGTTGTGAGACAACAAAGGCCAAAATAAAATAAATAAATGATTACTTACGGGACGAAACAAGTATAATATTTGTTACAAAAGAAACTGTCATCCCATAATAGATGAAGGTTTGCCCACAGAAGACTAATGTCACGGGTAAGACATAGGTCAGTCTGATGGGTGAGCCTATAGGGAATTACATACAAAATATATCATTTTTATAAGCTTTTATTAAACTTGCCATGTTAGTAGTTTAGTATGTGTTGGTCAAATCTTGCAACTGAATTTCAGACCAGGGAGGTTACCATGACGTCTTAAAGCAGGATTGTTTTAATGTCATTCCAGTGTGGGAAAGAGACGCAGCTTTAGAGGACGTCTAGCGCCATCTCTTTCTCACTCTGGAATAAGATTAAAACAATCCTGCTTTAAGTTATGACAGACACAACTTGATCTTGCGGCCAGGGTTGTCTCCTCATGAAGCAATGTTAATACTTAAGGCGACTACAGGAGCTAAATTAGCAACTCTATTTGTGGTGATTCAAAACACTGTTAGAATAAAGTTCTAATCAGCTTGCACTACAAAGTGGTTGTTACGTCAGTCACTGCGGGCCAAATAGTGCGAAAGGAGTGGTTTTTTGCGATTTACATAAAATCTTTTGATTGGACTAAAAAAATAAAACACTATCATGCTAATATGTTGCTTGTAGAATTATTTGCCAAAAAATCAGAATGATCGCATATATTTTAGTATGGTTTTTACTCGTTGATAGATTTTTTCAGAGATAAGTTTGTGATTTTTATATTGAGTAAAATTAGTTGCATTATATTTTCGAAACACTATCATACTAGCAAATATCCTGAAGAATATCTTATATTTTTCTGGTTTTGTCTATTGCAGTGAATCATGTACTTTTTTGCATTATAAAACTCGCGTTTAGCTCCTGTAGTCCCCTTAAGATAAACATAATTTTCTGCTTGTCATTTTAATAAAATACTTGTAGCCTAGTTTGTGACCGGTAGCGTCGTGTACTGACCGCTATTTACAATCGGTTTCAATTTAGAAAAGCAACAAACTCGCCTATCGACTCGTATCGGAGTCATAACCAACAGATGTGTATATAATACCTTATTAAACACCGTTACTACTATACAGGGTGTAAACCACCTTATCACGAAGCCATCAACCAAGCATTCTGTACATCAAACTAAGTAACTTTACGCAAAAATGATTGCTGGGAAACGATGTTATTTTGGATTTAAAAATCATGTTTTGTGGTAGAACTCAATGTAACGCACTCAAAACATTGTGCTGATGGATGGATTGAATAGTACGGGGGTCGTAGAGGTGTTTAAAGTAAAAATCTTACATTAAAAACTTGTATTAAAAAACAATGTTGTCCAAAAGTTGGAATTTTGACCCCCAATATCTCCGTAACTAGGTATGGTGTAGAACAAAAAAATGATCGCAACGACGAGGAGAACAAGTGCCTTTCGGCTTCGTTAAGAGGTGTTTTACACCCTTTATAGTCTTGTCTTTATCTTTTTGTTGATATTCTCGCACGTGACTCATTCGATTGGCGTCGTATGTTTTGATCGTTAAATCATACTCCGCATTTACACCCGTTAACATGTTGTGATACTTATCTGCAACAAGTGTTTTTTGGGAGAAAGTTATCAAAACATGATCGTGTTATAAAACATGAATATTTTATGTTGTCTACGGTTCTCGTTTACACCTAAAACTTGTTTAATAGGTGAACAAAATAGTTGACAAAACATGTTGTGTATAAAACATGACGTGTTGTTTTATACACAACATGTCTAAAAACTTGTTGAAAACAATAACCACTTTTCATGGTATAAACTTTCGCGGGCCTGTGGACCCCCCTATTGGCTAGCTCCAGCGTCCGTCTCATGACAACAGGCCGTGTCAACAAAGATAGTCAACAATAGGGAAGGGACCCCTTCCCTAGGACTTCCCCGGCAGGCCTGCCGGGGCTGCGGGACTATTCGAAAGAGATACCGTGGCCCCGGAACACAAAGGGCGATGAAGGAACATGGATGGGTTTTAGTCAGTAGAAGTCTGACACTCCCTCCTGCTCCGCCCAGAGCGGGAGGAGTCATTTGATGATTTCCTATCCGAAAAAAAATAAAATTATATAAACTGCGTTTGCGTCGGGGATAGAAAGTTACTTAGGAGAATTAGTGTTACCTACTTGGTGCAAAACTAAGCAAAAACTGCTCATCATCAGTGCCTAGGCTTTTCCAAACTATGTTGGGGTCGGCTTCCAGTCTAACCGGATGCAGGTGGATGCAAATGTACTTCAATGATGCCTTGATCCTTATTCTAGGATTCTAGTCTCTCGCTAAGCTTTCAAAATTCGCTGACGTCAATTCACCTCGTCTGCATACTGATATAATTGTCAATAAAATTAAAATTTATACGAGCCTTGTAATACTTCGCAGTTATAAAATAATAATTAATTATTATTTAAATAATACTGCGGTTAAGAAACCTGATAAGACTATTTCCATAATAAATGCGTATTTTTTATTGACGACATATCCTTTGTTTGGTGTTGTGTCCGTTTATGTATGGCAATAGGATGGCCCCTGTTACATGAAACTTGAAACATTACTGGTGAAATGTGGGTGTACTATTAGCTACACCTCTGGTTATCCCTTCGGGGGTTACAGGCGTGATGTTATATGTTTCTGCATTCTTTGTTATTTTGATCAGCCATTTGTAATTCAACAACTTTTCGAAACAGACATCAAAGAACAGTTAGGTATCATAAGATTTGACATCAGATTGAAGATCTGGGGGTCTAAAATGGCCGTTTTAGCACAATCCTAATATCAATCACGTTAAAAAATTAAAATTCTTAAAATGGACCTTACTGATAAGAACATAAAGTCCATTTTAAGAATTTTAATTTTTTATGATTCTGACTCTAAGCAGCCATTTTAGACCCCCTGGTCAAACTGAGGCGAATCCCGCGGAATCGGGACGTAATATAAATAAATAAAATAAATATCGCTGGACATTACCACACAGCGCCATCTAGTGCCACACTAAGCAACGAGGCTTGTGTCGTGGACACCAGATAGTTGATATACTGTTTGTAAATACATACTTATTATACATATAAACATTCATGACTCGGAAACAAATGTCCATGCTCATCACACAAACATTTGCTCCAACTGGGAATCAAACCCGGGACCGGGGGATTCGATACAAAAACTCACGCCTTTTTTCTATGGGGTAGGTAGATGTGAGTGGCAACGACGGGAGGGGACGCCATAGATGGACATACACTGACCTTATTGGTGAGGTTCTTCTGTTCTTCGTAATTCGCTCGCGTTGATTGTGTCAACTAATTTGAATGGAGGTGTTCAAACTGGCGCGAAAAGTCGGCACTTAACTACTCATTACAACAATAGACGCACTGACACGGGGTCCGTGGCTTAGGCCCCCAGTGGTCGAGGCACCCGTATCCGACGCCCCCGATTCGATAAATTTAATTAAAAGCAATTTTTGATCAAATGTACTGTCATCACAAAAATCATCATCATCTGCCTAGCCTTTTCCCAACTATGTTGGGGTCGGCTTCCAGTCTAACCGGATGCAGCTTTATAGTATTTTACATGGACCGACTGCCTATCTGACCTCCACAACACAGTTAGTACTAGGTTATTACCCCTTTTTTTCGGATGGGAAATCATTAACTTCGGAATTGAGTCTTGTACCTGCCGAGGAAAAATACAAACAGTCCGAAAATTTCGAAGTTTTTTTGCTCCTCACCAAGTTAGCACAGGCTCCTCGAGATCGAAAACTTTTTATTTTGTACCTGCCGATGACTGTACTAAGAGAAAAAGCACAAAAAACAAATGAATCGAATCGGGGGCGTCGGCCACGGGTGCCTCGGCCACTGGGGGCCTAAGCCACGGACCCCTGACATGCATCCCGCGTGGGTTACGCCTTAGTGTAGCCAAAGCTTTACTGATTGCAGTTACTTTTTTGACTAAAAGATGCTTTTGTACACTGGGCTACTGTACGCAATACGACCAATAAAAGCTATGTAAAACCAAATTAAGCAGATCTCATTGTAAGGGAAGCTCATACAAAGTGAGGTCAGGTTATACTGGATATGTATAACTTCATGTTTTGCCATGTACATCCCTTGTCCCATGTTGCTTGGGGTTGGCGGAACACGTTTTTTTCTTGCATACTCCTCTGTCAACCAAGACGCTATCATTTACTCCAATCGCCTCCTTAAAAAGCAAAATCTTCTACTAATTAAATACGGAAGTGTACCTTCATACTATCTTAAACTTCTACGGTACGAATATTGACTTTAGATTACTGGCTGACAAATATTTACCAGCTTTAGCACTTCACTTATCGCCTTATTGCTGGTGATAAAGACAATGTCAACAGAACAGAAGGCTCACTTACACGCGTGATAAGATAATTTTTGAGAAGGTTTTGTTTTTATATTTATCTCTTTTTAATTGGAGGGAACGGAACACCACGGCTCGCGTTTGCGAATGTCTCAATTTATTGTCGTATTTAAGTCTACGGGACCTCATCTACTTTTAGGGTTCGGTGCTCGAAGGGACCCTAATACTAAGCCTCCGCTGTCCGTCCGTCCGGCGTCCGTCTGTCTGTCAGCGGGCTGTATCTCATGATCCGTAATTGGTATAGACTATAGAGAGTTAAAATTTAAAAGAATGTGTATTTCTGTTGCTGCTATAAAAAATATGTACAAAAATAAATGGGGCTTCACTACTGCAATGGAATGGAACCCTACATGCGCGAGTCCAACACGCAGTGGCCGGTTTTTTTTGTTAAATTTGAATTGAGAACTAGCTAATGCACCCCGACCAAATAGGTTAGTTTTTTATACTAAATAGGCTTGCGTTTGACCGCAACTCCGCTGATGTGGAGCGATGATGCGGCCTAGGGGAGTAAGTAAGCGTGCCTAGAAGAAATCAATTCACTCGAACTTGGAAGAGATTAGATTGGAACTGCGACCAAACGCGCATCATCCAAATTGGTTGCATCTAAGTATTTTCAAGTCGCCGTGTTCAAGACTTGTACTCGCTTGTTCATTTGCCCATTTACAGCCATTTTCAATAACTTACTGTTCGGTTTCGGTAGGTTGCTATCTCTGTCAGTTTGACATTTTGCTTACAGACGGTTAGAAACAAAACGTCACAGAAAATCTTTCTTTGATATTTCTATGAATCAAGTGACAGGTAGGTGACGCGGATAGGATATTTCAAGCTAACTTTGTTTATAGAAACACCGATAGCTGAGACATGGCGGCATTTTAACTGACAGTCATACGTAAGTAAGTTATAGAAAACGAGCCTTAGTAGCACCTCGGTAAGCCATATTTAGTTTTATTTTCATACTTATTACCTATATTAATTTATTACACTTCTGTGATTTCCTCTTCAAATCAAAATCAAATGAAATCATTTATTCTTTGCAAACATGGATAATAATAGGTACAAGAAACATCTACTTTTATAATAAAGTTGTCCACATTCTGCCGTCACATGGGGATGCAAATAATAGGCGAGACGACAAAAAAAAATCTAATGAGTCCATCACTTAGACTATCAAAAAATATTTGACCCGTGTTTTTTCTTTTGTTACGTAAACTAAAATTGACGAAGATACGACGCTTTTAAAGTTCTCAATACGTCACGCCATGGTATGATTTTTAGATAGTTCTGACGTCATGAGCCCCCACTACCGAGTTTTGATGCGTTTTATCTTTGTCAATATTCATTGATTTACAATAACAAAAAATACGTGTCCATTAATTTCCAATACTCTAACTGACGGACTAAATAGATTTGCAATTTTTTGATACTGTTGTCATGCCTATTGGTTTACAATAAAATTATAAACTTAAAATTAAGTGGTATGTCGTCTCTTCAAATAAGTTATAGTCGCTATAAATTAGTTTTGATACAGTGTAATATGAACAGAAATGGCGAAATGCCTGCGTAGATTGTTTTTATTTTCAAGGAAAAAATGACAATTTACCTCATTGCAAGTATTTGATTGATTGTGGTTTGGTTTCGTTTAGCTGTCAATAACTTAGTGTGATCGTATTTCTATTGTTTATTTCGTTTGAATATTGAACGATCGTATTTTTCTTACTATGCCCGTCTTATTATCATTTGATGGTATAAGGTGCAGTAGCTCGTGGCTAAATAATAAAGCCGCAGGGATCGATCTTCAAAGTTAAGTCGCGATTGCCAAGGTCGGTCTGTGGATGGGTGACCAACTGACCACCCATTACATACCGAGTTTCCTCCGTGCCTCGGCAAGCACGTTAAGCCGTGGGTCGGCCGTTGTCAGCCCGGCTGTCTTTTGTAGATCTCAGACAGTCGTTACAGGTCTGACAACCAGACAATGGGACGTACCCTTTGTCTGGTTGTTAGACTTACCGTACCGACGTATTAATTACTAACTGAGTTGTGGTGGTCAGATAGGCAGTCGATGCATGTAAAATGCATGCACCGGATGACTCAATACCAGTAGGTATTGAGTCATCCGGTGCATGCATGCTTTAAGGTGCAGTTAAACTGAGCGGACTTGACTGAGAATTGGCTGCGGACTTTGACGTATACTTCACACATAGACTACCTATCTGTCAAAACCCAAGGAATAACGAGACTATTAAAAAACGAGTTTCCAAATTGAGTACTTGTCAAACTCTAGTATCGATAAAGATGATTCTTTCAATGAATCCTGCGAAATCCAAAATTCCTTTCTATTCTTTTTTTCAAAGGAATGACCTTTTTATTAAATACCGAAGGAGTTTGACAAGTTCTTTTAAAATAGTCCGGTTGAGCAGTATTGCAACCTTACAGAGTTGAACTGCGAGTGCCTCAATAAAAAAAAAAACAGGTTCTTAACTTTGAATTCTAAATTCGAAAAGATATCTAGGCCGGATTCGTCACGGTTCGTACGTAGAATGCAGTGAACATGTGGTTTCGTGATTATGTAAATGAGTAAATAATAATTATTTACGATGTTATTAATAAACGGACCAACATTTTGTTTATCAGTATGCTTTGTTTATAATTGACTAATGTCCTTTTTGTTTGAGTTGCTCTATTAAATACTTCTTTGTTTATGTTCGTGTTCCTTTCACATGTGAAAGCTGAGCTAATATCATGAAAAATTTCGATAACCTATAGGTAGATGGTATACTTTTTTTAATGCGATATTAATACCTCTGTCTGTCTGTATCATACCTTTTCGCCCCTTATCGGCAGAACGGATTATGAGGAGGAATTATTAGGAGCTCTTGGCTAAAAATAACAGCCGATCGGGACGATCTTCAGGTAAAGCCACACTTGCCTAGGTTGGTACGTGGATGGGTGATCACCTATTAAATAAGTTGCCTCCGTGCCTTAGAAAGCACCGGCTGTCATTTTGTAGATCTTAGATCGTTACAGTCTCCACGCGGGTGAAGTCTAGTATTTTTATTTATTTTTCTGTAACTTTAAAATCTGTTCTCTCCTTGACAAAACCTAGGTTTTACTAAAGTATTAAAAAGCCTAATACATCACTTTTTCACACATTTTCCGACCACAAATTCCATATTATTTTCGTTCAGATATTTCGTCAAGACCATATTTTATTCTGCCTAGTTTTCTTAGCCATTTTCTGCACGTCAAGTCTGATCGATTGCCTTCGAAATATTATGGTAATCTATCAACAGCACAGTGACGCCTGAGTCGGCAATCAGTTTTGTGAATATTGCCTAAAAGTGTGCCTATAAATCTACAGTATTCGTAATCAGCTTGGTGGAGCAAAAATATTGCATAGGGTTTGAAAAACTAGGTATAGGTATATTCGTTCGGCAAGAGGAGCTCGCGACTAAATAATAGCATCCGCTCGGATCGATCTTTAGGCTAAGCCGTGCTTGCCTAGGTTGATTTGTGGATGGGTGACCACCCTTACATAGGTACCGAGTTTTCTCCGTGTCCCGGCTGTCATTTGTAGATCTTTGACAGTCGTTACAGGTACCCAAAAAGTACCAGTGGCCCAAAAAGTCTGACAACCAGTCTTACCAAGGGGTATCGCATTGCCCAGTCGAACTGGGTTGTGGAGGTCAGATAGGCAATCGCTCCATGTAAAAAACTAGTATTCAGCTGTATTCAGGTTAGACTGGAAGCCGACCCCAACATAGTTGGGAAAAGGCACGGCACGTGAAGATATTCGTTGGGCAAAAACTGCACGCAATGGCTGAGCAATTGCCTCCTGCGCTGCCTCTCGACGATTTGAGTCCCGGACGGAACAACTTATATGTATTTGAATGGCCTCGAGATAGTTGTTCCGGGTCCGGCTATTTGTGCTTGCGAGGAAAACCTATTTTAAAAAAAAAAAACATTGTCTCACACTCGGAATTTCTCATATTATGTATTTAAATATATGAGAAATTTCGAGTGTGAGGCAATTCGGAGGACATTCTGTGCATTAATAACGAAATACAAAATACACGAGGCCGAAGTCACGGGCGACAGTTAGTGGTAAATAAAACGTTTTCTAAATATGAACCGGACGATTACTAGTTCCTTGGTCCTAGATCATACATAAATAGTCTTATATTTGCCTTAATTAATGTACAAGTGTATTGCAATACGTTTAGAAGAACTGTTATACTAGGTTAGGTAGCCAGTCAGTCTAGATAACTAAAAACTGGTTTTTAAAGTCCGGAATTTCTGACTAAAATAATTAGAATTTCTTATTACGGTTTATGTTCGAATTCCAGACATATTTTGGCATTCGTGTTATTGGAATTTGATATAGCTTACGTTGTTTTTTTTTATTTTGTTGGACGTTTTCTAATGTACTTAACATTATATTATCAAGCTTGTAATCCCCGAAGGGTTAGACAGAGGTGTACCGAATAGTACTAACACCCACATTTAGCTTATTCGTCAACTGGCGACTGTGAAACTCGCGAGAGCGCGCGAGTTGGCACCTTCCGATTTTGTTTTGTCGTCAACTCATTCGCACGTTATAAAGTACAATCAAATGAAAATAATTTTATTTAGGTATTTTAAAGTCAAGTCATATCAAATATCGTTTACATTTAAAGTGGGTTATGTACCTACATATTTTATACATTTTATAAAAAGTTTATGTAGCTGACCAAACATCTGAAATATTTTACGTCAGATTTTCAAGGTCGAGCGAGTTGACGACAAAATATTAAAATCGGAAGGTGCCAACTCGCGCGCACTCGCGAGTTTCTCACTTGCCAGTTGACGAATAAGCCCCACATTTCGTCTGTTATGCCTGATGATGTTATGACTTACTTATGTTAATCTCATGTAATGGGATTCCTGAAATAAATAAACTCGTTTATTTTATTATTTTCTTAGTACTTGTATGTGATTATTTTACCTATACACCGCAATCGTAATCACGAATATGTTTTTGATCAAATGGACCTTGTCCAACATAAAAATGTACCCAAAAAATAAAATACAAGTCTAATTGCGCAACAATATAAAATACGGCTAGATTGCCGTGACGGTTCGTGTCGCGGACCCTTTTCACCCGTAACTAGGGTCCCTTACCGCGAGTAATAAGTAGCCAGCTTATTCGGATAATAATAATTATGTTACATAACTTATATTATGTATTGTGCTCTTCCCTACTCAGTAAGTAGACCGTATACTGTAAAGTCAGGGGAAATCTAACTTAAACGATCCGTAAATTTAGATCACAACACAAATGTCATTCTTGAGACGTTTTATTTTTGAGTATTAATAAAAACATAGTTTACAAGAACTCTGTAGATGGCGTTGAACTGACTACGTTACTAGGTGCCAAAGCCAAAACGCTTGGAAAAAAAACATTGCGTCACGTCACGTCACATAAGCTCGTTGATTGACACTTTCGTTTGCTTAAGCTTCCGAATATAACCATTACATCCAACTGAAATGATGTGACGTTCCGTTCCTTACAGTAACTTACCAAGTTCAGCGCCATCTATCCAACGACTAGAGAAGAGTTTAAAAAGAAAATCCCTCATTGTATGAAATGACTATAATCAAAGAATAATAATACTTAGTAACTTTTTCCCATGAGGGTAGGCAGAAACCACGGGGCGCAACCTGATACAATCCTTACACACTCCATTTGCCTCGTCCACGGTCATACAAGCACGCCGCGCGCCGGTTAGTGCGAGTACTACACACCTGATCTTTCTGATGAACCTCACCAATGTGTGACATGACATTAATGCTGTCAGACTTACTTCAACCTTATTATATTGAATAATTGAAATAGTGAATAGTTGATCGCTAACTTTTCAAACTGTTGGCGAAAAAACTCCCACAAAAGACACTCACACAAAAAACTCTGGTTTCTAGTTTTACTCGCTTTTCGTATAACGGTGGAACAGGCCCTATGTTAGCCTCGCACTGCATCTCCGGCATGTTGTGTCGTGGGCAGTTTACAAACGGCCTGGTAATATAAATCAATCCGGTGAAAAGCCCCTAGCTCCATAGACGGCACTTGAAATAAACATTGTGCACACTGGGTGTGTATCACACCGAGAGGATTAATTAATAATTTACAAAATATTTCTTTGGCCAAAGAATTAGAATTGCCATTCAACGTAGCAATGCTGCCAGTCTTCGGGGTATTTTCCCGGATGACAGCGATGCGGAGGAGTACTTGGACGCCTAAGTGTCTTATTGTAGTCGTTCTTTATTGTGCTTAGTTTTAGTAATAATCTTGTTTTTTTAGTGCTCCGTTGCCAAATGGCAAAAACGGAATCCTTATAGATTCGTCTTGTCCGTCTGTCTGTCCCTCCGAACGTCACAGCCATTTTACTCCGAGACTGTTGACACCGCACAGTTGAAATTTGGAGAGTGATAGCGCTGATAAAGTCTTCTGTTATCTCTACAAATATGTTGACTGTTGAGTATAAAATCGGAACAAGGGGTATCAATTTTACCCAATCCTACCGAAACCTACCTGAGTTATGTAGGTCAGATATGCAGCCGCTTCGTGTATAACGCTTATGATAAGCTGCTTCCGGTTAGACTGGAAGCCAAACCCAACATAGCTGGGAAACGACTAGATAGATAAGTTAAAATATCGAAATAAACAAAGATATTTTCTCAAAAACTGTAAACCCGGTGTGTGACCCGGACCTCAAGAGACGCTTACATCTAAGCAAGTGGGTGGAGGATAATAAAATAAACAATAAAACGACAATACCCACACTTCGGTGTGATGTCGTGCCCACACACGCGCCCGCAGTCATACCGTTGAATTGAGAAGCTTGATAAGTCAGTTTTTTATTTTATTTGTGTAGGAGGACGTGCAATGACACTTAAGGGTCCGTGCACAGAATTAACTCATTTTCAACATTTTTGATCACTGTTTGTGGGAAAGGCAAGAAGAATTTGAACCTTTTTTATTTTTATTACAAGAGTCAGGTTCTTATTCTTGTCGAATGCAGCAACAATTTTAAAAAATAATGTATATATTAATGGCAATCACCCATATTCAAAACCCCTTTTCCGCAAAAGCAACGAGCGAGTGATGTTTGGGGTTCCCTGAACAAAGAACTACAAAATATTCTGAACATTAAAAAATATGAATAGCATCATTATATAGTCTACTCGTAAAGTAGCAGGAAACATTATTGATTTTAATACGAAATATAGCAGAAAAAAAATGATGAAAAAACGTAATTTATGGAAAATGTCGGGACAAGTAAGTATTTTTTTATGTACCTTAGAAACACTTTAAAGAAAATTTAAAAATTACTCATTAATCTCAAGGTACCCCTTTAACAGAATCTGAATTTTAATTTATAAATAAACAATAACTTCATTTCGTAAATTAATGGCAAAGTAAACTATATTATCGACCGCCCAAACCCGATCCCGTCAGTAACGACCGGGCTCTCCCAGCGTGAGCACGTATCACTTTGTTTCGCAAGCGCTCGCGAGTTATACGTAAATATATTTCCAAGATACACGCAGACTACCACATTTTGATACATTAAGTATTTAGGTATTTTTTGACGTTGGTTGTCGAAGGTTGGTTGTTTATAAATTGTTAAGATATATTTCGTCTTCAATATTTTCATTTTTGGAACGTAGTTCCATAACGCGGCTTACCTACTAGGAGTGCGATTTAGTTGAAATCGTCACGTAAGAAATATAATTATATGCCGTATGCCTTTAGGCACATAAAGTCTACTTTACCAAAAATACCACTTTCCCAATATGACCACTTTTTCATAATGACTACTGCGTTTCACAAAATGATCTCTTTACCAAAATTACCACTTTTTCATAATGACCACCGGGCCCCACAATGCACTTAAATTCTACTTTACCAGAAAAACCACTTTACCAAAATGAACACTTTTTCAATGACTTCTTAGTCAGTGGAAGGGGAGGGGAGGGGGGGGGGAGGGAGGCATTTCGGATGACAGCTGTCAAAATTAAAACGGCTATATCTCGGAAACTATCGATCTTAGACTAGTCGTGTGTAGAGACAAGTGATAAGTCTCGATGAGATCTACATTTCGGATGACAGCTGTCAAAATTAAAACGGCTATATCTCGGAAACTATCGATCTTAGACTAATCGTGTGTAGGGACAAGTGATAGGTCTCGATGAGATCTACATTTCGGATGACAGCTGTCAAAATTAAAACGGCTGTATCTCGGGAACTATCGATCTTAGACTAATCGTCTGTAGGGACAAGTGACAGGTCTCGATGAGATCTACATTTCGGATGACAGCTGTCAAAATTAAAACGGCTATATTTCGGAAACTATCGATCTTAGACTAGTCGTGTGTAGAGACAAGTGATAGGTCTCGATGAGATCTACATTTCGGATGACAGCTGTCAAAATTAAAACGACACCCATGAGGAAAATACCGAAAATTGTCGTCGGCGCCATTTCGGATTTTCATTTTGACCTCATTTTCATTATCAGCGACACTAAAAACCACGAAAACGACATACATGAAGAAAAAACCGTAAATTTTCCTGGGCGCCATCTTGGATTTTCATTTTGACCTCATTTTCATTATTAGCAACTCCAAAAACCATGAAAACGACACCCATGAGGAAAATACCGAAAATCGTCGGCGGCGCCATCTTGGATATTCGTTTTCATTATCAGCGACCCCAAAAACCATGAAATCGACACCCATGAGAAAAATACCGAAAACTTGTCGGCGCCATCTTGGATTTTCATTTGACATCATTTTCATTATCAGCGACCCCAAAAACCACGAAAACGACATACATGAAGAAAAAACCGAAAATTTTCTTCGGCGCCATCTTGGATTTTCATTTTGACCTCATTTTCATTATCAGCGACCTCGAAAACCACAAACACGACACCTACGAAGAAAACTATCGCTCGCTCAGTCGACCCCGCCATAACCTTCTTGTGTAGTACCAATAGTAGAATGACGAAATTTGGCGAGAAGCTGTCTTACAGTACATGTAAAGGGAAAAATCTGAAAACTGTAAATATGTAGTAGGTATAAAAAAAGCGATTTTACTATTACAAACTTATTATTTGCGGTTGGTGCAATATCCGTTTCTGGGGATTGAACAGCAAAATTAAGTTTGTCCTTCAAAAATTCTGTACAGAACCCTCGGTGCGCGAGTCCAACTCGCACTTTTTTTATTTATCGTTTTGTAAAATGTTTGTGTCTAAATTCTTCTAATACAAAATTATAATTTTTCCACAGAGTACTTGCTAGGCTACATAATTGGAAAACACCCGGTTCAGATCATATTCATAGTTATTGGTACAAAAAATTTACATCAGTCCATAGTTTTCGATATAATCATATAAATTTATTCATCCAGAATCCTGAATCTATACCATCCTACATAACATTAGGTACAACTTTTATGATACCTAAAGACGGCAATGATCTGGCTAACCCAGCAAAATATAGACCTATAACATGCTTGCAGACCTTGTACAAAATTATTACGTCTTGTATATCAGAACTAATTTATCAACACATCGATACTAATAATATTTTAGCTGAACAACAGAAAGGATTCCGAAAGTTCAGTCAAGGTTGCAAGGAACAATTAACCATAGACTCAGTAATTCTTAAAAAAGTTCAAAAAACCAAAACCGATCTATTTAGTATGTACATCGATAATAAAAAAGCCTACGACTCTGTTCCTCATTCGTGGCTTGTACAAATCTTAGAGATATACAAAATACATCCGACAATAGTAACACTCCTGAAGGCCATGATGAGCACCTGGACAACTGTGCTTAGACTAAGTTCCCCCACTGAAACAATAGATACTAGTCCAATAAAAATTCAGAGAGGGATCTTCCAGGGAGATGCGCTTAGCCCTCTGTGGTTTTGTCTTGCCATAAACCCCCTATCTAATATATTGAACGCTTCAACATTAGGATTTCCATTAGAAGATACTACTACCGAAGGCAATGCACAAAAAATCTATTTAAATCATTTGTTATATATGGATGACATTAAGCTTTACGCAAAATCTGAGGGTCATCTTCATGGATTAACAAACTTGACAGAACAATTTTCAAATGATATTAAAATGGAATACGGCATAGACAAATGTAAAATAAATTCAATTAGAGCAGGGCAGAATTATCAACACCAATACACTTTAGAATCAGGAGAACAGATTCAACCATTAGATGAACAAGAGAGTTATAAATACCTAGGGTACACACAGTCACGACAGATTCATTACAAAGAAACTAAACAAAAATTAACACAACAATTTCAACACAGACTAAACACAATTTTAAAAACACAATTATATTCTCGAAATACAACTAAAGCGATTAACACCTTCGCTATACCGGTTCTTACATATTCTTTTGGGATAATCAATTGGACCAAAACCGACCTCAAAAACCTTCAACGAAAAATTAACACCACTATGACCAAATTTCGCAAACACCACCCACGATCCTGTATACAGAGACTAACACTACCACGGAAAGAGGGAGGCAGAGGTCTAATTGACATTCTTAACCTACACAACAGACAGATAAAAACGCTCAGACAATTCTTTTTTTCAAAAAGAAAACCTCTATTCTCCACAAAGTTGTTACTCAAAACGACCAACAATTGACACCCCTGAATTTAAAAGATAAGTCAGAACAGAAGAATGAAAAAATTACCGATGAAAGAACTAAGCTCCTAGAATGGACCCAGAAGTCTCTACACGGAAGACATCGCCAAGACTTATGCCACATAAATGTCGACAAAGAAGCGTCGAACGCGTGGCTGAATCGAGGCGAAATCTTCCCAGAGACTGAAGGGTTCATGCTTGCTATATACAGGACCAGGTAATTGAAACCAAAAATTACAGAAAATATATAATCAAAAACTTGAATAATGACCCATGTAGAAGATGCAATAGTGCTCCTGAGACAATTCAACATATCACAGGCGCGTGCAAGTCAATAGCCCAAACAGATTACAAACACAGACACGATCAAGTAGCCAACATCATACATCAGAAATTAGCTCACCAGTACAAATTCATAGACTCCGTTGTACCATATTACAAATACAATCCAGAGACTATATTAGAAAATTCCTCAACAAAACTGTATTTTGATCGCGGCATTTTTACCGACAGAACAATTCACTTCAATAGACCAGACATTACACTTATAAACAAGATAAACAAAACTGCATATTTAATTGATATTGCTGTACCAAATACACATAATTTACAGGCCACAATAGCAGAAAAACTAACCAAATACATTGAACTCAAAGATACCCGAATTTGGCATCTGCAAAAAGTTACAATAGTACCAATAGTTTTGTCATCAACAGGAGTAATACCGAAACAACTTCACCAATCTCTGAATTCTCTTAGCTTACCTCCAAATACCTACCATCTCTTACAAAAGGCAGTGATATTAAACACATGCAGACTCGTGAGAAAGTTTCTGCAATGTGAGTCTGAAAATTTTCATCAAAATACGCTACCATCTTCCATACAATCTTCTGCGCGTGACCGCACTTCATCTATCCCAACTGATAATCACTTGGCTTAGGCCCGTATTATCAGCTCTCTCCGGCTAACAAGCCGAGAACATAAAATATATGTCAATAAATAATAATAATACCAGCCTATTACTGTCCCACTGCTGGGCAAACTCCTCTTCTCAACAGAGAAGGCACGAGCATTGATAACCACGCTTGCTCAAGACGGGTTGGCGATTTCAGACTTATATTAATTATAAGTCCAGGTTTCCTCACGATGTTTTCCTTCACCGATGTCTGTGATGTCCAAGATAAACTTAGAAAAGTACATATGAATTGAAAAAGTCACATTGGTACTTGCCCGGATTTGAACCCACAACCTCATACATGGGAGGCGAGGTCTTAACCTCAAAAAAATAAAAATAAAAAAATTAAACCATTTTTATTTTGATTGTGATAAATGTACTGTACACACATTCCAGACTTTTATTTCTAAGCCGTACTGACTTTATAATTATGTATCCTAAAATAATATCGTCTACAGGATCAAAATTGTTTAAGCGATCACTACGCTCGATCTTCTCCCGTGTGTGCGTATATCTGCATGAACAATGCACACAAACATAGGATCGCAACGAATTTGCCTAAACTCTAGCGAGTGAATATTTAGCACGGACTCTTAAATACATTATAATTAGAGTTATTTTTTATCAATATAACATTGATTGATTGGGTGACATTAATGTTCTTCGTTGATTTTAATTTCCTTGAGCCTACGCCTATAACATAATTGTAACGTAACCCCACGTTCTTGATTTACCAACATTTATTTTGTGTTTATAATGTACCAAAAATGGCGTTAGATGATATTTTTATTTGAATAAAAAAAATGAAAGCGGAAATAATTAGATATTTACAGGTACTACGGAAACTGAATGAATTAAACAAAATTGATCAAGTGGCCTACCATGAAGTCTTAAAGCAGGAATGTTTTAATCTTATTCCAGAGTGAGAAAGAGATGGCGCTACACGTCCTCCATAGCTCCGTCTCTTTCCCACACTGGAATTACATTAAAACAATCCTGCTCTAAGACGTCATGGTAACCTCCCAAATCTTTTTTTATTTTGTTTAATTAATTCGCAGCACTGATACGCTTCGGTGTAACAAGAGGCCCCACATCACTCGCATCACGGAACCTGCACTTTATATACATTTAAGGATAGCTGGCTCCTTTGTGCTAAAAATATTGTCTCCTCTGCGAACCGGTGTGGGTGTGTGGCACACCTCCTACATATTGTGATGTGATTCACTGCTGCCCAAAGTTATAACTTGCTTCATTTTAACATAACGTCAAGGACCTCGTGGCTAAATAATAACAGCTGCACAGGTCGATCTTCAAGGTTAAGCAGCGCTTGCATAGGTCAGTCCGTGGATGGGTGACCATAATTACATACCGAGTTTCTCGGGAAACTCGGCGAGCTGTTGGTCCCGGCTGTCATTTGAAGATCTTTGGCAGTCGTTGCGAGTAAGAAGCTCGAACGTCTGACAACCAGTCTTACCAAGGGGTATCATATTACCCAGTTGCTGACGTTCTTCAATAAACCGCTAAACTGAAGTGGGACTGGGCTGGCCATGTCTGACTTATGCCCGACGAGCTGTGAGCTAAAATAACCACGATGTGGATCAGCCCTGACACAGCCATAAGGCGAGGCGGTAGACCTCGCAGGAGATGGCGGGACGACACTGGCCATTGGCCTTGGATTGAAGGATTTGGAAGACATGGGGAGAGGCCTTTGTCCAGCAGTATGATGCCACAGGCTACCAGTTATAGTACTTTTAGAGACGGAAATAGGTACACAATATTCTCATTGGATAAAAAATATTTTGCAAAAAATAAAAACAACTTCAAAAAACTTTTTTGTGTTTTTTGAAGTCGGTTTTATTTTTTGCAAAAAAGTTTTTATTTTTCACTTTTTATTGGTTCACATGTGCATACCCCTTCACAGCGTACCGGCGTGATGTTATGTTATGAACTGGTGTAAACAATAGACAGACATGAGATTTCAGCAATCCCAGTCCATTTGCCATCATTAATTGAGGAGTTCCGTTGCCTATCTCCGAAGTTCTTCATCAGATCTTCTCCAAATTGAAATGGGACTTCTCCGAGAAAGTACGCTTCCAAAAACTACCCAAATCGCTCATAAAATTTGAAGAGTTCTCTCTTTTTCTCCAGGATCCCATCATCAGATCCTGACTTGATGATACCCTAAACCCTAAAAAATCCAAATCGGTCCAGCCATCTTCGAGTAATCGGGGAACATACATAAAAAAAAGAAGAAAAAAAAAGGTTCTGACGAATTGAGAACCTCCTCCTTTTGAAGTCGGTTAAAAATGTTAAATTCCCAACTTTGACGACACCACAAACAAGGTAGATTGAAACCAGCAACCTTGCGCGTGGTTATACAACGAATGCGGTCTGAGGTATCGTTTGTGGTTTTCTTGTAACTTTAAACGTAGGTAACTAGGTACTTGGAAAACAAAAAGCCCAACAAGGGGCTTAATTAAAGATAAAATAGAAGAAGGATCACCCAAAAGTTCAAGATTTTGATAAAGTACCCAATTTAATTATGCTTAGCGTTAATGAAGGATAAGTTGACGATGAAATTGTCTCCCAATGTGGTGTTCATTAGAAACACTAGTTAGGGTTTAGAATAGCAGCCACAGAGTCTGGATTGTACACATGCACATGGGAGTTAAAAACATAACTAGCGAAATGTGGGTGTACTCTTAGGTATACCTCTGCCTAACTCTTCGGGGATAACAGGCGTGATGTTATGTAAATTATGTTTTTTAAAATAGTTTGTAAAACATTTTTCCTAAACTCACCCATTTTTTTTAGACAAAATCGCTAACTTTCGATCGCTGATTAACGAATAAATTGTGTTGCAATAACGATGCTTGCAAGAATCGCATCTTGGATGTAAAGACTTGCATTTCCCGCAAGCATCGTTATTGCAACTGAATTTATTCGTTAGTAATTAGCGATCGAATGTTAGCGATTTTGTCGTTATCTCTGTCGGCCCTGCTGTAATCTTTCCTTACGAGTACTACGCTGCGGTCTACGCCCCTCAACTTTTCCTCGTCAATATTTTTATAACAAACTAGCAGGCCTAGCCAAGTTACAAACGTTTCGTATCGATTCTCTTTCTACAATCGTAAACGTTAAGTCACGTGGTCAAAACAAACGAATAGAAACTTCGTAGACAAGTTTACATCGATCAAGATGATAGAATTCGTTTCTACAATCGTGATCGCTACATCCCATATAAATCGTAGCCAACTTACAGTTTTGACTGAACCTTAAAGTTTCTATTTGTTTGTTTTGACCACGTGACTTAACGTTGAAAGATGTCATTCCAATACATTTGGTTGGTTTTCTATGCGTTAACGATTGTAGATTGTCAACTTGGCTAAGCCTATAGATGAGGTCGGAGTTTCCTATCTGACCACTTTAAGGAGAAACAATCGCTCCTTGTATTACTTTACTCTGTCGTTTAATCATAGTTCGGTTTCAATATCAGGCTCGCAGATGACGGGAGTTGTGACCACTATGTGGAACTATCGATAGCTCGTCAAAGTTGTGGGATCGACAAACTTGAGGCCACCGTATGTTGTGAAATGACCTGGTTTTTTGTTACTTTTTGTTTGAAGTTTCTACACGCCTGTAATCCCCGAAGGGAAAGGCAGAGAATCACCTAATAGTACATTGAACTAGTTATCTTTTAGTCCCATGGAATTGGAGGCATGGGCGCCGGCAGAACTATAACCAGGCGGGTGCATATTCAGTTCCATGAAAACAACTCGAAACTTTTTGCATTCCTCCACAAGATTTCGTTTGTCAATAATTCAAACAAGGAGTCATTTTGTCGATTTATACAGAAAAGCCTAAAATGCGAGCTTGAAAATGCAATCCGAACAAACTTTGTAGGTACGTTTTTTTATTCTCTTATTGATGGAAATTCGATGAAGCCAGATACTGGACAGATTGTTAAATAAACAATATTGAAAGATCCTAGGCAGTTCACTACGTCACTTCTTACTTGCTAAAACCTTAAGAAATTGAATTAGAAGTTCAAAACGTGCAGGCTTATATCTCAATTAATTTTGATGTAGATAAAGGTTTCATCAGTCTTTATCCTTTTAGAAAAAAAAAGTAATGATGTTGCTTTCAATTTTTTTAATTAATTGGTGCAAGGAGGGAATGGAGGTTTATGAAATTAGTGTCTAATAATTTTTTTATTTTTTCACAAGAAATAGTAAGTAAGGGACGATAATTGCATTAGTGACGGCTACACTTAATTATAAAACTTCAAAGGCTCCAAAACACAACCTTTCACGTAATTAAAAGTAGTAAACACTTAAACTGTCAGCTTAGCACTAATGAAGTTCAAACAAAGAGGATATAATATTATCATGTACCAGTATGTATACTGTATATTAGTTACCAGTGCTTAGGCACTTCGCACACGGCTACTTTTTGTAGCGATGCTGTCGCGTTTCGTAAACGCGCGATAGTCGCATATGCAATGCAATGTAGATGAGATTAAACGCGTGTCAGCATCGCCATTAAATCAATGCTAACGCGCGTCTGTTTTTTATGACTTCAGGGAAACAAAGAGTGGAGAGCGGAGGAAGGTTGCCGCTCGTTTGAAATGCAACAGCTTAGCTCGGCAGCATCGAGATACAGTTATAATAGAGAATTGTGGATCCGGAGGCGAATATACACAGCTAGCGACAGCATCGCGAGTGAATCGTGACAATAAAACGCTGGCGATGCTGGCGTTGTGTGCATCGCTTTACCGCAACGCTGTGCGATTCGTGTCGTCAGTCGCTTTACTAATAGATAGACAAACTTATGGATGACTTATTATATGGGAAGAAATAAATCCTGCAGGCCTAGCCAAGTTACCAACGATTCGTATCGATTCTCTTTCTACAATCGTAAACGTTAAGTCACGTGGTCAAAACAAACAAATAGAAACTTCTTAGACAAGTTCACATCGATCAAGATGATAGAATTCGTTTCTATAATCGTGATCGCTACATCCCATATAAATCGTAGGCAACTTACAGTTTTGACTGAACTTTGAAGTTTCTTTTCGTTTGTTTTTGAAATGATGTCATTCCTATACATTTGGTTAGTTTTCTATGCGTTAATGATTGTGTCGCGACGCCGGCCGACGGCGAAACGAGCCGTTTGTCGATTAGCTGATCGGCGATTAGTCGAGTAGTGTGGTGATACGCACTCGGCTTAAGCCGATTCCGCGTCGATAAATGTAGGGAGACCCTAAATGTGTGTCGACGGCTGCCGTCGACGCGCCGGCATCAGCGACCGACACCACAACTGCAATCGTCGACGGCAGCCGTCGACAGGTTGCGACGGCTGCAGTTTATCTGCAGTTGGCAACATGCCGCTCGTCTGTAAGTACCCTAAGGTTGGACCTCATCTAGCAGCACGGAATCGCATTTTCTCATGCTTCTATCCTATTCTGTCGCTCAGAATCGTCATATGCTAGAGCGAGAAACAGATCGTGCTACTGACCGCTTCGTCGATGCTGCCGCATGTGATAAATAGTTTTCCCGCCATAGACCTATGTCTATGATTCCCGCCATTTCTCGCTTTCAGTATCGCTACCTACCTAATCGGTCTTGTGATTGCAAGCGCGTCAGCTGAACATTTGAGCTAAGGTTCGATGCTTAGGTAGGGCAAAGTTTTATTGGTTTTGCCATCGGGAATTTCTCAGTAGCAGCCACTGAGTCTCGATTTGTCTCCGGTGCATGGCAAAGGGTCGCCCCTATTACATAACCGGCAAAATGTGTATATATATACTATTAGGTACATCTCTACCTAACTCTTCATGGAATACAGACTTGATGTTACGTTGTAAACATATCGTTTAGTGTTAGTTATACTTAAAACTAGTATTAGAGAAACTTGCTGGGGATCGAAAATATGTATATTGTTGATAAAAATATTTATTACTAATTCCAAGTAAGTAAATGTAAAATAATCATCTCAATTTTATAATTAAGTATTTTATTAAGTCTATTGTACCACTGAAGTTGGAGTGGGCTGTGTTAGTTATTATGTTTCAGGAGAACAGTTGGTACAGTGCGCTGTCAGTCCTTCTTGACATGATAATCGCTTCTCGCGTGTAGGTTTCCACCTGACAAGGTTCTTGAAACGGGTGAAAGGTTCTTGAGAAATAGTATAAGATAATAATATTTTATGTTGGTACCTACATTAGTTAGAAAATAAGCCTTTGCACTGTTTTAGACTCACGGTTTTTCGGTTGGGAGCTCATAGCAACAAAGGAAAATCACGGATATCATCCCGTTAGTACTTTAAGGTGGAAGCTCCACGGTAGGCCGCGAAATTTAAATTTTCTTACGTTTTTTGCAATTTGCAGGTCAGTGTCAGGTTGTATGTTGATTAAAATATGATTCGCGGCTGTAAGACGTATGTAGTCACAGAATTATAATCATTTAAATCATCAAATATTCATATTCAGTTCATGTAACTGCAAAGAATGACTTTTTCATGAAATTGTCATTCTTGACAGTTACATGAACTTAGAGGGTTGTATTGATGATTTTAATGATAATAATTCTGTAACTAAATACGTCTTACAGCCGCGAATCATATTTTAATCAACATACAATCTGACAGTGGAAATGAAATTTGAATTTCGCGGGTACCCTGGAGCATCCACCTTAAGTGTAAATAAGCCTTTGCTCCCAACTGTTTTTCGGAGGTTAATAAATACGGGGTTTTGCTAGTTATTTCAATTTGATCTTGCAGTTGTTGCAATAGATGGATTGTGTTGTGTAACGAATGATATGAAAGAGAAAGGAGTAAATGATGCCGTGACGTCTGACAGGGAGGGAAAATGGAAGAAGAAAACGTGTTGCACCGACCACAAATGATATGGGACAAGGGCAGAAAACCGATGATTTTGAGTTAGTAGCAACAGTATTCTACAACATAACATAACACCACGACTTTAATCACTGGAGGGTTAGGCAAAGGTGTACCTAGCGAGTACACCCACAAGTCCTATGTAATAGGGGGCGAGCCTATTGCCATCAACCGGGCACAAATCAAGACCCACTAACAATTTGCCCGACCAGGTAATCGAACCCAGGTCCTCATGATTAGCAGTCGCGATTGTGACCACTAAACCAACGACAGTTTTCTACAAATTATACATGTTTATGATTATTTATGAAAATAGTCATGTTTTCAAACAAAAACAAACTTACAAACATGGCTATTCATAAACTTGAAATTGTCAAAGCCAACGTGTATTTGCACGAGTAACCCTCGAATACTGAAACGTCACTCAAAATTTAAGGGCTGCTTAACATTTGAGCAGCTCCTAAACTTTAAATTTCGTATGGCCAAACGTCACTTTTGAGTATCTGTTAAATATAAGTGCTACTTAAATTTTGAGTGACGTTTCAGTATTCGGCCATGAATGACCAATCGCCAACGGATTCTAGGACAAAAACAACATTGATTTACTAAGAGGGGCTTCACACATGTTTAGGCCGGTATACCCCTAAGAGTAATACATTAGAACAAGAATTTGAGTAGTATACTACTACCTACTAAAAACCCGACTTCTGAATAAAATGTGGCCAATGTTACCCGGGCCATAATAACGAATCGATGGACACCTTATTCATCAAAATAGGCGAGACGACAAAAAACATCTAATTAGTCCGTCAGCTATATTATCAAATTGACGAAGTTATGACGCTTTTAAAATTCCCAATACGTCACGCCTAGATATAATATTCAACTAGTTCTGACGTCACGAGCCCCCACTCCCGAGTTTTGATGCGTTTTATTGTTTGTCAATATTCATTGATTTACAAAAACAAAGAATACTTTTTCATTAATTTCCAATACTCTAACTGACGGACTAAATAGATTTGCAATTTTTTCGTTAGGAAGAAGGTCAGTGTACATGTCCTTCTACTAGCTAGGGCGTCCTTTACGGGCATTGCACCGCTTTTCAACAAATTAAAATAAATCGAGTAAACTAACACGAACAAGTGTGTAGCACTCCCTACGCACTTTGTACATGATTATCCATTATTTTAGTATTCAAAACGTGACATCATACCATGCCGTAATGACAGTAATTCTAGGATAAATTGAGAATGATCGTACGTTCAGCATTTATCTCGAATAATATTAGACGAAGGTGTGAACGTGGGTGTGATAACAGTGTGACGTCATTTCCGCTGCTCTTAGGAAAGCACTTTAAGCCGTTGTTCCCGGCTGTCATCTGTAGATCTTTGACAGTCGTTACGACTAAAAACTCGAAAGTATGTCAACAAATTTTTCCAAGGAGGTATCGTATTACCCAGTACTTAACTGTTTTGTGGAAGTCAGATAGGCAGTCGCTCCATGTAAAATATTGGTATTTATTTTCCCAACTATATTGGAGTCGGCTTCCAGTAAAATTGGATGCAGCTGAATACCAGTATTTTACATGGAGCGACAGGACTGCGTAACTGACCACCACAATCCAGTAACTAGGTAGAACGATACCCCTGCTTGGTAGCACTGGCTGTCAGACTTCCAGGCTATCTGTACCGACCGACTGTCAAAGACCTTGAAAATTACAGCCGGGACCAACGGCTAAACGTGCTGAAGCGGCACTACAAGGAGTACTACTGCAACATAGATCAAAAAGTTCTACAGCGCCATCTATGACAAAGATGATGAACTAAGTCAGAAGCGAAACAGGTCAGAATTCCTACATCGCGCAGGCATGATAATCTGCGACTTAAGACTGTTTACAAGAACCCGACAACAACTGTCGGGCAGTGGCCACCAGACACAACACCCGTCTGGTCGGAGGATCCTCCCTTTTCTATGGGGGATGAAGAGCTTTATACCCTGTTCTACATACCCCCATACTGTTTTCCGAGGCACTAGGAAACTCGTTATTTACTGGATGGTTACCCATCCACGGACTGACCTTGGCAAGCGATTGGAAGCTCAGGAGCTTGTGGTTAATTGATCTGATGATTCACCGATACCTGATGCAAATTCACCGTGTGGTGATGCCACATACCAACGCATACGCCAACGTTTGTCGGAATAAATTATACATAAGTTGTAGCA
Source organism: Xestia rhomboidea (assembly GCA_963853795.1). Taxonomy (NCBI): domain Eukaryota; kingdom Metazoa; phylum Arthropoda; class Insecta; order Lepidoptera; family Noctuidae; genus Xestia; species Xestia rhomboidea. Next base: position 16,373,292 of record OY970775.1, read on the forward strand.
AGGACATTATGCGAGTTTTATCATCAGTCCGTTTGAGTAACTATACGAATTTTAAGTACCTAAGTACTATAAGTAAAAATTAGCTTAGTGGTGATCAGGCGTTAGTGTCCACACACTAACGCCTGATCACCACTAAGCTAATTTTTGCTTGCACTCGCAACATTGAAACGCTCTCTAGCCTCGCCCCGTTGACTTTGTATAGGAATAATGAATTAAAGACAATACCGATCGGCCGAGCGCACTGACGAGTTGAGCGCCAAATTGATGCTTTCCTAATAGGCCTAAACTTTGAGCGAAAAAAAATTAACTGTTCAGGCGGAAAAGACCACGACTGTACATTATGATGTTGAGTAAAATATATTGGTTACTAGACCTGTCGCAACTTCCTTTAGTTTTGTAAATGTCATTTAAAGGATTCAGGATGGAGTAGATAGTCAAGGTCAACAGTGTTTGCCGAGGTCAGTTGTTGGATGGGTAGCCATCGATAAAATATCGAATTTGACATAAATATCTGTCTAGAATGGGGCTCATGTCTAAATGCTTGCCAAGGGGGGTACCAGAATGATTGCCTAGGTTAGTCCGAGGGTGACCAATGACCATCCATGACACACTGAGTTTCTACCGTGCACGTTAAGCTGTTGGTCCCAGCTGTCATTTATAGATCTTTGACAGTCGTTACAGGTCAGTCTTACCAAGGGGTATCGTATTAACCTGTAAAAGCTGAGTTGTAGAGGTCAGATGGCAGTCGCTCCATGTAAAATGAATCAGCATTCAGGGAAACCGACTCCAACATGATTGGCTAGGCAGATGACGAATGATGAGAAGGTATTGTCACATACCTATGACCACATACTTCTTTCCTGACGAATCTATCCACCTCTATAAACTAGAATCCAATCCATCATTGGTTTAACCCATGATCTGTCCACGAAGTAGACACAATTGGTCATTTGACAGATCATGATTTATACCAAGAGCTCATAACCAACCAGACAGACACACAGACGGGACAAGAGAATTGTTTTATTCATGAAACGTTATAGTGCTGTGATTAACGTTGAATAGCAAGTTAGTTTCCTCATAATATTCATAACTATTGGAATTTGCTTTTACTGTGTTCGGGAGTTTTGACACGTTGTTTTCCTTCACGCATGACGTCTGTGTTTTTACGGAGAAATAAATTTTAAGTTAATTAAAAATTGTGTATTTATTTTCTGTTTAATTACGGTTATCATTATAACATTCGTCACTAGCCCAGACTTTGACAAATCTGATTATCTTGGGGCCGACTTGCAGACTAAATAGTGTGCCTAAGGGCTCCCGCACACTATAGACAAGACTGTCTTTAGACAGACTATTTCCCTCTTAGCGCGAGCGAGACAGACTATTTATCTCTCGCTCGCACTATTAGGGGAATAGTCTGTCTAAAGACAGTCTTATCTGTAGTGTGCGGTAGCCCTAACTCTTCGAGTATTACCCAAAGTTAGGCAGAGGTGTGATACCTAATAGTACACCCACATTCCGCCACTGTTATGCTTGAATAACAGTCGCTAACGAGAGGCAAGCCATGCCACAGAATACAGTACAAAATAGTAAAAAATAAATAGTACAAAATTAAATTCAGCCTACTAGCTGCTTCTAAGAAATTTCTGATGATGAAAAACCGAAGAGTACTTTGCCTGATCGGGAATCGTAGCCTCTTAAAAGAGATGGAAAATACTTTTAAAGCGGACATTATGAATATTCATCCCGAACATTTTCCACATGAATGCTACTTGACAAGCTGGCGTACAACAATAGACCGCCCGACTGATAACAAAGTAGTAACAAGTATTGGAAGGGTATCCAGAATTTCTTATACTTTCCCCTTCCTAGAAGTTCTATCGTAACACCTAAACAGAACGAGTAGAGCAATGAGTCGGAAAGCACCTCAAAGGGAAACAAAGTAAGTAGTTGGACTAGCATTGCGCCGGCGTCGGTTTCCGTGACAAGCACTTCCTGTATGCAAAGTTCTCCATTGTTTTATACAAGCGTGATAAAGTAATAGAGTAATAAATACACTTTCTACATTGTTAGGGAGAAATATTGGTAATGGTGTCGATTCTGTTGTGCACAAACTAAACTTAATTTAGGTTATTGCTATCTTTTACTAAAAGGCAGCGCGAGAAAAGGACGGCTATAGCCATGAACTAAGTTAGAGATGTCAAACTAGTTTATGCCTTGCGCTTCACCGTGTTTTTAGTCGACATGTTTTTACGTGCACCCTTCATTTGTATGGAAATATTAGTTCCAATTTTATTTGACAGCTCTTAATTACGTCCGGCTCCTTCTCGTTTTATTAGAGAGAAAAAGATAGCAATAGCCTAAATTAAGTTTAGTTTGTGCACAACAGAATCGACACCAATATGAACCTCGTTAGTCTAGCGGTTGCAAGCCCTCTCAGCAGGAGCATAAGGTCCGGGATTCGATTCCCAGGTCGGGAAATATAATATTGGATTTTGCATTAGGAATTTGTCAGTAGTGGCCACGGAGTCTTGATTTGTGCCCGGCTGGTGGCAATAGGCTCGCCCCCTTTTACATCGGACTTAAACGTAACGAAATGTGGGTGTTATTAATCTAAGGGCTACCATAAACTATAGACAAGACTGTCTTTAGACAGACAAGTACCCTACTAGTGCAAGCGAGAATACATAGTCTGTCTCGCTCGCACTAGTAGGGTAATTGTCCGTCTAAAGACAGTCTTGTCTATAGTGTGCGATAGCCCTTAAACTGCTCGCAATCTTATTGGGACAAGGTCAAAAATCATTTATTTATTTATAATTTTCTTTATTAATCATTTAAGTATATATTTAGTTTTTTTTTTGTTTGCTAATGAAGTTAAAAAAAATGAAAGAATGCTGCCGTATCAACTCGCAAGGAAGGTTTATTTCTTAAGATATAATACCACCATTTTAACTGTATATTAACTTTTATAAATAACGCGTTTGTGAAACTTTACAATTTAAAAAAAACATAGACTTTTTCCACGGCTTTCTTTAGAAAAATCCTTTCCATATATTTCACTCAATACGCGATCTAAGTTTCATCCACTTCGAGAAATAATACCTAGCTCTTACAACCTTATCCTTTTATAACTTACAAATGAAGTAAACCCCGGTTCACACAGGAAGGTTATGGTTTCCGGGAACGGGAACTCACAATCTCAATTTCCTGAATTCCCTTATTTCCTTTGGTTACGGGAAAAAGCTGCAATCTTTATTAATCTAGGAAATTGAATATTACTTAAATTATTTACGTAGCGATGAGATAACCAAGTTACTGGCCGGTGGAGGTCAGATACTCAGTCGCTCCATCGCAAATACTGGTATTCACCTGCTGCATTCCACCTTGAAGCCGACCTCAAAATAGATGGTAAAAGGCTAGGCAGATGATGACGGATCTAAAGGACTTCGATGATGATATTATGAGCCTAGGTTGCGGACTCTAGCGGAGGTAACTAGCAAGGATGCACCGGACGTGTACTGACGGCTGCATAAATTCGTTACCCCTTTTACTGAGGGTCTTAATGCGTGACGGACATCTAATTTATGCAGCTTTCTTTACTTAAGGTTTTATTAAAAGTGCAAGTCTTTCTTGAGTTTGTAGTTTTGGCCAGAATCATAATAAGCCAGTTCTGAGAGTCAGGCCTTTGTTCTGAGAGCGGGGCTTTCATCCACCACGCGGGCCCAGAGCGGATTGGTTGGCGGGCTATTGACATTTAAGCCCTCGCAAAACGTCATGTCACCGTAATAATACTTCACTTTTTTCCCCCTGCGTTGTTACGCAACCGTTGGTATTATAAACTAGTTCGTTACCGCGGCCGCGTTGCAACCGTCGGGTGACATTTACGCAGGTGCAACAACCGTTGGTAACTGTCGGTAACTGTTCGTTAATGGTATCACTTTACCAACATATCTTGAGCCGTGGTGGTATTTGGTACTAGAAAAAAATGTCGTGAGGAAAGTTTTGGGTATAAGAGTAGAGGATGACCAAAGAAACGATGGATGGACGGTGTGAAGGATGATGTTGTTTAGAAAGGAGGTGACTGCTTAGATGACGAGTAATAGGAAAGAAAAAGAAATGCATAGTAAATAAAGAAGAATAATGAATGGGCAGGAGAATAATGATTAAAATGTATAAAAATTGACAGGTGTATAACGTTTTTCTTAGCAAGCAGCGCCGCCCCGATATCTCAAGTTATGCTGGTCAAGTACTAACAAAAAACTGTTGCAAGTTATTATGGACAGTTTTTGCTAGAAAACGTAATGAGGGGTAGTTTAAGCCAATTTGCAGAGTTAAACTGGCTTCGATTAATGACAAGGGAAATTTATTTCACTCACGCAAATTGAGCGCATTCCACACATTTAAACTGCGTTCAAGAGCTGTGTATCAGTTTTCATTGGCTTAAAATATTGACACTGACAGCTCTGCTGGGGCCCAATTCTGTAAAATAACCAACTTGTCAATAGTGTGTCGGTAGTGTGTAAGTAGTGTCTCAATAGGCTAATCATTGACATTTAGTATTCTACTAATTATTTATGGTCATTGACTTACCACTGTAGTGCCATTGAAACGCCATAGAAGACTATTGTAATAATTGGTATTCTGCTCCACTATAATGTGTCAATGTCATCATGATGGCCAAAGTTAAGGTATTCTGTAAATATTTTAAGTGTATTTGACAGTTGTGTCTATCGTGTTTGAAAAGTGTTTTGGCCATCGAACCGCCATTGTGAAGCGATCGAACAACGACACCTCTTTTCCTTATTGAATTGGTACAATTTGTTTATTTTTGGATTAAGTGATCCTTGTTTTTTGATTAAAAATAAGTGTACGTGACGGTGTGCGTCTTACGGAGTGAAATTTATATAGTGGACGTAGTTTTTCGCCACAATGAGGCCTTCCGTCCCTACTTTGCGGTGGCGTATTTTGGCATTGGCTAATAGTGCCGACCGCCGACGTTTGCTTTTGCGCCAGCGCCGCAAATCTCGCGCACTAATGAGGCTGCAAATGAATGCCTTTCGTGAACTTCCCGAAACGGAGTTTGTCAAAACGTTTCGGCTTGATAAGGAGCAAGCAAGGGAGCTAATTGACGAGCTCATTCCCTTTCTCCAGAGACAGCGACGGCGGAATGCAATCCCTGCTGAATTAAAGGTTTGTATGAAGGTACCTAACTTGACACTCCAACCCAACATGTAAAACTGATGTTGAATAATTACCTACATTGTCTCATAAAATTCAAATTAAAAAAATCGAAACATTTCAGGTACTTATAGCGCTGAGCTTCTACGCCACAGGGTCATACCAAACATTAGTTGGCCAAAGCTCCTTACATAATGTCTCACAGGCTACTGTGTCAAGAGCTGTGAAAGAAGTCACCGATGCATTGAACCAAATCTATAATAAACATATAGTTTGGCCAATGCACCCCCAAGAAAGAAATGCAATCAAGGCAAAGTGAGTGTTAAGTCAGTCTCATAGTTTTGAGATAATAATTGTTCATGTTTTTTGTACCTACCTAATATAATATATTATTATTTCTTATAGATTTTACTCATGTTTTGGTATCCCGGGTGTACTGGGTTGTATTGACGGCACACATGTGGCTTTACTGCGGCCTGTAGTCCATGAAGAGCGATTTTACAATAGAAAAGGATACCATTCCCTGAATGTCATGATTGTAAGTAACTATTTATTTTTAGACATACCTATATCAATGATCGGTTGCTAACAAATTCTAAGTTAGCTTTAACTTATAATAAACTTTGTTACAGATTTGTGATGCAGATTTAAATATATTGTGTGTTGATCCAAGCAGCCCAGGTTCAGCCCATGATTCTATGGTGTGGCAAGTACACCCACTGAACCGCCATCTAATTGAGGTGTCTAATGCTGGAGAGGAAGTGTTTTTGTTAGGTACCAAATACATAGTATTTATTTTAATATTATGGACTTAAAAATAAGCAGGAAAAACAAAGTAAAATAGTGGTAATCAACTATCTATCAATTTCTAGGTGATAGTGGTTATCCTTTACGGCCAACTATGATGACACCAATTTTGGATACAAGGGAGGGGACTGCTGAACACAACTATTATAAAGTTCATGTGTCAGCACGCAACACAGTGGAACGTTGCATAGGAGTACTGAAAGCTCGATTCAGGTTTAATATTTTAATTAATACAACCATTTAGTCATTTTATAATATTATTTTTTAAGTCCCACACCCGAATTGGGTCAGTGTGGGGAACCACGGCCTAAACCCTCTCCTTAGAGTCGCATGCTGAGGAGTGTGACACGTTTGGGTTGATATGATGATGTATGTCTAGATAAATAATAATGAAAGTTATCTTTTTCAGATGTTTGTTAGCAGCAAGAGCATTGCATTACGATCCCATCACTGCTGGGAAAATAGTAAATGCATGCTGCGTGCTGCATAACATAGCAAACCGCAGCAGACTACCCATCATATTGCTCACGAACGAGGAAGAAGAAATGGAGAATCAGCTACAACACCAGGCAAGATCTTTTCTAGTGAATTGAAATAAAAAATAAGATGATTCTAATAGTATATATTTAATTTTTTTTTTAAATATGTACCTACATATTTTTTTAATTAAAATCAACAATAAATGAAAAAACAAAACAACAAAATTGTAAACAAAATAAATCAAATTCTCTTAAATTAGTATCATTGGTCCTAGTTACACTTTAAATTATCACCCTGTAGTAAAATCTATAATTCTAAGTAATATAATCAAACTATCAAGTATTCTAATCAGTCTTGTTAATAACACAGGTTGCAGATCATAATATGAGAATCATGGTGAATCCGGGGAACCGTCGTGTCCACCCAGAGCTGCAAAGAGGTCGGGCAATTCAGCAGTCACTCATTTCAAGGCTGTGGAGAGAAAGACAAATTTAATTTTTTTTTATGAGTAAAATAAAAGTTTTATAATATTTCAAGTTTTGTTTTTGTAATATGTAATAACATCATCATCATAATATATCAGCCAATAAGCGGAACAAAATCCACAGTTAATTCAAATAAAATTTTAATACATACTCTAGCTTGTGGAGGGTTTTGGAGCACAATTATTATGGGCTCTCTTAGTCTCTCAGCGACTGCTTCGAATGCAGCTGCCAGTCGTTGAGTGGCTTGGGCAAGTTCCCTGGTAGCCCCTGCACTTATTTGTTCCATGGCCTCCAGCCTTGCAGACGCCTCGTGCATACTATCATGCTCTGTGAGATAATATTTAAATTTTATGAACCATTTGTGGCTACTAGAATTTGGGACAGGATAATTAACTAAATATGATTAACTTTGATACCCACCGCTGCTGTTGACTACTCGAGGACTTCTCTGTACGCGGCGTCGTCGTCGCCGCGGTGCTGGAGGCACAGTCTGCCGCGGTGCAGGAGAATCTGCCTGCTGCGGTGCATGAGTAGTGTTAGGTGGGCTGGGTTCTGGCACCCTATTAGCCTCCTGGCTCATGCTGGGTCCTACTTCGGACTGTTGATGCTGGGGCTCAAACTCTGGTATTTCCCACTCATGTAATGCATCTATGATGACTGTTCCTTCATCTGTCTGTAAAGTGAACATTTTTAGTATCTATTTCAAATGTCATATATAAAAGTACCTAAGAAGTCCCGGCAATAGCTAGTTTGAATATAAAAAGAAAACTCACCATTTGCACCACCTCTTCCTCTAAATTTTGACTGTTTTCCTGTGAAATTAAAATCCAAACATTATCACATGGCTAGCTATTTTCATATTGTAACAAAAAATAATAAAAGTTTAATACCATTTAAATAACAGATTGAAAGATCTTATTAAAATCCTTTCTCTACTTAGTACCAATTCCCTGATAAACTCATTCTATTCCTCAAATAAATATAAAAAGGAAAACTCACAGCAAGAGGAATCTGCACCACCTCCACTAGAGCTTGACTGTTATGCTGTAAAGTGAAAAACTAAATTTAAGTGTGTTATTTGTGTCTTCCAACTTAAATAATGATATCATTCCACTGAAGCATACGTTTTTGATTTCACATCAAGGGCTGGCAAGCGGAGCACACACATCACAGCATGTAGTCAGTGCTGCTGGGTACCCACCGTTAACCATGCCCAGTGTTCAGCAAAACCATTACACGTCCCATGTCTATATGCCTATTCAATTTTGCAAATTTAAGTTATAAAACTCACAGACTGTGACACGGCGAGAGGATTATGACGGACCCCTGGCAAAGGTTCACCTACATCGCGTCCAAGTATTTGATAGAGCCGTTCTTGTAGAGGAGATATTTTTTTGGACCTTGAGGGTCCCCCTCCTTAAAGCAAAAGTATAACAATTGAGAACAAGTTGTGATAGAATTTGTAGCAAACTATTACATGAGAGATAATTAAATAAGTACTTAAAATTGTTATCATGTACCCACCTGTAGCTGACATTTCAGCTTTCTCCATTTTAATTTTTTTTAATAATTTTGACTTGTACTCATTGTAGTACTGAAAAGGTAGAAAAATAATAGTGTAAGTATAGGTACATCTAAAAAAAATATACTTAAACAAGAATATCTCATGCTCACCAGTCTCCACTGTTCTGGCGTTTTTTGCACGCAGTTTGCCGAGACACTGTTGAGCACAGTGGAGCATTGCTCCCAAAGCCGTCTAGCCTGACTGCGACCTTCTTTGCTCCTGCTAAAGTAGCCAAGAGCCAACTCTTGGTTGGATTCTAAAAAATCTATTAGAGCCGATAGCTGGTTTACGCTCACACTTGCCATGGTGCCGACACTGAAATGTTGTTAATTTGTTATGTGGAAGTTGATAAAGTAACTCAAAACTTACTTTGAAAAAATATTTGCATTGCACTTCAGAACAGAAACTACACCAGTTTAAATTCATTACGTTGTTGAATTATCCTCCTTTTTTACTTACCTTATCGTGGTCGTTATAGATGATAATCTTAAATCTTCTATAAGTAATGTTAAAAATAAATATCAAATTACGAAAACCGCCGCTAAAAGTTTTTTGACAGTTGTTTGTTTTTTTTTTTTCAGAAAGGCAAAGACTTAAAAATTGTCGTGGTAAAATTCTTATTTTTTAACGATCATGGCATGTTTTTAGTGGAATTTGATGTTTTTGATATTAAAACGTTTTTATATTGTTATAAAAACACATATTATAAAGATTTAATTGATAAAAATAGGATTTAAAAAAATGGTAGGTTTGATGTACCGCTATAGTTGCATGGTAGATTTTTGTTAGCAACACTGAAAAAAATTGTACTGCCACGCTATCAACATACTATCGACACACCACTGAGACACCACTGAAACGCCATTGAAGTTTTTGTAGAATACCAAATTTGCAACAGTGGCAACATAATGTCTGTAGTGTGTCGATAGAGTGTCAATGGCGTTTTACGTTTTTTGTTGTGTTGACGTAGTTTAGAAGCTAACCGTGTTTAGTTTCGTTTCTGTAATTCGCTCTTGTCGCTATTTCATTGCTAGTTGTGCTTCTGTGTAGCTTTGGCACTGAGATATCTCGCTTGCAAGTTAGGTCTGTACGTTGCATTGAATTCCGTAACCTAACTAATCCAGGTCCAGTTGGAAACCAGCGTCGGGCACTAGTTGTCGTACTGGGCCAATTTGGCGCAGCCGTGAGGCACACAGTCTTTTGTTTAGAACTAAGTTTTTTTTAATATGTTATACAACATGTAACATAATTAATGCACATCCTGAAATTACTTTGTTCAGAATCGTTTACTGAATCGATTTCTATAATTTTTAATATAGGTAATTTTTTATCCAAAAAATAATTAAAGCTACGTAATTTATAGCCACACTACCCCTGTATAGTCCAAGCAAACTCAAATGGACCGTAACTCAAGGCAATAAGACTCTTAAAAGTGCAGTTTTATTTGTATTCCGCCATTCAATACAAAATAAAGAAAAATGAACCTTATTTCAAGTAAGTTAAAGTCGTTACAAATACAGTTAGGTAAACTTGGCGATTCAACCGCACGCACACATTAAACAGGCACTCGTTAAAGGACACAATAGATAAACCAACAAAATGCAAAATATGAATACTTGTTTTCGTTCCCTTTCTCGTGCAAATTAAAAACCTGGGATAGAGCGAGATAGCCATTATGACACCGGGTTGCGCCGGCGCCTACGATCAAGGCTAACTTAAAGAAATGTAAACAATTTTAGTCACGCCCGGCCTTCCGTTCTGTACAGTGTATCGCGCGCGATGTCTTTACAATAATTGACCCAAAATGTTCAGTGAAATGGTGACTAATGGTGGACTGTGGTGTGTGTGGTGTGTAGCTGGCAGAACATTCAAGTCAACCAAAGGTATGGTACTGGAGTAGACCGCAGGGTAGGACTATGTTAGCTGCTACTTCGTGGCCATGGAACGTTCCGTCCGAACACAGCCCTCGACAGGGGAGCCGATTCTCGTACACGTACTCGTTTTCAAAACGAAATATGGCATTAATTCGATGAGAATCCCCAATCAGCTGATTTGACGACTTTTTTTTGTGGGGACGTATTAAATCGTTAGTTTAGTTTAAAAAATTGGATAGTGAACGCTTTTGATAAAAAATGACGAAGTGCTTTCTAAATTAAAACATCAATTAAGAAAACAGGCATTAAAATGTATTGAACTTTTCTATTGAAGTTGAGTCGAGCGACGACGTTAACAGCTGTCTCGAACGCGAGCGTATACCTACTAGGCTAGCAAGACTCCCACAGTCGCATACGTAGGTATGAGACCTACGTATGCGACTGTGTGCGTTCGTTGATTTGTACTGTGACTACAACATTCTTCCGGAATTAGGAAAACTAATTTATTAAATAATCATTGCCTAGACATGTTTAATTAAAAATTCAGTGCATGTATTATGATTATAACATAATAAACTAATTGGGGTGTCTGAGGGTGTGCGTTAATTACGTTACATGTTGTATACGTCTGTTTTATAATGTTCACTTGTGACATGCGCCAAAAAAATTTATAACTTTATTTCTAAAAAAAAAATTACGCGATAGTGTTTCGAGCCGCAAAAAGTGAAAAAAGGTTCATCGACATACTTATTTACATTGACTGTTTAAGAATGGTTTAGGGTATTAAAGTGATTATATTGGTCGTTCAAGATCTTTTATAGAAATACCTCTGCCCGCTAAAGTGCCCAATTAAAAAGTTGCATCATTGAAATGGTTTCTCAGGCACTAGATACCATGTGGGCTTACTACCCACAGACGTGTATGTAATATTTATAATATTATTGACTACAGTACACATAACTACGTAGAGTACCTTGTTCCCAAAGGGAAGGAATCTGTTTTTAGGTGCCTTCGGGCCTGGGGTATAGGCATGCACTATACGCTTGTGTCCTGAAAAAATCTAATTAGTCCGTCAGTTCGATTATCAAAAAATATTTGACACGTATTTTTTCTTTTGTTACGTAAACCAAAATTGACGAAGATAGGACGCTCTTAAAATTCTCAATACGTCACGCCGTGCTAAGTCGAGCCCCCACGCTCGAGTTTTGATGCGTTTTATCTTTGTCAATATTCATTGATTGTCAAAAACAAAAAATACGTGTCCATTATTTTCCAATACTCTAACTGACGGACTAAATAGATTTGCAATTTATTGATGGTGGAAACTAGCCTATTAGGTGGGTTATTTCAAAGCGAATAATAACCATGATTCTTCCCGCAGAGGTATTTTTTGTTCGTACGGCTCGTGCACTTTGAAAGGGTATGTGTATTTTTATCTTATATGCCCTTTTAACAGTGTTAAGTTTATGTGTAAATGTAGCCTTTTGATAGCAATTAACCTTTAACAAAGTAGTGCATTGAATGCAAAAAGTTGAAGTCAAAAAGCGACATAATAAGTTGTTAACTATTTTCTTGTTTATTTTATCCATTGCATTTATCTTTTTACACGGTTAAAGAAACAACATGAATCCTTAATTACGAAATAGAATGTCGAACAACACTGCCATGTGGGTGTCTAAAATGCCACTGGCCACATGTGCCACTTGGGGGCCTAAAATGGTCGCCATATCAGAATCATAATAGGAAAATAATATGAATTACGTTACAATTCGTGAAATTTTTAAATCTTAAAATCACTGATGGACAGCTTAACTAAACCCCTAGGCCAAGAAGCATGAAATCAGGAAGAGTTAGTTATACAACAATGTTGACCACTAAGAACAAAATAAATAATTAAAGGTGTATAGATGTTCATACACGAAATCTCTTTAAAAAATCTGCTGTTCCCTACAATTATGTTCGCATTAACTCGTCAAAATGTATGGAAAAGCTGATTTTTTTTCGCAATTCAGGGTTTGGTCCCGTAATAAAGGTTGTTCATAGTGATGAGTACAATGACCCCTTTTATTTCGGATGGGAAATCATCAAATGACTCCTGCTCTGGGCGGAGCAGGAGGGAGTGTCAGACTTTTACTGACTAAAACCCATCCATGTTCCTTCATCGCCCTTTGTGTTCCGGGGCCACGCTATCTCTTTCGAACAGTCCCGCAGCCCCGGCAGGCATCGGCCCTTGCGGACCCCTTCCCTTTTGCTGACTCTCTTTGAGGCGCGCGTGGAACACGAACGCGCCTTCGACACGGCCTCACCTTATATTTTTAAAAACCCCCTAAACGGGTTAAATATGCGATGAAAGTTTTTATGTAATCCCATCATTTTTGCCGTTCAGAATTCCCATCGGACGCGTTGCTTGTAAAATATTAAATTCATTCGCTGCTAGCCGAAATTCGTTTAGGATCACAAGCTTACTCGTACAGTTTGGTATAAAATAAATAAAAATACAAAGCTACGAGTAAAACTGTCGAGACTGTCGGGAAAATATTTAATGCTCTTTTTATCGTAACTGCAGTGAAATGGGGACGTCTGCAGTTTCTGGTTTTTACTCTTTGTAAGAGTGATGCCATTAGTATTTGAGTGAATGCATCGGATTTCTTCACTTTTACTTAAAATTAACATGATAACCTACTTACATACGAAAAGATGGCTGAACGACGATAAGATGTAAAGACGTAGGCTGTTTAAATTAAGTTTTGGAGAAAAATAACCTATTAATAATTGAAACTACGCAATTTGTTGTTTAAAGAACCTAATCCACGAATTTTGGGGATTAAGTTAATTTTGTTATGATATTATGTTATATTATATTGAGATGAGATTGTACTGAAATGATTGGAGTGGCTATTGCGACAATATGGGATCTATGAAGATAAATAATAAAATTTTCAGTGGATGGACACATTTCACAATATAAATTGAATGTAAATAAATTATTAACATTATACATAACATAATTCTTGCGCTATCTCAAAATTCTACCCTGTGTAGCATTAGTTTGCTATAAGTGTAACCAACGCCCTAAGTAGGAGCTTCAAATCTAAGACTTCACGTTCAAAAGCAGGTCCACCATTAGGACAATGCAGTGACTTCACTAAGTAATTAAGTTATTACATAAAAGCGAGACGTGGAAGCAGAATTCAGCGCTCGAAGCTCTCAAACTTCAACTATGCTTGGAAGCCACCGTACTGTTCTCTCCCGGTCAAAAGGTTTTGGATAATACCTAGTTGTGCTAATCCTATTATCAAGTTTGCTTCAGTATCAGTTAACGTTAATTTTATACGGTTTAGTTTAGTTCAGTTGATAATTAAAATCGATGCACCGGAGTTTGAATGAACCGATTGGTTTAGTTTGGTTGAAACTTGCGGTTGAAAAGTTATATTATTTTTAACTATGTTGTATACATAACCATAACCTTGAAATGGCCCATAGTAGAACCCATGGCCATTCAGAAAAAAATACGAAAAAAAATCTACCTTATAAAAAAAATTCATCCGCAGATGTAAGGCCTGCATAAGAATGGGGGAATTTTGCTTCTGTAATTTTTTCTTCTTGTCTACATTAATAGCAATAATTCACTATTTAAGGCAGATATAATTATGAATCGTACCATTATCAGATCTACTTGAAACCGACATTATTTTAAAATTATCGGTCACTCATGTATGCATACATTTTTTTTTACCCAAGATGTTTAATCTTCGCTTAAAAAATAATTCGTTTTCACAATTTTCCAAAATAAATGAACTTGCTTACAGGTAGGTACTACTTATCCGCTTATATATGATCTGTCCACCAAGTAGACACAATAGTTAAACAATGGTGTCTCGAACAAATCGATTTTTTTTTTCTAAATGGCCATATAAACCATTTCAAGGTTTTCCATTAATTACCCGACACACTGTATATAATCATATATATATTATGAACCCATTAAGTCTTCACCAAAGCGATAAGTCGCTCGAAAACTAAACGATCATCGCGTTCATATGTCACTCATTTGTTTTGAACTCCAAAAGGTGTCCTGGGCCGGCAGTCTCGACAGAGATAACGACAAAATCGCTAACTTTCGATCGCCGATTACTAACGAATAAATTTAGTTGAACTAATTATGCTTGCGAGAAAAGCATCTTGGATGTCAAGACTTGCTTTTCTCGCAAGCATCGTTATTGCAACTGTTTTTTTCATTGTTATTTTAGCGATCGAAAGTTAACGATAATGTCGTTAACTCTGTCGAGATTGCCAGCCCTAGGTTGGCGCGAGGTACGCTTAGACACGGCCTAATGCGATTCCGGAGCCTTTTGCCCGATGACTTGTCTCACCAATCTTTTAAAGAGAATGTACCTGATTGGGATTTGAGAAAACCAAAATCACACGGTTTCATACAATACCGAAAATATCCACAAAAGCTAAGCCCCTGATATATCAAAGTGATACCAAAGTAGCGAGAAAATTTCGCCCGAATCAACTCGATCTCGTGAGACAAGATAAGTAGCTGCCAAATTTTTTTCCTTCTCTCGCAAATAGCTATGGAAATGTTGCCATTACCTACCTCCTTTCTTTTAACATAATTTTTATTCAAGAATCCTCTTTTTTCCACCCCTTCGATACTTGAATTTAAGCTCTATCTCCTAAAAGTTAACGAAGGTTTTTCTTCGGCTGCTGTAAATTAATCTTGGACCTGAAATAAACAAAGGGTTTCAAGTAAATTGAATAGATTTATTGAAATATAATTTAACCAGCTTTATTCAAGTAGTAATTGAATCAATTTATCATTGAAATCTACTAAGATTTCATGGACATTTCTGTTATCTTTTCATTATAACTTTGTTTTAATTATATCAGGCTGAAAATTGAAACTGTAGTAATTAGTGACTTTATAATTTAATTAAGTTTTCCTTCCTCTTAAGGATAGGGTCTCTGAAACCTCGACGAAGTCACAACAACTGTGAGAAAGTCACTTTTAAAAATACGGTTTTTTCCAAATAATCGCAGGAGCTGGTGGCTACAGAATAACAGCCACTGGGGTCGACCTTCAGGTTAAGCCGCACTTACTTAGGTAGGTACTTGGATGGGTGACCACCCATTACATAACGAGTTTCCTCCGTGACTCAGAAAGCACGTTTAGTCGTTGGTCCCGGCTGTCATTTGTAGATCTTTAACAGTCGTTACAGGTAGTCGGTGGCCCGATAGTCTGACAACCAGTCTTACCAAGGGGTATCGGGCAGTCTGTCTGTCTGTCAGTGGACTGATTTTCAAGGTTGGAGCAAACTGCCCACAATCCTACTTAAAAATACATACATAATAATCACGCCTGCAATCTCCTGAAGGGTTAGGTAGAGATGTGTCTTGGTGAAATATGATGTAATACATCATAAAGGATGTAAAACACCTCTTACCGAAGCCGAAAGGCACTTATTCTCCCCGTCATTGGGATCATTTTTTTGTTCTACATTATACCTGGAAACCTTCTAGTTACGGAGATATTGGGGGTCAAAGTTCCAACTTTTTGACAAGTTTTTTTTAAAATACATATTCCGACCCCCGATCCATCAGCACAATGTTTTGAGTGCGTTACATTGTGTTCTACTTCCACAAAACATGATTTTTATATAAAAAAGTCGTTTCCCAGCTATAATTTTTGCGTAATATTACTTAGTTTGATGTACAGAATGCTTGGTTGACGGCTTCGTGATGAGGTTGTTGACACGCTTTATATTTCATGTGTGCATGAGGAATACATTTTTTTATGACGTCGCTATTTAGACCAACCTGTATACCTAAAGCTTACGGTGCTGTCAAAGTGGGCGGATCGGACTGCGGACAGCGAATAGATAATGTACCTTCTACAATATCTGTCCAGTCCGTATCCAGTCCTCCCGGTTTAACCGCACCTTAAATGAGATAAATCTCTGCTCCAGACTGTCCCTAAAGAGATTAATTTGTCAACCCTAAAATGTTCAACGAAATCAATACTTTACCTAAATATGTCCCACTTAATCCTTGAAGCTTAAACTTAACCCTGGATGACGAATAACTAGGTAGGTTTAGATTAGTGTATAGATACTTCCTACAATGTTCTATATATTAAAGTTATTAGTCCTTTTTTTTTTCAAATGACACCTCCCGCTCTGGGCGGAGCAGGAGGGAGTGTCAGACTTTTACTGACTCAAACCCATCCATGTTCCTTCATCGCCCTTTGTGTTCCGAGGCTACGGTATCTCTTTCGAACAGTCCCGAAGCCCCGGCAGGCATCGGCCCTTGAGGACCCCTTCCCTTTTGCTGACTCTCTTTGAGGCGCGCGTGGAACACTCCTGCGCCGTCGACACGGCCTGTCGTCATGAGACGAACGGACGGCGAGCTAGCCCATAGCTCCCCGTCCACAGGCCCGCGCCTACGGTGGTCAACGACGCCCGGGGCAAGTTATTAGTCCTCCACCTTGCTTTACGTGTTGGCTAAAGTTGTTGGCAACAAGAAATACATAGGTGAGTATCTAAAAAAATACATCTTACAACTGTTTTTCTTCGTTTAAAATTATAGTTTTGCATAGCAATAAAAAAATTAAAATACATTATGTAAAAATCATTAGGTTCATACATACCGCAAATTCAACCCTTTACTACATACCTACTTCTTTAAATTAAAAGATAAATTATATTTCAGACCTTGAAGTATTTAATTTAGCTTGTTGTAGTCTGTGGGGACGTCGGATCCTAAATTAGTTTAAACCTGGGCCCACATCATACGCATGTTTAATTGCTTTTTATACGCAAATGAATTTGTCAAAGGTATAATAAAATGTTCAGTTATAAAATTACTCTGAGATTCGTTATAAGCTGGATGTCCTAGTTGGTACTGTTCTATTAGGTGTTTAGTCTATACGGCCCAAAATGAATGGACCGCGGGCCGTTCGGACGTAGATAAAAATGTCCGGCCCGTGTTAAAAAAAAACAAATTCATAAACTTCATCATGTACATTCGGGTGCAAAAGTTAAAAAAATAAATAAAATGTTAATTTATTTTTTTCTTAGATTTGTATTATCTTCTTTAGAAAAACAATCAATTATGGGCAGAGTAGCCTCACGAAAAGTATTAGACTAGTATGAATCCAAGATGGTATTTACATGAACGAAAATAACGAGTCCACATCATTCAGTTCTAAATAATTGTAATCAAACCAAATCAGGCGTACCACAAGGAAGCATACTGGGCACATTACTTTGAAAGCGATTAACCATTTTTAGGGTCGTAGTCCTGACAAGGAACCCTTATAGTTTCGTCATGTCCGTCTGTCTGTCTGTCAGTCCGTCTGTCCGAGGTTTTCCTAAGAAACCGTTATTACTAAAAAGCTATAATTTAACTGCCAACATACGATAACTTTTGTATAATAACTCCTAATATCTTTACCATTAATTATATTCAGAATAAAGAACCACAGAATCGTTATATATTGTGATAACGGGCTACTACGGAACCCTACACTGCGATGGCCCGACACGCACTTGGCCGGCTTTTAACCTTATTATAAGGGTGAAAAGTGGTCGACTGTCAGTGTGCATGGTAGTACTTATACAAAATGTTGGGAGCTCTATAGTCTTAGTATTCCTGGAAACTGAGTCTTCAGAAGGTATCAAATATCTTCAAAGCGTGTAGGATATGAGGGAGATTCTAGGAAAACCGTGTTTCTGTTGTAAACAGACAGGAAAGCTTCCAGAGCGTATTATTAGGTAGATATTAGCTTGTGTCCACGGCTTCGCCCGCGTGGAGTTCCGTAATTGTCCCACGGGATCGTACTACCGGTATAAAAAGTATCCCATGTGTTAATCCAGGCCATAAACTGTTTGTGCGCCAAATTTCATCGAAATCCGGTCCGTAGTTTTGAGTGAAAACGTTACAATTATCCATCCATCCTCACAAACTTTCTCATTTATAATACACTAGCTGACAATGCACTATTATGTATGTAATAGTGGCTAATGCACTACATGTTTTAATCCCGTTCCCGCAACCCATGGGAATCTATTCCAGGGATAAATTATATATTAAAATCTTCTTCAAGAACCACTTTATGCATTGGTGAAAACAGCATGAAAATCGGTGCAGTAGTTTTTGAGTTTATCACGAACAGACGGACAGACAGACGTGACAGAGAACTTTGTTTTATAATAATATGTAGAGATATTATTACTTAGTAGGAAGTAGGATTGTACCACAATATTCTGTGAAAATATTACGACGACAGGGAATTTGATTTCAAAAACCTAGATATAGCTTTTTGATATCAAATTCCCTGTCGTCAAAAATCACAAACAAACAACAAATTTGAAAACGATTCCGATGTTTACCGATACTTTTATCAATAGCAATCGCAATTACGTCAGCTTTTTTAAAACGTTCAATTGGACTGGATAGCGTACGCCGTACAGTATCTATCTACACACTTTTAATCACAGTAATGCACTGTACAGCCGAGTACAACCGTTAAAATAATGAAATCGTTTAAATTGAAAGCACCAGCGAGTTTTTCAACGAGTAATTACGTACCAACTGCATACCGATGACAGGGTGGTACTGGTGAGCGCAAAAGTGCTTCACTATCCTTTTTCCCCGGGAATGAAAATAGACTAACGAACTACCGGCTCTGATTTGTGGAACTGTTTTCGAAAAAATGTGTTCTTATTTCTCGTTTTTCTTTTGACGGTTTTATTCCGTAGCGTTTTTTCTTTTTTTCTGCGATATGGTTTCTGGCTTTTTGAAGTTAAAATCTCCTACACTTCGGTACATTTGAATTGGGCAAAAGATTTTCTTTGTATCATTTTTCGTCGATGTTTCGTTTGTGTTTTTTTTACGTTTTTTTTTTACCGTGGAACAGGCAAATACTACAGACTGAAGCCACCTGCTAAGATACTTACAGTTTCCTTTCGCTTGTCCACGTTCATACATTACCCTTTTAGTTTACCTAGTAACAACACAATAAATTAACAATTCGTCCAATAATATACAATTTTATCTAATGAAAAATCGAAACGTTCAATTAATTTCATTGATTACAAACATATTTAGGTACACTCCACAATCCACATGAATGTAGATTTGTTTTGATTGCCTACATTACGTGCTGAATGGTAAATTATAGTATATTAACCTTATTTTATGTTTGCAATTCGGCTATTACAAAGGCCATTGGCTAACGATAATTTCGATAAAAGTGTGTGTAGCGGATATGTTACAATTTGAATGTGTAATGAACTGTGTAGCAAAGGTGGAATATTTATGTAAAGCGAAAAATGTTACAGAATTTAGTGGCGGGTATAAAACACGGAGGTATGAACGTTATATGTTACGGTTTAAGTTATAAATGGGTATCATTACCGGTAAGTCCAAAAACTTAACCTATTTGGTTGCCCTAGTATTTTGACTATCTCAGCTCTGACATGATTGGCCACGGTTCTATCCTACTTAACCCTAATACAAAATACTTCAGTTTTAATAACATTGAAATTATCGAAAACTTATTTATTACCTAAGAGAGTTACCTCTTAAATTAAGCCGGCGAATCTTAAGTTTATTTTCACACCCATCTTAAACCGTAACAAAATATTTAAAAAAAAGTCCGAAAACAAAACTTTTATCAAACTGATGACCTATAGTCCCATTATTTTTTTTAAAACGCTAAGCACTTTAATCATAACTGTACTAGTCTAGCCCGTACCCGCAGCACTTGCAATTTACCCATTGTCTTCTAAAAGAATATGTTATGAACGTTCCTACGTCTCTTGTTTGTTTTTTTTTATTTCATCCCCAATGCGATAGCTTACACGATTTACTTTTTAATTCCTTTGAAGTTGTGTTTGTGTGTCTTGCTTTTAAATCTTTGAAAAAAGAATCAAATCAATTCTGAATGAACACTTTTTTATTTTTCTCCGTCGTTTTATTTTTTGTCTTTTTTTTTACAACGCAGCTTTAATACGCTACGATTTTCGAGCCCCTGAAAAGGTTAGATGTTTGCTATGACTTTCAATATAAGCACTCTAGCAGGGCTATTTTAGTGCTTGAATAACACAGTCAAGAGGGTGCTGTTGGTAAGCGTTTGTGAAATTGTTCTTGGAAATTGTATTAAAACAAGATGGCGGTTTAGTTCCTACTACTACCATCAGTACATGTATGACTGACATAAGGTTTGTAAACGCACCCCACGATACAGGAGAAATTCCTAGTGTGTGCCTATTTTTTAAATTTTTCCCAGTTAAAAAAAAAACGATCACTGTCCCCACAAACATTGAACGAACCAATACCTCAACAGATCGATAATAAAACTTTTATTTTCACCCGCAATTAACTTTTAGCTGCGTCAATATGGCAGCCATTTTGAAACGGGCGGGAAAGTTGCACTGACAGCCAGGTAAAACGAGACTCGGGTACTCTTACAAGTTTATTTTCTTTTCATGACATTGCATCGGGATAATTGATCAAAATACCTTTGAGTTATCGACAGGCAAAGTTTTAAAGCTAAGTAATTGAAAAATATTCATATTTTATAATAATTTGAAAATACTGTCTCCACTACTGAGTTGGCTATCCTGAGGGATAAATGAATCCCCCGTAGGACATTAATAATATTTTTTGGTGACGCTTCTAATTTTCTTACATTGATTTTGCCTTTTTGTGAAAGACTTTGGATGTACAGGTAAAAAAGAATCTTTATACATTTGCACCATTTGCACAACAAAATATCAAAAAGCGGATACAATTTTCCCCAAAGTTCTTATCGATCAATCAATTACTTGCCGTATGTCGGTTCGATGCTCCGACGAAATGCATTTGCAGCACATGTCCTATGTCCAATATAACTGTAATGTATCTACCACAGAGTATAGAGACACCTAGGCGGCCATTGCTAGACGGGGTATCGTCAACATTTCGTGCACAAATCAAACGTGTCAACATTTACTCACACTCGACATCTGCCTAGGTGTTCTCAACAATTTTAGGCCCCGCTTTACAGTCCTATACTGGATGCAGCTGAATACCAGTATTTTACATGGAGCGACTGCCTATCTGAACTTCACAGACCAGTTTCTGGGTAATACAATACCCCTTCGTAAGACTGGTAGTTAAACTTCGGAGTTCTTACTAGACGTGACGACACTATTTAGTACGACAAAACATTTAAACTTAAAGCTTTGAGCCCGTGAAATAAGTTTTGCGCTCAATGTACATTCGGTGACACGAATTTTAGAAGTACTGCCGTCTCTATACACTGCCAGCGATTCCGTGCTCTATGGTCATCACTTCAATTTCTCAGGGCAATCAGAGCGAGACAGATGTATCCATAGATAGTCTCTCTCTCAACACCGTGCGAACTTGTTAGAGAAATTATAGAGAGTATCAGCGCCAGATAGGAAGTTGTAATAAGAAATTACTGGGGTAATAGCTCTAAGATATCCGGTTATAAACACGACATACCATCACGCTTGTGTTCTCAAGGAAGTAAGTAGAGTTTAATAAGTGGTGTGTGGAGTCCCAATATGGGTAATATAGACATTTATTGGGCTTGATTTCAGAACTGATGAATTTCTTGACTGTGAGTGTGCTATATCCACCTGTTTAACGAGCGCAAAGGTGTACGTAATAGTACACTTAGATTTCGCGAGTTATGTTTAAGTCCAATATACAGGGGACGAGCCTATTACCATCAAACGCGCGAATATCCAGACTTCGTGGCTGCTATTGTTAAATACCTGATAGTAAACCCAACCCAATAACATTTTGCCCAAACTGGGAATCGAACCCGGGAACTCATGCCTGGCGAACACAAACCAAACCAGGCAGCCATTCAAAATAAAACTCAATAAAGCCACCACAATGCCATTCAAACTTTCATAAAAATTACCCACTTTGTAACGAATCGACAAATTGATTCATCTTATTGTCATGACTGCCGCGCAATGCGTGCTCTTGCGCAACAAATGGCGATACAATGGCGAACAGCCGAACACTTTCTCTAAATTGCTTCGGGTCAACGCACGAAGTTCCGCCGGCGGAGATAAAGCACCCACACTCTCGTGACAATAGAAGATTAGCTGGTAGCTACTGGCAACTACTGTCGTAGTTCGCTGATGGACATTGTTTCAGAAAAACTTAAGATAATATTATCTTAAATAAGCTCATGGTGGTTAGACCATGAATCGCTGGCAATCCTTTACATACTGAGTTCCCTTCGTTCACGGAAAAGGTGTTTAGTCTAAACGGACCAAAATAAATGAACCGCGGTCCGATCAGGCGTAGACAAAAAATGTCTACGTCCGAACTGACCGGTGTCAAAAAAAACCAAATGAATAAACAATAAAAACTTTAAAGGGACGCATACATTGTTGTTGTTGTCATTGTTCACGCATATCACCTTAAGACGTTGGCTGTCATTTTGTAGATATTTGACAGTCGTTACGTCCCCGTCAGAAGAGGTATAACTGCGTTGTGGAAGTCAGATAGGCTGTCGCGTCATGTAAAGTGTACTGAGGAAGTGGTGCTGTATTTGAAAGTGAAGACCAACTGGACTCTGAGGGTCGAAAGGTTGGAATCGCGCCACAACATCAACTTTAAGTCATTCGTGGTACGAGTTCCAACCCACCGTCTACAGACCTGCATGAAGGCCAACTTTTGGCCGAAGGGTGTCGTATATCGACGTTTCCGAGGGCGGTTACGCGACACCACGCAACGTAACACGATGCCGACAACGTTACGTGAAAAGTTTTAGTTTCTTATGGTTTTAAATATGTATTAGGTTATTGTTGTTAAATGTTATTTTGTGTATTTTATCTTCGGGCCTTAGTTGCGTGATAATAAAATGATTAGTATTATTAAAGTACTAGTATTGAGCAGCACGAGGATACCAACCCCAACATACTTGGGCAAAGGCTAGGGAGATGAAAATAGTTATTTGTGCAACAAGAGAGCAAAGTGGGTTTTTGCTGCGAGTGTTGATGTTGAATCCCGAGTAAGCGAAGGATTCTATAGTTGAATCACGAGCGTAGCGAGTGATTCTAGGTTAGAATCCTGAGCGTAGCGAGGGATTCAAAGACACGAGATGCAAATAACTTTGGTCTCGTGTAACACATACAACTTTTCACCTCAGCAGCGAGAACATTTAACTAAAGGTAAAAAAAAACAACATGGTAAAAATTAAATCAGCACACCACATTAAGAGACTGACACATGAGAGCAGCGGTGGCCCAGTGGTGGCGGCCCCGACTTACGAATAGTAAGTCGTGGGTTCGAACCTAGGCAGGCGCATGACTTTGTGTAATTTATTTCATCACCACTGCTCTCAAAACGGTAAATTAAAACATCGTGAGGAAACCGGCATGTCCTAGAACCAAAAATTCGAAGACATGTGACATCTACCAATCCGCACTGGGCCTGCGTGGTGGATTATAGCCCATTCCCTCTCATTGAGAGGATGCCGTGTCCCAGCAGTGGGAACGTTAATAGGCTGATGATGATGACCACATTTAAACAATATCAAAAAATCATAAAGTTAAAAGTAAAATGGTTGCAGTTTTGCAAATAAAAAATAACACTGGAGACTTCTATTGCTTAGAAATTTCATAAGTTTTTAGATATTTTGCGCGAGACTTTTCAGGCAGGAAACTTAATTCTGCATTTTTTACATTATGCTTCAATTCTTCGGGAGTTAAATAGCAGACTTCGTCACTGGACTCACTCATATTTATTTGTTATTATTACTTTATTATCCAAATTTTATTGTACTTTGTATTAGCTAGCGTACATTGACTTAATCATTGCTAGCGTACAAAACAATAAAAATTTAAACCCCTCTATTTTTTAAAATGCGTTCTGAAACTACACTCGCGGTATTCTGTCTCAATATAATTAATTGTTTTGATAGTTATAACTAAAAATAAATAAGTAGATACAATATGATAAACTTCGTATTTTTTGACGTGATAACGTCTTTAAAATCGTTTTAGTCGGGTGACATGTTCAGAAACTTGTGTCACACCAAAACCTCACGAGCGCGATCGCAGGTATAACGAGAGAGAGACGGACCGATCTCCCGTCTCATCTCGAGCGCTGCCAGTCATTCCGTGAAACTTGTCACGCGGAATCCTCACGAGCGGAGGCTGGCATAGCGTTCGAGTGAGTGGACCGATCTTCCGTCTCTCTCACTCTAGCGGTTTCCCAAAAACTTATATCACCAATAAGACGTTATCACGTAAACATCTCGATCGTAAACCTACTTTACAAACAACCGATTTTTTCTTCAACATTCTTGATCTTGATATCAAAAATATAATTCGATTATTCGAAATTAAATAGTAATATAACATTTTAATAATATAAAAAAAAATCGAATAATATAACATTTTTTCATTTACAACCTAAACACGCAATATTACGGTTATCGATTTACAATATCAGTATCCGAACGTTTTATTGTTTTTCTTTTTTGGGCCTACTAGATATGGAATTTGAAAATCGAATTTCGAATCGACTTGTATCTCTCGCTTTTTTCGTATCGAAATAAAAGTGACAGAACAAAGTGAAATTGAAATCTTTCGAATTTTGTGAGTAGACCTGCACAGTTAACGGTATTTAAAAAAAAATAATTAAAAAGTTACTTTGTCTCACGCTCGCAGCAAAATCGAATTTTGCTCACTGTCTGTAAACAGCAAAACCTGCTTGTTTGAGGTGCTGAGGTGAAAACGTTTTAAATAAGCTTTAATTGTGACTTCGTAATCGGGTTTATTTACTGTCAACGCTAGTGGTGTTGTCAATATAACTTGGCTACTTTCCCCTGCCATTAATGACCTTCAGAAAACCTTTATACAACCTCTTCTTAAACTCAATCATGGTGACTGGTGACTGTAGTAACTTACGGGTTTTACGTCGGATGTTTACTTTGTGTAAATAATTTCTTCGCCACTGCTCTTAAAGTGGTGAAAGAAAACATCGTGAGGAAATCAGCAAAAATCCCGGAAACCAAATTTTCGAAGACATGTTTTAACAAACCGCATTGATAAATACAATAATGGATATCACGAGTATCTCGCGTGAAGCCATCTTAAGAAAGACCTAAGGTAATAAAGTACTTACATTGTTAAAGTAATAGTATATGAGAATGAAATAGAGCAATGTTATTACTCACAACAATGCAAGTTTCGTCATTCATTCTCTCATTTTGAGAAGTCGACTTTGTAACACTATGAGTAAAATTGAGATATTACCTAACGCCGTTTTTACTAAAATAAGCCGCAATATGAATCTTTCTTCTATAACGTGTGGTTTAGTGCCTAACTTGGTGTCAGAGTTTTTATGCCGCCAAGAAATATCTCTCAGGCGTGCTGGTTTCCTCACGATGTTTTCCTTCACCGAAGCAAGTGATAATTATACAATACGCACATGAATCCGAAAAATCAGAGGATTGGGTTCGAACGAGTTCGAGACCTATGGTTTAGCAGTCCGACGGTCACACTTAGACTAGGCTATCACTGCAATATGAATTAGTGCCTACGTAAAATAATAAACAATAATAAATGTAATTAATATAATGTTCCTAACGCTGGTGGTCTACTATTTTTTATATTTTTAAATGTTTTATAATCGGGTTTTTTAGAGAAATATTTAAAAATATGTAAGATAATGAATAAAGAATGTAATTAATTATGAATGTAAATGAATAAACGATATAATAATAATAAATAATGCGTGCCGTTGGATTTTCAGCAATCAACGCTAAGTTATAGGGGTTAATTTAACTGTCGCCGAGTGTCGTCTATTGTCAAGCATTGTCTGTCAGGCTGAAACTCAAATCCAAGACGTGTGCCATACTGTACTGAAAAAAATGTCTTAAAAAAAGGAATGAATTTTAAATAGTTTTTAAATCTTTTTGCTCCGATTACCAATTTTGCAGGCGAATTGGCAGTTACCGCGTAAAATAAGCATACAAATTGTATGTTGCATAGCTGTGTATAATTACCGGGAAATACGTTTTAGCACCATGCAATTCTACACGCGTTGAGACGAAACAAAAATTGGTACTAACATCAGTTCAGGTACAAATTGCAGTTTTTTAAATGGTTAGATGTAGCGAAGTTTTGAGATCATCCTTTATTAGAAATAGGTCATCATTATCTGCCTAGCCTTTTCTCAATCTGGAGGCTCCTAGTGTCTAACCAGGTGCAGCTGGATTTACATGGAGCGACTACCTATCTGACCTCCACAACCCAGTTAGTACTGGTTAATACGATACCTCTTACTAAGACTGTTTGTTTGACTTTCTGGCCACTGACTACCTGTAACGACTGTCAAAGATCTACAAATGACAGCCGGGACCAACGGCTTATGCTTTCCGAGGCACGGTGGATACTCGGTATGTAATGAGTGGTCTTACCCATCCAAGGACCAACCTAAGCAAACGGGGCTTAACCTGAAGATTGAACCCAGCGGCTGTTATTATTTAGCCACGAGCTCTTGTTAAATAGCTAGTGCTAACATAAATTGTTTCCACAGAAAAGCGGTAAGTTCATAGACAATTTACGAGATCACTACAAGCCATCGACAAAATCTCAAGCACGTAATTTTACGGTTGAAGTGAGTTTTTTTCAATAAAGTCAATCTTGTGAGTCAGCGGGGTAGCGATAGGAATATAATATAGCCCTCGCCTTTTTGTCTTTACAAGAAGATTATTTATTTATAGAGGACAGACACTTCTTCTATATTTCTACGAGTGTACTAATATTATAAAGAGGAAAGATTTGTATTTTTGTATGTAACGAATAACCTTAAAAACTGCTGGACCGATTTTAAAAATTCTTTCAGCATTGGATAGCGATACATTATCAGCGAATAAGATAGGTTATATTTTATCCCCGTACTTCCACGGGAACGGAAACTACGCGGGTGAAACTGCGTGACGTCCGCTAGTAATATATATTTTCTTAATGCATAATGCAAACACGTTGTAAATAGATCTTTCACGAAGCCATGAACCAAGCATTCTGTACATCAAATTAAGTAAGTCTACGCAAAAATTGTTGCTGAGAAACGACTTTTTTTGGGGTAAAAATCACGGTTTACGGTAGAACTCATTGTCATGCACTCAAAACATTGTGCTGATGGATGCATTGAATAGTACAGGGGCCATGGCAAGGTTCCCTGTTGTAGTCCACAACATAAATATCCCAATGACGGGAAGAACAGTGTCTTTCTACTTCGTTAAGGGTCTATATACATATAGGCCTCTTCTCACGACACTGAACTGCAAATTACAAAAAAAAAACAAAGAAAATTTGAATTTAGCGAAGTCACGACATATTTGAACTGCAAACTGCAATATAATGAACCCAACTAGCTCGTACCGCTTCCTACTCGTAGCATCACATGTCACATACAGACGAGGTGTCACAAACTTACCACTCACAAGTCGGTCCCCATCTCAAAGTTAAGCATGTTTCACGTAACCGGCGCCAATTTGTCACCTACGCTAGTTGAAACGCTTAATTAAAGGGAGCTGGTAAATTATGGAGTTAAAGCAATGGGGTTACATAAACTTTAACCACAGTGTGTTTGAACTAGGAGTAGTTTAGACATAGTTGTGTGTGAGGTAGTTATGACATAAGTAGTTTTTATCTCTGGCGTCGCTCGCTCTTAAGGTGAATGCTCCAAGGTAGCCCGCGAAATTCAAATTTTCTTACGTTTTTTGCAATTTGCAGGCCAGTGTCAGGTTGTATGTTGATTAAAATATGATTCGCGGCTGTAAGACGTGTGTAGTTACAGAATTATAATCATTAAAATCAATACAGCCCTCTAAGTTCATGTAACTGTCAAGAACGACTATTTCATGAAAAAGTCATTCTTGACAGTTACATGAACTGAATATGAATGTTTGATTTTAATTTTAATCAACATACAACCTGACACTGGCCTGCAAATTGCAAAAAACGTAAGAAAATTTAAATTACGCGGGCTACCGTGGAGCTTCCACCTGAAGTTTATTCATACATAACTCAACATCACACCTGTAATCCCCGCAGAATTAAGCAGAGGTGTACCTAGCCAGCCATGTAATGATAGGCTCATGTAGTGCCATTTGCGGGCGAGCCTATTGCCATCAACCGGGCACAGGTCTAGACTCCGCGACTGTTATCGAGAAATTCCTGATAGAAAAACCCAATAATACTTTACCCGACCCGGGAAGCGAACCCAAGACCTCTGGCTCAGCAGTCGCGCATGCGACCACGATACCAAAGACGTAAAGATGGCGGGAAAGTTTATTCCTACGCCAAATTATAATTAATAACAATTTAACAAATTATTTGTAACGGACAGACACGCCGTTTACTACTTGACCAACATAAGTGGAATTTGGAACTACGTTTAAAGCTTGACTCACGCTAGACCGTGTCAGGTCCGAGCCGAGTGTCGACCGCGCAATTTTGTACGGACACACTCACGCTTCCGAGCCGCTACCGAGCAACGGACAATGGATTGTGCTACGGCCGACACTTGGCTCGAACCCGGCACGGTCTAGCGTGCGACATCCTTTATTGTATTAGATTTGACAGATGGATGACGTTTGTCTAAGCAAGCAGCGCCACCTAGATGTCTCAAGTTACACTTTCGCATTTATGTCATTAGTATTTATCCTTCAAACCTTGCTTGTGTTTTAAAGGATCATAACAAAGATACCTAGATCCAATGATGTTTTACATAATCCTGAGGTAGATACGTTTTACCGACGTCAGCGTGGCAATGCAAACACAAGCTGATCAGCTTGTGTGACTTCAGTCCGTCCTATGCGACGCGAACTGACGTTTAAGCGGGAGTTTGGTGTATGAAAATAAACAAATAAGGCAAATTGTGTGTTCAGAAAGTGCAATACTTTTACAGGGCCAGCTGTAAAAATCAAGAAGGACGTCTCTTTTCATTTGTTAGTACTGTTTAGTCTATTTAAAATGGAAAATCATAAATTTTATTTTACTCAAAAATCACTGCCGCGCTGTTGCCGCGTTGACACCTACACGAACGAGACCAGTAGTGCGTTGCATAAGAGTGACAGAGAGCACGAGATAATGGCGTGCGGTGTTGTCAGTTCGAACGACGCCTTCGAATGTCGCCATGTTTTTATTTCTTTTTAATGAGTATGACGTCTCTATTGGTAAAATCTCATTGCCTAGATCCCTCCGTGCCTTTGAAAGCACGTTAAGCCTTCGTATCGTCACATAACCGATGGGTGAGCTCACACACACACGCACACACACAAGAAGAATATTAAAGTTCTCTTTCAAGACGTCTATTCGTTGTCAGTAAAATATATCTTAGCAACGTGTGTTCATTCCAATTCCCAGGCAAATAACACAAAAGTATCACGAACAAAAACGTTATCAACATAATAACTTTATTTCACCGAAATATTATCTTGAATCAAGTAAATAAATCTCGAAAATCTTATTAAAAAGCTACTGAAAAGGTTCAACGACCCCGTCTCAAGATATTCGGGTAACTTACAGATTATAAGAAACAATTTCGAATCCCCCAGAGTGGTGTAAACAAACTCAAGAATCAGAAGTCTTTTCAAATAAACAGTTGTTTATCTCAAGTCATGTTTATGTTTATCATTTGGTAGATATTGTTGTAGTTAGGTTATTTCAGGTTATTCGCTTAAAAACCAGTTGGTTCAGAGGCAAGACAAAACGTAATCGTTTCCAAAGTGTTTCTACAACGACTAAACACACAGGCAGACAACGACAGACACACACAGGCGACAAGTGATTTAATCAATGTTATGCCGTAGGTACAGTCGTGGTCTTCTCCGCCTGATCAGTAAAAAAAGTTTTCGCTTAACTAATGCGGAGGCGCCGAGCCACGCCCCCTTAAAGTTTAGGCCTATTAGGAAAGCGTCAATTTGACGCGCAAAATAACAATAACTCTCGTTTGGCGTGCGTCGTCAGTGCGCCGATCGGTATCTTTTCATTCATTATTTTTATACAAAGTCAACGGGGCGGGGCTAGATAGCGTTTCTATGTTGTAAATGCAAGCAAAAATTAGCTTAGTGGTGATCAGGCGGGAGTGTCCTCGATAATACGTTTAATTAATGCCATGAAACATATGCTTGGATGCCTGTACCACAATATTATAATTAGCAATTTGTGTCCCACTGCTGGGCAAAGGCCTCCCTTCCGGGCCCTCCTTCCATTCCATTCCATACTTATCCATTGGTGTTAGTCGCCAATCCTTGTGAAAATAGTCGAGCTCGTCCCGCCATCTCCTTATGGGCCTGCCGCGTTGCCGTTTGCTGCTGTTTGGGACCCATTGTGTGGTGGTAGTGAGGCTGCCTTACGTTCGTTGGGTCCCGGGTTTGAATCCCGGTAGGAGCAAATGTTTGTGTGATGAGCATGGACATTTGTTTCCGAGTCATAAATGTTTATATGTATAATTAATATGTATTTACAAACAAAAAGTATCTATGTAGCCATATCAAATATGTGGTGTCCACGACACAAGTCTCGTTGCTTAGTGTGGCGCTAGATAGCGCTGTGTGTAATGTCCATATTATATCCATCCATCCATATTTATTATTACAATTAAACTCCGAGCATAGCCCTCTCCATTGCCCTTTGGGTGACTTTAAGCCTTCTGATGAGGCCCATTGTGAGCGACCACGTTTCGGTCCCGTATGTAATCACTGGCAACACACACTGATAGAATACTGCCAAAATATAATAAGTTTTATGGTCTACCTAAAGGATTTCCATTCTTACAGAAATCGCGGCACCAGTATAGTTTTTAAAGGCCTTTTATATTTAAACGTCGAATATAATATTCTTTTCCACTATATTTGAACTCATAAAAACTTGTTTTCTTTACAGGTACAGAGGAGACTTTAAAACACTGTTTATGTCAAACTAAAGGTAATATTTTTATTATTCAATATGATTTTCTTTATTTTAAATAAGCTGTGTATTGGCTCAGCAGAGAGACTACGCTGGCTAACAAAAAAAACTGCATCAAAAAATTGTAGATTTGTGTAAAAGGGGAAGTGAAAATCGCTTTCTAAGTGTTTAGTGTTTAATTAAGTATAGTATATTAGGTACTTATTACAATAATTGAATAACCATGTAGGTACCTACTTAGACATTTAATCAGTAGATATCAAATGCGGAATTTTAAGCTATCTATATAAATAGAAAATACATCAAACAACACGAGTGAGATCATATTGCAAACCGATGCAATAATAAAACTGTGTCACCCAACCCGATTCATGTGTCAACTAAGGTTGTACTAATATTCTTGCAGTTGTATCGATGATTTGAGTCGATACGGATAGCAAATTTTTAGGATATGATTCTATGATCTATCGAAAATGCCTTTGATCCAATTTTCCAAATATCAAATCGTGACGTACTTATTAATCGAAAATGCCTTTGATCCAATTTTCCAAATATCAAATCGTGACGTACTTATTAATTTCTGGAATTTTGGTTAGATTCTTAGAGGGATAACCAAAATTCCAGAAATTCTTTTGCATACCTACTCCTTCTGTGCCTTTCTTGTTTTGAATTAACTGATCCAGCAATTTAGGGCAATGTTGCACGATACGATCCATTCATTCGATACCGGTAATTTTTTATTAATCCCAAGCATTGTAACGTAACGTATCCTTTTGTAGTGATGCAAAATATCGGAGTATCGCATCATGTTTTATCGATACTGTAAAGTATCAGATCAGAACATACATCACTATAGTTTCCACTACGCTGTACCTACGTAATTATACAGGTACCACAATAAACTGATATCAGGAATTTCATTAAATGATGTAATATGAAACGTGGAGTTTCAGCCCAAAATCGTATAGTTAGCAGATAACATTGCTCGCAGTTTATTAATGTAGTTTCAGAGTGAAAAGTTGCTAACGCATTCATTGCCTATGTTATGAATTCATAATTTTTATATGACAGGCTCACATTTACAGTAATGTAAAGATCTAGATACATTTTTCGTGATGAAGTAAGTAGAAGAAGTAATTATAACACACATTTTATAAAACACATTATATCGAACTTGATATATTCGCGCTTACACACTTTAAGTTCAAAAGGATGGCTATTGAAACCTATTATCCCTTAATTAGATATGAGTTTTTACTTATTTTTATATATTATTAATGCACGGCATTTAACTATTTTCTTACCATTATTTCGCGGATATTGGTGTGGGTTACACGTTTATTTAGTTTTAAACTTATTCTGCCATATTTCCATTGTAATGTGTAACTGTTTAATGTCCCAATGAAGTAAAATAAAATAAAAATTGTTAGTTGTTCCTTATGACATCAGCTATCAGCCATTAAAGTCCCTTCAAAATCGGTCCAGCCGTTTCGGAAATTAGCCGGAACAAACGGACAGACAGACAAAAATTTAAAAAAAATGTGTTTTTGTTACATATTATGCATTCCGTAAAAAACTCTTATTTTGATTTTACAAACAGACAATTCAATTTTATTTATTTGATAGATGTATAGTTAAAGCACAGTAAAAGACCGGTCTTATTTCGTTATCTGACGTTTTTTTGGGCACGGACAAAAAATATAATACTGCTCGATCATAATTTCCATCAATAAAAAAAACTTTTATGCAAAAGAAAAGTTCCGTTCCGTAACTTTCACCAAAAACTTTCTACCGAAGATTGCCACTCCTAGCTCCTTCTGGCTAACAGGGAAAATCAGCCAAAATGACATTGAAAGATTTAATGTGAACCTATCAAACGAAACTACCTAACTAACTCTTGTGATCCGAGTTTTCCGCTTAGAGTAAAAATAATTTTCCGGAAAAAGCAATCTAAGGGAAAAGTTTTTCCGTTAACGGAAATAGATATACGTCACGATTGGGGTACTGAAGGGACACATTCGTCATTGAGTAAATCCAGCGAGCCTTTGATAAAGTTGGCGGTGGATTTGCGATTTTTTTTTCGAATCGCAGTAACGTGTCGTGGATTTAGAGTTAGTATTTATTACGCGTAAAAGTCTATTTTATTGTTTTTTATTGAAAGTGTCAACTGACAACTAAATACAGGTTGGAATAACTCAGCTATTCCATACATTTTGACTGTGCAGGTGGTGCAATTTTGTAGAAAACGGCTGTTTCTTTTTCAATGACCGTCGAAAAATTTACGTCTAGTGAGGTTCAGAATGATGAACCTACTGAATACGTGATACATGGTAACTATTTTGGCGGTGTCCCTTCCATCCTGTGTAATTAAAATTAGATTATTATTATTAACATCTCTATGTCTTTATAAATTAGACACACCCTCTCACACTCACTCATTCACCTAGCATTATACACAAAGAGAGGATCAGGCTACTATTATTAAGTCCTATAGTATACATATTCATTAGTGTATTGTAAAATGCAAGTATTTAAGAAACCTTTTTAAGCCAAATACAGGTTCCTCCTAGTTCGGCTGCAGAGGCTAAAATCATTTTTGGTTACAAATACTGTTTGTAGCATTTTATTTCTAAATTATAAGTACTTTTTTGTGTAAGAAAAATATAAATTATTAATTGAAAAAAAAAAAAAAAAGTTATAATATACTCCAATGGAATGCCATTTGCTACGATCCTTACAAAGTCCTCTTCTTTCGTCCATGATTCTACATCTGGCCTTGCATAATCAGCCTATAATGTTCACGACACACGGCCTCCTCTCTATGAGAGCGAATGGGCCAAAATCCACCACGCGGGCCCAGTGCGGGTTGGTAGATGTCACATGTCTTCGAATTTTTGGTTCTAGCACATGCCGGTTTCCTCACGATGTTTTCTTCACCGTTTTGAGAGCAGTGGTGATGAAATAAATTACACAAAGTAATGCCTACCTAAGTTCGAACCCATGACTTACTGTTCGTAAGTCGGGGCCGCCACCACTGGGCCACCGCTGCTCTCTGCTCTGTAGGCTTAGCCAAGTTGGCAATCTACAATCGTTAACGCTAATAGAAAACTAACCAAATGTATGGGAATGACATCTATCATTGTTAAGTCACGTGGTCAAAACAAACGAATGGAAATTTTAAAGTTTAGTCAAAACTGTAAGATGGCTACGATTTATATGGGATGTAGGGATCACGATTGTAGAAACGAATACATTTCATTCTATCATCTTGATCGATGTAAACTTGTCTACGAAAGTTTATATTCGTTTGTTTTGACCACGTGACTTAACGTTTACGATTGTAGAAAGAGAATCGATACGAATCGTTTGTAACTTGGCTAGGCCTGCTGATCTGGCCATGTTACACTCAAAAACGCAGATAAAAAGTCGTTCAGTCCACCATCAGCCCTTATTTGAAACAGACGGTTGAAAAGTAATACGACCGTATCATTCGCAACAATAAACAGTATTTACAGAAAGCAGTATTTAAGCCAACAAAATATTAAGGTTTCAAGGAATTTACGGATCTAGCAACCTTTTTGGGTAATGTTGAAAGTCATTCTGGTTCATTTATTTCTTTTATGTCGATAGTACAATTTATTAGGGTCTCTTTTTAAAAATAAAAAAAGGCTAGAATTCTTTGGAGTGCTTTATAATCTGCTCTGGCTCTGCGGCTTCGTCCACGTGGTGGTCAATAATAATCCCAATTGAACATACTACCGGGAAGCACTAGGAGGAAAAAGACAACCAAAGGCATATCCGTGTGCCATTATCCATATAGTCGAAATTTGTCAAGCCGTTAAGGTGAGAAGTTGAGAACGTAAAGGCGCTTCTTCAACGGAGCAATTGCCTGTAATGAGACAATCCTTAATTCGATTGTAAGCACCATATAACAAATAGACGCTCCCTGAGAGAGCATTTGCCTTCAAGATTCCATTTTGAACAGAAACAAGTGACTGTCACAAATGGTTGCGCACTGTAAGGCTGCTTTTACACCAGAGATAAGCGAGAATGCGTAGCGAGGGATGTTTGTGGAAGTAACCAATCACATAGCTAGAATAGTTCAAGTTGTGAAAATGAAGCGATATCATTAGTTAGTTCCACACGCATCCTTCGCTACGGATCCTCCCTCATATCTAGTGTAAACGCCGCCTAATATTAATAATAATAATAATATATCATTTAATTCAGGTAACAAAAGACCCATATCATATATACCTTACAGACTAACATACATATTTATAAAATCCACAATTAATCTATTGAACATGAAGAGACGGCGTCATGTTGCGCTGCGTGGTATATTAGCTCGATTCTCCTCACCCATTGATGTAATTCTCGAATCTGAATTATTAATTGAATTATTTACAATGAGGGAGCTCCGTAACAGACAGACAAAGTTACTTTTTTAGTAAATTCTCAGTAGCAGCGTAGTTTAGGTTTGTGCCCGGTTGTTGCCAATAGGCTCACCTCCTAATAGATAACTTGCAAACTACAACATCAAAACTATCCATATGCCATCACAATGACCCACCAATCAAATATTAATACTCCTATTACACGCTCTATGAGCCCGCATCCGCTGCAGCGCTGCTAAGCAGTGCTATAAATACTGTAATAGAATCAATAAACTTTATAGCTTCGGTGGTAGTTACGCTGGATATTGCTGAGTGGTCTTAAACATGAAAATGGCATCTCTTTGACTTCTTGCGGGCAAAGAGGCTCTCAGATAATTTTATGCTCAGTTATAACTTATTTTATGACTTAACTTAGTTCTAGTTGAATTAAAGCCATTATAAATAATGCTGCGTATAATGCTAGGAAGCAAAATAATAATAATAAATATCGCTGGACATTAACACACAGCGCCATCTAGTGCCACACTAAGCAACGAGGCTTGTGTCGTGGACATCAGATCGTTGATATACTACATATATACTTTTTATTCGTAAATACATACTTATTATACATATAAACATCCATGACTCGGAAACAAATGTCCATGCTCATCACACAAACATTTGCTCCAACCGGGATTCGAACCCGGGACCCTAAGAACGTAAGGCAGCCTCACTACCGCTGCGCCATTCGGGTCGTCAAGCTATAATTTTTCATGCTTGGCTGGGATGGTGGTCGTAGTACTTAGCAAGACACATTTTTACTGGCTCGTTGGTCTAGTCCAGGTCCTAGGTCCTGTGTCCGACTTCCAGGTGTGACAAAAGTGTTATTGGGGGATTTTCATCAAGAATTTCTCAAAAGCAGTCGGAATAAGGTATTACACCCATTTTTGAAAAGTGTTTCAATTAGATTCTACAGTGCTAATGAACCACTAAAAAATTCACAAAAAATTTATTCAATCGTTAAGTGCCATAAAAATGCATTTAAATTTAGCATTTTCAAATTTCGCGCGTAATTTGACGAAAACGCTGGACGGAGTGGACGCCATATTGCTCTGTGGTCATGACGTCACTTGGCTATGTAAACAAATGCAGTGATATTTGAAGTTGACACTTCTATGTTTACATAGCCTTATGACGTAATAACATGGCGACTAGATTAGGAAGAAGATTTAAAAACGCTGAAACCTTTGAATTGAATTTTAATATTTAGTTTGTTATTTTATGAACTAAAACTAACGTTTTCCGACTGCTTTTTGCCTAAGCTATCTCAATAATATATTTTTAGATTTTTTCTCATATAGAGTAAAATATCCTATTGTGTTCGGTCGATGGCAACAGGCCTCCTATAATAGGACTTTTACTTAACTGGAGAAATGCTGGTGTACTACGAGGTACACCCCTGCCTAATCCATCGGGAATTTCGGGGCGTTATGTTATGTCCACTGCTAATCATGGCACTCCTCAAAACCTCATGATTATGAGACACAGCCCTGAATACAAATCCCATTTGAAAACAGTGACCATTCATGAGCTGCTATCGATCCCTTTTACCGGCGGCGGCGTCGCAATTACGACAGCATCCCGATGGAATTTGGAATTACGGAATCATCGCACGTTTTGGCTGATAAAATGTTATATTAGGAGAGAGAACATCAGGAGTCACAACAATTTGGTAAAAGGCTATTCGTTTTTTTGTTTTATAGAACTGTTGCAATAGAATTTCCACTGATACTCTAGAAGGTTATCCTGCCTTGGCTACCCTGGAAGTCTTTAAACAGACTTCGGGCCCAGGGTGGACGACGCAAGGAAATCCTGCTCAGGAAGAGATTCATTGATGACTCTGCCCTGAGTGTAAATGTGGTGCTGTTGTGCAAACGCTGCGACACTTAATATCATGTCGTCTTGAGAGTCCTGTTGTTGGTCCAGGAACTGATTGCTAAATTCGTAGCCATCGGCCCCGAACTCCCGACTGACGGTTCAATTTAGATGTCCATCGACACGCTGAGAAGAAGTTTATGTGTTCGCACCAAAGACATTCAAATATTTACGAGCGATAGACCGGGCAAAACGAAGAAAATCGTAATCTACTCCTAGCTACTACTTTGTAACATGTCGGTCTGACCAGTATCATACACTCGCTTATCAGCCCTGATAAGCGAGTGTATGATACTGGTCAGACATGTGTATGTCGAAATCGAAAATTATCAGGGATAAAAATTTAAAATGACAGCATTTCCAATTTCCGCTCAATCTCTTTGGTTTGCACATTATTGCATGTGGTCTCCCGATTGAAAAGTGCGCTACGATTGCCCGCAGTTTACTTTCCGAGGACAGTTCGTCCGAATGATCGTTTGGCGAACTCTTCAATTGAAAGAACAATAGGCGAGACGACAAAAAAATCTAATTATTCCGTTAGATTATCAAAAAATATTTGACCACTGTTTTTTCTTTTGTTACGTAAACCAAAATTGACGAAGATATGACGCTTTTAAAATTCTCAATACGTCACGCCTAGGTATAATTTTTAGCTAGTTCTGACGTCACGAGCCCCCACTCCCGAGTTTTTGTCAATATTCATTGATTTACAAAAACAAAAAATACGTGTACATTAATTTCCAATACTCTAACGGACTAAATATATTTGCAATTTTTTGATACTGGCGTCATGCCTATTGGCATTTCTGTATGTTCTACATCCTTTTTGCCACTGGCCAAAGCATATTTTAAACTGAACACTTTCATAATGGCTGACCATCCAAACTAGCAGACTATCAACAACTCGTTAGGACACCTAATAGCTTTAATACCTTCGCCGATTATATGAACCACGAATATTAACATAACAATCTTGTTGACGAAGCTCCAGATAGCCAATAGCAAGGACTCACGTTAATTGTGGACACACCATTATCTTTTATATCTTTAAACGCTTCCTCGATGACGTCATAGTAAATGATACATGAGTTAAGTACAGTCAAATCAATGGATTAGTATACATGCAGTTGAAGCTACTTGTAATTAGTAGAGCGTCCGATTAGCGTATGTCATGTTTGTTTTTTGGTTAGGCACTTTGGAATCGGGCAAAAAATAACGACCGTTGGCCATACTGCCACGTGCTAGACCATAAAGTCGATACGACTACCACTAATAAAGACTTGTACGAAAAATCTGATACATTTTTTTCTCAATCCTTTTGGTACGAGTCCAGCTCGTCACGCCATGTCCTTCTGGCGACTACAGGAGCTAAATTAGCAACTCTATTTGTGGTGGTTCAAAGTTCGTTTGAAATAAGTACTGTTGGAATAAAGTTCTAATCAGCTTACATTACAAAGTGGTTGTTACGTCAGTCACTGCGGGCCGAATAGTACGAAATGAGTGGTTTTTTGCGATTTACATAAAATCCATTGATTGGACTAAAAAAATAAAACACTATCATGCTAATATGTTGCTTGTAGAATTATTTGCCAAAAAAACAGAATGATCGCATATAATTAAGTATGGTTTTTACTCGTTAAAAGAAATACATTTTTAGAGATAAATTTGTAATTTTTTTTTATCGAGTAAAATTTGTTGTATTATGTTTTCAAAACACTATCATACTAGCATATATCCTGAAGCATATCGCGCGTATCATATATTTTTCTGGTTTTGTTTATTGCAGTGAATCATATGCTTTTTTGCATTATAAACCTCGCGTTTTGCTCCTGTAGTCGCCTTTTGGGCCTACGGCGTCGCCGGGTTCTGTTGTTCGGAACCCAATCTGTTGCTACTTTGGCAATAAGTGCTATGCAAGTACTTATTGAACTACACATTGTCTCGCTTCCCTAACACTCATGTACACTTGATAATTTAATCAGGAACTCAAACACGAAGTACTTAGGTATTCAAAGACAGTTGCACAAGTATTTGCATAAAGGTAACGCACTTAGACAATCACTTGTACGAGATAATTAATTGATAAGCAAACTAATATATATGAATTGTGATTGCTAGTGGAAACGTCGGGAAACTCCCGCTCTAGAAGGACATACGCTAACCTATTGGTGAGGTTCTTCAGAAGGGTCAGTAGGCTTAGCCAAGTTGACAATCTACAATCGTTAACGCTAGTAGAAAACTAACCAAATGTATGGGAATGACATCTATCAACGATAAGTCACGTGGTCAAAACAAACGAATGGAAACTTTAAACTTTAGTCAAAACTGTAAGTTGGCTACAATTTATATGGGATGTAGGGATCACGATTGTAGAAACGAATACATTTCATTCTATCATCTTGATCGATGTAAACTTGTCTACGAAAGTTTATATTCGCTTGTTTTGACCACGTGACTTAACGTTTACGATTGTAGAAAGAGAATCGATACGAATCGTTTATAACTTGGCTAGGCCTGCTGGTCTCGCAGCAGGCGTGCGTTATCTCCTCTTGGCTCTTGCGTTTTGTAATGGACGATAAGTAAGAGGACCAATCAATGTATTGTATCAGAATGTATTTGGCTTGTAGAAGTACTATAGGGGTATGAGGATCAGGGTGTATAGTTCCTCAATACTCCATAGAAAAGGGAGCTTCCTCTGACCAGTTGTCAATGTTATTGACAATAATGTCGCGAATAATTTTAATACCGCGATTTAGAACTTCGATGATTTACGATTTAGTTCTTCATTTGTATTATAGATGGCGCTGTAGTACTTTTTGTTGTTACAGTACCCTTGCTAATACAGAGTGTTCTAAAAATCAAAGATTTCAGATTCACTTTTTAAATGGTGGCACAAAAACTTTATACAACAGTCACAATTTCACAAATAAACAACTTAACAAAATAAACAGACAAAACAATTTTATTACCGAGATCTTATCAAGAAAATTAACAATTTGGAGAAAAGAGCTCAAAAGGCGACGTAAAAATACAACATCAGCGTAAAAGAGGCACGAATTGATGAGTTACGGCTTCTGAGGGGTCGGACATAAACTACGCAGATTTGATGCAATAGTATTGAACGAAAGAGATAGAAAGTTCGCCATTACCGTAATCCAAAAGAAGCTTAGCAGTTTTTTAACTAAAACTTTGGTGTATTTGTGTAAGTTTTCACCTCCTAAACAGCTTGACGGTTCTGATGACTTTTTTTTGCGTTTTTTGTAACCGTTAGGCGGCTCTGTTGTCGAAATCCAGAAAAGGCAGGACGACGACTCTGCCTAGCCGCTAGTAGATCTTTAAATAAGCTCAGTTAAATGGTAATTGCAATAATTATAATAATTTGTGAATGAGTGAACATAACTGAACTGAACTAAACTAAATAACTGACGTGAAATAAATATTGTTTCTTTCTTTCTAACATTGTAGGCTTTGTAAATTCCCAGATGCTTCATAACTTTTGTATTTTGTATATTTTTCTGTTTTACGCTTTTTGTATAGGAAGCAACGACCTATTGTCGGGCCTACGCTGTCCCCCCATACTTATGTACTAATGCTGTAACAAAATAAATGTAATACCAAATGATTTGAAAAAAGAGTAACCATGGAGTTTCTTGCCAGTTGTTCTCCATGGAAACGACCAACGTGAACCGTGCACCTTTTTCGACGTTTTCTAAGTGCCCATCTAGGCCTATGTGTAATAAAATATTTTGATTTGATTTGAATTGAATATGGTGTCCGCAAGTTTACCAGCCAAAAACATTCGTCAATATTTTGTATTTTATAAAAAAAATGTCCAACATATAGTTACCAGTGTTGCCAGCGCCTATAATTACTGTTGCGTAACTCCAGCTATTACAGATGGCGGTAATTTGTTATGTTTATCGTTTTCGGTAAAAGGGTAACAATTAAAATTTACATAATTCGTGTGGAGAGTGTGTTCGTACATTAATTTAGCATGAAAGTATTTATGAATGTTGGCACTTTCTTATAATTAGGCGGGAGAATGTGATTCTAAATATTCTTAGACTGTTGTTTCTAAAATTAACCAATTATTCATAATAAGATGCTAGAAGCGAATTGAGCAATAATAAAAATACTTTTATTTCAGACAAAGTCCATTCAGGTTAGTATACACTCAACTTTGATACGAATTTTAGTACTTTCATCTACAAGATAACATTACAACTATTTATAGAACGACACAGAGTGGCAAATCCAATGTATAGCGCTGTCTAAAAAATCACTAAAAATATTTAAAATGCATTGACAAGATCAGACTACCTAAACCAGGAGTTATAAAAACTACCTTTTCGTATTTTCCACCAAAGTACCACTCTTCTTTCGTCGTTTCCATAACATATTTCAAGGATGATCCCTACCAGAAACTCTGTGAAATGACTAACGTTAAAGAGACGGACCGAAACCAAATTACGCTCTCTTTCAAACGTTGGCCCTGCTCTCGGATCTACTTATTATTTGGCCTTAAAGTTAGCGGCAAAGATGGCCGTTAATGATGGGATAAGTACCTCATGTTGGTCACAAGAAGTTTGAAAGAATTTATGAGGCGGTTTACTGGTTTTTCTGTCAATCCAACTACTAAAAAAATGTAGATAAAACTTGGCATAACCCAAGTACTCCTGTAGTGATTTCGAGAGGGCAAAGTACACATAGAATTTTTTGACAAATTCTAATACTTAATAAAATAAAAGGTTGACAAATTCTAATACTTAATAAAATATAAGATTGACAAATTCTAATACTTAATAAAATATAAGATTGACAAATTCTAATACTTAATAAAATATAAGATTGACAAATTCTAATACTTATATAAGATTGACAAATTCTAATACTTAATAAAATATAAGTAAGACATCAATCAATCGCCAATTTTCAGCAAACCTACCTATTGCCCATACTTATTTACCCCTATTTTGCCTATGGAGATCCTCATGGATGGTCTCCGTCGTGGGGCAGGCGAAGGAGTCTGTCAAGATCCTTAATGATCATTCTCTTGCCCTTATTCCAACAGGGTAGTTTCCACCATCAAATTTATTTAGTCTTCCTGTTAAAGTATTGGAAAATAATGGACACGTATTTTTTGTTTTTGTAAATCAATGAATATTGACAAAGATAAAACGCATCAAAACTCGGGAGTGGGGGCTCGTGACGTCACAACGCACTAAAAATTATAGCACGGCGTGACGTATTGAGAATTTTAAAAGCGTCGTATCTTCGTCAATTTTAGTTTACGTAACAAAAGAAAAAATACCTGTCAAATATTTTTTTGATAATCTAACTGACGGACTAATTAGATATTTTCAGGACACAAGCCTATGTATTTGGGGTCGGCGCAGCATGTCTTCTTCTTCCATACTTTTCTATTACTCGTCATACACCTCTTTTCTACCCATTTCATCGTTCACACAGTCCATCCATCGTTTCTTTAATTCTTTACTCGGAAATCTATTTTTTAAAATAGTGATTTTGATCGATTAACGATTTGACTGTAACATATTACTATCAATCTTCTATACATAATTTGTATATAATAAAGTCGTTACTGTGTGTTGGTCCAATGTTTTGCTTCTCAAATAGGCTCTGGATATTTAATAAATACAGTAAAATGTGAAAGGTGAATAACGTAAAAACTATGTATTTACCTACTTCGATTGATAAATAAATCTAAGTATAAAACTCGGTAAAGATTTTAGGAGGCACGTACAAAAAAATGGTGCGAAAAATCTGGATATGCTTCACCGCGTCGAAAGAATGAAAGTGACCGGGTTACTATAATTAATGATCTTTGACGCAGATATTAAGTAGATTGGAACAAAGCAATTTGCTACGTGCAGTGTGCTACTACCTTTTTTGTGAGTTTCTATAGGAACTGTAGACTCGAGCAGTACTAGAGCAGCGTAGGTCCAGTGGTGGCGGCCCCGACTTACGAACAACAGTATGTCGTGGGTTCGAACCCAGGCGGCGCATTACTTTGTGTAATTTATTTTATCACCGCTGTTCTCAAAACGGTGAAGGAAAACATCGTGAGGAAACCGGCATGTCCTAAAACCAAAAAATTCGAAGACATGTGACATCTACCAATCCGCACCGTGGTGGATTATAGCCCATTCCCCCTCATAGAGTGGAAGCCTTGTCCCAGCTGTGGGAACATTAATAGGCTGATGATGATGATAGGTACTTTGCATTTAAAATCGAAAAAAAAACTTTAAGAATTGAAAGTTTACTCTGGTTGGCACAGCTGCTCTGCTGATATTAAAATGTTAACTAGCAGGTTGTTTAATGCCTAGAAAGTATTGATGCTTAGGGTAAGCAGGGTAACGAAGTGCTCAAGTATTCCAGCAGCCAGATTTTAGTCAGTAACAATCTGACAGACCCCAGGAAAACATCATGAGAAAAGTTTTGAATAACTATGAATGTTGATGGCTATGTTTGCTTATTGGTGTAATAGTAGTTTTGACCTGTTAACAGTTTTGAATCTGACATATCCATAGTTACAATAAGGCTCGTTGGAAAAAAAATATGGAGATAAAAAATAAACC
The DNA here is from genome assembly GCA_963853795.1 of Xestia rhomboidea. Taxonomy (NCBI): domain Eukaryota; kingdom Metazoa; phylum Arthropoda; class Insecta; order Lepidoptera; family Noctuidae; genus Xestia; species Xestia rhomboidea. Next base: position 16,417,562 of record OY970775.1, read on the forward strand.
ACAAGATTTGAAAGAATGCGGTCAAAGGATCTTCCCGTAAAGAAAAAAATACCTAAGACATAAGCCTAATTAATGACGATCCCAAACTCCACTCCGCTGTTCCCATGGCCCGTCCTTAAGGCCGAGTAGATAATAGTTTCATTTGTATTCGGCACGGGAAGACCCCGGGATCCCGGGATCCGGTGTGATCCCGGAAAATGACCGATGTCTCGGAGATAACTGAGGTACCTTACATCGTAAACTCAGTGAATGTCTCACTCTCACTTATTCATTGCTGGCATTGGGTTACTCAGTTATCTTAATTAGGATTTTGGTAGATCCCTATTAAAAGAAGCCAGTTGGTTTAATATCGAAGTCTTATGAGACTAATGCTCATAGATAGATACATTAGAATGGTCTTTAATTTGTGCTTGGAATTTGTACAATATACAAATACAGGGTTGGAATACGCACAATGTTTCACAAATTCATTAGGTAACGTAGAAAAAATTCTATGGGGTTCCGTAAGATGAACTGAACGTAGTCACCGTTAGTGCGTCGATGTTCCTTTCACTCTGTAAATACAATAAGTACTCAGTTTTACTTACAATCACAAACTTTTTGGCATTTTAATTAAACTTTCTTTATGGGACCACCATCGTTATCGTTATTTTACCCCCAGGAAAAAAAAAACCCATGGCCAAGGTCTCATAATTCCAAAGCTTGGAAAAACCTCTGAAAACACGTCATGGGCCATCCTTTTCGCAAATCCGCAGTAAGCCTAAAAGCAAAGCGTGGTTAGAAAAATAATATTAGATACATGTGTTGCAGCTTTACGGAATTAATTTTAGCCTCTTTACGGAGCCTTTTTTAGTCATGTAGGTACCTCTAAATGTTGATAGAGTCGATCGAGTTTTAGGTAGCGAGTTCGAACCCAAGTAGGCACTCTTCTTTGTGAAATTCATCACCACTGCTCTCCTAACGGGAAAGGAAAACATTGAAAAAAAACCGGCATTTTCTGGAATTTGAAATTCGAAGACATGTGTTGTATCAAACTCAAACTCAAACTCAAACTCAAATCATTTATTTCAATTAGACCATTACGGCACTTTTGAATGTCGAAAATACAAAAAAAAGCAAAGCTACAGTCACAGTCACAAGGCATAATAACTTGAGAAAGTACTGTAGTTGCCCATTCCCTAACGTAGATCTCTATGGAGAAGAACGGGCAAGAAACTCCATGGACACTCTTTTAAATCAAAATATTGTTACAAAATCTTGGTTACATCATTCATGTTGAGATTATACGTATATGTGAGAACGATGTAGAAAGACGTGCACATTAAGAGCGTCCAGAGTAAAATGATAAATCAAAAATTAAAAAAAATAAAATAAAAGTAATTAAAATGAACGAACCGTGGCAGCCAAGAGATGGCCAGTCCCAACTGATAGCGCCCGTTCACGAACATGACGCATGTATCGGCACCATTCAACTCGACCATATTTAAGGGAACTAAGTGACCCGACACACCCGCCACCATCAGCGAGACATTTGAGTGAGCATGACATCCTCTCATAGCCACCAAGGCATATTCAAGTCAATGAAAGATAACTAAATGTAAGTGGCGGCTGAACAGTACAAAGTACTCACACATGTGCTATGCAATTATATAATACTAAAAACTGGAATCTATACAATGCAAGTAGGTATATTTTTACAATCTTCTGCAGCTTCCACAATACATTAAGTATCGTTCACTGGCTCGATTGGTCGATCACGGAATTCACGAGACACCAGCTCTCAAAGAGGAAAGAAGGCCTGTAGCCCAGTGGTCTCAGGACTTCTTTCCTCTTTGTGAGAGCTGGCCCAATGGCTTCCCACTGGGGAACGATATGGGCTGATTCATCATCTCCTGCCTCTATCCCAATCTACTTGGGGTCTGCGCAGCATATCTTCTTCTTCCATACTCCTCTATTACTCGTCATCTCAGCAGCATGTCCTTTTCTAGCCACATCATCTTTCACACCAGTCCATCCAGCGTTTCTAGCTAGCACATAACACCATAGGTAATCATCTACATACCCCTTTTTCCCGTCTATGTTGAGATCGGCTTCCAGTCTAACCGGATGCGGCTTAATACCAGCAACAACATGGGGTGACTGCCTATTTGTCCTCCAAAACCCGTTACTGGCAAATGGATAACACCGTATGTTGCCAAATGGTAGATGGGGGCCGATCCAAGACATTAATATAATATTCAGCTTTTTTAGCTGTTTTTACGTATGTTAATAACCCTTTGCAACAATACCTTTAATAAGCAGAATTTGCATAGGACCTTAATTCCGCCATTTTTATGAGAATTATAAAAGGGTCTGGTCATAACTGGACGTTTGTCAGCGTCGCTAGGCCGTTTATGTGGTCTTTATTTAGAAATTATTGCTGGAGGAATAATCTTCTTTTCTTCTGTTGTAGAAAAAATCTTTTCAATTTTTTTTCTGTTGTAAATTGGCTGATTTAGTCAGTGTTTTATGGTATTCAATTCAGAACAAAATCTGAAAATAACGTTTTGTTAACAAGTGGCCAATATCATCAGGGACTAGCCAAATACTCAGGAGATATCAAAGTGCGCCAATGTGTGCGCACTCTCTGTGTCTTTACAGTCATAGTTCGATGGAAATGGAAATTGGAAATAATTTATTTTCAGTTAACTTTACAAACTTCTACAATATATAATCTTACATACAGGCCTCCTTTTAAGGCCGGTCTCCGAGCAAAATTAGCAACTCTATTTGTGGTGGTTCAAACTTCGTTTAAAATACTGTTAGAATAAAGTTCTAATCAGCTACAAATTGGTTGTTACGTCGGTCACTGCGGGCCGAATAGTGCGAAATGAGTGGTTTTTATTCTTTATAAAATCAAATATTCGTCTTTTGGTAAATCAAAAACGACAATTATGTTCATTATTAAATTGCCTATCCATTAGTATAAGTAGCAAATCAAAATAATGGTTACTTTACGAGGAGTAGCATGTTATAAATCATTATTTCTCATTTCTGTGGTTTCGTTGTGAGGGGATTTATGAACAATAGGCTACTTAAAAAAAAACAGTTTTGGAGTCAAGAATATGTAGAAATTTAATGTATTTTTTGTTAGTTTGTTTTTTCTTTTGACTCCAAAAAACTGCTCGCTCAAGGTCATTAGCTCGAGCCTTAAGTATGATAAATACCTGTGCTAGGAGACCCCTTCTTCTAAAACAAGTAACAATGATAATGTAGGAGTGTACATACATGGGATGGGATGGCAAACCGACACAATCAGAGAGAGATCAGGCGCAAATCCCACGGCTTTACGTACTCTCCGAGGCACGTATCACTTTTTTAGCAGTACTACTTTAATCTTACTTCAGTGCAGGCAAGAGATGGAGCGTGCAGGCATGTACCACCACCAAAATAATAAAATCACGCCTGTTATTCCCGAGAGATTAGGCAGAGGTGTACTAGTACCAGTATGTTTAAGTCCCAAGTAATAGGGACCATCAACACCCACAAATACAGACCCCGTGGGTGCTATTGAGAAATTTTTGATGTAAAAACCCAATAACACTTTGTCTGGCCTTGGAATCGAATCCAGGTCCTCAACCTTAGCAGTCGCGTTTGTGACCACTAGGCCAACGAGGCACTTCATCTATAACTAGAATATATCCCTCTCAGCCCTTATTGATCTGTCCTCGTAAAACCCTAGATTTATCAAAGATCTAGCTAGCCAATAAAGAACTTGGATTTTTCTCGTCTGGCGCTTTTACATTACTATTGTTTGTACAAATTGAGGGCTCAGTCACGGCCGATCCTATGATATTTTGTTACTGAAACAAAATTGGAATTAGATTTTGGTTGGAGTTTGTGTCGAAAAATGTTAGTAATTTGATAAAATATGGATATTTATTTTTTATTTTGGTTGCAAAAATACTTTTTCGCGAAAAAAAAAACTAAATCAATCTCATTGAACGGCAACGCATAGCCAAAACCGTTGGGTCCAGCTAAAAGCATGATACACAAATTGTTCTCCATTTAATTATTATTAATTCATTTATTTCAGATCATTAAAATCCATAAAAAACAATTAATTAAAATCAATTTGCCCATATATAACACAAACACAATTACATAAAACTAAATTTAATGAAGGTAGGGCATGCAAAACCCGGTTCCGCATACCCTAGTGACCACTAAGGTAGGATTATTGAAAATTCACTCCTAAATGGGTTAAATAGGGATTCATAATGCTTGCCAATCAAAGATTCCATCGGGGAGTGTTTTAAAATAATCGAGTTCGTTTTTACCGTGATACACCACAAGCTTATAATGTCGTTGTTATTATTGAAATAACCAAAAGAAATAACAACCCACTTCACAGTTTATTCTTACGACAGTTTGTGCGATTGACAGTTCTCAGTAAAATGGTAGTGTTTATTCTTCATGCATATATCAGACGCTTCACTTTTTGTTTATATTTGTCTTTCATTCGGCGTCTGTTACTTGAAGTAAAGCGTCTCAGCATAAAATTAATCGTCATCGTTCTCCTTCTCGTATCCTAATTTATTCAGGGTTGGTGCAGCAGGGCTTCTTGATCTATTAGTCGTCATCTCATGACTCCCGTTTTGGCCATTTTATTTTTCACACAGTCCATCCATCACTTCCTTGGTCTTTTATAACCATCCACATTCATACTTAAAACTTTCCTCACGATATTTTCTTCTGAACACAAACAATAAAACAAAACTGAAAATTTAATTAATAAACCGGACTAACCATATTGGATTTCGGATCTTGGCAACTTTCACTTTCAAAATGAACTGAGCAGATGAGTATTAATTCTACGTAATCCATCGGTGTTGTATGAACGTGATATGAAACCAAAATGAACATTCACTCGAGTGAACTATTGGCTGGAGTAAATAGAAACGTCTGACATCAGCTTTACTTTCCTCAACGAAATTACCTTCTGTATTTCCCTATAACGTTTTCCGAGATTTCCTGCAAGTTTCATGTTCACTGAAATAGGCGAGTATCTCACCAATTTTATGAAGGGTGAACATGTCCAATAAAATTTTATTTTCTGTTCATCGTATCGTCTTTATTGAGTTGAATATGTGAACCCTTTTTGTTGTGGCGTTACAATAGAGCTAAGAATAAAATTCTGCGTTATCGTGATTGAGTTTAGGAAGGTTTCTGAATAAAAAAGTGTGTTATTGCGTTTAGGAATGTTGTTGGAAATGGTTATAGGTGTTTGTATTTTATCAAGTGATCTTGGATTACGTTTAGATTTCCAACAAAAAATACTAGGATTGCATAACTTGAAGGTGGTGTTTATTGTAACCACCTATAGTTTATACGAGATATACACGGACTTTACGAAGCCGTCAACCAAGCTTTCTGTAAGTACATCAAACTAAATAACTCTACGCAAAAAATATTGTTGGGAAACGACTTTTTTTGGGGGTGAAAAATCGTTTAATCGCGTTTTGTACGGTAGGAATCCATGTAACGTACTCAAAACATTGTGCTGATGGATGCATTGAATAGGCTAGTTTCCTCCTCATAAATTGCAAATCTATTTAGTCCGTTAGTTAGAGTATTGGAAAATAATGGACACGTATTTTTTTTTTGTAAATCAATGAATATTGATTTTGACAAAGATAAAACGCATCACAACTTGAGAGTGGGGGCTCGTAACGTCACAACGCACTAAAAATTATAGCACGGCGTGACGTATTGAGAATTTTAAAAGCGTCGTTTCTTCGTCAATTTTGGTTTACGTAACAAAAGAAAAAATACGTGTCAAATATTTTTTGATAATCTAACTGACGGACTAATTAGATTTTTTCAGGACACAAGCCTATTGTACGGGGGCCGTGGAGGTATTTAAAGTAACATAATAACATTAAAAACAAGTATTAAAAAAAAGTTGTGAAAAAGTTGAAACTTTGACCCTCAATGGCCCTATCTCCGTAACTGCATCGCAATGATGACGGGGAGAACAAGTGCCTTTCGGCTTCGTTAAGGCTATTTTTATACCCTTTAAAATAATGTTTTTCAATGGTCAATTCCTTCTCTAACTTTCGAAGAAATTGATCATTGAGTGTGGGAAATATGGAATACACTTAGTGCACAGAATGTAATTACTTCGATTACTTTCTAGTGAGTAGCAGAGAGTTCTGGAAGAAATATTTAGATTTCGAATAATTATTCTTACTACATAAATAAATATTTGTTCAAAACGAGAAAACGTCTTTACTTCAAATCGTAAATAGATAATCTAATAAAATGTGTAATAATATACTGTTGGCATGACCACATATTAAAATATAAACCAACAACAAACCAACCAACAGTAGATTCTCAGGTATGTTTCATATAAAATCTTGCAAAACACGTTATTTTCAAACGGATACAAAGCTGGATTAGTACAATAAGCCTCTTACTGGAAATACCTAGTAGGTATTATATTTTTCAAAAAATACTAAACAACGTTTCATAGCTTAATAGAATTAATAAATATTCGGTACCTATAGTTCGAACACTGTATAACGATAAGGGGAGCGTGGGTATGTAATAATAGGTCGAAGGTTAAGCTACCTTTGTCGAGGTCTGTCTGTGGATGGGTGACCAATAGTAGTGACTAATCATTACATATCGTGCCGCAGTCCTGTCATTTGTTTGTAGATCTTTGACAGTTGTTACGGGTAGTCAGACGCCAGAAGGTCAGTCTACCCAGTCTTACCAAGAGTTATCGAATACCCAGTAACTGTGTTGTAGAAGTCAGACAAGCCTTCACTCCATGTTAAATGCTGGTATTCAGCTACATCCAATTAGACTGGAAGCTGACCCCAACATAGTTGGAAAAGGCTAGGTAGACCGAAGATGATGATAATAGGCATGACGACAGTATCAGAAAATTGCAAATCTATTGAGTTCGTCAGTTAGAGTATTGGAAATTAATGGACACGTATTTTTTGTTTTTGTAAATCAATGAATATTGACAAAGATAAAACGCATCAAAACTCGGGAGTGGGGGCTCGTGACGTCAGAACTAGCTAAAAATTATACCATGGCGTGAAGTATTGACAATTTTAAAGGTGTCGTATCTTCGTCAATTTTGGTTTACGTAACAAAAGAAAAAACACGGGTGAAATATTTTTTGATAATCTAAGTGACGGACTAATTAGATTTTTTTTGTCGTCTCGCCATTTTATTCCCATGAAATAAGGCAAGCCTATTGCCATCCACAGGGCGATAATTCGGACCCCATGACACTACTAAAATAAATTAAAAATTAAATTAACCTTTATTTTCAGACTACAGTCCATAGCTTTGTTAGTACTTTAGGTTTAGGAACAATAGTGCTTAATTAATTAGGTTAGTATTATTAGTGTTGACAACTTAATTATTTATTTAGGCCTATGACTGTCCCCACCCAGTGTCTCTGGAAGGGACAGTCCGGTCTTGCAGCAATCATCTTCAAAATGCTGTTATCACTACCATGCAGGCGCTGCAGTAAGGAAGCCGCTTTCTTTCGCATGATAGCGTGGAAGCCATCTGTGCGAGCCTCCGCGAACATTCCCGATGCACTACAGCGCCATGGCAGTCCTAACAGCATCCTAAAGGCGTTATTAAATTAAAATTCCCCACTCTATTAAAATACACACAGTATACACAGTGTTTTTCATGTTCTCTTCGAAATAGCGAGTGAATGTTTGAAGGGATTAAATTAATGTTTACACTTGAAGTATTTCCGTACCTTTGTTAACAGTTTCCGAGAAAGGTAGAAGCTAGAGAAAATAGGGGTTTGTTATCATGTTATCAAAAGGAAGTGGGTGGCTCTAATGTCTCTGGGGTGCTAAAACCATGACCTTATCACTATGGCAACCATAGAGCATGGACACTCCTCGCGCACTACGAAATCCTACAAATATTATAAATGTGTTAAAATCCTATAAAATTCCAAACAAAACAAATATGTCTGCGCCCGCGTCTACATATACGTCAGTGTTGCCAGTGAAAGTTATGGCACAGACTGGTGAACAGTTTGGTGACGTGGGGTGTAGTTGTAATTATTATTTTCTTCGTATTTATAATACTTCACATATATTATGTATTGTTTATTCGTCAACAATTTATTTTTATTTATTTACCTTATCCGTAGCTGACCGTGGCATCACTCTCACTTTAGGCCCTATCAGAATACCAGCGCTGTGACGTTTTTTTAATGTTACAGCACAATGCTGAGATGGGGGCCTTTTGGCCTTGTACAGAACCAATTTCGTTTTCTTTTTATTTTCTTTTTTATGTTTAATTTTTATTAGTTGATAATGTCACCATTTTGTTTGTGTTTTGTCCTGTGCGGGCTAATAAATGCTTTTTCTTTCTTTCTTTCAAATGCGTAAGTTTGTGAGGATGGATGGATGGATGTTTTCTACTCATTCACGCGAAAATACTGAATGGATTTGGATGAAATTTGGCACACAGATAGTTTATAACCTGGATGAACATATAGGACTTTTTATCCAGGTATAGAATGATCCCATGGGACAGTTACCGAACTTAACGCGGGCGAAGCCTTGGGTATAAGCTAGCACGTCATGAATGTAATCCATAAAAGGTTCGGCAGAAGGAACGTTTTCTTCAAAAAAGCAAGCAAAGCAAGTGATAATTAAACAATACGCACATGAATTCGAAAAATCTCAGGTTGGGTTCGAACTCGAGATCTGTGATTTGGCAGTCCAACGGTCACTGCTACATTTTATTAATGATATCATCACTCAGTCTAACCCAAAAGTATATTATTACATATTACCAACTACGGTAACGAAAAACAATCGTTTTCTTTATAGGACGCCAGTTTTAGACACTGCGAACTTTAACTTAGGAGATATATGACACTAATATATTAAAGGAAATGTTTTTCCGGTACATTTTCTTTGTTCCGTAGAAGGGACATTCAATTTGAAGACTGAATATATCAAGCTACGGAATTAATGGCTGTCGTTGAAACTTCGTGTTTGCTTCGATATTGGTTTTTAAATTACGTTTTTGTGCTTGAATTTTTCGGTGATTTTAATCAGGGAGAGCTGATGTGCAGTTAAAGTGGAATTCTGATTTACAAATATTTGCAGCTTTATGCCACATTTCTATTAAATATTTTTGCCAGTTATAAAAGAGGAATGAATTTCAGTATTATTATAACCTCTCAACGTATTTTAACTGATTAATCTTTAGAAGAGATGGATGGAGAGGGAGAGGAAGGACAAAGAAAAGATGGATGGACTGTGTGAGAAATGATATGAAAGATAAAGGAGTAAATGATGCCGTGACGTCTGACAGGGGAGAATGGAAGAAGAAAACGTGTTGCGCCGACTCCATCCATATACAGGGTGTCCGTGTCCGGTAATTAATGGATAACCTTAAAGTGACTTATAGTAGAACTTATGGCCATTTAGAAAAAAATACGAAAAAAAACTATCATAAGTAGTACCTGTAAGCAAGTTCATTTATTTTGTAAAATCAGTGTGAATAAATTTTTAATTAAACAAAGTTTAAACATTGGTAAAAAAAAATGTATGCATACATGAGTGACCAATAATTTTAAAATAATATCGGTTTCAAGTAGATTTGATAATGGTACAATTTATAATTGTATCTGCCTTAAATAGTGAATTATATTAATATAGACAAGGAGACAAAAATACTGAAGCAAAAAAATGTAATATGGCCCCCCGTTCTTATGCAGGCCCTACATCTGCAGATGTTTTTTTTTAGATAGATTTATTTTCGTATTTTTTTCTGAATGGCCATGGGTTCTGCTATGGGCCATTTCAAGGTTATCCATTCGATACCGGACACCCCGTAGAATGAGACAAAGCCAGGAAGATGATGACTCTTTAGAAGACACAAACACACTTGTCTTCTAAATCTCTCGTTTTCGATTTATCACCCGTCCCGCAGAAAACTTGAAACGTAGCCATAATTAATTATTTGCTCACCGTATAAAACAAAAATCTTCACAGATATAAGTTCCTCCATTACCGTTGTGAAAATTAAAATATTCAGACCTAAATCCAGACACAAAACAAAATATAATTCATAAACTAAACTGAAATGGGGACACGTAAAATTTATTACCACGTATAAAGTTGTGTTTTAAACATGTTACAATGTATTACATGAAATAAAAATAATTTAAGTGGTGTCCCGAGGTATTGTGTTGAGTTACGTGGACCTCAGAAGGCCGAATGTAAGTGATAGTGGTAGTTGACCTAGTAATTGCTGACCTAGTTATTAACAAAAATAATGTTCCCACTGCTGGGACACAGGCCTCCTCTCTATGAGAGTGATCCACCACGCGGGCCCAGCGCGGGTTGGTAGATTTCACATGTCTTCGAATGTTTGGTTCTAGGTCATGCCGGTTTCCTTCACCGTTTTGAGAGCATTGGTCAGACACAAACATCACGCCTGTTCTCCCCGGAGAGTTAGGCAGAGCTGTACCTAATAGTATTATCACATTTCGCCAGTTATGTGTAATAATATGGAGTGTATATGAGGGGGCGAGCCTAACGGAATGGGACGCCGTCACCTCCTTCTGCGAAGCAGTCATGCTAGCGAAGGAGGTGGCGGAACGTGAGAGGGAGAGATCCTCACGTCCCGGCCGCTGCGGGAGACGCCCCGGGCGTCGGGGGCCACGTGGTGGCTTCCGGCCACCGTAGGCGCGGGCCTGTGGACGGGTAGCTATGGGCTAGCTCGCCGTCCGTCCGTCTCATGACGTCAGGCCGTGTCGACGGCGCAGGAGTGTTCCACGAGCGCCTCAAAGAGAGTCAGCAATAGGGAAGGGGCCCGCAAGGGCCGAAGCCTGTTAGTTCAGTAGTGTCAGTTATTTGATGATTTCCCATCCTAAAAAAAAAAAAAAAAAGGGGCGAGCCTATCGCCTTGCTTAGGTTCAAACCTACAATCCACAGCTCGTAAGTCGAGACAATATCGCTGCTCTACACAGCAAAACTAAGCGCTTGACAACAAGAGAGGACATTATGGTTACCATGGCAACGTCTAACATACATAAAAGCCCCTTTCAGTAACTATTCCTTTCATCATTTGTTATACTAAAAATATAGGTAGTTCCAAAGAACCCAGAAAACCTCTCTTATCACAGACGTAGTTCTCTCGCTGGCAAATATATTTTATACAGTGAATGAATAGACAAAGAGTACCCTTGTTCGAAGAATCTTTGCGTACAATAAAGAAAAGAAAATAACAGAACTTTCCTTTAACTTGAGACTTCTAAAACTGTTGATTGTTTGTTTGATAAAGAAAAAAATGTTGCAAATACTTATACTTATTTTTTTTTGCTTGCTTTATGTTCTTAATATACCGTAACAGAAAAGTAAATATCCATTCTATGACAGATAATAAATAATAATAAATATTGCTGGTCGTTACACTCAGCGCCATCTAGTGCCACACTAAGCAACGAGGCTTGTGTCATGGACACCAGATAGTTGATTGTTGATATCTACATAGATACTTTTTTTTTGTAAATACATACTTATTATACATATAAACATCCATGACTCGGAAACAAATGTCCATGCTCATCACACAAACATTTGCTCCTACCGGGATTCGAACCCGGGACCCTAAGAACGTATGTCAGCCTTACTACCGCTGCGCCATTCGGGTCGTCAGATAAACATACATACATACAAAAACTCACGCCTTTTTTATATGGGGTAGGTAGATATGACGCTCTAGAAGGACATACACTGACCTTATTGGTGAGGTTCTTTAGAAAGATCAGGTGCGTAGTACTCGCAACCAGCCTGCGTGTATGACTAGATGTATGAAAGAAAAGAAAGAAAAAGCATTTATTAGCCCGCACAGGACAAAACACATAAAATAAAATAGTGAAATTATCAACTAATAAAAATTATACATAGAGAAAAAAAAAGAATTTATAGCGTGAGGCCATTGGTACATTGTAGTAGTCGTGTGTAGTTGGCAACCCCGGTAGTTGTTTCCCCTGCCGCCGATAGAGTGCGCGGCAGCGATACTCACGCGCGGAGGCGCGCGCAAGTTCAGTACTCTACGAGACGCGATGCACGATGTCACGGTATTCCCCGCGCTTGCGCCAGTGTGTGACTGATTGTTCGGCTAGCATTAGCTTGGTTTCATGTACGGTGACTATTTTATATAATAAACGGCTTATGAACCAGACATGCAGTGTTTCAGACCAACCTAATAGCCTACCCAACGCTATAAATTTGAAATTGGAATTCGAACGTGGACGAGGCAAAAGGAGTATTTAAAGATCGTAGCAGGAGCCGTTCTGTGGTTTCTGCTTACCCCCATGTTAGATGAAATGTAATAAAAACTCATAATCAAAGAATTCAGAACATTTGGCGTACTGCCTTAATGGTCTAGTAGTCGAAAGCGCTTCTGCTGATCATGCAGGTCGTCATGAACCAGGAGGGTTCGATTACCAAAAGGGCTATTACGTATCTCTGTTGACAGCTCGAAATGATAGTAACTGGTCTCAGTGTCCATCAATGAACGGTCAAAAGGTTAGTTTCGTATTATGTATGACCCTGTTAGTCACCGTAAAGTGATATCCACTCAGTGTGATACGTAATACCAATAGATATTATGCCATTCACGGTTGTCCTCAAAGTTCGGTGTACAACCGAAGCTTGATAGTCACTGGATATCAGAAAGATACGTAATAGCCCTGCTGGTCGGGAAAACTGTAACTAGGTTTTTTTTCTATTAGGAATATCTCAGTAGGGTCTGGATTTGTTCGCAATAAGCACGACTTGTCTGGGACTTCAACAGGCGAAACGTGGATGTACTATTTTATAAGCCACACCTTAGACCTAACTCTTCGAATATGTCGAGTACTGTTGTGATGTTTTCTATTTCCAATAACATCAAGATCTGAACCATCAAACCGTCTATTTTAACCAGTCACAAACAGATTGTCAACTCCATCTTTCTGACGAGACTGTATCACGATCACTTTCATATATCTTAAGGCGACTACAGGAGCTAAATTAGCAACTCTAACTGTGGTGGTTCGTTTGAAATATTGTTAGAATAAAGTTCTAATCAGCTTGCACTACAAAGTGGTTGTTACGTCAGTCACTGCGGGCCGAATAGTGCGAAATGAGTGTTTTTTGCGATTTACAAAAAATCTATTGATTGGGCTAAAAAAAAAAACACTATCATGCTTATTTATGTTGCTTGTGGAATTATTGGCCAAGAAATCAGAATGATCGCGTGTATTTGAGTATAGTTTTTACTCGTTATAAGAAATTTTTAGAGCTAGGTTCGTGATTTTTTTCTATCGTGTCAAATTAGTTGTATTATGTTTTCAAAACACTATCATACTTGCATATATCCTGAAGAATATCATATATTTTTCTGGTTTTGTTTATTGCAGTGAATCATATGCTTTTTTGCATTAGAAAACCCGCGTTTACCTCATGTAGTCCCCTTAATTAGCCGACGGGTGCATACTCTGTCTACCCGTTAAATAAATCCAGTTCTGTGCTCAGTAACTCGGTACTTTCTCCCAAGACTGATCAGCGCCACAGCGCAGTGAGGAAGTGAAATTGCGATAGCTGGCAGGACAGGATATTGTACCGTTATTATAGCTGGGGTTACCATGCTTTTCGGTGTCGGGAGACGGTCCTTGTAAAAGTGTGTTAGCAGAAAGTTATGGGATTACCTATAAATATAAAAAGCATTTGGGAACTTTCTGTGCTTCTTACACCTAAAACTGTTACAATGTGATTACAATTAATAATCAATGTTTTAGTGTACCTACATCAGAGCGATATACAGGGTGTAAACAACCTCATCACGAAGCAGCCAACCAAGCATTCTGTACATCCAACTAAGTAAATTTATGCAAAAATTATTGCTGGGAAACGACTTTTTTTTTGGGTGAAAAATCATGTTTTGTAGTAGAACTCAATGTAACGCACTCAAAACATTGTGCTGATTAATGGATTGAATAGTACGGGGGTCGTGGAGGTGTTTAAAAATATTACATTAGAAACTTGTATTTAAAAAAAAAGCTTTGACACCCAATATCTCCTTAACTAGAAGGTTCCCAGGTATGATATATAACAAAAAAATGATCGCAATGACGAGGAGAACAAGTGCCGAACGGCTTCGTTTAGAGGTTTTTTACACCCTGTACTATCATTCCATTTACTTTATCAAATTGACAAATAAATCAAAGTGGAGGAATATTTGACAGGTATCTGCGGTGTTGTCAATTTTCACAATTGACATGACTAAATTAAAATCTTCAGTCTTTGAGTATAAGGTATCCCAATGTTATGATAGTTGATCATTCCACTCGTGATAATTTTAGAAAATCTGCGGTCCTGTTTTGTGAAAACATGGAATTTACAGCTTTTTTAAGAATGTTTGTTTGAAATTGCTTGTGTCCTATAAATAGTAGCCTAATTTGGGTTCTTTTTACCCGACTGCGCCAGAAGGAGGGTTATAATTTTCGAGAGTATGTATGTATGTATGTATAATTGTTTGGCACGCTCTGTAGCCTGAACGGCTCGATGGATTTTAGCTTGAGAGGTGTCGTTAGATTCGTATTTACTGTGAGAGTGACACTGGGTATATCAAAATAAAAAAAACAAAATGGCGGATTTTTGGCGCCAAATTCAAATGTTTGGCACGCTCTGCAGCTTGAACGGCTTGATGGATTTAAGCTTGAGAGGTGTCGTTAGATTCGTATTTACTGTGAGAGTGACACTGGGTATATCAAAATAAAAAAAAATAAACAAAATGGCGGATTTTTGGCGCCAAATTCAAATGTTTGGCACGCTCTGCAGCCTGAACGGCTCAATAAAGGGCGCATCATGAGGATTTTAAAATGGTATATCTAAGTAACTAAAAAGTGTAAAATAAAAAAAATAATTAAAAAAATAAAAAAACCCGACTGCTTAAAAATAACTAAGAACTTTAATAAAAACTGAAAAGAAAAAAACAAGTTCAGGAAACAGGACATATTGACTGCAACAGTCGGGACCCATTAATCTAAACTAAAATCAATACATCCAATATGGGTCCCGACTGTTGCAGTCAATATGTCCTGTTTCCTGAACTTGTTTTTTTCTTTTCAGTTTTTATATACAGTTTTGATATAGTCGGGTTTTTAATTTTTTTTTTTCACAGTCACAATTTCTTCATAAAGTAGGTAAGTTAAGTTCCATAATAGTTTTCGAATAAAGTCAAGCTACTGTATATTATACAGATCATGTCCAGGGAGTTATCTGAAATTATGGTAAGCCTTATTATAACGGATGTATTGACGTTAAGCTCTCAATGCAGTGAATTTATTTTTATCTCAGTTTATGTTGTTTTAATGTGGGTAAAGCTGTGGTCAAACTGAAGCATTAAGGACGAAATTCGCTTGCGCCGATTTTGTCAATAAAACCTGCAAACTGGCGCGAAAGTCGCATGACAACAACAGCTGCGCGTAGTTTCATTTCAGAAGCTAAGTAAATCTAATCAAAAGACCCCTATCTCAGCATGGTGCTGTAACATTTAAAATTATCAAGTAATCTCAAACACATTGTGATGAACTCTTTCTGTCAAAAACTTCATTATTTAATTATTAAATCGGGTACTGAAATCAACAACAAAGGAGCAGATAAACAAATAAAAACAGGAGCTATAAGTAATTTGGTTAATATCAGTTAACAGTTTTCCGGGAAATATCCCGGTTATATCCCGGTTCGGGAAATCGTTGATAAATTTATTGATTCACGTCACTTTTTGGTAAGTAGCCGCGGATTTGATAGGCTTTCATTTAGTGATGGGCTGATTGTTTTTATTCTGTCGAATGTCGAGGCGAAATTCGGCGATGACAATCAGTTGATTTTTTAGGTCAGTGAAAAGTGTAGGTATTAACAACTTCCTTGATTTACTAATCTTTGCATTGTGTAAGTGTCTTCAACCAACCTATACCAAATAAAAAAAAACCAACATGGCGATGGAGCGTCAAATGGTTTCCACAGAAAAATAAGTTCAAACCCCTTGTAAACACCATCTAATTGATACTAACCCTACGGCGATAATCCACTTCTAATAGTCTATTAATCACATAAATATCACCATCAATCACCATATTGTAAACTGCTGCCATTATCCCCGTTTCGGCCTCTTGGCTTTCGGCCAAGGGTGGAGAGAATACAGCCAGTCTGTCACGGGCCTAACGCTTGAGTTGTTTTAAAAAGTTCGGCATCCGTGCCTTGTTTTGTTGATGTTTTAATTGTTTTGTTTCGAAGGTTTTAAATTGTTTTTGTTAGTTTTAGATTTGATTATAATTTTTCTTCTGTCTGATTAATTTTCTTAATTAATTAGTAATATTATAAACTGTCAAGTTGGACATATACACGTCTAGACTTAAAAAAACCGAATTCCAAAAGTACCGACTTTCTTGGTTTCATTGACTTTATTGCCACCGACTTCTATTTTCTTTTTGCATTTTTTTTTTCATTTTACCCTTTCTGTTGAGATATCCTACATAAATTCTTGACAATATAAATTTTACTTTGAAACAAAATATTGGTGGAATACATAACCTCCTCCTTTTTAGTAGTTGGTTAAAAACCGTGGCAAGCAGGGACGGTTCTCTATTATACAGATAGATAGTTTACGTCGCAGAAAATTAACAACTTCCGACCCAAACTTTCAAGGATACCTACAAATCCTACAATTAATACAAAATCTTCTTACTCAAATAAACCAAGTTGCTAAGTAACCAAACAAATTCACTATCTTCAATTAAATCTAAAATGGAATAACAAAACGTACTCAACAACATTACTTTCAGTACTCGACTGTAATTAAAAGTTGTGTTGCCAGCTCTGTGCAAATGTAGCGTCTTCGTATTTCCGTTGGCAACACCGACTCTGGAAGTACAGTCATGAGCATAAAAATGTGCATCTAAGCATTGTATTGTAAAATGCTGCTGATATTTTGGAACCCTTAGAAAAAAGGTCTTCCTCGTTCACCGCTCATACACGAGTTTGTGGGTTCAAACCCGGCCTAGTTGCAATGTTACTTTTTCAACTCATATGTACTTCCTTAGTTTATCTTGGACATAACATTGTTCTCACATAATATACCATCTCAACATGAATGATGTAACCAAGATTTTGTTACAATATTCTGATTTAAAAGAGTGTCCATGGAGTTTCTTGCCCGTTCTTCTCCATAGAGATCTACGCTAGGGAATGGGCAACTACAGTACTTTCACAGTTTTTATGTCTTGTGACTGGGACTGTAGCTACATTTAATTTTCATCTTTGTTTCGACAATTCAAAAGTGCCTGTAACTGGCTTACTTGAAATAAATGCTTTTGATTTTGATTGATTTTTATTTTGACATCGGTGAAGTAAAACATTTGGAAAAAACCTGAGGCCTTAGCACGTGCGCGCGTTTTTCCGTTTGGTTTACACGTTTGGTTTGGGTTGTGGTCCATCATCTTATAAATTAACATAATGTCTGGAGTTGTCAACCTACGTCTAGTAAACATGATATTCAGTACGAGTCGTACCTTCTTGGTTTTACCTCGCAGTACGCTGGTATTTTTGTTATTATTTATTAAAGATACGCGTGGTCGTGACTGTACCCTACGTAATAATCTCTGTGGATATCGTAGTGCTCATCCGGTGGAAAAATCTGGCTTAATCTGTTGTCTGTGGTTGATAGAAAAATAATTATGTTGTAACCATTTATAGTCAGTTTTCGTTGGTTCTGCTCTTATTAATAATATGGTATTGAAGTAGGGCGATGGTTATTGCTACTTAATTTTAAATTAAACTTAATGTTTGTTACGGTGATAAAAATTTATAAACGTCATAAATTACACTCTGAACTCATTTTATCCTTATTATTTTCTTTATTATCCTTTATCATTTTATAACACAAAGTTGTAACTAGGGTATAGTATACAAACTTAAAAAAAAATATTATTCTAATTAGGCTGATGCTCCAGGGTAGCCCGCGAAATTCAAATTTCCTTATGTTTTTTGCAATTTGCAGGCCAGTGCTAGGTTGTATGTTGATTAAAATATTGTTCGCGACTGTAAGACATGTAGTTACAGAATTATAATCATCAATACAACCCTCCACGTTCATAAAGGTCTAGTAATGACTTTTTCAAGGCCACAGTTATTGCTAGACCATTATGAACTTGGAGGCCCTGACGCTTTCACCTTAAATAATAATCTCAAGCAAAACATTTGGTGTCTATATAGAATACACGAATTTTTAAAATGGCATTTTTCCTCCAATTTTGGCATCGCTCCACTGTGCACCGGGTGAAAGCAACACCCGATTATGAATAGCTGTGTTGCCATTTTTTTGTATCCTGTTTGCCCGGATTGTACATTTAGTCAGTCAAACAGGTATTCAGGTAGACCTTCAGATACCTCCGTGCCTGGGACCGTTGGTCCCGGCTGTCATATGGATATTCTTTGGCTGTCGTAACAAGTAGTCAGTGACCCGAAAGTCTGACAAGCAGTCTTTGCAAGGGGTACCGTATTACCAGTACTTACTGGGTTGTGGAGGTTTGATAGTCGCTTCATGCAAAATGCCTACTGGTATTCAGCTGCATCCGGATTTTGGTTAGACTGGGAGCCGACCCCAACATAGTTTTTCCAAAGCTAGGCTTTGACTTTAGATTGAAGGGGAGGTATTTACAAGGCAGATGAGAGTGTCTACTCCCGGGGGGGACGCCCTAGAAGGACATTCACTGACCGACCATAATGATGATGTTCTTCGGAAAGGTCAGGAGCAGGGCTTAGTACTAGCAATCGGCGGCGTGCGTATGGCCCCATGTATGAACGTGAACGAGACGAAAGGTGTAGTATTCAAGGCGAACCTTGCGCCTCGCTCGCATGAAATCGTCTACCGAACTCCTCCTACCTCAGTTAGCTGATCAGGAGGATTAGCAGGAACGTCTCCTGCTAAACGTTATAGGAGTCGTTTTGTAAATGATGTTTATCTTGCAAATAGGTTTACACGTATTTTTTTTTAACTATAGATGGGGCTGGTGTTTCGTCCTGACCACTCTGAGAAGAAACAGCCGAAACAAACTCAGAGGTCATAGTCCCTTTAGTTTCTGCCTACGTAATATAAACCAAACACTTTACACCTGCAGCGTTAACCTAATATTAGGTAAACATGTAAGAAATAACCTCTAATTAATATTCCATTATCATACCCGCAAAATTTGAAACTATAGAATCACAGGAAAACACTCAACACTGCACCGTGATCTGCTTAATTTCTAGTTTACTCCGGCGCCAGTGATCATTAATTTCATACGTGTTTGGTCCAGTGGGTAACTGTGCCAGTGCTCGGCCAGATTTTGTCCAGTGACATGCGAGATCGTCACACTGTGCGACGAGCTTGGCTTTGTATGTCATTTCTGATATATGAGTGTTGTTTGCACTGTGCAATTTTTGATACGGTTTATGATGAAGAAGTGTTTTCGTGATGGTATTGTAAGAGTTGTTTATTGTTACTAAAAGATTTATCAATAATAAATTACTGCAGTACTCACGGCTCGCATTGTAAGGAGGTTCCTGTGTAAAAAATACCCGTAAAAAAAAAAAAAAATTGCAAGATCAACCTAATTTAGTACCTACTAACTTCAAATAGCAATAAATTAGGTTGATCTTGCAATAAGTTTTTTATTTTTAATTATTTTTTTTGGATTTTTAATGTTACGCGTTCCTTTATCGATACTGAACTCGCCCCTAAGCTATGGCACGCGACTACTTTAACAACCTCTATAATTATCAAGAATAAATAAAGGAAATAATAATTATAGTATCTGGATATAAATCTGGTTACTGTAGCCTAAGAGACAGTACGCTACTTCTTCGCAGCTAAAACAATAGGAAATGGTAAAACGATCAGATGTTTTGGGGACAGTCTAATGTAATTTTTGACGTCTTAAAAGTGTTAGCTCACAGTCTAGTTTATAGAAATGTAAATACCTTACAAATCGGGTTACTGTTAGCCTGTGTCGTTCCACTGCTGGACAAACGCTTCCCCCGTGATTGCCAGCTTTTTCGATCCAGATGCAATGGGAACCACTGTCGTTCAGTCTTATTCAGCTCAAATCTGGTAAAACAAAAACTACATAACGTAGTCCTTAGTCAATAACATCACTCAATTCACGACACAAATACATAAAGAACAAATTGGCAAGCAAACTAAAGAGGTCTTTTAAAAAAGTCTGAGCTATCTAGCGTAAACTGAAGTCGTTTACAACATGGCAGGAATCCAGGAGTTTTAACATATTTATAAGATAAGTGACGATGAGTTCCACGCTCCTCAAAGTTACCCAGGTATTCCATTTTAAAACTTCGCAGAATACTTTAGAGAACCGATTTGTAACCGCGACTTCGTAGTTTGTTTTCTTTGAAGGAAGATGTTTAAGTAATGTAATTTTGTGCAGTTTTCAGGATATTATGTTGGTGCTGCTGTCATTAAAATTACATCAGTGACGGTTACTAGGTTGTGTAGCTGGCTGACATCTTTTGAAACTTTATTTTGTTTAAAGGTTGTGAAAAGTTTTTTCTTCCAAAACGTTAATGGTGACCTCATTAGTGAACGTATCTCTTAGGACAAACTGTTTGAAAGCCCTGAAGCTTCACCCGCGTTACTTCATTTTTTAACACCATATTTTTAACACGCTTTTAGCTTCACATGTAACTAACTATGTAAAAAATTTAAGAAGTTAAATTTGACCCACTTCCCGGTTTCCGCTTGAACTGAAATAATGCATACATGTTTAGTTTGGATGACAATACATGGTTAGCTAAGTAATGTCATTCTAAATCCAATACGGCGGATTCCCAAAGACGGCGGTCTAGTTATTTTCTAAGCCTTTCCAAGGGTTCAGTTTCATCAATGATTTTCGCCACGAGAAAAACTCAAAAATTTTAGTTTTTTTTCTTATTAATAAATACATAGTTAATAGCATGAAGTCAACTCCTTACTTCTTTAATAGTTCACTTGCTGTTAAGTATAAACACTGTTTAACTTCTTGCTAAACTACTTTGGTTGAGAGAAAAGCTGTCACGTTGAATTAATTGAACTTTCTGTACTGAAGTCATGGCAACGTTTTTGGAATATTTCAACCTAATAAATTCATCTTATAAATAGGTATAGGTAAGTATCCATCAGCTTAATGTGTTGAGTGTCGTATGTTGAGTCCTACCGTAAAACGTGATTTTACACCCCAAAAAAAAAGTAGTTTCCCAGCAATATTTTTTGCGTAGAGTTACTTATTTTGATGTACAGAATGCTTGGTTGACGGCTTCGTGAAGGCTCCGTCTACACTTTGTATTAAGCTTCGCAAAGCCTATTTAAACCACAACACCATCCAAACAATCTTCTATCCACCAGAAAATATTTTTTCATTATCTGGATCCAAAATCTCGTCCAAGCGCCAAAGTTTCCTTGACATGTCCGGGACATGGACGAAACATCATTAATTTTGGCGTATTTTGTCCAGCAGACAGTCGGAGGACGCCCAGTGAGGACAAAGAGGGATGGCTTTGAACGGCTATGATGAAGAGGAATGGTTTTCTCGATGTTTTTGGAATTAGTTTTAGTGATTAGAATTTGGAGGATATGATAGGCCCTCGTTTTCTTTGTGAACTTGTTGTTCTGAAGGGAAATTACCAATATATACAGTGGTAAAAAAAAGTCACAGCGAATGAATACCAGCGCTGTGACTTTTTTTCAAATGTTACAGCTTTTTTTTAATAGCACCTTGCTGAGATAGGAGCCTTTTAACCTTGCACAGGACCAATTTGATTGTTTTTTATCGTTTTTTATTTTATTTTTCTCATGTTTACTTTTTATATAATTTTGTTATAATTCCTATTCTATCTTTTTGTTTCTATTATGTCCTGTGTGAGTTTAATAAATACTTTTTTTTGTTTTGTTCAATTTGTGTGCCGAAACTTTTTCGCTGGATACCGACCGACAGTAAGTAAGTAAAGCTGCGACTGTTCCGTTGGTCTCGTGGTCGTTAGCGCGACTGCTGAGCGTGGGGTATCGACTGTCAAAGATCTACAATTGACAGCCGGGACTAACGGCTTAAGGGGCTGACAACATTAGGTCGACTGATCCCTCGGGATCCGCCTGTGTGGGATCAGTTTACTAAAGAGCCACCTAATTGATGACATTAAGCAGCTTTTTAAGAAAAACTGTTTGGTCTAGCACATCAAAAAAAAAATACATGTTAATATTCATCATATTTCAAAGACAGTGGACGGACTCGATACATAATTGGACGGAATCGTCTCGATAGAAAATAATTGCAAAGTAAAATCATCATTAAAACGGTTCGATGTCTTGATTTTTTTGACGTACCTATGGGTCTGCAATTAAAAGCGGTTTAGGTATGAATATGTTGACTTCATGTCAACATATTCATACCTAAACCGCTAACGAGTCATATTTCACAAATAATCCACACTTTTTTTAAGTATTTCAATGTTTATTCATTATATTCTTCTAAAACCTGGCCGCCCAGTAACTCTCTCGCTCTCGTTTACTCCGGTACAAATAGACAGTGTGCGCGCATTTTGGTGTTGACATCCCCTTAACGTGCTTTCCGAGGCACGGAAGAAACTCAGTATTTATTGGGCGGTCACCTATCGACAGACCAACCTAGGTAGGTGCGGTTTACCCTGAAGATTGTTTCGAGCGGCTGTTATTATTTAGCCACGTAGAGTTTGTATGTACGGGTAATCTCTGGAACTAGTCATCAAATTCAAAAAAAACTTTACTGGTTGAAAACTACTCGTGGGTGATATAATATACAGGGTGAAACCACCTCATGACGAAGCCGTCAACCAAGCATTCTGTACATCAAACTAAGTAACTTTACGCAACAATTATTGCTGGGAAACGAAATTTTTTTGGGGGTGAAAAATCATGTTTTGTGGTAGAACTCAATGTAACGCATTCAAAACATTGTGCTGATGGATGGATTGACTAGTGCGGGGGTCGTGGAGGTGTTTAAAGTAAAAATCTTACATTGTATTGTATTTCACAACTTGTATTTTAAAAAAAAAATTGTCAAAAAGTTGGAACTTTGACACCCAATATCTCCGTAACTAGAAGGTTCCCAGGTATGGTGTAGAACAAAAATATGATCGCAATGATGAGGAGAACAAGTGCCTTTCGGCTTCGTTAAGAGGTGTTTTACACCCTTTATATAGGCTATGTCGTGATGGCCCAGAGGTTTAGGCCTCGCCTCCCATGTATGAGGTTGTGGGTTCAAATCCGGGCAAGTACCAATGTGACTTTTTCAATTCATATGTACTTTTCTAAGTTTATCTTGGACATCACAGACATCGGTGAAGGAAAACATCGTGAGGAAACCTGGACTTGTAATGAATATAAGTCTGAAATCGCCAACCCGTCTTGAGCAAGCGTGGTGATCAATGCTCGTGCCTTCTCTGTATGAGAAGAGGCCTTTGCCCAGCAGTGGGACAGTAATAGGCTGGTATTATTATATAGGCTATAAATTCTATTTTTATTATGATTATAAGCCGAGCTATCACAATGTTTGCGGTCGATGTCACGAGCGATGTGCTAGTGTAATACATTTTTAAAAAGAAACCATTAAGGCGACTACAGGAGCTAAACGCGAGTTTTATAATCCCTGAAAGTATATGATTCACTGCAATAAACAAAACCAGAAAAATATATGATATTTTTCAGGATATATGCTAGTATGCTAGTGTTTTGAAAACATAATACAACTAATTTTACTCGATAAAAAAAAATCACGAATATATCTCTAAAAATTTCTTTTACCGAGTAAAAACCATACTCAAATACATGCGATCATTCTGATTTTTTGGCAAATAATTCTACAAGCAACATATTAGCATGATAGTATTTTTTTTTTTAGTCCAATCAATAGATTTTTTATAAATCGCAAAAAACACTCTTTTCGCACTATTCGGCCCGCAGTGACTGACGTAACAGCCACTTTGTAGTGCAAGCTGATTAGAACTTTATTCTAACAGGGTTTAAAACGAAGTTTAAACCACCACAATTAGAGTTGCTAATTTAGCTCCTGTAGTCGCCTTAACCAAGCACAGTTTCATCTCTGTTCTACGCTTCCAAAAAAACAAGTTTTATCAACCTATCGGATGAATATTGAATTTCAGAAAAAGGTGTTCGAAAAATGAATTCATATCCCGAACGATCGGACAGGCGTCTCCTATCTAACGTGCGGTTTCCTACGGGCATGGCATTTATTTTACATTTAAACGAATGGCTCGAACCTGCGATACCTTATAACCCATTCACACTGGCACGAGTCATCTATTTTTCAGATCGGTTTTCACTATCATCTATCCGTTTTTATTTGTATTGCCATACGGAACGGAAGCCACAACAGGACTTGGATCGCCAAAATTCAAAATTAATACCGGTGGTGAAAGGCCGTTTAGAATTGGCTATGAAAGTACCTACTGAACCTTAGTTTTTAAATCTTTATATACATTATTACAATTAAATAAACTAAAATAAATAAAGTAACAACAAACTATAAAAGGGCATCAAACGACTTCGCCTCGACGGTGTCAGCTGATTGTGTGCCCAAGAGACTGGCGGCGTTGCCACGCTGTATGGCAAGACTTAGCCTCTGGTCGTGGTAAAAGCCAGCCCTAGGGTCACGGGAAGTGACATCGAGACGTTCCGATTTTCCTTAAACACAAACAAGCTTGTGAGCACTCGGACCCCACGGCCCCAGAGTTTCAACCCCAAACGGCTCGAAATCTTTATTCAGTTACGCATATATCGGCTCTTCTGTAGTCCCCCAACGATTAGGCAGATATGCATCAATACACCCGCATATTAGTCAATTCTGTGTGAGTCCCTTATAATTATGGGACTTAGATATACATAGTTGGCAAAAAGTGACTGTGGGGATAAACCTAATGACGTGGATAGACAGTAACTAACCTGTATTACCAACAATAAAATTAACAAAATGTCATTCTCTTTGTTACAGGTAAATACATCCCAGTGCTGGCTGATTATAATCAGCCATAGATCAGCTATTCTGATCCCATTCTTTTGTTCAAGCCGTGAGTGTAGTAATGTGGTATTTTCTGAACCAAAACTGCAAAATTCACAAAAGAATAATTTATACTTAAAATCTACCCCACAATGTTGCCAGAACAGAAATATAGCCTGTATTCATCCATTACTTATCGTATAAAATTTGATATAAAGTACAGACAAAGTTGTCCAGTACTCAGTAGATTCCATGTTTTACGAAAGTGAAGTTCTTTTTAAAAATACGACGTAATAAATAAGGCTCATAACGTAATGCCGTGCTGTACAGTCGGGTACACAAGTGTTTTGTTGTGGAAAATATAAATTAAATGATTTACGTGGTTTTGTGTCAAAATATTGTGAGTTATTTTATGTTACTTTTGCACGCGGGTTAACTCGCGTGGAAGATGGATATTATCAAACGGGATAAAAAGTACCTATCCTTTAAATGAAGAAGTAAAAAGTATTCTTGTCTATTCATTATCTTTCATCGAAATTCGTCTAGCTGTTATGGTGTGAAGGTGTGAAAAATAAACAAACCAACTTACTTTCAAATGTTGGTTAGGATTGTATTTTTTTGCTATTGGGAGCATACCCGAAACAAACTTTAAAAAGGTTTCGCAAAAGATAATGTTTGTACTCGTGAAAGTTCTGTTGATTTTGGATCGGGTAACCCTCCGGCGATAATTCTACTGTCCCTGGAGAATCATAATTTTACAATTACTATGGTCTAGGTTTAAAAACAAAAAATATTTATCGATGTAGGTCAAGGACGACGATACGAAACGAAATTAAAGTGCTTATAAAATATTAGAAGTCATTAAATTAAATATTAGAAGTTAAGTGACGGCACGGTTGGCGCAGTGGCTTTAAGCGATTGACTGTTAAGCCGTGTGTCGGTAGTTCGATCCCCGCTCGGAACAAATATTATTATGATCTATGAGTAGTTAATTGTTCCGGGATGGCTGTTTGTGCATGTGACTTTTAATGTTTGTAAACGCACCCACGGTACAGGAGACATGCCTAGTGTTGGTAACAAGGTTCATATGGAAAACCAAGACTCCACAACAAAAAATATGTTCCATTTCGACCGCTCAGCATCACCAAAAACCAAATCACAATAATTTAATGATTTGTTTTTTCACAATCGAGATCTACTATTCTACTGATGTACAGAACTCGAAGAAGCCATACACGTACATGACTCCACCGTGTATTCAATTCGTATTCCACTTGTAAATCCATTCCATAACAAAAAAATGCATGTAAAGAAATGTCGTGACACGGATATCATATCGCAAGACGACTCTAAGCTAGCGAGAAGATGAGCCTGCGGTCCGTTGCACATGGTCTAGAAACCTCCTGACCGTTTCAACCATGGGAGACTGATTTCAAGTGGAATGGCTTGCTCTTTATGAGCTGTGTCTTTGAGTACAAAGTTGGATTACAGGCCTTTTGTAATGTCTGATGATTGTAACCCTTATAAACAATAAGATAAAGACCACAGTTTCTTGAATATGATGCAAAATTTGAGGTAGAATAAACCTAAAAGTACTGCTTTTTAGTGGGGATTTTTTAGGTTCTAGAACGTTAGATTTGAATTCGAACAAGTTTTGATTCGAAAATATTAGATAGATCATTTTGCATTTTGGTTTTAATTTTTCTACAAGCAAATATTATGTAGGCAAATTTTCTTCAATGTTTGAAAAGGTTTGAATTTACGTTACGTTTACTACGCGCTTGTGTATTTTGTCGACTTTAGTCCTTGTTGCTCTTACTAGCAAACCAGTGGACAATGGGTTTTTGATTTTGTATTGGAATTATTGTAGATTTTTAGTCAGTTCTGAATCAATAAGTTCTGACTTGGGTTAGCCTCATAGTTTTAAAGTCATATTCTCACTATTATGTGTTCGTTTATGAGGCTATGTAACTCTCTTAATTTTCAAAAACGAACACTTCTGTAAGTACCAGTACATGGAGTGTAGATTTCATTAGGCGTCGCGATCGGGGAGTCCCCGGGGGAATTGTCAATAAAATGTAATTGGATCACCAAGGCAGCTGCGACGATCCATTAATGAGAGACACTGCTTTACCCGGCTCAATACGGCACAGATTTTTTAGGTCCTTAAAGACAAAATTAGTGACGGTTGAAAGGGGACGATGGAAGTAAAAAACCGGCCAAGAGCGAGTCGGACTCGCGCACCGAGGGTTCTGTACAAACTTTTTAAAGGACAAACTTAACTTTGCTGTTCGATCCCTAGAAACGGCTATTGCACCAACCACAAATAATAAGTTTGTAATATTAAAATTGATATTTTTTTTGTAATTAACGACATATTTACGGTTTTCAGATTTTTCCCTTTACATGTGCTGTAAGACCTTGCTTTGTGCCAAATTTCGTGATTCTAGGTCAACGGGAACTACCATATAGGTTTTCGACCTAAAACCTATAGGCTACTTCCGATTGACCTAGAATTGTCAATTTTGGTTAAAAGCAAGGTCTTATACAGCACAAGCAAAGGGAAAAGTCCGAAATATAAAAAAAAACGTTGAAAAAAATTAAGGTACATTTTAGTACTTACAAGTTTTCGCGAAAATCTAAATTTGCCCATATCTTTTTATCGTAAGTGATGTTATAAGGGTTCCTTTTTTTACCTTTTGAGGTACGGAACCCTAAAACGTGTTGTGCCGATCCCATGTTACATGGGATAAGGGCAGGATATTGATGAAAATGAAAAGAATCAAGCTTAGGCATTAGTTTACTCACCTCAATACTGCTGAGATTTTTTAGATCTGAAAAGAGACTTAGGGTAGACTTGTTTGTAAGGAGAAATGTCTAACGAAGATCCATCGAAAATTCATTAAGTATTTGAGCGGTATTTTCAGTCTGCTGAACTATTTTTGAAGTCGTTTAATTTAAAATACTGGCTGGTATCGTACTGGTATTTTATAGAGTACCGCTTTTTTGCTCTAGAAATGTTTGCTAAAATATTTAAAAGTGTCTTTTCAAAAAATTCTTAATTGACCCTCAGTTACAATTTAATTAATTGCGAAGATTGAATTTAACCTGATGAAAAGCAACCCTGCATTTCTTTTTTGAAACCAAGCTAAGTCGCGTCATGAAAAAATTTAACGCTTCAGTAATTTTAATTTAGCTCGCTATTTGCCAAACGCTCCATAAATTCCGATGACGTTATTTATCACTTTGACACCTGTCACCTGCCACAGACTATTAATAACGCATGAAATGTCAAACTTTGCTTCAGTTAGGCTGAAAATAAAGATTTTGGGCTGGAAAAGAAATACTAATATCTATTTCTTTTACGATATTTCAGACAGTTACAGTTCTTTTTCGTGCCAAATGCTATATTCGGATATAAAATTCTATAGGAATCGATGACCTCCTGAAGGACGCGGGAATCTGCTGGATGCATGCAAACCTAGACTTCTTTCAGCTAATAGATGATAACGGTTATTCTAGAAAAGTCCACTGCTTAGGTAATTGTTTTTTTTTTCCTGTGGCTAGCCTAACCTGAATCGCTGATGTGGGGAACAAGACTGCTGGGTTGAAGTGGAAGTGGGCGGGCCATGTCTGTAGAATGCATCCGGGCTGATGGGTCAGAGTCGTCACGCAGTGGGTGCCAGAAGACGGGCGTCGTCGCCGAGGGAGGCTTAGAAAACGCTGGCGTGACGACCTAGAGGGGTTTGTTAGAAATTGGCCTGAGAAAGCCGCACGTAAAGAAGAGAGGAAGGCTATAGGGGAGGCCTTTGCCCAGCAGTGGGACAATATAGGCTAATATAAAAAAGCCTAACCTAGTAAGTATCAGAGTCTTTAAGCTGCCAATGGGACTCTGACTTGGCTTCCCATGCCGTCGAGAAATATCTATCAGGCATACTGGTTTGGTTTCCTCACGATGTTATCCTTCACCTATGTGATACAATTCGAGGTTCGACCTCGAGACCTATGACTTGGCAGTCCAATGGTCACACGACTAGGCTATAAACTACACTGGCCTGCAAAACTAAGTATCACACTTTTAAAATTGCAATAACTTTTTAAGTACACAAGATATACTTTCGAAACAAAAAAGACTCGAAAAATAGTTTTATTTTGTCTATAGTTTCAAAGAAAGCTGATAAAAATTGCTATAAAACGTTTTTTATTTTAAATCTCTAACTTTTATAGATTAGAAAAAAATAAAATTTTAGTAGTATACTTAGTTTTGCAGGCCAGTGCAATACATAATTTATCGTAATAGTTTCTTAAATTTTCTTTTCAGATAAATTAAGAGATCCGATAGATAAGTTACGGAACGAAACACTCATTTTAATGAAGAAAACTCTTTATTTTCAGAAACTGTATCGTCCTTTATGATTCAAGAAATTTATATTCAGAAACTTTGGGGTGCAAAAGTAGCCCGCGTACTTTTTTTCCGAATATTTCCGTAATGTTCTACGTCAACTCTGTGTATTAGTTATTTCTCGGTATCGTTTGTAAATTTCCAAATTGTTTTCGTTTCTGTAATGCCTCTGTACTCTCAAGAAACCGAAGTTTTCAAATTAATACGTACTCAGAACAAGAAACTTGGATTAAATGAATTATTACAAGATACTAACGTGTTTTTCAGAAACTTTCAATTTGTGAAAATCATGATGAAACTTAAGGGTTTCCTTCACACTGGTACGGCGGTATTTATAAGTCTATGTATGTAAATAATATGTAGGTATGTACTTATTTAGCTTCAATCAGTCGTACTATAGCTTCTAGTCTACAAGTATGCAGCTGAATACCAGTATTTTACATGGAGCGACTACCTATCTGACCTCCACAACCCAGTAAGTACTGGGTAAAACGATACTCCTTGGGAAGACTGGTTGTCAGACTTTCGGGCCACTGACTGTTACGAACTGTTGAAGATCTACAACTTTCCGTGACTCGGGGAAAACGCAGTATGTAATAGGTGGTCACCCATCCACAGACCAACCCAGGCAAGCGCGGCTTAACCTGACGACTGATCCGAACGGCTGTTATTATTTAGGCACGAGCTCCTTTTGTCATCTACCATCGCTCAATCATGTTCGGATCGATCCGGCACAATTCAAACTACGCCGAGCGGCTTTTTCCCGAACGGTTTTCTATTTTGCCTTTCGGTTTGCCAAGTCATGCCACCCCTAACTGATCTCGTCAACTCGTCAAGTACATAAATAAATGATTAAACAGTTTTTAAACGATGCAAAATGTTTGTAAGTCAAATTGTACACAAGTTTCAAAAGCTTTTACTTATTTTGTTTTCTGAAAAGTTAGTGTTTTACTGAGAAGAGAGCTTTCTCAGTATTACATATTTCTAAGTATCTGCCAGCGGCTTCGCCCGCGTGAAGTTCGATATCTGTCCCTACTACCAGGATAAAAAGTATCTTTTAATCCAGTTTATATATAAATAATCCATACTCACAAACTTTCGCATATATCATATTAGTAGGATTAATACATTTTATATCTTCTAAAAAGCCTGCGCTGAGTATTTGCCAACTATTTTCGCGTTCACATAACTCGTAATTTTACAGCTTTTGGAACTCCAAATCAAAAGCAACAATATCCTCAATATTATTTACATCAACAGATTCAATTCTAGGTTAATTATTACACACTTATGTGTATTACATATTAAAGTTTGTAAATGTACTGTTTTTGCAGTTCTATTAAATTTTAATCAACTTTTTCAAATCTCGCTATTGCAAGGAGGTTTGCTGTCAGAAAACTATTCTGGGTGATCTCGCCTTTGTACCTTAAACTATAATAATATAAATATTGCAACTTCTAAGAACATGACTCATTTTTTGTATACAGTAAAGAATAAAGGGGTTTTATAGGGGATGAAAGTTTGTATGGAAGTTCGTCATTATTGCCAAGAACGAAGCCGTGGCCCCTATCGCAGTAATTATAGGTAATGAACTGCCAAGAGCCTCGATCAATACCTGAGGAGACTCTCGTTAGGCAGCTGGATCAAGGGCTTGATTCAGAAAGCGGTACTCTTGGACACGGCTCGTATTGTTAGGAGGTCGATCCTCTCTCTGGAGCCCTGACCGCCGGTAGCTTGAACCCTGTTCCCGAGCCTGGTGGTGTTCCCTATTTTAAATGATTTTTTAAAGGAATATTTCAAAATGTAAAAAGTAAGTAATTGAAATGAATAGACGACATAATACTCGTAGTTGGTAAAAAATATGTCGGAGGGGGAGGCTGGTTACTCATTAATGGTTCGGGGCTTACCTTCAGTCATACCCCCATCCCGCTTTTACTAGAAATAAACACAATATAACCAATGCTATGTAAATACACGCCACAGAGGTACTTCTAACAAAATAAGCCCAGTGGTCCACAACTCACCCGCAGCACACAAAGTGAGCTTGTGTTAAAACATGTAGTTACGTCCCACTGTGCACTTTTAGTTTGTGTTGTGCTGAAACAGGATGCGCTGTCTAACGGTTGCTTAACTTTGTGTTAGTTTTGAAATTGTTTTTACAAGCTTGAGGTACTTTCTTAAGGCCTCTATACAGAGCTTGATTACGGTACGAAGTAATTTGATAAAATAAATTTTATTCCAACGTTGTACTTATGTAATTATCATAAACACTAGAAACAGGTTATGTACCACGTTTACTTTTTGTTGTGAGTTCCCGATATTTCGGCGCTGTTAAGACCATGGCAGTTTAAAAACGTATATTAGGTACCTACATAAGTAATGTTACTAATATGTATTTAAAATAACTTGGTCAAATGAACGGTATTAAAACGGTGATGTTTTTTAGGTATGAGGATGAGGTAAGGATGTATATGTTAAAAGAAACTGGAAAATTCACGTAAGAAAATTCATCATTCATCTTCAGTCTTCAGGGTGGAATTTGGCATTACAGTTCTATTACCCTTTATTGAGACATTCATTCTCAGTACTTAATGTAGCTGCTGGTACTTTTACGGACTAAAATGGTGATGGACTAGCAGTGGCGTAGCTAGGCCTAGTAGGGCCCACTGCATGAAAAAGCACCTTTGTGAAGTTTTTTTCGTTTTTATTTTAGCAGTGTTCTCAATGGGCGGTCTACGTAGCTTTTTGATGTTAGCAAGCATTTTAACCAGCAAGATTATTTTTACAAAATCTTGATCAAATCATGTGGGTAAACAATTATCAGGTGAAAATGGCGGCCCGCATTAGTGCGCGCGGGGTGGAAAAAAGTAGAATCTTGCCTCTTTTGAAATTAACACAAAATGGACGTTTATATTTTTTTCTACTTGAATTACTGCGTGCTTTTTAACAACAAATTGAAGATTTACATGATACTTAGGGTTCTTACAGACGAGCGGCCCGTTGCCAACGGCAGATAAACTGGAGCCGGAGAACTGTCGACGACTGCCGTCGACGCGCCGACGGCAGCCGTCGACGGATGGCAACGCCTGTAGTCGACCCCGACTGCAATAGATTTATGAGGTGGCGACGACTGCAGTTTGTCTGCCGTTGGCAACGTGCCGCTCGTTTGTAAGAACCCTTAGGTCTTGCCAGGGTCGGGCAAATAACAAATTGTTATTGGGTTTTACCATCAGTTCCTCAGTAGCAGCCACTGAGTCTGGATTTGTGCCTGGTTGATAACCGGAATAGTACACGCCCCCTATTACATTGGACTTAAACATAACTGGCGAAATGTGGGTGTACTATTAGGAACACTTCTGCCTAACCCTTCAGGGATTACAGGCGTGATGTATTGTTACGTTCTTAAGTTCAATGTAATTGGTAGTCTAACAAACACTTGCATAATAACAACGCAGAATATTACCAAATATCCTGAATAACTTCTCAAACAAAATAACAAACTATGCTCCAAAACTTTCAGTAACTTTCCTCCCCGTTCACCATTAACTGCGGTTACAGTTTAAACGAACAATAACACATTATACTGGTAGCTGCAAAACTTAATATTTGTTTAATAAACTGATCGAACTCCACTACTATTGAGTTGAGGCGTAATTAAGTAACAACTATGACCGAGTTTCAAAGTTCTCGTTTGAATATAGTACGTTGAGAACCTATTTGGAGTTACTCAGTCGGTTGGACTGAGTTTGGGATAAAGCGTGGTTAGACTTGAAAGTGAAGCTGGTGTATAATTTAAACAGCTATACATGATGTAAACACAAACTCACGCCTCGTTCCCATGAGAGTAGGCAGAAACTACAAACCGCTACAACGATAACACGGTACACCTCCTCCAAAAAAAAAACGTTGCCCACGATACAAGAGAAATGCCTAGTGTAGACTAGGCGTTTCTCTTGTATCGTGGGTGCGTTTACCAACATTTAAACGTACATACACAAACAGCAAGACCCGCTGGAACAACTACCTGTAGACGATACAAATATTTGTTCCGTGCGGGAATCGAACCCATGTAATAATAATAATAAAAAATAAGAAAAAATCATTTAATTAGGACCAAACATTTTGTACATTTAATTCATTTTTTTTTTCTAATCGCTCAACCAATTCGCCAACCGTGCTGAACGAGTATGTGCTGCTTAATCCTCCTTTCACCTCGAGTTCATTCTTCTAGTCAGGGCATACAAGTATGTTGGTTGAGAGTACCTACTACTTACTGGCTTTTCTGAAAAACATCACCAATAATGTCAGTGTATGTCCTTCTCCCTGTCCCTTCCTGGCGTTATAACATACTGGTACAAAATATAGTCCTTTTTCTCATATAATGTCTTATTTTTAGCGTGTCAATGGCAAAGACTAGTATCCAATTATTACGTTGTCCTAAAGTGATGAAAAAATCATTAATTAGAAAATGCTTCGTAAATCCCTCGACAAGCAGTTAGCCTCGTCCCTTATGCTAGCATCTACCACAGTATAAGCATATTCTTGTAAACCTCCTTCCGTCGCGAGCGGAATCAAATTCTTTGGTAATAGCACTATGTGGAACGACCACCAATAAATATCAAGTAGCAAGGCTCGCTATCACTTCGAGACCTGATCAAATTATCGGAAAACTGTGCCCAGTGAATACCTAAGCTCTATACCGATAGCTACCAACCACTGTATGGTAGTTTTCAGTCGTTTTAAACGGGCCAACAATAATTACATAAACCGCCCTTATACCAATTTGTTTGGGGACAGCGCAGCATGTCTTCTTCTTTCAAACTTCTCTATTACGTCATCTCATTAGTCAACTCCTGCCAAGAAGGTAAATGCTGTTGCAGGACCCGTGTGATGGATTGAAGCCCAATTTCCCACTCTCTGTCCCAGTAGTGGGAGCGCTAAAGCTTATAGGCCGATGATGGTACACGTAACAAATGAATTCGCGGTGACCGGTTGTGGCGAATCAGTGATCAATATCCTCTCTGGGCATGCCATATCGCTATATCAGTCGATGGAAAAAAAGATTGTTGGAGTGTAGTATACGGAAGCGTAGATGGACCGAAGATCTTAAAAACACATAAGTAACCCTAGCCTTTTGAGGGTAGCTGGGATAGGCTGAATGCAGAAGACCTATGTTTAGCAGGGATACTGTAGTCGCGTGCCATAGCTTAGGGGTGAGTTCAGTATCGTTAAAGGAACCCGTAAAAAATAAAAAATAAATAAAAAAAAAATATTTAAAAAAATAAAATAAATAAAATATTGCAAGATCAACCTAATTTAGTAGGTATCTATCTACTAAATTAGGCTTAATTTTAATTCTAAACGATTGCTATTTTAAGTTAGTAGGTAATAAATTATATATTTTTTTTTTATTTTTTTTTTACGTGTTCTTAGTCTTAGCCACAAAACCTTTGTATTCAGCCGTGGTAAACGCAAAAGCGTTATCTCAAGGAAAGTCAGTTTCGAGAAAATTGAAGTTTTGTAAGTATTGTTTGGTATACACATTATGGTTTTGTTTGTCATATTAGGATTTTTTTGTCATATTAGGATTTTTTTGTCATATTAGGATTTTTTATATTTTTAACTAGATACTGCTATTTGGGTTAGTTCATTAGATGCGTATTTATTTAAGCTATCCGATGCCGATGTTGATTTCTTCAATTTTTACCTTAGCAATAATTGGAGCTGCGAAATTCAAGACCTGGCAACATTTTTGACGCTTCGGTTTAGCCCGTCTGACAAGACCTAGACAAACAGGGGAGCCTAGCCTGTCGGAAACTCCTTCAAATAATTGCGTTAACTATAGACTAACAGAGCTATTGAAGTTTGTAAATCAAAGTTTAGTTGAAGAAGTAACTCTCGTATCGAAGTATAACAATGTGGAGTTTAATCAATCTCGAGTTGTTTCAGAGTTTCACGCAAATACTTGATCTAGCTCTTGTTATATATTATGTAGGTACAGATCTACCAGTAAATGTTTGCGCTTTGGTAAACATCAGTTTTTTTAGAAATACATAACGTACGCGATGAGTGTAATATGTAATTATGTATAGAACTGTTACAAATATGAAAGAACTTGAACTTTTTTTAATAATCTTACTAAGATTATAAATGCGAAAGTTTGTGAGGATTCGTGGATGGATGTTTGTTACACTTGTACGCGAAAACTCCTAAACCGATTTGGATAAAATTTGGCATATAGATAGTTTATAATCTAGATTAATAAATTATATTATACTTATTATTATATTATACTTTTAAATTATATTATTATATTATACTTTTTGTCCCAGTAGAATGATCCCGTGAGACAGTTACCGAACTTCACGCGGGCGAAGTCGCGGGCATAAGCTACTTTTTATATAATTTATATTATAAATTATATAAAGACTAGCTATGACTGCTTATATAAATTTTATAGTCTTATGGTCATACATAGATGGGTTTATTCCCAAAGTACCTACTCCAAAAAGAGTTCCCAAACTGCTCAATGAAAAATACATATAATATTTTTATTAGGTTTAATTCTACTCCATGCCATTATTTAGAAAAACTAATTTAAATATGTACCAAATTTTTATGTTGCATTCATATTAATTAAGTGATTTATGACAAAGTGTGAGTTAGGGTTCTTACAGACGAGCGGCACGTTGCCAACGGCAGATAAACTGCAGCCGTCGCCACCTGTCGACGGCTGCCGTCGACGCTTGCAGTTGTGGCATGCCGCGTAAATGTGTGTCGACGACTGCCGTCGACTCGCTCGCCGTGTCGCTCGTCTATATGAACCCTTACCTAACCAACAGAAAAAGATTTATACAACACACACTACGATAAAGCACGGTAATACAAAACAGAAACTTTACAATAGGGGACTACTCTGAGGCACAATGTTCGTCATAATTCTCCGATTTAGATTTTAAACTTACAGCGCTAAGCCTAGCGTTAAAAACCCATGAGCACACTTTAATTTAGGTGCGCCTAATGCCAGTGAAAACGGAGACATACAGCAGATGGTTCTTGTCACATTGGAAGGTCTAACAATCTGTCACTTCTTGTTACTTAACTCTAAGTGAAGCGGGTCGTGGAAGTCCTAATTGATTCGTACGTACAGTGTGATGTGATCGTTTGTAACTTTAAAATAGCCCTTTATACATAAGTTCTAAAACTGAGCGGAGCAATTTACATAATAACATCACGTCTTGTAATCCTCGCGGGGTTAGGCAGAAGTGTACCTAACAAGGCCTCCCATATTTCGCCAGTTATGTTTAAGGCCAGGATCTTCCAATCGACCTGTTTTTGGTGGAGTCTTAAGGTATGGAATAGTCGTTGTTTTAATCCAGAAAAAATATATGTTGTTGTTCATGAACTGTTCTTGATTATTCTTAGGCTCAAAGCACGATAGTTGT
Source organism: Xestia rhomboidea (assembly GCA_963853795.1). Taxonomy (NCBI): domain Eukaryota; kingdom Metazoa; phylum Arthropoda; class Insecta; order Lepidoptera; family Noctuidae; genus Xestia; species Xestia rhomboidea. The sequence goes on from OY970775.1 coordinate 16,454,535, forward strand.
TACTTCTCTCGATCATAAAAACATGCAAAGGTAAGTAAGTTTATAACTATTGGTCGAGTTTTACCTAAATATTATTAACACTATAAATTAAAAAAATACACTGAAAAATAAGAAATTACATTGTCTACATTATTCTGAGGTTACTTTTTTTAAATATGTATTATTTTTATTATAATAAATTAAAAACCACTCATTTCGCACTATTCGGCCCGCAGTTACCGACGTTACAACCACTTTGTAGCGCAAGCTGATTAGAACTTTATTCTAACTGTATTTCAAACGATGAACGACCACAAATAGAGTTGCTAATTTTAGAAGATCCTGGCCTTAAATCCCATGATGTAATAACCGGGCAGAAATCCAGGCTCCGTGGCTGCTACTGAGAAATTCCTGATGGTAAAACCCATTAAAACTATGTATGCCCGACCCGGGAATCGAACACTGGACCTCATATCGGTCTCGCCCGTGTCATTGTTGAAAACGATCACACGGGAACAAAAAATAGTGTCCTGTGTCATGCAGTCTTACACTGAAAGGTAATGGTTTGCTAACTGTGTGCCGAATTTCATCGAAATCCATTCAATTGTTAAAAGGTAATAGACATACAGTTACTTTGTATTTTCAATAGGTATTGTATGATCCCTTGCTAGACCAGACATTACTTTTAGATGATAGTTGAAAGGAATTAAAGAAAGTAAGGTACTGAAACACTACTGTATTGTCCCAAAGGTACTTAAAGTGAAATGAGCTTAATGAACTGCAGGCCTAGCCAAGTTACAAACGTTTCATTTCGATTATCTTTCTACAATCGTAAACGCCTCGGCGTAAGCGATTGTAGAAAGCGCCAAATTGGTAGCCAAGTTGACACGACTGAGTCGAGCGCTAAAAACCTACACTTTAGTCTATGGTGAGCGTTCCTACCAAAGAGTATAGCGATCAACATTGTAGAAACGATAACATTCTATTCTATCATTTTGAACGATGTAAACTTGTCTACGAATTTTCTATTCGTTTGTGTTGATCACGTGGTTTAACGTTGAGATGATGTCATTCCACTAGCGTTAACGATTGTAAATTGTCAACTTGGCTAAGCCTGCTGATGGTGTGGAAATGAAGTGAGTGACGCGGCCCTTGTTGGCTGTAACGAGAACGCCTGGCTGACTTGATAGCTCAACGCGAACTGAACTAATTACTTATTATAAGTTGAAATGAATGTGGCGTAAACTTCTGAATTGCAGAATGTGCGGTTGCACCGTACAGGTAAATCATGATCTGTCAAATGACCAATTTGTTCGAGACACCATTGTTTAACTATTGTGTCTACTTCGTGGACAGATTAAGGGTAGTGTGAATAAGCTTTTTTCAAGAAAAGAAGACAAAAGGACATCATTCATTAAATACACAAAAGATTCAAGAGTTTTAGCTTGCCAATTAACTTGCTTATCTTACGTATTCAACATCGATTTTTAGGGTTCCGTAGTCCTGACAAGGAACCCTTATAGTTTCACTATGTCCGTCAGTCTGTCTGTCCGTCTGTCCGAGGTTTTGCTAAGAGACCGTTAGTACTAGAAAGCTGTAATTTTGTAGCGGTGTGTATATCAATAACGCCAACAAAGTGGTAAAATAAAATTTTGGAATATATTTCTTTTAGGTTAGCTCCCCTACAAGTGAAGTGGGGATGAATTTTTTTTCGGTACGGGTTCGTTCTATGTTGTGATAACGGGCTACTACGGAACCCTACACTGCGCGTGGCCCGACACGTACTTGGCCGGTTTTTTTTTTTGATGGGAAATCAACAAATGACTCCGTCCTGCTCTGGGCGGAGCGGGACGGAGTGTCGGACTTTTACTGACTAAAACCCATCCATGTTCCTTCATCGCCCTTTGTGTTCCGGGGCCATAGTATCTCTTTCGAAGTCTCAGCCTCAACCTCACTATCTACCGCTGCGCCATTCAGGTCGTCAACAACATATGAGAACTTAAAAAAAAAACAGTCAAATAAGTTCTGTACGAGGACAAAAGACTATCTCAGCATAGTGCTGTGACGTTTAAAAATAAACACAACAACAAGTAACAGCGCTGAGTATCTTAACTTCTACAAAAGCTCCCATACTTTCACTCCAAAAAATAAAAATACCAGTACAACAATACAATTAGGTCAAGTCCTACACTCGTACAGTAATCAGCGCAAGTTGTAACAACTATCATTCCTTGCTCGCTCAGTTCGAGACCGCAACATGTGTGGGCTGTCCTAACGACATGTAAGCAGCGAAGTTTGGCTGAACTTGGGAAAAAGTCGGACTTTATTAGAAGGCGAGATTTTTGGCGGGATTGAGGGAGTTTCCGGGATGAGCGTAATGCGGGGTAATTTGTGATGGGTCTTTAATTTATAAATAGACTAGCTGTTGCCTTCGAACGTCGTCCTTGTGAAATTAATATAAAATTATTACTTCCCATTTCTATTGGTTGTGAAAATGTATCAAGTTTTCTGTGAGAATTTTCCCAAGAAAAGTATCTCATGATTGTTTATCGGAACCAGGAAGCAAATGTTAATATTAACTTCATAAATATTAATTAATTGGTAGCTTTGTAATGGCTAGTGAATTTAATTATCGGGTTTTTTTAATCAGCCATTTCTCAGTAGCAGCCCTTAATCCTGGATTTGTGCCCGATTAATGGCAATAGGCTCGCCCCCTATTACATGGGATTTAAACGTATCTGGTGAAATGTGGACATCAGGGTATGTTATGTTAAAATAAAGTAATTGTAACCTACTCTTTAACTTACAAATGTTCAACATAATATATTCAGTAGGTAATAGCTAACAATTGTATTTCAACGTACAAGTTTTTATTTAAATATTTACACTACTTATATACAAACTACAACTCTAAATAATAATAAAAATATGTACAAGTAACAAAACGGTTACGGGGCGTCAAAGAATTCGTCCACATCGTTGTCAACAGGAAAAGTGCCCAGAAGGCTGGCAGCATTGCCACGTTAGATGGCAATGCTGATTCTTTGGCCAGAAAATAGGCCCGCCCTCTATTCACGTGAAGAGTGGCGACCAACCGTTTGGCGATTTCTCGAAATCTCGAAATACTAGGTGGGCACTCGGACCCCATGGCCCTAGTGTTTCAACCCCAAACGGCTCAAACACATAATTACTAATTAAATTATTGTATTTGCGCCGTTTGAGGTTTTCAGCACCTGCAGCAGCCGCCCCAGCGCAGCCCACTGCTAACAAATTAAATTGATGTTGTATGGGCATAAATACGTAATTACTTTCGCGGTAATTGCTTTAGCCACGCCCAACCACACCATAGGTAAGATTGAGGTAGCAGCAGTTTATCTTCCAACTTAGGGCCGGTTTCACTACTGAGTCTGAACACGATCACTACATCTGAATCACGTTCAAAAACTCTCGTGTCACCATTGTAACGGACAGACAGCTCTTAAACGCGTTCAGAATGATGTAACCAAGATTTTGTAACAATATTTCGATTTAAAACAGTGTCCATGGAGTTTCTTGCCCGTTCTTCTCCATAGAGATCTACGTTAGGTAATGGGCAACTACAGTACTTTCACAGTTTTTATGTCTTGTGACTGGGACTGTAGCTACATTTAATTTTCATCTTTGTTTCGACAATTCAAAAGTGCCTGTAACTGGCCTACTTGAAATAAATGCTTTTGATTTTGATTCAGTATCAATGGTGAAATCCGTTCCTAGAAGGATAACCATAGAGTGGTATAATCAGCCTACACCGTACCCACTGCTGGGACCTGGGAGGCAGGCCTCCTTTTTATGAGAAGATGTGGACTATTTTTAACACCAAGTGCGGGTTTGGTAGATGTCAGAATATGTCTAGGACATGCCGGTTTCCTCACGATTTTCCATTCACCGTTTTGATTTAAGGTGAAAGCTCCACGGTAGCCCGCGAAATTCATATTTTCTTACGTTTTTTACAATTTGCAGGTCAGTTTCAGGTTGTATGTTGATAAAAATATGATTCGCGGCTGTAACACGTATGTAGTTACAGAATTATAATCATTAAAATCATCATCTTGGGTTAATTTACAGTAAATAATAAATTATTCAAAACAACCCAGACAAACCCTATACAACGTAGTAGTGAAGCGTTTATTAATTTGCTCTGAAAAGCGGTTGCGAAGGAAATTGGCGGTTTTCCTGAATGAACAGGATGATACAGGGTGATGTAGTAGCGCACTATCGGAGAACTTGCTATTAAATTGAAATGTTAGTGTGTTTATTCAGGAAAATGTACCTACCGACTATGAACAGTAACAGTCACAAGCTTTACACCTTTCTAAAGGGGTTCGGGGTTTTGGTCCTTATCTATGACCAATGGACTTGAATCGTACATCGATGGATAGGTCTTTTCAAGAGGAAAAAAGGTTATTATTGGGTTACATTTGGATTTGTTGTCCGATTCGAGATATCGGCTTATAAAATAATTATGTGTTTTCAGTATTCAAATAGTTTATTGTGGATCAAAGGTTTATAAGATCTTGTGTTTTAAATACAGGTGTCTGCTATGTCCTGCCATTGAGGCATACAAAATTCATGTAACAAAAATAATTAAATTAAAATTAAATTTAGATTAAGTATATAACAATAAAATTAAAATAAAATACATTCAATTTGTCATGCATTAGGTACATTATGATTAAATTATCAAAATTATAAAATATTTATTTAGTATCTCGGATAGTACATCAAAAAACAATGAAATACTTATTGTGTAGTGATTAAAAAGTTGGAATGAATATGTGAACTCATTCCACATCGGGAGAGGAGCTCGTGGTTAAATAATAACAGCCGCCCGGGTTGATCTTTTTTAAAAGCAGTTTTCGCGAGAAAAAACGATTGTAACTTGAAGATAGGATCTTTTTCATAAAAATTAGAGTTTTAAAATATGATAAAAATATGAGTTCAATACCTAATACTATGTTCGTTACAACATTAAATTTGTATCAGAACAGTAGGAGAAAAACACTTTTAAAAGTTGTTAAGTGTTTACATATTGATGCTCGTGACTGAACATAACCTTTTTTTTTTTGGTTGGGAAATCATCAAATGACTCCTCCCGCTCTGGGCGGAGTGGGAGGGAGCGTCAGACTTTTACTGACTAAAACCCATCCATGTTCCTTCATCGCCCTTTGTGTTCCGAGACCACGGTATCTCTTTCGAAAACTCCCGCAACCCCGGCAGGCATCGGCCCTTGCTTTCTGCTGACATCTCTTTTAGGCGCACGTGGAACACAAACGCGCCGTCGACACGGCCTGTCGTCATTAGACGGACGGACGGCGAGCTAGCCCATAGCTCTCCGTCCACGGGCCCGCGAAGACTGAAAATAACCTCACAGCTGTAATCCCCGAAGGGTTAAACAGAGGCCTTAAGTCCTTTCGCAGTTATTATGCCTTGTGGCTGGAACCAGACACGACGTAGAGTGTTTTGTACGCGAAGAAAGCCGGCAGGAATCGACTTTTTAGGTGCCTTCGAGCCTGTGCTGGACTGTATCCTCCATTTTGTTTTTGACAGATCAATAGTGCCTGTAACTGGTATGTTTGAAATAAGGCTTTGAGTTTGACGTGTACGAGTACCTATAGTAGGTAGTTATGTACACCCATTCTTCGCCAGCTTTGAGTCTTATTATATATAAAAAAAAAAATAGCTGTACGTTACACACAGCACCATCTAGTGCCAGACTAAGCAACGAGGCTTGTGTCGTGGACACCAGATAGTTGATATACTACATAGATACTTTTTTTTTGTAAATACATACTTATTATACATATTAACATCCATGACTCGGAAACAAATGTCCATGCTCATCACACAAACATTTGCTCCTACCGGGATTCGAACCCGGGACCCTAAGAACGTAAGGCAGCCTCACTACCGCTCCACCATTCGGGGATGATCTTAAGAAGTAGATAATATTATAGCTTGATTTTTGGCTCGTTGGTTTAGAGGCTCCTGAGCAAGAGATCGATTATTTCTGCACCCGGTTGGTGGCAATAGGCTCGCCCCCTATGGAACACACACACACATACACATGGGACTTTATCAACTGGGGAAATTTGGATGTTACTATTAGGTACAAACCCTCCAGGGAAAACGCCTAGCTTAAGGGGGTGGTATCTGTTAACGAGAGGTTTTCTCCATGTAACTCCTCTTTGATGAAAGAATATAAATGTGCAAAAAAATATATGTTGCTGAATAGCCGGGTCCACACCGGACGATCCATCGATCCCGCGATCCGCGATCCAGGATCGCGGAGCGTGGATCGTGGATCGTGTTAGGCCGATCCACTCTTGGAAACTTGCGATCCCAAATATGCGCTCCAAGCGATCCTAAGGCGATCCGTGATTCAGCCAGTCTAACTCTTGTACGATATGGAGTCACACGTACAACGGCGGCGTCTTGCCGTTGCAGCATTAACTTTTATTTTGCTTAAATGCTTGCGCAAAAAATCACAAAAAAGAAAACGACGGTTTTGGGTGAAACAAATTTACAAAAATCGCTTGGAATCTGGGACTCAGCTGTACGCAGAGTTAGTGTCAGATAAAGTTGAACACAATTTTGCAAGAATGAATGCTAATCAATTTGAGATATTGTGTTCATTATTAAATAACAAGCTAAGAAAGAATGATACAAATTATAGAGATGCCATTACTGTGAAGGAAAGATTATTACTAACATTAAGATTTTTAGCAACTGGAGATTCGTACGTCAGTTTGCAGTATCTGTTCCGCATTTCCAAACAGTCTATATCGATAATTATTCCTGAAGTTTGTGAAGCCATCATTGACCTGTTAAATGATTATGTAAAGGTAAGTAAAACCATACTTTATTACTCAATAAAAAAGTAGTGTATTACAATCATAATTTAAAGAAGTAACATGTTTACAATTATTAATTATTTTTTGAAAACATGATATAGGTAGGTACTTATTTAATTCGGTGGTGACTGTGGAAGTGAATAATCCCGAGGTTTCAGAAACTGGGACTGCGATGAATTGGAGGCTAGATGAGCAGACGGTGATGTCTGTGGAATTGGAGCTGGATAATTTTGAGGTTGTAGAGACTGGGACTGTGATGAAGTGTATGCTATTGGTGTGCCAGGATATGAATTAGTGTAATATCCATAATTGCTATCCCCATATCTTCCTGTGTCAGCTTGAAAAATAACTTGGCATATAGCATTTTTGACATTAACTAATGTTACTGCATCATATTTCCGCAATTCAGTAGATATATACTGCCCGAAAGCAATGTAAGAATCAGTTTCCGGTTGTGGTGGCTGAGCACATTGTTGCAGAAGTTGGAAAGCCTCTGAAAGAGTTTCATCTGATATGTCATCTGCATTATTAGAAGTAGTTTTCTTTCTTTTTTTTGTTCTTTTGTTTGTTGTTTGGACACTGGATTGTGCATTCTGATCATTCTGCTCTCTACTCTGATCTGTGTGGTGGTTGGCTCTCTCCGGTTGTGTGTCACTAGTAATGTTACTGTTCTCGTTTTCGCTCACTGTAGTATTAACTTCAAGTTCCCCTTCAGTCGTATCAGATTCTACCTGTAACAACAATTATTATTACTATTTACTGCTTATTCTTATTTTCAGCTTTATATTATAATTAAGATCTCCTTTATTTTCAGGTGCCGTCAACTAAGGAAGAATGGCGTACAGTTTCTCAGCAATTCGAGAATAAGTGGAATTTCCCACACGTGATAGGAGCGATGGACGGCAAACACGTCGCTATACAATCGCCTTTTAATAGTGGCAACGACTTTGATAATTACAAATTATTTCCTAGTATTGTTCTTTTTGCATTAGTAGATGCAAATTATAGGTTCCTGTATGTGAATGTTGGGACTAAAGGCAGAATATCAGATGGAGGCGTGTTCAAAAGCACAAATTTATATAAAAAACTTGAAAAAAAAGAGCTAAATATTCCTCCACCGGAGATATTGCAAGTTCCCTATAAAATTGAGGTACCCTATTATATACTAGGTGATAAAGCTTTTCAGCTTAATGATTATACTATGAAACCATACGATGGTACACGGGAAAGGGGTTCTTGTGAAAGAATTTTCAACTACCGACTGTCAAGAGCACGTAGAGTAGTTGAAAACGCGTTTGGAGTACTTAGTTCTGTCTACAGAGTCCTGCGTAAACCTATGCTTTTGGAACCAGAAACTGCGACTAAAGTCGTGCTGGCAACGGTTCATCTATATAACTACTTACGCAGTAATCCTAACTTTATATCGCCAGGAACGTTTGATACAGTACAGGAGAATGGAGTCGTAATACCTGGAAGCTGGCGAAATGAACCGCCATCACAATCGCTACAACCGATGGCCGTCGTACCAAGAAGAGCAACAGAAAATGCCACTACAATACGGTCCCACTTAGCAAGACACTTTGTTACAAACCATACAATAGTTTGGCAAAATGAATATCAGTAAACTAATAGCTCACATGTTCCAATGTATCGCGTGTGGTTCCGGGTTCATTTTTATCCGCCATAAAGTCGAAGTCATCATACGCAAACCACTTTGATTTATATGTATCTTGAGCACCTGAAATAAACAAGTTACTCATTAAAATAACCACGTGTATTTCTAACAGCTTAAATGTAAAAAGCGAAATCACGTGAAATCCACAGTAAATATTATGATGTAATTACTTATAATAAAATATATAATTTTAATACCTACAGATAAAAAGTAGCTTTGTTTTCTTACCGGATCCAGTTATACGGCTTTGCTTCTCTCTGTGTTTCTCCCTTCTGTAGCCTCCCGCCAGAGATCGCATTTTTTTCTTTAGGTTCTCGATCGACTTATTCCCCATTTCACGAGAAATCTGACGCCAAGCATCATCTCTAACACCTCTATTGGTGTAATTAGAATCTTTGGGATCCCATAAACATTTAAATTCTTTATAAAGCGATATCAAACGGCGACTTTCTGAGATGTCCATGGCGAGGTGGATCGCGCGAACCAACACAACCGTCCACACCGCGCGCATCACGCAACTGAGGCACCTTTGAGGCTGGCACAAAAACCGACCGCACACGGATCGCGCGAGGTAGGGAGCGCGCGCTCCAATACGTGCGCATGGATCGCGCGCGGCACGTCCACACCGCCTGCATCTTTGGATCGCGCTGCTGCCGCGCGCGATCGGAGCGCGATGGATCGTCCGGTGTGGACCCGGCTAATAGACTCTAAACTTTAATTGGTACAATTGTTTTTTTTTTTTATTATTACTATATTAAAAAATATTCAAAGTCAAGCATTTTTTCTTTGAAATTTCGTAACTTGTTGTAGTAATTTTTTTTGACACAAATATTTGTCACTTTTTTCTTCACAAAGTGTACAATTGGCATTTTGATCTAATGATTTATTAGGCTACAATTAAATAAAAACCACTCATTTCGCACTATTCGGCCCGCAATGACTGATGTAACAACCACTTTGTAGTGCAAGCTCATTAAAACTTTATTCTAACAGTATTTCAAACTAAGTTTGAACAACCACAAATAGAGTTGCTAATCTAGCAGATACTCCAGCCTTAACAGAGCCAATATACCTTAGCCTATAACAACCTAAATCTCAACTATGTAGTTTCTCTTCTTAGTGTAAAAAAAAATGTATGATAATCTATAACTTCTCGAGACCCTCAAATGGAAGGACGGAGTGTCCTAGAACATGGCGCACTATAACAGTAAGACCTAAGAGCTCCATAACACACGTATGTGACCTAAGATTTATAGACCTATAGGGCTGGCACTTCAATTTTGGGAAAAAATATAACCATTAGCCTTAAAATGAGGGTAGAATGTGACCTAATAACAATAAATGAGGTTACTAAAGAACGAAGCATAACGTCTATATTCTCGAAAGGACTAGGCAGAAGTTTACCTCATAGTACGCCCACATTTCGTCAGCCTGGAATATGGGTGTTACATGTAGTAGGTAGCGTGGCCAAATAATAACAGCCACTCGGGTCGATCTTTAGGTTAAGCCGTGCTTGCCTAGGTTGGTCTGTGGATGGGTGACCACCCATTACACACCGGGTTTCCTCCGTGCCTCGGAAAGGACGTTAAGGTTGGTCCCGGCTGTGACAGTCGTTACAGGTAGTCAGTGGCCCAAAAAGTCTAACAAACCAGTCATACCAAGGGGTATCGTATTATCCAGTACTGACTGGGTTGTGCAGGGCCGGCAGTCTCGACAGAGATAACGACAAAATCGCTAACTTTCGATCGCCGATTACTAACGAATAAATTCAGTTGAACCAAAGATGCTTGCGAGAAACGCATCTTGGATGTAAAGACTTGCTTTACTCGAAAGCATCGTTATTGCAACTGTTTTTTTCATTGTTATTTTAGCGATTGAAAGTTAACGATAATGTCGTTATCTCTGTCGAGACTGCCAGCCCAGGTCAGATAGACAGACGCTTCATGTAAGTCACTGGTATTCAGCTGCATTCGGTTGCCGACCCAAAATAGTGGGGAAAAGATTGGCTTGTCATTTTGTTTTTTTTTCCGTAGCTTTTCATCTTTGATTTACTTACCAAATAGAAGTTATAAGCTCGAGCGTTTGTATGGAAGAATAATTGGTTTGTGCAGCCTTAACATGCACGTTTTTATGATGGTAAGTATGACAGAATCTCATGTAATTCCGACGAAAAAAAATGTAAAAGAAAATAAATGAAAAGTAATGGGCCCAGTAAGGCTGGAAGCCGACCCCAGCATAGCTGGAAAAAGGCTATAGATGATGATGTAGTAGGTCGTAGGCAGTTTGCCGTCCACTGGTTACAAATCCGGACTCCGTGGCTGCTACTGAGAAATAACTGATTAAAAAACGCACGACCTGAGAATGGAATCCAGAACCTCATGTAAGCAGCGCTTGACCAACGAAGCTTTCTTTCTTCATGTAATGTTACTGGCAATTTTATATGTTTAATACTCGAGGGTTTGGCGCTGATAGTCGAAATACAGGCTCTGCCTAGTTCGGCTGCAGGTGACTCCACCACTTATACTGACCTAAATTAGCCTGTTAAAAAAAAGATTTTTTTTATTTCTATTACTTATGACATAACAATCAAATGGTAGGAAGTACCTTTGAGCAAAAAATTACTTGTTTTAGGTACTTCCGCTCTTCCGGTTTACGTTAACATTACATAAGTAAGAAATTTAACAATAAAATCAAATCCAAAATCAATACAAAATAATAAAATTAAAGAAAATAATAATAATAAAATAAAATACAAATCATAATTCAAATTAATAACAGAATTAAATCATAGATACATTTATAATCGAATTAAGAATTAAATTCAAATTCAAATCAAAATTAAAAAGAATACCATAATCAAATTGACAAAATAATTTAGTTTAGTGTGCGTATAGGGTGTGTATGTGAGTGTGTGTGTGTGGTGTGTGTGTGTGTGTTGGTGGCCAGTGCAGTGGAGTCGCCCTACAAACGATCACACAATTCGTGAGATACATAACGAACTATGTGATCGCATGCAGGATTGACTCAATTTCTTCGTAACTTTTGTTCATCAGCCATTGAGTGAGTGTTTTTTTGCAATCGTGATATGACATTGAATAAATGTTTTGTTCTTTATTTAGAATGTTGTTAAAACATTTTGTAACCTATGTCTAAGCTTTCTATAAATAAACATTATCATTTCTGGAAATCTAGCCATAATAACTCAATCCCAAGTAATTTCGGACTTTACCCCGTCACCATATACTTAATATAATAAAATGTTCCTATTTATCGATGAAAATGCTAAAAGGGTTGTAGTCAACCCTATGAACCGTCTCTAAAAGGGGAAGAACAAAAAAACTTGAGCTACCCCAATGATTTATGATCGTATAACGTGACTTATATTTTCTGATTTTCTTTCTAGTTTCGTTCCTAAAAGAACCCCTGCATTGTCTATTGTTTTCAAACATTACCTGACCTTAGCAAATAAATAAACGTTTCTTGTGTTGAAAGGTTTTGATAAAAGTAAGGACTATTTTTCTGCTTACGTTTTGTAGACGTAGTTGTTTTTCCTCTTCTTTAACGAGGTCAATATTAACATAACATCACACCTGTTATACCCAAAGGGTTAGGCAGATGTGTATCTAATAGTAGCCAGTTATGTTAAGTCCCATTTAACAGGGGGCTTGCCTATTGCCATCAACCGGCCACAGATCCACACTCCGTGGCTGAGGAATTCCTAATTAGTATTCCTATTTTTTTGGCGACCCGAATGGCGTAGCGGTATTGAGGCTGCCTTACGTTCTTAATAGGGTCCCGGTAGGAGCAAATGTTCGTGTGATGAGCATGGACATTTGTTTCCGAGACACGGATGTTTATATGTATAATAAGTATGTATTTACAAACAAAAAGTATCTATGTAGTATATCAACTATCTAGTGTCCACGACACAAGCCTCGTTGCTTAGTGTGGCACTAGATGGCGCTGTGTGTAATGCCCAGCGATATTTATTATTTATTTATGTTTGCTCAGCAATCCCGCTTGCAACCATTAGATCACCAAGGCAGTCCCGAACATTCTGTTGATAACGAACGAAAATAAACCCTTACTGAAATTATTATTTGCCAAACAATTGAAATAAATAGGCGCAGTAACCATTTACCCTAATAACCGCACTTCCCAGTTCCTAATGCGACGCTTAATGACGGCCAAATAAAAAATATAACGCGAACTTTGGCAGAACAATAGCACTATTCACGAGAAGACGAACACTCACTAATGACCTCTGTTAAAATATATAGGCGCCATTATGTGGTTTATTTATCATTTGCTGAACAATACCAACATGATAACGACCTGGCTTTTTAATTAAATATGTACCTGTATCTACTAAATACCTTCAATGTAAAAATATGGGAGAAATGAGGAAAATATCGTGTGGAAAGTTTTCAAGTTTGAATGTGGAGCTATGTGGGCTATGAGTGTCTATAGGCCAATGAAATCATGGATGGTCTTTGTGGAGGATAATCAGCAAGGTGACTGCTGAGCTGGCGACTGATCATCTGCCTAGCCTTCTCCCAACTCTGACGACCCAAATGGCGCAGCGGTAGTGAGGCTGCCTTACGTTCTTAGGGTCCCGGTAGGAGCAAATGTTTGTGTGATGAGCATGGACATTTGTGTCCGAGTCATGGACGTTTATATGATAATAAGTATGAATTTACAAACAAAAAAAAAAGTATCTGTGTAGTATTATCAACTATCTGGTGTCCACGACACAAGCCTCGTTGCTTAGTGTGGCACTAGATGGCGCTGTGTATAATGTCCAGCGATATTTATTTATTTTATAATGTTTATATGTATAATAAGTATGTATTTACAAAAACAAAAAGTATCTATGTAGTATATCAACTATCTGGTGTCCACGACACAAGCCTCGTTGCTTAGTGTGGCACTAGATGGCGCCGTGTGTAATGTCCAGCGATATTTATTTATTTTGTAACTATGTTGGGGGCGGCTTCCAGTCTAACTGGATCTGCATCCAAATACCCGTAATTTAAATTAAGCGACTTCCTATTTGACCTCCACAACCAAGTTACTTTTGGTGAATATGATACCTCTTGGTAACACTGGAAACAGATAGGAATATGATGAAATTTAATTGTGAAAGACTGAGTCTGACAGTTGTCAAAAAGTCAAGTGGTTGACTACTTAGCGTTCCATTATACGAAGCTAAACGTTTGTAAATTCACTGTTTATGTCAAATAAAATATTTACCAAATTCTCGTCCCTTTTCCCGAGATAGCTTCCCCGAAAATGGGCTGTTTAAATATTTACGTAACATTGACAATATTTGTTAGAATAAATAGCAAAGGTTTTTTTTTCTACAAAAATAGATTGAAGCACAACAAAACATTATCCTACTGATAATGTTTTGTTAAAATATAAATGAGTAAATAATAGCTTTTATTTTTAACTTTATTTCATAGGTAGAACTAAAATGCTTAATTAATTAGTAAGAAAAAAAATCCCGGGCGCTGAATAAGGCACACCGTGTTTAGACGAAGAGCTTACATGCCCTTCATGTAGTCACCAATCAAAAGATTTTGTTAATTATCACTTGCTTCGGTGAAGGAAAATTTCATGAGGAAACCAGCATGCCTGAGAGATATTACTCGACGGCACGTAAAACCAAGTAGAGGTCTACGGGCGGCATAAAAACTCTGACACTAAGATAAGCACTAACCACACGATAAACAAAGAAGATTACTGATGCGAGCTACTTGCGTAGTATTATGCAATGAGAGGTTTTCTTTTTGAGTATTAAAAAAAAAACATAGTTTCCATGAACTCTGTAGATGGCGTTAAACTGACTACGTTACTGGGTGCCAAACCCAAAACGCTTGGAAAAAAACAATGCGTCACGTCACATACACTCGTTGACACTTTCGTTTGCTTGCTTCTGAATATAACCATTACATCCAAGTGAAATGATGTGACGTTACGTTCCTTGCAGTAACTTACCAAGTTCAGCGCCATCTATCCAGCGACTAGAGAAGAGTTTAAAAAGAAAATCCCTCATTTACTGGAATGTCTATTCCTGTCTTGAGAAAAAAAACTGTCTCATAAGATTGACAAGACATCGTACTACAGAGTGAAACTTTTTAGCAAAGCCATTACGATATAATAAAAAGAAAAACAAACATGTAAAGGCAGCAACACATGAGTGACAAAATATAAAATTAAGGCGAGGGAGCCGTAACGAGAGCTTCTCAATAAATGCTCCGAGTCACATGAAAATTGTATTATATAGCTATAGCTATAGATAGCCTGTAACTGCCTTAACGTAGGATTTTATTTGATTCCAATTTCGAGGAAGCAGTCGTATTTGATTCAGAATTCGGAGAATTTGATGCCTGATTCAGATTCGTAGAATTACATAGATGATTATAGCGTCGAACCTGAGCAGGCACTTTACTTCGTGTAAATTATTTAATCAGAAAAACTGCTCTCGGAACACCCTTCACGTGATATTATGTTATTTCTTTGTTAAGGCTGTGGTATCTGCTAACGAGAGGTTTTCTCCATGTAACTCCTCTTTGATGAGTGAATATAAATGTGCAAAAAAATATGTTACTTATTAGACTCTAAACTTTAATTGGAAATACTTCTAACTTTATTATTACTATATGAAAAAATATTCAAAGTGAAGCATTTTTTCTTTGTGATTTCGTAACTACTCCTAAACGGCATTAAGTTTAAGTATTTTTTTTTCACACAAATATTTGTCACTTTTTTCTTCACAAAGTGTACAATTGGCATTTTGATCTAATGATTTATTTGGCTACAATAAAATAAAAACCACTCATTTCGCACTATTCGGCCCGCAGTGACTGACGAAACAACCACTTTGTAGTGCAAGTTGATTAGAACTTTATTCTAACAGTATTTCAAACGAAGTTTGAACCACCAAAAATAGAGTTGCTAATTTAGCAGATACCCCAGCCTTAATTAATGTCAACAACAAAATTATTAACATGTTAATGTCTTTTTTACAGGTAAATACATCGCCACTATCCTGCCCAGTGCTGCCACTCGGAACAAATTCTGGACACAAACAGTTGTTAGAGTAAGACTTATACAAAATACCAACGTTAATTCTATTCGCAGTGCCATTTATTGTGTCTGGAATCGCTGGCATTTTGCCCACTGTGCGTTGTAGGCTCTTAATAAAAAACGCGCCAGTTTGAGTTATTTGATGTCATAGGATTTTAAATTATTTGGTCATTTAACTTTTAAATTTCGTGTTCATTCAAAACAATTTGGGAACATTTTAAAACATTTTAAGTCTTTTTTACTTTATCGCGTGGTTAGTTCTTGACCTGAGTCTAGAGATTTATGCCATCTATGGGCCTCTGACTTGGCTTTACATGTTGTCAAGAAATATCTCTCAGGCGTGCTGGTTTTCTCACGACGTTTTCCTTTACCGAAGCAAGTGATAATTATACAATGCGCACATTAATCCAAAAAATCAGAGGTGTGAGTTTTGGGTTCGTAAAATAACATAGTGATTACATTGCCTTAGTAAGCACAAGTTCAAGCAACAGATTTTACTTAACCTGAACAAATCTGATCCTTAGGTACTCCTTTTAGCTTTGTCCAAGTTCGTACATCTAGTCATACAAACACGCCGTTACTATGCCTATGATCTTCCTGAAGAACGTCACTCAAAAATTCCAAAATACACTGGCCTGCAAAAAAATTGCAATTACTTTTTAAGTACACAAGATAAACTTTCGAAACAATAAACTCGAAAAAGAGTTTAATTTTGTCTATAGTTTCAAAGAAAGCTGATAAAAATTGCTACAAAACGTTTACCATTTGTTTCGTGGCTTACAGCTAACAATAAAAACATTTATACATATATTTATTTATATTTTAAATCTCTAACTTCTATAGTTTAGAAAAAAATGAAATTTTAGAAGTGTAGTACTTAGTTTTGCAGGCCAGTGTAGTATGAAAAATACTCAACTAGCTAAATCGAATCGAATAAATTTTGACAATAAATTACAACCATTTTATCTGTAACAAAAACACAAAAATATTAATTTACTTTATTAGTAATACTGGCTGTTTTTTGTGTCTTTGCCTTGAAAAAAAAGCGTTAATGCGCGCGCCTCGCTAATTTGTGAACAAGTAAAAATTATTCCGCGCGCTTTTTCTTTTCGCTGTATTGTTTTTATTTGTTTTATTTATTTCCTCGCATATATGTTATAAAACGTCGTATGACATACGTGCGCTTTGATAATTACAACCTCTGCTTTCTTGTAGCCCTCGCCTACAGCTCGGGCTAGCAATATTGCCTCTGCTGTAATTTTCAACTTACCGCACTTATATCATAATGTACAATTAGGTCTGTATAGTTAGTAAATAATGTATAAAATAATATGAGAAAGTTAATAAAGAAAAACATTGTGTTGACGGAGTAATAGTAAACATCCAGTTATATGTAAATACAAAGCGAATATCTCATTAGGTTTATAAACTTTTTCTAAGTTTCATGCATTATTCATTAAATGGTATCAATATGATATGATATCAATGGTAGAGTATCGATTTAGCAATTTTCTAAGAGCCCTTTATAACTTAAGTAGTAAACTGTTGCCTAGAATATCAAATTGAGTGGGGAATTTGGGAAATGTTTTTATAACGAAACACATTTTCACTAACCGCACGCTACATAAGCCATAAGTCATTTATTTCAGAACAATATACATTGTGTAGAAATTTTGTAAAATAAAACAGTCCCATCCAAACATAACAATCGGAAGAAAAAACATGTCAAAGATAATAAAAATAACAAATTCACAACGATAATAATCCATATTTAATTTTAAATAATTAATAACGCAATAGAACAAATGGCAAAATATTGGAAAAACGAAAATCAAATTGGTATTAAAAGATCAAGATCAATAATTTATGACATCTAATTTCGTAAGAATCCCAACATTTAGCGTCTGTACACTATGTTGGGGACGGCTTTAGTCCAATCGGATGCAGATTATCGAGCCAA
The DNA here is from genome assembly GCA_963853795.1 of Xestia rhomboidea. Taxonomy (NCBI): domain Eukaryota; kingdom Metazoa; phylum Arthropoda; class Insecta; order Lepidoptera; family Noctuidae; genus Xestia; species Xestia rhomboidea. The sequence continues at coordinate 16,472,131 of OY970775.1, forward strand.
GTGGTATTGGGTTTTTCCATCAAAAATTTCTCAGTAGCAGCCACGGAGTCTGGATTTGTGCCCGGTTGTTGGCAATAGGCTCGCCCCTTACATGGGACTTAATACATAACTGGCGAATTGTGGGTGTGGGTATTAGGTACACCTTTGCCTAACCCTTCAGTAATTTCTGTTCAGATGTTATGTTGTTTTACAAGAAATGTTGAAGATATTGAAGGTCTACTTTACTTGACATATTAAATTCAAAGTCCAGCCTAAATTTTGCTCTTGGCTCAACATCTTCTTGCTTTATCGTGTGGTTAGAGCCTAACCTGGTGTCAGAGTGTTTATGCCGCCCATATACATATAGGCCTCTGACTTGGCTTGACAAGCCGTCGAGAACTATCTCTAAGGCATGCTGGTTGGGTTTCCTCACAATGTTTTCCTTCGCCGAAAAGCAAGTGATAACTATACAATACGCTCAACTAAACTGGCCTGCAAAACTAAGTATCACACTTTTAAAATTGCAATAACTTTTTAAGTACACAAGATATACTTTCGAAACAAAACGGACTCGAAAAATAGTTTAATTTTGTCTATAGTTTCATAGAAAGCTGGTAAAAATTGCTTTATAACGTTTTTTTTTATTTTAAATCTCTAACTTCTATAGTTTAGGAAAAATTGAAATTTAAAAGTGTAGTACTTATTTTTGTAGGTCAGTGTAAAACAAATCTACATCCCGACCTCTGTCTTCTCAAGTGATAAAAGCTACCGTTCGCAAAATAATTCTCCAAAAGACCCCTTTCCTTGGTTTTTACCTTAAAGTTACAATTCTCCAGACGGAATGAAGGTAATATATTGTCCTAATTCCAAGGAGGGTAGTTTGCAAATATATTTCGTTGACTACCCTCACCCTTTTTCATGTCCAATAATAGCGCTCACCTGATGGTCTGTCGTTGTAACTTTACGTACCTATTTAGGTGAGTTTCTTGAAATGTTACGTAACTATAGCTTAGTTTGTTCTTGATAGCTTTTTCCCGCAGCTTCGCTCGCTTGTAGGTAGGAAATTAATCCACGGGAGCGTACTTCTGGTATAAAAAATGTTAAATAACTGAACCAAAAACTAAATGGGCATCAATAAACTCCTCCTCAGCGCTGTCAGCTGGTAATTTGCCCAAGAGCTTCGCGGCGTTGCCACGTTGTATGGCAATACTTAGCCTCTGGCCAAGGTCGGTAACAGCCAGCGCAAGAGTATCGACACATGTGGTGTCCCACACTAAAGGCCGTGGCAACGCCGCCAGTTTCTTAGGCACATTACCGCATTGAAGATGAGTTTTTTGATGCCCTTTTATATTTTTTTATATTGTTAAAGAATTCAAATAATCAAACTAACACTCAGTTAGTGAGAAGCACTACAACTTGGAACGTTTTCAGCCTTATTTGCTCACATTTCCATCAAATTGTTTTGTAGAGTACACAAACAATTTCTTTCATCTCCAAAAACTGAAGTAAATAAAAATCTACATCTCTTACATATTTACGTAGCCGAGATACAAACTAAACATGTACGCCCCTAGTTACGAATAAACAGATAAACAGACAAATAAACTTTCGAATAGACAAAGTAACATGTTGGCTCGGCTAGGGTTGCCAAAAAAATGGAATTTCGAAAAGGCCTGACAAATGTCGACTATTTCCAAAAGAGTTTGGCGTTAATTTACATTGTTTAATCTTTCTTTTTTCTATAGTCAAAAGGTTTTTTTATTTTGTATAAATGGCTAGTGGCTGCATTTGCTACTGCTGAACAAGGGATCCTGGGTTCGATTCCGGGGTCGTGTAAAGTGTTTCTGGCGTTTTTCTAGTCCGGAGTCTGAATTTGTCTCCGGCTAATAGGCTTATCCTTTTTCCATTACAAGGGACTTAAATATAGCTTGTCCCGATACAGGATGACGGAGACATCGACGCACAAAAGGTTACCAGTAGAAATTTTTCATCGACATTTTTTTTTTAATCTGCTGTTTTCTACAAATACCTACACAGTCAAAATCTTATTTTTTAATTGCCAATGAAAAATGTTTATTCGGGTAGTTCAGAACTATACAGGGTGGAATTTTTCAACACCACCCGGAGGGAAAGTACTATTAATACTGGAGATAGCTAATTTTACTCAAAGGAAACATTCCTTTATTTTTAAAAAGAAACAAATCTGCACCCAAAGATTTTCGAAAAATCGGTTGCCACACTCGGGCATCGAAACCGGGATGGATCGACTAAAGTTCGAAAAAGTTACATTCGTACCTTTTTGACATCAATCGATAGGGTCAATCATATGTATCAAATCTCTCTAACAAACATGATAATATATTAAATGAAAGGAAAACCATGATAAAAAGTGTTTTTTCTTATTGAATTTATCCCATTGAATTTATAACTGTTCTTTATATTTCATGGTTTTCCCTTAAAAAAATACAGGCTGTTATTTTTTCGAACTTTAGTCGGTTCGATTCCCGAGTGTGGCAAGTGAATTTTCGAAAATCTGTGAATGCAGATTTGTTCCTTTTTAAAAATAAAGGAATCTTTTCTTTCAGTTAAATTTGCTATCTCCAGTATTTAGAGTACTTTCCCTCCAGGGGGCATTGAAAAATTCTACCCAGTATACTGAACACGTGGTAATCGTTTGTACGTCGGTGTCCCTTCCACATCCCGTATACAATGTCCTGACAAATCCAAATGGAAGGTAACCCTAGTTCCAGCAATCTAAATAATGTAGATTTTCAACAAGTCCGTTCGCCACAGGTAATGAAGTGGTTTTAGTGTACAGGGTGTTCAATTGTAGGTTCAATGGAAGAGTTGTTTACTCGTAACTTTGACTTAAATTGGAGGACGAATTTCATGAATTTAGGTGAAGGATGGATTGTAAGAAAGAAAATATATTTATTTGGGCGAAAGTAGACGCAAAATAAAAATACAATCTGCCAAGTTCGAGACGGACTCACACACAAAGGGTAAATAAATATAGGGCAATATCTTTAACACAATTGTAAAAGTATAAAAAAGAACCAACAGAAAATATTCTCGCAGGCTAGTAAAAACGTACCTACTGTTCCTTGTTCAGAATGAGGAACAAATTGGCGCTGGTGTAGCTAATCTCAAACATCGTCATTGGTTGAAAATCTGTCAATGTAAAATAAATAAAAAATGTCAATGTAAAATAAATAAAAAATGTCAATGTAAAATAAATTTAAAAAGAGTATGACCTCATTCTCCTTCCCCATTTTTTACCGTCACTTGTATGTAGCTAGCTTCCCAGCCGCTATAAAGTTTGAACAGAACTATACTTGTCTGCCCATGACAGTCTCAAACACTTAACACCCTGTATGCAAAGGTTTCAACACACGTCCCGCAGGACCAGTCCGGACAAGCCTCCTCTTAAGCCCTGTCTCATCCTGCTAATGCTTTCCCAGTGGCTGCTACTTAATTGCTTGCAGGTGAATGTTTACCAGATCTCCTACATCTTGGAAACTATGTGGTAAGGCTTTAGAGGTGATTGGGTGGAGTTAATACAAAGTTACCTGTACAGGGTCGATTTAAGTTAAATCGAATTAAGGACTAATAATAGTACACTAACATAGCATATAAGCACAATCTGTTACTAACCACTAACAACGTATGGACTGTTATAGGTCTGAAATAAAGATATTTTATTTATTTTATTTAAGTTGGCTGGAATAACTCTACAGCTGTGTAGTATAATAAAATAACATTTACATTTGTAGTCAAATTATGCAATCACTCGTTATCCGTGGTCCCTGTAGGATATGATATGCTGTTATTATGGATTTGTATTTTCTACCGATATATTCGGAAGTCCAGGAAACAATCCCTAATGCCATGGTACCACGGGTAATTAAAATTACCCATGGACCCGGCAATGGGTCGACCCACCGGGACCACGGGTAACGACCCGTTAGATCTGTACCAATTTTCAGTTTTATGCGAATGAATGCAAACCTACCTGTATTTTGACCGGACCGGCCTTTTCTCAACTACGTTGGGGTTGGCTTCGGAATACCAGTATTTTATATGGAGCGACTGCCTATCTGACCTCCATAACCTAGTCAGTACTAGCTAATACGATACCCCTGGTAAGACTGGTTGTCAGACTTTTGAGCCATTGACTCCTGTAACGACTGTCAAAGATCTACAAATGACAGCCGGGACCCAGGGCTTAACATGCTTAACGAGGCACGGAGGAAACTCGGTATAATGGGTGGTCACCCAGGTGGCTGTTGTTATTTAGCCACGAGCTGCTCCGATTTTGACCAGACTCTTCCCAGAAAAAATAAAACAAAACCAGGACACCAAACACACGTCTGCGCAAAACAATAACGAAACTGGGTCACTCCAAAGTCCCATGCCATTCATATTCTATCCAAATTTCAAGTTTCGTGAAAAATTCTCAGACGCACATTTGGCGTCACGAATTTTGTCTTACGTTTTTGGCAAGCAGCCCACTGTGCAACGTGCAGAGAAATGATGGTTCCCGCATCGCGAATTCACGTAGTTGTAAGACAAAAGAGAAGTAATAACTGTCTTTTGTGGTATGATAAAATGTTCTATAAAAGGATATTGTGCTGTGTTTTGAAGTATCTTTATGGGTATCATTATGAGGGTAGTTTTAGCTTGGTTGGAGATGTGTGTTGTGTATGTAATGTTGAATTAAGGATCTGTTGATATGCAGATTGGTGGTTAAGAAAGGCAGGATGACACAAATAATGTTATAGTTAATGATTTAAAGTCGTGTGGAATCGGAACTGGAGTTGAAACATTGCTGTAAACGTATTTCCAGCCCTTTTTTTTTGATGGGTTATCATTAAATGACTCCTCCCGCTCTGGGCGTAGCGGGAGGAAGTGTCAGACCTTTACTGACTAAAACCCATCCACGTTCCTTCATCCTTTGTGTTCCGGGGCCACGGTATCTCTTTCGAACAGTCCCGCAGCCCCGGCAGGCATCGGCCCTTGCGGACCCCTTTCTTTCTGCTGACATCTCTTTGAGGCGCCCGTGGAACACGAACGCGCTGTCGACACGGTCTGTTGTCGTAAGACGGACCTACAGTGGCCCCCGATACCCGGGGCGTCTCCCGCGGCGGCCGGGACGTGAGGTTCTCTCCCTCTCACGTTCCGCCACCTCCTTCGCTAGCATTCCAGCCCTTACTTATATTGTCTACCTAGCTTATACCTGCGGCTTCGCCCGCGTGAAGGTCGGTAACTATCCCACGGAATAATACTACCGAGATAAAAAGTATCCTATGTGGTAATCCTGGTTATAAACTATCAGTGTGCAAAATTTTATCCAAATCCGTTCAATAGTTTTTGCGTGGAAGAGTAACAAAGATCCATCCATCCTTACAAACTTTCGCATATATAATATTAGTAAGAAGTAAGATAACTCACTTCCGGAGGTCTCTATAAGTAAAGTTGCTGTCTTCTAACCCCCTTTAATTTGCCCGACTGTATAAATTAAACAATCTTAAAGATTGTGTTTGTGAAGGAACTTATTAACTTAACTATCTATCGATAGCTCAAGAGATATATCTTTACATACATTCACAAACAGTTCCGTCTTTGCCTGCCAGTCTAGCTTAAACTTAGCCTAGTTTTACCCCTCCCCCCCCCCCACACACACTCTTAGCATACTATCCATCAACTTGAGGCTCACGATTGACCTAAATGTACGTCTATCATAGCTTAAGACTTCAATCTGAATGTATAGTTGAGGAGTTCAGGCTTTTAGATGTTATTGAGGTCAATATAACTGTATAACTATAACTGTTTAAGACCCCTGAAATGCGTCTGAAGATTTGGGAAGTTCTAAAAGGGTTTATAGGGCTTAATTTTTGCTATTTTAGTACTTGGAGTAATGGTTGTTAGGGTTCATACATGCTTGAAGAAAATTAGTCTTTCAGTTTTCAATTAGTCATCATCATCATCATTTCGGCCGAAAGACTTCCACTGCTGGACATAGGCCTCCCCCAAGTGTCACCACATTTCACGAAAATGCTTACCTTCAATTCTACTCTCCTATTAAAGAAAGCAAGTCTCATCGCTAAGTATAATATCATCATAATTTCATAAGGTGTCAAATAACAACACAGCATTTAACGAGTTTACGAGCAACCTCTAAAGGGAGATAATTCCTTACGACTTTCATTATGATGAGGAAGTTGTATAATGCTAAATTTTTTACATAATCTAAAGATAAAACCTTCTAATCAAGATGCTGGGAACAAGATAGGCCCTGTCCCGTTGTTTTCAAGGTTGGGGATATTTTTAAATTACGGAGCACGGAGATATACTTCGGGACTGGTGGGATGGGACCTCAGAAGGACATGAGGTGACCTTGTTGGTGATGTTCTGTTCGTAAGTTCAAGTGCGTAGTACCTACTCACAACCGACGTGTATGACTAGATATATGAACGTGGACGAAGCAAAAGATATGTTAGCATTGTATCAGTTGGAGATTCTGTAGCTTCTGCTTATCTAAACGGGAAAAGGCGTGTATTTTTTTTTTTTTTTTGCTGGACTTTACACACGACGCCATCTAGTGCCACACTAAGCAACGAGGCTTGTGTCGTGGACACCAGATAGTTGATATACTACATAGATACTTTTTGTTTGTAAATACATACTTATTATACATTTAAACATCCATGACTCAGAAACAAATGTCCATGCTCATCACACAAACATTTGCTCGTACCGGGATTCGAACCCGGGACCCTAAGAACGTAAGGCAGCCTCACCACCGCTTCGCCATTCGGGTCGTCAAGCGTGTATGTTTGTGTGTTGAAATTATATATGACTTCAATTATAATTCATTTTGCAGATATGTTAGCATTGTAGCAGTTGGAGATTATGTAGTTTCTTCTTACCCAAATGGTAAATGGCGTGTGTTTCTGTATGTCTGTGTGTCGAAAGTAAAAATGTCTTCAGTTAGTATGTATTTACACAGGCGGACTAAATGTCATAAGGTATTCTCTACAGATGGGAAGAAGACATTGTTGCCATCACGGGTATATCCTGGCTGAGGCTGGCACAAGAACGTGGAGCTTGTCACAAACAAAGAGAGGCCTATACCCAGCAGTGGGTGAAGTCAGGCATCATCAGCCTATAATGTTCCCACTGCTGGGACACGGCCTCCTCTCAATGAGAGGGAAAGGGCTATTATCCACAAGGCGGGCTCAGTGCGGATTGGATGTCACATGTCTTCGAGTTTTTTATTCTAGGACATGCCGGTTTCCTCACGATGTTTTCCTTCACCGTTTTGAGAGCAGTGGTGATGAAATAAATTACACAAAGTAATGCGCCTGTCTGGGTTCGAACTCACGACTTACTATTCGTAAGTCGGGGCCGCCACCGCTGGGCCACCGCTGCTCAGATGATGTTCATTCTCTACAAATATGAATGAAGATTTTGGATAAAGATTTCTTTCAGCTTCAATATTTCCCTTAATTTATTTAAGGAAAACAAACAATTGTACAATATGTTACAGTAAATATTACAACGTATAAGTAGGCTAATGTACAATCCACGACGTTTCCACATATTACTTAGGTTAAAGATACAGTGTAGACACAGAACAACAACATATACAAAAAGTAATACTAAAATAAGACAGGAATAGATAAAAAGCAAATGTATAATAATCCCTTACCGGAAAGCATGAAACAACTTGCATTTTTAATACTAAACACAATAACAAAGCAATTTCCTCGCTAAAATTCCCTCGTGACTTTACTAGACTAAGGTAATTGCTGGATTCCCTACAGAGTCTCACACAATTACATTTCTCCTATAATAGTACGGTACCTACCATAGATCGCTTCGCTTCTTACATTATTTCCCAGGGTTAATGACCAATTAATGTCTATTAAAGTCGTTTGTAATATTCTTTGAAAACACTATATAGTCTAGAAATATGATGCTAGTTTCCTGAGGGTTGAAAAATAACATCGCTCCTGTGTTTTCATAAATGTTAAGGCAGAGGTGTATCATAATACACGGCGGCACATCAAGCTATACATTTCCAGTATAACATGGCCTCGCTTTGTATAGATTTTCCGCACAATGAGAAATCTGCATAAACTGGTATTGTATAGCTTGATTGGTGGTCGAGCGTACGTACACCCACATTTCGCCAGTTACAACCCGTGCCACGAAAGATGATACCTGTCACACCACTTGAAACGAGTGAAACTTTGTGAAATCTTGATTATGCCTCGAGGTAAAACATTAAGAAGACAAAGTAGGAGGATGATTTACGACGTGTAGGACCTTTAAGTCAAAGGAAGTTTTTCGTTAAATAAATAACTCGTATACAAGTGGTGTGACAGGTCTCATCTTTCGTGGCACGGCTTGTACCTTTCAATAAGTCCCCCATGCAATAGGGCTCATCCGACCGGACACAAATCCATATTCCAGCTTTCCAAAATCCAAACTACTGAAAAAATACAATTACATTTTGCTCGAGCTAAGAATCTACCAAGACCACACGATCAGCAGTAATGCATGCGCTCACTGAACCAACAAAGTCTGCTGAAAACTGTCTAAATCCTTAATAGTCAACTAGGTTGGGGTCGGCTTCCAGTCTAACCGGATGCAGCTTCATACCAGTATTTTACATAGAGCGACTGCCTATCTGACCTCCACAACCCTGTTAATACTGGGTAATACTCTTGGTGGGACTGAATACATGTTGCGACTATCAAAGATCTACAAATGACAGCCGACACCAACGCGCAACGGCTTAACGTGAGTCTCCGAGACACGAAGGAAACTCGGGTATAGCCTAGGTTGGTCCATGGATGAGTGACCATCCACGGACCAACCTAGGCTAGCGTGGCTTAACCTTTTTTTTTTTTTATCGGATGAGAAATCATCAAATGACTCCTCCTGCTCAGCAGGAGCACGAGGGAGTGTCAGACTTTTACTGACTAAAACCCATCCATGTTCCTTCATCGCCCTTTGTGTTGCGGGGCCACGGTATCTCTTTCGAATAGTCCCGCAGCCCCGGCAGGCATCGGCCCTTGCGGACCCCTTCCCTATTGCTGACTCTCTTTGAGGCGCGCGTGGAACACGAACGCGCCGTCGACACGGCCTGTCGTCATGAGACGGACGGACGGCGAGCTAGCCCATAGCTTACCGTCCGCAGGCCCGAACGTGGCTTAACCTGAGGATCAATCCGGGCGGCTGGTATTATTAAACCACGAGCTAGCTTATAAATGCTAAAGTAACTCTGTATAGCTGTCTGTCTGTTGTTAGGGTAGACCATGGTTAGGATAAAACAGTTGTTTTAACCTGTTAGTAACTATTTTGATACTGAACTGTTAGACGACCCGAATGGCGCAGCGGTAGTGAGGCTGCCTTGCGTTCTTAGGGTCCCGGGTTCGAATCCTGGTTGGAGCAAATGTTGTGTGATGAACATGGACATTTGTTTCCGAGTCATGGATACAGTATATTAAGTATGTATTTACAAACAAAAAGTATCTATGTAGTATATCAACTATCTGGTGTCCACGACACAAGCCTCGTTGCTTAGTGTGGCACTAGATGGCGCTGTGTGATAATGTCCAGCGATATTTATTATTATTATTATTATTATTTTCCATGGGATAACTTCCGTCCTCCACGCGGGCGACCAGCTAGCTTCTTGCTAGTACACAATAATTCAAACGATGTCATACTAGCTTCTACCAGCGGCTTCGCCCGCGTGAAGTTTGATAATTGTTCCATGGGATCATACTACCGGGATAAAAGTATCCTATGTGGTAAACCAACATATAAACTACCTGTGTGCAAAATTTTATCCAAATCCGTTCAGTAGTTTTTGCGTGGAAGAGTAACAAACATCAATCCTCACAAACTTTTGCATTTATAATATTAGTAGGATTTACTACCAAAATACATTGGCCTGCAAAAATAAGTATCACACTTTTAAAATTGCAATAACTTTTAAGTACACTAGATACACTTTCGAAACAAAAAGGACTCGATAAATAGTTTAATTTTGTCTATAGTTTCAAAGAAAGCTGATAAAAATAGCTTTATAACGTTTTTTTTTTATTTTAAATCTCTAACTTCTATAGTTTAGGAAAAATTGAAATTTTAAAAGTGTACTAAGTACTTATTTTTGCAGTTCAGTGTATGTCTTTAACAGTACCTCGCAACCTTCCACAATGTTATAAAGTAAAACAGCCATAAGTATTCCGAGCACGTATTAAAGTTAAATCAACGTTATTAGCAGATAGGTTTCATTTCCCTTGTTCAGATTAATGTTACATTCTCGTTTTGAATGTTAAAACATAGGGTAGAAATGGATTTAAATGGTAAGATTCGTCTAACTGCGTCAAAAGATAGTTATAGATAGATAGATAGTATACTTAAGGGTGTAAAAACATCTAAGTTCCGTAATTTCCAACGCTCCAACATTTTCACACTTTTTGTTTATATTAAAATACATGTTAATATACATGTTTAAACTTTAAATAGGTACCTCCATGACCCCCTGAACTATTCAATGCATCTATCAGCACAATGTTTTGAGTGAAGACATTAAGCTCAACCGTAAACCGTGATATTCACACCAAAAAATGTCATTTCCCAGCAATTTTTTTTTGCAGAGTGTTACTTATTTGATGTACGGAGTGCTTGGTTGACTGTCAACTGTCTACTACTGGTCAGATTGGAAGCTAACCTCAACTTAATTGGGGAAAAGGCTAATATGCAAATGATGAATTACGAAATAAATTCAATTTTTCTTTTATGTAGCACATACTTACCGTAAAACAAAAAAATGTAGCAGTTTTAGGGCACTACTTAAAATTACCTCGGTCTAGGCATTTCATTTAAAAGTTTAGCATTCCAACTATATTGTGTGGGAGACTGGCACAAGAATAAATAAACCACCTTTATGAAAAAGAAAGAAGCTGAAATTATAGCCGACCGGGAATGGACGGCAACCATACAAAATAATGGTATTATTTTCGGAGAGTGAATAGTTTTTAAGGCGACTTCAGGAGCTATATTAGCAACTCTAATTGTGGTGGTACAAACTTCGTTTGAAATACTGTTAGAATAAAGTTCTAATCAGCTTGCACTACAAAGTGGTTGTTACGTTAGTCACTGCGGGCCGAATAGTGCGAAATTAGTGGGTTTTTGCGATTTATAAAAAATCTATTGTTTGGACTTATTTAACTATTTGCCAAAAAATCAAAATGATTGCATGTATTTGAATTTTGAGAACGGTTTTTATAAAATATTATTTTAGAGATAAGTTCGTGTTTTTTTTTTTCAAAACACTATCATACTAGCGTATGATAGTGTTTTGAAAACATAATACAACAATTTTTTTTTTTGTATGCTTATATTTCCTGAAGAATATCATATATTTTTCTGGTTTTGTTTATTGCAGTGAATCATATGCTTTTTTGCATTATAAAACTCGGATCGCGTTTAGCTCCTGTAGTCTTAGTCCCTTATGGACATTATCATTATCATTCTCCGGCCCTTATACCAATTTATTTAGGGTTGGCGCAGCAAGTCTTCTTCTTCCATACTTCTCCATTATTTTAGAATTTATTTGAAATAGATTATGTTATATTATTTACTAATACTGTGTATTATTTTTAGGCCGATTTTCGCTACCAAAAACTTGAGGTCACTAATTGAAGAGATACACAGGGCTTTTTATTCAAAATCTATAGTATGTGTCTTCAAACAAAATTTCCAAGTAATAAATCAGTAATTCCCTAATAGATGAGGAATATTTTATAAATCGCCAGCTCTCTGCCTAGCCACAAACACGAGCTTATTTCATAAACTTTTGTAACAACTAACAACAACAGTAAATGTAGTTGAAAACTGTTCCACTGCTATCTGCACGCTCTTTGTCACAAATAAGCGAGCAGAGAAACAAGTATAATTATTTCTATATTACGAAAACTTGGAGCAGGATAAGTCAAATATAATTTTATTACTTTGTAGAAATGAAAAACATTGCTCTACTTTTGAAGTTTTTAAACCGTAAAACTAATACTTATATCTACTGTTCATAATTGTGATAACAAAACATTAGGTACCCAAAATATTTTGATCAAGTTACAGTAGGTACCCACACATGACAGGACAAGAAGTTCTTACCTGAGTAACGGCCATTTCCAATAACTTACTGTTCGGTTTCGGTAGGTTGCTATCTCTGTCTGTTTGACATTTAGCTTACGAATGGTTAGAAACAAAACGTCACAGAAAAGTTTTCTTTGATTTTTCTATACTTAAATCAAGTGACAAGTAGGTGACGCGGATAGGATTTTTCAAGCTAACTTTTTTATAGAAACACCGATAGTTACGGACGTAGGCATATTAACCGATAGTTATACGTAAGTAAATTATAGAAAAAGGCCGTAATAAGATAACAGTCTATAAAAAAAAAAAAAAAACAAATTAAATGGCACGGATGCCTTTTATTACGAAATTAAAAAAGAATCTGCTTTATAATCTTCGGACAACTTTTATCTGACGAAAAGACATTATGAAATATTTTCTAAAAAACTTTCTTACCCGACTTTTATTCCTCAGTTCAAATAAAATGTGAAGATTGAAAAATCAGCACTTTAATCCATTACCTACATAACGTACTTCATACACACAATTTCTAGCAATAAATAAAATCTTCAACAGCAAAGAACTGCATTATCATCAGACAATATGCATCTCCTGAAAGCCTAACATTTTCTCACATACAACACATGATTTTAATGTTCGTCCGCTTTTCCCACAGATTTTATATGCATTCATTATAATGTAATTCTTCGGCGTATCATATGTAAGCTCACTGCTTTAAAGTCTGCATCAAGATTGTCCGCAAACATTTTAGATGGAGCGTGGAATTAAGGCGCCTCGCCAAGCAAATGACCTTGAGCGAGCAGTTTTTTGGAGCCTACTCCTCTTTATCTAAAAGGAAAACGAACTAACTTTTTTTTTAAGTAGCTTATTGTCTAATAAATCCCCTCACAAATAAACTACAGAAAGGAGAAATAATGATTTATAACATGCTACTCCTCGTAAAGTAACCATTATTTTGATTTGCTACTTATAGGCAATTGAATAATGAATATAATAGTAGTTTTTTTTTTTCCAAAGACGAATATTTGATTTTATAAAGAATAAAAACCATTCATTTCGCACTATTCGGCCCGCAGTGACCGACGTAACAACCACTTTGTAGTGCAAGCTGATTAAAACTTTATTCCAACAGTATTTCGAACGAAGTTTGAACCACCACAAATAAAGTTGCTAATTTTGCTCGGGGGCCTTAAAGAAATAAACTTATTACGTCACGCCGAAGTCACAAGTTACAAGTTGAAATTCGCGAGGGAATCCGCAATTGCCATGCCCATTGCTCAGGGTCACCAAACTTGAGACTGGACTGTGATGTCAAAAATAATGTTAGGCAATTGTCGCAGGATCCATGGTACAGTGCCCGTTTATATGGCACATAATATAAACCCTCCTTTTGGGCTTCGCCGCAGTCGGGTAAAAAGAGACCAAACAAAATCTGATGAAAATAAGTCCAATTTAACTAGGATATAGACATTCCTCTGTCAGTAAGTTGAGACTAGAAACAATACAAAAAGAAAAAAAAAGTGATCCATCCGATCAAAATCCCGGTTTAACCCGATATGTAACATATTTGAACACACCACAGAGCAGAGAATACTCGTGACGGCAGCCTCTAGAGATGCTGATTTTTACGTTCTGACCAAACCAACCGTCTCTTCATTATGTTTTGCTTCTTCAAGCAGTATTGTTATATTTTCATTCCAAAGTGGGAAAGGGATGGAGCTATAGAGGACGTTTGCCTCATCTCTTTTCCTCTCTGGAATACGATTAAAACAATACTGGTTTAGGACGTCATGGTACGTCAACGCACACGTTTTGTTTCAGTTATTGTGCCTTTAGGTTAACCTGATAAATATGTGTCATAGTACCAAGAACGAGGTGCAGGTAGCCTGGAAGCGTACCGCAAGGAGTCGTTGGAGGTGGCGCGCAAAAAAGCTCATAGAAGGAATTCAGGAGGCCTTTACCCAGCAGTGGGACAAATAGGCTAAGCACGTGGTTCCGAAATTTTAGTTCATCGAGTGTAAAACTTATATTAAAGACTATAAACGGTGACACCCTTAGGCGTTCCCACTATGTCATGACGATTAATTTATCGTTGGTTTTTAGTTGGCAAAAGTCGTGGACGACAAAACTACACGATTATCTGTGGTCACGACAAAGTGATAACGCGGCCTTAGTTTGTATGAAAAGTGTAGACAATGTCGCGTCTAGCAGCGGCCGCCGAGGTCTCCATGCTCTGTGGCACACACACACACACATGTATGCAAGTGTGCAGTACATCTTTGTGGAGCTCAATATAAAGCTCTTAGTCCGGCTTAGCGCTCCGACATGCGATATGAACGATCAACGTTATTAGACTCTCGAGTTTCAGACTGTGTGGGGATAGACTAGGTATCGTCGATGTGATATATACAGGGTGTAAACCACCTTATCACGAAGCCGTCAACCAAGCATTCTGTACATCAAACTAAGAAACTTTACGCAAAAATTATTGCTGGGAAACGACTTTTTTTTTTTGGGTGAAAAATCTTGTTTTGTGGTAGAACTCAATGTAACGCACTCAAAACGTGCTGATGGATGGATTGAATAGTACGGGGGTCGTGGAGGTGTTTAAAGTCTGTAAAAAATCTTACATTAAAACCTTGTATTTAAAAAAAAAAGTTGTCAAAAAGATGGAACTTTGACCCCCGATATCTCCGTAACTAGAAAGTTCCCAGGTATGGTGTAAAACAAAAAAATGATCGCAATGACGAGAAGAAAAAGTGCTTTTCGGCTTCGTTAAGAGGTGTTTTACACCCTTTATAGGGTGTTCGGTTAAACAAGAGGCATAGTTTGTTGTCTGGGTGATAGCGCTATCAGTGATAAAATTGTCGTAGTACCCATGAAAATTACAGTACAGTAAAATAAATTTTGGTATAAGGTACTAATGGAATAGAAGTATGTTGGTGTTTTGTAACTTACGAAATGTATGGTTTTTTTTTCGATTTCTAACTTTTCTAGTACCAAAACCTTAGTTGGTTCTGTAGAGTTTTTTGATTCTTGTAAGAAACAGGATCGATTGACAGAGAAGAAAAAGTTTTATAGTGAAATTTTGCCGTTTTTTTCTTGGA
The DNA here is from genome assembly GCA_963853795.1 of Xestia rhomboidea. Taxonomy (NCBI): domain Eukaryota; kingdom Metazoa; phylum Arthropoda; class Insecta; order Lepidoptera; family Noctuidae; genus Xestia; species Xestia rhomboidea. Next base: position 16,487,394 of record OY970775.1, read on the forward strand.
AATGTCTCAAAACATTAAGGGTAGTAAGTCCGTAAAGTAAAGTAACCTGCTCTAACTGCCCCATCAAAAAAATCCACCATGTATTTGTAGTAGTACATTAAAAACAATATTTACAGAGACGCTGTTTTTCTGTATAAGACTTTTAAAAATGTTCTCCGAATTTTGCGATAATTATTTGCACTCTACACAAAGCGAATTTTTGGCCATCTACGGCATCTACACCGAGTGCTTAGCGTAATATTAAAGACGAAAACCCAGATTATTTCCAAATAACCTTACAATTTTCCACGAACAGTAGTAACCCCAGATGTTCTCACAGTTTCATTTAAGAAATAATCTCACGAATCCCACACGAGGCACGAAGGACTAAAACCAATTTTCACTAGCATCTATCTCAATGCCTAAATCAAATCACTCAAGTTGAATTTTCAACTCTCTGCTCAGCGTCGGGAGTTGAAATTTCAACAGCGGAATAAGATTTAAGCTTTCCTTTAGGTGTTAGGGCAATAAACTAAAAAAAAAACCAAACAACCCGGGTTTTCCTCTTAATCCCGCCTTCTTGAAAAAAGCACGTTTCCCTTATCATAGTAAAAGTCTACACGCATGTAATCCAACCGAAATATGACGCGTTTTCAGCACCTTTCAGCCAGAAAGATTACGAACAAGAAAACCCACTTACTGTGCAGCAGAGGCTGAACGCAGTTTTTCGCTCCTCATTTTTTCATTTAAGGCGCAGTCAACACCAAAATCGCGCACACTGTCTATTTGTATGGGAGTAAACGAGACGCCACTATTACTGGGCGGCCAGGTTTTAGAAGATAATAATGAATAAATATTAAAATAAAAATAGTGTGGATCATTTGCGAAATATGACTCGTTAGCGGTTTAGGTATAAATATATGTTGACTTCATGTTTTCAATTGCAGACCCATACGTCAAAAAAACAAAAACATATAAAACCAATCTTTGCAATTATTTTCTTTCGAGCCGGTTTCGTCCAATTATGTATCGAGTCCGTCCAAGGTCTTTGAAATATGATGAATATTAACATATGTATTTTTTTTGATGTGCTAGAACAAATAATTTTTTAAAAAACTGATTTCCAAAAAATATTGGACACATATTTTTTTCCTTTTTCACGTAAACAAAAAATGAAGACGATACAGTGCGTTGAAAACTCGTGTAATATCACATTTGACTACATTTTTTACTCAAATGTGACGTCACAAGTGATCTTTGACACGTTTTATCTTCGTCAATTTTATTAATTTGATAAAACAAAAGACACGTACCTATTCTTCGATATATTATATTTTTCGATAATATAACTGACGGACTAAACAGAATCACGCATTTTTTCTTGTATTTGAGTGTTTTAAGAGTCAAACACTCAAATACAAGAAAAAAAACGATTTTTATTTAAAGCGCTTCCATAGAGAAATAATCAAACTTTCTCGGGCATATTTTTTTTTTCAATTTTGTGGCCCATATCTAAACCCTAATCACACATCTAAACTGAGATTTTTAATGTGTGATTATGGTTTAGATATGAACTCTTAAAACACCAAAAAACAAGAAAAACTGTAATAGCCCTCTTAAATAAAACACAATTTGTCGTGTTCGTATCTCGCGTCACTAGATAACGAGGTAAAGTTTCTTAAACTTATCCCTGTCTACTACTTGTCTGAAGTTCTCAAGATGTACAGCTTCATTTTTTAAATAAGTTTTATCTTGTACTCGTAACTCTAGACAGAACTCAGTCACACTCGAGTTTTTGAACAGAACTTTGTTCCAGATGTCTTAACTGTATTGAATTCTGGGATAAGCTCGTCTTTGTACGTAAGCTGGAATATTGCAGCAATTTACTTATATGTATTTCGTTTTTCTTTTTTTTTACAATTACCTACTATGTAATTGCGTCCCCTTTGTAGAATATGAATTAAACATAACATAGAATCACAAAAAACTCACAGTCAGACATGAAAACCCATTTTGTTTCATACTATGTACAGATAGAAGATAATAAGTGATTTTAACAAAAGAACGAAATGAAAAACCACATTGAACCCATCAAACCATCAACTATATTTTCAATAATTTTATGCAATTTCAAACCAACGTACATAAGATAAAACAGTAGCTAAAATCTATGTATACTTATATACAAATGAATACATCTACAAAACTGTAAGCACACCCTATCAACTTACACACGGCCAATTTGCTCTGCGAACACTGAGTGGAAGCGTGTTACTTACTGGGTCTACGTCAAAAGTCCAGATGAAACCCGACACCGAAACGCACTCGCCTTTGTTTATCGATCAAAGTACTTCCAACTAAACGCAACACGCGGATCTCATTATGTGGCTCATAGAACAAAACATCTCTCTGGTACGTAAAGCCTCCGCAGCGCTGTGAATCAACAAATATCTTCAGCTCAGATCCATTATCGTAATTTTTGTGCATCGCCAAACTCACATTTGTCGGCGCCCCCCGGCAGCCCTCTGTTATTATCGTCGCTAACCGCAAGTCAGGGGAAAACTGTTTGTACAAACACAACTGGAGCCCAGCTCTGCTGGCTGTTGACGATAACGTAAAACCTGGTCTGTCGTACCGCGCACTGACCGAAAAATCCGGGGTCGGCGGGTACGCAAGCGGCCTGAATCCAATCTCGGTACCAAAACAAACGTCAGGCAGCACCTTGTACATCCACTGCGTCACCAACCGTAGTGTGTTTGGGTCCACATCCCGCACTGTACACGAAATCGAACCTACAGACTTCCCATTATCTTTCTCGAAAGTTATTTCAGTTTCTGATGACACTAAGTCCGTGATCCTCGACGTTAGCCGCATCTCATACGCTCCGTCTAAGATTTCCTTGTACGTGGCTGTCGCAGATCCAGCGGAATCTATCAGGAGCCCTTCACCAGTGCTTTTTGGCTCCATTTCCTTGTGGATTAACTGGGAGAAACACTTATACGTCTCTTTAGTCTTTCCATAGTTATACTGTTGAACGAGTTTGACCTTGTCCATGATTTCTCTGAGGATGATCAGTCTGGCGCCGATGAAGCACTTGGGGAACGTACTCTTGGCTTCGGCGTGGACGTCACATAGCTTGATTGTTCTGTACCTCCGTGGCTCGACCACGATTATCTCCTTCTTCTTCGGAAGTAATCTTTGCAGTGAGGAGACAAAGCTGCTTACTTCTTCCTTGAGTTTTTCCTCGTTTATGTCCATTGTGATTAATTTATTTATGTGAATTTTTGTTTGTTGGATACCGTCGGATAACAGGTCAAACGTCATTGACCTGTCTGGTTTTATTCTCGTTTGGCTGAGCGCTGTCGACGTGTCCGGCCAGTCGCACGCTGCAAGGAGTTTGTGTATTTTTAGTTGTCTTTGAGATAGCGCGGACTTATTTTTGACACTTCCTCTTGCTGGGAGAACTAAAGCTGTCTGTACAGTCTAAGTATACTTGTACAAAGTCTTGGATCTTTAAGCACTTTAATGGCATTGATAGAGGGGCATCGTAAGTGAACATTTATAAAGATCGTTGAAATTGTATTGAAAAAGAAAGATGGCGGCTGTAACAAATAGCGAAATGAAACAAAAAATCCTTATTATTTTTCCAATAACGAGCTTTATTTAATTACGTGTGGAATTCCCGTCGTTTCTTCTTCAAACGTCGTTTACTCTCACCTATAAATAAGTACATAATGATAACAGGAAACACACTGATTCCATTCAATGTCAATCTGTATCTCCTTCAATTTAATAAAGAGGCCGTCAATCCGTCGCCGGCCATTCATGGCCCATTCATTCTTGTTCGATGTCCATTCGAGACACTCTTGTTTACTCGACCGTGACTCTTGGTAACACAACACGACGTAGATATTATATTTATAGGGATAGCGTTGGATATCGTTCAAGGGTATATTTATTTATAGATGATTGATATTGTTGAGTAAATGACACTTCTGAGACAACACAAGATTAAAACTTTAATTTTAGTAAGACAGTATCTTTTGGCGCGTAAGCATCGAAACTGACGCCATCTTGTATTTTCAAAACTATTTCTGACAACAATGTCACATTTAGAGTGCTATCATGGCACTATTAAGTACGCCTTTAATGAAATACCCGACTGACAAAGTTTTATTCAGTAATAAAGAACCCTTAGTCCTCAAAATCATCTGCCTTACCTTTTCCAACTATGTCAGGGTCGGCTCCCAGGCAAGCCGGATGCAGGAAAATACCAATATTTTGTATGTAGCGACTGCCTATCTGACCACCACTACCCAGATACTGTGGGATACCCATTGATAAGACTGATTGTCAGACTTTCAGGCTTCTGAATTCGGAACGATTATGAAATGACAGGACCAACAGCTTGTCGTGCTTTCCGAAGTATCGATAACTAATAAATCTACTACGCAAGATGTACCATCAAAATGCCTTTTAATTTAGCCAGTCAAGTTCCAAAAATGATTTATTACTTCACTCGTTAATCTCCACCTGCGTCCAACTACCCAGATCTCCAGGGTCTACCAGTTTGAACCCTTTTAGCGAATTGCTGCGAATGTGACAAGCATTTGAACAGGCTATTTTAGGTTCAAAGCAGAATTTATTTGACGGAAAGTAAAAGCTTTCGCGTGATTGTCGAGGGTTCGAAGTGGTTTGTTAGAGGATGGGTTTAAAATAAAGTTGATTGGTTTGGTGGTGAATAGGTATGGGTGGATGAGTTTTACTTTACCTAAGGGCGGGAATAGATGCTCGTAACTTGCAGGCATTAGACCGTTACGACGTCTGATTGGTTGATGTCAGAATTACAGATTTTGTGCAAGTTACTAGCATGTGTAATCCTGCTTTATCTTGGATTTAAATGGGAAAGAATGTGCAATAATATTCACGGGTATTTCTGGTTTCAGACTTAGCAGAATTTCATAACGAATTGATCGTGTCTGACAGACGCAAACTGATTCATTTGTAGAATTGCCATCTGCTGAAATGCGTGGGATTACATTGAACTACAAGTTTAACTTGAGTTTAACACATCTAAGTTATTTTTAAACAAGTCGAATGACTTTGACAGGGGTGCGCTGTTGGTAATCATTTGTGGTTGTACTTAGTAACTAATAGTTCCATGCATTAGTGCATTGTTTTGCGAAATTAATGGGGATGCAACTGTGAAACTAAAAGCTCTAGTATAGTTTGTTCCAAGCATCACCATTGGTTGAAAATTTGATCATTATGATTTAAGAACTTTATTATTCCTCATCAAGAATTAACAATAATTCACTTAGGTACTGAGAAACTAAATTTAAATACAATGTTTAATGTTTCACCTTCCTATTTTCAAATATGATCATTTAATTTTATATTTCTTAATAGCTTGACTTCATTGGACAGATTGAGACCTAGTTATGGTCGCGCTATCTACATTGAGCTTTTAACGGTTTTCCCATTGAAAAAACAAGATGGCAGGGTTAGTTCCCATTCTTGGCCACGAGCCAAAATATCCATGTACCTACAATGAATACCTTTAATCTCAGAAATTATTTTATTTATTTTATTATTTATTTTTCGGACGGTGCCGCTTGTTCGTGTCACTAAGGTATCTCCTAAGGTATACCCTTAATCTTTGCGTAAATATACAAAAGTATAGGTGCGAACCAACACAAAACACTACAATAAATTTCTAAAAGTGTTACAATTCGTAGGCACTACGTCTGACCAACTCTAAAGGATATTGGAACCGAGGCACTAGCGCGAACATGCAACGTAGATACACGCGAACGATAGTTGATTGGAAAATAAAACTTTTCTGTAGCATTTTAGTTAAACGTTTCACAACTGTCCAATCAGCGAAAGTGACGTATCAACGAAACTGTCGAATTAAATAAACTGACGAGAGAGTGAAACTGACCAGAGTTACGCGGACTCTTTAGGACAAGCACAATAAGTAGGTAGGGCCCTTTCATCCTTCAATTTTATACAGGATGTAAACAGACCCTTCACGAAGCCGTCAACTAAGCATTCTGTACACCTTAAAGTAACTTTATAATACGCAAAAAATATATATTGCTGGGAAACGACTTTTTTTTGGGGTGAAATTTCACGTTTTACGGTAAAACTCGATGTACCGCACTCAAAACATTGTGCTGGATTGAATAGTACGAGAGTCGTGGAGGTGTTTAAAGTTTAAAAACCTTACATTAAAAACATGTATTTAAAAAAACTTGTGAAAAAGTTGGAACTTTGACCCCCAATATCTTCGTAACTAGGTTCCCAGGTATGGTCTAAAACAAAAAAATGATCGCAAAGACGGGGAAAACAAGTGCCTTTCGGCTTTGTTAAGAGTCTTCTAACACCCTTGGGTTGATCCTACTCCTCCTGCTGAGCAAACAGTCCTGGTTTCGATTCCCCGGTCGGGACAAGTGTTAATGGGTTTCCATTAGGAATTTCTCAGTAGCAGCCATGGAGTCTGAAATTGTGTCCGTTAAATGGAAATAGGCCCACTCCCCATTACATGGAACTTAAACATAACTGGCGAAATGTAGTCGTACTATTAGGTACACCTCTGCCTAACCCTTCGAGCTCTACAAGCGTGATGATGTGTTTAAATCGTTCGTAGTAAGGTGGAAGCTCCACGGTAGCCCGCGAAATTCAAATTTTCTTACGTTTTTTGCAATTGCAGGTCAGTGTCAGGTTGTATGTTGATTAAAATATGATTCGCGGCTGTAAGACGTATGTAGTTATAGAATTATAATCATTAAAATCATCAATACAACCCTCTAAGTTCATGTAACTGTCAAGAAGGACTGTTTCATGAAAACGTAATTCTTGACAGTTACATGAACTGAATATGAATGTTTGATGATTTTAATGATTATAATTCTGTTACTACATACATGTTACATCCGCGAATCATAATTTAATCAACATACAACCTGACACTGGCCTGCAAATAGCAAAAAACGTAAGAAAATTTGAATTTCGCGGGCTACCCTGGAGCTTCCACCTTAACATTTCGTTTACCCCGCGTATCCGTGCTAAGCCGACTGCCTAAAGGTTATTGAAACCGTACGTTTTTAACTGAACTCTGGTAAAATAAACTACGATGGTAACGGATACTATAAATATTAGGAATAGGTGTGAATTCCGCGCAACACCGCTCGCTTCCCGGTTCGATACCCGACTCGAACAATATTTACTGCTGCGAAGCGTGTGCTGTTTGATTCCTTTATTTATTACCCGACTAAGCGGTGTTGAAAGGTTCTGTATTTTTAACACCGTTCTCTTTGTTAATGTAATTTAAGTTTTAGTACTGTACCTATGAAAGCCACGAATTGGTTATGATGGTGTTAATTGTTGTAGCTTTTAGGTAGGTGTGCTTTATCTCTCTGCCTAGCCTTTTCCCAACTATGTTTGAGTCGACGTCCAGTCTTACCGGATTCAGCTGAATACTAAGTATTTTACATGGAGCTGTCTACCTGATTTCCAGAACCCATTTAATACTGGGTAATAGAAATAAAGAAAGAAAGAAAAATATATATTTGAGACAAGCACAGGAACTGTAAAATTATAATAAAAAAACTAAAACTAAATAATAAAAAGAAGACCTGTGCGAGGCCAAAAAGGCTCCTATCTCAGCATGATGCTGCGATAGATGAAAAACAAATACCGCAGCGCTGGTATTCTGATAGGGCCCACTGTGATGTCACGGTCACACCTGTGGACACAAAACAATAATAATAAAATATAGACTTTCGGGACACTGACTACCTGTAATAACTGTCAACAAGACGGCCTGGATCAACGGCTTAGTGTGCTTTCCGAGGCACGGAAGAAACTCGGTATGTATTGGGTGGTCACCACCACCCACCCATGGAGCAACCTAGGCAAACACAGCTTAACCCCGAAGATCACCCGATCACCCGATCGACCCGAGCGGCTGTTATTAAGAACTCGTGGGGAGTTTGAGCGATCGGACGATTTTAACGATTCAAATCCTTGACACACGGTCATAAGACTTTCGCCTCGAGATACTGCGTTATGTTGGACGAGAAGATACCGCGCAACTTATTCCCGAACGCTGCCCAGCCGAGTCAGATTCGACGATTGAATATGTTGTAAAACATGTAAACATTTTAAGCTTTCACGGTTCATAACTATACTTAAAATGTCACTTACGGGATATCATTCGACGCTGTTGCAACAGCGCGTGTTGTTCATGGCGCTTGCAACAGCGTCGAAATATCGGGAGCTCAAAAACAATGAATATTCACGGAAGATATCCCGTAAGTGACCTTTTAAGTATGTAAACATTTAATAAGAAATTGGAAAAAAACAACCTTTTTTTAAACCTGGCTAAACTTTTATCTAAGTAACTAACGCGACATTTTGCGAAAGAGATATTCTGCGAAAGAGGCGTTGTGAGAAAGCGACATTTTGAGAAGGAGTCATTCTGCGAAAACGACATTATGAGAAAGAGACATTTTCCGCCTGATCCTCACAATATTCCCTATACGGCAGTTATAATAAAAGCTATGAGGGCAACGGATATAATAGTTATTATAAATGTTTACAATTTATCGGTAGCGAACGTTCCGGGTTCGACACCCGGGTCAAACATTGTTTACAGTTTCCGCTCGTTCCGTTTTGTAATATATTACATGAAACAGATGTGTTTAGGTGGTTACCCGACCGTGCGGAGAATGTGTAATGGTTTTACTAACAAAATGGTGTAGATGTAATTGGCTGTGAAAGGATATTAAAAATGTTTTGGTGTTTTTCGTAATGCTATGATGCTTTAATAGCTAGGAGGGTTAGGCAGAAATTGAGTGCTAATTCCTCATCATCATCATCAGCCTATTAATGTTCCCACTGCTGGGACACAGGCCTCCTCTCTATGAGAAGGAATGGGCTATAATCCACCACGCGGGTCCAGTGCGGAATGGTAGATGACACATGTCTTCGAATTTTTTGGTTCTAGGACATGCCGGTTTCCTCGCGATGTTTTCCTTCACCGTTTTGAGAGCAGCGCGTATTTACTTACTCATTTGTTTTTTTTTAAGTTTAAGTTTTATTTAATGATTACACTGAAAAGATATAATTATTTACACTATAAAGGGTGTAAAACACCTCTTAACGAAGCCGAAAGGCACTTGTTCTCCTCGTCGCGATGTTTTCCTTCACCGTTTTGAGAGCAGCGCGTATTTACTTACTCATTTGTTTTTTTTAAAGTTTAAGTATTATTTAATGATAACACTGAAAAGATATAATTATTTACACTATAAAGGGTGTAAAACACCTCTTAACGAAGCCGAAAGGCACTTGTTCTCCTCGTCATTGCGATCATTTTTTTGTTCTACACCATACACTTTTGGACAACTTTTTTTTTAAATACAAGTTTTTAATGTAAGATTTTTACTTTAAACACCTCCACGAACCCCGTACTATTCAATCCATCCATCAGCACAATGTTTTGAGTGCGTTACATTGAGTTCTACAACAAAACATGATTTTTCACTCCAAAAAAAAAGTCGTTTCCCAGCAATAATTTTTGCGTAAAGTTACTTAGTTTGATGTACAGAATGCTTGGTTGACGGCTTCGTGATGAGGTGGTTTACACCCTGTGTACAAACTACAACTCTAAATAATAATAAAAATATGGGTATACAAGTATAATTTAAGTACAATTTCCTTCAAAAAGCCTTTCCTCCACAATTCGAACGGGCTTATATATTGCCCCGTTACTCTATCAGACTATAACTCGATAGGTCTCCAGTTGGCGTGAAGTACCTCTTAAATTGCTCATAATATCCCGAACCTATTAAAGCTGATTGGACTTATTGAGCCCTCCCCTTTAAGTTAAAACAGCAGATTTTGTTGAAACTTATTAAGTGCCACCCTTAAGTTTCTCTTGAAATTCACATTTATGACTTATTTTAGTTTTAAGTAAGTTTTAGAAATGGTTACTAAGAAGGGGTCTTGATTTTGTTAAATTTTCCGGTGATTAGTTATTCAGTTTAAAGTTTAAACTAATTTGACTGTTCTTTATACTACGAATTCATTTTATACCGATACTAGGGCCGATACCTATACTGCGTCAAATTCATAATTATTTAGTTAGTAGTAGTACCCAAATGAAAGTCCCATCTATACTTAAAAATAAAAATATGTACAAGTATCAAAAAGGGTTACAGGACGTCGAAAAATTCGTCCACATCGCTGTCAACAGGAAAAGTGCCCAGAAGGCTGGCAGTATTGCCACGTTGGATGGCAATGCTGATTCTTTGGCCAGAATATTGGACCGCCCTCTGGTCACGTGACACTGACGTGTCGCAGAGTCAACCAACCGCTTGGTGATTTTCATAAAATATTAATCATCCGTCAGTTTCACTACACTACCCTTAAATACCTCTTTTCCAATTTAGATAAGTATCCGTCCATTAATATTAAACTGATGATGGAGTAAAGCCGGCTCACAAAATACAGCCAACAGGCGATTAGCGCTCTTTTAATTAATGTGGTAGGGGTGAAATTTGATTAAAGCCACTACTGAAATGTTGGCTGGCGTTGTAAAATGTAAAACACTGAATCCGAAATTAAGCAAGGTATAACTTTTTAACTGACTGGCCGACTCTTTGACAATTCAAAAGTATAATTGGTTTAATTAAAATTAAAAGTGTTTTGAAGAAGTGAGATCCAATCCCGGTTGCGATGAATAAACATTTGGAACAGTCACGAACCACTTATTCATGTAGTAATAATTCTATGGGAATTAAATGGAAAAATTAGAGGGTTATTTGATGATTTTAATATTCTGTTAATACATACGTGGTTACGGTCGCGAAACATACAGCCTGACCGGCAAATTACTAAAAACGTAAGAAAAAATGAATTCCGCGGGCTACCCTGGTGTTACCACCTATAGTTATAGTGATCCAAAATTTCGAAAACAAAGGCCCGAAACTGAAAGATCTATCTTTAATAATTAATGTGATTATGGAGTTCATGCAAATTAAGAGCAGAAAGCTACTTTTGTTACTCATTCCTAATTAGCGGTAGTTTGTCGAAAACATTGAACACAATCAACTAATGAAGGAATACGGTGTGACTAACTGCCGATTTCTACGCGAGTTTTATAAAGCAAAAAAGCATATGATTCATTGCAAAAAACAAAACCAGAAAAATATATGATATTGTTCAGGATATATGCTAGTATGATAGTGTTTTGAAAACATAATACAACTTATTTTACTCCATAAAAAAAATCACAAACTTATCTCTAAAAAAATATTTTAACGAGTAACCATACTAAAATACATGCGATCATTTTGATTTTTTGTCAAATAATTCTACAAGCAACATATTAGCATGGTAGTGTTTTATTTTTTTAGTCAAATCAATAGATTTTTTGTAAATCGCAAAAAACTTCACTACTTATTCGGCCCGCAGTGACTGACGTAGCAACCACTTTGTAGTGAAAGCTGATTAGAACTTTATTCTAACAGTATTTCAAAACGAAGTTTGAACCACTACAAATAGAGTTGCGAATTTAGCTCCTGTAGTCGCCTTAAGACCGATACTTTTCAGTTTATTGTGATACTTTCGTATTCTTACCCGTAACTACCTCTCAAATGTTGGAGTAGAGTATTTTTGCTTAGCGTTGGTACCATCTTTATTTCTATGAGACATTTTAACATTTTCCCTCGTCTACCTAGCCTTTTCCCAATTATGTTGGGGTCGGCTTCCAGTCTAACCGGATGCAGCTGAATACTAGAATTTTACCCATGTAAAATTCTAGTATTCAGCTGCAATAGTATTCAGCTGCAATTTTACCCATGTAAAATTCTAGTATTCAGCTGCATCCGGCTCGACTCTGACCTCCACAACCCAGGTAGTACTCGGTAATACATACCCCTTGGTAAGACTGGTGGTCAGACGTTCGGCCACGGTCAAGGGACTTTCCTGTAACGACTGTTAAAGATCTACGAATGACAGCCAGGACCAACAGCTTAACGTGCTTTCCGAAGCACGGAGGAAATTTGGTACGTAATGGGTGGTCATCCATCCACCGACCAACCTAGGCAATCACGGCTTAACCTAAAGAACGAGCGGCTGTTGTTATTTAGCCACGAGCTCCTCTCACATTTCCCCTAATAACAGGTAACTAAGTAATCAAAGAATCAGCCTATAACATACCATAACCCACTGAATGAAACCTACTACATATTTATCAGTAAAACCAACCACGTTTGATTTGGCACATAAACTGACAGCTGTTTTACGAAAAACAACCTTTTCGGGTGAAACCAAAAAACATTTTCCTCGATTGTTTCTTTCTAAAAATAAACAACCCCTTGTCTCCCCGTAACTGTCGGAAGAGGGTAGTGACAATTTAAAATTGTGCGGGTAGAATGACTTCTTAATACTGTGCCAAATTGCAACTTTCAACGTCAGAATGTTTTCCAAGAAAGGGGTGTGACGTACGGACAGACATCGCGTCTGTTTAAGTGTTCCGGTTCGCCAATAGTTTCCGCAGAACGTTGAGATAAAAATAAAATGGGAATGTGAATATTTTGTTCGAAAAAGGCAGAATGTGTTGATATATTTTGTTATAACAATTCCTAAAATAGATATCGACAACACATATTTTTATGTATCAATAATAACGGGTTTCTTGAAATATCGTACCTTTTTTAGTACAAACACACGGTGTTATAAAAAAAAAACAGTCCCAATCGTTCCGAGTTCGATGATAGAGTTTATGGCTTTCGGTTCCAGAACTACCTAAAATTAACGGTGTATGTTATTTTGTATAGAAAAAAATATTTGTTAAGAAAACAGCATTCCAGAATAGGGTGTTTAATTGATGGGACTAAGATCACAAAAAAAAACTAATTAGTCCGTCAGATAGATTTCCAAAAATATTGGACACATATTTTTTCTTTTTTCACGTAAACAAAAAATAAAGACGGTACAGTGCGTTGAAAACTCGCGTGACGTCACATTTGAGTACATTTTTTACTCAAATGTGACGTCACGAGCCCCCACTCATCATCTTTGACACGTTTTATCTTCGTCAATTTTTATTAATTTGATAAAACAAAAAACACGTTTCCAATATTTTTCGATAATCTAACTGGCGGACTGAACAGAATCATATTTTTTTTAGTCGGTCATCATCCCTATTACAGTTAACAGCACAATCAGGAACAGATTTTCAAAAAGTGTTGTTGATTCTGTAGCTTTTTAATGGGCTCAAACATAAGGTGCCTTCATAAGTAGTCATAATATACACTGATTCCGGTATTCTTAGCAAAATAAACGTGAACGAAGTCACGCAAATCCAATAGAGAATTCTCGTCATTACACACGCCATTTTGGTATTCAGCAAAGCCGCGTTTCCTTGAACGAACATAATACCAAATATAACTCACAAATCTGAGCAAAGAGGTTGTATATCAAGAGATAAAAACCATTAGGTACCTGTTACGGAATAACGATTACGTCTCAACTTTTCAAGCAATGAACAACAACTGTCGGCCACAGTGTAAGTTAATACAGTAGCTCGACATCGTCATCATGAGTGTCATTCTGAACTTCGACAGATTATTTCGACACGGTCTCAGTTTCGAATAACAATAGTTCAACTACTCATTGCATTGACAGAACATATATTCGACTACCATTAGTCAGAATTTACTTCGACAACAGAAACCTTCGAAACGCACTACTTCGACAGAACCCTTCTTTGATACGCACTTAACAGATTGAGATTTGAATTAGACTGTTTCGTTTCTATCAAGAGATTTGGCTTTCTGATCTGCCTAGCCTTTTCCCAACTATGTGGGGGTCGGCTTCCAGTCTAAACGGATGCAGCTGAATACCAGTATGTTACATGGAGCGACTGCCTATTTGACCTCCATAACCCAGTTAGTACTGGGTAATACGATACCTACCTTGGTAAGACTGGTTGTCAGACTTTCGAGCCACTGACTTCCTGTAACGACTCGACCTGTAACGTGAAGACAAACGGCTTAACGTTCTTTCCAAGGCACGGAGGTAACTCGGTATGTAACGGGTGGTCACCCGTCCACAGACCAACCTAGACAAGCACGGCTTAACCTGAAGATTGATGCGAGCGACTGTTATCATTATTTGGCTACGAGCTCTTCCCAAATCCCGGTTGGCTTAATTATTAGATAATTTTATCTAGAGATAAACAGTGATATCCGAAAACCATGAAACAGATGTCCTGAACAATTGGCGGTAGTAAGTATGTAGATTAGCTAAACCAATCACAGCCTGCAGCTAATATTAGATTTGCATAGATTATCTTGCAATATCGGGTTTTAGTATGATCAAACACGATCAAATTATTAATACAATGATGTTCGCTGTCTAAAACTGCATAAATTAGCTATAATACTGAATCAAATCAAACTACTGTAGCAGTTTACTGTTCTGTCGTAACAGAGAATACATAAAATGCAAAAAGTATAAACCGCATTTTCCCAATGGCTACAAAAAAAAAAAACTTTTATTTTACCCTTTTTAGTTGTAGTATCTCACACAAATCCTTGTCAAGTATCAATGTTACATAGTAACTAGAAAATATATGCACATCATCCACATAGACGAAGAAGATAATATGCATATTATATAATCCAGTCGAGTCAAACACACGCACACACCCACACACACACACACACATAACCTATCTTAGTGTTTTTCAATCTTGGACTTCTGAATCTTTTTACGCTATGGTTGTAGGTTTACTTTCGTTTAACTTTTCGACCTAAATCTAGTTTTATCGTTTCAATAAAAGGTTTTTAAGTCTCACTTACGTATGTTTGCGTTTTGCCTATAAGTTAAATTATTTTGGAAACCGTTCTAAGTTTGAGGATTTCAGACTTTTACAATTTGTAAAAGTCGCATTTATACTTGCACAGATTAACCCACATCTTCGGGCACGTAAGGCGTAGATTTATTAACGTCTGGACGGGTCCAGGCTCATCACGATATTTTAATAGAGTCATCATGCTCATTCACCTGCCCTTATTCAAATTTATCTGGGTTCAGCGCAGCAAGTCTTCTTCTTCCATACTTCTCTTTTACTCGTCATCTCAACAGTCACCTCCTTTCTCGCCAAAACATCCTTCACACAGTCCATCCATCGTTTCTTTGATCTTCCTCTACTCTTATAGCCCTCTACATGCACACTCAACATTTTCCTGACTACATTTTCCGTAGTTTGATGAAATCAAAAACATTTAATCAAGACACGTACCTAATTATGTTTCACGTTTCTTTAACTCCTAATTTCCTCTTGTTCCAGTGTAACAATGTGGTCAGCAAAGAAGGCTGACAGCAACAACGCCAGCACTCCGTCTGCGGAGGAGGAGATCAAAGTGGTGCTGGTGGGAGACACTCAGTGCGGGAAGACCTCCCTCGTCCAGAGGTTCGTCTCCGACACTTTTATTGAGGTAAGTCTTTCAAGGATTTATTTTACTTTATCGTTTTTCTCTAAACTGTCAAAGTAAGGTTTGTGTGTGGCCTTTGACGTGTTGGTTGACCGTGTTTTTCATAACTGACAATGCACGTGTTTTTTGTGCTGGATTTTTAGGGTTCCGTGCGTCGAAGGATCCAACGGAACCCTCTTTTTAAGGCTCACGCCAAAACGGTGTTAATAACGGTGGTACGGAACCCCCAGCCGAACGTACTTAATTAGTATAGATATTCAATTAAATAAAACCTAAATACAGCTTTCTGAGGTCTTTAATTAATATTGTACTTACGGCAATTTCGTTTAAGAAAAAAAACTGAAATAGTTATAGAAGTTAACCAAACTTCTCTATACAGGGTTATTTGTAAAACACCGACAACCTCTCAGGACTGTGTTACTAACATCAAATTAAAAACTTTTGTTCTATGACTTTTAAAAAATCATCATATTTTAGTTCAACAAATTTTCGTACAAAAATAAAAATATTCAAATTGAACGCTCTAAATGTTAAGAAATCTATGCGAAGCAAAAGAAAGCGATAGTACAATAGTGAGGGGAGCGGGGTCAGGGCGGCGAGGGCCCGGAAAAGCGTTCAATTTAAATATTTTTATTTTTTTAAAGAAAATTTGTTGAACTAAAATATGATGAATTTTTAAAAGTCATAGAACAAAAGTTGTTGATTATGATGTTAGTAACACAGTCCTGAGAGGTTGTCGGTGTTTTACAAATAACCCTGTTTAAATACTACAGTTTTTTTTTCTTAAACGAAATTGCCGTAGCTACCTACAATATTAGCAAATAATTAAAGATGTTAAGTACTAAATTATCGCATCGCTGATTTACACCTACCAGAAACAAAGACTACAAAGAACCACTTAGAAATTAATTAGTTAACCATCCAGAACTGATACAGCAACACAATTATAATTACGTTCAACACAAATCGAATAATTAACGTGCAATTGACAGATGTTTAATTACTATTAAACGAAGATCCTGCGAGTTACGTTTGTGAGATACATGGAGAGCTCTGTCTGTCTGTATAATCCCAAATGTAATCATGTCTATAGAATAACTGACAGAAGATCATTGCAGTTGATGGGGCTTATGGCAAAATGGCGAACTAGTGTGCAGACACAGTAACCTATTAACAGGGTTATAGAAGAAAAAGGAATGAAAAAGTAAAAATGTAGTTATACGCTTGACATAAGCTATCGAAAAGCTTATAGTTAATCTAGTAAAAAGTAGAAAATTGTATGAATATCGTATAGGTACGAACTTCAAGTGTGGAGCTCCATTGTTGCCTTGAAACAATGGTAATACGGTGCTGCCAGTAATTTGTTATTCTGTCGGAATTTACTAACGAGGCTTTAACTGATTAAAGAGGAAAGGGCCAAATATTTAATCCGAATGGAATAAAAATCTCCTTTCTGTTAACAAAGATATAAAAAAAAAGAACGGAAATAAAAAATCCACGGAGATAATTACAATCCTGGATCAAACGCAGAATAGTCAGTTAGTGCCAGTTAGTTATAGGGAGACACCCACACCGTACAGGTAGGTAATCGCACGCACACAGGCACACAAAATAAATTATAATGTCAATTAATTCGTGTCGTTCTCGGCTATCTTATTTTTTTTCAATACACTTCCTCGAAAACTGGTTCTTATCGCACTACGATTAGGTTCAACATGCAATGTATTTCACACGCGTGCAATGTATTTCACACGCGTGCAATGTATTTCACACGCGTGCGATTTTTTTCATTTTCCAACACGTGTGCGGGAATGAAAATTGCCACAGATATACCATATAGTATACTTAGCACACATACCTATACTTAGTCCAAATTGCTTCAATGCCTATAGTCGGAGGTGAATGTTTTTTTTTTTTTTTCGGCAAAGCAATAATGCGTCTAAGGCATAAATATTTGTTGAATATTCAAATTGTGTTTATAAATAGAATATCATAAATAAACATGATTATTAAGCTGTTTAGCGGCTTCATACCTTTGCTTCTCCTTCAACCTGGCGGATAGCAAAGCGCGGAAAAAAAGAAAATTAAAATCATAGTTTCCTAATAATTCATGACAAAAATATTTTTAGTTCTTTTATTTTATTTCTTCAAAAGTGTATTGAAAAACGTCGTTTGATACACGTGGACATTTGTTATTGCAGTTCTCGGCTCAAAAACACCCTCGCCTACGGCTCGGGAGTTAATTCCGCCTCGAATGCAATAACAAACTTTCTCCACTTGTATCAAAATGTACTATTGTGTACACCGTAGGTAATTAGCGTAATGTTTGATAAAATAACTTTAAGTTAATGTAGCTGTAAAGCTAACTGTCATAAAATAAATGTCTTTGTCAACAAAAAAAAACCGTAACCATCTCCTGACCTGCTCGAGCTTATCTACCGATTTAAATCTTTGGGAAGAGTCTTCTATTCGTCGAGAATTAAGACTCCGTAACTTAGTCTTAACTCCATGGAAGTTGTAAGACTGACACCGAATTAATACAGTTTATACCAGCGACTAATTCTCTTATAAATATCTCGCTCGAGGAAGCTGTCACATCTCAATCTACATAATTGCTGATAACACAAGACAGACACAGATTAAATTTCACATACACGCTAATTCTGACAGTTCCGACTGACGCCATGACAGTTTGACATGTTGTTTCAGTAAAATTACGAAGTAACCATGTTTTGAACGATGAAAATGTCGCTATGAAATTGGGGAATTTACTTTTTGTTTGCATTTTTCTGCTTTCTTTCATTCCTTTTGTTTTTTTCTTGGTGATAAAGTGAAGGGAAATGTCAATGGGTTGTCAATGTCAAGATTGATTTGACGTCTATAAGTCAACTTTGTTTTTTTGGGAAAGGCATTTGTTTACATTCATAGGAAAGAACGCTTTCGTTATTAGGTATTATTATTTTATTTAACTTCCCTTGTTAGTTAGTTTGTTTGTTTGTTAGTAGGTAGGTATTGGTCAAAACTTGCAACTGAATTTCCCTCCAACCGATTGAGCTGATATTTTACACTCACCTTTGTTTCTGGTGACAATACATTTTATGACAGACATGACGTCATAATCCTGCTAATTTTCTTCTTTTCATTGAAAGTTTGTGTTTTTTTTTAAAGATTTTTAATTTATTTTGATTTGATTAATGAGAACGTAGTCGAATCGAAATGAGTACACCTATTAAAGATCGTAGCAGGTGACGTAGTTTCTGTCTACACCATGTCCATGGGTAAAGGGCATGAGTTTATTTATGAAAGAATTTATAAGAACTTCAAGTTTATCTATCGAAAGATCTTGCGCGTTAACACGAAGAGAAAGGTTATTCCCTACTTACTCAAAAATATGATACTGATACAGTTACCCTGCATCATCCCACTGCTGGGCAAAAGCGCCATGACTTCCAGTTGCTTCGATCTAAGGCCTTCTGGTCGTCCCGCACGCGCCATTTTCTACGAGGTCTGCCGCGACGCCTTCTAGCCGTGTCAGGGCTTCAGAAATAGCGGCTATCTTGGCCCACAGCTCATTGAGCTTACGGCAGACGTTACCAGTAAGAAAGAGACACACGAAATAAGTAATTTTCTTTTTCGCCCCTCACACTATAAGTCACTGAGGTTATAACTAAAATTGCAATATTCTTACACAGTCCCAGACCACCAGTGTCACGTTTCACACTGCAATATTAGATACTTTTCTTTCTTAAAGTCTCCACACTCCAACATGTGTCATGTTAAACCACTCTTTTAATAAAACGATCACGTTTACCAAGAAACAGTTTAACACGTCTCATTTGGACGTGAGAATACGACGGCAAAAAAATAACTTTTGTAGTTAAGTTAGCTTGCGCCTAAGATAACATCCTGTCGTTAATTTGTCCTAGCTATGCGATGGGGAGCCTGGAGATGTCCTAGTCCTAGCTAAGCGTGCTTGGAAATCCTCTACGAATGCAGAAACATTACCCTTCTTTTGGGTATCGCAGTCGGGTAAAAAAGGTACTGTCTTAGTAAAGGCAGACGAAAATACACGCGTTTTTAGTTTGTTGGTTTTCCAAGCAAGCTTTCCTTTAGAACAGTGTTTTTCAACCTGTGGATCGCGACCTCCTGGGGGGTCGCGAAGCCTCCATAGGAGGGTCGCAAAAAGTCGTTTCTCCCAGCGTGGATTCGCTACGGATTCGTACAACTCTGCATAATCTGTCGAGAATTACAGGCGTGATGTTATGTTTAAAACAACACAGTTCTCATTACTCCGTCAAGGGACATGAACGGAAACAAAAAACGACAAGTCGACGAGTGTTTTACTTCGTCCTAAATAAACATCCGCCATGTTCGATGGCGGCCGTAAGAATCAGCTTTACATGCTTATGAATGATCTGCACACACGGCTTAGGGATTTGTTGCATGAATGAGTATTTTTTGTGTATTGGGGACGCAGTTTTACGCACTCTATAAAGTGATATTTTAGGTTATAAGATATAGTTAATTCAAATCCTTGTTTCAAATTGATGGAGGTACTCTTTAGTAGCTGTGTGATAGGGTAAGTTGATCTAAGAATGACTAACGGCCATTTTCAATAACTTACTGTTCGGTTTCGGTAGGTTGCTATCTCTGTCTGTTTGACATTTTGTTTACTGGACGGTTAGAAATAAAAGTCATAGAAAATCTTTCTTTGATTTTTTATGAATCAAGTGACAGGTAGGTGACGCGGATAGGTTATTTCAAGCTAACTTTGTTTAAAGAAACACCGAAAGCTGCGAGACGTGGCATATTAAGTGACAGTTTTAAGTAGGTAAGTTATAGAAAACTACCCTTATTGAAAAAGTAATAATCATTTTTGAAGTTTTCCAAAAGCAAATATTTGCTACATGTTTGGAAATTAAATAACAAACGTCTGCATATACCTACTTAAATAAAATAGAGGGTGTAAAACACCTCTTAACGAAGCCGAAAGGCACTTGTTTTCCTCGTCATTGCGATCATTTTTTTGTTCTACACCATACCTGGGAACCTTCTAGTTACGGAGATATTGGGGGTCAAAAACGAAAAAAAGAAGGTCTAACTTTTTGACAACTTTTTTTTTAAATAAGTAATACAAGTTTTTAATGTAGGATTTTTACTTTAAACACACTATTCAATCCATCCATCAGCACATTGTTTTTAGTGCGTTTCATTGAGTTTTACCAAAAAACATGATTTATCACCCCAAAAAAAAAAAGTCGTTTCCCAGCAATAATTTTTGCGTAAAGTTACTTAGTTTGATGTACAGACTGCTTGGTTGTCGGCTTCGTGATGAGTTAGTTTACATCCTGTATATCTGTTAGTTTACCAATAGTTTACCTACATAGGTATTTATTTATTTATTTATTTATAGTTAATTAAAACGGTTCACACCAATTACAATAATTAACATAGAAACAATAATTAACAGAACAAAACTAAAATCTTCCAGTTGACACCTTTCAATGGTTTGAATTAAATTACTAATTAATACTAACACAGAACAGTGGACACTCTTGCATACTTTCTCTCACAGAACATCAGACATATTCGCCTAACCTTACTCCATTCATCCGCAAACACATCACATTCAGGGTTGGCAATCAGGAGGGCGTTGAGCGTCTTAAGAGTACGACATACCGGAGATTCAGCTCTGGCGACAGTTTTAGAAGACGGTGGGGCGAACAGATTGTGCCGGCGGCACTGGCGGTGTCCGATATATTTGTCGGGAACAAATAACCGGCAGAAAAGGCTGTGGAGCTCAGGGCAGTCGATTAGTCCCCGTAGGATCTTACAGGCTACCGTGAGCTGCTCAGTACCTCTTCTCACCTCCAAGGAGTTGAAGCCCAACACTCCTAACAGATAGTTGGTAGGGTGCATGAAGGGGAAATAGAAATATAACCTTTGGAAAAAGCCTCTTAGAAACGTTTTCTGTACCTTTTCGAGCATCAGTGTTGGGGCAGCGGTGTAAGGGTGCCAGACACAGGCACTAGACTCAAGTTTGCTTCGAACCAGAGTGGTGTACAGTAATCGAGGTATATTTTTAACTTAGTTATTATTCATGAAGTATATTTGTCTCTGCTACTAATTATTTCCACAATCGACCCTTCTCAGGAGCAACGCCAAAAACAATTTAAATACACGAAAATAGCCTTTATAATAACATCAATCCATTGCCCACTGAACACTGCACAGACAGCACCCACAATTCGATCACACACAACCAAAGATTAAACCTCACTTTGTCACCATTAATACGGTTTTAACGATCCCCGGACACTGATTGACACAAAAAAATGGCTGCTTTACATGGATGGCTCGACAAGAACAAATGACTGAATTACGATGCAATCTAACAAATTGACCAGCATTGGAACGGTGCTATCGATTTTACGGCCTTACATCTCGTGTTGGAGATCACAGAAGTATAATAATACTTACCTATTTTAGTAACACTATTATCATTCTCCTCTCCTTGCCAATAGGCATGACGACAGTATCAAAAAATTGCAAATCTATTTAGTCTGTCAGTTAGAGTATTGGAAAATAATGGACACGTATTTTTTGTTTTTGTACAACAATGAATATTGACAAAGATAAAACGCATCAAAACTCGGGAGTGGGGGCTCGTGACGTCAGAACTTACTAAAAATTATACCAAGGCGTGACGTATTGAGAATTTTAAAAGCGTCGTATCTTCGTCAATTTTGGTCGTAACAAAAGAAAAAGTACGTGTCAAATATTTTTAGGTAATCTAACTGACGGACTAATTAGGTTTATTTGTCGTTGTTTTTGTCTCTATTTAAATATATATATATATATATATATATATATAATAAAAATAATAATATACTTTATATAATTTATTTGGGGTGGCGCAGCATATCTTCTTCTTCCGTAATTCTCTATTACTCGTCATTTTAGTTTTTTAACCCCCGAGCAAAAAAGAGGGGTGTTATAAGTTTGAAGTGTGTATCTGTATGTCTGTCTATATCATAGCTCCTGAATGGATGAACCAATATTGATTAAGTTTTTTTCGTTTAAAATCTGTCTTATTCCTAACACCAGTCGTGAGCCCAGTTACTATCATTTCGAGCTGTCAACAGAGATACGTAATAGCCCTACTAAACAAGAGTTACCATGGCTGACCTGGAATTCTTTAAATAGACGGCCGATGCAGGTTGCCGAAGCAAGGAAAATCTGTTTATATGGAGATTCATAGATGACTCTGCCCTGGAGTGTAAATGTGGTTTTGCCCTACAAACGATGGGACACTTGATATCGTGCCTGTCCTGTTGTTTGTACACAGGAACTGATGGACGCTACTGAAAGTGACAAACTCGTCGTCAAATTTTGGGCTGATTCAATTCAAATTGTTATTGACACGCGATGAGCAGAGTCGTTCAAAGTTATTGTAGACATAATAATACTGTTCGGTCTGCGTTTGTGAGCTATCTTCGCCTTCGGGTGAAGGCAACATTATTTTTCCCGCAACAATACCTAAAAAGCATGACA
Source organism: Xestia rhomboidea (assembly GCA_963853795.1). Taxonomy (NCBI): domain Eukaryota; kingdom Metazoa; phylum Arthropoda; class Insecta; order Lepidoptera; family Noctuidae; genus Xestia; species Xestia rhomboidea. Next base: position 16,510,439 of record OY970775.1, read on the forward strand.
ATTGACCTGATCGATTACCGAAGGGAATTGACCTTCTCACTTACCGTGGTTGTTCTCATTCTAACCGCAGTTTTTTACAGGGAATTTCGATAGCACTTTTGTTTGATGGTTAGCAAATTTTTCTAAATGGATTGGTGGAATTTAGCGAGGGTCGGTATTCAAACTGGCGTATCGCATGAATTTGGAATAGAACCAATCCAACGCATAAAGTTTGACAGAGCTAGTCGATTTTTTGTTGGTTTACAGACGTTTTTGGGTACAACGCTTTAATTTGAAAGCTTTTTATATGTTACAGTGTCGGGAGTTCAGGACTACCTCGTAGATCTATCTCTCTAAGCTGAGCATGAGGTACTGGGTTCGACTCCCGAGTCGGGCAAAGTGTTATTGGGTATTTCCATCAGGAATTTCGCAGTAGCAGCCACATAACTGGGGAATAGTGGGTGTAATAATGAGTACACCTCTGCCCAACCCTTCAGGGATTGCTGGCGTTATGTTATGTTATAATATATATATTTTATATTGCTACAACTACCGTTAATACCGCTAAGCCTCTGCCTAACCCTTCAGAGATTGCTGATGTTATGTTATAATATACTAGCTGACCCGCGCAACTTCGTCTGCGTTACGTAAGAGAGAGAGAGGCTTAGAGAGAGTGTGAGTCAACCTAAAAAAAATGCAGATAATATGCTTTAGCGGACTTTTTAAGAGGAACAATCCCGTCATACATGTATGATTGTTGAGTAACTTTAACCGTTTACGCAGTGCACGGAAAGGAAGCTCTCAAAAGCAATAATTTTTCGCAGTATTTGCAACAATTTTCATTGATGCTCCGCTCCTATTGATCGTAGCGTGATGTTATATAACGTATAGCCTTCCTCGATAAATGGGCTATCCAACACTAAAAGATGTTTTTAACTGGAATCAGTAGTTCCTAAAATTAGTGCGTTCAACCAACCAAACAAACAAACTTTTCTCCTTTATAATAAGTATAGATTCAAGTAGGTAACAATTTAATTTCTCGGAAATATATGCAATCATTGTTAAAATATTGTACTATGTTTTTCCAATTTAGGGCTTCCCTCGACAGCCTTAGGTTTCATCCTTAGACACTTGATGACAGTCATACTCCAGCTAGGTCGAAAGTTCTCATCAAAGTGCATGAATTGAGCCCAAACACGATATAGCTTTTTTTGTTTCGGATGGGAAATCATCAAATGACTCCTCCCGGAGCAGGAGGAAGTGTCAGACTTTTACTGACTAAAACCCATCCATGTTCCTTCATCGCCCTTTGTGTTCCGGGGCCACGGTATCTCTTTCGAATAGTCCCGCAGCCCCGGCAGGCATCGGCCTTTGCGGACCCCTTCTTTTTTGCTGACTCTCTTTGAGGCGCGCGTAGAACACGAACGCGCCGTCGACACGGCCTGTCGTCATGAGACGGACGGACGGCGAGCTAGCCCATAGCTCCTTGTCCACAGGCCCGCGCCTACGGTGGCCGGGGGCCAATACGTGGCTCCCGACGCCCGGGGTGTCTCCCGCTGTGGCCGGGACGTAAGGATCTCTCCCTCTCACGTTCCGCCACCTCCTTCGCTAGCATGACTGCTTCGCAGAAGGAGGTGACGGCATCCCATTCCGTCTCGCTCCGGACCATGTATTGAACCAGGGCTGGGAGAGAGAGGTCGCCGCCGCCGATCGCCGCTTCGAGGACACGGCGGTGCTCCGCCCAAGTGGGGCACACCTCCACAGTGTGCTCCACCGTGGCTTCCGGTCGATCCGCACAATGGAAGAACCCGGGCGTCTCCTCCCGCCCGAAAACACGATATGAAGCCAATAACAATTTAGCTGTAAATATAATCTACGTAAACTGCGAATGGATTATTGATTATTGCGAATAGCATAGCACAGTTCTTGCACGGCAAGAACACGTGGATTTATCAGGCTTCTGGTGTTCGCTATACTTCTTTTTGGAGAAATCATCCTCATCATCATACTCCTGCCCTTATCCCAATTTATTTGGGGGTAGCATGATTGTATTCTTCTTCCATAAGTACTACTCTATTACTTTTTGGATAAATATTTCACGAAAAAAATAGGAAATGCACACAACTTAAATACAAAATGAAATATAGGAAATCTCACAGCATCAAAAAGAATTAAACAAATTACAAAAACTGAAAATAATGTTGGAGGGTTTGAACCTGCAACCCCGTAGTTTACAGAGCGGTCATGAAACCGCAAGGCTATTTACTTCGTTGACATAAGCCACAAATAGCCGTTCTCATGTACTTACGTCATGACTGAAACGTCAAACAATTGAAGTATACGGAAATAATGCAAAATTGCCTACCCCCTCATGGAAGTAGCGTGATAATATATAGTTTAAATATAGAAGAAGCCTATGCAGTAATTTTGACGTGATGCGCGCACAAACATTTCGTACCAACTACTTAAACCGAGAAAAGCTGATTTTCTTGAGTTCCGCTATTTTGTGCGTATTCACCTCAAAAATCAAATTTCAAGAAAACTGAGAAATTATATTTACCTGTATTAGATATGAAGTATATGTAGCAACTTTAAAAGGTTACACTTCATTGGTTTTGATTGTATAGGTGTTTGAAGTTTATTAATTTTAAACACAAAACCCTATTTTTTGCGCCTCTGGATAAGATTTAAAAGAAATGCTAAGACAGGTATTTCTTTATTTTTATTAATAAGTATTTATTCTGAGTTTCATGATTCTAGAACAATCTAAAACTTTTTTTCATACAAACTTTACCCCCCCTTTTCACCCCCTTTTTCCAAAAAAAAACAAAATTTCTATAGCCTATATGTTATTCTAAATGTATTTAAACAGATTTGTGAACATTTCAACAAAATCGTTTCAGCAGTTTTTACGTGATGCGCAGTCAAACAAACAAACAAAAATTTTTTAAATGGTTTTAATATGTTCAGTTACTTATTTCAAGTCACCCTGGCTGGTTTTTTTTTTTAAATCTTCAATGTACAGATTTTTTGGTCTCAACGATTTTATTATATGTATAGATGTATGTTATATTGCTACAACTACCGTTAATACCGCTAAGCAAGGACTAAAAATAAACTGGCCTGTAAAAATAAGTATCGCACTTTAAAAATTGCAATAACTTTTTAAGTACACAAGATATACTTTCGAAACAAAAAGGACTCGAAAAATAGTTTAATTTTGTTGATAGTTTCAAAGAAAGCTGATAAAAATTGCAATATAACGTTTTTTTATTTTAAATCTCTAACTTCTATAGTTTAGGAAAAATTGAAATTTTAAAAGTGTAGTACTTATTTTTGCAGGTCAGTGTATAAACCGCCCAAACAGGAAACCTTCAACCCCGCAATAAAACGGTACAATTTGAGTGACCCTCCCCTATCCCACGTAGTGTACAAATAAGTGAGATGTATAGGGGAGATGTGAGCGGAAAGGACTCCGGTGAGCTCCTCCGCACGACGCCGGTCGAGAGGACTCGGGAGGTTGCAGGGAGGGTGGGTATAGATGACACAGTTTAAGGGATATTCCGCTTGTTGTGCAAGTTGAAGTTAATCGTAAATATCAAGCAATAGAGTGGAACAACTCGGAAACTGACTCAGCTGACCAGGGGGCCTAAAATGATCGCTTTATCAGAACCATAATATGAATAACGTTATAATTCATAAAATAGTTATTAAGTAACAATTCATAATATTAACTGCGTCTGTGACCATTTTAAGAATTTTAATGTGATTCATGTTATTATCCTACTATAATTCTGCATTTACGGCTATTTTAGGCCCCCAGAAACTAGTGATAAAAAAGTTAAAGCAAGGTTAAAGCTTAAAAGTATATTATAATAATAATAAAACCTTTATTTTCAGGCAACTTTGGCTCATAGATAAATACCTTACAGACTAACATACATGTGATAAAATGCAAACTGTGTTAACTGTATTATGTAGTATATCAACTATCTGGTGTCCACGACACAAGCCTCGTTGCTTAGTGTGGCACTAGATGGCGCTGTGTGTAATGTCCAGCGATATTTATTTTTATTTTTTATGTAAATTTTTTGCTGCTATTTTCAAACACAACGGTTTCAATGCCAGGAATCCATTAACTACCCTTACTACTAGACTCAATATAAAAATCTTATATTACTGCCTGCGTACTGCCTGCCAAAACACAATCTAAACTACTGGGTCTAGATAGAAGCAAGCATTTTACACACAACTTCCATATATAATAGATGAACAGGGGATGAAAGTTTGTATGGAAATCATATCGGGCACTCTACTTTTTACGACACAAAATCTTACCTCGACATAGTTTCACACAATTTTCCCGTCAAGATACTCTGCACAATGGTGAATAGAAATCAATTCTCTGGTCCTAAATATACAAAAATAGACGATCAGCCGACATTTAGAGCGGTGAAATAATATCTCCGACGCAAAGATTTAAATCATAGATTAGCTATATCATCATCATTCTTCTGCCATCATTCTCCATTATTTGGGGTCAGCGCAGCATGTCTTCTTCTTCTATACTATTACACGACATCTCAGCAGTCACCTCCTTTCTAGCCAAATCATCATTCACACAGTCAATCCACACACCACACTCAGTTATTCCCCAAAACACGCCAACCCGCTCCAAAAAATGTTAACTTTTCTACATATTTTGTTGACACTGACATTTGAATAGTGTTGTCTCGCTCACTTATACAGTCATACTGCACATCGGATCTATCGTTCCATGCGGGATGTGCGAGCACACTTCTCTTATATTCTCACTTTTTCGCGCGACCTTGTACGATGCGGGCACATCTTATGATTTAAATCTATAGTCTAACGGTTTAACTTTCATTCAAGCACAAAAACGGTGGTCAATACCAATAACGCGTTTGATTGAACATTGATCTATCAAGTAGAAAATGGTTAGATTCGTACTAAATATTTGCCGGTTTTCGTCTGTTTGTTACAAATAGCTGGTATCTATTAAAGTGATTTTGATTGTGTTGGTTTGGGATTTGAGATACCAACAGATTATTTCAGGGTTGTATAGAAACATCTTTATTGCTGTTTAAGTGAACATCAGAAAATTTATATCTACTACTTATTCTAAGATCTTACTGTCTAGTAGTCGGAATCACTGAGGAATGAGGTCACACGTTCGATTCGAGGGTCGGGAAAATTGTTATTGTGTTTTTCTATTAGGAATTTCTCAGAAGCAGCCACGGAGTAGGGATTTGTGGCCGGTTGATGGTAACAGTTCGCCCCCGATTCATCATTATCCATCATCCACAGCCCGAACTCACCCACCACCACCTCCACCACCCTCTTGCCAATCTCCATGGTCCCGAGCCAGCCTCACCCAGGTTTTTCCCCCGATGTCGTCTGCCCATCTCGCCGCTGGACGACACACGCTTCGTCCCACCCGAATACCTCTTCAGTATTCCCGCGATCATGATGCTTGCAACAGCGCCGAAATATCGGGAGCTCATAGTATCTAAGGAAAATCACGGATATCATCCCGTAAGTACTTTATGTATACACGCTTCTTTTGCCAGTTCTTAAATAACGTAGGCCTTAAACATAACTGGCGAAATGTGGGTGTAGGTAGTATTAGCTACACATCTGTCTAACCCTTCGGGGATTACAGGCGTAGTGTTATGTTTATTTTATTCTAACATGAAAGAAAGAAAAAGTATTTATTAAACTCACACAGGACATAATAGAAACAAAAATATAGAATTAGGTATGACAATATTATTTATAGAAGTAAACATGAGAAACATAAAAAACAGTAAAATTTGATTGGTCCTGTGCAAGGTCAAAAGGCTCCTAGCTCAGCAAGGTGCTGTGACATTTAAAAAAAAAAGTCACAGCGCTGGTATTCTGATAGGGCCCAAAGTGATGTCACGGTCAGTTATACGAAAATAATAACATAAGAATTTTCCTTTGTGTTATGTAGTTCCTCAATACTACTCCCAAAACGGTGAAGGAAAACATCGTCTGGAAACCGACCTTACGTTCTCCAGCCGTATGTTACCTAGGCTAGATTCAAATTTAATTTAGCCTAGGTAACATAAAACATTGTCAAACCCTTTCCCAAGTTCTAACAAAAATACAGCATAACATGTATGCCAGACACTACATTTTCCCTAAGCATAATAGTATTTCATCTTAATAAAACTACGTAAGGCATCTTAGCTCATAAATTCTTGTAATATTCTCTGTCTCGGGTATCTTATCTTAGCTGGTTACCCTGGTTCCCCAGTATTTTGATAAAGAATCTAAGTAGATGTTAGAATAAAAATGAAAAAATAAGTACCCATGAAATGTTACTGAGTAGGGTCTTAAAGAGTGGCCCGGGGTTGTTAATAATGTTGTTTTTGTAAAGAAAGATTGTGTTGTTGTTGATGAAAGTGCTAATGTGCGTTGTGTAGTACATTATGTTGATGTCGCAGCCAATTCGTAGAACACGCCGTATTACTTAATGCCGCGCCAGATTGAAAATCGTCGCCGTTATGTAGTGCGGCGTCCTCACGTTCAGCCGGATTGTGGTGGCGATACGTTCGACAAAGCGGCGTCCAACGTTAAGCTGATTGTCAGCAAGAAGAAACGACCGAATAAAATACTAAAAATTTCAAAAATAAGGCGTAGTCGACGTAGCCCCGCTACGCGGGGCTTCTATTTCTTTTCAGGGTTTAAAGTAACCTAACCAAACCTAACGTCGGGTGTTCTAAGTACCGAGCTCGCTTCGCTCGCTTTCAAAGCGGCGTGTCGACGCTGCGCCCGTTTGTATTTGGGCGGCACGTTTACGCCGCTTTGACGGACGCGAAGTACTCATTTAATGCGACTTTAGTTCACCCGAATTGTAATCCGGCTAAACGTGAAGACGTTTGCAATCCGGCGCGCCGTTATGTAATACGGCGTGTTCTACGATATGCCTGCGACATTGATAAAATTACACGTAAACAAAATATCATGCTTGCATTTCCAAAAGTAGAGACAGAGCTGTACCACGTTTTGCCAATTAGGTATGTTTAAGTTCCATGTTATAGGAATAAGCCTATTGCCATCAACGGGGCACAAATCCTGACTCCAAGGTGCTAAACCATTTCTTTAATATGACCTCTCTACGGCAACGGAGAATTATGCATAGCCTTATGTTCCTTCACAAACTAATGAACGGTCGCATAGATCGTAGTGAACTACTATCGCGCATTCTATTGAAAGTTCATATTAAATATTTTGCAGTTTGTAATGAATAAACTCAAAAACTACTGCGCCGATTCAATTTCTTCTTCTTCAAAATTCAAAAATTCTTTCACCATTAGAAAGCCACATCTTTACTGAGTAACATAGGCTATATTTTTATCCCCGTACTCCCACGGGAACGGGAACTACGCGGGTGAAACCGCGTGACGTCCGCTAGTATTGTATAAACGATGTTACAGAGGGCTTAAAGCTAAGTACATAAATATGGACCCTGTCAGGGCACAGCAAAGTAGGAGAGCGAAAGAGGCCTTTAATTTTTCTAATTAGTTGGTAATACAAAAGTAACAATAATTAAAATAAAAAATATATGTGTATTCATTTAAAAATTGTCATTCAGATATTCATTAATAATATAATAGCATTTATATAACAAAAATTGTTGTAATTTATTAATGAGTTAATTAAATGCCTTTGTAATTATTTCCGGCAATTTATTATAAACTTTCATTGACATGACTAGAGTACTTGTTGAATGCATTTTTAGCTTAGAGCTTGGTTGGTTTAGTCTATTTTTATGACGTAATGTGTATCTTGACTATATTTTCTCGTGTAGTGTAAAAATGTGGGTATTTTTGAACAAATTTGCAAATTTCTAGAATGTATAAGCAGGGTCAATATTTTATGTTCTTGAAAATGAGGTTTACAGCTGTCGGTGTCTTCTATATTTATATATTTCCGCCTAGAATTCCACGCTTTCCCATAACCACAATTCTTCAGCCCCCTACTACCTCTACAAATACAGTTCGTCAGTCCGTACCCGCAACAGATATATTTAATGACCGTAAAGTGAAGTTTAAATCAAGAATAAATAAATATCGCTGGACATTACACACAGCGCCATCTAGCGCCACACTAAGCAACGAGGCTTGTGTCGTGGACGCCAGATAGTTGATATACTACATAGAAACTTTTTTTTTGTAAATACATACTTATTATGCATACAATAATCATAATAATACATAATCTACTCATAGGCATAATCTTGGCCTCCCTCCACACCATTGAAACGTAGTCAACATTTCTCTGTACTATTTATGAATAAATTACTCGTTTTAATTGTCTTTCTCTTCGTAGCAAAATTTATATCCCATTTTCTCAATCAATTGTACATACACCTAGACTCAAGTTAGCAACTAAGCGGTACTCTGGCGTCTTTGTTGGAAATGTTTTGTTTACTTGTAATTGGCATATATATTAGAATACTACCGTATGATTAAGTAGGTATATGTATGTGTATGTATGTGCTGTGGCCTGTGGGTGAACCTTAAATAAATAAATAAACCATTGTTGAATGTTACCAACCCGAATATCCAACCGCATGCTTATCAGTAATGCCGGCGACCGCATTATGGCAATTATGATGTTAAATAAGAAAACAGACATACAAATATTGCAAGTTTGTTGTAATTTTCTTACGACTCTATGTATAGTTACTGTTACTGTTAGTTTATGTTATCCCACTGCTGGGCAGAGGCCTAGAGAGACCTAGGGAGGCTTGGAAAGCCAGGGCTTCCAGTGCTTTCGATCCCGGGTCAATGTGGACCACTGGTCATTGGTTTTATCTAGCTCGTCCCGCCATCCTACATCTTCAACGAGATTTGAACAGAAATAATACACTGCCTGCAAAAATAAGTACTACACTTTTAAAATTTCAAATTTTCCTAAACTATAGAAGTTTGAGATTTAAAATGAAAAAAAAACGAATAGCAATTTTTATCAGCTTTCTTTGAAACTATAGACAAAATTAAACTATTTTTCGAGTCCTTTTTGTTTCGAAATTATAATCTTGTGTACTTAAAAAGTTATTGCAATTTTAAAAGTGTGATACTTATTTTTGCAGGCCAGTGTAGATCGGGAACAAAAGAACCATATCGGGAAGAAAAGAACAACAAACAAAATCATATTTCACAAACAAACATAATTCCTTTAGATTCTAAATACGGGTGGATGTATTAAGAAGAGAGACAAAGAAGACAGAACGAAACATAAGCTAAAGAAAGAGACAACAGTACTAAGTAAAATGTTTCTTAGAAGAAAGTTCCTAATTCGTTATAAAACGAAAGTACGTACTGGTTGGATCACGACTGCTTACTTCATTTGGGTGTAGAACTCAAGTTTTCTTGAAGTATTTCCGTTGAATTCTTTGAAGAAACATGATATTGTGGTCTGTCCCGCCACTTTACATAGATGCTGCTTAATCTTTGACAGTTGATACGGGTAGTCAGGAGCTCAAAAGTCTGACAACCAGCTTAGTATTACCAATGGGTATCCTATTACCCAGTAGCTGTGGGTTAAGGAGATCAGCAAATTAGCAGTGGCCTAACTGCCCCGGGTGCGTTGGATGTACTACAGTCGCCAGCGCATCAAGACTTTTACCACAAACTGTCAAATTTCTCCAAATGATTTAAACCAACTATTAAAGGTTAAGTTTAAATCGAATGAGAAAATTTGACAGTTAGTGATAACTTGATACGCTGGTTACTTTACAATTATCACTACTCTTGGAGGCTATTAATTTCATTCAATGATTCACAAAATCACCTAGAGTTTAGTATAAAATGCTTTGCCATTATATAACCTAGTAATCTAAATCTCCTAACGAAACCTGGAATTCTAATTTACTGTAAAACATTACCTCAATCTAAGTACCAGAATTCCTTGAAATCGGTCTAGACGTTCTGACCGCGATTTCAAAGGTAATTCGTTAATTGCGAAATTAGCATGAATACGTGGATTTGTAGAAATTGGCCTCGTAATTATGTAGGTACGTAACATGTTTAATGAAGCATTTCTCTTGAATTTGAGAGCACATGAATGTTATAAATAATAATAATCATTTTATTATCAGGCAACTGAGACCCATAGATAAAATACACAAAATAATATTTAACAACAATAATAAACTAACAACAACAACAACATTACAAGAACAACATACAACAACACACAACAACAACAACATATTATCTAACTGGGTGAGCTCGTGACTCTTTTTTTCTGAAAAAGTATAGTTTTCTCGAATAGTCAGAAATAATCTGCTATTTCTCGGGACGTTGTAAGCTCGCAAACTTCTTTATACGAAATGAATGATCCGACTCCCCCGTTGGTCTAGTGACTAGCGACTTCTAAGCATGAGGTCCAGGATTCGATTCCCAGGTCGGGCAAAGTGTTGTTGGGTTTTCCCATAAGGAATTTTTAATGGAGTCTGGATTTGCGCTCGGTTGATAGCAATAAGCTCGCCCATTATACGGGACTTGAACAACTGGCGAAATGTAGCACTATTAGGTACGCCTCTGCCATACTCACTCTTTGGAGATTACAGGCGTGATGTAATGTTAGGTGTATCTGTTTTTGTCTCACACATTTCAAAATTTCCACGCGAACGGATTCGCGGGCAACAGCTAGTTTCTTATATATTTATTTATTTCATTTTTGGGAAAACTTACAGCAAAACAGATAGTGACTAATAGTTTAAACAAAATATGGCCAGTTACAAGTTTCCACATGTATATAAATAATATGACATAAAAAAAAACAAGACTCTAGAAAACACCAAACAAAAATTACTAAACACGCTCAAAGAAGCTATTAGATAAAGTGTTCTTCAATTTAGCGGTACTAGTATTGAAAATGTCGATCTCAGCTTCCCAGCAGGTTGTGTTGTACATACGACTCGCTCTCACCATATACGAGTTCCGTCTGTACGTTGTGGCTACCACTGAAGTGTGTAATAAATGAGGTCTACGTAAGAACACAGACCAACCCGATTTTATGCAGCAACTCTGTAACACCAGTTGTTCCATTGGCGATCTTAAAAAGAACGCCGAGAAAGAAGAAGGGTGTAAAAACCTCTAAGCGAAGCCGAAAAGCACTTGTTCTCCTCGTCATTGCTATAATTTTTTTGTTCTACACCATACCTGCGAACCTTCTAGTTACGGAGATATTGGGGGTCAAAGTTCCAACTTTTTGACAACTTTTTTATGAAATACAAGTTTTTAATATAAGATTTTTACTTTAAACACCTCCACGACCCCCGTACTATTCAATCCATCCACCAGCACAATGTTTTGAGTGCGTTACATTGAGTTCTACAACAAAACATGATTTTTCACCCAAATAAAAAAGTCGTTTCCCAGCAATAATTTTTGCGTAAAGTTACTTAGTTTGATGTACAGAATGCTTGGTTGACGGCTTTGTGATGTGGTGGTTTACCCCCGGTATACTTACTTCTATAATTTCATTATTTTCAGTAGCTTAAATTTCTTACAGGGAGTACCAGTTCAGGGAAAATTAATACAAATTCAATTTAAAAGTTTACTCGTTACATTCCCTTTGTTAATTACGAACCGAAAACTTCCGTCTTGTTTTAAATAATAGCATTATTATTTATTAGTACAGAAAGCAATAATTATAAACTTCTTATTTTATTATCTCGGACTTCTCAGAGTTCCTAGCTTAATAAAAACAGTTGTACGGGGCTCTGATAGGTTTCTGGGCAATTTCCCCGTTGACAGCGATGCGAACGCAGTTTTTGACGCCCTTTAATTTTTAACCGACTTACAAAAAGAGGAGGTTATCAAGTCGGTGAAGATCTGATGCTGCTCTTCGGAGAAAAACAATGGAACTCTTCAATTATAGACAGCAAATCGGTCGTGATTGCTGCAATCGCTTGGATGTTTATTGCTTTTTTCTGATTTTGAATGAAGCACATATATTTTTTTTTTTAATTTTTTGTGCAATAAAGAATATGAATATATGAAAAAGACACTTGTAGCGTATTCAAGTTAAAGTAATTACTTGAGTTTAAGTAGTTACCTACTTCTGCAACCATTTTTAAGCAATAGACAAGAATTTAAACGAAGTAGGAACCGTCAAAGAAAGCAAAGCTAAAAATTCTATTTTTTGTCAATTCTAACTTCAAGCGATTAGTAAACTACAGAAGAAACAAGTAATTACTTTTACTCAAGTAATCACTCTGACTTGTTAAATAGCGGGTGTTAGAATTCCATAGGTTTCGATAACAACAAAATGCTCTAAGTAAAACTATAAACAATTGTTCTATTCTATTAAAGTTATATTTGGAAAAGGTGAGCAATTAATTAAGTATCTAGGGTTTGCGCTACCTAATATTAATTGAAGATTATCAAGTTCGAATGTCTGGCATTCGTGACGCCTTTAATTACTTCACGTTGATTACTTACTAATTAATTATGTTTAGGTAGGTAGGTCTTCTGTAAACATATCGACTGTACTATCCTTAGGGTTAGGCAGAGGTATAACTAATAGTACTCTCACATTTTTCCAGTTATGTTTAAGTCCCATGGGTCCAGTCCCACGGGCGCAAATCTAGACTGCGTAGTAGATTTGCTACTGAGAAATTCCTGAAGGAACAACTCAATAACACTTTGCCAGACCTATAATATAGTAATAGAACCTAGGAACGTCGCGTTTGCGTGCACTAGAATGACGAAGCAGTATTAATGAACCATATTATAATACACTAGAGGACGTCACGCGGTTTCAGCCGCGTAGTTCCCGTCCCCGTGGGAGTACGGGGATAAAATATAGCCTATGTTACTCAGTAAAGTCGTGGCTTTCTAATGGTGAAAGAATTTTTGAAATCGGCGCAGTAGTGTTTGAGTTTATTCATTACAAAAATACAAATCTTTCCTCTTTATAATATTAGTGTAGATGTAGATTATTAATTCGTTTATTAATTATAAAACATATCTTTGTATTTTTAAATATTCCTAATATAAAAACAATATAAATAAAACATTTAAAAATATAAAAATAGTAGCCCACCAGCGCTGGGGACAGGGTCCGAGCTGCTGGTGGTCAGGGCTCTTGAGAGAGGAACCTCCTAACAATACGTGCCGTGTCTAGAAGTACTGCTTTCTGAATCAAGCCCTTGATCCAGAAATTATTATATTGTAGACTAGCTGACCCGCGCAACTTCGTCTGCGTTACGTAAGAGAGAGAGAGGCTTAGAGAGAGTGTGAGTCAACCTAAAAAAAACGCAGATAATATGCTTTAGCGGACTTTTTAAGAGGAACAATCCCGTCATACATGTATGATTGTTGAGTAACTTTATCCGTTTACGCAGCGCACGGAAAGGAAGCTCTCAAAAGCAATAATTTTTCGCTGTATTTGCAACAATTTTCATTGATGCTCCGCTCCTATTGATTGTAGCGTGATGTTATATAACGTATAGCCTTCCTCGATAAATGGGCTATCCAACACTAAAAGATGTTTTTAACTGGAATCAGTAGTTCCTAAAATTAGCGCGTTCAACCAACCAAACAAACAAACTTTTCTCCTTTATAATAATAAGTATAGATTCAAGTAGGTAACAATTTAATTTCTCGGAATTATATGCAATCATCGTTAAAATATTGTATATGTTTTTCCAATTTGGGGCTTCCCTCGACAGCCTTAGGTTTTCATCCTTAGACACTCGATGACAGTCATACTCCAGCTAGGTCGAAAGTTCTCATCAAGGTGCATGAATGAGCCCAAACACGATATAGCTTTTTTTTTTCGGATGGGAAATCATCAAATGACTCCTCCCGGAGCAGGAGGAAGTGTCAGACTTTTACTGACTAAAACCCATCCATGTTCCTTCATCGCCCTTTGTGTTCCGGGGTCACGGTATCTCTTTCGAATAGTCCCGCAGCCCCGGCAGGCATCGGCCCTTGCGGACCCCTTCTTTTTTGCTGACTCTCTTTGAGGCGCGCGTAGAACACGAACGCGCCGTCGACACGGCCTGTCGTCATGAGACGGACGGACGGCGAGCTAGCCCATAGCTCCTCGTCCACAGGCCCGCGCCTACGGTGGCCGGGGGCCAATACGTGGCTCCCGACGCCCGGGGTGTCTCCCGCTGTGGCCGGGACGTGAGGATCTCTCCCTCTCACGTTCCGCCACCTCCTTCGCTAGCATGACTGCTTCGCAGAAGGAGGTGATGGCATCCCATTCCGTCTCGCTCCGGACCATGTATTGAACCAGGGTTGGGAGAGAGAGGTCGCCGCCGCCGATCGCCGCTTCGAGGACACGGCGGTGCTCCGCCCAAGTGGGGCACACCTCCACAGTGTGCTCCACCGTGGCCTCCGGTCGATCCTCACAATGGAAGAACCCGGGCGTCTCCTCCCGCCCGAAAACACGATATGAGGCCAATAACAATTTAGCTGTAAATATAATCTACGTAAACTGCGTATGGATTATTGATTATTGCGAATAGCATAGCACAGTTCTTGCACGGCAAGAACACGTGGATTTATCAGGCTTCTGGTGTTCGCTATACTTCTTTTTGGAGAAATCATCCTCATCATCATACTCCTGCCCTTATCCCAATTTATTTGGGGGTAGCATGATTGTATTCTTCTTCCTTATGTACTACTCTATTACTTTTTGGAAAAATATTTCACGAAAAAAATAAGAAATGCACACAACTTATACAAAATGAAATATAGGAAATCTCACCGCATCAAAAAAAAAATTAAACAAATCACAAAAAGTGAAAATAATGTTGGAGGGTTTGAACCTGCAACCCCGTAGTTTACAGACCGGTCATGAAACTGCAAGGCTATTTACTTCGTTGACATAAGCCACAAATAGCCGTTCTCATGTACTTACGTCATGACTGAAACGTCAAACAATTGAAGTATACGGAAATAATGCAAAATTGCCTATCCCCTTAAGGAAGTAGCGTGATAATATATAGTTTAAATATTGAAGAAGCCTATGCAGTATTTTTGACGTGATGCGCGCACAAACATTTCGTACCAACTACTTAAACCGAGGAAAGCTGATTTTCTTGAGTTCCGCTATTTTGTGCGTATTCACCTCAAAAATCTAATTTCAAGAATACTGAGAAATTATATTTACCTGTATTAGATATGGAGTATATGTAGCAACTTTAAAAGGTTACACTTCATTGGTTTTGATTGTATAGGTGTTTGAAGTTTATTAATTTTAAACACAAAACCCTCTTTTTTGCGCCTCTGGATGAGATTTAAAAAAAATGCTAAGACAGGTATTTCTTTATTTTTATTAATAAGTATTTATTCTGAGTTTCATGATTCTAGAACAATCTAAATTTTTTTTTTCATACAAACTTAACCCCCCCTTTTCACCCCCTTTTTCCAAAAAAATCCAAAATTTCTATAGCCTATATGTTATTCTGAATGTATTTAAACAGATTTGTGAACATTTCAACAAAATCGGTTCAGCAGTTTTTACGTGATGCGCGTTCAAACAAACAAACAAACAAACAAACAAACAAACAAAATTTTTTTAAATGGTTTTAATATGTTCAGTTACTTATTTGGTGGTTAAGTGGTTTTTTTTTTTTAATCTTCAATGAACAGATTTTTTGGTCTCAACGATTTTATTATATGTATAGATGTATAGATATTAGTGTAGATTTATCACTAGCCTAACAACATTTTTGTTAAGACATTCATTTTCTACGGTACAACAATCGTCTATTCTATTCCTGGACCAATAAATATTGGCTGGCATACCGAGGCGGCGTTTAAAAAAAAGATGGCGCCGACATTCCAAGACAAACCGCTTTTTGTGGTGTATGGACCGACGGTATCTCTATGGGGATCTATGTAAGAATAGTAGGTATTCTGAAAGTTAATTATTGATGTTTTTAAGTGTTTTATAGTACAAAAGAAATTCTTGATATTCGAATCTATCTTACGTACCACAATTTCACACTAACTTGTACTTTCACGAAGGGTTGGGCAGAAAATCTATGATATAAAACACAATTCGCCAGTTATGTTTTTAGATATATGGGCGAGCCTTTTGCCATCAACCTGCACATTGTTTGAGCCTATAAGTCTTTCGGGACATCGCCAACCAGTTGGTCGACTCTTTCCGTGACCAGAGGGCTGGTCATTTTTTGGCCAAAGAATCAGCATTGCCATCCAACGTGCCATGCTGCCACTCTTCTGGGCACTAATCCCTTTGACAGCGAAGCGAACGAATTTATTTTTAAACATTTTTTTTTTACAAAAAATTTATACGTTCATTTTTCTCCTATCAAAAAGTATAGTTATGTTAAATTATACTTTTTGATAGGCATAAAGACTCTGACACCTGGTTAGGAACTAACCACAGGATTAAGATTTTTTATTATAATTTCACGTCACTATAAAAGTAAATTAGTCTCAACTAAACTAATCTGTATAGTTAACCAAATAAGTTATCATAAATTAGACACCACATTAACATCAGAAGTTATCGGAACTTGGAGATACTTTGTCAACACTTAAAACGAGAACTTTTCCACAAACCACAGTGCAATGGCTCCCATTTTAATTTTAAAATGGCAATGCATCTAAAACGCAGCAATTTGTAAATACAGTGCGCGTTACACCGTACGGTAACGAAACAAAAGGACGATTCACACCCCACGACCGAGATTTATTTCACACAGGACAGTGCGCCACGAATATGTTGAATGTGAACGCTTAAAAATATTGTTGAAGCTACATTTTTTCCGAGTAATCTCTCGCGTTAACATTGGCTAAGCTTTTAATGTAATAATTGTTGTGCTAGACTGTTGTTTATGACCATAAGCGTAGCTTAAGCATTAAACCTAATGTTCCAGCTGCCAGGACACAGATCTTATCTCTAAGAGAGGGTGGATCATAATTCATCATGCGGGGAGTGCAGTTTGGTACAATATTTAAATTTAATTTATTGATCTCAAGTACGTCCTACCTCTTACTCCGACAAATTAAAACTAATACCATAAACATTTAACCAACATCTTTTCTTCAAGACACACCAATGGAATCACAACTATAGTTTTCACTCATTAAATCCATGTCCAGTTAGCAGACTATTCCAAAATAGCAACAAAAAATAAACTTCTAAACCGAACAGACTGTACCACCCATAGCTCATTGAATGGACCGTCTTCCCCGAATTCGTGCTAAGTGCCAAATTCTAGGGAACCTCTCTAATATATCACTTCCGTTACACGGTAGTACCGGCTGCGGGCCATTCAGCCTTTGTGGGATAAACACTTAATACTCCTTGGAGATACCTACGTCGGTTGTTGGACTGCATTTATGGAGAACAGTCTCGCTATTCCAAATTGAAATAGACTTGTTCAAGTACCTCTTGGCGCGTGGCTTTTGAAATTCGAAAATAATTGCGCAATCTTGTTTTTTCATGCCTAAGTACAATTTCATGGTGTTCTCCAGCGCCTCTCTTTCAATTTTAAAAGATTCTTGTAGTTCCGGTATTCCATTTGTGCCTAATCTAATAGGATGTAAAACATGTTTTAATTGACATTAAGTACGTCTATATAGGTAACATCGGATTAACAATGGCTGTCTGCATTTACCCTCTTCAAAAACAAACAATAAAAAAAGAAACCAGATTACAAGCTTAAACCGACGTCAAACAATTCCCATTCAATTAAAAACTATCATTCCAGCACAATCCTTTTATTCACTATCTCCACTGAAAGGCAACTGAAGCAGACAAAATAATTACATTTTACATAAAATCGCTTTTAAAAAACTCCTGCAATACAACGTACGTGCTGATTGCCTTCGCAAACACTCCAACGTTTCCGAACTAAATCTACGTTGTAGAGAGCTTTTACCAATTTATTTTAAATCTCATGCTACACAAAACTCGACTGTAAATCAACGTAATATGAATTTAAAATCTGAACAGTAAGTTTGCTGTCGCTTACCTGTTTTGTTCTCATTGGTGTATGCAGTGGTGATTAGCCTTTTTGCTCATAGCCTGTTCCCGAACGCAGCCACAACGGGTAACAGAAAACAGACTTATTTTGCGGAGAAAAAAGCGCGGGGAACTTTATCTGTGGAGCCTTTTTTCTTTCTTTGAATGAGGAGTGGGTTTCTATGAATGTGGATGGTTTTTAATTTCCAATGGCTATGTTTATTCGCAGATTATTAAAAGCTATTTAATAGATTATTAAGAGCTGAAAAAAAACATAGAGCATAGGAGTTTTTTAATTTTTCCATCAAGAATTTCTCAAAAATATTAAAATTAAAATATTATTAAAATGCGGGTGTACTATTGTGTCTAAGTATGTCTGCCTAACCCTTCCGGAGAATCAGGCGTTGTTTTAGGTAACAAGTAAGAAATATAAAGCATGGCTTGGCATGGCATGCTATATGTGGCATAAAGACCGCCTCTGTACTTAGTCCTTGAAGTGATAAATAAAAAAAAAAAGTGTAATATTTAGCGCATAATGCCCCACTTATCAAGTGTCAAGCGTGAGGCCATTTTATACATTTTTTTTAAACCTTTAAAAATTTATTTGCGCAAACCTAGCATAGCACATTTTACATGATTTACGTTTACATTATGTTAGGTATTTTGTGTAGTGTACCATGATATTATATGGCGTATTGTAAATCACACGCTGGTGGTATCGCGGCCATAAATAACAGAACAACGCACAGATCAAAAATAAAACAGACTAGATTGAGTATCGAGTGTTTTATTACTCTAGTTTAGTATTATTTTTTTGTGTTGTTTGTTTCGATTCTAAAAAGTGTGTAATTATGGATTATTTTGATGAATCAAAGAGGCAATGTTTTATCTTGTTACCCAGTCAACTTATCGCCACGTAAAATTACAAGTATGAAGTAAGTATTTTAAGCTACATTTATTTAAATATTACAATCTAGGTACATTAAAATTTGGAAGCTGGACATAATGGATAAGACTAAGCTTTTAGGCAGAAGAAGCAATGTATTGAGATAAAAGAACAACAAAAAATCAGTGCATAGTCAATCAACAGTAGGTAGGTAACCTTATTATTGACAACAATGTATAGGCGATAGCGTGGTTATCGTTATCTCATGGTATATTATTCTCAACTTTATATTGGTATAATACTAAAATCAGTTGTATACTATCACTGAGCTAATCGTTAAAAATCACCATCCTTCAACCACGTAATTTCAAAACTCTCTTTTCACGCCAAACCCAATATAAAACATTCATTCACTCTACAAAACCTCGGAAAATATTTGATCAATTCATTTTTACATAAAAATCACTACACATTCCGTTACCCGGCACTACCCAGCACTTATTACTTCCATTTAGAGATGCACGATACTTGGATTTTGACATTCACATTTCGACCGATCGCGCGAACTGCGCGATTCGATTCTTCAAAAATCGCATCGTATAGTTTCCTACTCTGAGATGCATGCTAGTTGCATTTGTATCGACAAGTATCATCATAGCACTTTCTAATCCTTTGTAATTTACCCGTGTCCTTCTTTTATATTGTTTTAAATGGGGATGGCAACCGTGAAACTAATGGCGCTAGCATAGTTTGTTCCAAGCATCGTCATTGGTAGAAAATCTGGTAATGTCATTTTATATTTCAAAATGGCTTGACCTCATTGGTCAGATTGGGAACAAACTATGCTAGCGCCATCTGCTTTCAGCTTTAACCGGCCAACCCCATTGACTGATCATGCAATTTAGGAAAATGTTGCGCGATACGATCCATTAGTTTCCTTCCTATCACTGATAAGTTTTCGAATAGATACCAATCCTAAATATTGTAAGTGTTATTCTTATAACCTATTTAATATATGTATTATTATATTAATATTTAAACAAATTGACGGCGTAATAAAATTCTATGTTGTTCTAATATGCCATGCAATGGCGAAACATGTAAGTTCACAACCCTATTTAGAAGACCTTAGTGTACCATGTTTTTACACAAATAAAAATTATTCTATTCTATTCCTTTTATATTGATCCAAGCGTTTATCGTATTAGTGTGTGTCGTTCCAAAATATCGGATTATCGCATCCTGTTTTATCGATACTGTAAATCGGATCGTACATCACTACATCCATTCCATTGCGGTTCATTTGCCACCAATGGCTCCCACGCTTACCATTCAGTCAAGTGCATTCATTTTATCGTGCATTTAACTAAAACCAATATTAATTTATCTTTTACTTCCTACCTTTACAACACCTAGACAGGTCTTGTTAAACTGGTTACTTCGGACCGCCATCGACGTCTCGCCTCCCAACTGACATTTTAGAGCAAAGATTTTTTTTTCATTGAAAAAAAAATGGCTTTCAAGTTGCAGGGAGAAGTTTGAATATGAATGGATCGTACCTATTGATAATTTTGTCCGATGTTTCGAATATGATTTTGATTTAAATGGATGGAAATTATGTTTTTTTGAGCGAGGAGGACAGGATGTAAGGGATTTAATTCAGTCAGCCTCTTCTCAAATTATATTTCCTCAATGAATGTCTGATTGTGTTAATTGCGGGGCGAACACGGCCAGATACCGCACAAGATAGAGAGGTTTAGAAGAAGTAAAGGGAGGCCTTTGCCCAGCAGTGGGACACATGGCCTAATAATGATATTAGGTACGTTTTTCGAAAAGAGTTTCGTATCCCATAAATTCGATACTTGAACCATCTGCTGAGTATTCTTGTTTTACGAGTATCAAACAACAGATTCTACTAAGTGTTCTTGTTTTATCAACCCACCCACCTTTTTTCTTCTAAATGCGTTCCGTTTCACTTTCAACGACCACTAAATCATGAGAGACTAAGGTAAATTGGAACAGCAACTAAATGAAATACTACTAATTTATGCCGACATTCAGTGTTTTCAAAATGAATGTATGTAGATGCTTGTATATCTAACTAAATTGGGTAAACTTTTGCGCACTTAGGGACCGCTTCGCACGCTCAAAACTTTGGAATATTCATGCTGAAGATGTACTTACAAATGAAGGTGGAACGTTTAATATTATGTAAATAAATATTCTGACAAGTTTACGATGCCAGTGAATAATAAGATGGCGGAATTAAATGAATGCCTAAAATGGTTTTAGGCTGAATGAGTTACTTTCCTCTGCCTGACGTTTTGGCGCCAAAAAGATTCTTAATTTACAGTCTGTGTGCAATGTTCTGAAATCTTGGTGAATGAGACCTACCGTACGTATCTTTTAAAGCTGTAATTTCATAGAAAGGAATATTAAAAGTCGATTAAAAAATACCAGTAGAATAGAAAGAAAAGAAGTAGTAAGTAAATAAAATGAAGCCAGATTTTATGGAAGTTTCTGGGTCAACAAAGAATATAAAGCAATGTTAAATATTTAAAAGAGGTTTCAGTATTATTAGCCCGCCAATAAATTAGCATTTTTTGAAGTAATGAAGAATGGTTTCGGAGTTTTTTGCGTTCTCGGCAACTTTCGAGAGGATTTCTTGTGAATCTTACCAAAAAAAAAAAGATCTACCTGCTCTAATGTGATGAACATCCGTGAGAAAGTTTATTAATAGTTAAGTGTTGTTGGGTAAAAATATAACTGCTGTGAAATGTTGTTGTGTTAAAGAGTCGATGATTGTTAATAGAAACAGAAGGAAAAATTAAGAATTACCATGATTAGAGCGGAAATC
This sequence comes from Xestia rhomboidea, assembly GCA_963853795.1. Lineage (NCBI taxonomy): Eukaryota > Metazoa > Arthropoda > Insecta > Lepidoptera > Noctuidae > Xestia > Xestia rhomboidea. Next base: position 16,532,179 of record OY970775.1, read on the forward strand.
AACACAAAAATATCGTCAAAATTACAAAAAGATTTTCCCGTACCGGGAATCGAACCCGAGCCTCCTGGGTGAAAGCCAGGTATCCTAGCCACTAGACCATACGGGATGCTGACTTATAGGGCGAAAAGGCAGTACCAAATCAACTGGCGTTTGTCATAACTTTTTTATTATAATGCAATAAGATAATTATGAGCCATTACCACATTTTGATGTGTCATCCGTGTCCATGGTTACTGTATCTATATTAGCCAAATAAATAAAATAATTCTTAGCAACTGGCTACTTAAAAGAAAAAAATATATTGTCCTTGACATATATTAAAATTACAAAGCGACCACGAACAATTTAATAAAACCTTGAACGGACATTGAGCCAATTATATTATAGCATTATCATCATCGATGGTCTATTGAAAACATAAACATACTAAAGCACCTAGCCTACTTTTAACAATTTTACGACAGATTTTTTCAGTCGAACTTTTGCAGACGAAAACTATATTGTATAATTCAAACGAATTCGCCCGACGACCCATTTGAATTTGGAATTTGAATTTAGAGAGCATTCGAAACACAGCGGATTGCAGAGTTTTATCAATGGTTTATGCAAAGAGATTCAAAAGAATTTATTATAGAGCGGACATTGGAAATAATGTCATACAAAAATTTTTATTCCGAACATTTTCGATTTTGACACAAGAATGCTACCTGACAAGCGGGCGTTTGACACTAGACAGAACGATTTGTTAGTAAGTACTTACAAATATTTGGATTACGATTTTCTTCGTCTTGTCCCGTCTATCGCTCGTAAATAATTGAACGTCTTTGGGTTTATGTCATTGATTTTAAAATAAACATTAAATGAATACTACAAAACATACTCTACAAATACAAGTTAAATACCAATTCATTATTAATTTGTAGTAGGAGAATTTAAAATATTTTGGGTTGCCATTTAATTATTATGAGTAATTTAAATGAAAATAAAACAACGAGTTACCGTATGACAACATTCATAAACACCATTTCATTATTGATGTCTCCGTCACCATCATTCAAAATTAAAAAAAAATTACAGTCCAGCGGCCATCTTTCTTTACCAAAAACAGTTGCGCAAACTAAAGTCCGCCATATCGAAGCGTAAAAATACTGCGAGCAATAAATAGAAGTTTCCATCGTTGTGGAGTGCGGAACAGAAAGTATTACAAGTGGCTGTCGTGTAACGAGCGCTATCGTCTGCCCTGTTACAGCAGGTCGTTGCTTTTAACAAGGATATAGGATTCGTTGAACACCTATCTTCAAACTAGTAAATATCATTAATAATAGCGCTACTTATTCACAGCCAGCATGGCGCTGCAAGGCTTGGGCATTCACATATCTAACTTTCCTCAGAAATACATCTTTATCGTGTTGTTAGGTTAGCCTTGTGTTGGAGTTTTTAAGCCTCTGAATTGGCTTTACATGCCGTCAAGAAATGTTTCTCAGGCATGCTGGTTTTCCGGCGATGTAAATCTAGAAATACATTGAAGTACGCATTAGTACATTAGTGCTCTCAAAACGGTGAAGGAAAAAATCGTGCGGAAACCGTCATGTCCTAGAACCAAAAAATTTCGAAGACATATGACATCTACCAATCCGCACTGGGCCCTCGTGGTGGATTTATATAGCCCATTCCGTCTCATAGAGAAGGAGGCCTATGTCCCAGCAGTGGGAAAATTAATAGGCTGATGATGATGACGCTTTAGTAAGACTTCAAAACATTCTCATTTCCAACTATGAAAATTGTTATTCAGAATCCGTTTATAAGACGAACTTCTTGTTTTAATAATGACGTATTCTAAACCATAAACTTAAAACAGAGCTTAAAAGGGCTATATTTTACTCTACGTCTAGATAGAAAGATTGTCGGGGAGAAAACGCCTAAGTATAGAATACAAATGACAGAATTATGTTAGTGGAACCTTAAGTAACCCTTCGTCGTTATCGTAAAGGAAAGTCTAGAAATATCTTAAGTTTCATGTGGAATTTGCAAAGGAAACTGTGCGGAATGACTTAATGTCGTGAAATTGTTAAACTGTAGACATAATGGCTGTTACGTTTGTGACTGTTTTAGTTTTAGTTAGTCTAGATGATTAACTCACATTCCCGCGTCTGATTTCTTATGCTTTTCTTATTTCATCAATGCTTCGCTTAACTAATAGTTATAGATGTCTTCTTTTATAAATGCCTCGGGCTTCAAATATTATACATGACCATCGTCACCTCTCCTATATTTGTAGATTAAGGTCAACCCCTGGGTTCCCGCCGAAATCGTTGGTCCATTAACTGTCATTTTCCTCAAACTATCAGCATAATGATATTTGACAGCAGCTATAATGGACTCAACCTTCAAAGCCTTTCTATAGCGGCTTTCTACATGATTGAAATGCCTAACCTTTTTAGTAGCATCATGTTAATAAAACACATTTTAGACTTTTACTTCGTCGTTACAAGTCACTTCAGTCTAGGCCCTCAGACTAACAGTACACTTCAACCAACTTAGCTGTGTAGGCGGAAAACCAACAGAACTAAGGACTAAGGTAGTACAATCCGTGCCACGAAAGATGAGACCTAAAGATCACACCGTATACGAGTTAATTGTGTATTAACGAAATACTTTTTTAGACATAGGTATAGGTGTACAGGTCGCAAACCATCTTCCTACTTTGTCTCCTTAATGTTTTACCTTGAGGCCTAATCAAGATTTCACAAAGTTTCACTCGTTTCAAGTGATGTGACAGGTCTCATCTTTCGTGGCACGGTGTGTACCACGGGCAATAAACCATACACATGTACTAAGTTTGACATGTCGATAAGCGCTACCTCGAACTGCACACTTTAAAGTGGTCATACTGTACTACATGGTTCTTTTGGTAAACATTTTTGGAATTATCTGTGGAAGTATACGTATTTAAAAAACAAAATGGCGTCGTTAGTTCCAACTATGACCACTCGAATTAGAAATATGCACGAGCTTCTGCTTGCAGTTCGGTAATTATTGTCCCACAGGATCATACTACTGGGATGAAAAGTATCCTATGTGTTAATCCAGGTTATAAGCTATCTGTGTGCCAAATTTCATCCAAATCTCGTCAGTAGTTTTTGCGTGACAGAGTAACAAACCAGGCAACCATATACATCCTCACAAACTATCGCATTTATAATACTAGAGGACTACGGTCTTATATTAGTAAGGATGCATTTGTCTCCTCCATTCCTTATATATCCCTGTTCTGTAAGGTCAACGTTTGCCTCCACCGGACTAAGTATATATGTACTTTATCTACTTGTTTGCTATATACACGACTAACGGGATAATGGGAGACCAATACATCTAGAAAAATAAACCCGTATTCTGTACCGATTGTGTTTTTAGTCAAAGAGATAGCTTTTATATTTGATGCAGACATCCCAAGTGTATCTATCTATTGTAGATTTTTATCTGTTGGTTGTAGAGCCATATTGGCAGTTGTATGAAAATGTTCAGTTATGACAAGCAATGAATTTAATTTCACTAGAAAGAAGCTCACTAAAAGTAAACTGGGCATCTTTTAAAAGTAATTCGAACCAGAACTAAAAGTTGTGCAATCATTTGGAAGAAAACTGCCATGCGACTTTTTCTATGGGATCTTTTTGCAAATAAGCTCTATTACATTTGCTGGAAATACTATATTTATTTAAACTTCATGTACATGTACATAGGCGGACTTAATGCCACAAGGCATTCTCTACCAGTCAACCTTTGGGTTAAATAGGAAAACATAGTGATAGGGTACAAAAAATGTCTAAAAAACTAAGTTCTTGTAAGTTGTTGTTCTTGTTCTTATTGTAGATGACAATAGCGGTCATTGCCCTTTCCCTAATATCTCTTCGTACGAACCAATTCAAATAAACCGTGCATATCGTTTTTCATTAGCAAAAATGTTGAAGATCACGTTAAATGACGATTCAAGACTTGAACAGGCTTATTTTTGGTTTTCAAAGTTAAGAACTGTGATAAATGTAGGTGGGTCAATGACCGCGATTGTCATCTTAACTGGCAGCAACTATATCTAGTCTATAATTATACCCCAATAGGTTTAGTAAATGGATTGTTGAACGTTCGAAAAGATGCAGAAAATGACCATTCATCTACTACTAAAATTAACGACGATATTCGATAGAGGAACTCGTGGCTAAATAATACCAGCCGCTCGGCGGGTGGATCTTCAGGTAAAGCCGCGCTTGCCTAGGTTGGCCCGCGGATGGGTAATCCATTACATGATACCGAATTTCCCCCGTACCTGATGGGAAAACATTCATCATTTGTAGATCTTTGAGAGTCGTTACAGGTAGTAAGTAGCCGGAAAGTCTGACAACCAGTTTTACCAAGGGGTATTGTATTACCCAGTACTAACTAGGTTGTGGAGGTCAGATAGGCAGTCGTTCCATGTAAAGTACTGGTATTCAGCTGCATCCGGTTAGATTGGTAGCCCGACCCCAGGCTGGGTAGTTGATGATGGTTCTCAAGAATGATCACCCTCATAGATCAAGTCTCCCAAATCTATCGCGCCTAACGACAGTGTAGGTCAGCAAGGCACAACATGTGCCCTAGTATTTGACACTTCAGAATAATATTAAGAACTATAAATCATACTCCATGTGTCAACCTGGGTCTGACACTGTGACACGGCCTTATATTATTCTAAGAGGGTTCGGCCTTTGAAGAGGTTACAGGTCTGTGTGATGTGAGATTGACGATAATTGACGCGTTCGTGGTTGTTTTGTCTAGGTATGGAACGTAGGTATACTGTGACGCCCCTAATAAGCGAGACGACAAAAAAAAACTAATAAGTCCGTCACTTAGATTATCAAAAAATATCACTCATCCTTCTTGTCAGAGGGACTAAAATTTTTAAAAAAACCTCCTGTTCCAGAAATTCTGGTTACGGAGAAGTTGAATGTCAAATTTTCCAAGTGTTATCTTATGTACTACCTCTGCACAGCTGTTACAGACGATGCCAAAAAAAATGTTTTCCAGCAAGAACTTTTGCTCCATGTAACTGTAAATATATGATGTATAGAATGCATCGCGAATGTGAGGGGTCTTCTTATACTGTGTCATCATCTGCATTTTCCCGACTTTGTTGGGGATCGGCTTCCAGTCTAACCGGATGCAGCTGAATACCAGTATTTTACATTAAGCGACTGCCTACGTGTAACGGCTGACCAACGGCTTAACCTGCTTTACGAACACGGATGAAACTCGGTATGTAATGGGTACCCATCCACGGACCAACCCAGGCAAGCACGACCAAGACCAAACAAAATCGACCCGAGCGTCTGTTATTTTGTTTTTCACGACCTTTTTACCCTGTATATGCTTATTATTAAGGAGCTAAACGCGAGTTTTATAATGCAAAAACGCATATGATTCACTGCAATAAACAAAACCACAAAAATATATGATATTCTTCAGGATATATGCTAGTATGATAGTGTTTTGAAAACATAATACAACTAAAATTACTCGATAAAAAAAATCACAAACTTATCTCTAAAAATTTCTTTTAACGAGTAAAAACCATACTAAAATACATGCGATCATTCTGATTTTTTGGCAAATAATTCTAAAAGCTACATATTAGCATGATAGTGTTTTATTTTATTAGTCCATTCAATAGACTTTTTGAAAATCGCAAAAAACCACTCATTTCACACTATTCGGCCCGCAGTAGCTGACGTAGTGCAAGCTGATTAGAACTTTATTCTAACCGTATTTCAAACGAAGTTTGAATTACCACAATTAGAGTTGCTAATTTAGCTCCTGTAGTCGCCTTAACTCTTGTCTGTTTTACAACGTCCAAGATCCACAAACAAAAAACAACTTAGATCCATATAATACCATAAACTTCTTCTCAACCGATTCTACGCTTAGAAATCGCGCCATTTCGTATTCAAGAGCCATATCTCATTATTATAACCCTGCCAAATTCGATATACGCTCGAATAGTTGACCGCTCAAATAACCACTGGGCGTGGACGGCTCCTTAGGAGCTCTTGCACGTAGCCGGGATGCTCGGGCAATAACTGTAGAGCATTGCACTTTTGAAGATGGCCTAAGTTATGAAGGAGTCGTGGAAGATTTGAAGATTGGTGAAGGTGAAATAGAGGTAATTAAAGTTGATTGAGTTTTGGGGTGAGGTACACTTTTATGGCATTACGATCTTTTTTTTTACTCCCTGCTTGGTTGAGTGAGGTCCTAGGTTCGAATACCGGGTCAGGCTAAATGTTATTGGGTTTTTTGTCAGGAATTTCTAAGAAGCCACGGAGTCCGCCTGAAAAATAAAATCAAGAATTTAGTATCCGATTAAACAGGATTCCGGTAAACGCTACATCTCCTGGTCTGTACCAAAACCCTTAGTAGATTTCAACATCTCGATAGCGCAGAAAACCTAGATTTTCAAATCTGATCTTTAAACATTTTAAATAAATTGCGAAAAGGGTTATTTAAAATCTATTTAGAAGCGTTTGTAAAACGCTGGCTGCAAAAAGATTCTATATTCTATATTTTCAAGCAGCTTTTATTTCAGTAGCTTATCACGATTACTGATATACATACAGGGTGTAAACAGACCCTTCACGAACCCGTCAACCAAGCATTATGTACATTAAACTAAGTAATTTTACGCGAAAATTATTGCTGGGATCTGGAAGACGACTTTTTTTATTGGAGTGAAAAATTTTACGGATTAGACTCATTGTAACGCACTCAAAACATTGTGCTGATAGATGATTGTATTTTTAGAAAACTTGTGAAAAAGTTGGAACTTTGACCCCCAATATCTCCGTAACTAGAAGCTTCAATCAATCAATCAATCAATCAATCAAGAGAGAGAGAGGGAGAACAAGTGCCTTTCGGCTTCGTTACGGATCTTTGTACACCCTTTATAATACAATTATTACAATTACGTTCATTTTGACCGTGTAGGTTTTGCACTTTTGTAGAAAACAGCACAATAAAAATCGTCCACCCTGTTAGGTATCGTTATCATCCTTCAAAGTCACAGACAAAGAAAGAAAGACCCATGTGTGGGCAATTGCCAAACTAAGGTGCTTGTTTAGAGAAGCATTATTTGTAAAACTCTTCATTCAGAGAGACAAGTCATTGGAAAATAATAATACCAGTCAAAACACCCGTTTCCCGAACACCGTAAAAGGTTTTAAAACAAACATTATAGCTAATGCATCATTAACAGCTTTTGTCAAGATCAGCACAGGCCATTACCGCTCAGGAAAGTATTAAAAATACATAAAGAAGAATGGAGAAATCCGTAAATACGTATTAACAGCAAAATGTATATCAGTTTGTTTTGCTGAAGTAAAGTCAACATATCATCACGCCTCTATTTCTCAAAGGCCCCCGCCAATTGACATAACCTAAAAACCATACCCACATTTTGCCAGTTATATTCGCTCCCCACGAAATAGGGCAAGCCTATTGCCATCAACTGGGAAATCTGGAACCCGAGCTACTACGGACAAATTCCTGGTGAAAAAACCAATAATACTTTGATCGACCTGATAGTCCTCGATAGCTGGTGGGACTTTGTGCCACACTTTCAGCAGTCGGGACCCTGGCTGATGGGCACCTCGTAATCCTCGCAATCTCGTGGCTACTGCCCAATCAGGGGAGGCCAATTCCGTCTGCAGAAGGCTCTATATGGGGATCGTACGGTCCACGGAACCTCAGACCTCATGCTACCCTACGCTTGACTAACGAGGGTGAAGTTGTGAAGATTTAGGACGGCAAAGGGTGAAATGTGGAACACTTTCAACACATCTGTTGAACTAGAAAGATTCCAACTTTAATACGTCCTACGTGAGTTATTACGTGAGTTCAGTTATTTATCTTCACGTGTGTGGGTGGGTGTTTTGTTTTAGAGGAGGACAGAGTTTGAAGGATTATTGAAACTACGTTGTTTTCTATTATTTATGTTACACAGACCTCAACAAAAACTGTTTTTGGTAAATTTTTCTAATAGGGTCTGACGTACGTCTGTAGGTAACAAAGATTCTTGTGAAGACCAACTTCAGGAATGTAATTTTAATGTAATAGTATTTTTCAAATAACGTGATGAGGGCTCCAGATTAGGGAATTTCGAATTCTCGATCTCGCCAGGTCGCACGAAATCTCGAATGGCCAGTCTCGACCGCAGCGTTAGCCGGCGAGATCTCCAGTTGTCATTCTCGTCTCAACATTCCCTAACTTTCGACAAAGCGTCATTCTACAGTGTCTGACAAAATGGCAACTGCCTCGCTCCATACCGTGAGAACTAACTCAACAATCCATTTTACCATTATAATGAATTACTTTAACATATCGATCCGTTTGTATTAGGACTTCTCCGTCAAATCTGGAGTTGAAGTGTTCCGACGGCTTGTCAATACGAGTTCCTAAATAAGGCGACTCGTAGTATGTAGCCTTACATGGAAACTTACTACTCGTTAAAATCGAGATGACTCATTGCTAGCCTTGGTATTGCAAGCTTGCTACGATTTGTGTAATGGCCCTGTTTTCTCTTGAAGAGCGTATTGCGAAATTAAATCTTCAAGTAGCTGCTTGAAGAATACAATTTCCATATATGGTGTATACTTTTTTGTGACTCAACGGACATACATAGTGATTACGACTTCTTGACGATATAGGGAGCCATTTATCTAACTGTAAAAACAACTCTACTTGTTTATGCATGTCTCAAGTGGTAAGGTTACGTGACGTTAGTTAAACCACCATCAGTTACAACTCTTAATTACCAGCCATAAAGCGCTGAGCAGACGATGGACTACATATTTGTCCGCTGGACAGAAATTACCGCCCCTGTTCTGCCTGTCAATTAGGCGCCGCGTTTTGTTTATATCCATTGGTTGACGTTCATTGGTTGTTGCAAATTGATTGAATACAAAGTGACCATCGTCTATTCAGCGCTTAACAGCCTCTATCATAAGATGTGCATTAGATAGAAATATGACAAACTTCCTTCTATCTTATTATCTATACTTCTATAATAAATAGGAACATTTTATTTCAATATTTGTGTCACTTGTTCAATTTTGTTTTTTTTTTTTACAAAATTTTACTACATTTGTATAGATTCTTTTTTTTTTACCTATTATTTGTGAATAAGTGAACATTGTAGGCTTTGTAGATTCCCAGATGCTTGTTAACTTTTGTTAAGTCTGTTTTACGCTTGTTGTATAGTAAGCAACGACCTATTGTCGGGCCTACGCTGTCCCCCCATACTTATGTACTAATGCTGTAACAAAATAATATTGTAATACCAATTGATTTGAAAAGAGTAACTATGGAGTTTCTTGCCGGTTCTTCTCCATGGAAACGACCAACGCGAACCGTGCACCTTTTTCGACGTTTTATAAGTGCCCATCTAGGCCTATGTGAAATAATAGTTATTTGTTATACAAGAGTGCAAAGTTGCTTTTTAACCGCGTGCTCAATTTTGATAACCGAGCAAGCGAAGGATTCTAAAATTGAGTCACGAGCGCAGCGAGTGATTCAAAAATTAGAATCCTGAGCGTTAGCGAGGGAATCAAAAGAGCACGAGGTGAAAAATCTTTGCACTCGAGTGCAACACGTAACTTTTCATCCCACCTCAGCGAGGAAATGACTAAATGCAAAAAAAAAAACATTTACAATCACAAGATACTTTTACTTTTATTTCAGTTTAGGTGTTAACTACTACATTATGGTAGGTAAGTATTACAGAATAATCTTTAAATTATAACAAATAATACTTAGGTACAATTAAGAAAAATTTAAAGTAACGTTGCTACAGTTAGTTAAGTTGAGTGTAATATTTATTAATTTATTTATTAAAACTTTATGCACAAGTAAAAACTGTACAAAGGCGGACTTAATGCCTTGGGCATTTTCTACCTATTTTTTTTCAATTTTTTTAATATCGTACTGTTTCAAATCCTTCTCGCGTGATTGTTGAGGGAGAAAGCTCATTTGCGCATTATTATAGTTTCAGTCAATTCTGTTGGCGTCAAATAAACTTCTTGGTCGCCAAAACCACTTATTTTACGTTTTTCACTTGTTTTTAACCTAAGGTTTTAAAAATTGACCTGACAAGAAAATGGCGCGCGCAAAGCAAATTATAAAAGTACACCAAGAAGGTTCCGAGTCTGAGTTTTTAAGAAATTAAAAAAGGTTGTACCTATGATAAATTCGGCACCATGGAGGTAGAAGTAAATAGGTTTAATGATGTTTTGAATTCACAAACTTAGTCCACACGATGTTCTAAATTCAATTTACTTTATCCTCTAGAGGATAAAAACGACTTTAGCACTCAGATATCGAAGAGCAAAAATATTCTTTCCGAGATGGGGGGATGAAAAATATTTTGATTTTGAAAGATTTGTATTTTTGTGTGTGTGTGTATGTTTGTAATGAACAAACTCAAAAACTACTGCGCCGATATCAAAAATTATTTCACCATTAGAAAGCCACGTCTTTACTGAGTAACATATTTTATCCCCGTACTCCCACGGGAACGGGAACTACGCGTGTGAAACCGCGTGACGTCCGCTAGTTTGTGATAAACAGCTTTTTTACCGTGCTATATTGTATCTCTCTCTCTATGTGAAAAGATCCATCATCGACATTGTCTCAATCAAACTTGTCATGACACACATTAAATAAATCTTGTATTCCATTGTTCCAGGCGTATACACCTACCGGCTTCGAGAAGTATGGCTGCTCATGCACCGTCGCTGACTACAGGGTTAACTTCTCCGTGTGGGATACATCGGGTAAGTCTTTAACTTTTTTCTAGAGGCAACGCCAACCTAAGTAGCTAAGATGTTGGATGTTGCTTTGCCTTTCGCTGTCATTGTTGCCTAATAACACGAGTCTCCACATTAATTTCCACATTAGTTGTCTTAGTAATTAAGGAGCAGGAGCTAAATTAGCAACTCTATTTGTTGGTTCAAACTTCGTTTGAAATCCTGTTAGAATAAAGTTCTAATCAGCTTGCACTACAAAGTGGTTGTTACGTTAGTAACTGCGGGCCGAATAGTGCCAAAATGAGTGGTTTTGTGCGATTTACAAATAGATAAATAAATAATAAATAAATATCGCTGGACATTACACACAACGCCATCTAGTGCCACACTAAGCAACGAGGCTTGTGTCGTGGACACCAGATAGTTGATACACTACATAGATACTTTTTGTTTGTAAATACATACTTATTATACATATAAACATCCATGACTCGGAAACAAATGTCCATGCTCATCACACAAACATTTGCTCGTACCGGGATTCGAACCCGGGACCCTAAGAACGTAAGGCAGCCTCACCACCGCTGCGCCATTCGGGTCGTCAAAACAAAACAAAAAATCTATTAATTGGACTAAAAAAATAAAACACTATCATGCTAATATGTTGCTTGTAGCATTATTAGTATTTTAGTATGGTTTTTACTCGTTAAAAGAATTTTTTGGAGATAAGTTCGTGTTTTTTTTTATCAAGTAAAATTTGTTGTATTATGTTTTCAAAACACTATCGTACTAGCATATATCCTCAAGAATATTATATATTTTTCTGGTTTTGTTTATTGCAGTGAATCATATAGTTTTTTTGCATTATAAAACTCGCGTTTAGCTCCTGTAGTCCCCTTAATGGCTACAAACATGTCTTAGAACCAAAAATTCGAGGACACGATGCAACATTCAAGAACCCGCACTGAGCGCGCGAATTCCGCGATGGATTACTCCCTAACAGAGAGGAGGCCTATGTCCCGGCAGTGGGAACTTTATAAACAGATAATGCCACATTGCTGTTCGCCATCATCTTGATAAAATTCCGCAGTTGCCTTTTAACGCACCCATATTACAAAAGCAGTTTAATCGTGTTTCACATTAGTTATTATCAACAAAAAATTGTAGTTTTTTCGTGCGGTGCAATAGTATACCAAGCAGAATCAGAAGATTCAGTAATCGTCGGTCATTTATATACCAAGGGATGCTGAAAATATTTATGTTAAGGTACAACGTAGTTTTGCTGACAAATTAAAGAAATCTTTACCCCGGTATGGTGAGCAGAACTTGAATTCTGTACGAGGAGATACCACTTATTTAAAACAGGATTGTATTCAGGGTTTACTTAAGGTGACTATGAAACCTAGGTCACCAAATTCTGGCAGCAACAGCCGTCTACTAGAAAACTTGATATCTAATAGAAAAACACAACCAATACAATTTCTTATACCAATTTCTATTCGAAAATCAGCACTCCTTTGACAAAAACACTTCGCCTCGTTAACGCGAGCGACTCGACAAACTTTACTACAAAGAAACTGATCACAAAGTTCTGCCAGTCTGTAATTCACTTTATAATGCCCCCAGCAGCCAATCAGTGCACTTCAATAACTAATATCTACCAATTGGTTTCCAAGAGTCTTAATAGTTAATGGATAGAGTTTTTTGAAGCTTCTTTTACCGACAACTTTGTGTTGCAAAGGTTTTTTTTTAGTCTAAAACTTTTAAAATTCGTTGGCCAATGACCAACGAGGTCCAGCCCGCGTAGCATGACCACAGTAGACAAAAAAGAGAATCGACAAATCTTTTGTTCATCTGTCATTTTGTTGATTCAATGACAGATGAACAAAAGACTTGTCGATTCTCTTTCGTGTCTACGGTGGTCATGCTACGCGGGCAGGATTAGATTACCAGGGGGGCGAGTCTGCTATTACAATAGTGTCACAATAGTCTATCATTGATCTCACAATTGTTGATTTCGACAAGTTTGGTAATCTTCTAATATAGTGGCGTCATTATGACTTTCCAATGACTTTCCAATGATCAACCACTGACAATACATTGAAAGAAATGGCATAGAATGGTAATCTCGTACACAATGACAAATGAATGACTGACTTACGCGGTAATGTGCTAAAATTTTGACAGTTCCAGCCAAAATTTGCTCAATTAGCACCATTTTGTATTGCTTTAAATAATTATAGGCTTCTATATTAAAGATAATTTAAAACACTAAATGAAAATAAATCAACCGCTAGAAATAAAAACAGATAAAACGTCAGTAAGCAGTAATGTCACATTTGACTTTGACAGCTAAACAGATAAATATTATTGAATTGTTTAATTTCACATTAATCCGCGTTACACATAACTTAATGTTTTTTGCTATTTACGAACTACTTACTACTTCAGATTGCATAGAACACTAATAAGTAATATGTAAAAACATATATAAATGAAATCTGACATGATTAGATGTTCAAATTTAATACTAGTTTTTCGAAAATCATTTCTATTAAGGTTTTTAATGGCAATGCAACAATGTCATTTCATCACAATTCTACTACGAGACCATTGACCGAACAATGATCGACCATTATGAATTTAGCAGATTACGATTTTTTTGCAAAATGACCATTGTCATCGATCAACAATTATGAAATCAATGAGAGACCATTGTGACACTATTGTAATAGCAGACTCGGCCCCCAGGTCGGCGACAAAATATTATTGAGTATTTCCTAGCAGGAATTTCTCAGTAGCAGTCATGGAGACTGGATATGTGCCCGGTTGATAGCAATAGGCTAGCGCCCTAACTGCCGAAATGCGGGTGTACACATAGAATTAGGCACACCTCTGCCTAACCCTTCGATGAATACAGGCGTGATGATGTTATGTTTTAAATGTTCTCTGATAGTGAATGGTTACGGGAAATTGACCATTTACATTTTGATTGTATGCGGTAAAAGCATGGTGAACATTAGATGAGAGGAAGCACGGAGCACCGTGTAAAATACTAATTTAAAACTTCAAACGGAGTGAATCGAATCCTGATCGGGATGCGGGACAGGACGGAAGTGTCTGCAATTTGCATAGCATGTTATAGCATCATTTAATTGGTACGTAAATAAAAATAATAAAAGAATAGACTAAGTTACAGCAGTTTCTCATTCCAAAGGGTTTCTTGTTCCCGACCTGGGAACCCAGGACCTAGTTTGGGATACTATTAAAAACTCAGGACTAGCTTGTTTTTTAAGACCGATACACAACAAAGCTATTGTTTGTATTGACAGTCGCCTTCCACTGTCAACAAAATCTTTTTGAATAAACACAACGAAACTGTTAGTTTTCCGTCGTTTCGACGCTCACAATACGCAATTTTCGCGTGTTTTTATAAAGTACGTAAACATTGGGTAATACGACTACGCTGTATACGTCGTATCTACGGAAAGTCGTACTGTATACGACCAGAGTCGTACCATAAACGACGAAATCAAATTTCTGACCGCTGCAGTTATGATGTATTTCGGGTCCGCGATTGGTTGTGGTTTTGGGCGAGTGGTTGCTGAATTAACGTTTGTAATGAGCTTTAAAGTATAGGACTAGGTAGTGCTTTGACAACATTTGTGTATAATAGGGATGATGACTGACTAAAAAAAATATGATTATGTTTAGTCCGTCAGTTAGATTATCCAAAAATATTGGATACGTGTTTGATGTTTTATCAAATTAATAAGATACACGAGTTGTCGACGCACTGTATCGTATTAATTTTTTGTTTACGTGAAAAAAGAAAAAATATGTGTCCAATATTTTTTGGAAATCTATCTGACGGATTACCTAATTAGTTTTTGTTTGTCATCTACCCTGTTGTATATGACTTTACATAAGTAGGTAGAGAAAAAGTGTAGAGGTATTTTCAACACCATGCCGTAAATATACTAGTGCAATCGTACACTGTAACTGTCAGGAAAATATTTTTTAACATAATAATAGTACTGAGACTAAACTTTTGCAGACCTTGCACAGGTGTACTTTCAGGAATATATACTAAAGAAATCACTTACAAATCTTTATAATCTTTACAAACTTATGTCAAATAATTCCTTCTGTCTTTTTAAAGTTAATAGAATTTTGTGCTGCAAAAATTATTGCTGGGAAACGACTTTTACTTTTGGCGTGAAAAATCATGTTTTGTGGTAGAACTCAATGTAACGCACTCAAAACATTGTGCTGATGAATGGATTGAATAGTACGGGGGTCATGGAGGTGTTAAAAATCTTACATTAAAAACTTGTATTTAAAAAAAAAGTTGTCAAAAAGTTGGAACTTTGTCCCCCAATATCACCGTAATTAGAAGGTTCCCAGGTATGACGTAGAACAAAAAAATGATCGCAATGACGAGTAGAACAAGTGCCTTTCGGTTTCGTTAAGAGGTGTTTTACGCCATATATTTAAGCTAACCAACAACTTAAATTATGTTCTACTGTATTTAGCGAAACCGATGACAGTTGCAAAATACCCCAACAACCACAAACAATTGCAAATCCAACGATAACTCGCTTATGTCAGAGGTTTACAACCTCGTAAAACGCGGCTAAAGTTAACTTACGTTTATTTATTTAAGACGATAATATTTTATTTACGCCCAATGTTTTGTGCCCCTGCGTGAGTTACGAGCAGCCTTGGCAGTGCATCGTTAGCTTAGCGTTTGTAAAGTTAAGGATAGTAACTTATATTTTAGTGGCTTCTTTTGAAACTTTACTGAAGTCATCAACGGCCTCGCCTATTGCTGAAATATAATGTTGGGGTCGGCGGCGTCCAGTTTAAATGGATGCAGCTGAATAGGCGAGACGACAAAAAAAAAAACTAATTAGTCCGTCACTTAGATTATCAAAAAATATTTGACCCGTGTTTTTTCTTTTGTAACGTAAACCAAAATTGACGAAGATACGACGCTTTTAAAATTCTCAATACGTCACGCCATGGTATAAGTTTTAGCTAGTTTTGACGTCTCGAGCCCCCACTCCCGAGTTTTGATGCGTTTTATCTTTGTCAATATTCATTGATTTACAAAAACAAAAAATACGTGTCCATTATTTTCCAATACTCTAACTGACTAAATAGATTGCAATTTTTTGATACTGTCGTCATGCCTATTCCAGTATTATACCCAGTAACTGTATATGTTGCCCTGAACTAAGTAAGACTGTACTTTAGTTCAGACTTTTGACTGACACTCAAAACTTCACTGAAGTCAAGTAGGTATCTATTATTCGAAGGTTAAAAATGTTTTTCTGTACTTTACTGACATAGGTATAAAGCTCAACAAAGGTTTACTAAAAGTTGTCTAGGCACCTTTTAAAACTCAAGGCAAAATGGGGTATTTTTTTCGCTAAAGTTTATGAAAAGTTTTTCTTTCCAGGGTTTCAATATTTATAAAGAAGGCTACGAATATACTCGTATAATATTAGCTAAGTGCTATTCCACGTAGACGTAATCTCAGAAAAAGTGGGACAGTATTTACCAAATGACAAATTCCATTAGTAGTAGAATATTTTTTGTCCCTTTCTTTTATCTGTCATTTTTAATATAATTTGTTGTTTTTTTTTGTTCTTAACGTTTAAAAAACTGGCCAAGGTGAGGGTTCCGTACAATGCCAAAGTCAAATACCACTTTATTTTCAAATGATAGAATTCTCATAGGTTTTCCTGTAATCTACAAGCAATTAACTACATTTTATATAATTTTTTCAAAATTTTAGGCTCAGTAGTTTTCGAGATCAGGGGAATAGTCAATTTTCGTCTTCTTTCATGAACAAATCAAAACTATATATTTTAGAATACTAACAAAAATCTCGAAACGAGCCCGTTCATTTGATATATTACACAGTTAGGTTTGCAAAACGTTTTTTTTTAATTTCCTAATTTAAAAAAAATATATTTATCATCCTACCAAATTTCACCTGATTTGGTTCAATAGATTCGGAGCAAATTGTTTATGACAGACGGACGGACAGACAGACAGACGCACGAGTGATCCTATAAGAGTTCCGTTTTTTTTTTCTTTTTTGTACGGAACCCTAAATATATTGTTCTGATCGAATTTCTTCCAAGACGACCAACCTCAGCGAAGACTAACCGAGGCGCAATAGATATAATAGTGCGCAAGTGTAGGACTCTCTTCCCTCACTCACTCCGACAGGACGGCTATTCGAGATCAGACGCAGGGTCACCGGCTTAACGAGCTTTCCGAGGGCTGCACAGGGATATGATACTGCCAAATTTCAAACTCGAGAATATTTTATTGGAAAAATGCAAAGATAACACAGGCAAACGTATTAAAAATCTAGCGATAATGTAAGGTGTTCCTATTTTTTTTAACACTTCTTCTGCTAGAATCGATGACTCGTACCTACGTAGTAACTTGGTCAGCTCTGTCGTTTGGACTATGCATAAAAAAAAATATTTTTGTTGACTTAAATAAAAGGCACATTACATATTTCCTATAACCCAACTCCTGTAGTGTCTAGGTGAGATCTTTGTTACAGAAGTCAATCAACACTGTATGTACCATAACGTAAAAAACATAGTTAATACCCCTATTGCTACAGGGTTAGGCAGCAGTGTGCCTAACAGTACAACATGTTTTCCAGGGCCGGCAGTCTCGACATAGATAGCGACAAAACCGCTAACTTTCGATCGCTAATAACTCACGAAAAAATTCGATTGCAATAACGATGCTTGCGGGAAATGAAAGTCTCTACACAAGATGCGATTCTTGCAAGCATCATTATTGCAACCTAATTTATTCGTTAGTAATCAGCGAGCGAAAGTTAGCGATTTTGTCATTATCTCTGTCGAGACTCTGCCCAGACCGATTTTTTTTAAACAATGGATTTTTTCTTGATGTGACACTCATGCAACAATTATTATTCAAATGGTATTCGCATGTCTGTTGTAAAACAGTGAAGCTTAAAATTGTTAATAGCTGAACAAATCGCTGTACACGGCTCTTATCTTCGGGCACACGCACTTGCGAGCGTGACAAATGACTGGACATTTGCATGCACGCTGAATTTCATTTTATGTTTAATTTTTAAGGTGAGACTTTACCGGCTTTTGGAGATAATCTACATATTACACGTATGCATGTGCTCCAAACTATTTGAACATTTTATACAAGGAGTAATTTAGGAGGGTCGAAATCGACTCGGCTGGGCAGCGTTCGGGAAGTTGCGCAGTATCTTCTCGTCCAACTTACCGCAGTGTCTTAAGACGAAAGTCTATGACCAGTGTGTGTTGCCAGTGATTACATACGGGACCGAAACGTGGTCGCTCACAATGGGCCTCATCAGAAGGCTTAAAGTCACCCAAAGGGCAATGGAAAGGGCTATGCTCGGAGTTTCCTTGCGCGATCGAATCAGAAATGAAGACATCCGCAAGAGAACCAAGGTCACCGACGTAGCCCGAAGAATTGCCAAACTTAAATGGCAGTGGGCAGGGCACATTGCGCGCAGAACGGATGGCCGATGGGGCCGAAAAGTTCTGGAGTGGCGACCGCGAACCGGAAGACGTTGCGTTGGAAGGCCTCCCACTAGGTGGACGGATGTCCTGGTGAAGGTTGCGGGAATCCGCTGGATGGGAGTCGCACGGGACGGGTGAATGTGGTGACACTTGGGGGAGGCCTATGTCCAGCAGTGGACGTCTTTCGGCTGAAATGATGATGAATTAGGAGGGTAATTTAAAACATAAATGCCTGTAATTCCCGTAGAGTTATTCAGAGTTGTTCCATATCACATTCACATTTCGCCAGTTATTTTTAAATCCCATGTAATAAGTAGCGAGCCTATTGCAATTAATCAGCACCTCAGTATCTTGAAGAGCAATTTATCTGGTTGCAATAACGATGCTTGCGAGAATTGCATCTTGGATGTTGTTCAGACTTTTCCCTATGTGATGAGGGCAAGGAGAACTTCAATGACGTTACTTTATTGTTTCTTGTGATATAAACGTATATTTTCAAGTTTTACAATAATTTTGAGAAACGCACACAGCTGGTAACGAATTTTCGTAGAGTGTGAAGTTGGTCGCGATACTCGCGACGTTGCTGCCGTCTGCTGGAGTTTTGCACGATGTTCACGCCGCAGAATCCTTGCACTACTCGCCGCTGGATGGCGTTGTAGGTGTATTGAACATGCCGGCCCCCTTGGAAGTACCAGGATGCAGTCTTCCAACATGGAGTACTTGGCGCTGTAGCTTCTTGATTATTGTGAAAGTAACTGGCAGATCTTTGAGAACGATCGCCGTATGATGCCGTGCGCTGTACGAATTTCAGCTACACGGGATATTCCATCAGCTCCGGGGAATACGTGCGTTACTCGACCCAATTTCCATTTGAGTGGTGGAACATTCTCCTCCTTGATAAGAACTAAGCTGTCTGGTGTGATGTCCCCATTATTGACCTTCCATCTTGTTCGTTGCTGGAGCTCTGAAACATATTCTTTGGACCATCGTTGCCAGAAATGTTGTCGTAGTTGCTCCACACGGTCGTAGCGTCCCAGTCTCGTAGGCTCGATCGTCGTCAGGTTCTCGCAGATGGGTGCAGTTAGCGGTCGACCGATCAGGAAATGTGCTGCAGTGAGTGGGAGGAAATCGTTCGAGTCTGAGGACAGAGGGGACAAAGGGCGGGAGTTTAAAATGGCTTCAATTTGCGTTAATACCGTTTCAAACTCCTCCCGTGTTAGTCTGGCATTGCCCAGTACCCGCCGCAAATGATACTTGCAGGACTTGACTCCTGCCTCCCACAACCCGCCAAAATGAGGACTATAAGGCGGTATAAACGTTAAACGAATTTGATTATTACTAAGAAAATCAACAATGCCATTAGTATTGTTAAAAATTACGGACAACTCCTTTTCAGCACCAACGAAGTTCTTTCCGTTGTCTGAAAACATTTGGTGTGGCTTTCCACGACGTGCTATGAAACGTTTTAGTGCTAAAATATAATCTTATGTGCTTAAACTGCCTGCCAATTCTAAGTGTACGGCTCTAGTCGTAAAACATACAAATAAACAAATATATGCTTTAATAAGCTTGGCACCTCTGCCTTTGCGGTCCAATATGAGCAGTGGTCCCGCATAGTCTACACCGCATTGCATGAAAGGGAAACTAGCCTGTAATCTTTCAGAAGGTAAGTTACCCATCAGAGGGGTCAATGTTTGCCCTTTCATACGTTTGCATATGACACAATTATGTACTACCTGTCTGGCTAAGTTGCGAGCTCCTAAAATCCACCATCTCTCACGCATAGAATAAACTAGAAGTTGCGACCCAGCATGAAGTAATTGTTTGTGTTCATATTCACACAACAACTTTGAGAAACGATGTTTGTCACTTAACAATACGGGATGTTTTTTATCATAATCAAATTCAGTCGCGTTAGATAATCTACCGCCTATACGAATTATGTTAGACTTATCTAGAAATATATTTAATCCTGATATTTTATTATATAATAACTTATTAGTTTTATTGTTATTAGTATTTAACGGTATCTTATTTTTTAATTTGTGATATTGTTCACCAAACGATTCTTGTTGAACAAAACGCGTCAACGTATCGAGCGATCGCTGCAGCTCATCTACTGATAACGGACCGGTTTTTCGCATACTCATGCCGCCGCTCGTCGTCGCTCGCACATTATCTATAAATCGTAATAGATATGCGCAAACTCTTTGCAAACGGATAAATGACGAAAAGCGTTGAAAATCAAACAATGAAGTTAGTTGAATGGAATGTAAATTAATAGTGTCAGTTTTAATCTCGGGTAAATCAACGGATGACGATTCTTTATTATTAGTTTTTGGCCACATGAGACTAGGTTCACGTAAAAACGTAGGGCCACACCACCAAATATTATTATTATCGTACTTTAAGGTGTCTAGCGTAGTACCTCGCGTTATAACGTCTGCAGGGTTATCTGTGCCCTTAACATGTCGCCAAATTGTATCACATGTTAATTCATTTATTTGTACGACGCGATTTTGCACAAATGTTTTGAGGAGATGCGGTGACATACGCAACCACCCTTGCACGATGGTGGAATCAGTCCAAAAATATACTTTATTGAAATTTAAACGTAAGGACTTCTTTATCTTGTCATATAATTTTGCACCGACTAGAGCTCTCTCAAGCCTAGGAATGCTAACTGCCTTTATTGGCGCCAATTTACTTTTTGCACATAATAAACACACTGAAACAGGTATAGTGCTTTTACAATTATTATGACACGATCTAACGTACGCGCACGCTCCGTAGGCATTTTGAGACGCGTCGGTAAATATATGAAGTTCTTTATAATTTTCACTAATTACATAACGAGGCACTCTAATATCGCGTAAATGTTTTAAATCAGCAAGAAACTTAAGCCATGTAGTCGCAATGGTTTTTGGAACTTCATCATCCCAATCTAATTTATGTAGCCATAGTTTTTGTAGCAATGTTTTAGCTATAATTACTGCGGGCGCTAACAAACCTAAAGGATCATACACTTGTGCAATGGTTGATAACATTAAACGTTTCGTAACCACTGTGTCACTTTGTGTAAATTTTGTTGTAAAATAAAACTCATCACTTTCTGTATACCAACCTAACCCTAGCGTTTTAGACAAGTGATTCTCACCGATGTTTAGGTCTTTACAACTATCAGGTGACACGTCCTTACTGAACGTCCACTTATGTAAGGGGAAACAACCCCCTTTTAGTAACGCGGAGATTTTATTACATAGCTGCATTAACGAGTCAAGGTCATCGCTACCTGTTATTAGATCGTCAACGTAGAAGTCTTCGTTAATCGTCCTAGCCACCAAATCATCATTAGATTCTAATGCCAATTGTTTTAAGCATCGCATGCTAAGGAAAGGAGCCGACGCAGTACCATACGTCACTGTGTTTAAAATATACAATTGTAAAGGTAAGTCTCGATTTTCTCGCCATAATATCAATTGTAAATTACGTTGATCCGATTGAATTAAAATCTGTCGGTACATTTTTTGAATGTCCGCGCACGCTACGTATTTATATTGCCTGAGTCTAATTAAAATGGAAAAAATATCATTTTGCAATGGAGGTCCTATATGCTGTATATTATTTAATGACTTGTTGTTCGACGTACTCGCGCTCGCGTCGAACACAACACGCAACCTTGTAGTGACACTATCCTCTCGGTAAACACCGTGATGAGGTAAGATGTAATGCGGTTTACTTAAGATGTCAGGAATATCTTTTGATGCAACTAGGGTCATGTGACCAAGTGCCTCATACTCGCGAATAAATTCACTATAAAGTTTTTTATAGTCAGGTGCACGATCTAACTTTCTTTCGAGTGATAAAAAACGATTTTTAGCCATGGTGTATGAATCACCTAACGACTCGGGTGACTCCTTTAAAGGAATGCGAACAGAAAACCTACCGTGTTTGTCACGTTTTGTAGTCTCTGTAAATATTTTTTCGCAATAACGATCATCCTTTGACATGGTGTTCGGTAAGTCAGTCAATTCTTCTAACTCCCAGAATTTTTGCAATTGAGTATCAATTTGAACGAAATTACATTGAACTCCTTCAGGTTTAAACGAATAATTATTACAAAGAGGGCCAGAGATGATCCATCCTAGTTTGGAATCGTACAGGTATGGACCACTACTAAGCTTAATTTTGTCATTATTTATTAGATCCCAAAATATATCCGCTCCTAAAAGTATATCGATGTCCGACGGAACACTAAACGTAGGGTCCGCGAGCGAAATATGTTTAGGTATCTCTATGCGTTGACATTGCACGTCTAACGAAGGTAACTTCGATGTAATAAGAGGAAGAACCCAACATTGAATATTTGTATTAAAATCATTAACTTTAGAACGAATGTTTACTTTGCAGGTGTGAGAACTTTTTGAAATACTTTGCCCTACACCCGAAATATGAATAGTGGACTGTAGAATAGGTAATAATAAACGATTACACAACGATTCCGTGATAAAACAATTTTGACTCCCGTTATCAAGAAGTGCTTTAACTGTGTGATAATTGTTACTAGAATCAGGAACATCGATGAGTGCCGTCGATAATAAAACCGGTTTAATCGCGGCACTGCAAGTGAGTAGGTACATTGCGCTCGGAATGTACTTGCATATCAGCTGATTTGCTTACGCTCGGCAACGGATGCGAAATAGGTATATTATTATTATGAAGTAACGTATTATGGTTGTTTTTGCATAATTTGCATGGACCATATGAACATTCACTTGGCAAGTGACTGTCAGTACGAATGCAATTTTGACAAAGTTTTTTATTTTGCACAATTAAATATCTATCTTGCACGGACATATTTAAGAATTTCGGACATGAATACAAATAGTGATCACCGCCGCAGTCAACACAAACACGTCTTTGTTTATTGTTATCCGAATTATTTTTATTATGAGTTGAATTATTTACGTACGAATGTGTGACATGTTGCGAGTTTATGTTGTTTGATTTATTGACGTTTCTTTTGTTTTGATTGGAATTCGACCTAATTGAGTCATTATTAATGTGTTTAGACGAAGAAACACTTTTATTATTATTTGACTTTATCATTTCCAACATATCCGCGCGGTTTCTTAGAAATTCTAGTAGATCATCCAATTTAATGTTATTTTTTTAATCATTTTTAGATACAAGGGAACCTTTATGAGTTTCCCACTCGCGTTCCGTGGACTGATCGAGTTTAGAAACAATAAGATAAACGATTAACGTGTCCCAAGCATCGGTTGGTTCGTTTAATGACTTAAGTGCTCGCAAATTACGTAATGTTGAATCTATTAATTTCCTAATTTGCGCATACGATTCGCTTTGAAGTGACTGAACTGTAAATAACGCTTTTACATGGTTTTGTACTAACAAACGATTGTTATGAAACCTATTCTCTAATAAATCCCATGCGTGTACGTAGTTTGGAGCAGTGAATTCTAATGCACTAATTACATGAGATGCAGAATCACTAAGAGACGATTTTAAATAATGAAACTTCTGTATGTCGTTAAGATCTTCGCGATTGTGTATCATAGTGAGATACGAGTTCCTGTACTCCAACTACTGATCATACGAACCATCGAAGGCAGGTAGCTTAATTACTGGCAACTTAATAGACACAGGATTACCCACAGGATAAGAAAGAGATTGGGTTTGTTCACTATTGTTAGGTTTCACTAAGCACTTCGCGTTAGCCATGATGGAAAAGTACTGCTGTTCAAATGATTCGCGGTATTCTAATTGAGTAGATAAATCGCAATCATCGACTAATTGTTCAATTTGAGCTTGAATATCATTAAAACTTTGGAATATAGTGCAAGTTGACTGTATTCGTAAATCTATTTCAGTTTTGCTATTGGAATATAATGTTAATTTGTCTAATTTTGACATATATTTCTCAAATAGCGTAAGCCTGCCTTTCAGCGTGCCTCGCTGCTTTTTCAAATCAGCAAGACGTTTATTTGACATTGTGCTAACACTAACACCTAAACGGGGAGATTTAGACCTTTCTCTTATTTTATCCTGATCCTGATCCCGACCCGAGGCATTTTGAAAACACTCATCGTCACTCATTTTGGAAGGCTCTAGAAAGCACGAGTACTTACAGTTTCCCGCTCAGAATCACCCACGGCGTAGCGCTGCACAACACCACGAACGACTAAAACGTAAAAATAACGATATTAACGCAAAATTGTTGGACATGGGTTAGGAGGATGGGTTTTGTGCCCTGACCGGATGCGACTTGCCGACAGTCCTAGACAATCCTCTTCTCCAATGCCTTTTTATGAGACGCTCCACGTGGCCGCGTGGTTCTTCGTATATCCGACTCGTCAGGACCAATATGTTCAGACTTTTCCCTATGTGATGAGGGCAAGGAGAACTTCAATGACGTTACTTTATTGTTTCTTGTGATATAAACGTATATTTTCAAGTTTTACAATAATTTTGAGAAACGCACACAGCTGGTAACGAATTTTCGTAGAGTGTGAAGTTGGTCGCGATACTCGCGACGTTGCTGCCGTCTGCTGGAGTTTTGCACGATGTTCACGCCGCAGAATCCTTGCACTATTCGCCGCTGGATGGCGTTGTAGGTGTATTGAACAGATGTAGAGACTTGCGTTTCCCGCAAGCATCGTTACTGCAACCGAATTTTTTCATTGTTATTTTAGCGATCGAAAGTTAACGATAATGCCCTTATCTATGTCGAGACTGCCGGCCCATCAGGGCTATTACGTATTTTTCTGATATCCAGTGACCATCAAGCTTCGGTTGTACACCGAACTTTGATGACAACCGTGAATGTCATATATTGGTATTACGTATCACACTGAGTGGATATCACTTTTGCGGTGACTGACAGGGTCATACATAATACGAAACTAACCTTTTGACAGTTAATTGATGGACACTGAGCCCAGTTACTATCATTTCGAGCTGTCAACAGTGATACGTAATAGCCCTACCGGGCCCCCAGGCTTTCAAGCCATCTTAGCCCTTATCGACATAGATCTATATCCAGCCTTGCTCTGATAGCATAAGTAATTAAGTATGGGCACGTTAGACATACGAGCTAATCCAATAATTATGTGCTGCCGTGCAAGGCAGTGTTTGATTGAGTTAGCTTGCAGCGTCGCTTGCGGGTTTAGCTGTGATTTGGTACTATAGCTAAATGGCTTGAAATGTCAGTGTATTTTTTATACTTGGAATTATTAGTTGTAAGAGCTCCTGGCTAGATAATACCAGCAGCTCGGATCGACCTTCAGGTTAAGCCGCACTTGCCGTGGTTGGTCGGTGGATGGGTGACCACCCATTCCATAGGTACCCAGTTTCCTCCGTGCCTCGGAAAGCACGTTAAGCCGTTGGTGCCGGCTGTCGTTTGTAGATCTTTGACAGTCGCTACAGGTAGACAGTGGTTCGAAAGTCAGACAACCAATTTAATCTTACCAAGAGGTATTGCATTACACAGTAGGTACTAACTGGACTTGAGAAAGATCTCACATGACGAGTAAATACTAACAAAAATACGATTTAACATGATTTGATTTTTTTTTCATGATTTTTTTTTTCAACTCAATCATTTTTTTCATCTCCAAAAAATATATTGAACAACAATTTCGAAAATTACTACAGGAGACAGTTTACCAACAAAATCCCCTGACACAATCCACGACCGTAATAAACCGAACAATCCCCAAATGAGCAGTTGCCAAAGTATTTTAAACATCAGAAACAGATAAGTTAATAATACAGAATAATGGTGCATTTTATTGTCCTCAAGTGTACAATCTGAGCTCTACTCGAGTACACACGGCGACACGTCGAGCTATACATTTCCAGTAAAACATGGCCTCGCTTTAGATAAAGGGTGTAAATAGACCCTTAACGAAACCGAAGCCTTTCGGCTTCAGCTTCGCACTTGTTCTCCCCGTCCTTGCGATATTTCTTTTGTTCTAGACTAGACCATAACTGGGAACCTTCTAGTTACCGAGATTTTTCACATTTTTTTTTTTTAAATAGGTAGGTACAAGTTTTAGTGTACTTAAGTTTTTTTTTTTAATTTAAACACCTCCCAGACCCACGTACTATTCAATCCATATCCATTAGCACAATGTTTGGAGTGCGTTACATGGAGTTGGTTCTACCGTATTAAGTTATTTTTCACCCAAAAAGTCGTTTCCCAGTGATAACTTTTACGTAAAGTTATTTAGTATGATGTAATTGTACATGCTTGGTTGACGGCTTCGCGAGAAGCGTTTTACAAGTTGTAGATTTCCAGTACAATGAGAGATCCGTATGAACTGGTTTTGTATAGCTTGAAGAGCTTGAATGGTCGCCTTGCGTACGTATAGATCAGTGATTCGTATACTGGCCAATACTCAAATGTACACACATTTATGTACATAAAATGTGTACATTATGTATGTAACTATGTATGTAAAACTGGTCTGTGGTATTCCAATAGTGTGATTTATTTGCATTTCAGTGTAGGTATAACGGTTGAAATGTTTGATGTTAAAAATGACGCTGTGCGAGTGTCATTTGTTGAAGTATTGATTGATTGATGTCGCTGTTTTACTAACAGGTTTTTTTTGGAGAGGTGTCATGAAAAACAGCTTTTAAGGGATAAACTCTATATTCGTGGGGTCATCATCTTCTGCCCGCCCTTGTCCCATTCTACTTAGGGTTTTTCTTATATATCATTACTCATACAATCCATCCATCGTTTCTTTGGTCTTCCTCTCCCTCGCCATCCATCAACATTTATATTCATCACTCTTTTAGTCACATTCACATGCGATGTGACCATTTGAGAATTTAAACGTGATTCAAAATTATTACCCTATTTTGATTCTGCTAAAACGGCCATTTTAGACCCCCAGTTAGAAAACCAATAGAGTTAAATTACCACCGCATAAATAAATAATATTCAGCGCTGCACACCAAAGCAAACATAATAGAGATATAAATCACTACACCACTACAATCACATTGCGTTTGCGGTTTATTATTACTATTAATATAATAATAACTGCTGTTTAGTTACTAATAATGTATAGACTGTGGGCTTAGCATGAACACGTAACGTAAAAGTTCGGAAAAACCGTCATTGACAATCGACGCGAGAACAGGAATTCTAAAATGACCGCTTTGTTTCAAGAATGTTTCTGCTAAAGTGATAATTTTACTGAAGCATTTGTAGACGTCTAGTGACGTCAATCTAAATACAATATGGCGGACTCCCAAACATGGCGGATTCGTTATTTTATGGTTATACTGTACGCGTATTAACCGTAGAACCAATGACCTTTTGGGTAGAAGACGTGTTCTTAAGTGGAGACCACGAATCGGCAAACGTAAAGTTGGACGACGTCAGGCTCGGTGGAGCGACGATTTTCGCAGGGTGGCTGGTAGCAACTGGGTTGCCGAGAATCGAGTTCAGTGGCGTTGTAGGCTGATGATAGGGTACTGCACGCGCGTGTCGTTTGACGCAAAACCAAGTCGGTACAGAGTGTACTCTTAGTTGCCATGGCTTATTTGAATGAATTATTTTAGTTTTGAATTTTTTTTTTGTTTTGTTTTACTGTGGACACTTTCAACGTGCACATCTGACTACATTGTTCTCACATAAATGAATCATCATGAACATCCAACATGAATGATGTAACCAAGATTTTGTAACACTATTCTGATTTAAAAGAGTGTCCAGGAGTTTCTTGCCCGTTCTTCTCCATAGAGATCTACGCTAGGTAATGGGCAACTACAGTACTTTCACAGTGTTTATGTCTTGTGACTGTAGCTACATTTAATTTTCATCTTTGTTTCGACAATTCAAAAGTGCCTGTTGGCTTACCTGAAAGAAATGCTTTGATTTTGTGTGCATTTTTATAAAGAGCGTAAAACACCTCTTAACGAAGCCGAAAGGCACTTGTTCTCCTCATCATTGCGATCATTTTTTTCTTCTACTCCATACCTGGGAACCTTCTAGTTACGGAGATATTGGGGTCAAAGTTCCAACTTTTTGACAACTTTTTTTTTAAATACAAGTTTTTAATGTAAGATTTTTTCTTTAAACGCCTCCACGAACCCGTACTATTCAATCCATCCAACAGCACAATGTTTTGAGTGTGTTACATTGAGTACTACCAAGAAACATGATTTTTCACCCCAAAAAAAAAGTAGTTTCCCAGCAATAATTTTTGCGTAAAGTTACTTAGTTCTGATGTACAGAATGCTTGCTTGACGGCTTCGTGATGAGGTGGTTTACACCCTGTATAGGGTAGTCGCTGGGGTTATAAGTTGATTTTAGATTAAAGAACCATTTGTATCTACCTACGATATCGATAAGGTAACGTCGCGCGTTCATACTAGGGCCTCCGTTATTCGAAACCACCGGCTTATGCAATGCGGTTCCCACACCTACAGGCTACAGGTCTGTCTGATCATGTCATGTCCACCCACTGGGTTTAGGATGCATATAAATTATCATGGTCTTCACTGATAATTAGGTACCAAGCTGTTTTATTTAGTACCTATAGAATACTCTAGGATTTTCATTTCCTAGCTCGAAGTCACGAACACACAGACATACATTTCCAGAATTCTAAATTCTAATTCTAATACATGACCTTATTACCCTCCCCCCTTCCCAAACCTTCCTCCATCCCACATATCCTCAAACTCACACACACACACATTCCAACACACAACAATAAACACAATACACATAATTATAGTTTGCCTTTTAATTTAATTATTATTAAGTTGTTCATTTTTTTCTTTTTTTACCAATGTCTTTGTTTCCCGTTTGACGTGTATCAAACTCCGAATTTTGATGTATTTACTGTCCTAGTGAACTAAGATAGCCCTGACACTCCTAGCACAAGTTCAATCTTAGCTTTGGTGTCAGAGGTGTATATTTCTGTGTTAAGTACAATTCTCAACTTAAATAATACTGTAGCATAAAGTGACATTGAAATTGTAATCTGGAAATAAAGATTTATTATTATTTTTTGTCCAGTTTCGTCAACTAAACTAAACGCGATTATCATGATTAAATCGCGTTCAAGTGCGGTCCTTGTCTAGTCAGTGCGTACATGTGCATAGTTTTTAGTAGAGAATCGAGTTCAAAACAATTAGTTTTTAGGGTTTTGTAACCAAATGGCAAAAACGAAACCCTTGTAATTTCGTTAAGTCCGTCTGTACGTCGTATATCTGTATTTCACGCAGCCATTTTACACAATAAGCACTTGCGATTCTTTAGCCTTCTTCAGTATAAACTTTTTAAACGAATGCTGTATTCATTAAGTATTTAGCAGTCCAACCAGTACGTCAATCTTGATGAATGAATAATTGATTAATTTAAAGATCAAATATTTGTTAAATAAATAATCGTATGTAGGTAGAGTAGGGTACAATTACATAAACATTGTAATACCCAAGTAATAAAGAATTCTTATCACAGCTGTCCAAGGTAGACCGGACAAGTAATATTGATAAAAAACCAAACGAAATTCATAAAAATAACCTTGAAAACCTTACTACACAAAAAACAACATGACGTCATAGTAAATAGTACACACTACGCGGTATTTGACCATCTATTTCAACGTAGTTCTCATCGGCCGAAATAGCTCAGTTGGGAGAGCGTTAGACTGAAGATCTAAAGGTCCCTGGTTCAATCCCTGGTTTCGGCAATCACTTTTTGCATTTACTTTTGATGTTTTATTAACAAGTATTGCGTTTAACTATGACTTTTTTTGTCAGAATAAGTTATTTGTTGAGGAAAATGTTTAATTTAGTTATTTTTAATGATTTTGTCGAAACATTTACCGTCGCCGACAAACAGTATTTATTTTTTTTAGTGGCGCCATCTAGTGTCGCATTTCATCGTTTTTTTTACAAGTTGTGTCTGCCATTTTAAAATGTTTGGTTTTTAATAAAACATAACGTAAGTAATCAATTTTTTAACAGAACATAATTTGAATTTATTTCTTTACTATATCTAACTCATTTTTTAAGCGATCCTGTCGGAAGCCATTACCGTATCACAGCTGGCTAATCTAGGTTATCAACCGGTAAATAGCAGTGGTAGTAGATGTTTATCCGTTTCTTATCACAATCGGTTCTTGATTAAGGCTATTTATAGAGTTAACTTTACTCTTTTACATCGCCCAATGAATGAAGAAACGCGTTTCCTGCTTTGGTACTTACTTAAATAGGGTAGGTTAGGCGTAGGTTACGCTAGGGTAGGCGTCATTCTGAACACAAAGAATCTATGTTTAGTGATAGGCTAGGAATTAAACTAACTTTACAGCTCCAGGTATCTTTGTCCGGGTTTTTTTTTATTTTAAAAGAAAAACTGCCATTCGTCAATTTAGTTTAATTTGTTTTTGACGATCCCAATGGCGCAGCGGTAGTGAGGCTGCCTTACGTTCTTACGGTCCTTAGTTCGAATCCCGGTAGGAGTAAATGTTTGTGTGATGAGCATGGACATTTGCTACCGAGTCATGGATGTTTATATGTATAATAAGTATGTATTTACATACAAAAAGTATCTATGTAGTAATATATCAACTATCTGGTGTCCACGACACAAGCCTCGTTGCTTAGTGTGGCACCTAGATGGCGCTGTGTGTAATGTCCAGCGATATTTATTTATTTATTATTTATAGTTCCACCGAGACCCGAGACCCAAGGCCTGGCGCAAAACTCGAAACTTCGTTTATTTTTCTTATATTTTGTTGCTCTTATTGTTGACAGGCACAACGGCATACGACACAGTCAGACCCCTCGCCTACCAGGACGCCAGAGTGTTCATGCTCTGCTTCAACATAGCCGAACCTGAGACCTTACACAACGCTGCCGCTAAGGTAACTAACTAACCTACTGATTTTAATATAAAATACTCGTATTGATCTATTGTTTTTTTTACATCGTTGTGTTACATCCATCTATATTTTTCTGTTTGGGCTAAGTAAAGGTCCGTTTCCACCATGAAAAAAACCAAATTTTATACTTAAAGGCAATACCTACTGATATAGTCCTTAATTCAGTGACATCAAAAAATTGCGAGAAGACATGCTTGGTGGAAAATTACTTCTGAGTGGCGGCGTATATCCAAAACAATGATAACATTACAATTATTGCAAACACCATACATTATACACAGAAATGGATTTAGCGCTGAAAGAAAGAAAGAAAGAAATAGTATATTTTATATCGAGGGACTAAACGAAGCCATAATATACCAGAGGTGGTTTGACTCCCGAGCGTGCGAGGGAGTCAATGAAACCGAGGGTATATTAAGTTGGCGTTTAGTCTCGAGGTGCAAACTGTACTTTTCACTTTGAGTGCGAGAAAAATTGACAATTTAGTACAAAAACATTTATTATTCCTCCAGTCCATAGAACTTTCGTAAGTTTTTAGGTAAATCTTCCGCGTTTTTGGCGGCAAAAGATTATCTATCATGTCTTTTGCTCTTTGCTCGACATCAAACTCTTCACTGTCACTGGACATTCTTAATAAATTTATATTAAACCGAACAAATTTACACTCGACAAAAATTCTGAAATTTTCGCAGTCAGTTTTTTCTTCTAAACCAGTCACAGATTAACAATTTAAAACGCATGGCGCCACCTTCCTTGCGGAAAAACCATGGAACTAAAACTCTCAACATTTTTGCAATGAAGATGGTCCACACTCCACAGATAATAGTAGTATATTAACTGGCTGTTTAAGTTTGTCTATGTCACATGAAGGAAATTAAAAAACGAATTACTTTTTACTCCCTAGGGACTAAAGTGGTCACTTTAGTCTCGCTTCGTAGGGCTATATTGGCGTACTTTTAGAGCATGAGAAGTGAAAAAGTATTTATTAAACTCACACAGGACATCACTATCACTACATAGTATAAAACAAAGTCGCTTTCTCTGTCCCTATATCCCTATGTGTGCTTAAATCTTTAAAACTACGCAACGGATTTTGATGCAGTTTTTTTTTAATAGATAGAGTGATTCAAGAGGGAGGTTTTAGTATATAATTTGCGGGCGGGCGAAGCCGCGGGCATCAGCTAGTATAATATAAACAAAAAGATAGAATAATGACAAAATTATATATCAAAGTAAGATCACTGAATCCAGTAGATGACATTTCGTTCCCCATTTGCTTTAATTTCTAGCTCCCAGAATTGGACGCGACCACAATTAAACTATTTCATGATAAAACTCTCTAAAAACAGTTCAAGGTTCCTTTAAACTCATACTTACAGCCAGAAACAAGAAGGGCCCGTTCTTGTTTATTTAAGTTTGTTCAATCCATCCAAAGGTACATATTATTATGTCTTTTAAATCAGCAATAAGACTGCTATTGTAACCAGCATAGTTGGGAAAATGCTAGGCCGATAATGATGTTGAAGATGTAACCATAGAATTTGCAAAAAAATCTGTGTTTTAATTTAGGTGTACAATGAAGCATAATTTTTATAGAGGAGCTCGTGGATAAATAATAACAGCCGCTCGGGTCGATCTTTAGGTTAAGCCGTGCTTGCCTAGGTTGGTCTGCGGATGGGTGACCACCCATTACATACCGCGTTTCCTCCGCGCCTCGGAAAGCACGTTAAGCAGTTGGTCCCGGCTGTCATTTGTAGATCTTTGGCAGTCGTTACAGGTAGGTAGATAGCCAGTGGCCCAAAAATTCTGACAACCAGTCTTACCAGGGGGTATCGTATTACCCAGTACTAACTGGGTTGTGGAGGTCAGATAGGGAGTCGCTCCATGTAAAATACTGGTATTCAGCTGGATCCGGTTAGACTGGAAGCCGACCCCAACATAGTTGGGAAAAGGCTAGGCAGATGATGAATGAAGTATAATTATTCTATCTACTTATCTATTATATGCCTTACCCTCTTTCCATTAATGTCTCTTGTAAGGTTGATAACCGTCATCATGCGCTAGCCTTTTCCCAACTTTACTAGGATCAGCTTCCGGGTTGAGCTGAATACCAGTACTTCTGTAACCTTAATAACCAATTGATCTCAATTTCCAGTGGTACAGAGAAGTAAGAACCCATGGAGGCTCGGCCCCAGTGCTGCTCTGCGGCTGCAAGGCAGACCTTAGACATGAGAAGGAGACGCTCACCATGCTGTCCAAGCTAAGAACACATCCAGTCACCAGTGAAGAGGTAAGAAAGATCGTTTCAAGATGGCAGTGATTTTTCGTATTTCTAAGGAATCACTTTCAAAAGCAATCAAGACCTTGTATAAGACAAAAAGAGGTTTTTGTGCATAAGGATTTTCAGCCTTAAATATCTAAAACATTGACAGTGGATAATATAGAAAGGGATAGGATCCAAATGTCCGCCGCCCCGTTACGATATTTTACCTTAAATAAACCTCCTTAAAGCTTCAAATAAAATATAAGTAAATTACTAAGTTTTGGTCATTACTTTATTCCACTGTTATAAAACTTAAAATCATTTTAAAACTTTTTCTCGTAAAGCTTGAAGCACAAAAATGGCCACTTCATTTCATTACACAGATTACAGTAGGTAATTAATAAGAATTAAGGTCACTTTATTACTCTAAACAGACATTCAATCCACATCCACAAGCAATTACACTCTTCCTAGAAAATCGAAAATAAACTAAACATTACCTATAATTCCACGGAAAACCCAAATCCGCCCTACGCTTCTCAAACATATGCTCCCAGCAATTTAGGGACTACCTTCTAATGGCTCCGAATTTATTTTAGCCTCCTCAATTTCACGGAGTTTGCCAACATCTCAAATTGGAAAGCCCCGATCCCTAGGAAAGCGATTCAACTTCATTCATCAGAATTCCTAATCTAAATTGAAACATCCCGAAGCATTTACACGTATTGTATAACGAGGCAATTGAAAACTCGGTCGCGAATTCAGGCTGGACGTCCGTATTAATTAGAGATCTTATTCAACTAGTTACCATTTGATAAATGGGAGCGGAGTAATTGGCTCGTTCCATGAATGAATCGAATGGCCTCACGGGTCGGGCTGACATTGAAGTTCCTTGGACCGTTCTCTTGTGTGAATGGTTTGAGTAATTGAAATGTTGTGACTTCGTTCTTCTTTTATGTTTTTTTTTTTTTTGTTTGAAAATTCGTAGTTGCTTGTCGTATTGGCAATTGATTCATCGTGATGACTGGCATTCTGCTTCTTGTAATCAATCTCAAATTATTAAACCAGTATGCGTAAGCAAAAACGATTTCAGGAAAAAGTCAGCAAATTAGTTAAACTGAGTTTTCAAACAATTGATTTCTCAAATACTAGCTTTCTCCCGTTGCCTCGCTCACGAATTATTTGTCGGGAACATTTTAAAGACAGCCTATGAAACTCGGGGATAATGTAGTAGTCTCATTACTGAAAGGATTTTCGGATTCGGATCAGTAGTTCCGAAGATTACCCCTATTATCCAAACTTATAAACATACAAACTTTGTCTGTATATTATAATATTAGTATAATAAAATTCGAACTCAAAATATATATGAATCTTAAACTTTCACAGGCTTTATCAGTAGCAAGACAGCTTGGAGCGATGACCTACGTAGAGACATCAGCTAGAGCTTCCACCAAAGGCGTCAAAGATGCCTTCGAAGTAGCTGCACTAGCCGCCCTCGGGAAACTAAACAAGCAGCAGATGAAACAACAGGTATACAACACTTCATATCACTGTACACAACATAATATTACTTTAATCTTATCTTCCCCCTCTTTTTCCCTCACGTGCTGGACAGCATTCCAAGCGGATTCTAAAGTAGGTACGTAGACAAGGCTTATAGCTATATCCTAAAATTTATCTGGAAGTCCTTAAGTATCAATCTAAAAATACTTCCATTCACAAAACTCAAGAAGAACAAAGTAAAATAAACTTTCTCCCAACAGAAACAAGTGGGCCGCAGCAAAAGCAAGCGCGATCTGAAAGCCGAGCTGAAAGGGCGCGCGAAGAGTTGCTGCGTCATGTGATCCGTGGCCGGCCACCCGTCCCGGTGGCCGCACGACTGCTAGGCGACCACCGCCCTTCTTCTTGAACCCAACCGTTCCTCAGGAACAAACCCGGGCCTAAGTATACGCCTTGCGGAACCCCCGACGTAAATTTTCACCAACGAGTTCCCCCTCATAAAAGGAGGCAACAAAATACGACACACATATTTAGTGTCATTATTTAAAATGTTTATGTGAAATAACTACGTGCAAAGTGATCAAATAATATAATTCTAAGTGTGATTCATTATCAAAAGCCTAATAGAGAACTATTATTATTAATGTAAACTGTAAATTTTAAAGGGAGCGGAACGAAGTTCTTTGGATTTTTAGGTGAAGGTATCAGTAAAATAAAAAGGTGCAATGTAATTATAGCCCTGAGGGTGGAGCGTGAGCCTGTGATAAAGTAAAAAATAGAAAATTCGCGAGAAAAAATAGAAACGTTTTAGATTGAATTAGAAAGGCGAGAGGACGCTCATTTTGGAATTTTATCATCAATAACAGTTGGAACATTAATGTAAAGAATCATGTTAAATAAACACTTTAATTGAATAGGTTTTTCTTGAGATTGCTGACGATAACAATCACAGAACAGCATCTTATTGTAAATTATATTCACACGCCATTACAATGAGTTACATCTAAACAGATGTAATTATGATTTAAATGTTTACATTTTCTAGCTTCAATAAGTTTGCAACCAATCTAGGTGACAGACAATGTTATGTGGTCTTCGTTGCCATGGTTGCCTCTTTGTTGCGACTGGTCTGTTATTTTCACACCTGTCCAGAAAAACCTATTCCGTTATGTGAATAGTAAGGAGTAGTTAGGATCAAATGCGTGTTTTCATATACATTGACATAATGACGTAAGTATAACTTGATGTTATTCTATAAGATAGCGTTTTCATAACTTAAAGGAAGTTCATGGGCTCCGTTGTTTTATCTAGGACCAATATTGCTCTAAATTTTGATGCAGTAGCTTTTTCGTTTTTAAAGCTACGAGCTAAACATTTCCTTTGTGATATTCATACGTAAATGTAATTAATAAAAATAAATGCACAATGGTGGACAATACTAAATTACGGAGGTCCATAAAGCTAGTTAGTTTCGCGTCCATGTTTGCTATAGATGTTAGTATTTTGTACGTTTACAATATGAGAAAATTAAATGTTGCTTGCCTGTAGAACGTTCGTACACCATTATGTAAACTATGATTATCTTTACTTATCCTTTTAGGAATTAAAATTACTTTATTTGCCTTCAAAATTTTACTAAAATTAAAATATTATATTTTATTATGTGACAAAGTCCGAATTTTAGTTTTTGAAAATAAATTGTAATAAGTATTTTATATTAAAAAGTACATCACTGTTTTTGCCAACAGACGTTTTCACTTTTCTTTACGTAGAACGTCTCAGAAAAAAATGCTTGATCATTCCATGAATAAAAATGGCTGTCGTTTTGTGTCGTGAGGCCTGAAACGTCAAATAATAATAAAACCAGCTATAGAGTTACATAATTAGGTTTTCAAGTCACGCTTGGCAAAGACGAAGCTTTCGGCGAAGTCACGATTGCTTTTCTGGTCCCTAATGCAAAGTATATAACTAAAAATGAAAATAAGTCACGAAAATATTCATAACACGAGTTACTGTAGTTGGTAAACTTAATGTTTAATAATTATTCTGTTTTCTAAATCATTGGTAAAGTAATGGCTGCCACGAAACTTAAATTGGTCTATGGAAAAGTAATTTTACGTATCTAAAAGTTGAATTATAAAATGAATTGTTGGCGAAATCAGGTGTTCTTCAAATTAAGTACATTTCTAGTTAGGTGAACAAAAAATAAAAATTCTTTATATTGAACAAATTAAATGTTAATTTTATTAACATTATTTTCGATTGTTTAAAGTATTGTAAGTCGATATCAAGCTTTAAATTCAATGTTAGCTTTAATTATCATTATATTTAAGTATTTAAACATGTAGTTTTAGTATTATTATCATTTAAAGCGATGATCGGACTAAATTTTTATTTACCACATTCTTTATTTATAAACAATTGTACATATCATGTAAGTTTTGTATTAACAAGAACTCTGACTTCACAAAAAAATGGAATTTTCTCGGATTAGTTTTATTTTTAATGAAACCTATCTCATCCCATCTTTTCATATCGCCCATTCGTCCATTCATTGGCGAAAAATTATTATTAAAATAATATTACTTCCATATAGGGCACAAATCCAACAATCCAACCAATCCGACTCAAATAGTTGAGTGGGGTTGAATTTTTTTTGCACAAAATTAGTTCAGCCGTATCAGAGATACCTAAGCCTGAACAAACGAAAAGACAGACAGAAAAAGAAAGTTACATTGCATTCAGTAAAATGCAGTTTTATTGAAATTACGAACTAATACTTTAATTTTATTTATTTGTAATAGATGCTGTTTATACATATACGAAGTTTGTCAATCAATTGTTTGAACTAAGTACACGAAAAACACAGTCATAATTTTATTATAACTCTTTAAAATTGTAGCAAATAAATGCTTTGACTGACATTCAATTATCTACATTTATTCTCTAAAAAGAAAAGAGATTACAATTTCATTTCAACTTTGTAATTGGATTTTAAGCATTCGGATTACTATGTTAAAATTGCTTTTTATTTAAAGGTCACATTTCGCTATTTATTTTTGTAAAATGCAAAGAGTGTATTCAAGTTATAAAATTAAAATATAAATTAGGGTGCAATTCGCAAGTCTACATAATTTTATTTAAGTTGAGATTTATACCTATTGAATACCGAGTGCGTTTTGTACAATCTTCGGGGTAATCCCGTAACACACCTACAAAGGCAATGTCTTGATAAATATTTTTTATATAAAGTACGAAGCAATTAGTGGCGCTACTTTCATACAAGCTTAACAAGGTTGGCTTGCCCTTATAAAAAATCGAGAAATTTCTTTTAATTCATTATATAAATAGAAAATTTACAAAAATGGGGTAGGTAATGAACTATACAATACAACTTTCATCGCAAAAACTTCAATAGTTTTTTTGTACTTCGTGTCCATCAATGTTATACATTTTTTAATGTCGTGTATAAGAAAGTTCTCTAAAGAATGAAGTCAGAGTATCTACAAATGCCTTATATGTTATTTCTTAATTGTGTAATGTAAACAATGTTTTTAATATTAGACAACTTGACGTTAGGCCACTTTGAATGTTGTTTCTAGATATCGAATATAGCGTTCAGTGTTTTTGATATTCGTGTTTTATTTTACCTCCCTGAACCTCTTACAAAACGAGTGTAATGGCCAGACTTAGAAGTTGAAGGTCGTTTCAAACCAGCCAAGGACGTTAGGCTGCCTGAACTGTGCGAGGATGAGTAGCGAGGGATGTGTGAAATTAACCAATAAAATCGCTTCTTTTTCGTAGTTTGAGCTAAGCTAGCTATGTGATTGGTTGGTTTACGCAAATCCGTGGAAGCAGATCCTCGAACATCTAAGGTGTAGGCACTACCTTGCTCTTAAAACGGTGAAGAAAAACATCGTAAGGATGGACGCCTATGAACCATAAATTCGAAGACATGACATCTACCAACCCACACTGGGCCCGCGTGGTGGATTACAGCCCATTCCCTCTCATAGAGAAGAGGCCAGTGTCCCAGCTATAGAAATTTAAAGGCTGATTAAGCCACCTTAGTTAATTAACTACTTAACATTTCACTAAAGAAAACTTAAGGTCTGTAGTTAATTATAACCGACCTCAAGCCGAGTCTTAAGTGTTGTCAAATTCTGAGAATTTAAAGGAGGTACTTAGGCATTTATTTATGACTAAAGAAGAAGAAAGGTTTATTAATTTAAAAGCCTGAACATAAAAAATATGGTACCTAAATGCAAACAGCTAAGCTTTTACTTGAGACACTAAACAAATATGAAATACTTACAAGAAGATTGTATGAGAAAGATGTTACTGATGCCGGCCGGCCTGCTACCGCTGTCGCCTTCTCTATGTCATATTATTATGTCCATGTCATGATTCGTTCCAGACAGGTGGAAAATTCGAAGACATAGGTAATTAGGTACAGTCGTAGTCTTTTCCTGATCAGTTAAATTTTTTTCGGTTACATCATGCGGACGCGCCGAGTCACGCCCCCCTAAAGTTTAGGCCTATTAGGAAAGCGTCAACTTTGGCATACAAAATAATAATAACTCTCGTTTGGCGTGCGTCGTCAGTGCGCTCGGCCGATCGGTATCTTTTCATTTTTAATTTCTATACAAAGTCAACGGGGCGGGGCTAGAGAGCGTTTCTATGTTGTAAATGCAAGCAAAACTTAGCTTAGTGGTGATCAGGCGGGAGTGTCCTCGATAGTACGTTCCAGAAAAAGTCGTTCGACTAAATAACTCCAAATAAGCACCTAATCATGATCCAGCGATGGTCAAAGCGAAACGGAGTTTAACAATAGGTACGTGCCGAACGTAAGCCGAATATCCATGTGTGTATCTTGATCTTCGAGTCAGCTAGCTGATCAACAAAATACCATAACCATAACATCACGCCTGTAATCCTCAAAGGGTTAGACAGAGGTGTACCTAATAGTATTACCACATTACGCCAGTTATGTTTAAGTCCAATTAATTGTAATAGGGGGCAAGCCTATTGCCATCAACCGGACTCAAATCCACGGCTGCTACTGAGCAAATCCTGATGGAAAAACCCAATAACACTTGGCCCGACCTGGGAATCGAAGCCAGGACCTGACGCTCAGTTGTCGCGCTTGTAACCACTAGGCCAACGAGGCAGTCCTAGCCTTTTCACAACTATGTTGGGGTCGGCTTCCAGTCTAACCGGATGCCGCTGACTTACCTGTATTTCACATGGAGCGACTGCCTATCTGACTAACTTCCAAAGATTTTACCCAAAAAAGTTTCTAATAAATCTTTAACAGTTCAATTAGATAAATGGGAACATCTATCAGAGAAATATATCTTACTGTAGAACCATCCGGTGAGGTGACGATATTTCCCCGGATCTTAGTCGTAACGGCCTTTAGGAACGGCCTATGTTCGGCAGTGGACGTTTAGAGATATTTATAGGCTGTTACAATGACTTACAACCTTGAACGAGTACATCTGACAGGGTTACCTTCTAGTACTGCGTCGTTAAGTTCTAGGGATTTATGTCTTACGATTTCTGTAACAGAGTTTGAATTTACTTCTAACTCTCAGGCTGTGAGGTCCAATTTTGAAACAGTTTTTTGGCTTGTTCTTTGGCCAGAGAATATCGCCATAATACATGGCAATACCGCCAGCCTTTTGAGCACATTGACCATTAACATTGGTAGTCCGTCTTGGCAAAGCACCTACTGCCATTTATTTTACTGGCACCTATTGACAATGAATATCTC
Organism: Xestia rhomboidea; assembly: GCA_963853795.1. Lineage (NCBI taxonomy): Eukaryota > Metazoa > Arthropoda > Insecta > Lepidoptera > Noctuidae > Xestia > Xestia rhomboidea. The sequence goes on from OY970775.1 coordinate 16,573,041, forward strand.
ATTCATGACATTAGGTGGGCCGCTAGCTTCTTTGCCAAACATCATCATAATCATCAGCCTATTAATGTTCCCACTGCTGGGACACAGGCCTCCTCTCAATGAGAGGGAATGGGCTATAATCCATCACGCGGGCCCAGTGCGGATTGGTAGATGTCACATGTCTTCGAATTTTTTGGTTCCTCACCGAACGAATATTATAAAATCGTATGGCCAGGGTTAGTAACTAAGTTACTTTTTGTACAGGTAGGTACTCGCTCCTGTGAAATAATTTGCGACCTCCGCAACTTCTATACCAAAAATAAAACTGGGACCTATAATTTAACAAACACTCAGCACTGCTCCATATAACCCCATCAATATTTAGCAGACATCTTGTACGATGTTATAGTGTATGGCTTATAAGCTCGATATTGCCACTTAGGGAGACGTGTTCGCTCCTCAGTTGTAATAAAACGTACTGCCTCTGGAAAGAGGTTATGTGTTCAGTGTAGAGGGGCGAGGCAGAAGGTTCATTGCAAAGAAAAACTATAACTCTGGCAACCCGGTTTTCTTTCTTAAGGTGGATGCTCCAGGGTAGCCCGCGAAATTCAAATTTTCTTACGTTTTTTGCAATTTGCAGGCCAGTGCGAGGTTGTATGCTGATTAAAATATGATTGATGTCTTTTGAAGAAAAAGCCACACAGATTTGAGACTGTAATAGGTAAGACCCGATATTAACTGTCCCAACGTTTAATGCACAACACTACTTAAGTATACACTCCAGGGCAGTCATCTAAGAATATCTTTAAAAGTGTTACAGTGACTTTCAGTGTCCATCTTGGGATTTCTATGAAAAGCTGTTGTTCACAGTAAACGACTGGTACTACTGCACACGGATATCGTGCGTTAGGTCCCTACTTACATTTTTCAAGTAATCTAATATTCTTTCAACTGAACTACTGGCTACATTGTACAGTGCCCTTGTCTCAAGTGCTGCTGTTACCGCGACATGTTGTTTTGTTCAGAAAATTATATCAACCAGCATTGTGTTTGATAGTACAAGGTCGTATGTAGGTCTAGGTGTAGTAGACCGTATGTCATGTCTGTAGACTGGTGACGCTATGACCTTGAGCTGGTCTTGCGTAGTACGGAGTAATAATAGAATTAGAGGTCAGGTTCTTCTGGTTTTGAAGCGCATGTGACTAAAAGAGGTATAAATGTAAAAGTTTATGGATGGAGAGGGAGAAGCAGACCAAAGAAAAGATGAGTGGTGCGAGGAATGATGTCAAAGGAAGATTATATGATAGCGTGACGGGTGACAGAGGAGAATGGAAGTAAAAAACGTATTGCGCTGAATACAAGTGGCCAAGGGCAGAAAGATAGTTCGGTATTATAAATCATGATCTGTCCGTGAACGGGCGCTGTCAGTTGTGACTGGTCCTCTCTTAGTTGCCATGGCTTATTTGAATGAATTATTTTAGTTTTTGAATTGTTTTTTTTTGTTGTTTTGTTTTACTGTGGACACTTTTAACGTGTACATCTTGCTACATTGTTCTCACATAATATACCATCTCAACATGAATGATGTAACCAAGATTTTGTAACAATATTCTGATTTAAAAGAGTGTCCATGGAGTTTCTTGCCCGTTCTTCTCCATAGAGATCTACGCTAGGGAATGGGCAACTCAGTACTTTCACAGTTTTTATGTCTTGTGACTGGGACTGTAGCTACATTTAATTTTCATCTTTGTTTCGACAATTCAAAAGTGCCTGTAACTGGCCTACTTGAAATTAATTGCTTTGATTGATTTTGATTTTGTCAAAGGACCAATTTATTCGAGACACCATTGTTTAACTATTGTGTCTACTTCGTGGACAGATCAAGGGATAAATACTAATTAATACTAGTTTTACCATCAACCGGGCACAAACCCAAACTGAAAGCTTGATAGGTACCTACCTGAAAAGCAAAAAGGGTCATTAAGTTTTTCCTTCAGGAATTTCCTATTAAGAAGAAAAATGCTGAATGTCAGGCCTGATTTCCTACTATACTGATGTCGGTCGCGTACGTCGGTCGCGCGTACGAGTATACATTGTGTTCTATACAAGCGCCATACTACGACGCTGATGTCAGCGGCGCGTATATTGTTACATACACTGACCTTCAAAAATAAGTACTACACTTTTAAATTTCAATTATTCTTAAACTATAGAAGTTAGAGATTTAAAATAAAAAACGTGATAAAGCAATTTTTATCAGCTTTCTTTGAAACTATTGACAAAATTAAACTATTTTTCGAGTCCTTTTTTTTGGAAGGTATATCTTGTGTACTTAAAAAGTTATTGCAATTTTAAAAGTGTGATACTTATTTTTGCAGGCCAGTTTATTTCTCGCTGACGTACGCGACCGACACGGCGACGTCAGCGTAGTAGGAATTCAGGCCTGACGTTGAGCATATTTCTGCTTACTAAGAAATTCCTGATGGAAAAACCAATAACACTTTTTGTTTTTCAGCCATAACTAAGGGTAGGTATTATAATTTGTAAACATTTAACAAAACAGCAGAACCTATTTTAATTCAGCGCTGCTCTTTATTAAAAAGTTTTACACACTGTGTGTAAAATAGATAATTATTATTCCAGCTTGTATAATTTTGCCTAAGTTTACGCATATAATTTCAGCAGACACACAAATCTCTTAGGCATCCCAATATCATTACAAATTAAATAACTTATCAACTTCGCACATTATACAGTCCCCCATAATTCGAACTTACACTAAGACATACTAAGGTCAAAGTTAAATAGCATATTAGCCCTTAACAGCTTCAGGTTAAAGGTCACTTTGACCTCTGAATACTGTATTATCAAGCTTTAAGGCTGAAAACATTTTTCATGAATTGTCACTTACACAAAACAATCTTGAATTGAATGATGGCTTTTTGCTGAACACGCGTAATATGAATATTTTTAGGTAAAGAAAATCGGACGGAGTGAATTTACTTTTTCTATTAAAGCAGTTTTACTGCAATTTTAGGTGTAAATAAAACATTACGCCTGGTATCTCCGAAGGGTTTGGCAGAGGTGTCCCTAATAGAACACCCATGTAATAGGGGGCGAGCCTATTGCTATCAACCGAGCTCAAATTCAGACTTCGTGGCTGCTACTGAGAAAGTGCTAATGGAAAATCCAATAACATTTTGTCCGACCCGGGCATCGAACACAGAACCGCATGCTCAACAGTCACGCTTGCGACCACTAGACCAGAGAAACTAGACAGTTTATATCAATCAACAATCTTCAAAAAATCTTCCAAAAATCTTTAAAAATCTTCTGCACCTGATACCAGTGTAGAAAATTGAAATGGATATTTTTTTTCTCGAGTCGGTGCGTTCGGAAATCGAACGCCGCCACAAACTCTACTATGAAAAATTTAAATAAACAACGGCTGTAATTATCGTAGGGTTAGGTAGAGGTGTACCTAATAGTACACCCACATTTCGGCAGACATGTTTAAGTCCCATGAGCCATTGAGCCTAATGCCATCCGACCGGGCGCAAATCAAGACTCCGAGGCTAAAAACAATAAATAAATATCTAAATAGGATGGAGAGGGAGAGGAAGACCATAGAAAAGAAGGCTGGATTGTATGAGGAGTGTTAGGAGGGAAAAAGAAGTAAATGATAGCGTGACGATCGACAGGAGAGGAATGAAAGAATAAAAGGAAAAGAAATGAAAGGAAATGGAAGAATAAAACGTGTTTCACCTACCCCAAGTAACATGGGACAAGGGCCGGAAGACGATGATCATCTGAATAGAAACTTTCAGAGTTTGAAATAAATAGATTGTATGACAAGGAAGCAAAATAATATTTTTACGGCGAGGGCGCTATTTTGAATCCAGAGCTAAGCGAAGGATTCTAGCATAAAATCCCGAGCACAGCGAGGGATTCTAAAATAGAATCCTGAGCGTAGCGAGGGATTCCAAGTACATGGCCTGAGGGAAAAAAATTTTTGCTCTCGAGTCATATACTCTACATTTCATCTCCTTCTGCGAGAAAATAAAACTACTTTGCTCCCGCTTATAGTAAACGTAAACCAGTTTGATACGAGAGAGAGAGACAAAACGACACAATTCGAATAGAAGGGATGAAAAGAAAATACCCACCTTCTTTTCATCCCTTCTATTCGAATAGTGTCGTTTTGTCTCTCTCTCTCGTATCAAACTGGTTTGAAACCCATTTACGATATTAACGTGGTTTCCAAGTTAGGAGTAGTTTTGTGGTCGCTACTGTGTGGTTAACGGCTTTTGGTTGACATGACAAGGTTCAAAGGTACGTCAAAGGTTACGTTTGGCATAGAAATGGGCGCACGAAACATTGATTGCTAAGTTTCGGACGTAGTGAAGTTGTACCTAAGTATGTTAAGTTGTGGAGTGTCCTTCGTAGACTTGTAACTTGACACAAGCAAGTTCAGAAATTTTGCTAGTGACGTCAATTAGGTTCTTTAGAAAAATCCAGATGTATGAACGTGGACGAAGCAAACGGAGTATGTAAATATCGTAGCAAGTGGCGTTCTGTGGGTTCTGCCTACCCCCATGCTGAAAAGTCGTGAGATGTATGTTTGAAAAGCTACAAGTGCAGCTATAAGTGTGTGCGCGTAGTCGCTCCGTGTATAATACTGCATAGCTATTGACAACGCTTCGATTCGATTTTCGATTCGGAAAGTCGTACTTATGTCTATCTCGCTCGATATCGTAATGTCAAAAAAAGATAGACATACGACTTTCCGAATCGAAAATCGAATCGAAGCGTTGTGAATAAGGGGCCAGGTATTAGGTTAGATTAGACTAGAGTGACCCCAACAGAGTTAAAAAAAGACAGATCAATACGAGTATGTTGTAACCCCAACAAAGTTACGAATATAACATGTTTATTTTTAGTTTATAGACTACTTTTTCTCAGAATCACCTAGTAATTCCTGGAAACCAACAAAATAATATTTTCGGTCTTTAAAATCACTACCCACTCTATAAAAACTCCGTCAAAGATTATCTAAAAATAAATACAAAACTTGCCAAGTTGCCCTTAACGCCTTCCTACGCAATATTGGCTAACTTTAGTTAACTGACAAAATTAAGGCAAATGAAAATAGCTCCATGTTCTTAAGCTGGGTGTCCACCAGAGATGTGTGTGAAACATAACATCACATCTGTAATACCCGCAGATTTTGCCAGTTTAGTTTAAATCCTATGTATAGATCGCAGCACGTAAGTTGAACTAAAATGGCGGTCGTCCGCGAAGCTACAATTATGAAAAAATGTCGATTGAGACCCGATAATGTGTTACAGATTGCATCCCGTAAGTTGACTATGAGCTTGTTGAATGCGTAGTTGCACATTTTCAGGTTCCACTCGATTTTTGTCAATAATTGTACCTATATGCGGACGACCGCCATTTTGGTTCAATTTACGTGCCGCGATCTCTATTAGGGGGTGCGCCTATTGCCATCAGTCCGGCACAAATACGGCCTCCTGCTACTGAGAAATTCTAAATGAAAAAATCCAATATCATTTTACTCGACCTGAGAATCGAATCCAAGACCATGAGGTCGCAGCATGAGGTAGCAGTAACGCTTGGACCAATAGACCAACTAACCAACACAAAACAACCAATGATATCGCTTATCTTTCGCAGCTTCAGCTATGCTAGCTTAAATATGAAATCAACAAACATCAATCATGTCCTAAGCGAGGTGGACGAGGCATCGTTTCACCCTGTAGGCTTAGCCAAGTTGACAATCTACAATCGTTAACGCTAATAGAAAACTAACCAAATGTATGGGAATGACATCTATCAACGATAAGTCACGTGGTCAAAATTAACGAATGGAAACTCAAGTTTAGTCAAAACTGTAAGTTGGCTACGATTTAAATGGGATGTAGGGATCACGATTGTTATAGAAACGAATACATTTCATTCTATCATCTTGATCGATGTAAACTTGTCTACGAAAGTTTATATTCGTTTGTTTTGACCACGTGACTTAACGTTTACGATTGTAGAAAGAGAATCGATACGGATCGTTTGTAACTTGGCTAGGCCTGCTCTGTTTTCATAAGTACTTTGGTTCACACCGCGAACTATCGTAAGAGCTGAACCAAGTATATGAACCGGGCTTCGTCCGCCGCTCTCGTTCACTCGCTAGCTGACGGTTTGGCCTGCGCTCTGAGGATGCCCGTGGAAGGCGAAACATGTATCGAGTTACGATGAACATGTATCAAGTCGAAGTGCGAAAAATAAGGCGCAAACCAATATTTGCGCTCTTATTTTCCGCACTTCCTGCATGAGCATATTTTTGCGGACAGGGAGGCATGCTGCCTGAATCTATTTGCAGAAAGAAAACGAAATTTTTGAAACACTACATTTAATCTAAGCTTGATATGTGATTGACAAGTTTCACGCACATCCCTCGCTACATATCCTCGCACATCTCGGGTGAGAACGCAGCCATAATATTGAACTCTGCTGAGATCGCGCGAATGGTGAACAAACCCTATAATAACTAGCTAAGGTAAGCAGTTAAGGGCACCATAACGCTTTCACGGCAGTTACTATGAGTAGGTAAGTTAAAACTACCTACTTTGTTTGATTCCTAGATTAACACACATAACATAACATCGCGCCTGTAATCCCCGACGGGTTAGACAGAGGTGTACCTAATAGTACACCCACATTTCGCCAGTTATGCTCAAGTCCCATGTAAAAGGGGGCGAGCCATATATTGCCATTAACCGGGCGCAATCCTCCGTGGCTGCTACTGATAAATTTCTGATGGAAAAACCCATTAGCACTTTGCCCAACCTGGGAATCAAACCCAGGACCTAGCAGAAGCGCTTGCGATCGCTAGACCAACGAGATATTCCTAGATTGTTATCCTGGGTTTTCCCATCAGCAATTTCTCGACACACATCACGTATTGTAATCCTAGGGTAAGACAGAGGTGTATTTAAAAGGACACACACACGCCAGTTATGTCTTCTATCCGGAATTGTTCAGTATCATCCAAGAAAACTGGATTTGTACACAATTGATGGCAATTATGTCGCCCCCTATTACATAGGGATTTTCAATTTCAGCACGGAATCTCTGTATCACTATCGTATAACAGGCGTAACGTCATCATTATTCATTATTTTACATTAATAAGTACATGTTCATGTACATGTCATGTATGTTATCATGGGTATACTTCTGTTCTTCCTACCCATCATGAAAAAAGTTCGGGGTCGATTTGAAGGTGTGCTGAATTGAAGATGGCCGCCTTTTTTTTCGGATGAGAAATCATCAAATGACTCCTTCCGCTCTGGGCGGAGCAGGAGGGAGTGTCAGACTTTTACTGACTAAAACCCATCCATGTTCCGTCATCGCCCTTTGTGTTCCGGGGCCACGGTATCTCTTTCGAACAGTCCCGGCAGGCATCGGCCCTTGCGGACCCCTTCCTTTTGCTGACTCTCTTTGAGGCGCGCGTGGAACACTAACGCGCCGTCGACACCGCCTGTCGTTATGAGACCCGGACGGCGAGCTAGCCCATAGCTCTCTGTCCACAGGCCGTCCCGAATTGGGCAAACCTTCAAATCGACTCCGAACATTTATTATTCTTCTTCTATATCGTGTGGTCAGTGCCAAACCTGGTGTCAGAGTTTTTGTGCCACCCATGGGCCTCTGACTAGGCTTTACATGTCGTCGAGAAATATTTCTTAGACATGCTGGTTTACTCAAGATTTTTCATAATTAATACAATACGCACATGAATCTTAAAAATCAGAGGTACGTTGCCTTGGGTTCTTGGCAGCCCCACGGTCACACCACTAGACTATCACTGCTCTTTTTCTGCATTATTGTTGAGGTTATTAGTGCATCTTATGTTTTATATTAAATATTTTCATGCGAATGTGCCCAGTGTCCCGATTTGAGCAAGGCATGTTTTTTTTCTAATTAAAAAAACTACATTTTGTTTTGTTTTATTTTCAAACTCTCTATTCTCCACCAAAATCATTTTCCTGCGGCTACTTTAGTCTTGGGCTTACATGGGTTAAAGTTATGTTACCTCCATGGTTTTAATATTGAACACTGCTGAGATTGCTCTAATGGTAAACAAACGTACCCTATAATAACTATCTATGGAGAACGGTTACGGGCACCATAACGCTTTCACGGCAGTTACCTACTCTTAGTTTAGGAGCAAGCGTAGTAAACAGTACGTTTATCTAAACTTTATATGAAGCTGCATCGAGTTACTGAGCTTACGGTTCTCAGGTCGGGCTAAGTGTTATTGGAATTTATTATTAGCAGCCCGGAGTCTGGATTTATGACTGGTTGCTGACTATAGGCGGGCACACACACTCTGTCTAATTCTTCGCGGAAAGCAGTCGAGAAGTTATAAAAACGAAACAAAATAGACACAGTCATACGTCCATGAACGTCGTACATAAATGTAGTCGAATCCTGAATATTTGTCAACGATAGTGTAACCTAGATGTGTGCCCTAGAATCGGAATCGCTACCTGTATTTACTGTAGTAATTGGTTTGTAAACGGCAGACGTGGTAAAACTAGGTACCTAATAGCCAATTATATTTCACACAGGCAACGTGTGTTGGCTATGGAAACTTACACTTGGTATTGAATGAAGCATTTAGGTAAACTTGTAACATTATATACCTATTTATATAAAGCCGGTATAACTATGAGTACAAGAAATAATTATATTAGAAGCTTAAACACTGTTTTAAGCTTACACGGTTCATAACTATACTTAAAATGATGAAGATATCCCGTAAGTGACATTTTAAGTATTAGAAGCCTATTTGTGTAAACAGTCCTGAAATGAATAAGAGCTTTATTCTGAAAGAGAAATGGGGGAAATCAGTTAAATCGCGAAAATTTCCTTGTTCCTTCATGGGTGTTGTTTTCCTGACTTTGATGATGGAAAAACCAAAAATGTTTCTCGGCGCCATCTTGGAATTTCATTTGGACCTCATTTTCGTTATCGCAGCTACCCCAAAAACCATGAAAACGAAAAAGTCGCTCAAAAGTCCAGTCGCGCAAGTGTCCGTTCGCGCAAAAGTCCAAGCTCGCAAAAGTCCGTTCGCGCAAACGTCCATGCGTGCATATGTCTTTTCGCGCAACTGGGTTCGCGCAAATGTCTTTCGCGCAAGTGTCTTGATACCGGTTTGAGGTGTGACATTACCTGCGTATGCTGCATGTAACGTCACAACTTTGACAGCAGCGACATATTAGCTCTTCCTCACTATCGCGAAATTTATTTGTCAAAAATTTTCAATACGCACTTGTCGCCTTACTAGTGACAGTTAGTGACGGCACCGTCAGGTGACAATGTCATCTTCTAAATCGACGGGAAGCCTTTTTGTTACCATAGAAACCAGTCATGTTACTGCAGTCAATACTTATTATATTATATTATTTATACAATACCGGTGCGGTTTGTGAACACAGTGTACCTTAAGGTGGATGCTCCAACCAGCTCGCGAAATTCAAATTTTCTTACGTTTTTTGCAATTTGCAGGCCATCAGTGCTAGTTTGTATGTTGATTAAAATATTCCTCGCGACTGTAAGACGTATGTAGTTACAGAATTATAATCACCAAATCATCAATACAACCCTCCAAGAAAATAAAGGTACAGGAATGACTTTGACCTTGAAAAAGTCATTCTTGCACCTGTATGGTGGCTACCCTTTTTTTGTTTTTTTTTTAGGATGGGAAATCATCAAATGACTTCTCCCGCTCTGGGCGGAGCAGGAGGGAGTGTCAGACTTTTACTGACTAAAACCCATCCATGTTCCTTCCTCGCCCTTTGTGTTCCGAGGCCACGGTATCTCTTTCGAATAGTCCCGCAGCCCCGGCAGGCTTCGGTCCTTGCGGACCCCTTCCCTATTGCTGACTCTCTTTGAGGCGCGCGTGGAACACGAACGCGCCGTCGACACGGCCTGTCGTCATGAGACGTACGGACGGCGAGCTACGGTGGCCGGAAGCCACCACGTGGCCCCCGACGCCCGGGGCGTCTCCCGCGGCGGCCGGGACGTGAGGATCTCTCCCTGTCCTGTTCCGCCACCTCCTTCGCTCTTCGCAGAAGGAGGTGACGGCGTCCCATTCCGTCTCGCCCCGGACCATGGATTGAACCAAGGCCGGGAGCGAGAGGTCGCCGCCGCCAATCGCCGCTACGAGGACACGGCGGTGCTCCGCCCAAGCGGGGATGGTGGCTACCCTGACGCTTTCACCTTAAAAGTCAATGCTTTGACCACGTAAAGTTTTTTCAATGGATGAGGATTTTTGTTCCAACCCGAGCTCCTAAACCACACGGTTACTCGGCAAAACAAAATAATCTGTTTTATATTGACAATAACTGAGAACTGGCGTACGTGACAACAGCGAGGGAGGAGGAATGGTGAAACAGAGATAATAACTCCACGGAACCGTTTATGGGATTCTTTTGGGGAATTACTACGGGGAATATGGCGTGGCAGCCCGTTTATAGCCGTTGTGGAGAACGGTTGAAGTTTAAATAAATATATATTTAGGTCAAGGTCAAAGAGGTAGAAATCTCAGCGTATTCTGCAGCAGTAATAAATAACCACACTTGTCGACGAGGAATCGCCTTGAGCCGATCAGAAAGAACTTTCATGTTCATGCAATAAGAACGAAAAATACTTAATTTGCCTCATGATGATCGAACGACACGATTCAGTGTCTCGACGCCGTGCCGTACTAAATGACAAATGCCGTGACAAATGTGGTGATATCCCACACGTAGATGACATGTCGATAAGTCACCAAATAATTACTGATCTCCACTGCAGTTCTAGTGTTCAGTTAGTACCACGTGAACTTACAAAGTCATACGTAAGTTTAGACTTTAAAAGATTGAAGAATAAAATCAGTTAAATCATTATTTAAAATAGTTAAGTTTAAATATGATTATGTCTGATCTGAAGCAAAGTTGCTGAATCTTACTACTGTAGTAAGATTAAACGACTCATAATCATATTAAACTTAACTATATTAAATAATGATTTGTCTGATTTTATTCTTCATACTTTTCCAACATGCAGGGACATATTGGAATAGCTTTGTAGCCTAGGAGTGCGGTCAATTTCAGTCTCAATCACATGGCCCAGAATTTAGAAACCCCGCTTTTTCTTTTACTCAAGAACCTGTCAAAAAGAAAAAGTATCCATTACGCCTAGACTTCCAACCTTCCACGTTTCCGCCGCGTCACAGCCAATAGCGGAAACTTCAGCGTAATTCATAAAAGTTTTTATATTAAAAATATATAGGAACTTAGGGCCGGCCATTCCTGCGACACGGAGGCTGATATTAGGCCTCGGTTAGTACGTGACAGTATTCCGCGAACGTTTTGGGTCATGATATTAAAAAAGTCCGTTTCGGGGTCACCGGGAACAAATTCGGTAGGTATTAAAATTGTTGAACTGGTTTTTGGAATTAGGAATAAGGAATGAAAGTGCAAAATTTTTGTTAGTATACTTCAGCTCTTAAGTAATGGTGGATAACAAGGTACCTGCTAAAGATACTGTAAATATTGGACTTCCTTTCAAAAATAGAATAGCTAGATCCGTATTCCATTATGAATAGGATTCGTTTCATGTTATTTGTAACTGGAAAAAGGGAAGAGATAGAAAGAATAAACGTGGTAACTTACCTACTTACCCACTTTTTAAGGTTCCGTACCTCAAAAAAAAAAAACAGAATCCTTAATAAGATCACTTTCTTGTCCGTCTGTCCGTCTGTCACCACCGATTTTCTCAGGAACGGGTGGACCTAGCAAGTTGAAATTTATACCATATACTGAGGTCTATAGTCCCTATTAGGTGTATACAAATCAAGGTCCTGAGTCAAAACGATAACAAGATATGGGCAAATTTAGATTTTCGCGAAAATTTGTAAGTACCAAAATTTAACTTAATTTTCAACTTTTTTTATTTTTCGAACTTTTCCCATTACTTGTACTGTAAGACCTTGCTTTTAACCAAAATTGACAATTCTAGGTCAACCGGAAGTACCCTATAGGTTTTGGGTCGAAAACCTGGTATGGTAGTTCCCGTTGACCTAGAATCACGAAATTTGACAAAAAGCAAGGTCTTACAGCACATGTGAAGGGAAAAGTCTGCAAACTGTAGTTTAATACAAAAAAAAGCGATTTTAGTATTACAAACTTATTATTTGCGGTTGGTGCAATATCCGTTTCTAGGGATCGAACAGCAAAGTTAAGTTTGTCCTTTAAAAAGTTTCTACGGAACCCTCGGTGCGCGAGTCCGACTCGCTCTTGGCCGGTTTTTGCTTTTAGTAGCTCAGCTTCTAGGAATTAGGATGCTACTTACTTATTCAGTGTAAACTAACCTGACTGAATTAGGTTAGATAAGTTATTTTGCTTGTCTAGGACTGCTTCGCAACGGCTAGATGTCAAAATATCGAGATTTCAGTACGCTATTTCTAAGTTAAATAGTCGTTTCTCTTAGCTTGTCGATGGCAATCTAAATTAATTCCGCCCAAAATTTGGCGTCTAGTTCGGCACTTTTAGAAGCGTCAATCAGTTCCTGTAATGTGCAAAGAGCAGGACACATTTTCAAGTGTCTCATTCATTGTTTGTGGAACGAGCGACGTAACGTATCTACTGAGCCACTATACGTTCGGCGCACCCTGGGCAATCAGCGAGTGCCCACACTGACTATCTAATTCTTTCGCCACGATAACAATTTCAAGTCCTCCAACAAATATTCGTTTCTTGTATTAACACATGAAACTCCTGCTCTAAAACAATTATTTAATTTAAAATATCATTTGGTAGACTCCCTTCCTGCGTAACAATACTTATAACCGTTTCAGACAATAAAAATGTATTTTAGTGGGTAATTCTCACGAAAACCTTTAAAATAAATGATCATCGATATTCCTGCAACCAATTCGTCTAATAACTTTCAGTTTATAGCAATGGCGGCTCGTTTCACGAGTAATTAGGCAGTTACTGTAATCTCTTTTCCATTTTCGGCCATTTTTTATTTCTTTCCCTCTTTCTTTACTGTTTTAAGGTATTAGAGGGTTCCTACCTCGTTGGTTTAGTGATCGTGAGTGCGACTGTTGAGCACGAGGTCGGGTATTCCGGTCTCCTGCTGGTCAAAGTGTTGTTCGGTTCTTCCCTCTGGAATTTTACCAGTAGAAGCTCAATCTCTGGATTTCTGATTAGTTGATGGTAATGGGATCATCATCATCATCATCCACAGCCCGACTTCACCCACTGCTGGGTATAGGCCTCTCTTTATTTGTGCCAAGCTCCACGCTCTTGTGCCAACCAATGGGATCACCCACCAGATATTACATGAGACTTAAACATAAGTGGTGACATGTGGGATATTGTGATTAGGATCGCACTGGTTGTTTCACTGATGACGTAATTGGTTGACGTTTCTTATCAACTGATAAGATTACAATGTTAGGCGTTCTACGTCTACGGATTGAGTCGAGAGAAAAAAAAAACGACGAGGAATACTAATTAGGTACTTATTTAAGGACGTTACTGTTCAAATACAAGGTGTTAAAGTACATTTGTGTAGGTACAGTGTAAATCAAACTAAGTAACTCTACGCAAAATTTTTTGCTGGGACACGAATTTATTTTTATTAGTGCTGAACTTGATCCTTATAAAATTGGATCGGTATTGTTCCTAACTTTGCCAGACATATTGAAATGCCAGCCAGGCTTTATTATCTTCAGTTCGAAATATAACTAGCTAACTACAGAATCCTAACTAGTTTATATTACTAATATCATTAAATTCTCGTATAGGTTCTAAGTATGTCTACTTGTTATAATAGTTAGGTATTTATTTGCAATTAAAATGTTCTGTGTTTAAATAAATGATGATGGTTTTTCCATTCAGGACGGCTCGGCAAGCCGTCCTGAATGTATCAAGTATCGCTTTTATGCCATTATCTGCCTAGCCCTTTCTCAACTACGTTGGTGTAACCGGATGCAGTTGAATATCAGTATTTGACATGGAGCGACTGCCTAGGTAACACGATTCTTTCTCTGGCTCTTTTATAGTACCCATTAACAATTGTCCAGCCTGCGTCTTTGAAGGACTGTTTATACACAATTAGATGTAAATATCTACAAAGTGTAAACGTGCCCTTCACGAAGACGGCTACCAAGCATTATGTCAAACTACTCGTAAGTAACTCTACGCAAAAATTATTGCTGTACCTTTCGGCTTCGTTAAGGCGACTACAGAAGCTAAACGCGAGTTTTTATAATGCAAAGAAGCATATGATTCACTGCAATAAACAAAACCAGAAAAATATATGATATTCTTCAGGATATATTATGCTAGTATGATAGTGTTTTGAAAATATAATACGACTAATTTATTCTATAAAAAAATCACAAACATATCTCTAAAAATGAACCACCACAAATAGAGTTGCTAATTTAGCTCCTGTAGTCGCCTTAAGGATATTTTTAAACCCATTATACTTCCGGTAATGCTAAAAAAAAAAGTGATGTTCATTCTATGTTCTATTTCTACTATTCTTGTTGTTCATTCAAAAGAAGAATTATGTACACTCGAGAGCAATGAATCCGGGTCACTTAAAGAATGTTAAAAATCTCGGAAACTAAAAATGATAGGTTATTGCAATAAATTGTATTTAATAGACAATGTAATACTCCTTAAATGAAAGTAAAAAAAATATGAGTCACCATACATTTTATTAACACAAAATTACATAAAGAAAAAAACTGCTGATCTCTCCTTAAAACAAAAATAGGAAACATGAATTTTTTTAACTTTATTACGATTTTCTTGAATTTTAATACTTCGTATTGCCTCCTCGTGCTTCCATTACTGCGTTTACGCGGTTTGGCATGCTGTACACCAAGTTCCTTATACGATTTTGGGGAATATTCTCCCATTCCTCTGTGAGAGCAATTTTGAGCTCACGAAGCGTGATTGGGGGAGGGTTTCGTTGTTTTACGCATCTGCCTAGCTCGTCCCAAGCATGCTCGATCGGGTTGATATCCGGGCTGCGCGCTGGCCACTCCATACGAGTAATGTTCATCTCTTGAAGGTAGTCATTCACAATCCTACCTGTATGAGGTCGGGCATTGTCATGCATAAATATAGCATCCTCACCTAAATTGACCATAAATGGACCAACGTGATCATTGAGGATTTCTTCCACATATCTTACGCTAGTTAAAGAGCCGTTTTCTATGATCACCAGCTCTGTGCGACTTTCAGAAGAAATTCCGGCCCACACAAGTACAGACCCACCACCGTAGGCTACTTTTTCTTCGATGCATGCTTGCTTGAATCTTTCCCCTGGTCTTCGATACACTCTGTGTCTTCCATCGTGCTTGTAGAGCATAAATTTTGATTCGTCGGAGAACATAACTTTTGACCAATCTTCAATACTCCAATTTACGTGGCTCTGGGCATATCTTAGTCTTGAAATACGATGCCCACGCTCCAGTTTAGGGCCGTTTGCAGGTCTAAGGGGTTTTAAGTTACATTTAGCAAGCCGACGTCTTACTGTCCATGCACTTGGGTTACTTCCTCCGAGGCGTCGAAACTGATTTGTGAGTTCAGTTCCTGTGAGAAAGCGATTTCGAAGCATGGTGTTCACCAAGTATCGGTCTTCTCGTGCTGTGGTACACCTGGTTCTGCCCGTTCCTGGTCTGCGTAGGTTAGAACCAGTTTCTTCGTAACGTCGGAGAACTCTTTGTACTGTTGACAGCGACACACCGACAGTCCTGGCTGTATCGCGCTGACTCCGGCCGGTTTCAAGCATTGTAAGTATTCTGGTGCATTCTTCAGGCGTAAGCGACATAATTTCAGCTTGAATAATGAATATAGAGCACTATCAACATGGCTTATGTACCCACATAAATGACAGATTACAAACAAAAGCAAAACCAAATGCTGTAATTTCGTAGTTCCATCTTCGAAAGTGGCCCTTTTTCAAATTTGATTTTTTTATGATATAACTATACAATAACTAAGAAGTTTTAATACCTTCATTTAAGGAGTATTACATTGTCTATTAAATATAATTTATTGCATTAATCTAGCATTTTTAGTTTCCGAGATTTTTAGGATTCTTTAAGTGACCCGGATTCATTGCTCTCGAGTGTAGTTACGCAAGAAGGACGGTAGGAGGCAAATAAACTTGTACTTACAGTATAAAAGTAACCTTTTTTAAAACGTACAAACTCAATACACCTACTACACTACCCACTCAGTTACTGGGAAACCAAAAGTGTTCATCTCCAAGAAGTAAACCACTAAAACGCAATAGTATAACAATTTCTTACCGTCACCATAATGGCGGATTGCTTTTACAATGTCATCTGCCGCCATCTCACTCCGGCGTGCCTTCTCACCATTAAATAGGTTCAGAAGTTCCACTTTATATGAGTTTCGTTTTTCTGCGACGATATTCAATACTGGGTCGTAACGCTCAGTTTATCGTATGTATGGGCCTCGAATGCCCAGAGAGTTAGCTAGTGTTATATATATAGCATCAAATGACGGGGGTCCCCGTCATTTGATGCTGGAGGGAGGGAGGAGGGAGTGTCAGACTTTACTGACTAAAACCCATCCATGTTCCTTCATCGCCCTTTGTGTTCCGGGGCCACGGTATCTCTTTCGAACAGTCCCGCAGCCCCGACAGGCAACGGCCCTTGCGGACCCCTTCCTTTTGCTGACTCTCTTTGAGGCGCGGGTGGAACACGAACGCGCCGTCGACTCGGCCTGTCGTCATGAGACGGACGGACGGCGAGCTAGCCCATAGCTCCCCGTCCACAGGCCCGCGCCTACGGTGGCCGGAAGCCACCACGTGGCCCCCGACGCCCGGGGTGTCTCCCGCGGCGGCTAGTGTTTTGGCCTGGTCTGAGGAAATCTTGTCACATTTCGGGGATGTAGATCTATGCCTAGGTGTAAAAAGTAAATACCTATACCAGCAATGTCAGTCAGTTTTAAGACTTTTTTTTAATGACGTTGTTGAGTAGAAATTATTGATGCTTTATTCTAGTTTGAAGGTTTTTAAAAAAAAATTTGTGTAGGTATCAAAGTAAAATCGGTTCACGCGTTAAATCTTAATAATTTACAATAATAATTGTATTGACCATACCTTCTGCTTCTACATCGACAGTGCCAACTCATTTGCTGAAATTCGCCGGAATAGTTAGTTAATTTAATTATCACGCTTTTAACTTCGGGCAGCGAACAATTTGAATTCCTCTGTGAGTGTTACGAATGATTGTATTTTCGTGTAATAGTCTGCGATGGACGGCTGTGAGGCGACGGTTGAGTTCGGTAGGAGAGAATCGTACAGACAGATTGTTTACATTAGTTGATTGTTGAGGATTGTAGCTGAATACCAGCTCAAAATATTTAACGGATCTTACAAGATATTACGAAAATACCTAGACTAAGAAGAATGTGAATAATTTTATCAGAATTAATATCATTATATTATTATAGCGCAACAACACGCCTGTAATCCGCAAAGGTTAGACAGAGATGTTCCTACAGAATACCCACATTTTGTCAGTTTGATTAATGTATTTAGTCCCATGTAATATAGGGTAAATCTATTGTCATCAACCCGGAATAAATCCAGCCTCCAGGCTGAGAAATTGGCTGCGGGACTATTCGAAAGAGGTACCGTGGCCCCGGAACACATAGGGCGATGAAGGAACATGGGTGGGTTTTCGTCAGTAAAAGTCTGACACTCCCTCCTGCTCCGCCCAGAGCGGGAGGAGTCATTTGATGATTTCCCAACCGAAAAAACAAAATGCTGAGAAATTGATGGAAAAAACAATCCAATAACACTTTAAGCGATACGGTAAACGAATTCCCCTGAGATCCTCCTCATGCCCAGTTATATCGTTTTCAACCAATAGATCTACGAGAAAGTCTCGTAATATTTTTGTAAGAATTTAAATCAAGGTTGCGGAAGAGGATACTGGTTGAAGTAAGACCCAGACTTCATAATTCTATAGAACAGTCCTGAGGCGCGGTTAAATCATTGAAACCGATCGAATGTTGAGCGGACCGGACTAAGGATACCGGACTTCGACGGCACCTAAAACGAGGCTTGCGTAACGGACCCATTTGTTACTACGACAGCGTAGCACGCGTAGTCATGACGTCATCGCCAGTCGCTACGTAGTGAATGGCGTAGCAACAGTGCGTCTACGATTGTTCATGATTGTGTTTTCATATCCAATAAAATAGTCATAATCCTTTTGTAACCCACTCTATATACATATTTTCCCTAAACATTTACACCGAAAACACAAAATATCCCGCCAATTTTCAACGGACGTAATGGCGGCCATTCAGCCTATTTGAAACCAATTTACATGCGAGAACAACTCTTTATTAAAATACAATATCAATACTCGACCGAAACACGAAATTATCGATGCAATATCGTTTAACGTTGGCCCCGAACAAATACGGCCGCCATTTTGTGCTCGCCGACTGTTATGTACAGGAAATGGCGTCGTTTCTAAACGCGAAATAGTTTCCTCTCAACGTGCTGCGATGGCACACGCAACGGTTTATACAGCCAATATTGAAACCTTTTTTTCAATTTTATTTAAATGGATGTCAGTGTTTTATGTTTGTGTGTTTGGAAATTTGGTAATGGTATCGATTTAGGTTAGATTATGCTTAGCATAATCAGTATAAAAACGTTCCCACTGCTGGGCCATGAGTGCCAGGGTCCAGTGTGGGTTCGTGGATGCTACATGTCTTCGATATTTTGGTTCTAATGCCGCTGTATCCTGCCCATCTTAACCTATGACACCCAGACTTGGTCTGAAGGAGGCTCAGAAGTCCAAACTCAAGGTTTACCAAAGAGCGGTGAGCTATGGGCTAGCTCGCCGTCCGTCCGTCTCATGACGACGAAGAGTCATTAATTTGGCGATTTCTCACTGGAAAAAAAAGGTGTTACCAAAGAGCGATGGAGCGTACCTTTTCTATCATCAAAGTCATTGATCGAATGCGCAACACCGTAATACGCTCCAAGACAGGCATCACTAATGTTGGATGTTCAGTCCGCGAAGTTAAAATGGGACTAAGGGGGTCACATTACCAGCATAGGTCAGGACAAGATGGCCCAGAATCGTCCCACAGTGGATTTCAGAAGACTGTCGTCGTCACCGAGGCAGGCCCAACAAACGCTGGCATGATGATTTGGACTCGTTCTTGACTGATTGTCCAGAGAAAGCAAAACACCGAGAGAGTTGGAAAGGAATGGAGGTCTTTGCCCAGCTGTGGGACATATTATGCTTAACAAAAAAAATGCCGCTTGTGTCGTGGTCGGTATTCCTCATGATGTGTGTTAAATAAATAACACAGAGTAAAGACCCTGACTGGGTTCAAATCCATGACAAAAGATATGTTTTGTGAAAAATAATTTAGGCCAGTTCATTAAACTCATGAAAAAGGGTTTATGGTAACACAGTATACACAATATAATCAATTCCAATTGAAACCTTTATTAATTAAAGTGGTTATGTCTGATTTACACAATTGTTATAATTGGTGAAAATTTGTAAAGCTTGTTTGCAAATACCACAAAGCGCTATTTGTATTAAATAGTATTAATCCGACACAAAAGTAATATTATATTAAAACTACCGTGCAGAAAAGCAGATATCGTGTTTTATTGGCAGTGATTTGTTGACAGTGATTTAAAAATGAAGTTACTACAATTATAATATGTAGTAGATGATAACATCAGAAACGGTATCCCGTAGTCGATGAGTAAGGTAGACCTCATATTGCCAAAACAACCATCTTTTGGAAACAATTACCCATAGGTTATTAAAATAGGCAGCTAGAACAGTACATAACAAAAAAACACTTTTTTAAATTTTCATCTGTCAGGCTGTCTGTTTGTTTGTTCTGGCTAATCTCCGAAACGGCTGGACCGATTTTAACGGTACTTTTACTGGCAGATAGCTGATGTTATAAGGAATAATTAGAGAAATAATTACTGGGCTGTGGACTAAGTATAGGTATAGTTCTGTGGCAATTTTAATTCCCGCACACGTGTTGGAAAATGAAAAAAACGCACACGTGTGTACTGTGTAATACATTGCATGTTGAACCTAATCGTAGTTCGATAAGAACCAGTTTTCGAGGAAGTTTATTGAAAATAATATTTTTATAATAATTTTACGCGAACGAAGGTTGCGGGGCACAACCCCTCGGTACTAAATCCGATCCTATTATATGCTTCAACCAAGTGCAAGGTACCGATAGTGTTTGCAAATCGATTTAATCACGTTTGTGTATCCGAATCGTTCGAAAACGTGACGGTTCAACCGACTGCGGTATCGTAATAAATGTTTTGTTTTCACGACTATTGCAATAAATGTATTTTGGGATAGAACCGGGATTCGTTTATTGAAGCTTTTAGTTCAAATATTCTCTTTTTATAGAAGCTGAGTAAGGAAACGGTAACAGCAGGCCTAGCTAAGTTACAAACGATTCGTATCGATTCTCTTTCTACAATCGTAAACGTTAAGTCACGTGGTCAAAACAAGCGAATATAAACTTTCGTAGACAAGTTTACATCAATCAAGATGATAGAATGAAATGTATTCGTTTCTACAATCGTGATCCCTACATCCCATATAAATCGTAGCCAACTTACAGTTTTGACTAAACTTTAAAGTTTCCATTCGTTTATTTAGACCACGTGACTTATCGTTGATAGATGTCATTCCCATACATTTGGTTAGTTTTCCATTAGCGTTAACGATTGTAGATTGTCAACTTGGCTAAGCCTACTGGTCTTATTATTATTTGATAGTACCTTTGCCCGGCAGGCGCATTACTTTCTGTAATTAATTTCATCACCACTGCTCTCAAAACGCTGAAGGAAAACATCGTGAGGAAACCGGCATGTCCTAGAACCAAAAACTTCGAATACATGTGACATCTACCAATCCGCACTGGGCCCGCATGCTGGATTATAGCCCATTCCCTCTCATTGAGAGGAGGCCAGTGTCCCAGCAGTGGGAACATTAATAGGCTGATGATGATGGCATTTGCCCGCGGTTCCGCTCGCGTAAAAACACATATACACACACACACACATGTACACACACACACATGTACATGCACACACACACACACACATGTACATACACACACACACACACACACACACATATGCACATGCATGTAATCACATCTACTATTTTAGTAGCTTACGTGTTATTTCAGGTGTAACAACATAATCGCTGAAGCAACTCACCTGTAATCCCCGAAGGGTTAGACAGAAGTGTACCTATTTAAACCTAATAGTACACTCACATTTCGCCAGTTATTCTCACATTGAGGCTATTGCCATCAACCGGGCGCAAATCCAGCCTCCGTGGCTGCTACTGAGAAATTCCTAAAGAAAAACCCAAAAACACTTTGCCCGACCCGGGAATCGAACCCAAGATCTTATACTCTCAGTCGTCACACTTACGACCACTACACTATCAAGGCAGTCCTAGGCTATACTACTGTACTACTGTAATACTGTACTTTCATCCAAATACGTCCCGCCATATTAGGGCAAGGAGAAACCAACATAGGACACACAAAAACTTTCTTATTTTCAATACACTTCCTCGAAAACTGGTTGAAAACATGCAATGTATTTCACACGCGTGCGATTTTTTTCATTTTCCAACACGTGTGCGGGCATGAAAATTGCCATAGATAACTATACCTTTACTGCCTATACTTAGTTCAAATTGGTTCAATGCATTAAGTAGGTGGTGACTTTTTTTTTTTAATTTTGGCAAAGCAATAATGCGTCTTTACCGCGTAAATATTCTTTAAATATTCAAATTGTGATAAACATGATTATTTAAAACTAATATTTACTTTTATAAACAAATTAACATTTATTTGTATTCTAAATTCAAAAATATAAAAAAAAACTATTTTTTATATTAGGCTGTTTAGCGGCTTCATACCTTTGCTTCTCCTTCAACCTGGCGAAAGCAAAGCGCGGAAAAAAAGAAAATTAAAATCATAGTTTCTTATTAATTTATGACAAAAATGTTTTTCGTTATTTTATGTTATTTCTTCAAAAGTGTATTGAAAAACGTCGTTTGATACACGTGGACATTTGTTATTGCAGTTCTCAGCTCAAAAACACCCTCGCCTACGGCTCGGCAGTTAATTCCGCCTCGGATGCAATAACAAACTTTCTCCACTTGTATCAAAATGTACTATTATAAATGTAGTGATACTGGAGACCCATTTCTAATTGCCTCGGGTTTAATAGCTTGATAAGAGGAAGATTACTCTATCTACCTACCTATCATCATCATTTGCCTGCCTTTTCCCAACTATAATATGTTGAGATCGGCTTCCAGTCTAACCGGTTGCAGCAAAATACCAGTATTTTCCTATCTGGCCTACACAACCCATTTAGTACTTGATAATACGATTACCCCTTAGGGTTCTTACAAAGGAGCGGCACGTTGCCAACTGCAGATAAACTGCTGCCGTCGCCAGCTATCGAAGGCTGTCGTCGACGCTTGCAGTTGTGGTGTCGGCGGCAGCCGCCGACGCGTCGACGGCAGCCGTTGACAGGTGGTGACGGCTGCAGTTTATCTTTATTTGATGTACAGAATGCTTGGTTGACGGCTTCGTGATGAGGTGGTTTAAACCCTGTAATCCTGTTCTTCTATTGTACTCGTAACCCTATTAGAATGAATTCCAAATCAAAATTTGTTACATTTCTTAGAAGTAAAACGCGGCCTTACGGACAGACAGAAAAGCGTCTTCAATTACTTACAAATAACATCGTTATAGAAATAATAATATGTGTAGGTACTTAACAATGTTTGCTTACAAAAGGAAACGTGTTTACTTTTTATATTATCAGGCACACAATATAGGATTATCTAGCTGTTTACCTGTGTTCATTTTCCAAGGTAGCAATTTAATTTTGAAAGCATTAGTATGTGTGTTTCTTTTTTTCGCTAGGGATTATAAGACCTTTTTAAGCCGCTGAAAATAAAAATAACAATACATTGGCTGTATAATCTTTAAGACTACTTAAAAAAGGTAACACAGGTATTTACCTACATTATTAGGTACGTACTAGGCCGTTTGTTCTTTGGTGATTTAAAATAGTAGCTTCTTAATAATCTCAAATCTCTTTTCCAAGAAGTTGGTAAAAACTAGAGAAAAGAACCTGCATTCTTTACATCCAACTTTTGCGTCTTCCATGTTCATACATCTGTTCACATATGCATTCCGGCTGCGAGCACTACGCACCTGGCCTTTCAAATCAAAACAAATAAATAGGCCAGTTACAGTTACTTTTGAACTGTCGAAACAAAGACAACAATAAAATGAAGCTACAGTCGCAGTCACAAGGCATAATGAGTTCTGTAAAAGTACTGTAGTTGCGCATTCCAAAGCGTAGATATCTATGGAAAAGAACTTTTTAAAGAGCATCACAGTTAAGAAGATAAAAACGGATGGAGACCGAACAAGCTGACAGCGGTTGTCAAGCAAAAAGTTCTAGAAATCACTAGCCGTATTTAATTTCAAATTCTTTTCATTTACGACGATCCTTAGGTACTATCAGGGGCGTAGCTACCGCCGTTCAGCGGTATCAATGATATATGGGGCCCTGATGAGGAAAAAAATCACAAAATCTTCTCCCAACCTCAAATATTCTTTATGATAAAAGATAAAACGAACATACATTAAAAGTTATCGCATTCCAGAAAGCTCCAATTTTTCGAGCTCACTTCGCTCGCTCTTTGATGAAGGCTTCACCAGTCGTGGTCCAGAAAGCACCAAATTTGCAAGCTCGCTTCGCTCGCTCTTCGAAGAAAATTTTAACCCTTTCAGGATGCTGTAATTTTCTATTTTATAACACATTTGCTCGTAAAGGGTCTCTTATTTCACCAATTTCAATATCGTAATGTATCTCATTACGTACTTGTGCTGTAAAGTAAAATGCACGGTTAATACTTTTTAAAATCTTAGCAAAGAGTTTTTATGTCAGAAAAACGGTCAACATTTTATGAATAAAATTAACTTTGGGAGATGAAATATAATAAATAAACATTTAATTCTTTAATTTAATTAATTTTGACAATAAATTACAACCATTTATCTATAACAAAAACACAAAAATATTAATTTACTTTATTAGTAATACTGGCTGTTTTTTGTGTCTGATGCGCGCGCCTCGCTAATTTATGAACAAGAAAAATTATTCCGCGCGCTTTTTCTTTTCGCTGTATTGTTTTTATTTGTTTTATTCATTTCCTCGCAAATATGTTATAAAACGTCGTATGACATACGTGTGCTTTGATAATTACAGCCTCAGCTTTTTTATCCCCCTCGCCTACGGCTCGGGCTAGGAATATCGCCTCGGCTGTAATTTTCAACTTACCGCACTTATATCATAATGTACTATTAGCTCTTCTTATGTTATAACCTATGCTAGTAATGATCACAGTTACACATTTTTGTATCACTTTGCTCGCTCACATTTTCTCTTAGTAAAATGAATGACAGCTAAATCGATGCAAGTCAAGCGCTGTTTTCTTAGTTTTGCAAAAAATATTTGTGATTTTCTCCTTTTTTTTGGACTTTACCGCAACCGGTTTCAAAGGGCCCCCGAAAAATTGATACAGGGCCGTACTAGAACTAGCTACGCCACTGGGTACTATATACCAGTGTAATGTTTACCATAGACCACTGCTATGTATCTACTGCATACTATCATTAATTTTATCAAACCTAAACCGCAACGCGTTGGATGTGGTTTCAAATTCGTGTCAAAGCTCAAATTATAACACTACAGGGATTACCAGGATTATTCGGTTTATTGTTTCATTATCCAGTACACAACGCGCTTGCACCGGTTGGTCCGGTTGGTGTATGGGAGACCACCCCTTATTACATCCCGAGTTTCCTCCGTGCCTCGGAAAGCACGTTAAGCCGTTGGTCCCGGCTGTCATTTGTAGATCTTTGACAGTCGTTGCAGATAGTCAGTGGCCCGAAAGTCTGACACGAAAGTCTTACCAATCACTAAGGCATGGAATTACCCAGTACTAACTGGGTTATGGAGGTCAGACAGTCGACTGCAACATAGTTGGGAAAAGGCTTAGCAGATGATGATGAAATCCAGTAGACAACATTACTGTGATGATGAGGGATGAATTGCATGTAATTCAAAGAGAGATATACGTTAACGGATGGAGAGGGAGATCCTAAAGAAAAGTATCCATCTTTACTTTATTTCGGGTGACGGTGAAAAAAACGTGTTGCGCCGACCGGACCCCCAATCATTATGAGGCATGAAGATGATGGTGATGAATTGAAAACAGCTATATTGATTAGTAGAAAAACAGTTATGGTGCTAGTAAACGGTTTCTTGTTCGAACCTCTTCGTCGAGAAGCTCCATTATCCCAGACTTACAGCAAACGGGGTGGCTAGAATCTTTAAAAAAGACAATTGACGAATGGCAAAAGGCTTCTGAAGAATCTATAAGTGCATCAGAACATCAGACTTTTTATCCCTGAAGGGTTAAGCAGAGGTACTTCATAATGCACTGTTTTAGACTTTCACGGTTTTTCACTACACTTAAAGTACTTACGGGATGATATCCGTGATTTTCCTTAGGTTCTATGAGCTCCCGATATCAAAACCTAGTGATACTGTGTTTTGTCGTGAGTTACAATCGAGTTCCAGTAGTGCGCGTAATAAAAGACTAAGAAAGAGGGTAGACAGATTTGTCTGCTCATAATAAATAATTTTCGTCCCACCCGCATACCTCTTCAGTATTCCCGCGATCATGATGCTTGCAACAGCGTCGAAATATCGGGACCTCATAGAACCTAAGGGACATCACGGATATCATCCCGTAAGTAGTTTAAGTGTAGAGGTACTTAATAATCCACCCACATATCGCCTGTTATATTCACTGCCCATATTAAGTAGTGAGCTTATTGTCATCAACCGGGCAAATATGAGAAATTTATGATTGAAAAACCCAATAACACTTTACCCGACGTGAGAATCGAACCAAGAACCTCATGATCAGCGGTAGATCTTGCAACTAACGGGACGTGGTGTATGTACGAGAATTGTTTATGTATTCAAACATAAAAATCTTTAACGTTATGTTTAAACTTTAGAAATAAAATTCAAGATTGCATTGTTCCTTGCAAAATGAAGCAGAGCAAAGCTACGTTTTACAATAACCGGGGCCGGGACAGGCGGAATCCTTCCTTTTGTATGAATTTTACGAGCAATACAAAGATCCTTTACTTACTCGTACCAAAGAAAATGGCCATGAGTTTTACATGAACGAGAAATACCTTAAATTCTATGTATAAATGAAATATAAAATGTTCATGTTATTTTTTAACATTTTATCAATAAAAAACTGTTTGTAGATTTTACTGGCGCCCAACTGGGCCCACTGTTAAAAAACTATGTTAATAATTAACTATATTATTTAATGCTCGTTTACGAGCTTTCAGTTGTAATTTAAATACATAGTAACAACTCTAAAATCTGGCTCAGTTGGGCGCCAATAAAATCTACAGCCGTATTTTTAATTTACCATCAAACAAAGTAACGAGTGTTAAGGCTTTCAAATCTTTTGGAGTCATCCAATGTACTTAGTATCTTTTTATTAAAGGAGTTTTGTAAGTACTTATAATTTCGTCCTTTATCCACTTTTATAAAGCCATCTTTGTATCTAAACGCAATTTCTACTCGTCCTATTTACAAAGAAACAATCTACCATTTAGTTTTCCTAATGAGAAGCATGAGATGATGCGATCATCATCTTGGCTAGGGGACCTTCCAACACCGGAGAGAGATCAGGCGCAGGCACAACAGCTTAATAAAACGTGCTCTCCGAGGCACGGGGGTAGGTATCGTACTGCCAAGTTCGAAACTCCGGACTGAGAAACTCTGGATGGAAAAACCCATTAGCACTTTTTGCCCGACCCGGGAAACAAAACCATGACTCGCTCAGAAGTCGCGCTTGCGACCATACCAAGGGGGTACTTAAACACTCATATAAACCTTGTGAACACCTTTTAAAAGTCAATATTCTTAAGAAATAACCACAAGAATAAACCAAAACATCATACATTTTATATCTTACCAAATAAAACGGAAAAGCTGTTACGTTTACGATGCAATAAGTTGTTTGATAACAAAGTTATACTCTTGGGAATGGCGTACAATCACAGTCTAAGGAATTAGTTAAGTTTTTACTGATGTTGAGATTGTAAAAACTTAAACTTGCTCTCTTTAAATTGAGATCAAGTCATTACTTTTTACAAAGTTGCAGTTTCGAGGTTTGAAAGAAAATGTAGCAATTGCATTAAATTTTGACATCGGTTGTAAGACGCTAGTATACTTAATAACAACTAAAGCTTTTTAGAACATGGAGTCTTTTTTATTTAATTTTGTATTTTTTCGTATGGGAAATCATCAAATGACTCCGGAGCAGGAGGGAGTGTCAGACTTTTACTGACTAAAACCCATCCATGTTCCTTCATCGCCCTTTGTGTTCCAGGGCCACGGTATCTCTTTCGAATAGTCCCACAGCCCCGGCAGGCTTCGGCCCCCTTCCCTATTCCCTCTCTTTGAGGCGCGCGTGGAACACGAACGCGCCGTCGACACGGCCTGTCGTCATGAGACGGACGGACGGCGAGCTAGCCCATAGCTTACCGTCCACAGGCCCGCGAGAACATGGAGTCTGGATTTGTATCCAGTTGTTAGAAATAAGTTTGACCCTATTACATGGGATTCGAGGACTACTGTACGTAGGTTTTTCCATCAGATTTTTTTCTGTAGCTGCCACGGAGTCTAGACTTGCGCCCGGTTGATGGCAACAGGCTCGCCCCCTATTACTTATTGGGACTTAAAAACATAACTGGTGAAATGTGGGCTACACTATTAGGTACACCTCTACCTAATCCTTCAGCGATTACAAGTGTACAGTTATGTTAAAACTTTCCTAAAATACCACGTTAACATACACTGGCCTGCAAAAATAAGTACTACACTTTTAAAATTTCAATAGTTTCTAAACTATAGAAGTTAGAGATTTAAAATAATTAAACGTTTTATACCAATTTTTATCAGCTTGCTTTAAAACTATAGACAAAATTAAACTATTTTTCGAGTCCTTTTTGTTTCGAAAGTAAATCTTGTGTAGGTACCTAAAAAGTTATTGCAATTTTAAAAGTGTGATACTTATTTTTGCAGGCCAGTATAAATACTCATAGTTCCAATGAGATCCCATTTACTCGTTTCTGAACCACGTCACGTCTGCAAAGTAACTTCAATTTAAAACGAAGCGCCTGTAAATTTAGCGCAGTTCATCATACGTGTTATGCCAGCGTATTGCTCGTCAGAACTTAGCAGGCGCTCGACACTCAATGGAACTGCGGCGCGCTGCCAAAATGATATTACTCTAGTGAGGGAAGCTTGTTATACGGGATTTTGACGAAACAAGCAAGTGCTCGGTCTTAAATTTAAGCGCAAATTCTTATACATATTTTTAAAAG
The DNA here is from genome assembly GCA_963853795.1 of Xestia rhomboidea. Taxonomy (NCBI): domain Eukaryota; kingdom Metazoa; phylum Arthropoda; class Insecta; order Lepidoptera; family Noctuidae; genus Xestia; species Xestia rhomboidea. Next base: position 16,601,705 of record OY970775.1, read on the forward strand.
TTTTTTTCTTTTTAACATAACATAAGATCACGCCTGTAATACCCGAAGGGTAACGCAGAGATATACCTAATAGTACCTACACTGACATTTGCCAGTTATGTTTAAGTCCCCGCAAATCCAGGCTCCGTGGCTGTTACTGATAAATTCTTGATGGAAAAACCTATAACAATTTGCCTGACCCGGTAATCGAACCCAGGAGCTTATCCTCAGCAGTCGGACTCGAACAAAGAAGCAGTCATTTTTTCTTTTAAATTATATATAACACGTGGAATTTGCTTTGGGTTATTTATCTGCTTGGCCACTTGGCCTTTTGCACCAGTGATAGCAGAAAAAACAATAAAGTAAATGTAATATTGTAACAGGCCACTAGACCTCGCGACGCGTCTTGTGTTACGAAGAAAACAATTGACACACGCTCATGTTGCTTGACGCAAATCTTTTCGCATTGCCCGAGGTCGCGGGTGTTAGGTCTGAACGGCATACATACGAGTTGATAGATCTTTCTGTACGCTGAGTGTTTCATGAACAGAAAAACCCACCACCACACACCCACACCCACAGCGCCTATGTACCACTATGGATGGTACCTACATGAAGTTTAAATTATTAAATTTTCCAGCAGCAAACGTAAGATACATTTATAAATAAATAAATATCGCTGGACATTACACACAGCGCCATCTAGTGCCACACTAAGCGACGAGGCTTGTGTCGTGGACACCAGATAGTTGATATACTACATAGATACTTTTTGTTTGTAAATACATACTTATTATACATATAAACATCCATGACTCGGAAACAAATGTCGATGCTCATCACTCATCACACAAACATTTGCTCCTACCCGGATTCGAACCCGGGACCCTAAGAACGTAAGGCAGCCTCACTACCGCTGCGCCATTCGGGTCGTCAAACACTTATGTTTAAGTATTCTGACAAACAAGTTTGTTCTGTAAGTTTCCATAGAGTACGTACAGTCGTACACGTCAATAATTATATTCATGATGATGTTCAGAGCATAGGCATGACGAAGGTATCAAAAAATTGGAAATCTATTTAGTCCGTCAGTTAGAGTATTGGAAATTAATGGACACGTATTTTTTGTTTTTGTAAATCAATGAATATTGACAAAGATAAAACGCATCAAAACTCGGGAGTGGGGGCTCGTGACGTCAGAACTAGCTAAAAATTATACCTAGGCGTGACGTATTGAGAATTTTAAAAGCGTCATATTGTCGTCAATTTTGGCTTACGTAACAAAAGAAAAAACACGGGTCAAATATTTTTTGATAATCTAACTGACGGACTAATTAGATTTTTTTTTTGTCGTCTAGCCTATTCTCTCGTCATTCAGTTAATAAACAAAAAATTACGTCACAACCCTAAAACCGAGCTGACTCCAATATTCTGAAAAAACCTTAAGATCAACTTTCCAAGAAACCATGTGTAAAAAGATAAGAAAGGGGAAAAAGTTATGAAACACAATTTGAAGATACTTATTACATTGTATAACGGATCCGACCCTTTATCCCAAAAAATGATACCATAGTAAAATAATACAAAAAACTACCCTTTCTCGGAATCTATCCGACCCGAATCAAAAATGGGTTTAGTAAGCATAGATATACATATAGATTTATATGTAAAGTATAACCTCGTCAAAAAGTATTCTCTTGTCTCTGCTCAAAAACTCAAAACATACTTGCATACTTTACAGACTTTACTGTTACTAAAACCTTTTTATTGAAAAGCAAACTTACTTTTTTCACCCAAAACCTAAGCTGTACTGAAAAGTAAACTTTGTGCTCAAAAAAATAAGGTTGGTCTGGCTTAATTTTAGTTTCACAGCAAAGATGGTAAATTGACTCATTATTTTTTGTGGTCTCTCGCATTCGCACTAATGAGATTTCGCGATATCGCTCCTTTAGGGTCGCTGCCCGCTGGATAACTACGAGAGCTTTTGTAGCTACCCTGAATAGGAACTCAACTCATATTGTTCTTACACAACCGAGTATGAACTTTTTTTAGTGCTAAGCTTTGCTGAAAAAATGCTGAAATGGAATTAGACTGTGTTAAGTTTTTCTTTTATTTTTTGTATGTAGGTAAGTGCCTGATAAACCGATTTCATCAGCTAGATATTTTCCCTTGGGTTGCGAAATAATCTAATGGAACTTTAGTGCTATTTGGTTTGTTTTTTGGAGTTCGTGCTTAGAATTCGACGATAACTGAAAGCAAAACACTACCGACAATACTTTTATTATCCGCGAAGGAAACATATTTAAAATCGCCATTCGAGATGTAACAAAGGGAAAATTAATCTACTAACAATATCTTACTGATTACTAAACAATAAGACAAACTAATAAGATCAGCATCACGTTCAAGTCCAATCGCGCAAAAGTGCATGCGCGCATGTGTCTTTTTGCGCAAGTGGGTTCGGACAAGTGTCTTTCGCGCAAATGTTTTTCGCGCTAAAGTCCCAATTCCAAAAGTAGTGCCAAAATATTGAGCTACAGTTGAAACAGGTAAAATAATCCAGTATATGGTTACCCTAATGAAATTGCCGATGAAAATACCTTTTTGTAACTAATTAACGTGAAACGGTTTTGTTCGTGACTCCAACTTTTTTGCAATTTTCTCATTTATACGGATTATCTACGGTTCTGTACCTACCTATGTTTGATTAGGTCGTTCACTATGAATCCAATCGGGAATTTTAATAAGTGTTATAATTAAGAATTGATTATACTTTCAAAATATAAAGCGCTCAATCAAACTGTCGAAGTTCAGGATGACACTCCAATTCTGTATCTGTCAATCTTTTGAAGATAAAAGATAAAGAATGATGATTTATTTATTAGGCCCTACAATATTTATTATCTGAAATTAGCGTTTTGTCGAACTGGCCACTTTGATACATGGCGTTTGGTAAGAAATTCCAAATTCAAATTTATTTCAAATTTAGACTTATGTATTTGGGTTTCGAATTAAGTGATTCGTTTATTATGTTTTCACGCCATTTGATTTGTCTTGCACATCGTTCTATTCACAATATGGATAACTTAAAATATCGCATCAACATCGCATTGCGTAACCCACATAGTGTTTATTTCAGGAATATTATTCAACTTTTACCTGTAATTTATGTTTTAACACTTTCTGAAGCCTTTACGTGACCACAATTTATTTTTAAGTAAGAATAATGTACTTATTTGATAACTTTATCAAGATAAACGAGGTTACGTACCCACAATGCTCTAAAGTGGAGAATACACAAGGCGACATTTTCTGGAATGGACAGCATTGCCTTATAAAGCTTTTTTCCTACTGCTGGGGCACGATCTCATAAATTCCACATGGGTCCAGAACGAGTTGGTGGATGTCCGCCGTGTCTTTGAAGGTTCGGTTCTGGGACAGGGCGATTTTCTCCATTGTTTTCCTTCAACCATTTTGAGCATATTTGACAAACTTTACTGTTACAATTAACATTTTTATTGAGAGGCAGAGTCAGATCAACAAAAAAAGGACTAAATCACTGAACTGTGCAGAAAACATAATTTTGTAATTGGGAAAATATGCGATGATGAATAGAACCGTTTTTCTCCTTAATAATTACTAGCCGAGTCGGTCATTTTTTAAAGTATATTCGAGTCTAGCTTTCTTTAACCCAGTGAATACACATCTTAAAATTTACACCCAAAAAAGAGTATACATTACAGAAATTACGATCTCAAAATTACAGGATTATCTAACTAAATGTGCGTGTAATGGGCAAAGGGATACATTAAAATGTCTACGGAACCACATCGGTATATTTATGGCTCTACTTAGCCGTTCTATACAAGGTGCGGATCGGAAGAATGGTTTGAAAGGGTCTTGTTTGATGTATGCTATAGAAATGCTAATTCCCGTTGTTGCTAAGAATATGCGAAACATATATGTAGTGCATATACATTAACCAGTTACCAAGCGCAAGGAATCATTTCAGGAACTACAGGATGAGACTAAATAAATAAATAATATCTTTATTTTCAGACCAAAGATTCACAACAAATAATAAAAAAAATATAAAATAAAACAAACTTGGCACTTACTACCTAAAACAGGTTAAACAAACTAACTATAGCACATGCGATTCGCAGACGCAGCAGCGAGCCGAAATCCGGAACGCGTGCGTCCGCGAACTTCCCAGACGCGTTACAGAAGCGCGGCAACCCCAGCAATACCCGGAACGCGTTATTATATTGTACTCGTAGAGTACAAGCCTTGTGTATCACTGACCCACATGGCGCACGTGTACAGCGACTGGCAGTAGGCGCTGAACAGTGTTACTTTAACCTCACCATGCGAACCTGCGGGCCAGCATTTAGCCTAAAGGTACTTGTCCCCCCCGTCATTGCGATCATTTTTACCCGACTGCGCCAGAAGGAGGGTTATTTGGTTCTAGATTATACCTGGGACCCATCTAGTTACGGATATATTGGGAGTCAAAATTCTAACTTTGTCACAAGTAATTTTTTTTTAATACAAGTTTATTTTATCATTTTTCCAAAAAAAAAAGTAGTAGTTAGCTATATTTTTTGCGTAGATTTACTTACATACAGAATGCTTGGTTGACGGCTTCGTGAAGGGTTTGTTTACACCTTGTATATGTGGGGTGGTGTAATAACATATTTTTTACAAAGCCTATCTAGTCACACACAAAATCTCTTAAGGGGTCATTGTACTCATCATTATGCACAACTTTTCATTCTGAGTTATGAACAAAAATCAGCTGCACCATACATTTTGACGAGTTATGCGAACATATTGTAGGGAAAAGCTGTTTTTTTTAGCGATTCAGGGTATGGTCCCATGGTAAAAGTTGTTCATAATGATGACTAAGAGATTTTGTGTACCTATGAATAGATAGACCTTATATAGACAAACTCCAAACTATTCTGAAAATACCGTAGACAAAGATCAACACTAGACGCGGTTTTTTGGCTTGTCGTTACAGAAAATATGCATAAGAAATTTACCCAGCGGAACTTTTATAGGATAAGCTTAAAAATGTAGTTTGAAACGTAATTTAAAAAACTTGAAAAAAAGCAGTTTTAAATTACGTTTCAGCAAAGCAACTAGCCTGAACGAGCTTTGATTAGACGAAGTCCGTAGGAAACTGTACACACTGCAATTTTTACACACTTTATAGAAACGCATACCTGTTATGTTGTTATGTTATGTACCTACTTGCTTTAAGTTTTATGTTAGCTACTGATTGACAACGAGAGTAAGTAGCTCATATTTAATACCTACTGTACCTGTTATTATTTTGCTCTTCTAATTTCTGTGTTACTGTTAACCTGTGTCATCCCACTGCTGGGATAAGGCCCCTTGACTTCCAAATTCTTCGATCCAGGGCCAATGTGGACCAATGCTCGTTGGTTTTGTCCAGCTCGTCGCGCCAGGTTTACCTTACTGTGAGGTTTACCGCGTCGCCTTCTGACTGTGTCAGGGCTCCGTATCATGGTTCTTTCTGTGATAAAACAATTTTTTTCAGTATCTGTTATGTTACAAAGCATTATTTTGAAGAAAGCGATGTAATTTATTTGAAACAAGACTTTTTTTATGAAAATAAAATGGACCTACTTAGCCAATGTAGCTATATTTTTCCATCCAACTTCAATTTTACTTTAATTTAAATCCTCCAGTATAACCTAATGATATACAATCTTTTTCATTTGGTAAGTGCCGTCGCGGCATTCATTGTGTTTTAATTCTTTAGTAAAAACGCGGTTTCCAGGGATTTTTCCTTCGCTTTTCTTGTATACTTTGATAGGCATTTCTTTGTGGCAAGACGGGTAAGTCCTAATCGGATTTATGAAGTGGGTTCTTTACATTTAAATGAGAATGTTTGTTGTAAGAAATAAATTAGGAACAGAGTGTGGTATCGTCACTGTGGGAGGTAAACTTACTTACCTACACAAAACAGATAATATATTGATATAGGTACGATATCTCAAAGGTATAATGATTAACGGTTGGGTCGTATTTTTTTTTTAATCTAAAAAAAAATCCTCATGTATGTTATTTAATTACTATTATTTTTTATGTTGTGTCGAATTTGTGTACTGACTAAATAAATGAATTAAAAAAGGAGATCAAAGTTTTTCTTTCTCTTTTAATTTTGCCATAGGTTTTGAAGGATTCCAAAAGATTATTTTTATTCGTTCTATACTACGATTTCTTCTAAGAATGTTTGATCCAGCGATATTTATTATTTATTATTATCTTATTCCTTCTCATAGAGAGGAGGCCTGTGTCCCAGCTATCATCTTAGGTTTCTTAAACTCAAAACCTTCGTCATCATTGGCAGCCTGCTTATTAAGCCTCCTACCTGGTCTGCTCAAACCTCAACCAGTCTAACTCGCGATCTTCTGAATGTCATCACTTATCCAGCTGTTGAGCTGCCCGTCTTCAACCATCTATCCCTAACCTCCAATAAAATACAAAGATTTTCAAACTGTTCTTAAAATGACGGAACCCTAAAAAATCAGTTAAGTATAATAAACCAGTTTGGTAAGAACGAGCGCTGAATTGAAGATGTCCGGCAAATTTCCTCTGTAATTACTTAATGTATTTAGATTTCCATCCATTTTGCATAATGAGTGCCATACTTTTAGACAATGGCTCACGAGTCTCATTGAATTGTGAGGGGAGGACGTTTTGCTAGCTAGTTTTTTTTCTGAACCCACAATTTGTGACTAAGGCAATTTGTGGCTTCTTTTTCTACATAATCTACAATTATTTAGATATGTCTATAAGGGGTCCTATGAAATTAAATTTAAGATATCCCTGTAAAATAACATAACGTCACGCCTGTAATTCCCGAAGTGTTAGGAAGTGTTTTGCCTAATTGGTACACGCACATTTCACCAGTCATGTTTAAGTCCCATGTAATAGGGGGCGAGCCTATTGCCATCAAACGGGCTCAAATCCAGTAACCGTAGCTGTTACTGAGAAATTCCTGTTGCAAAAATCAAATAACATTTTGAACGACCCGGGAATGGAACCCAAAACTTATGCTTAGCAGTTGCGATTGCGACCACCAGACCCAATATTTAGACTAGCTGTCTACCTACATAAGACATGTCTTATATTGGTTCCACGGAGAAAGTTGTTCAGTTTAATCGTAAGTTTAAACGTCTGTTTTAGAGTAGCCATGAATTTTATTTTTCCGAATCTCGAATATTCGGCCACACTCTATAGAAGCGCCGAATATTCGGCAGCCAAATGTTCGGCAAAACGTTATCATCATCTGCCTAGCCTTTTCCCAACTATGTTGGGGTCGGTTTCCAGTCTATACCGGATGCAGCTGAATACCAGTATTTTACATGGAGCGACTGCCTATCTGACCTCCACAACCCAGTAAGTTTTGTTATATGTTTTTCTTTGTATTTATGAGTAGGTATGTATGTATTGTATATTATATTTAAAATAGTTATCTGTTTTATGTATTCCGTTTTCTTTTTTTTTACACACTATGTCTACGTCTCTTTTTTTAAGTATCTTCTTTCGCAGGTATGCTGGAAAAGATTTCTTTAGAAATAAGCATCACCTTTGTACTATTTTCTTACGTTCCTTTCTACTTTTTTTATTTTTAGTGTGTACATAAATTGTTAAATAAATAAGTACTGGGTAATACGATACCCCTTGGTAAGACTAGTTGTCAGACTTTTTGGGCCACTGACTACCTGTAACGACTGTCAAAGATCTTCAAATGACAGGGAGGAAACTCGGTATGTTCGGGTGGTCACCCATCCACAGACCAACCTAGGCAAGCACGGCTTAACCTAAAGATCGACCCGAGTGGCTGTTATTATTTAGCCACGAGCTCTTCTTTCGGCAAAAACTGTATACAAAAATCCTACACCACGAATAGACTATATTTTCGACACAATTTCGACCCTGTGAACAGGAATTCAATGATCACTGTGTTGTAAAATGTAACCAGCCATAACTCCCCGAAGACTACATGGATGCCATTCATCCTGCTGATTAAACCTGTATCCAGTAAAACTACATGTATCGTCGTTTCGTTTTATTGTTAGCTATGAGCTGATGTGAGAAACCAAGTTTGTAGTTGTTTTATTACGGAAATACCGCGATATAGCTTACTTTAAGTATATCATTATTTGATGAGTTGAATTTGTGTAAATAAAGGGTGAAAAACACCTCTTAACGAAGCCTTGTTGTTGTTCTCTTGTTCTATTCGTCATTGCGATCATTTTTTTGTTTTACACCATACCTGGTAACCTTCTAGTTACGGAGATATTGGGGGTCAAAGTTCCAACTCTTCGACAACTTTTTTTTTAAATACAAGTTTTTAATGTAAGATTTTTACTTTTGACACCTCCACGACCCCTGTACTATTCAATTCATCCATCAGCACAATGTTTTGAGTGCGTTACATTGAGTTCTACCACAAAACATGATTTTTCACCCCAAAAAGAAAAGTCGTTTCCCAGCAATAATTTTTGCGTAAAGTTACCTAGTTTGATGTACAGAATGCTTGGCTGATGGCTTCGTGACGAGGTGGTGTACCTAGACCCTGTATGTATAACTACTACGTCATCAAAATACCTTGTTACCGACTACATAGTTATATCGGGGTCGGCTTCCAGTCTAATCGGATGCAGCTTAATACTAGTATTTTATATGAATCGACTACATTAATTTCTCCTCCACAACCCAGTAACTTGGTAATTCGATACCCCTTGGCAAAACTTCAGGGCTATTACGTATCTTTCTGATATCCAGTGACTATCAAGCTTCGGTTGTACACCGAACTTTGATGACAACCGTGAATGTCATAATATTGGTATTACGTATCACACTGAGTGGATATCACTTCACGGTGACTAACAGGGTCATACATAATACGAAACTAACCTTTTGACAGTTAATTCATGGACACTGAGCCCAGCTACTATCATTTCTGAATATCCGTAATGAACTCATGACTGTCAAAGATCTACAAATGATAGCCGGGCCCAACGGCTTAACGTGCTTTCTGAGGCACGGAGCAAACTCGGTATGTATCGATCACTTGCTAGGTCACCCATCTATGAACTGACCTCGGCAAGCACTGCTTAACCTTGAAGATCGTGACGTGGCTTATTAGCGCTTAGAGCCTTTACTAGAAATTTTAGAACTTTCGTTTCACTTCGCTACTCGCTAGGCGACTCGCTCGACTAGGTTTTAGGCTCAGACCATATAAAAAAGGTAAAGATGGAACTCTGCGAACAGCAAAGTGAGGCCCGCCAAATTACGTACACATTTACATTAAACTACAATTAAACTATGCCTCAATAAATGCACAACATGTTAACGAAACCGGCCTCACTTCTTTGTTCGCAAAGTTCCGTCTTTACCTTTTTGTTTGGTCTGAGGTTTTAGATCAAATAATTAAAAAAAACTCTACAATCAAAACAATAAGTAATGATTATTATTCAGAGCCTCCAACAAAACACGTCCGTCACTCAGCGAAGTCTCAAGAATAATGAAGATTGACGACGCGTAGTCGCGTAGCGGGTTATTTGCTACGAAGCTACGATGGCGTAGCGTATGACTTCGCCACGTCTGCTACGCCGTAGCAACTGCACTGAGAAAAGAAAGGCTTGTGGTTTATTTTTCTTTTCTTAACAACTAGTCTTACCAACTACCTACAAGTTTTCGCGAAAATCTTAATTTGCCAATATCTTATTATCGTGTTGACTCAGGACCTTGATTTTTATACACCTAATATGGACTATAGACCTCAGTTTCTGGTATAAATTTCAACTTGCTAGGTCCACCCGTTCCAGAGAAAATCGGTCGTGACAGACGGACAAGAAAGTGATCTTATAAGGGTTCCTTTTTTTACCTTTTGAGATACGGAACCCTAAAACGAAACACCATTAGATATAATTTTATTTATTTCATAATTGTTTTTGCATACAAAGGTACATACTGATTTTAATGATTTATTGGAAGCAGGTTGGTTTAATATACATTATATCTATCAATTTATTAAGACAGGAAAACATCAACAAAACAGACTTGGCGATTCTTGATTTATTCGAAGATCAAAAAGTCATTATAAACATGTTTCTAAAGCAGGTGCTTTGTTGGCACGCAAAAACTACAGGAAAAATTTATAAAATGGCTCGTTTGTACAGGTTAAAAAATTTATAACAACTTCTTGCACAACTCAATAGTAAAAGTATTAAGGAAATCTCTCACCGACTGGTCGACACTTCGCGTGACCGGAGGGCTGGCTCTTTCTTTGGCCAAAGAATTAGCATTGCCATTCAACGTGGCAATGCTGCCAGTCTTCTGGGCACGTTTCCGGATGACAGCGATGCGGAGGAGTACTTTGACGCCTATTGACGTCGTTGTATATATGTACTTACGTTTAGTTTTTTTTTTTTTGTAATTATATAGAGTTCTAGTTGAAGTATGTATATAATGTAAATATGGTTTATAAATACATGGTAGATATAATAAATATTAAAACTGTAAAAACTATCTATTTTTCATGATTTACATAAACTCACATTGTTATGGTATAAAATACTCATCGAATTTATTTATTTTTAATTGTTTTATCGTGTGAGAGCATTATAAAATTAGATATTATTGTTTTACATGCATTAACTTTCCAGAAAAAAAAACTTGATTAAAAATAAAAATCAAGTACAACTACATAAAATTAGACAGAATTAGAATTAAAAATAGTAAAATTAACAAGTTAACAATATGGTAGATGTTAGAATAAAAAAAGCAAAACACTTTTCTCAGCGATATCATAAACTTTTATGATATCGCTGAGAAAAATGTTTTGCTTTTAACGCAAAACAATATCTAAACCACTATGATATATGCTATATGACTATGCTAGTCAGACGAGAGCGATAGCAAACAACCCGTCTGATGCGAAACCGCTTTGCTATGATGTACAATTAAACAGGTATCAATATAAATCATTGCCAAAGTTATGAATTTAAATACAGGTATTTAAATTCATATAACTTTACAATTTAATTGGTTAGAAGCAAAACACTTGATAAAAATAATACAATAATAATATTATCAGCCAAAAAAATTATTGCAGTACAGTACACCACATATTATCACGTCTACACGTCACACAAAACACGCCCCTATTGCAATAGAATAAAGACGCTTCTAAAATCGTAAGCTGCGGCTCTTGCATTATTGGGTGTGCGGTTGTCAGTACTTACAAAAGGAAGAGATGAACAACGAGTTGCGCAGACGCACCGTAATTACGGATCGATGGTGCAACGATGCACCGACCAATGGCATCGCGCAGCGGTCATTACCAAGGAGTGTAGAGATGGGACATGTCTTTTTACAACATTTGCTGTATTCGTTAGAATAAGAAAAGTGGTAGTATAACCTTCAGCTAAATTAGGTATGTTTATTTTGTCATGATTGACATCTAGGCGTTGATGGGTTATAAAAATAAAACCGACTTTAAAAAACACAAAAAAGTGAAAAATAACTTCAGCTTCAGAAGTCGGTGACCTTGTTTGATTGATTGAGTTTTTTTGTCACCGATCAAAAAAGTTTTTATTTTTGACTTTTTAGTTGGATCACATGTGCTTCACCCCTTCAAAGCGTACCGGTGTAATGTTATGTTATGAACTGGTGTAAACAATAGACAGACATGAGATTTCAGCAATCGCAGTCCATTTGCTATCATTTATGCTGAGTTCCGTTGCCTATCTCCGAAGTTCTTCATCAGATCTTTACTAAATAAAAATGAGACCACTCCGAGAAAGTACTCTTCCAACAACTACCCAAATAGCTTCGAGTGAGCCTATAAAATTTGAAGAGTTCTTTCTATTTCTCCAGGATCCCATCATCAGATCCTGACTTGAAGATCATAGGACCACCTGGGAAGTATACCCGTTCAAACAAAATAAAAAAAAACCAAATCAGTCCAGCCATCTTCGAGTAATCAGGGAACATTTAAAAAAAAAAAAAAGGTTCTGACTAATTGAGAACCTCCTCCTTTTTGAAGTCGGTTAAACACCAATGTTTACCTAATTACGTTTAAAGAAATATATCATCGTTATCAATGCAATAAACATTTTTCCTGTGCACAAACAATCCACACAGAAGATACCTGTTAGAAATGCTTTTTTGCATAAAGGGAAAACCAACCATTTTAAAACATAACAAACGTTTGGTTTCTCAAATCAACCTACAAATTCAATTCAAACTATTTCAACTGTAAATCTAACTTAGATTTTAAAATTTGTGACTTTTAAGGGGGAAGCGCCAGGGTAGACCGCGAAATTCTAATTTTCTTACGTTTTTTACGCAATTTGCAGGTCAGTGGCAGGTTGTATGTTAAACCTACACAGTTTGTATGTTAAATACACCGACACTAAAACACCAGTTACCATGTATTTAATACATCATTCTGAATCCCCAAAATATAATTTTTAACGGTATTTTTTTTTAATCAGCTGTTCCAAACATTTTGACCGCAAATTATTGCATTTTGTAAGAAACAGCTAAAAATAAAAACATGCGGGGCAGTCTTTGGGGACTGCCAGTCTTTGGGGAAGTGAAAACTAAGTAACTTGTGAATTGTATCGTCGAGCTGTGTGTGTTCATTTTTCATATTTACGGTTTTCAGATTTTTCCCTATAAATGTGCTGTAAGACCTTACTTTTTGCCAAATTTCGTGATTCTAGGCCAACGGGAACTACCATATAGATCGACCCAAAACTTACAGGGTACTTCCGGTTGACCTAGAACTGTCAATTTTGGTTAAAAGCAAGGTCTTACAGCACAAATAAACTGAAAATTCCGAAAAATAAAAAATGTTGAAAATTAAGCTAAATTTTGGTACTTTCAAGTTTTCGCGAAAATCTAAATTTTCCCATATCTTATTATCGTGTTGACTCAGGACTTTGATTTTTATACACCTAATATGGACTATAGACTTCAGTTTCTGGTATAAATTTCAACTTGCTAGGTCCACCCGTTCTTGAGAAAATCGGTGGTGACAGACGGACAAGAAAGTGATCTTATAAGGGTTCCGTATTTACCTTTTGAGGTGCGGAACCCTAAAAACATGAAACTAGTTGCGCATAAGTTTTTCATTTCGAGCGAAAACTCATACACACTGCCACCCATTGCACTACACTATTTTTGTTTTTACAATTCTCACATACTCAGACAAATTAACATAACTAGTATTATGAGAGCATAAGAGCATTAAGAACATTATAAACAAGTTCCGTTTTTGTGTTGTTTCAACTATCAGTGAGGGTCAGAAGTCGTAGCTGTTAGGTATATAAAGTCTCTTACGTTCTTGTTATTAAACATAACACATCGATATGATATCAAGGTCACCAATGGAGACTGCGTCTATGCGGCATAAGGTATATGACGTAATATTACCAGGGGTATTTCGTATTTAATTAATATTAAGCAATACTATTAAGCCACATTCTTTGGTAACATGAACCTGCGTCCTAACCAAAGCGAACGTCGCACGAATAGGTACGCGGTCGTCGGCGCCGCGTTCATCTTCATAATATGAATAGTAGCATATTATGCAATACTACTACCTACCTAGGATCGCCGAGCAAAATTATCACGACGATAACTTTGGTTAGGATGCAGCCTTTTTTTTTTCGGATGGGAAATCATCAAATGACTCCTCCTGCTCTGGGCGGAGCGGGAGGGAGTGTCAGACTTTTACTGACTAAAACGCATACATGTTCCTTCATCGCCCTTTGTGTTCTGGGGCCACGGTATCTCTTTTTCGAATAGTCCTGCAGCCCCGGCAGGCATCGGTCCTTGCGGACTCCTTCCTTTTGCTGACTCTCTTTGAGGCGCGCGTAGAACACGAACGTGCCGTCGACACGGCATGTCGTCATGAGACGGACGGACGGCGAGCTAGCCCAAAGCTCACCGTCCACAGGCCCGCGCCTACGGTAGCCGGGGGCCACCACGTGGTCCCGACGCCCGGTGCGTCTCCCGTGGCGGCCGGGACGTGAGGTTCTCTCCCTCTCACGTTCCGCCACCTCCTTCGCTAGCATGACTGCTACGCAGATAGAGGTGACGGCGTCCCATTCCGTCTCGCTCTGGACCATGGATTGAACCAGGGCCGGACGCGAGAGGTCACCGCCGCCGATCGCCGCTACGAGGACACGGCGGCGCTCCACCCACGCGGGGCAGACCTCCACCGTATTCTCCACGGTGTCCTCCGGTCGATCCTCACAGTGGTAACACCCGGGCGTTTCCCCCCACCCGATTTGGTGCCTCCCGAAACATCCGTGTCCGGTAAGAACCTGCGTCAGGCGGAAGGTGAGGATGCCGTGGCGCCTCTCAAGCCATTCCTCAAAGAGGGGACTTATTGCCACTATTGTGGCGTGCCCTGTTAGGGTACCGCCTTAGGCAGCGGCGAAGCACGCATGCAAGAAAATCATATTATCAAATTTTATTCATTCATTTCATTGAAAAATGTAAAGCAACCACCGCGCAACCGTATTTCGCAACATTTGATGATACGAGATGTTCTTTTGTTCAGAAGTAATAACAAAAAACCTTTAAATAAATGCGTAAGTATATAAACACGTGCCATTTGTGTACTTCACTGTAGATACAGGAAAATAAACAACAGTAAATTACTAATAATAGGAAACCATAATACTTCGTCCGGATCATCTATGAAGAATTTATGGCATTACATCTGCAGTGTGAGTCATCAACTGTCGTTAATTAATCATCAAAGCAAGAATGTGATGAGGACGGCTTCACCATAGTTCAGAAGAAGAACAAGCCTACTTGTCGCAATCAATGCGGTACTGGACTGTCAGGACCAAATATGCTGCTGCGTCCAGCGATACCATCGACGTTGCTGTATGTGTCCCGACTGCATCACTCCAAGAAAGCTGTGGAGATCGTGGAGTACATGAAGGTGTAGACCAGCTGGACCTTGAGGGTCGAGAAGTTGGAGCCACGAACTTCAAGTCGTTTTTTGGTGCGAGTTCCGACACAACATCTCGACAATTTTCTCAAGGAAGAGTTTTGGCCGAAGGGTGTAGTCTATCGACGGTTTCGCGGTAGGCTACGTGACACCGCGCAGCGGAGTGAAGTGCCACTAACATGGTTTTTAGTATGTATTTTTAGGTTGAGGTATTTATCTCTGGGTCTTTGTTACCAGAAATATATGGTTTATTACTATTTATTATACAGGCTAGAAGGAACACCGAAGCACTAACAGTTGTCAGCTACCATTATTTATTACATCATTCTGAACCCCACATGGAAAGTTTTTGGACAAGTTAGAGTGGTTCAAGCGATGAACTGCGATGCGATGCATGAACTGCGATGGATAAAATTCATACAAATTTCCTATTTCTGCCTTACTATCCTTCTACTGCGAATCTGGTAATAACTTTAAGCAAAAAATAATAGCCATTTTATCGTCCCTAAGGCTCGAACTCCACCAAAGCGAAGCGGAGAGGAGAGAAGATGCGTGAGAGCTCTCACAGGGTGTATGGTAGAATCTCCACACCGCTTCGATGGAGATTCTCCACTGGAGATGTGCAAAGCAGAGAGGGGAGATGTGCATTACTCAGTGCTAACCGCACACCGCTTACCGCACGGCGCACACGTCTCTTCTCGTCTCCGCTGTGCGCTTGACCGCCGAGTGCGGAGGCTGGTCTAAACATTTACGAGATAGTTTCCACAAACCTAAGCGGAGACGAGAAGTGTAAATACCGAAATTCTCTTGGTGGTTTATAATTTATAACACATCCTCTCGTCTCGTTTCCGGTTCGGTGGAATCCGGCCCTAACCCCCCCCCCCCCCCCCCCAGTAACGTAAATGTCTAAACAACAAGAAACCAAAATTCTTTATTTCCCAACTTCAAAATTCAAAATGTTGACATCACTACAAAGCCAGTGGAGCGACCTATAACTAGCCCGTCAAGTTGCACACTTAAACCTGATTCTACCATTATCATATACACACACATACACATCAAATACACATACATACTCAAAGCCAAATGATACAGTAGTGTCCATACTCTTACAAAGGACAGACTGTATAAATATTTCAAATAGAATTATTTAAATAAAAACTTTTTGAGAAGAAGTCATCATCTATTCTAGACGTAAAAGTGAAAGGATTTTTGCGGAAGTGTTGTGTGTTTGATACTGCCCAGCGGTTGAGGTCGATTTTATTTAAAGGTATCTGGTTTTTTGTTATTACTTATAATAATTCCATCATATAGAGGAGACCACAGATATCATTTATTCTGAAAATAAATGACAAAACGAAGTCATGACGACGCCGACGTCAGTATTGAATATTATTACTTCTTAAAATATTAATTTTAAATGTCGTCGTGAATTTGTAGAGAAGTTAAATAACTGGTTAAAATAAACCGTGATAATAATCTGTGGTATCTTGGTATCTTTATGAAGGAGTCCACCTACATTGTATAAATAATACTCTAAGTTGTCCATGTAAAGCTTTGTATACGTATATATTTTGTTGGAAATCCTAAAATAAATAAATAAAGCCAATAGTAGAGTCACTTCCGTTCCTATGCATAATGAAAAGGCTCGAAGATCCTATACCGTACCTATCTCAGATACGATTAATTATAAAGGGTGTAAAACACCTCTTAACGAAGCCGAAAGGCACTTGTTCTCCTCGTCATTGGGATATATATTTTTTGTTCTACACCATACCTGGGAACCTTCTAGTTACGGAGATATTGGGGGTCAAAATTCCAACTTTTTCACAACTTTTTTTTTAAATACAAGCTTTTAATGTTAGATTTTTACTTGAAACACCTCCACGACCCCCGTACTATTCAATCCACCCATCAGCACAATGTTTTGAGTGCGTTACATTGAGTTCTACCACAAAACATGATTTTTCACCCCAAAAAAAAAAAAGTCGTTTCCCAGCAATAATTTTTGCGTAAAGTTACTTAGTTTGATGTACAGAATGCTTGGTTGACGGCTTCGTGATGAGGATGACACCCTAACCCTGTATGTTCATTCGCAACAAGAATTACATGCCCAATTGCACAAATCGCTGAATCTCACGGCTTAACTTATGAAACCGAAACTAAACTTAAAAAAAAACCTAAATGTTACCAAAATGTTTTAATTCTGTTGAACGTTAAACACATCTACTGATATTTTGTGATCAATTCGGGCCTCCGTATGACATCAACAATTTTTCAACCCGGAAAACGATCTTACACGAACACAATAACGTGTAGGTACAGTACATATAAATAAAAAACAATTTACAAAATGCATAAGCTAGTAGGTTATATAAAACAGACTCTTATATGCAGACACATAAAAGTACATAATGATAAATAATGAGTCATCGACACTTATAATGTTATTAGTCCAATAACACAACAATTTATTCAAGATCTCTGATATCGAATCGAAAATATGTAGCTTCTGCCATAACCAGTATTCCATAAACTTTAAGACTGGTTTTTCACCATTAGTTGGGACTTGTATCCCTGGTAACCTGTCTAACTAAGCTATTTATAACTATTTACATCAACACGCTCTCGGAGTAGCAAATGAAGTCAACATCATATTTCACCTATTCTAAACACTTAACAACGAATGCACGCTACCACGAAAAACTGAACACCGTAGCCATGCGATCTCGAATAACTAAACCTCGAAAAGTCATCGTAAAAAGTCTATTCATTTCAACCTCAAATCAACAAAATAAGACATAAATGTTTTTTTTTTCTCAATTAAAGTTTGTTTTGGTTGATTGGTAATGTTTGATTTGGTTGATTGTTAAATAAATAAAGACTTTTTACAATGACTTTTCGAGGTTTAGTTATTCGAGATCGCATGGCTACGGTGTTCAGTTTTTCGTGGTAGCGTGCATTCGTTGTTAAGTGTTTCGTATTCGTGAACTTACGGGGACGTGATCTTCGGTGTTTCACTTTTCTAAATCACTTATCACACTCTTTCTGCCCAAGGGCAGAAAGAGTGTGATAAGTGACAAGTCCTAAGTTGCTTGGTGTCGGCGCAACACGATTTTTCTTCTATAATTCTATCTGCCAACCGTCACGCTATCATTTACAATTCATCCATCGTTTCCTTGGAGTAGCAAATTAAGTAATCGACATCTTTACGAGTTTTGATTTTACCAAAAAATGGCAGGAGCTTTGAAATGGCCTATGATAACGTTAAAAAAATGCTTTAAAGAACTTGGTCAAAATTATAAGAAAAAATGCAGCATTTGTTTCAAAATCGTCTGACATTGTGACACTAAATCGCTTTTTTCTCGAAAACGATATTTGGCAAGTAGAGAAATTGCAATTAGCTATTACGATTACGAGGGCAGAATTTTAGACCAACAGGAATAGATTGTACTATAAAATCGATATCAGACGCTTCACTTGATTGAACGGTTCACTGGAGTGAACAGAAATAGAAGCGTCCGCTAACGGTTTTAGTCATTTTTCAGTAGAAGCAGTAGTTTTTTGTACTCGGTTAATGGCTCGTCCATCAAGGGAACAACTTGGATGTGGCTGGCACAAGACCGTGGAGGTTGGCACAAGAAAAGAGAGGCCTAAACCCAGCAGTGGGTGAGTTCAGGCTTGTAGATGATGATGATGATGACAATAGGCTTTCGCCTATCACATGGAACTTAAGGTGAAAGCGTCATGGTAGCCCGCGAAATTACAATTTTCTTACGTTTTTTGCAATTTGCAGGTCAGTGTCAGGTTGTATTTTGATTAAAATATGATTCGCGGCTGTAACACGTATGTAGTTATAGAATGAAAAAATTACTTTGACCTTGAAAAAGTAAATTCCTACACCTTTATGCGCTTGGATTGTATTGATGATTTTGATGATTATAATTCTATAACTACATACGTGTGTTACAGCCGCGAATCAAATGTTAATCAACATACAACCTGACACTGACCTGGAAATTGCAAAAAACGTAAGAAAAATTAAATTTCGCGGGCTACCCTGGAGCATCCACCTTAATGACAACTGTAGAAATGAGGGCGTACACCTCTGCCAATCAAAGGTCTGATGTTATGTCTAGGTTGAATTCACGACCGACAACTAACGATCTCAAATAGCCGTTTGCCTAGTTTTATTTGGTTACAAGAACACAATCCAAATGCATCCTATATCAGATTAAAAAAAAACAAATTACTATTGAATCTGTTTGCCCCAACCAACCTTTAATAATACCAGATAATAATAAAAGCATTGGACCACTAAAGAGCATCTAGAATAATTATGTATTGAATGTTATTTACTAGTTACGTCTCAACATTGCAAAGGAAAATTAAATAGGAAAATTGAATCAAACGATTTTTATAAATACTTAAACATACATACTTCGATTAAAAAATACACACATACCTATGTGTGTATTTCTTTAGAAAGTAAAATAGAAGGAAAAGAAAGTAGATATACCTATATCTACCTATACTTAAAAAAAAACTGTGTATTTTTAGTATTGAGAATCCGCAAGATTTAAACGACGCTTTCTTAGCTGACATTGTATGGATGGATCATTGAGAGGCCAATAGCATCAAAATAACAACTGCAATAATGGCGATATTGGACTTTCTCCTCATCAAATCAAAAAACCACACACACCACACACACACTTTGCACACACTTTGAATAAATAAAAAAAACAGGTAGTTCACTAATCTGAGTGGAACTGGTCTTTCAGTATAAGCTGGCCTCGAATTCTGTACAATGCTTGGAGAGCTCGAGTTCGTGGCTAAATGATAACAGCCCTTCTGATCAATCTTCAGGTTAAGCCGCGCTTGCCTAGGTTGGTCTGTAGATGGGTGATCACCCATTGCACAATTGTCAGAATTTCACAAAGAGAAAGCTGTTGTTTTTATTTTAAGCGTTTAAATATTCTAACATTGCCCAGCTTGCTTGCTGCTTGCTTACTTGTTGTTTGCTTTTGCTTAGCTTGTTTTGTTAGTTAATTTTAAAAACGCGGTTAATTTTTATATTGAACGCGGTTTAGGTCAGCTGATCGCGTTCAGTTCATTGGTGAAATATTTATATTAACTTAATTTTACAGTTGATATTCGTTTATAGGTAATATCGAATCATTCCCTCTACGTCGATTCCCTTTACGTCGACTCGTGAAACAAATGACATCTGTTTTAAAAAGAAACGCTTTTACAAATAAAATTATATTTATTTTACATCATTATGTGTCGAATGATCGATTTGGTCGAGACGCCATTGTTTAACTATTGTCTACTTCGTGGACAGATCATGAGTTACACAAATTATAAAATTATTCTATGTATTAGAGATAACAAGGCTATTCTCCGAAATACTGACTAAAATCGTCTTTTTGGCGACCAAAAGTACTAGGCTAGCATACATTCAAAGGAGTCTACCTACATATTGTAGTTAGTAGTATTTAGTTTGATGTACAGAATACAGCTTCGTAATTCGTTTACAGCTTCGTGAAGGGTCCGTTTACACCCTGTATTAAAGATAGTGGTTTTCTGTTCGCGACACGTTGTGCTTAAGTTCTGTACCCAACAACAAAAGTACTACATCATCAGCTTACAGCAGTCCACTGCTGTATATAGGCCTCCTCAATCGCACGGCATTCAACTCGATTTTCAGCAACTCTCATCCATTTGCTACCAGCCACCCTGCGAAGATTGTCGCCCCACCGAGCCTGAGGGCGTTCCCACCTTACCCTTGCCGAGTCGCGTTCTCCTCTCAACTACACGTCTACCCCAAAGTTTATGTTATACGGCCGGTCCATTGCCACTTCAGCTTACTTATTCTGTGAGCTATGTTGACAACTTTGGTTCTCTAACGGATCACCGCGTTTCGAATGCAAGCATAGCTCGGTCCATAGCTCGCCGAACAACATGTTGTGTTCATATTTTGGCCCCGTAAGTCATAACAACAATGTACTATTATATATATGTTAGTCTGTAAGGTATTTATCTATGGGCCAACGTAGCCTGAAAATAAAGGTTTTATTATTGTTATTATAACAGGCAAGACGCACTGGTTTAAGACCTTAGTCTTTAGGCTCTGTGGATTATGTGACGAGAAAACCCGAAGAAGTTTTCCAAGTGCTGCCCAGCCCAGCTGAATTCTTCTGTTAGTCTCCCTCTTCAAGTTGTTCTTACTAAACTGTAGAGTTTGGCCAAGGTGGACATTGCACAAGTCCAAAGCTATGTGCTTTCACGGGCCTCGGAATGCGCCACCGTCGGGATCCTTACTGACGGTAGGGGGGTATCCGTCGGCGTCGAGTCGACATTGAAGTACCTAGGACTCGTCCTCGACAGTCGGTGGAACTTTGTGGAGCATTTCCAACGTTTGGCTCACAAACTGGAACGCACCGGGGCTGCCTTCAGGCGGCTCCTGCCCAACCTGAGGGGTCCAAACGCCTCAGGATCATTGGTTGATTTCCCATCCGAAAAAAAAGACATATTCTCGACCAACCTCAAGAGTACCGCCATTGATAACTATTGTTGTCAAAGCCATGATGATCCAGGGGTGACGTGTTCGTTGAACATAACCTGGGTTTTATCATGATTTATACAAGTTCACCTGTAGGAATATTGCTAATAAAGCAAATATTAAATATTCAATCGTGTAATTAATTGTATATTTAATACTTGCTTTATTACCAATATTCCTACATGGTAGCAGAGCGTGGTTGCACCCTGTGACCAATGCGTATTGAATAATAAACTACGCCATCCAGCATCTGGTGCAATTCATGCAACGATCCAGCCAACAAAAGTACTAGGCTAGCAAGAATCGAAGCTGGTATTTCAATCACAAGTAGTAGCTACTCAGATACCCGGAATATAAAAATACACAACTCTTGAACTTATGCTAGCCTAGTACGTTTTGGTGGGTTTTCAATGTATTATTTAAAATACGGATCACCGGATGAGCAAAATAACTTTATTAATTATAAAGCCGTATTTCGTTTTTAATGTGACTGTACAGTCGTGGTCTTTTCCGCCTGACCAGTTAAAAGTTTTTTCGCTTAAATCATGCGGAGGCGCCGAGACACTCCACCTTAAACTTTAGGCCTATTAGGAAAGCGTCAACTTTGGCGCGCAAAATAACAATAACTCTCGTTTGGCATGTGTCGCCGATCGGTATTTTTTTGCATTAATTATTTATTATAAAGTCAACGGGGCGGGGATAGAGAGCGTTTCTATGTTTTAAGTGCAAGCAAAAATAAGCTTAGTGGTGATCAGGCGGGAGTGTCCTCGATAGTACCTACTCTGTGACAGCTATGTCGAGGCGAAACAAAAGACAGTGCATCAAAACCAAGAAAAATCACAAGTCGACGTAAAGGGACTCGACGCAGGGGGAATGATTCAAAAAATCATGTGCGTATTTGAACAGAAGACTTTTATTTATGTGTGTGACGTCTATTATATTATGTTACGTAACATACGCGGTTAATTATAAATAGGATATTATTATATTCAATCCGATCAATCCGGTTTGGAGATCAGAAAGAAAGTCCCTCGATAAAAAATACTGAAGTTCAGTTGCATCCAGTTAGACTGGAACCTGACCCCAATATAGTTGGGAAAAGGCTAGGCAGATGCTGATAACTTACCACTCGACACGAACATGGTCAAAAGATTTGCTAATAGATGTATAGTAGAGCAGGAAAGTTAACTAGGAGAAGTGTTTTTAATTTAGGATGGCGACTAATGGGTTAAAAAGACCTTTAACGAAGCCGAAAAGCTTAAAAGTTCTCCCCGTCATTGCGATATTTTTTTTTGTTTTAGACTATATCTGAGAACCTTGGGTTTTGAACACGTTACATTGAGTCATGGGTCCTACCGTAAACCGTGAATTTTCAGCCCCAAAAAAAGTCGTTTCCCATCTATTTTTGCGTAGTAACTTGTGCTTGGTTGACGGTTTCGTGAAGGGTGCGAAAATCTCATGTGGGAAATAGTTATTTATCCAACAAGTGAGGAAAGTTCGTTTTTCCTATGAGTTTTGATTTTGAGTCTTGAGCGAGCGAAGGATTGAAAAATAGAATCACGAGCGCAGCGAGTGATTATAAATTTCAATCCTGAGTAAGCGAAAGACTCAACAAAACGAATAGCAAATGAACTTGCTCACATGTTGCATACAAAACTTTCACCACTCCCAGCAAGAAAGTGTTCAGTCATAATAGGTAAATAAATTTTGTAATAAGTATAGCAAAATAATTAAATCAGCGCCATCTGTGAATTTTTGCTAGAACTAGCAAAAGCCAAGCAAGTTATTTTAACCAGGGTGAAAATTGTAGGAAATACAAAATATTAAACTTAAACTTACTTTTAATCAATCCGAGAAAAGTATCATCTGGGGCATCGTTTAAAAATGTCTTAACTTGATTTGCCGTAAAAACTTTTGATTTCTTGCTTTTGAACCCAGAAGACTGTATTTTAAGCAATGAAATCAGCTTATGACATTCTTTTATATTTATGTTATGTTTCGTTACCAATACTAATTTTATCATAGAATAAATACTCCACAATGTACTGGGTTGCTTCATGTTTGAAATTTCCATGAAAAAAGACAGCAAAACCGTTTCGGAGAAAGTTTTCGCATTTTTTTGAAGGTATCGAACGTTTTAAGATATCTTTCCTTCGATTTTTTGGGCAAAAAACTTAGTTCGGCATTTGAAACAAGGTTTTTTAACTCTTTTGGAGTTAAACTTAAATCTTCCTCACTAGAATCACTCATTTTTTTTAGTAATCAAAATCGCACGTAAACATAACTTAGAATTTTCGCGCTTCTAATGTACTTCTTTCACAGGCTTCTTTCTTTGAGTGCGTTCAAAAATTATAATCCTAAATTTGACGATGTAATTTTTTCAATATTTTATTAAACTTTTTTAATGTTTCTGAACTTATACACTTACAATAATTTGTTCTAAGCATAAAATTATTTATTTTTTAAAATATCTTTAAAACTTAACATAAAAAAATCAGGCAAGGTTAGTTTCTGAACGGGATCATTACTTTCCTCACTGTTCAAACAGTGAGGAAAAACCAACTTTCCTCACTGTTTTCGTAGAGGAAAGACACTTCTTTCGTTCGGGAGTGGTGAAATAGTTATTTGTGCAACAAGAGAGCAAAGTGGGTTTTTGCTGCGAGTGTTGATTTTGAATCCCGAGTAAGCGAAGGATTCTATAGTTGAATCACGAGCGTAGCGAGTGATTCTAGGTTAGAATCCTGAGCGTAGCGAGGGATTCAAAGACACGAGATGCAAATAACTTTGGTCTCGAGTAACACATACAACTTTTCACCTCAGCAGCGAGAACATATACCTAAAGGTAAAAAAACAACATGGTAAAAATTAAACCACCACGCCACATTAAGAGACTAGACACATGAGAACGGCGGTGGCCCAGTGGTGGCGGCCCCGACTTACGAATAGTAAGTCGCGGGTTCGAACCTAGGCAGGCGCATGACTTTGTGTAATTTATTTCATCACCACTGCTCTCAAAACGGAGAAGGAAAACATAATGAGGAAACCGGCATGTCCTAGAACCAGAAATTCGAAGACATGTGACATCTACCAATCCGCACTGGGCCCGCGTGGCGGATTATAGCCCATTCTCTCTCATTGAGAAGAGGCCGTGTCCCAGCAGTAGGAACATTAATAGGCTAATGATGATGACAACATTTAAATAATTTCAAAAAATCAAAAATGAAATGGTTGTAGTTTTGCAAATTAAAAGTAACAGTTCAGTCTCCATTGTTTAAAATATCATAAGTTTTTAAACTTACTTAAACTTTCCAGGCAGGAAACTTAATTTTGCATTTTTTACATTAAGCTTCTATTCTTCGGGTGTTAAATAGCAGACTTCGTCACTGGACTCACTCATATTTATTTGTTATTATTACTTTATTATCCAAATGTTATTGTACTTTGTAGCTAGTGTACACTGACCAAACTATTGCTAGAACACACAGAAAATAAAACAATTAAAATTTAAATCCCGCATTTTTTTTTTAAATGCGTTCTGAAACTACACTCGCGGTATTCTGTCTCAAAAATAAAGTTTGTTATAAGTAACTATAAATAAATAAGTAGATACATGATAAACTTCGTATTTTTTTCTTCAACATTCTTCATCTTGATATAAAAAATATAATTCGATTATTCGAAATATAACAATTTTTCATTTAAAACCTAAACACGTGATTTACAATATTACGGTTATCGATTTACAATATCGGTATCCGAACGTTTCATTGTTTGTTTCTTTTTTGGGCCTACTAGATATGGAATTTGAAAATCGAATTTCGAATCGACTTGTTTATATCTCTCGCTTTTTTCGTATCGAAGTGAAAGTGACAGAACAAAGTGAAGTTGAAATCTTTCGAATTTTGTGACTAGACCTGCACAGTTCTCGGTATTTAAAAAAAAATATTAAAAAGTTACTTTATCTCACGCTCGCAGCAAAATCGAATTTTGCTCACTGTCTGTAAACAGCAAAACCTGCTTGTTTGAGGTGCTGAGGTGAAAAATAAATGGCGCCTCATATTTTATTCACTGTCACTTGAAGAACTAATTTTTCAAAACAAAACCATGAATTCTGGGTGGTTACCCGTGGTCCCAGTGGGTCGACCCATTACCGGGTCCATGGGTAATTTTAATTACTCGTGGTCCCATGGCATTAGGGATTGTTTCCTGTACTTCTGAAAATATATACAAAACCATAGTAACAGCATATCATATCCCACCGGGACCATGGGTAACAAGTCATTGCATAAATTGACAATGGGTTTATTGGTTTTTTTAAGGATAGTAATGTCTCACAAACTACCAGGACGCCAGAATCATGAAGAAGTATTTTCTACATTGCATACTGCGTGATACTCGAAATGTACACGGATTGATTATCAGATTCCTATTAAAAATATAAAATACCTCCTTTATGGTTCTGCCCTCCTGGTAGTTAGTAGATAAATAAAAAATAGAAAACCAATAAACCCGTAGTCAAATTATGCAATCACTCCCGGGTCTCGTTCTTCTTCTTTGCCGTCGTACCAGCCAGTCTTTATTCAAACAATATTTGCGTTCGATTTCTTTGGCGCTGAACAATAAGATGTTCCAAATTCAATAAGTGCGCGTAAAGGATTATTGCGGCACACTTATAAGTAGGATTAAAAACTCATTACTGCCCGCTAAAAGTTTCTTATAGAAAACACCACCTTTGGGTGCACTTAAAGGCGAACCAAGTCGTCCTTTTCGAATAGATGGGATGAAAAATTTTGGAGGTACACCATAAATGAAAAATCGATTTTGACATAATAATAATCAACATTTTGTTCAACATCATCATCATTTTAGCTGAAAGACGTCCACTGCTGGACATAGGCCTCCCCCAAGCGTCGCCACATTGACCGGTCCCGTGCGACTTGCATCCAGCGGATTCCCGCAGCCTTCACCAGGTCATCGGTCCACCTAGTGGTAGGCCTTCCAACGCAACGTCCGGTTCGCGGTCGCCACTCCAGGGCCGGCAGTCTCGACAGAGATATCGACAAAATCGCTAACTTTCAACTGCTAATTACTAACGTAACGAATAAATTCGGTTGCAATAATGATGCTTGCGAGAATCGCATCTTGGATGTATAGACTTGAATCGCAAGCATCGTTATTGCAACCGAATTTATTCGTTAGTAATTAGCAATCGAAAGTTAGCGATAGAGTTAGCTTTAAACTTTAATTGGTAAAATTGAAAAAATTCTAACTTTATTATTACTATATAAAAAAATATTCAAAGTGAAGCATTTTTTCTATGACATTTCGAAACTACTCCTAAACGGCATTAAGTTTTAGTATTTTTTTTTCACAAAAATATTTGTCACTTTTTTCTTCACAAAGTACAATTGGCATTTTGATCTAATGATTTATTATGCGACAATTAAATAAAAACCACTCATTTCGCACTGTTCGCCCGCAGTGACCGACGTAACAACCACTTTGTAGTGCAAGCTGGTTAGAACTCTTTCTAACAGTATTTCAAACGAAGTTTGAACCACCACAAATAGAGTTGCTAATTTACCAGATACCCCAGCCTTAAGATTTCTAAAGAGCAATACATAAAGCCCATATTTGAATTAATTTTTTTTTCCGTGTGGGAGCGGAGTCGTTTGTTACCTTTACGCTATATTGAGTGGTAAAACCCACCTCTCAATTTACTCGACATGATGCCATTCAGAGCTAGGCAAAATACATTCACTCGTTCAAGAGCTACGGTGCCAGAGACAGACACACATAGCGGTCAAACTTATAACACCCCTCTTTTTGCGTCGGGGGGGTTAAAAATAGTGTCTGTTACTTATGTAACTATTAGGCACGTGTAACTAAACTCTTCTATCGCCATCAGCTAATTATCTTAAATTATAAATCGATTAAGAGACATGAAAATATAATTGACTTAATTTTAAAAACAATTCATTTTGATTAACGATTACTTATAAATAAAAGGCAAAGCTGAAATCAGTTTAATAAATACTTTGACTTGTGAGCCATTTCAAAAGTACGAGTACATTACCTACTGAACGAAATCACTTGAGAACTATGAATTTGTTTACACGTAAGTTTGATACATTATTGATTCATTGACTATTCACACATACCAGGAAAACATGTCACAAAAGGGTGCAGGTTTATTTATACTCAGCGCTGGGTGATACAAGACTGCCAATTAAGAGATGCACACACATAACACGCGAGTGCGAAGTATCTATCCACTTTTTCGTAGCTACATAACATGTCGTCAGAAACACAGTGCATTCACGGCAGTTACCCGACTACCGATGCCAACCGGTAGTCGGCTCTCGTTGGGGTAAGCGGCAGATGATTTTCTAGCTTATTCCGAGGTGATACTATGCTGATTAAGGTCGATTCACACATATCCGTAAAGCCTCAATTCCGTCACAGTTCCGGCACAGTGTGAAATATTTTTTATACAGTCTCTATAAGGCACAGTGCTTGTCAGTGTCAGTGCCGACATGGTTCCGACACCGGCGGCAATCACAGTCGTATTCGTTGCCAACGAAATTTTTTGTCGGATCACGGACGGAGCTCAGGCATCACGGACGGAACTGAGGCTTCACGGACGGAACTGAGGCTTCACGGACGGAACTGAGGCTTCACGGATATGTGTGAATCGACCATTAGAGTGCATTGATCTCAATATTCACGCGATTCCGATCTGTGTGTGGATGGACCGTATACAGCATGTACCTACTAGAAAGTTGTGATTGTGGTCATATTTAATGGTTTTAAGTAGGGTAGTAACCAACTACTAAGCACGACGCTGGAAATATTATAGTGCACAAGAGAGTGCACAAAACAAATCAAACAGGGGCACTATCTCTTTCTTCTTTATACGTTTTGTCCAAAATCAAAGTTACTCCTTATAACATCAGCTATCTGACAGTAAAAGGCACGCTGACCAAAATAAAATAAAAATATATTTTTGTTATGAGTACCGTATACAGGGAGTTTTCAATGACCAGCCAAAATTTAAAAATTAAGATCTAGGTATCAAACCAAAAGTACATTTTAAATATTATTGTCGAAAAAATATAAATTAGCATCCATTTGAAAAAGTCCTAAAAATTGCAAATCATACACCTAGTGGGAATCAATGCACTTGTGTGCGTGCATGCATCGCCAAATTTATGTGTGTGCTAACTGCTACCTATCTCGGTTGTTGAACTGAATTGTGCTGTTGCAATAACCACACGTTCGCCTTTTAGTGGTGGACATGAATGTTTTTTTTTTTTAATTAGTTTATTATATCGAAAATATTAAAGATTCTAAACCATCTCTGAAAATTTGGCCGGTCATTATACATTCCCCCTGGATAACATCAATTCTGGGAGGGTTTTTGGGCATGTACGTACATTTATGTGTGTTTTAATCTTATATCTCCTGTTTTAGTAATTTTCTGGCTACTGGTACAGCAATTACCAGAACACATGAATACGTCACCTGCTAAACAAAACTACTCCAGAGGAATGTTACGACGGCCGTTGATAAAATCACATTTGCCGCCAGATTGGCTGCCTTCTAAGGTTGAACAAGATCCCATACCTCACTTCTATAGCTTTAATACGAGATTACTCAAAGACTTTTCGGTAGAGAAATTTATTTCTTCCAAAGAAATAAATTCATCTACCGGGAAGTCAGCGCTGCGTGGTTCTTGTTTTTGTATATTCTTAATAGGCTGGTGTTTTTGTTAGTTTGATTGATTATTTTTCAATTATATTACTTTATATTTAAATATTTAAAAATGTAAATAATGTGTGCACAAATAAATACAGGAAAAAAAATCGTGATTCCTTTTTTAATTAATATGGATTAAGAAATCATGGTAACATGTGGAATGCAATAAAAGTATTGAGTACTGCTGCTGCTGATGGCGTAAGGTTCTCATACAAAGGCCAATTTTTTGCAAATTTCAAGAACCCGAGAGACTATATTATGGGAGGTCTTGCGTTTGTTATGTCCTTGTATAATTTGGTCGGTTTGGTAATAGGAAATCCCGCAGGGTGCATAGTTTGTAGATCATAAAGTCCATCCTCACTTCGATTATTTAGGTAATCTCAAAGTACTGAACCATATCTTGCGTAAAGTTGGTGACTATACTAGTTGTATACTGAATTACTGATAACAACACCGACGATGATCATTCTCCTGACATCATCGCAAAAAAATAAAACAAGTGTTATATATGAGATAGTTCAATTAAGGACCACGCTAACACACTAACTCAAAACTGTGCTTGACGTGCACACACATACGTCAATGTTACGGTGTGGTCACCGTAACATTGGCGTATGCGTGTGCACGTTGGTATGAGCAATCGATTGACGTATGAGCGTTCACTTTTTTGAGCGGCGCTCCTACCTACCCCGTCCACAAGGCTCTTCTAAACTCTTTTATCTTTCTGTGGTATAACTCCACAGCTCGCGCAACTGACACGGATGAGGGTCATTCTTTCACGGAAAATCTTAACACCGCGAGACAGAAAATGGAGTGAAATGAACAACGCCATCTATCGACCACGAAGTTCATCACTTGCCTGCCTAGCCTTTTCCCAACAATGTTGGAGTCGGCTTTCAGTCTAACCGGATGCAGCTGAATACCAGTATTTTACATGGAGCGACTGCCTATCTGACCTCCACAACCAGTTAGTACTGGTGGTACTGGGTAATAAGATAACCCTTGGTAAGACTGGTTGTCAGAATTTTTGGGCCACTGACTATCTACCTACCTGTAACGACTGTCAAAAATCTACAAATGACAGCCGGGACCAACTGCTTAACGTGCTCTCCGAGGCGCGGAGGAAATTCGGTATATAATGGGTGGTCACCCATCCACAGACCAACCTAGGCAAGCACGGCTTAACCTAAAGATCGACCCGAGCGGCTGTTATTATTTAGCCACGAGCACCTCCAGGAGGCATTCTTAGGTACTTATAATAATCTATATAATATGTGTCTATCTAAGTCTATGTCTATCTAATAAAAATGAAACCCGTTTTCCTTGGTCACGGCATCACGCGTGAATGGCTGGACCGATTTCACTAATTCTTTTTTTGTTGTATTTGTTATTATTAGGATAAGGTTCTTACGGAAAAAAATATTAAGAAAATCTCTCAGAAATATTGCAAAATATACATTTAATTTTGCATATTTAAAAAAACGCGCGTAACGAATGCCAATGTCATTCACAGCCATAGACTATATTGAAAGAGCATTGTTTGTTCGGAAACGTGGTTACTTAATTAAATTCCTGTCTCTCTTATATATCGCAGACGAAGTTGCGCGGGTCAGCTAGTATTATAAAAAAAACCTCATAATATGACTGCTGCTGGCAATGTAGCGGCGGTAACGTATCTCCAGAACCTTTCGTTTTTCAAGGGTGACACAGCACAGTTCCCCAGGCCACCGTAGGCGCGGGCCTATGGACGGTTAGTAATGGCCTAGCTCGCCGTCCGTCCGTCTTACGAGCGCCTCAAAGAGATGTCAGCACACGGGAAGGGGTCTGCAAGGGCCAATGCCTGCCGGAGCTGCGGGACTGTTCGAAAGAGATATCGCGGCACTGGAACACAAAGGGCTAAGAAGGAACATGGATGGGTTTTAGTCAGTAAAAGTCTGACACTCCCTTCCGCTCCGCCCAGAACGGGAAGGGGTCATTAGGTGATTTCCCTTTCGAGAAACAATAAAAAGGCTATATTGCGTGTTAAAACGAACCTCTCCATTTAATCGAACGATGCCACTCAAAGCTGGGCAAAATACATGCTTTGCTTTAATTGGCATGACGACAGTATCAAAAAATTGCAAATCTATTTAGTCCGTCAGTTAGAGTATTGGAAATTAATGGACACGTATTTTTTTTTTTTTTAAATCAATGAATATTGACAAAGTTAGAACGCATCAAAACTCAGGAGTGGGGGCTCGTGACGTCAGAACTAGCTAAAAAATATACCATGGTGTGACGTATTGAGCATGGGATCCCTTCTTTTTGCATAATGTTCTTTTTCCTAATATACTTTGGCATAACTGTTTTGGCATAATTTGTTTTGCCATAATAATACTTTGCCATATTTTTTTTGGCATACAGTTTATGTTGGCATAATCATCTTGAAGGCTAATTTATTTTGGCATAAATTTAATTCGCATAATGTCACTGGGCATAATGACTATTAGCATAATAGTATTTACGCATACAATTAATAGAAATAACGGAATCAAATTTGAGTTATTTTAACGTATTTATTTTTAATTAAAAATTCATTAAGTTGAGCTACAAAAGTTAGTGACAGAAACGAATTGCTGCAAAACCGACTCCACGTAGTCTTGTCTGCCCTACCCCTAGAGTGTTATTTAAAATCGCGTAGGCGCGGAGGGGCGAAGCGGCCCGCGAGCTGAGGAGCAGGTGGTTCTAACACTGAGGCTGAGGCTGCAGCAAGCCGAAGCCGCGGTGGTGAGCGTGAACCACATCTGCGACGATAAACTCGCGTGGGGCCGCCGGAACCCCGCAGCGCCGGAGCCGTGACAGAAACCATGCCTGCTGCATGCTTGCTGCTGCATGCTTGCTGCATGCTTGCTGCATGCTTGCTGCATGCTTGCTGCATGCTTGCCGCATACTTGCTGCATGCATGGTGTATGCTTGTTTACATGCTTCTTACAGGGAAAAAAGCTCACATATGTTCACAATCAACTATGTTCAAAACAAATATGTTAAGTATTACCTGCTTCAGGAGAAACTGATATGGTTTTTTTTCCAATCGTCAAAATAAATTGGTATATCCAATCAGGGTATGTCTAACATTTTAGGAGTTCATTATTATGTTTCTTTGTTATGCCTATAAAAAATATGCTTTAATATCATTATGCGTAAATAAATTTATGCCTAAGAATGTTATGCTTAATCATTATTATGATTAGAGAAATTATGCTTAAAAAAAATATGCGTAAGCTGTTATGCGTAAATAATGTTATGCGAAAATATAATTAGGAGTAACAAAAGTGTGCCAAGTTATATTAGGTCTTGAAATTTTATGCAAATGGATAGGGAACCATTGAGCTTTTCAAAAGCGTCATATCTTCGTCAATTTTGGTTTACGTTACAAAAGAAAAAACACGGGTCAAATATTTTTTGATAACCTAAGTGACGGACTAATTAGATTTTTTTGTCGTCTCGCCTATTGAAATTCAAATTACAAAATACTATCTCGCATGTAGGTACTTAAAATACGAAATACTAAACATTTATAAGTCGTGTATTTGAAAGATAAAATACAGTATTTAATCTATTTTTATTAAAATGCAAATTACAAAAAATACATTCAGGTGTTAGGTTATTTAAATAGAATAAAATCATTCATCGCGACATTCGTACTAATAAACTTAATTAAAACACAGAAGTTTCGTGAAAATAACCGTTTAGAAATGAAAATGACAATTGACAAGATACTTGACAATTTGACGAAAGGACGTAACTTTAAAGATTGAGATATCTAGCGGTGTCCATTTCGCTTACGAAAGCTGTCGAGAGCTATTTCTGCAGAGCATACCCATTATTATGATCTCTAAATGTTTTCATGTTCAAACATATTTTTAAGCCATTTGAAATACTAACATTACTTACTACAAAATACCTCAGCGTCAGGTATTTGAAATACCATTTCCAAATTACATGTTTAGGAATAATTGAATTACTAATACCAAATACCTATGTATTTGTTTTTCAATCACGGGTGGTTTTAGAAAACTTCGTGGGTGCTCGATCTTTAGATGCCTATACCTCTTAAACCTACACACCATATACTGTCGCTGAAAATTGTCCTATAATCGACGATAACTTCTAAATAAGCCTAAAAAATAATAATTCTCTCAAAACGGTACTAATAACAGTAAATAAATTTTATTGTAGACAGTCCAAAGCCTGGAAAGTATGAAGGATTAAGTTCTTTGTTAATTTTTAAAACACTTCATGAGATATTACTATATTCTTTCGTGTACAGTGCGATAAGAGATAATAATTATTCACTGCGCATCATTACGTCCGTATAGAGTGTTGGCGAATAAAATGATAACGTCTCCGCGTTCAGATTGCTGCCGAGTTTTGTTATACTTAATGTGTTATAATGATAGCGTATAAAAAATATAAAATAGCGCGCTATAAAAATATACATATTTTCATTACTCATACTCGGTCTGAAGTTGCCTGAGGAGCGGGTTGAAAGTAGTACTTTTCAGCCCTCTAGGGAGAATCGTTTTCAACTGACAAATTATAATAGTATATTTTATATCGAGGGACTAAACGAAGCCATAATATACCAGAGGTGGTTTGACTCCCGAGCTTGCGTGGGAGTCAATTGAACCGAGGGTATATTAAGTTGGCGTTTAGTCTCGAGGTGCAAACTGTACTTTTCACTTTGAGTGCGAGAAAAATAGTCAATTTAGTACAAAAACATTTGTTATTCCTCCAGTCCATAGAACTTTCGTAAGTTTTTAGGTAAATATTCCGCGTTTTTGGCGGCAAAAGATTATCTATTATGTCTTTTGCTCTTTGCTCGACGTCAAACTCTTCACTGTCACTGGACATTCTTAATAAATTTATATAAAACCGAACAAATTTAGAGTCGACAAAAATTCTGAAATTTTTGCGGTCAGTTTTTTCTTGTAAACCAGTCACAGATTAACAATTTAAAAACGCATGGCGCCACCTTCCTTGCGGAAAAACCATGAAACTAAAACTTTCAACATTTTCAACATAGTAGTATATTAACTGGCTGTTTGAGTTTGTCTATGTCACATAAAGGAAATTAAAAAACGAATTACTATTTACTCCCTAGGGACTAAAGTGGTCACTTTAGTCCCGCTTCGTAGGGCTATATTGGCTTACTTTTAGAGCATGAGAAGTGAAAAAAAATAGTTCTATTTACCCGACTGCGCCAGAAAGAGGGTTATGTTTTTTTCTAGAGTATGTATGTATGTATGTATAATTGTTTGACACGCTCTGTGGCCTGAACGGCTCGATGGATTTTAGCTTGAGAGGTGTCGATAGATTCGTATTTACTGTGAGAGTGACACTGGGTATATCAAAATAAAAAAAAACAATTTGGCGGATTTTTGGCGCCAAATTCAAATGTTTGGCACGCTCTGCAGCCTGAACGGCTTGATGGATTTTAGCTTGAGAGGTGTCGTTAGATTCGTATTTACTGTGAAAGTGACACTGGGTATATCTCAATAAAAAAAGTAACAAAATGGCGGGCGGATTTTTGGCGCCAAATTCAAATGTTTGGCACGCTCTGCAGCCTGAACGGTTCGATAAAGGGCTTATCGTGAGGATTTTGAAATGGTATATCTAAGTAACTAAAAAGTGTAAAAAAAATATTTAAAAAATTAAAAAACCGGACTGCATAAAAAATATCTAACAACTTTAAATAAAAACTGAAAAGAATAAAACAAGAAACAGGACACATTGACTGCAACAGTCGGGACCCATTAAATAATTTAGACTAAAATCATTACATCCAATATGGGTCCCGACTAGCGTAGCTAGACTTAGCGTTCGCACCTTGAAGAATCCTTGCGGGCCCCGTAACTGCAAAAAATATTTATTCACATAGTTTTAATCATAAGAATCTTCCAAACATTACTTTCTTGAAGGTGCAATCATTAAAGGCATGAAGGGAGCTGTCAAAATACAGAGCTAAGCTTGGGACTGAAGTAATCCACCAGCTAAGCTCACACCTCTCTCGAGACGGTATTTGTGCCAAACCCGTATTTGGCTTAGTGCTTGTACAACTGGCAGCGTTGCCACGTTGCTACAGCTCGCATGGCAGAGCCTATGTATAGCAAAGTAGGGATGGGAATGTGGGTTCGATTTAACAGAAAACGATATAAAATAAAATGTTACTTTGATTTTGAAAACGGTGCATTGTTACATCAAGTTGTTTTTCTTGTAGTAATTTTTTATCGAATGTGCAATTATCGGGAAAAACAACAAACTTCGATATAAACTGTCTTAACGAATTGAAAACAAATCTCTGCCTACATATTTTCTTTAAAATCTCTAATTCCCGGACAAAATCATGGTTATTTAATTAATTAATTTTTCAATTCAAGTTAGTTCAACTATTGACAAGTTCCTAACATCGTCCATCCCTTTATTGGGCCTACCACCACGAGCGGTCACTCACATCGCGCTTCGTAGCACTTGTAGCCGATCCGCTACGGCGTAGCACCACATAGGCAGTCCCCAAAGACTGCCCCGATATTTTTTATGTACATTATTTACAACCTACAAATAGATCTAAAATAATAATTTGACAAAAATGTACAAGTAATAAAAATAAAAGAATTAGAGGGTCGTCAAAAAATTCGTCTACATTGTTAATAGCAAAAGTACCCAGAAGATTGTTAAATTGAAAAACTATCGCTTTACACTGAGTTTTAGGATTTTTATGGACGATTCTATTATCAGGCATTTCCCAAAAAATAAAACGAATATTTGTGGAATAGTAATTATTTTCGTTTAAAACACATTCAGATGTACGTCGTACGTTCGTCCTAGGACCTACACGTCCGCAACAGTGATGCGTGATGTCGATCAGCTTTGACTGACCACCGTGCGCGACGTTTCAGGTGAACGTCCTCCACTGAAACGTAAATGTGGTTACACAGTATAGGTACAAATGGGTTTAACCTGAAATAGGACAAAGCAAGCCCTGTTTGAGGTAAAGTTATACTAGTTTAAGTAATACTATAGCCGATACCTAAATTAATGCTGGAGCAGACTGTGTTCTCTAGTAAAAGTGCATTGTGGAATTTTCAAGGCTCTTTCTTTGGTTCGTTTCATAGTAAAAATTAATAATCATAATAATAAACAATTATTTAAGCAGGTAAATGGCTCCAAAGGAGGTTTTTAGTTATTTGAACTACACCTAACCTTGCAAACTGATTATTGCATTCAAAAATGTATTTTTTTTTTGTTTTCAATTAAAAAAATAAAAAGAATCGTCCGTCTAATAACCTTCAACAGGTTATTTACCGCTAGCTTTTAAATTGGTAAAACTGAGGTTTTTATAAAAATAATATGTTTCAAAATCGGAATCATGACAACTGAATATCTAACTGCAAAAAAACTGTGGAAGGACTGTAAGTACATCTACTAATGACAAACTTCTCTTATTTTTTTCAGATACACAAGGAAAAAACAAAAGATGCATATAAAACCACTATTTGCGATCCCTATTTGTTTGTTTGGCATCTTCCTGTTTTGGATAACCGGCTCAAGCGGTGAGGATAATTATGTCTAAGGCCTGGCTCGCACTTGTACTTTTTTTATCGACATTCATTCATTCATCATTCATGGTATCATAATTATGTATGCATGCATGAAAAGTGCAAGATAATGATCATGATGATGATGATGATGAACTTGCAATTCAAAAATCTGTGATTTGATACAAATGATCAAACCGCAGATTTTAACAGCGTGTTATTTTAATGAAAGTACGGGCTAGGCCTTATTATTATAAAACAGCAGTTAGTCAAACAGATGCTGTTCTGTCCTTTCGGGATGTCGACAACCAACTATAGCTAAGAAACATACAGGTGACCCGATAAGTATAGTGTTCTGATCAAACTTAATGACGGCTCGGAAGTTAGCTGTGAGTGACGGTCTGCGTATTATACAGTCAAGACGATGCGTGCTTTGCGCCCCGCGCTGAAACCAAAATTGTGTTCTGCACATGCAGCTTTACGTTAGATCACAGTTAGATGTTCCGAGCCGAGCCGCCATAAAGTTCGAACCGTTAATCCTATTTCCTGCGCAGACCGTCACTCGCAGCTAACTTCCGAGCCGCCAAACGTTTGAACAGAACAATGCAAAAAAGGGTCATGAAACCGTTTAGGAGAAGTCTACGAACACACACAAGGTGGTAATTTTACATACATACTAGTATAATATATACACTAGTGGTCCGCCCTATAAACAGGTGACTTTTTTATTCCTTTCCAAAATAAATGGGTAGGTATATTAGGTGAACGGAGTAGAAGCTTATGGCATACCTAGTTTTTCTTTTTTCCACAACTTATAACAAAATTGATCCATCATCAAAAAACGCTACAAATTTCAAGTAAACTTTTCATATTAGAACAAAGAAAGAGTAATTTTGAAAAAAAAAAATAGAATTTCAAATCATACGCAATGCGCGTATGATGTTAATTTCGTCATTCTTGTCTTTTCCCCGTGGGGGTACAAACTACTGAACTATATCTGCTACGAATCGTAGCAGATATAGTTCAGTAGTTTATGTCTACAGTACAGTGTACAGTAGTACGATCCTTACAATATAATCTACTTCTTTCGCCTCATTAACGATCAAAAATCTCGTTCATACTGGTTCTGGTTCATTCGAGATTATGTTCTATATGTCGGGTTGTCAGGATTTTATTTCGTTAGGCTCAAGCATTATGTGGGCAGAAGATGGGTTTCGTGCAATGAAAACACACAGGATGCGAAACATTAACTATCAAAGTATTTTATTTCACATAGGCCTAATGGTGCACGGTTCGGGGTGGTCGTTTCCATGGAGAAGAACCGGCAAGAAACTCCATGGTTACTCTTTTCAAACTGATACACTGAGTAAACTAACAAATTACTTGACATTACACTTTCACACAATAACACTAGGCACAATGAATCGGCTACAGTTTCAAGACGTCTTAACTCCGCTGCGATCAGACCCAGAATGTCTTCCTCGCCACGAGCTGTTAACATCAGGACTCTGTACAAGCACGCCATGGTGGGGTAGACTGGTAAGTACGTCGCGTGATGTCACCACTGGCGCGCTTTCGATCCATTTGCCCGTCCGTACTCATGACCGGATCCGACATATATAATAAATTAATTAAATGTTTAGGGGTATGAACAGTAGGGTGTAAAGTTCTTCATCCCCGTTTGTAAAGGAGGGGTCCTCCGACCAGACGAGTCTTGTGTCTGGGCCTACGTCCCAACAATAGCTGTCGCGTTTTTCTATATGTTTAACTCGCGGAGAATGGGCCATAGATGTCGCTAGTCGCTAGTGTTATATTTGTCGATTTACTAGAGTGATAGTTCTTATCTTTCGTCTGACGTAGGTACTCAATCCAAGAAAAACTCATCAAGAACACAAACGAATGTTAAGTAAGTCCGCCTATGTACAGTCGTGGTCTTTTCCGCCTGATCAGTTAAAATTTTTTTCGCTTAAATCATGCGGAGGCGCCGAGCCACTCCACCTTAAACTATAGGCCTATTGGGAAAGCGTCAACTTTGGCGCGCAAAATAACAATAACTCTCGTTTGGCATGTGTCGCCGATCGGTATTTTTTTCATTAATTATTTATTATAAAGTCAACGGCGCGGGGATAGAGAGCGTTTCTATGTTTTAAGTGCAAGCAAAAATTAGCTTAGTTGTGATCAGGCGGGAGTGTCCTCGATAGTACATGTACATGAAGTTTAAATAAATAAATAATGTTTTACTTCTACTGCCTGGAGCTCAAAACATCGGCTCAAATTCAGTGAAGTGAAAATTTTGGCTTAACTTTTTGTGTAGTGTAGTGTCTTTTATATTTCCTTTTTGGGTGTGCGTCATTCAAATCGCAATTAATCAAGTTTATTTTTGGAGCTTCTGATAGACTGTCAAAAATAAATACTAATTGCAAGTGATTAATATGTTTTTATCCTGTTAGTTGCGTTTGCATACCTACTTCTAAACGCATTTCATTTGAAGAATAGACCATTCCGAGAACGTGTCCTTTTTTTCGCCGTAAGCCATTTTAAGAATAGGTCCTACATTTACTAAGCCTATTTTTTCAACACTATAATTTAGGTGATTTCATTTTAATAATTATAATAGAATTATCTGCAATGATTTCCTCAAATAAATTATTTATGGTGTTAGCTCTGAAAGGCTTTTGTTGTCAAATATAAAAGTTATATAAAATTAGGTATTTCGCGGTTTGTGTACGGAATGTACTCACGGGGACGTTTTAAATAGAAACTATAACACTGATACTGTTAGTGAAAGAATTTTTGGAATCAGATCCGTAGTTTCGAAGAATTATTGCCCCTAGATACAATAAAAAATTTAACTCTTTATAATATTAGTATAGATATAGTAGTATAGATAACGGATCGGTTTTCACCATTGTTGAGTTATACGTTCATACTAAACATAAATATATTATAGAAACGATGTTTGGTCAAAACGTTACATCCGTAACATCGGAGCATTACTATTAAGAAAAAGTTTTTACAAAGGAATAATAGATATCTAATAGTAGATTATTGCATCGAGCACGAAGTAATTTATTCTATATATTATATATAAATATATATATTATATTCTATAATATATCTGCTTTTCTTTCAACTATTACCTATAGGAATAGTAGATAAAAGAAACTCATATCAAACAGTTAAAATAGAAGTTTAATTATTGAAATTAAAAGTTATACTTGAGCAATTATTAAACTTAAGGTTTACGTAAGGTTAACGTAAGTTTTGTTGGGCAAATTTAAATCAGAGTTAGTTTTGTTGGGCAAATTTAAATCAGAGTTAGCAGCAATCATTTTTTAAATTTGGAACAAGTAGGATAGAAACTAATAATACGTACGTAAAAAAAAAGTATTGATATCGGCTGGCTGAATAGAGCTAATCCATTGAGATTGGCACCTTTTGGTGCGATTAAAAAAAAAACTGTGCAATAATGAAATTTCATACATTTTTATTGCTCTAGAGCATTAAAGACTCGCTTTGTACTGAGTTTTTAGTGTGATTGTGATGAAATTAAAGCATAGTTGGAAGAAAAGTAAAAAATTAAGATGACATGTATGATATAAAAATCAGGTAGGAAAATTATTTATTTTAAATAGTTCGGTACATCACAAATAGTTAAAAACATATTTTTTGCTAGGTTATATGTATAAAAACTTGATTGGCCAGACACTTGAATTTGCATTTTTAAGCTCCAACCTAAATCAAAGGAAAAAATCTGTGGGATGCATATTTGAACATTCAAACTATAAACATATTTTTTTTAAAACAATTTGTAACTCTTAGGATATTTACTTGCCGGAAATAGAAACAGAGAATCATATTTAATAAGTTTTATAAGTTTGTCATTGTGAGGAGAAATAAAGAACTTTATTATTAGATTAATAGTACCTATTTGGTTGATTGGTGTGTTTGGTTGGTTTGTTTGGCAAGATGTATAAACGTGGACGAGGTAAAAGGAGTGTACGTATCGTAGCAGGTGGTGTTCTGTGGTTTCTGCCTATCCCCATGGGGAATGGCGTTATGTATGTTAGTAAAAACTCTTTTAATAAAAAGCTTGTAAGACCTTTGAGAAGATTTCTTGTCTGGACCCAACCCTGGGCCCATCAGGCAGGGTGTGGACTTTAGAACGAGCTATGGCTCGGGCTGATGACTGACTAAAAAAAAAGATTGGTCGTGAGTTAGAACCCAGACAGGCGTTTTGCTATTTTGTAATAGGGATGACGTGACGACTGACAAAAAAAATATGATTCTGTTTAGTCCGTCAGTTAGATTATCGAAAAATATTGGATACGTGTTTTGTTTGTTTTATTAAATTAATAAAATTTATGAAGATAAAACGTGTCAAAGATCATGAGTGGGGGGGGCTTGTGACGTCACAAGAGTTTTCGACGCACTGTTTCGTGTTCATTTTTAGTTTACGTGAGAAAAGAAAAAATAATTGTCTAATATCTATGAATCTGAATCTAATCATGAAATCTATGTGATGGACTAATTAGATTTTTTTGCCATCTACCCTATTGAACTCGTGTACAAACCAGAACGGCAGAGGAGGCAGAGGAAACCGGCATGACCTAGAACCAAAAATTCGAAGGCATGTAACAACTACCAACCCGCATTGGACAAGCGTGGTCAATTTTGTTTTGTTGATAATTTAACCATTTTTGTGCTGTCCTATGAGAGAATACTCTTTTTTCACATTATAGGCTGATTATGAGATGCGAAACACACAAATCATCAATATCATTTCAGCCTACATATCCTATCCTATAGCCTAGAATCACCTACTGTTGGTTAAAGGCCACCCCTTTCTTCTGCCATTCTTCTGATCTGTGCGTCCCTTCACCTGTTTTCCACGCAAATGTTGCAAGTTAAACCAAACCTTCTAATAATTCCAGGTATATTTATCCCGAACCTGACCGAACGGTGCTACGGCTGCCTCTGCCACGCAGCCACTAAATGCGACTTCGCGAACGGGTGCAAAGGGGGGTACTGCGGACCCTTCAACATCTCTAGAGTCTACTGGGTAGACGCTGGGAAGGTTGTAATGCCTGAAGATGACCCTGAGAGGAACCACGGTGAGCTTATTATAAAACTTTCAACCCTAGTTCACTCCAAAAACACTTAAAAGGGTTATTGTACTATCGAGGACACTCCCGCCTGATCACCACTAAGCTAATTTTTGCTTTCACAACATAGAAACGCTATCTAGGCCCCGTTGACATTGAATAGAAATAATGAATGAAAGACAATACCGAACGGCCGAGCGCCTGACGACGCTCACCAAACGAGAGTTACTGTTTTTGCGCGCCAAATTGACGCTTTTCTAATAGGCTTAACCTTTAAGGGGGCGTGGCTCGGCGCCTCCGCATGATTTAAGCGAAAAATTTTTTTACTGATCAGGCGGAAAAGACCACGACTGTACCTACTAAGCATTCAAAACTTTAACTATGAAATGAATCCTGAAATCGGGAAAAAATCAACTGTTCCTTTCTTCTTCATAACGCGTCGACGGCAAATTTAAAATTAAATAGATTTAGCCCAAATTCCAGCTATGCGAACTCCGCTCGCTGATGCAGACAAAAGATCGTCAATTGTGCAAGTGTCCGGGTATGCAGCACAAGACGGAAGGTGGGCCATTGTCAGTGGAGACACGCCGCATACACACTTGAGACCAGCAGGCTTAGCCAAATTGACATCATCTCAACGTTAAATCACGTGATCAACACAAACGAATAGAAAATTCGTAGACAAGTTTACATCGTTCAAAATAATAGAATAGAATGTTATCGTTTCTACAATGTTGATCGCTATACTCATTGGTAGGAACGGTCACCATAGAATAAATTGTAGTTTTTTTCTACAGTCATTAGAGAACGAGCAATCGACTCAGTCGTGTCAACTTGATGGCTACCAATTTAGCGCTTTCTACAATCGCTTACGCCGAAGCGTTTATGATTGTAGAAAGAGAATCGATATGAAACGTTTGTAACTTGGCAAGGCCTGGTGAGCCGTCTATGAACCCCTATCTGTGGAGATAAGCTGTTCCCTTCATTTTAACGATTTATAATGACATACATAAGTGTAAGGGTCAGCTAATTTTGTTTTCCCCGGGTTCAGTGTTTGTCCCTTAGTAAAATTGTTTATAATGATGACCAAAATGACATCTTAAAAGGCGTAGGGTAAACTAAAACTGACCTTGTACAGGTTTTTTGTCAATGGTTTTTAACTTTACATTTAAGTTTCTGGGTGTTTTTTTATAACAGATGTAAAGACTGCTATGTCATAAGTTTGTTGAGGTAGGTTTTTTCCAAACTTAGACTCTACAATAAACATAACGTAAATATGTATGTTGGTTTTAAAATTAAAAATACTCGTTTCACATTTAACATTTTCATAATTTTAAGAATTTATTCATATCTATGGATGTCGGATGATACTGGTTTTGCTAGTTGCAAACAATCTAACTAAAATGCTTTAGGATAGTTTGTATTTTGGATTCAAAAATCGACGTATTTACGTTATGTTTACTCCGTGCGATCACTTTTTAGGAGTATTATTTTTAATCAAATGAAAAGAAAACATTTATTTGCTCATAATGTAGGTATACAGATATGATGGTAAATTCCATATTAGTCCCAATACATTTTGCCGTACGGCATGCAAAATTATATAACATAAAACATTCAGAATATTTATTTAAATAATTTCACTACTTTTATATAAACTATAACTCTAAATAATAATAAAATTATGTAGCTACAAGTAACAACCTGTAACCGTTACAGGGCGTCAAAAAATTCGTCC
This sequence comes from Xestia rhomboidea, assembly GCA_963853795.1. Lineage (NCBI taxonomy): Eukaryota > Metazoa > Arthropoda > Insecta > Lepidoptera > Noctuidae > Xestia > Xestia rhomboidea. The sequence continues at coordinate 16,645,452 of OY970775.1, forward strand.
ACATCGCTGTCAACAGGAAAAGTGCCCAGAAGGCTGGCAGCATTGCCACGTTGGATGGCAATGCTGATTCTTTGGCCAAAAAATAGGCCCGCCCTCTGGTCACGTGAAGAGTCGACCAACCGCTTGGCGATTTCTCGAAATAAATATTAACATTAACATTCAGTAAACAAAAAATTAACCTAAAGAAACATAAAAATAGCATTCCATTCACTAAGCAGCATTACTAACATTATTAAAAATTCTCATATTAAGACATTCGGAATAATCTTAGTAATTCCTCCTCCAAAGTTATTTCGTCAGCGTGATACCACGACAAGGTAAATTCAATAGTCATTTTTACCAATACGAAACGTTGTGCAAACGGTCAAGTACTAGGTTAGGTACCTACTAGAGACCGTGACCGAAAACGGATTTTCAATTTATTTTAAAAATGTAAAAACAAAAAAAAACATTTTTGCCACCAAAGGTTTTTTTTTTGTATGTAGCTAATCAAATCATTTATTTGCAATGAATGCAAGTTACATTAAAATACAGGTGGTGTAGGAAGGAGTGACCCATGTCATTCTGCCTGAAAATAGGCGCGAAAAATTTAAAAAAAAATTGTTAGGAGTCTAAAAATAGGGTTACAAATTAAGATGTCATAGTTAGAATTATTGCAATTATACATAATTATACATTAATGAATATTGAAAATGTCAAATTAAAATGTTACAATGGAATAATGTTTAAGTACATAATAATGTTCAAAATAATATCATTATATTTATTGTACACATTGCTGATTAAAAAGTTGTATCCATTAAAAAAAATCAAGCTATTCCAATGTATAATCAGATGTTAAGACGTACATGTTAGTCTAGATTTGTAACCTATATTTACACTGTGTTTCAGCCTGGGAAGACTGCGCGAGAAGTTATCACTGCGCTAAAAAAATCATTGAAGGATATCTGCAGAGGTTTGGACAGGTATGCAATAGAACAAAATATATAATTTGACATCATCAGCCTCCAGCCCTAACCCCAATTTAATTGGGGTCGGCGCAGTACATATTCTTCCATATACTTCTCTATTTCTCATCATTTCAGCAGTTACCTACGCCCCGAATGGCGCAGCGGTAGTGAGGCTGCCTTACGTTCTTAGGGTCCTGGGTTCGAATCCCGGTAGGAGCAAATGTTTGTGTGCATGGACCCGAGTCATGGATATATGTATAATATGTATTTACAAACAAAAAGTATCTATGTAGTATATCAACTATCTGGTGTCCACGACACAAGCCTCGTTGCTTAGTGTGGCACCTAGATGGCGCTGTTTGTAATGTCCAGCGATATATATATATTTTTTTTGAAGACCGCCTTTCTCATCCTTCACATAACCCAACCATCGTTTCTTTGCTCTTTCTCAAATAATAATTTATCGTCACAACTGACAAACTTTTCTTCTAATTCTAGGACTGCAACGGCGACGGAGTCACGAATTGCTTCGACTACATGATGGTGAACGGTAATGGAGGTTACGGGTGCTCCGCTCCCCTGAACCGGTCGGTGAATGGCCGGAGGTGGCTGAAGAGATACGAGGAGTGCAAGATATAGAAGCTGACGTTCATTTCATTATCATCATCATCATCATCAACTGTATGTCGTCTAGTTCTGGATGAAGGAGGCTCGCATCCTTTGATAAATCGCGATTATCAAGACTTCTGTCAATTTACTAACTCTAAGCCAGAGTAAAAGTTTCATAAGAAACCTCGTTGTTTTTTTTAATTATCATCAGAGGCCTATCATCACCTTTATGTTGGTATTTTTTGTAATCTTACTTTACACTGAATCTTATTCAGGTTGGAAGGGATCAAGGGACATCGACGCACAAACGAATAACACGTAAGGAAATAGCACACATTTCAACTCGCAGAGGGATCGACGTCACCGTATCAACTCGAGCACTATTCTTTGTATGAAACTCCCTACTGTAACGCACACTAATCGGAATCATAACGTAACCGCCTCGGCTCGAACACTCCCGAACGGCCGTGGCGAAAGGCAAAGCAGTGACGTTCCCTTTCCGAGTTGAAATGTGTGCTATTTCCTTTATTCAAGTACATCAATCATACCGAACCGACCCCAAATATAAATTGTTCATTTGGTTTTGGTTTTTAGAACGAGGCAAAGCCCTAAAGAAAAGCTATATTTCCGTATATAATTTAAATGTTCTCATTGGTCTAATGCAACTGCGACTGCTAAGCTCGTGGTCATGGGTTCGATTCGTAGGTGGGGCAAAGTGTTATGGGGATTTCCCATCAGGAATTTTTCAGTAGCAGCCACGGAGAGAGAACTTGTACCCGGTTGATGACAATAGTCAACATAACAGTCGAAATAATAATAATAAATAAATATCGCTGGACATTACACACAGCGCCATCTAGTGCCACACTAAGCAACGCACTAAATGTGGCCCGTGTACTATTAGGTACACTTCTGCCTACCCTTTCGGGGAACACAGGATATTCAAACTCCAACTCAAACTCAAATCATTTATTTCAATTAGACCATTACGGCACTTTTGAATGTCAAAAATACAAAAAAGCAAAGCTACAGTCACAGTTACAAGGCATAATAACTTGACAAAGTACTGTAGTTGCCCATTCCCTAATGTCTTCCTAAGATCTCTATGGAGAAGAACGGGCAAGAAACTCCATGGACACTCTTTTAAATCAAAATATTGTTACAAAATCTTCGTTACATCATTCATGTTGAGATTATTATATAGGCAAAGGACCTAATATAAATCGCTAGAGAACACGCAAATATCAGCATTGGGAATTTTAATAAACTTCTATTACTTAGCTACTTAGCGAATGGTTATCTTATAACAGGAAAATAAGCTAAAAAAATATTTCCTTCTAATCTGGAATCGTTATAAGTACGGTCTACTTGATATTACACGTGCCGATCTGAAAATATAATTATTATATTTCCTTGATGGAATCGATTTAAAGAAAAACCTGCCATAAAGGGTTCTATAGCATTAGCAATATAATAACAATATTTTAACGCTCATTCATTTCATGTTAATTCGCATTGAATAGCAAAACTAAATTAGTTTCTCATAGTCATCATCTGCCGAGCCTTTTCCCAACTATATTGGGGTCGGCTTCCAGTCTAACCAGATGCAGCTGAATACCAGAATTTTACATGGAGCGTCTGCCTGTTTGACCTCCACAACCCAGTTAGTACTGGGTAATACTGCGTTAGACTGGTTGTCAGATTTTGACGACTGTAATAGATCTACAAATGACAGCTGGGACTAACGGCTTAACGTGCTATCCGAGACACGCGGAGGAAACTTGGTGTGTAATGGGTGGTCGTGCTCACCCATCCACGGCCCAACCTAGGCAAGCGCGGCTTTACCTAAAGATCGATCCAAGTGGCTGTTATAACTTAGCGAAGAGCTCCTCAAACACAAGGTCTTATTTCATGAGGATAGAAAATAAGGTTGTGAAAATCTAAAGATCGCATTAAGTTCCCAAAAATGTATTCCCCAGACCAAACAACTTTAATTGGATTTTCGGCCTAGTTCTCAAGAAGTACCAGACTACACAAACTGGCCATGAATATTACGAACTATATAAATACGTCTGCGTCGTTAAGATTTAGGTTGAAACGAATTCGTCGTCCATTACCGGCTACGATTATGATAAAGTTTTTTGACAAAGATGTGTCTCAAAGGTTGGCCATTACTAATTTAAATCGTTGGAGATCCCTGTACTTTTGCTACAAAATGGATATTAGATAGATATTTACGGTTTTCAGTAAGAGTGGGCAAGACAATACTTTTCAAATTATATTAGCCACCAAAAAAAAAACATGACCTTTTTTGATGTGGTCGAACAAATTTAACGACATATAAACCTATGATTTTATTTAGATGATTTTATTCCTGCTCTATAGCAGGAATAAAATCATCCAAATAAAATGATGCTTGAAGAGAAACATTTCAAAAGCATCTCGTCATGTAGTCCTTTCAAAACATCGTGAGGAAACGATCATGCCAAGTCAGAGGCCTATAAAAACTCTGACACTAGGTTAGGCACTAACTATACCATAAAGAAGCAAGACCAGGTCCTTTAACTCCCATATTGACGGCAAATATTCAGACGACTACAACTCCTCAGCTCTTCAACATGTACCTCAACTATCTCTGTTAAAAATCCTACACTCTTAAAAACAGGCAGTGTACACCGAACAAAGCCCAACTCTCGCCAGGACGACCTAAACATGTCACAGTACCAGCAAGGTAGACAAGTGACATGAATGAATATTCAACCGGGACGTGATGGAACTTTAATGAGGAACTAGGCGGAACCACTAGAAAAATATATCCTACAGTTCCTGAACACCCTGTCCTAGATTGTTAGAGAAATATGAAGTTTTGAGACTCGTTAAAAACGATACGGCGGCTATGGTTTTCCTTTACTCTTTTTTTTGAGAGCAGCGGTGGCTTGTGGCTACAAAGTTGCAGGCCCTCTATTCACAAACGTTTCGATTCGAATCGGGAAATCGTATGTCTAACTCGGTCGCTTTCGTTATGCCAAAAACAGACATACGACTTGTGGAATCGATATCGGATCGAAGTATGCGTTTGAGAATACAAGGGCTGGTCGCAAGTGTATTTTTTTAACACCTCTTCTTTCCTAAATGTGAAGGAAAATATAAGGTGTATCTTTTCTTACACGAAATTTCTTAAGGGGTATTTCACTCATCATTATGAACAACTTTTACGATAAGACCAAGCCCTGAATCGGCTGTTCCATACATTTTGACGAGTTATGCGAAAATAATATTGTAGGGAACAGCAGATTTTTTTTATCGTGATTCTGGGTTTGATCCCATAGTAAAAGTTGTTCACAATTGTGACCCCTTAAGAGATTTCGTGTATGAATAGACACACCTTATATAGTGAGAAAAATATACGAAAACCAATAAAATTCCAAGATTTCACACGTCCACCAATTCGCATGGTCACAGGGCCTGCGTGATGAGTTTTGGTCAATTTCCTTGGACCAATTCACAGAGGCCAGAGAGCCATTTAAAGAGGCCTGTGTCTAAGCTGAGGAAGACCGGGTGCGTCGCCGACGGAGGCCTGGAAAACGCTGGCTGACTGAGAGGCGTTAGTGAGAGATTGTCCGAAGAAAACCGCACGGAGAGAAGAGTAAAAGAAGGCTGTGGAGGATGCCTTTGCCCAGCAGTGGTACAGTTATATAGGCAAAAATGCTATACTGCCCCTTTTTTTACCAGACTACCTCAAAACCATAGACGGATAAAATTATTATACCAGGCTTTATTCAAAAGCTGGGTAGATCCAGCACATTCGCATAACCAAATCATTTATCTTAATCACAAGTCAGAACTATCCGGAATAACTTTAGACATAAAAGACTTTAACATACTACCAACACATTACGAACAGCAAACTACACTCAGGATAACATTTAAACAGAAGATATACAATCTCTTTGGTGTAGTTTAACCAGAGACAAAACAAGTGGGCGCATAAATCGTGAACTGTGTTGTCTGTGGAGTCGAGGCAATTCTCCAGTTGGCGCGAAATCAGAGGAACATGGCCGCGGTTTGACTGCGTTGATACTTTGGTACTTTTACCAATGACTGTGTTTATTTAACAGTTTGGTTGTAGCGGGTAATCTTCGAAACTCCTCATCCGATTCTTAAAATTCTTTCACTATGGGAAACTATTACATTGTCCCCGAGTGTCAAAAGCTATAGAACGGTTCTGTGGAATAATTTATGACTATATCAAGAAAACCTGTAGGCAATAGCTGGATTTAAATCCAAATTGAATTCTTCTTTCAGTGAAGCAATCAGGAAAAAACGGTGAAAAAGTGGCTTTTCAGAGAGCGTTCGCAGAAACATCACGCTAATAACCCCCGAAGAATAAGGTAGATATTATCAAAAGTACACCCATATTTCGCTAGTTATGTTTAAGTTCCTTGACAAACACGGAGCGAGCCTATTGCCACAAATACAGACTCCGTGGATGCTACTGAGTAATTCCTGATGGAGAAAACCAAACACTGTGCCCAACTTGGTAATCGAACCCTCAGGCGGCGTCCTAATTGGCAACGATCGTACGAGCACACGATGCGTTCATCGTCGTGCGATGAAAATCACATACAAATTTACTGTTGATCGCGCGATGACTTGTAAGCTTCTATTAGGACACACTAAAGAAATAATGTGTCGTGCGACGATGAACGCATCGTTTGCTCGTACGATCGTGCCAATTAGGACGCCGCTTGCGACCAACAGCGAAGCGTTCTTCATCATTACCCAGTAGCTCACCTCATAAAACCCCATAATAACAAAATTATCCGCTCCAAAATTACACTAGCTCCTCGGGTAAGACTAGGTACTAGCTGGTTATTACACATGTTACACATGTCTCCGTGTTCACAAAATGCCTCGTTAAATTTTAATGAGATTTTAAGTTCCACCTCCCAACCTCAGTAAATTAATTTTATCTGTCATACGTTCTTTATATGTGGACATACATAGCTAATGTGAGCAGAAATCCAGTAATAATGGGTGTGAAATAACCTTAACGAAACCGAAAGGCACTTTGTTCGCCCCGTCATGGCGATAATTTTTTGTATTCTAATACATATAATTAAGTCTTAGTTCAGTTTATTAAAAGAGCTCGTTGTCTAAGCGATAACGACCGTAACCCCAAAATTTCTCTTAATAATAATATATCATTTAATTCAGGTAACTTGTAACAAAAGGCCCATATCATATATACCTTACAGACTAACATACGTATTTATAAAATCCACAAAAACCTACTTAATCTATTGAACATGGAGAGACGGCGTCACCTTGCGCTGCGTGGTGTCGCGTAGTTCTTCCGCGGAATCGCCGATACATGACACCCATCAGCCAAAACTCTTCCTTGAAAACGAAAAACGAAATAAATAATAATAACATTTTTATTCAAAAAATATAAGGTAAATGTTTACAGTTTTTCTTAAATCTATGTCAAATTCTGAACTGAATCCTGTTTTTCAGGCGATTTGAGGTAACATTAATTGATTAAATAATCATGTCATATTAATAATATTGCTAACAATGTAAAAGGTATATATTTTTTTTACTATTTTAACTTAGCAAACTAATTTTAAAAAATCACAATAATGTGGACAATATTTACCTACTTTAGCACAAGTAATAACTTCTCTGTATCTTCATAGGACATAGTTTGAAGAGCTTCCTGGATTTTCTTGCAGTTATTGTGATTTAAGGAGTAGATGCTTCCTTTTTCATTAAGCCTGTTATAGAGTAGCGGTCCGAGGTACATATAAAACTTGGCTGTGAAAGCGAGTTTTGTACTTTTTTGAGGGCAAACTATATCTTTCCGTCTTTTTTTTTGTGAATTCAGTGCTGTATGGAAGTGCTGCCTGTTGTATTTTAAGTGCTGCGTGTGAAATAAATACTTTACAACGAAACCCGTCGTATGCCCGTCGACGCTACCAATATTAATACGCACATCCATATCATTAATATTCACAAAAATAATACAAGAAAGCCTCACATCCGTCGTCTCTCCAAAAAAGTCGGTAACATAGGTAAAAACATTCCCCAGCTCTTCCCGCCATTTTTGCACGCGGAACTCATTATTTTTAACAAAATAAGCAAACGTATTCGCGCACGCATCCTTTCCTTTCTCCCGGGTCTTTATTCCGAAATGTTCTGTCACATAAATTAACAACGCATCGCAAAAAACGGATAAAAAATACGCAAAAACCAGAAAAAACATAATTCACAAGTTTAGACATTTTTGGGAAGGTTCTGGCGGTCCTGTTTTGGGTCCGGCTAATTTTTGGGTAAGTAAAATTATTCAGTGGCTGACTAAGGCTGCTGCCTGAGGAGTAAAATTTCAGTTAATTAAAACTTGATGAATGTTGAAAGTTTGCGATGATCCACAGTTACCACTTTTCGCCACGACTTATTATGATTTAAGAGGCCGTGCATAATATTCACTCGTTTAGGCAAATTCGTTGCGATCCTATGTTTGTGTGCATTGTTCATGCAGATACACGCACACACGGGTGAAGTTCGAGCGTAGTGATCGCTTAAACAATTTTAATCCTGTAGAGTGTAGACGATATTATTTTATGATACATAATTTTATAAAGTCAGTACGGCTTAGAAATAAAAGTCTGGAATGTGTGTGAACAGTACATTTATCACAATCAAAATGTAAATTTTGTATTAGAAGAATTCAGACACATGAACATTTTACAAAACGATAAATAAAAAAAAGAAAATTTTCGGGTTTTTCTTTATGGATGTCGTTTTCGTGGTTTTTGGGGTCGCTGGTAATGAAAATGAGGTCAAAATGAAAATCCAAGATGGCGCCGACGAAAATTTTCGGTATTTACCTTATGGGTGTCGTTTTCATGGGTTTTTGTGTCGCTGATAATGAAACTGAGGTCAAAATGAAAATCCAAGATGGCGCTGACGAAAATTATCGGTTTTTTCTTCATGGGTGTCGTTTTCGTGGTTTTTGGTGTCGCTGATAATGAAAATGAGGTCAAAATGAAAATCCAAGATGGCGCTGACGAAAATTTTCGGTATTTACCTCATGGGTGTCGTTTCATGGTTTTTTGTGTCGCTGATAATGAAAATGAGGTCAAAATGAAAATCCCAGATGGCACCGATAATAATTTGGTATTGGTTGATTATCTATGTAGGACTAGGAATTAATAACATAATGAAAACTTAAACTTGATCTTCTCTGTTTGCAGGAAGGCATTTCATATACACTTTGTTTGTACAATATCAAAAAAATATAAATTTCTTAGAATTATCTAAATGTCATCATGTCTCATGTAAAAATCAATATAGGTATCATTATTTGTAGAAGTCGGTGCCATCTTGGATTTTCATTTTGACCTCTTTTTCATTATCAGCGACACCTAAAACCACAAAAACGACACCCATGAAGAAAAACCGATAATTTTCGTCGGTGCCATCTTGGATTTTCATTTTGACCTCATTTTCATTATCAGCGACACCAAAAACCACGAAAACGACACCCATGAGGAAAAAACCGATAATTTTCGTTGGTGCCATCTTGGATTTTCATTTTGATCTCATTTTCATTATCAGCGACACCAAAAACCACGAAAACACCACCCATGAAGAAAAAACCGATAATTTTCGTCGGCGCCATCTTGGATTTTCATTTTGACCTCATTTTCGTTATCAGCGACACCAAAAACCACGAAAACACCACCCATGAAGAAAAAACCGATAATTTTCGTCGGCGCCATCTTGGATTTTCATTTTGACCTCATTTTCGTTATCAGCGACACCAAAAACCACGAAAACGACACCCATGAGAAAAAAATAATAATTTTCGTCAGCGCTATCTTGGATTTTCATTTTGACCTCATTTTCATTATCAGCGACACCAAAAACCACGAAACCGACACCTATGAAGAAAAAACCGATAGTTTTCGTCAGCGCCATCTTGGTATTTCATTTTGACCTCTTTTTCATTATCAGCGACACCTAAAACCACAAAAACGACACCCATAAAGAAAAACCGATAATTTTCGTCGGTGCCATCTTGGATTTTCATTTTGACCTCATTTTCATTATCAGCGACACCAAAAACCACAAAAACGACACCCATGAGAAAAAAACCGATAATTTTCGTCAGCGCCATCTTGGATTTTCATTTTGACCTCATTTTCATTATCAGCGACACCAAAAACCACGAAAACGACATCCATGAAGAAAAAAACGAATACTTTCATCGGCACCATCTTGGATTTTCATTTTGACCTCATTTTCATTATCAGCGACACCATAAACCACGAAAACGACACCCATGAAGAAAAAAATGATAATTTTCGTCAGCGCTATCTTGGATTTTCATTTTGACCTCATTTTCATTATCAGCGACACCAAAAACCACGAAAACGACACCCATGAGAAAAAAACCGATAATTTTCGTCAGCGCCATCTTGGATTTTCATTTTGACCTCATTTTCATTATCAGCGACACCAAAAACCACGAAAACGACATCCATGAAGAAAAAACCGAATACTTTCATCGGCACCATCTTGGATTTTTATTTTGACCTCATTTTCATTATCAGCGACACCATAAACCACGAAAACGACACCCATGAAGAAAAAAATGATGATTTTCGTCAGCGCTATCTTGGATTTTCATTTTGACCTCATTTTCATTATCAGCGACACCAAAAACCACGAAACCGACACCTATGAAGAAAAAACCGATAATTTTCGTCAGCGCCATCTTGGTATTTCATTTTGACCTCATTTTCATTATCAGCGACACTAAAAACCACGAAAACGACACCCATGAAGAAAAAACCGATAATTTTCGTCAGCGCTATCTTGGATTTTCAGTTTGACCTCATTTTCATTATCAGCGACACCAAAAACCACGAAAATGACACCCATGAAGAAAAAACCGATAATTTTCGTCAGCGCCATCTTGGATTTTCATTTTGACGTAATTTTTATTATCAGCGACCCCAAAAACCTCGAAAACGACATCCATGAAGAAAAATATGGCTTGCTCAGTCGACCCCGCCATACCCTTCTTGTGTAGTACCTTCTACTACACACACACACAGCATACGGCATATATATTTCTTACCTGACGATTTCTACTAAATCGCACTCCTAGTCCTAGTAGGTAAGCGGTGTTATGGAACTACGTTCCAAAAATGAAAATATTGAAGACGAAATATATCTTAACAATTTTTAAACAACTAACGTCAAAAAATACCTAAATACTTAATGTATCAAAATGTGGTAGTCAGCGTGTATCTTGGAAATATATTTACGTATAACTCGCGAGCGCTTGCGAAACAAAGTGATACGTGCTCACGCTGGGAGAGCCCGGTCGTTACTGACGGGATCGGGTTTGGGCGGTCGATTATATAGTTTACTTTGCCATTAATTTACGAAATGAAGTTATTGTTTATTTATAAATTAAAATTCAGATTCTATTAAAGGGGTACCTTGAAATTAATGAGTAATTTATAAATTTTCTTTAAAGTGTTTCTAAGGTATAGAAAAAAATACTTACTTGTCCCGACATTTTCCATAAATTACGTTTTTTCATCATTTTTTTTCTGCTATATTTCGTATTGAAATCAATAATGTTTCCAGCTACTTTACGAGTAGACCAAATAATGATGCTATTCATAATTTTTAATGTTCAGAATATTTTGTAGTTCTTTGTTCAGGGAACCCCAAACATCACTCGCTCGTTAATATATACATTATTTTAAAAAAATGTTGTCGCATTCGACAAGAATAAGAACCTGACTCTTGTAATAAAAATAAAAAGGTTCAAATTCTTCTTGCCTTTCCCACAAACAGTGATCAAAAATGTTGAAAATGAGTTAATTAGGTGCACGGACCCTTAACATACGATGCTATAATTCGTAGCTGAGAAATAACTGTTTCTTTCATAAGCGCATATTATAATCTACTATATACCATTATTTTTAGGTCGTTCTGGAACCGAAAGCCATAAACTCGATCATCGAACTCGGAACCAATTGTTCCGAGTTCGATGATCGAGTTTATGGCTTTGTTTTTTAAAATTAAATAAAAAAAACACGAAACATTAAATTTATATTTTTTTATATGTAATTAAAAAAAATAGAAAGTAAGAAAGAAATTAACCGTGTAGACAAGCTTTAAACGGAAAACTCACGAAGCTGATTTGGGGTCGGCGCAGCATGTCTTCTTCTTCCATATCTCTCTATTTTTCATCATCTCATCAGACACTTCTTTTCTTGCCATATCATTCTTAACACCGTCCATCCATCGTTTCTTTGGTCTTCCTCTACTCATATACACATTCATACTCAAAACTTTCCTCACGACATTTTTCTCATTCCTCCGCATCAGATGCCCATATACCACGACAACCGATTACCACAAACTTTTCAGTCACCGGCGCCACTTTCAGACTTCCTCTATTATACACATTTCTTACTTTATCCATTCGCGTAACACCACACATCCCCCTCAACACTCTCATCTCCGCCACATGCAAATGCCTTTCATTCATCCCTTTTGTGGCCCAACATTCTGATCCATACAAGACAGCAGGTCTAAGCTGCAGGTCTAACCAAGCTAGTGTATAATAAATCTCTAAATAACAAGTTTTTATTCAAAATCATCTGTAAAATGCTGAAAGTCTGGAGTGTAAAATTCTAAATAAGAATTTCGTATCAAAATTCGTTCAAAGACTTCACTTTTGTCAGCGTTTTTTAACGAAGCACAGACCGCTTTGTGTTAGCATTTTACAAGGTCTTGAATTTGCATAGAAACGTCTAGAATTTGAACTATTTTAGAATTTAAGTTGGGTTCAAGTATAAACTGGACCTGTAAATTGTGTCTGTAGTTTTGTTTTTAAAGGGAATTTGGACTGGAAGATAAAGGAAAACTAACTTTTTGCTTAAGTTTTAAGTGTTAAAATCGATTCTTGTGCTATCTTTATTCTAGCTTTTTACTGACTATATTGAGTAAAGATTAGGTAAGTACTAAATAGGTATCTACTGATAAATGGCAAGGCGGGATAATACTCAATAATTTTTACTCCTATGTTCAAATAATCCAAATTGTGTTATGTAACAAAATCATACTACAGTGTTTATCAATCATTTAGAGCAACCAGAGCCATTTCATGAAGTGCTTTAAGTAGAGATGGCCTCACGTGACCCAAAGTGGCCCATAGTGTATACCCACCCCTCACATTACCCACAAATTAACAACGAAATAGTCAATTCATCAGTCTTTGTCACATGATATTACGCCGCCATGTTGAAATGTTTCGTTTCACGCACATGACACTTGAGAGCGAAGGCAACGCGGTGTGAAATTATACATGTACCCTATGATCTGTTGGAAAAGTTTCTCATGAAAAGGTAAACAAATGGATCAGAAAAAGTACCAATAAACGCAGGTTTAAATCACAGATGTGCTCGCCCTACTTAGAGCGCGAGAAAAAGTGTTTACCCTATACAGAGAAGAGCTCACACATCCCGCATGAAACGGTAGATACGATATGCGGTATGAGTGAGCGAGACAATACTATCCAAATGTCGTTGTCAGCGAAACGTCACCATTTTTGGCGCGCTATGACGAATCTATCATTATTTTTTTTAATCTACATAGATATGAATAAACTAGCTGTCGCCAGCAACTTCGTTCGCGTAGAAATTTAGATGTGTAGGTAAGTGAGGGAGAAAAGAAATGCATTATTCGTGCTATTCCAGACTATAATCTGATATAGATTCAAAATTGTGCCAAATTTCATCGATCCATTCAGCGGTTCTGACGTGAGCAACAAATATCCATGTGTTAAGACATGTTGCATCGGCGAATTTAATTACAAGTGTACACTGCTGTAGCCCAATCTGTCTTAACATATTGCATTTCTATCTGGGGAAGTGCCTCTAAAACAAAATTCCTAGATGTGGAAAGATCACAGCGTGCCCTTCTCAAAACTATATATTTTAAACCGTATCGTTTCCTACACACGGACTTTATAAACTATCTGACCTCTTAACTGCCAGAAGAAAGTTATATATTCTTATTTCTACCCTAAAATTGCACAAAACAACGGTATTTGGTTCTAGCATTTTGAAAAAAAGAAGAAGGCATGGTTACATGACTGGGGTAAGGATTCGTACTGCATTCGCAAGACGCCAATATGTTGCCCTAACTACTTTTGTGAAATAAAATGCTTGCACATAAACATGGAAGAGGGAGAGGTCTTCTGTTACAGGTATTTCCAAACTTAAAAGAAGGCCTCTACAATGCTTCTGTTAAAACCTGTTGATTACGAAACAAACTTTTTCTTATTTTTATTTACACGTATGATCCCAAAAATTAAGTACCTAAATAAGAGTACCTATTTTAAAATCGCTCGTTCCCTACGTTCACACCGTGCGCCCGTGCTTGTACTGCTTCTCAACAGGGTTTGTTTACCCATTCGTCACACACTTTTAGAACAGATCATACCCTCAACACTGGGTTGGAAAGACGTGATCTATGAGAAGTATTTCTGAATAATGATCCTTTTTCTGTCGGGTCTGGTATTTGAGACAATGCCATTTTATTCTGAAAACCCGTTTCGAGAAATTCAGTGCCCTACTACGCATACCCATTAGATATGCTAGTATAAGCAAGATAAATTGAGTCTACGCTAAAGAAGGTAGCATAATATTATTAGCGATGTCTTAGAGAAATGATAGAGTTGAGTTTAGGTAAGTGACGTAGAAATGATAGAGTTGAGTTTAGGTAAGTGACGTGAATTTTTGACTGTCTGTTGCTGCTGTAACAAAATCCGATTCAAATACGGATGTATTTTTTCACAGATAGTAAAAAATAAAAGAATACTTCAGTGGCAATAATGGCAATTTTTTGTATTTATATTATGAAAATTAAAAAAAAACACATTTTCTGTCACGCGTAAGTTGTAACCTAACATACGGGCGACCGATGCTTTTTTTTTTAGAAAAAGGTTTAGGGTTCCGTGCAAAAAAGTTAAATTGTTAACAAAATCCGATTCAAAGATCCCAAGTATGTTTTTATAATAATCATTTGACGCGAACGAATATCCCGGACAACAGCTGAGTATATAGTTACTTATAAAAGAGCATAACAAACCTCACAGTACATAAATCCTTAGGTTACCTAATTAAAAGTTAAGGAGAAGTTGTTGAATCTGTTTTTGTAATCTTATCATGCGAGAACTACTTGACGGTTTTTAATGAGAGTCCTGAGTTACGGTGCAGGGAAACATCGTGAGGAAGCTGGGATGTACTCGTAATCATATTAAAACGTAAGTATGCAGTAAGAAACGGAGATAAAAATATGCTTGTATTTTCTGTAAGCATAAAACAGCTTTTCGTGTCTTCCTACAGTAAGACTGCATCGTCTGCCTGGCCTTTTCCCAACTATGTTGGGTTCGGCTTCCAGTCTAACCGGATGCAGCTGAATACCAGTATTTTACATGTAGCGACTGCCTATCTGACCTCCACACCCCAATTGGTACTGGGTAAAACTTTAAGACGATACTCTTGGTAAGACTTTTTGTCAGACTTTTTGTCAGACTTTTGGGCCACTGACTACCTGTAACGACTGTTAAAGATCTTTAAATGAAAACCGGTGTTACGTTTCGATGTGAATAATAATTATTTGATACGATTTATTAAGAATTAGATTTTAATTTACTTTTGTAATCGATTATTTATTGCAATCGACTAAATTAATGTGCTCGCAACACCGACAGTTGAATTTGTGTGATTGTATATGGTAAAGCTGTCAGTGGTCCTGTTTCGTTTTGGCGCTCGTCGAGGTCGGACGCACAATTCGTCGTTTGCATTAGATAGCAATTTCTATTATAAAGTACCTAAAACTAAACTAAAATATTGTTACACAAGTTGTTAGGGTTTTCATCGGAATAAACACTTATACTGGAGTGCAGTAGTTTTCTTACACCGGGACCAACGGCTTAACGTGCTTTCCAAGGCAGAGAGGCAACTCAGTATGTAATGGGTGGTCACCATCCACGGGCCAACCTAGGCAAGCGTGGCTTAACCTGAAGATCGACCCGAGCTGTTATTATGTACCCACGAGCTCCTCAAAAATTTTACTTAGAAATGTTGCACCCGTGCAAATCATGAGCGAATATAAAATATAGATGAACAAACACCAGACGGAGCTAAGCTGCGGCCAAACGTTAGATAAACGCCAAATTTATTCAATCTCTACAACGTATTCTCTTAAACTACCCCCAAAAACGTTGATATTCTAAATCTAGTCCTACACACCGAACCCCTCATATAAATGATATTTTAAATAAGTAAACAGCGACCTCCGTAAGCCAAAATCAGGGATCAGCAAGAAAAACAAATATAAAATCAGGAGAAAATGCCAGGTTATCACAGAAACGAGTCCGGTAGGGGCCATCCGGGGTTCTGTACAAATAAGCATCCGATGTTAGGGTCCCCACAATGTTGATGCTATCTGAGACTGGTCCATTTCCTTTTGTAGAGAATGTAGATGGGAATCTGATATGTGGACCTGCTTAGGAAATCTTTGTATAAATTCAGCTGTTTCTTGTCCCGTGTCGTGTGAAACTTGTAAATCGAAAAAAGATTTGAGCACAATGATACCTACTGCATAAATATCTTGAGAAATATCTCCCAGCAGACCTGCGAAAGGCGATCATATGAAAAACAAAATAAATACAGACATTATAGCGGAAGACGTTTCTGAACGCTCCTATTTTCCT
Organism: Xestia rhomboidea; assembly: GCA_963853795.1. Taxonomy (NCBI): domain Eukaryota; kingdom Metazoa; phylum Arthropoda; class Insecta; order Lepidoptera; family Noctuidae; genus Xestia; species Xestia rhomboidea. Next base: position 16,661,826 of record OY970775.1, read on the forward strand.
AGACGTAAGAGGTCTAATAAAGGGTAAATCGTCCGACCGATATTAGCCAACGCGCTAGCATGTTTGCTCCCGCGCCTCGCCCGACCACTCGCGGATTTGTCGTCGCGTCGCTAATCGGCTGCTGATTGGAATTAGTAGTTTTAGTAGTTTTCATTTGATTGGTAGAATTATGTGTGAAACAGAGACTTTAATGGCGGACGTTTTAACTTGTGTGATGTACAGTGTACCTTTTGAGTTTTATTAAAGTTTATGCCGATAACAAAGCCCTTTTCATTGAGAACTTACCCACTCCGACTATAACAATTATTTTTCTCAGATTTATCAAAACACCGAAACAGTTCACGACAGTCATCGTGGTTTGTTTTCCATTATGAATACAGTCTATTCATTTAAAGTTTACAGGCACTCCTACCAATGGAAAGAATCACCTGATACCTACTACTTATTCAATTGCACTTTACCATCATTATATCATTTAGTCAGGGGTGCTACACGTGGTTCGTATCATTTAATTACAACATAAATATTAGACTTTGAATTAGTTCATGCCACTGGGTTATCTCTGTTTGGCGTTATTCTTTTCTTTACGGCACAAATTTTTGGTGCAGGTTTTTCAATAACAATAGGTTTCCATTAATTTTTTTCCGCTCCTTTGACAACAAGATCATGTGTGTAGTACCTACCCCTCAAGAGCATGGTATGCTGTTTCACGATTACCAGAATATAAAAGTTGAGATGAGATCTTAGGACAGAGTCAGATCATGCATATAATATTGTCCAATGTTTTGCTTTTGGTAACATCAAATTTAATGAGGTATTGTAGAACAGCATGCTTCTGTAAGGTGTGTGAAAGTTCCACAATATTAAAGTGGGTGACTTACCACCCAACCAATCCGAGCATTTGCTAATTAGTACCTATTCACTACCCATTGTGTATTATAGTGCAAAAAAGTGCTCTCACACTTGTCTGACTCAACAAACAATAGCAACATTGGTGTGACATCATACTATCATAGTCTAGTCTTACTACTATTTGTGTAAGTGGGATAGTTTTCTTTTAGTTGAAACATTAAACAATTAAAAAAAAACATAATCTCTGGCACTAATAAGAGACTTAAGTTTTCTTGTCTGTATCCAAAATGTGAAAAATGCAATTAACAATTGGCGTAACAGCTGGCACCTTGGCCAATGCCGGGTTTTTTGTTTTTTGTTCCACACTGTACCGAAGGCCTCTCTCTGTCCTAAACACCTTACAAGTGTTGTCATCCTAATTTTAGGTAGCACCGAGATTAAAGCCGAGCATATCACACCATTCACAACAGTAGTCCGCTAATAACGCCAGACTCAGCCGGGATTTGCCGCCAAACGACTAAAATGGCGGCCAAGAATTTGAGATTACAAACTGGACATAGCAAATAACCAGTTCCAGCGATCATCGCCCCGGGAGACCCGTTTGATTAAAATAAAAATGGAGAAAAATAAACAAAAAGGGAGTGCACTGCCCGGGAATCGAACCCGGGTCGCAAGAATGGGAATCTTGCATGATACCACTACACCAGCAGTGCGCTGTGATGGGTGGCTTAAAATAGAAACATGGTGTTATGGATTGCATTTTAATTAATCAAATGCAAATCAATTCCATTATTTCACGGAAACGTGTAACGAATGATTAATTCAGAATTCCACTATCGCTTGTGAGAGGCATTGCAGATTAGTAGTACACCCTGTAGGTATAATAAAAGAAAAATGTCTACCACTATAGAAAAAACCTCAGGTACTATAAAATCTTCAAACAGAAGAAGGTTAATTGTAAGGTGTACTTTACAAATATCCAATAACCTCTTAGAGGGGTAAAACGAGGAATAACTACATGCAGTTGGATGTGAACGAAGTATGTACTGTCCGAACAGTACATCAACTTAGAAAACACTAGCAGACGTCACGCACGACGAAGTAAAGACTTGAATAGATAGACTTGAAGACTGCACAGGCCAGTCCACAAAGTAAGTTCAACATCATCTACCTAGCTTTTTCTTCTTCTTACCCCAAACTATGTTAAGGTTTTTCAGTCTAACCGGATGCAGCTGAATACCAGAATTTTACATGGAGCGACTGACTATCTGACCACCGCGAAGTCAGTTCAGTCCTTACAAAATTGTTTAACTGTTCCTCATTGCAAATTTTCATAATCTAATGCTAGAACACTTTAAGCGGAGCATTATTACTTGGTCCTAATATAATAGAAACGAGTAACGAGTTGACCCACCTAATTATGTATTTATACACTCCTAAACTGCGGCGTAATTTTGTAACATGCTTTTAATCCTAATGCTATTCATTTTGACAGTTCAACAATATTCATTGCATTATTTAAGTTGTTGAGCAGACGAATTTTTCATCAAACATCACATAAAGCTGTGGATAGCGTGACGGCTGACACGGGAAATGGAAGAACAAAATGGGATGCCCCGACACCAAGTAATATGGGACCAAGGCCAGGACGAAGATAAAGAAATGAATGAGTAATGGAGGTCAGATTAGCAGTCGCTCTATGTAAAATACTAGAACTCAGGTGCATCCGGCATTTATTTTAGGTTCACCAACAGCTTAACTATGTTCGGATCAGCTTCCAGTCTAACTGGATGGGGCTCGATCAGTATTTTACACAGAACGCCTACCTATCTGAACTCCACAACCAGTGGCACACTGGTCACTGGGTAATACTATAACACTGACCAATACTGGTGGGATTCTGGGTCTCCGGCTTCCCGTAACGACTGTCACAGATCAACGAAACGCGGCCGAGACCATGTCCTGCTTTCCGAGGCGGAGTCACTTGAAGCAACAAATTGACGTCTACTGAGCGAAACTAACCCAGCTCAGCTCAGCTTAGCTCATCCCCATGCAAAACTGAACACCCAAACCCCTTTATCTCATTGTTGAAAGTTAGCAAGCTGCATAGTTTCTCCAAGCTATTTGTGTTTCTTTAAAAGCGATACTAGGAACGCAGGAGTTTCAACAGCTAAGTTCTATACACATCTACGTAGTTTGTTCTCTTTTGCATAACAAAAATGTGTGCGACCGTGTTATGAACTTATGAGTTTTTAAAGTTAGCTAAAGTGTTTTTCAAATGCATTTGAAGTCGTGATACTCGTAATGCAGGACAAAATATAGTTCACATTTCGCTACATACAAGTGGGGAAACTTTGTCTTTGCAACCGATGAGCAATTCAGAGTGTGTTATGGACCCGAGAACTGAAGTGACTTTGCAGCTAGAACCAACCGAGAGGCAAATATCAAGAAATGCAATACCACCAAGATTTGGTTTCCATTATAGGAAACAAAAATATCATGAAATTATTATGCCTACTTTCCTGTCCCATGACCCAATTTCCAGAGAAGTTACTGTCATCTGAACCACAAAACAACCCTTAGGGGAACAGGACGTCACGTCACCGTGAATAACTGCCAAACTTTCACAAAGTTGGGAACAACTGGCCGAGGACAACAAACAATACATCTTGTCTATGTAGTATATTATTGATGTATCTACAGCATTTGCCCAGAATTTAAAAGATTTTATGGGCATTGTCGAGTATACTGGAGACACTAGTGAGGGTTAAGAATGACACCATTAAGTCTACACACACATCAAGTAAGTAGATGAACTACTTTAAGGGTACGTGCACTCGCTGCCCGGGATAAGCCAGGACTAGGCGATAAGGAACCTTTAAGGTGGATGCTCCAGCGTAGCCCGCGAAATTCAAATTTTCTTACGTTTTTTGCAATTTCCAGGTCAGTGTCAGGTTGTATGTTGATTAAAATATTATTCGCGGCTGTAACACGTATGTATATATACAGCCCTCCAAGCGCATAAAGGTGCAGGAATGACTTTGACCTTGAAAAAGTAAATTCCTGCACCTTTATGCGCTTGGAGGGTTGTATTGATGATTTTGATGATTATAATTCTATAACTACCCTACCGGCGGGCTACCCTGGAGCATCCACCTTAAGCTCACGCTACGTTTATTAGTTATCAATCATATAATATGTCATCATATTATATAAATAATCATAATTACCTATGTTTTATTTTTCGTTTCTTTGCTTCTTAAGTAATCTCCACACAGATTTTGAGTCGACAGGGTGACCTCAATCACCTCAAGAGACCTCAGACACTTTAAAGGACCTCACCAACTTCAAAAGAGTATTTGAGTTTGTTTCGGTATTTCTTGTAAGAGTACCCACTAAAGTAGGAATACCAGCCCCATCTCACTTAAAATCAAAAGATTAACGTGTGAAAGTGTTAATACTATTAACTAATTTAAAAAGATGAATGTCACTTTCACTTATCACTGCAACACGCACTCGTGCTACGCCCAAACCACATGCAAATCTGTCCAGTCATGTCAGATGCATTGTGTTAAGAAGAAAAGAACAAAAGTAACAATACTAACTTTAGTTTTTCCAGTAGTTACGAAACCCCTTTGCGTAGATCTTCCCATACTATGGTCAACAATCACTCAACTCCTAAAATCCGATAAATTATCGTGGTTGCCCTTCAACCCTTGACAACAAGTCATCAATTCAAATGAAGTAAAACACTCAAAAGTTGTGGTTCGGTAACGTCCGGCTCTACGGAAATAATTCGTTGAATATTAAACATTTGTAAAGGGTTGGGACTTACCCCTACTTTATGCATGATATTACTTGGCGTTTTGTTTTTATCATTCTAATTTTATTAGCGGTATTTTTGGATATTGACGGTATAATTTAAGAAAATGTTATGTGATAAGTTCTTGCCCGTTTTACCAAATATTACAAAAGTTCAGTCTCCGATCATTTAAATAATTAAGTCGTCAACACTAACAATACCTACTAACCTAATTACTTAAGCACTATTGTTACTAACACTAAAATACTAACAAAGCTATGGACTGTAGTCTGAAAATAAAGGTTAATTTATTTATTTTTATTTACTTTGGATACACAACATCTACTTTCAGATCCCTTCTGCTGTGCTGTGATGATTCCCATCTCCGAAAAACGTATCTATTTTTAAATCCAACCATTTTATTACTTTTCAAATTATTTAAGAAAACAAATAACCTATGCAAAAATTCACCATGGTAGACCGGTACAAATAAATATAAAAATAAAATAAATATCGCTGGACATTACACACAGCGCCATCTATTGCCACACTAAGCAACGAGGCTTGTGTCGTGGACACCAGATAGTTGATATACTACATAGATACTTTTTTTTGTAAATACATACTTATTATACATATAAACATCCATGACTCGGAAACAAATGTCCATGCTCTCTAAGAACGTAAGGCAGCCTCACTACCGCTGCGCCATTCGGGTCGTCAAAATATTGAGTACTTACCAATACCTACCTACATACGCTATATACATATTTCCCTGATTACCTAGGTTATGAGATATGTACAGTTAAATACAAAGTAAGCGCGTAGCAATAGTAACCATCGCTACCAAATTACGCGAAAACGAAGGTACGCGGAAACTCGAATAGTGGGTACAGTCGTATACAACTATTTTCTTATCTAACAGATACTTTTCCGGTGTAGCAGACTACAGGAAATTAAAGTGCCGGTGCTGTAAATGAGTTTTCGAGCCGCCAAAAGACTTTCATAACGGAAACCGAATAGTTTAAAAGTAAATAAAAAAATTATATACCATATCATAATACCTTATACGAGTAATTCGAAACTAACCCAAACTAAAAAAAACTTTGGTGGGCCATTGGTAACGGTCCTAACTATAATGTTTCCTAGGTCTTAGGTTTGAACTCAAGCAGGAATATTACACTGTGTCATTCATTTCGTAACCATAGAAAATGTCGTGAAAAAATCGGCATACCGCGAGAATTCGAAGACGTGACATCCACTAACCGGTACGGCGCCAGCGTGATCATAATGTCCTTCTCAAAGAGAAAGCCTGTTTCCCACCTAAACGCTATAAGCTGAGAATGCTTGTGAAGCCATAATGCCATAACAGCCAAATAAGCTGTTACTAAAGCATGACGATAACCTTGGTCTAATAACCTACCCACAATTAACAAAACTCGGCAGTTAGCTTGTTACAGTTATCATTTCCCTCAACAAACATGACCTACAATTTCCATTCCCAACCGACCTCTTTCTCGCTCCTCAACCTCCTTATTCGTTACACAGCCAGTGATATGCTAATAGGACCCAAAAATTATTCCAAAGTTAAATTATCGCGCGAACCACCATTTAAAATTCAGTTTCCGGAAGAAAACATAAATCCTACTATCCGTAACAAGGCTATTCTGCATTTAAATTGTCGTCTGTAGAGACGAGAATATCTTCCAAGTTCCAAAGACAAAAATGCAACAATATTTTATTTTATTTGAGTGACAAGAGGTGTTTAGCATAAACGTTCACTATGTATGCAATGGCAGCCCGCTTTCCCGCCATTCCGACGAGTTTTTCTTTTTACATTATTTTCTCTTTTTGTAAATGAATTTAATATGTAATCGTGTCGGGCTGGGTAAATGATACTAAAGCACAGTACACAGGGTACCTAGGTAACTTTTATTACGCTTATTCCAGCAAGTCCGTTTCGTTATCGTGGCTCGTAATACTTTGGTATTATTTGAAGCCGGCGTCCCTCGTAGGGGAGATGATTTTATGCAACCTAACAAACATAATATAACACAGCACAACATCACGCCTGTAATCACTGAAGGGTTATGCAGAGGTGTACCTACCCTATCCAGTACCTACACCCACATTTCACCAGCTATGTTTAAGTCCCATGCTAAAGGAGCAAACCCTATTGCCTTAACGGGCTTTGAATCTTGGCTACCACTGAGAAATTCCTTGTGGAAAATCCCAATAACACAGCCCAACCGAGGAATACAACCCTGGACCTCACGTTCAGCTGCAGCGCTTGTCCAACTAGACCAACGAGGCCGTCGAATAACATGATATTGTGAAACAACAAAGAAACACAAGTACCTACCTAATTTCTTTTACAGGTTATCGATGTTCTCAATAAATATAACCGTTCTAAACTGACAAAAGAACAATTAATTTATATCAGGTTCAATAAATATCATTTATAACACATTTGCTCGTAAAGGGTCTCTTATTTCACCAATTTCAATATCGTAAATGTATCTCATTACGTACTTGTGCTGTAAAGTAAAATGCCCGTTTTAACCTTTTTAAATCTTAGCAAAGAGTTTTTATGTCAGAAAAGTGGTCAACATTTTATGAATAAAATTAACTTTGGGAGATGAAATATAACATTTAATTCTTTAATTTAATTAATGTTGACAATAAATTACAACCATTTATATGTGACAAAAACAAAAAAATATTAATTTACTTTATTAGTAATACTGGCTGTTTTTTGTGTCTTTGCCTTAAAAATAAGGGCTGATGCGCGCGCCTCGCTAATTTGTGAACAAGTAAAAATTATTCCGCGCGCTTTTTCTTTTCGCTGTATTGTTTTTATTTATTTCCTCGCAAATATGTTATAAAACGTCGTACAACATACGTGCGTTTTGATAATTACAGCCTCTGCTTTTTTATCGCCCTCGCCTATGACTCGGGCTAGCAATATCGCCTCGGCTGTAATTTTCAACTTACCGCACTTATATCATAATGTACTGGATTTTTATACTGGATTTTTCAGGGCCTTTCCCCCTTTATTGCAAAACATGTGAAAACACATAGGTAACCCGGTACTGACAGCAACGGAAACTAACTACCTTTGTTGCTGCATGACCGGAATGACACCTGATGACACCTCTAGGTGTCTCGGAGAGCACGAAAAGTCGTTGTTGTATAGTAGTCACCGACTTTGGTCCTTACCTTGTAAACGTTTGAAACTGCTCCATCTACCGCGCTTCCAAGTATTCTATGTAGTCTTGTCTACACAAGTGTGGCTCCATTTCAGGAAACTGTTCAGGCAATATTGTATAGAGGGCGCCACACAACCCACTACCAATCTAAATATTACTACAAAGTCGATTAAACAATAAAATTAACACACAGCATTCACAAACGTCTTTTCAAATTTATTTTTCTGATTTACGCATAGAATTTGAAGTTAAATAGTTCCAAACCCACACACCGGAGGCACTGGAGTGTCAAACGCACACACGCATGCGTATTCGTAGTCCTTATTTTTCAATGTCCAAAAAATTCATGAATGATGGCAATCACAACCTATCGCCAGTAGTATTAATGTAATTTGTAATTTTAATGTTAGAAAATGCTAGTTATAATCACATTTATTAACGAAATTGTACCAATTAGATAGTGTTCTGGCAAAAATCAGTGGAATTGGATTATTCTATGACAATAAAATACTAAAGTAATCGGTGAGTACATCTCTCTATTTTGATGTTTTTATTACGAAATAAAACATGTTACGCAATGGCATCACAGTTATTCTGCCAACTGACGCAAAGATTCGTAAAATAAGGTTTAATTTCTGGTGATAATTTATTTGCTTGTCATTGGTGTTTCCGCGATTTCCTTGAAAACAAAACTGCGGTAATTTTATCGATTTGACACTTTCGCCCCAATAAAGTTATTGTGCTTGGTTTCTAAGCGAACTCATCATTAAAATAAATCAATTTTTCGGTCATTAGGGCCGTAGACACTAGTCAGAATCAAGGTCTAGTACAAGTACGTCGTACATAACTAAATCAATATTTTATTCTATTTTTGTTCGCTAAAGTTATGTAGATTATTTATTTAGGTCAATATGATTGAACCAAGTCAGCCAAGAATGTTATTCCTGCGGTACCGAGCAGATAATAACGTATTTTTGTGGGAAACAGCATGTGCGCGTTTGACGAAAACACGACGACATTGGAACTTAATCCAAAACAATGCGACTTCGTGGTTTAATTTACTTCCGTAACTTTGTTCCGCTTAGGCATTTCGAATGCTGGAAGTAAAGCAAATTAAAAGATAGACGATGTAATAAAAATATTTAATTTATAAAATTAAAAGCTGTGCAGCGATTATGAAACGTTTTTATTCTAACAATAAAACCGATACAAAACGGGATCCCACAAGGAAGTCTCCTAGGCCCGCTTTAATTTCCTTCATTATCTTTAATAACTTTGCGCAGTTTTATGCTACTGTTACAATCATGTCTGGTATAAGTAGGTCGCATCCCTAACCCGGATCGTCGCTTTCCGCATCCTGTCTACATTGTGGTAGGTCGTTAGTCTGTCTGTAGCGGGAAGCTGTTCAGCTCCTACAATTATTTAGCTTTTTGCGACGGTGTGTCTGCTTGTCTCGAGTTCTATTTGGGATAATTCAGTGCGGATTTTTTATGGATCTCTTTGTTTTAAAGTCCCCGAAACAAAGTACGGAGGTTACTTATTTTTGATAGCTTTTTACCGTGACTTACATTCTAATAAATTGGTAATACAGGCTGGAAGGGACATCGATGCTAAAACGGTTGCTATGTATTGAGTACATAATTTTGAATCCCCCACATAGAAAGTTTCCTCCAAAACTGCAGTACTTACACGGTCCAAAATGTATGGAACAGCTGTTGTTTTTTTTCAAATAGGTACAATCCGTGCCACGAAAGATGAGACCTGTCACACGACTCGTATACGAGTTAATTGTGTAACGAAATACTTCTTTCGACATAATAGGTGTACGTCGTAAGCCCATCTTCCTACTTTATTTTACCTCGAGGCATAATCCAAGATTTCACAAAGTTTCACTCGTTTCAAGTTATGTGACAGGTCTCTTCTTTCGTGGCACGATGTGTACCTACCTACCGATAAAAAAAATGTATGTGGACGAGTTCAGAGTTTGAGTTTGAGTTTTTTTTTATAAATGTACTAAATACGTGGTACTTAATCGTTTTAGCGTCAGTCCTTCCTTGCCACCCTGTATATCTGACAAACAAAATACCATTAACATCAATATCAACAATACACCATGGCCCTCTTCAGACTTGACCAGGATTATGTCTGGACTTAAAAACAGACTGTGAACTTCGAGTTTGAATCTGTGTCGGATAAGAAACACTAACCTCATCTACTTAGTTTTTATATTAAAGATATTAACGTGCAATAGGGATGATAACTGACTAAAAAAATATGATTCTGTTTAGTCTGTCAGTTAGATTATCGAAAAATATTGGATACGATTTTTTTGTTTTATCAAATCAATAAGTAGTTTTAGTATAATAATAATACGCTGTGCTTTTGTATAACACGACTTGATATGGAAGAGCGGACTCTCCTAACACAGGCACTATCTGCCTAAAAGGATACAATCACAAAATTTTGTCAAAAACTAAACTTGTTCTACCAATAAACTATTTTATTTATTTATTTATTATTTATAATAAAAATTGACGAAGATAAAATGTGTCAAAGATCAGTGGGGGGTCACATTTGATTAAAAAATGTACTCAAATATGACATCACACGAGTTCTCGACGTACTGTATCGTCTTCATTTTGTGTTTACGTGAAAAAAGAATAAATATGTGTCCAATATTTTTTGGAAATCTACCTATCTGACGGACTTAGTAGATTTTTTTTGTCATCTACCCTATCAATAAAATATGTCATTAAATAACAGTTTTCCCACATTTCCAGAGATGACTTCGAAAACAAATAAAGTGTCTCCTTCATCAAGCAAAATGTCTACCAGCCCCTTCCCTTACACCTGTGAGCTCTGTGGGGCCGAAGGTCTCACAGACGAAGGTATGAGGTCCCATACTTTGGAAGCCCATGTGAATGGGAGACCAGAATGTCCATTCTGCGACTGTGCGGTGCCCCAGCCGCAGTTAGTGGGACACGTTCAGAAGGCCCACCTGCACTACCTGACTCCTGAGAGGGAACTGATGGCGTTTATTGATGACCAGAGCCCAAGGTACTGTTACTTCTTTTCACTTTTACTTCAGTTTGCGCACTTATCCTCGCTTTCATAAGCTCGAAATGATATGTTTGATAAAATATACGTAGCACATACCTACCTAACTTTAAAATGAAAACACTAAAGTGAAACTAAAGGCTTCCTTCAGGTAGAACTTGTACTTACAAACTTCCGACTCGAAGTTCTGAACTTAAAGTTTAGAGAACTTTACTGACCACTACATAGTTGATTACATACCAAACTAATTCGTCTTTTCCAGTTTCGACGAAGACTCTAAGATGACCACAACAGACAGCTGCAGTTACAATACTCCAGGGTCCATAAATGGGTGGCATAGTCCTGACAACTCTACACAATACCAAAACGGGGCAATATCTAAAAATATCAACTACTACAATGGGTACCATGAGAAGGAAAGCTACAGCAGAAGTGAGAAAGAAGAAGAAAAGTGTTCAAGGTCGCCGAAAAATATAAATCTTGTCAATGGACTGAAAAATATCAATATTAGTAATGGTGTGGTTCCTAGAAAGGCTCAAAGCAGACAAAATTCTCATGACGGTGAAGTCAATGGGATTGATAGAAAAGGTATACCAATGCACTTTCTTCTAAACTTAGTTGAAATTATTATTATGAAGCGCTTTTACGAGTAACAAACATTATTTCTCAGGTGCGATATCTAGTCCAAGTCATAATAATTCTGGTAGTTATGAGGGATCACCTAATAAAAATAAGGTAATTTTTCTTCTAGAGATAATTATAGCGAAAATGTAAAATTGTAAAGTTGCAATTTAAGAAACTAACTTCAATGTACTTCGTTTCAGTTGTCTATGGCTAGTGCCGGACAAGGATCACCTCTTAGGTCACAATTAGCTTTAAAATTAAAACCAAACACACCAAAAAAAAGTGCCCCTACTCCAAGTCCTTCCGTGCAGGTAACTATGAAAGTATTTGTAAAGGAATTGTGAATGTTGGCCTTTGTCATTTTATAGGCTCAAACAAAATAAAATGACCCGTCATTGTGGTGACTGCGTCAAATGTCAATGTCAAATTGAATTCTTTGTTTACCGCCAAGATTGTTTTGAAAACGTATGTTCTAAATTATTGTCTGAAAATAAATTAAAATTGTGCTAAAAACGACTTATTTCGCTAAAGTAATCATATGAAATTCATTTCCAGTGTCTATTGTGTGATTTTACGTCAACATGTCCGAGAAAATTGGAAGAACATATAAATCGTGCTCACTTCGATCTTACCTCGCCGTCTATTAATGCTAATGCTAACTCGGACAATCCAACTTTGGGGCTGACCAACCCCACGATAACCCTGGATAATCCGACGCTGGCGCTGAGTGCGATGGCCATGTCTCCAGGACCCCACAGTTCGACGTATCAGTGTCCGATTTGTGAAAGAGAATTTGCTCATGCGAACGAAATTGAAGTGCATGTCAATGTGGAACATCGAGATATATTGAGTCCACAGAAAGCAGTGAGTATAATAAATGATATTACTTTTTTAAAATGTGTAATAAGACTAGGTTAGTTTTTCATGAACAACTTGTACATCTTCTCTAGTGTTTGTTTATCTCAGAATTTAAAAAATTATAATATTATTAACATTATGATGTGTAGGTAAAGATAAAGAAATCCAAAGAAACTTTGTTGAAGTGTACGGTATTTTAATAAAATTAAAACCTAATAAAACAAGCTTTTTTCTTCCTCTACCAGGACCAAGTAGACAATGCATCCTGTAACGAGGATGTGGTGATGATGGAGGAGAGTCCTGTGAGCAACTGCCCCGTCTGCTGCCAGCCACTTCCACTGTCTCAACATGAACTTGTAAGATTCTATAAATTCGTATACTTAATTGGTTAAACGCTTTAAAAATATGTATGTGTTGACTGACCCATAATTAACTCAGCATTTCACCAAGCTACTGCTTAGTACGAGGTCCATTCCCAGGATGGGCTTTGTTAAAGGGTTCTTTGATCAGGAATTTCTCAGTATCAGCCTAAAGTCTAGATTTACACCTGGTTGATGGCAATAGGGCTATACCCAGCAGTGGGTGAGTTCGGGCTGTGGGTGATGATGATGTCAACAAGCTTGCTTTCTTTAGATGGGAATAAACATCACACACACAATCTAAAATATGTGGGATTAATATAGGCACACCCATATTACACTAGTTGTTGGTTTTTGGAAGTTTGTTTTGAAGTAATAGATCTGTAAAATCTATACTTTCTTTTTTTTTTTGACCAAACCAACTTCAACTTAAAAACAGCTATCAGACCTTGAAGCTGTGAATCCAAATGAACAAATCTCATTCCCAACTTATTTTTTTTTTCAGATCCAACACATTGAAGAGCATTTTGAGAGAGGAGAAGAATGTGGGGCCACGTCAGGTCTGTCAGCAGCCGAGAGGGAAGCTCAGAGGACCAGGGAGGAACATGAGTTCCAGTTATTGCGGGTAAGATACTTTGATACTTGGAAACTACACTGGCCTGCAAAAATTAGTATCACACTTGTAAAATTGCAATAACTTTTTAAGTAGGTACACAAGATATACTTTCGAAACAAAAAGGACTCGAAAAAGAGTTTAATTTTGTACATAAAAACTTTATAGTCGGTAACCTTCTTTTATAAACTAAAATTAAAACGTTTTTTATTTTAAATCTCTAACTTCTATAGTTTAGAAAAGACTGAAATTTTAAAAGTGTAATACTTAGTTTTGCAGGCCAGTTTAGTTCTGGCGTCTAGTTTTCAACCACAGACAAGAAACCAAAGGATACAGGGTGGAAGGGATACCAAATACCACATGAACTATAACCTGAATTTAGTACATAATTCTTAATACAAAAAAAAGTTTTCAACAAAAGAGCAATTCCTTGGAGCCTGTATACTTAGTTTTATATTAAAGGTAAATTTAGTTTTTGGATTTGTTAGTTTGAACATAAGCATAATCAGGTTACAATGCTCCCACTGCTAGTACACAGGTCTCCGCTCTGTGATAGGGAGTGGGGTATTGTTTAAAATGGCAAATATATTCTACACTAGTGGATCTAGAATCATGTGCTGAATTAATGGTTAGTATGCACAAACGCACATTGATGTAACTTACAGGGAGGGTGTCTTTTGCCATTATTATTTTCCTCCTTAAAAAAAAACAGATTTTTTAGTGAGTTTAGGCATTTATTCTGAAACTAGCGAGCCGCCCCGGCTTCGCACGGGTGCAATGTTAGATATAAACCTTCCTCTTGAATCCCTCTATCTATTAGAAAAACCCGCATCAAAATCCGTTGCGTAGGTTTAAAGATCTAAGCACACATAGTGACAGACAGACAGCGGGAAGCGACTTTGTTTTATACTATGTAGTGACTTAAAATTGGCGCAAGAGATATACATAGATTGTACCTACCGTATAATAGACTGGTGTTCGCAAATCCACATCCAAACCGTATATTTGGCGTAGGATTTAAATAGAAAGAAGTAGTCAGTGGCCCGAATGTCTGACAACCAATGTTACCAAGGAATATTGTATCACCCAGTACTAACTGCGTTGTGGAAGTTAGATAGGCAGTCGCTCCATGTAAAATACTGGTCACCCCTTTACCACTGGGCTAACAGACGTACTGCGGCGTACCATCCGCACTTGGTGGATATCCCGACGAGTCGTACTCAGCGCTTCTCCTCCACCTTTATTATGCGCACTGCCAAAGTGTGGAACGCTCTGCCTACATCTGTGTTCCCACCCACATTTAACCCGTCTGCCTTCAAAGCAAGAGTGAACAGGCATCTTCTGGGCACGCTCGTTCCATCATAGACCTCATCCATCGCTTTCCATCAGCCGTGATCGAGGTCAAGAGCAGGCCCATTTTTACCCGACTGCGCCAGAAGGAGGGTTATGTTTTTCGAGAGTATGTATGTATGTATAATTGTTTGGCACGCTCTGTGGCCCAAACGGCTCGATGGATTTTAGCTTGAGTGGTGTCGTTAGATTTGTATTTACTGTGAAAGTGACACTGGGTATATAAAAAAAAAAAAAAAAAAATGGCGGATTTTTGGCGCCAAATTTAAATGTTTGTCACGCTCTGTGGCCTGAACGGCTCGATGGATTTTAGCTTGAGAGGTGTCGTTAGATTCGTATTTACTGTGAGAGTGACACTGGGTATATCAAAATAAAATTGGGTTTTAAAATAGTAAATCTAAGTAACTAAAAAGTGTAAAATAAAAAAACCTTACTACTACATAAAATATAACTAATAACTTTAAATAAAAACTGAAAAGATAAAAACAAGTTCAAGAAACAGGACATATTGACTGCAACAGTCGGAACCCATTAAATAATCTAGACTAAAATCATTACATCCAATATGGGTTTTATTTAAAGTTATTAGTTATTTTTTATGCAGTCGGGTTTTTTAATTTTTTTAATTATTTTTTTTTTTGTAATAAGAAACTGGTATTCAGCTGCATTCAGTTAGACTGGAACTCTTTTCGTGTCGATGAACTCAAATTGTTTTACACCAGTATGTAGCCACCTGCACAGCTCTATCATTGGAAAGACTGGAAGGCGACCTTAACATAGTTGGGAAAAGGCAGATGATGATTTAAATAGGTATTCAATGGCTAATTATGATGCTGCTTTACAATAGGCATTATTTTCAGGCACAATACGGAATGGAAGAAGACGACGAGGAAGGCTACACGCATCGAGCAACGAACAGCCTCAAGCGCGCCGTGTATAGCGGAGCCTTATCCGTAGCCGGATATTACGAACGCAGCTTAGGGCTCCGTAGGGCTGCGGCTTCAGGGACTGACACAGGCTCATCAAGGACCACAGGTGAGAGGAATTTTTGGAGCCTGTGGCGCGGGACTGCTAGCTAGATGCCTATTCATAATAATAATATAATAATAAAGCCATTTATTCAACAGTACGTAATACAATTTCTTTAAATTAAAAGTTAAATCTAGGATGTCTTCTGCTGATTGCCAATAGGCAAAGGCCTCCTCCAACCTTTTCCACTAATTTCTGTCCCTGGCAACCCGGCTCCAGGTCACACCTATTCATACTTAATACTATAAATTCAAAAGTAATTCTAAATGTAAAAGAACGGATTTTAGTAGCAACATTCTTTGTTGTTGGTTGATGAAACTGAAATTATTTGTTCTGCGCACAAAACTATTATTAACCTTGCACCATATTTCAATGCATTCAACAAAGGCTAAGTAGTTAATGTAGTTACTACTATACAAGAAGCAGTAATAAAGCAAAAATATAATTGAAAGTAAAAGTGTTTGTATAAACCTTTCAAAATTAAATATGATTTATACCAAAATAGCAAGATGATGTTTACAGATGAAAAAAGAAATGTGTTTGTCGGTTTGTTCCAGGCCTCTTAGAGAGGATAGCTCAACTCAATGCTCAGAACAGCAGTATATCGAGGACGTACTTGTGCAGTGCGGTGGACCACTACGCCAGCACCTACGGAGACAGGGGCTGGGGCTGCGGGTACAGGTAAACCTAACTTAAAACAGTTTTTCTTCATCATCATCACCCTATTAATGTTCCCACTGCTGGGACACTGGCCTCCACTCTATGAGGGGGAATGGGCTATAATCCACCACGCGGGCCCAGTGCGGATTGATAGATGTAACATGTCTTCGAATTTTTTTGGTTGGTTTGTTGGTCGTTTCCTCACGATGTTTTCCTTCACCGTTTTGAGAGCAGCGCTGATGAAATAAATTACACAAAGTAATGCGCCTGCCTGGGTTCGAACCCGCGACTTACTGTTTGTAAGTCGGGGCTGCCACCACTGGGCCACCGCTGCTCTCGGTTCGGCTTCTCGCTCACAGTTTTTCTTCATACTTATGCATTGGCAATTCTGTCAAGTCAGATGGCTTACTTAGTGACCTGCAACAACAGGAGATTTGCTGATGCATAGCCATCTTGGAAGCCCTTTATGTCTTCCCAAGGTATTGCTTGGGAAACGCATCATTTGAATTTCTGGTCCCACAGGCACCTTTAAACTAACAGCTTGCATCTGAAACTGAGGCGTCTGATTTTGTAATGATCTTATCCGGAGCGATTTCATTTTTAATTGGCCTTACAAACATTTCTATTTGCTCCAGGAACATGCAGATGGTGCTATCATCCCTGATGCGTCACCCGCAGTACTCCGCGCTGCTCAGCTGCACGCTAGAGCGAGAGCGCGAGTGTGACTGCGTGCCGTCCATACCGCGCCTGCAGCTGCTCGTGGAGAGGGCCTGGCAGCTGGGGTTTGATACACAGGTACAGTACAGTACAGGAACATGTAGTACACCCGCAGTACTCCGCGCTGCTCAGCTGCACGCTAGAGCGAGAGCGCGAGTGTGACTGCGTGCCGTCCATACCGCGCCTGCAGCTGCTCGTGGAGAGGGCCTGGCAGCTGGGGTTTGATACACAGGTACAGTACAGTACAGGAACATGTAGTACACCCGCAGTACTCCGCGCTGCTCAGCTGCACGCTAGAGCGAGAGCGCGAGTGTGACTGCGTGCCGTCCATACCGCGCCTGCAGCTGCTCGTGGAGAGGGCCTGGCAGCTGGGGTTTGATACACAGGTACAGTACAGTACAGGAACATGTAGTACACCCGCAGTACTCCGCGCTGCTCAGCTGCACGCTAGAGCGAGAGCGCGAGTGTGACTGCGTGCCGTCCATACCGCGCCTGCAGCTGCTCGTGGAGAGGGCCTGGCAGCTGGGGTTTGATACACAGGTACAGTACAGTACAGGAACATGTAGTACACCCGCAGTACTCCGCGCTGCTCAGCTGCACGCTAGAGCGAGAGCGCGAGTGTGACTGCGTGCCGTCCATACCGCGCCTGCAGCTGCTCGTGGAGAGGGCCTGGCAGCTGGGGTTTGATACACAGGTACAGTACAGTACAGGAACATGTAGTACACCCGCAGTACTCCGCGCTGCTCAGCTGCACGCTAGAGCGAGAGCGCGAGTGTGACTGCGTGCCGTCCATACCGCGCCTGCAGCTGCTCGTGGAGAGGGCCTGGCAGCTGGGGTTTGATACACAGGTACAGTACAGTACAGGAACATGTAGTACACCCGCAGTACTCCGCGCTGCTCAGCTGCACGCTAGAGCGAGAGCGCGAGTGTGACTGCGTGCCGTCCATACCGCGCCTGCAGCTGCTCGTGGAGAGGGCCTGGCAGCTGGGGTTTGATACACAGGTACAGTACAGTACAGGAACATGTAGTACACCCGCAGTACTCCGCGCTGCTCAGCTGCACGCTAGAGCGAGAGCGCGAGTGTGACTGCGTGCCGTCCATACCGCGCCTGCAGCTGCTCGTGGAGAGGGCCTGGCAGCTGGGGTTTGATACACAGGTACAGTACAGTACAGGAACATGTAGTACACCCGCAGTACTCCGCGCTGCTCAGCTGCACGCTAGAGCGAGAGCGCGAGTGTGACTGCGTGCCGTCCATACCGCGCCTGCAGCTGCTCGTGGAGAGGGCCTGGCAGCTGGGGTTTGATACACAGGTACTATACAGGAACATGGACACCGGCAGTATTCCGGACATAAAAGCCGGATATTTCTGGACTAATTCGGACGAATGGTAACCCTGGTTAGTAACAGACGCAAAAGCTAGCCCTGAAAAATCTCTGGTAGATCCGCAAACAAATCTCTGATATCAATCTTAATAAATAAAAATAAAAAAATAAACGCTGGACATTACACACAGCGCCAACTAGTGCCACACTAAGCAACGAGGCTTGTGTCGTGGACACCAGATAGTTGATATCCTACATAGATACTTTTTGTTTGTAAATACATACTTATTATACATATAAACATCCATGACCTGGAAACAAATGTCCATGCTCATCACACAAACATTGGCTCCTACCGGGATTCGAACCCGGGATCCAAACAACGTAAGGCAGCTTCAGTACCGCTGCGCCATTCGGGTCGTCCCTATAGATTCCTAATAGGTAGTATTAACTTTCGCCATCGACTTCACTCTCGTGGAATTCGAGATGAAAACCTTATCTATCATAGGTTAAATACACGGTAGGTTTGGTATATACGATTTGGTGTCGACCTTACTGAGGCTGATATAGACAAAACTTACCGACCCAACTAACTTACAAACTTGCGCGGCCCGAAGCTTCCCCAATGCTATTGGTGGTCAGATTTGTACGACGCCACAAACGTGTCCAGTTTCTAAAGGCCACAAGATCAAGGATCTTACCTCCTCTGACATTTAAATATAAGGAACTTCGAGGTACCTATGCACGACGACAGATTTAGTATACACGATATGTACCAAATACGCTAAATCCGTCCAGCTGTTGATGCGTGACGGGCAGAAAAAGTTACTTTCGTATTTATAATTGTACTATTTGTCCCAGACAATTACTGTCGTGGCAGGAAACACCGCTTACTGGCTGTTCCAACTTGCCGTACTGTTGCACACTCCAAGTCACCTATTCCCCGGACATTGGCCGCTATTAACGCTCTCCTGAACTCAAACACAGATCTTGAAATGTTTGCGAATGAATGGAAGGTGATACTGTCAGAATGTTTGAATTTTTGTGAGAAGAATGTATGACCGTGTTAAATAAATTATATGTTAAATAGTGTAATTGGCTTCGGCCGTTCTATTTAATTAAATAAATAAATAAATGGATTTGTTTCAGGGTTCCGAACAACTCGGCTCTAAACTATACAACACGCGGAAATGGATCGGCGCCTGCGAAGTGGTCACAGTACTGTCATCGCTCAGGATAAGGTATGAAACTAAGAACACACCCGATAAAGTATAAGAAATCCTTCTTTTAAAAATATCATGCTTCTGGACCAAGTGGTTCAGGCTGAGCGTTCTCTATCAGTAAATGAATGAATTTATGATTTTTATTAGGTAGATAATTACACCATAAAAATCCATCTTTAAAGGTAAAACAATTATTATTGCGAAAAATATTTTTTTTTCATTTTAAAATTTGAGTCTATAAATAAGATAAATATTGATTGACAACTATGGCAACAACGAAGCGTGTTGTGACAACACAGGCTTAGCATGAAATGCAAGCAAAGCAAAAGCCAAGCCAAGCCAAGCAAATTCCCTGAAAATGTTCAATATTTAACAGGTCGATAAAAACTATGTTTCTCTCCAGATGTCAACTAATAGACTTCCACAAGCCAACCAGCTCGGACGGAAGTCACCCCGCCCTGTTCGACTGGGTGCTGCGCTACTTCACCGAGGACCCCACAGGCTTCAAGGCGCCTCTCTACCTGCAGCATCAAGGTATGATGCTTCCAGTGTGATGATCACACCACCCGGCCCTGTTCGTCTGGGTGCTGCGCTACTTCACCGAGGACCCCACAGGCTTCCAGGCGCCTCACTACCTGCAGCATCAAGGTATGATGCTTCCAGTGTGATGATCACACCACCCGGCCCTGTTCGTCTGGGTGCTGCGCTACTTCACCGAGGACCCCACAGGCTTCCAGGCGCCTCACTACCTGCAGCATCAAGGTATGATGCTTCCAGTGTGATGATCACACCACCCGGCCCTGTTCGTCTGGGTGCTGCGCTACTTCACCGAGGACCCCACAGGCTTCCAGGCGCCTCACTACCTGCAGCATCAAGGTATGATGCTTCCAGTGTGATGATCACACCACCCGGCCCTGTTCGTCTATACATGTCTATTTCTGTGGCTTCACCTATCGTGATTAAGCTACTTGTCCTTTACTTAGCCGTTAGCAATCTTTGTGTTCAGTAAATAAATAAAATCTTTATTGCAGGTCACTCACGGACGATAATAGGCTACGAGAAGCACAAAGATGGCAAGGCTACGCTGTTAGTGCTGGACCCTTCACATTCTCCCGCTCAAGTGAGTATCGATGCATTTTCCTGTATTTCTGTCTATTAGAGTACTTTTATGTACTTTGCGCCTGTTTTTTACTGCCGAGAAAAAATAGTGTGTATTGTCAAAATATCTTTATTGCTAGTAAAATGGATACTTAGCAGTACATCTCCTTAAATATTAATTTGGTCAAAAATAACTTGATGACAGTGTTTTCTTACTAACCCATTGTTTAAATGTGTTAAAACTTGTCATTGCGATCCTTACATACTTCTTTTTTTATATTTCACCTGTTACGACATCTGTGTGTCTGTATGTTTTATTAGTTGTACTGTTAAGGTGACTACAGGAGCTAAATTAGCAACTCTATTTGTGGTGCTTCAAACTTCGTTTAAAATACTGTTAGAATAAAGTTCTAATCAGCTTGCACTACAAAGTGGTTGTTACGTCAGTCACTGCGGGCCGAATAGTTCGAAATGAGTGTTTATTTGCGATTTACAAAAAATCTATTGATTGGACTAAAAAAATAAAACACTATCATGCTAATAGGTTGCTTGTAGAATTATTTGCAAAAAATCAGAATGATCGCATGTATTTTAGTATGGTTTTTACTCGTTAAAAGAATTGTTTAGAGAAAAGTTCGTGATTTTTTGTATCGAGTCAAATTAGTTGTATTATGTTTTCAAAACACTATTATACTAGCATATATCCTGAAGGATATCATATATTTTGCCGGTTTTGTTTATTGCATCAATCATATGCTTTTTTGCATTATAATCGCGTTTAGCTCCTGTAGTCGCCTTAATTTAACCATTTTATTTTGTGTGCTTTGTCCTGTGCAGGCTAATAAATGATTTTTCTTTGATATTTGAATTTTGCTAAGTGAATACTTATTGCTACTCGTAATTGTGCCTTCATTGTGTGCCTTAACCTGGACCAAATAATAGTGTATTTTGTTACAAGCGGGGACAGTTCTCTGCTCCATAACATCCTCGCCTACTGCTCGGGTGTGAATTCCTCTTCGACTGCAATGGCAAAGTTTCCCTACTCGTATCAAAATGTTAGTTTGTTCAGTGAGCCTAGTATGGTAACACTTGCAGGTCCGCCAGGTGGTGTGCGGCAGTGCGGCGCTGTGTGGCGCGGCGCTGCGCCTGCTGCGACGCGGAGCTCCCGCCCTCCGCGCCAAGCAGTACCAGCTGCTGTGCGTCAGCGGCGTCGTCAGCGATGATAAGGAGTATGAGGTGCGTTCTCCTTTCAGCATTATCTGCCTAGCCTTTTTTCAAACATGTTGGGGTCCGCTTCCAGACTCACCAAATGCAGCTGAATACCGGTTTAAAATGAAGTGACTGCCGTTCTTAAATCGGCGACTGCTTTACATCGCTGAATCCTGCTGGCTCTATTAAGATTCAGTCATCATCATCTGCATAGCCTTTTCCCAACTATATTGGGGTCGGCTTCCAGCTTTAACCGGATGCAGCTGAATACCAGTATTTGACATTAAGATTAAGATTTAGTATCACACAAAAATTAATATAAGTTTGTATTACTAGACATCATCCAAATAAGATATGTATAATACTGTAAAAACAGATTTTTGTACCTACATTCATTACAAAAAATATACATCTATTGTATTCTAAAATATATATATTTAAACAAGTGTATTCGTCTCGTTCCAGGCCAGCAAAGTCCTGCAGTCAGTCCGCATCCCATAGGACAGGTGAGCGGGGCGAGTCCCCACTCGCTGGCAGCTCGGCTGGGCTGCAGGGTGCTAGCCAATCTATGCATGCTCACATTTAGATTTGCTTCATTTTTTATCATTTATGATGAGATTGTGTGCTTAAACTTACCTAACTTCGTTCCTAAAATTCAAATAATTGGAGAAAGTAAACCTCCAACTGGTTGAAAGATAAATTTTAGGTTTTGAATCTTATCAAACTTAAATCTTCCCTTACTGTCAATATCTTAACCAAAAATGCTTGGTTTTTTTTTAATTTGCATGCAATATAGTCAATATAAATTTCTTTGCACTACAAACTTATTTAAGACAACTCAACAACACAATTACAAAAAATATGTATCATTAATTACCACCCCATATTATTCTGGTTTTGTCAATTATTATTATTTTTGTCAATTTCGGTAATAATTCTTTAGTATTAATAACATTCTTGAAATGCTTCCGAGTGCGTCAATATAAAGGATATCCGTAATTTAAGTAAATTCTTAAGAAATAACGCAATCCACTTCCAATGTTACCAAATTATTCAATAATTTATTATTAAAAAAAAAAAAAAAAACATTTTTACATTTTTTATGTTAAAATATATCAACATAAAAAATACCGCGTCCCACAATATTGCTTCTTACATGTAAAAAAAAAATAAACGTAAAAAAAAATGTAACATTCGTAATTAAAAATATTGACGCATAAAATATTATATTTTCAAACTTACCATAATAATATATTGTGACATAACCTGTTTGTACTTGAGGCTCGATAAATAATTTTAAGTAATAGTACATACCATACAGGCATACACATACTTAAAATAGGCTTAATACTAATGATCCAGTAAAATAATATAATTTTTTTTTTTAATGAGCAGCTTTAACTCAAGTTATGGAATTATTCTCATCTTTTCTTCTCAAAAAATATTGCAGTGCAGTCTCCACCATTCTACTCCGTAAAATAAAATTGGAAATAATAAAATTGGAAATATTTGATTGAACTGTAAATATTTAACTTAATTGTCACTCTTTTTGTTTTATTTTCTTATTGTGTCAGTATATTTATGTCTTCTTATATAATTTCTGACCAAAGCAATGAATAAAAAAACTACAAAATCAATGGTTTCCTCTCCTATTAAAACAAATGGTGCATTAAACCCTCGCTTCAACAAAATAAAGCTTACAAAGCTGAATTAAAACAACGATTATAATTTTATCTACTTTGCCTACCCCGATACGGACTTGGCGTAATGATATATATATATATATAAAATAAACATTAGTTACCATAAAAAGATAGTTTTATACCAAATTAGCAGGTGGTTTCACGAAACATCTAGTCATAGCGTAAAGTTGGTAATTAAATATAGTTAAAATAATTATGCTTTCAAGACATTGCCTTCGATTAGTTTAAGTCCTGATTAGAACTATCTATGGAATAGAATGAGCCTTTCACAGACCAAGTGATACCCCGATTCGATCGGAAACCATATTAACTTGGTTTTAAATAAATTAATGAGGAATTCACAAACATGCATAATAGAATGTACTTGCTAAATAAACGCAAAGTCTTGCCTCGGATTTAAGACCAATGTATAAAATATGTGTTCTACATGTTGTGTTCACTGACTTCGTTTATCATTCATTTACAACTAAAGCTAGTTTTACGGACTATTTGTAAAAATTTGAACAAAACTGTGAAACAAGTCTGAAACACCATCAAATGTGTGTGTCACTCTTTTTATCTTGTGTCAGTGTTAATGTCTTCTTATATTTCTGACCGAAAAATGAGTAAAAATACATACAAATTCCATGGTTATCTTTCCTATTATAACGAAGTATTCAACAACACTTTGAATTGTCAAAAAAAAGGCTCTATCTATTCCAAAGTCTAAAATAAAACGAAAATGAAAATGAAAGATAATGTCAACATTACCTGGTCAGTTGTCGTTCACTCAGTTGTATTGATTCACGTACACTAACCGGGGAATGTTCACATTTCCCTTACCCATATACAGTTGATGTAACAATTAAAAATAGATAATATATAAGTACATATACAGTCGTGGAAATTAATTGTAAAGCAAGTTGACACCTTTGTCAATTTACCGTGTTTGACTCACACAGCTGATGATTCGAATGTACGGATTTTTTAAGTTGGTGTCAATTTGTTTAATAAGTTATTTTCCCTGACTTTCCATATTCAGTGGCTTGAAAAACATTAAATATAAGTTATTTTGCACATTGGGAGTTCCTAAAGGGATTGAGTAGGTACCATAAATTATAGACTTTTTAACGAAGAAGGTGCTTTTGTTTTGTTTTATTAACTTTTTAATGTATTTTAGCACAGCTTTAAACACGCTGATTCTATTTAACAAAATGCTTAAAAAATTGTAAAATTTTTAACTGGTTGTATTTAATCGTTTGTAACATTTTAAGTGCGTAACAGGAATAATGATTATTGTAATTAAAGCTAGCCTGTAGTGTCCCACTGTTGGGCAAAGCGTGGTGGATTATGGCCCATGCCTTCTTACAGAGAGCAGGCCTATGTCCCAGCAGAGGGAACATTATATAATTGTAAACCTTTTATAAAAATAATTAAGATGTTACAAAATATTAAATACTTTAAAAAATATTTTAATCATGATTGGCTTAAAGCATTACCTTTTACATTCTACCTTATATCTTTATATCTTGTTAATTGTGTCAATTATATGAAAAAAAACTAACAAATTTTCTTCTATTAATATTGTCTTTTTTGTTAATTCGTCTACTAAGTGTTGTTTGACCAAATTGTTGTTTAAGTGGTTAATAAATTGTTGTAACATATTATTTCTAGTTCTATTTTATGTACTTAAAGAGTATATTTTATTCTGTGATTATATTTTCTTAGTAACCGACCCGATCCTCATCTTTCGGGGGTAATATAATGATGTGAATATCAAAACATCTAGATTTCTATGCTATATCTAAACTAAATACAAACGTTTTTTAGACATAAATCTTCCTTAATAAATTACCTAAATTCCGGTCAAAATCAAAATCTATTACACAGTTTACATGAGCGGTATAGAACTACTGTTTGACTTTGTCTAGTCAAAAATGTCTATGGCATTTGGTACACCGCTGTACAATAGTGCATACAGTTTTAAATAAATACAGGCATACACGAAATGCGACTGTTTTATTTTTCTGTTTTGTTTTTTTTTTTAAGTATAGAATGTAGTTTTTTTCGGATCTTTGAGTCTATCTAAAAACATTTTTGCTCATTGAACAAGATCGACAATCGACTTTAAAATACAGCTTTCTCTGAATACAACGAATTATTTTGTCAACATTGGTTTATTATTATACTATTTTCTATCTGAATTTTTTAATTTTGTAAATACGTTTTGCAATCACAGAATCAAATAAACTCCTAAAAAAGTACAATGATAGTAAATTGTATAAAAAATAATGTGAACTAATTGGATGTTTTCTTAATTAATATTAATTGGTGTTACTGAATGTTGGGAACAAAATAGATGGGTCGCTGTGTGAAAAATGTGTGGCGTCAACGACTTGAAATTATGTAAAAATAATAAGTTTGTAAACAAAGTCCAAGAGGCTAGAAAAATCAAGAACCATTCATGTTAATGTCCAGTCCTTAGGCCTGCTTGCACCAATAATTACTAAAGATAATCAAAACTAGAGATGAAACGGATATTAGTTTGGCCGGATACTGAATACCGGATATTCGGCAAGTTTGAGGACTATATATATACTCGAGATATTCGGCTGCCGAATATTCAATTCGAATCTGGCTATCCGGTATCCGGCCGGATAGTAAAAATTGGCCGGATAACGGATAGTTACCGGATATCCGTTTCATCTCTAATAAAAAAAAAACACACGACACAGTCGTTTGAATCTGGCAAAGACAGAATGATGTTTTAAATATTTATAACACTAAATGAATTGAGTGATATGTGGTGCAAACAGGCATTGGTTCGGATAAACACTGTTTTAGTTCCAAACTAAACCGCGTATGTAAAATCGTAGAGGCAAAATATTTTTTTCTATCAAGCACCGTAATCACTGCTTCAAATCCACATTATAATAAAACATTGTAAAATCGTTTGAAACTATCTCAATCCTGATCAGGTTAGTCTTATCAATTATTTAGTAAAATCAGGTGAAGAATATTTTTAATAAGTATACAATAATGTCAGTCTATAGTTTAACTAGAATCAGTCTGTAATCAACATTATTTTACCATACATGTGAACTTTTTTGTGGTTTTAGACAAGTTAAGTATATCGTCAAAACGGGATTTATACCATGTTTTCAATTTGTTTTGATTTCCCGATTCGGCGCTAGTTAAAATACAATATCGCTGGACATTACACACAGCGCCATCTAGTGCCACACTAAGCAACGAGGCTTGTGTCGTGGACACCAGATAGTTGATATACTACATAGATACTGTTTTTGTTTGTAAATACATACTTATTATACATATAAACATCCATGACTCGGAAACAAAATGTCCATGCTCATCACACAAACATTTGCTCCTACCGGGATTCGAACCCGGGACCATAAGAACGTATGGCAGCCTCACTACTTCTGCGCCAGTCAGGTCGTCGTCGTCAGTAAAGTAGGTATATTGTATATATTATGTTCTTTAAAATCGTGAACCTGCTAACTGTCAACAAAATGCCCTAACGCAGTCTTTGATTTAATGATTTGTCGTCAATTTGTTGTATTAAAATATTTGTAATGTTAAAGTTTTAAATTATAGTCTTCCATGATTAATTCTACATCGAGTTTAGCCACTTTTTTGACCATTTTTTTGCAGTTGGCAACCATATTCCTTCCAATTTTCTCGGTGTTGCGCCTTGAATGTCGTGTTGAGCTCATTATGTGTTTATTAAAAGCTGAGCAAAGAAAAAAATTATTGACGTTTAAAACCACAAAAAAGTTAGCGTGTTTAAAATAAACAGTTAAGCCAAGTATAGAGGGTGTTCGTGCGTGTGACAGAAACGGTGATACATGCTTTAGTACAAATGCTAAGGGTAAGCCAGTTCGTGCTGTTTGTTACGTTTAGTTAGTTATATTATACCTTACGTCGCGAACTAATCCAAGCGAGCGATATATGTGACGAAAGCGCTCTCTGACGGCGAATATACGCGATGGTCGCGTGACGATCGTTTAGGTTAGATCGCGGTCTTAGTTTTATTAGGCGGGCACTGAGATAAAACGGTGGCTTTATTTACACAAAATGTGTGTCTTAGTAAAATATGAACAAGAAATATCGCAAGGCAAAGCTTCTTGGTCTAAGTCTTTTTAAAAGTGAAACGAAGCCATTGTTATGTTTTTGTGCCCAAATAACCCTAGTCATAGCTAGTATTAGGAATGTTATCTAGATAACTGTGATGTTTAATAGTTTTGTGTACAATTATAAAGTTAAGAAACTGAGTAAATGAATCCTCTGTTTATAAACCGTTTACTCCTTTGATGCAAATATGAGCTTCTTGTCGTATCGATGTGACTACCATATTACGCAGTTTGGGTCCAGTACGTAAATATGAGCTGAAAAATCAAGACATTAAATAAATAATTATTCATTTCTGTACAGAAAATCGTTACAACATCATAGTTATCCAAATAACATTTCGGTTTTAATTCAATTAATATAAAATGCACTCATTCATGTGATATTTACTGAATACTATATCTCACTAATTCATGTTTTATTCATAAAGAAATATCATACATTTTGACAGTACTATGAAACTTATGAAAAAAAATGAAAATGTTTAACATTCTTCTTGTAATGCCAAAATGTATGGTAGAAATATAATTAATTGTAAAAATGCTTACGTTTCACTGATGTAAATGATGTAATGATAGACAACTACCTGTGATAAGACGTATGTCTAGTCACTACACTCACTGTTAGATTTGATCGCTTCGAAAACAACATAAAATGTTACTTATTGAACCTAGATTTTACTATTTTTTAACTATAAAAATTATTGTATTGTGTTGTGTTGTATAACGGCCAGTCCGCAACTCCAATTCCAAAGCGCGTATTTTGCGTACGGAAAATAAATCAAAAAATCTTACACCGACATCTAGAATCGTTGCTTAGCCCGTACCGACTTTGGCTAAGCGGCATTCCTGTCACTGAATACAGACAGAAACATGTCTAAATTAAAGCTAACACAATAATGTTTTAACTAAGACATGTTCACGTCTCTATTTTCAACTTGTAGTTAGAAGTTTTGCCACTGTGAGAAAAATCACCATTAACCAAATTTCGTGCACTGCACAGTAACGTTTATAGATGACGGACTTAGTAAAACAAACTTTTAGTATCTATCTTATGAAAACTAACTGTTATTTTTGAAAAACCCAGATATAATTCTGTTGAAAACGAAAAATTTGATTATATGCTGTTTATTTCTATATTATGTGGTTGTTTATGTTGTTTTGTGAGCGATGAAACGTATGTAACATAATAAGTCGGAGCTGTAATCAGTCACCATGCCTTGTATCGGTAGTGAGGAGCGCGAGCTTCGTAGGAACAGCTAGGCTGTGCTAACATGTAATGTTTCTTCAATAAACATATTGTAAGTTACCCACTAATGCGTTTTATTATTTACCTACTTTATTGTGATCCGCCAGAAAACGGTACTGTGCATCAACTTATAAGTCATTGCTATAATTTTTTGACTGTTTCCCTAGAAAGAATATACCGGTTTTATTAAATTTCAATTCTGGGTTTTTCGGGATTGGGTTAGGTTTGAAGTGTCGGGATCGCGGTATCGAATCGTCTTATTCACTTACATGATGCGACATTTCAATGCTCTATAACATTGCTAACGCTTGGTTACAGGTAGCCAGTGGCTTGAAAGTCTGACCCACCCAGTCCTAACTGGGTTGTGGAGGTCAGATAGGCAGTCGCTCCATGTAAAATACTGGTATTCAGCTGCATCCGGTTAGACTGGAAGCCGACCCCAACATAGTTGGGATTGCTAGGCAGATGATGGTGGATGGTTGGATTTCATTTGGATAATAAATACAAAGAAAAAAACAAGATATTTTGGTAAAATCTTTATTTTCAAAAAAGAAAATGGTTCACAAAATTACAGAGCTGTCATGAGACATAACAAGTGTTACTTTTCACATGCATTACATTAATATACGAAAATACATAAATATTGCCTAACATTATTCACTGAACACGTGCAGTTACATTCATTCGGCGTACTGAATTCGTCACTCCTTTATACATAATATATAAATTATGTCTTAGTTACATAAGGATTTTATTGCCATACATACGAAGGTAATTTAATCATCTTGAAGTTGATTTTAAATAATACGAGAAATGACTTTCAAACGAGCTTGTTTTGAGTTTGATATGATATATGGAAGCTTCCTAACTTGCAAAGTATAATTATTGCTGCAGAATCCAAAATCTGTTTAAGGAGACTGTTTCCAATAAGTAATTATTTTTTAACGTGTTGAAGTGTTTTTCTAAAAACCTATTTACAGCAATAAATAACATTTCATCTTTCAGCTTTAAATACGATAAATAAATTACTAGCAAGTTTCAGATACTTATCAAAAATGAAGCTTTTCAAACATTCATACTCTGAATTACAATATATTTTGTTCCAATACGATCTTAACTTAGTTTGATGCTGTTACATCACTATTTAACTTAAACTTAAAAACTACTTCAATAGAGATTTCTTTCATTCGAAAAACTTAACTTTGATAGCAGTTCCTCATAAAATACTAAAACGATATTAAATTAAAAATAATATTTTATAGAAGTTAAGGCCACTTTTCTAATTTTATTTTGAAACGGACTAGTGTTGCGTTTCACTTTCAACCAATTTGTGGAAGCTGAAGCCCAATCATTCAGGTGGAGGTACAATAGGCGAGACGACAAAAAAATCTAATTAGTCCGTCAGTTAGATTATCAAAAAATATTTAACCCGTGTTATTTCTTGTTACGTAAACCAAAATTGACGACGATATTATGCTTTTAAAATTCTCAATACGTCACGCATAGGTATAATTTTTAGCTAGTCCTGACGTCACGAGCCCCCACTCCCGAGTTTTGATGCGTTTTATCTTTTGTTAATATTCATTGATCTACAAAAACAAAAAATACGTGTCCATTAATTTCCAATACTCTAACTGACGGACTAAATAGATTTGCAATTTTTTTATACTGTCGTCATGCCTATTCTGAAGGTCCACAACTAGTTTCTGCATAATGAAAACCGCTTTTGTTGAATGGGACATTGCCGCCTGTTACCGTATTTACCCGACTTAAGAGGGTAATATGTTTATCAGCCTATGTATGTATGTTTGTTCCTTTGTGGCACTCTAGTGACGAAACGCGTAGGCTGATTTTGATGATTCTTACGTCAATCGATTTGGTTTAATCTTACGAGTGTCAACGACCGAAACCAATCGTGTCGCAATGGTCTGTAATTGCGATTGGGGGGGGCTTTGCTTTTGCGGAATTGTAACTTATTATTGTGGCAAAAATTATAATATCAAGTGGATACTAATTCGGAATTAACAAAATGTGATGTTCTTTTCAACAGAGATAAATAATAATAAAAACTAAAAGGCTCTTCTACACGATCATTACAGCACCATTGGCATGGCTTTACCAAAAACACAATAAAATGATATTAATGCTTTTAGCACAATGAAAACTCTATATCATTTCTCACAGTTGTTTGAAAAATATGGAGGTGAGCGAATGATACACATGTTTTTTATAAGCCTGTCGTGTAGAATCACCTCAAAATTAAACATAGTTATAATTATGAGACATATACAGAGATAATACTAACATAACATACTGCAAGTTTCCACAGACAAGCTTACTTAATTACGTTATTATTATTTTGTTTATAAAATGTACTCTATGGACTTAATTACCCTGCAATCGTTGGAAGGATACTGTCGATTGTCTGTGGAAATTGTTTATGGGAATAGACGGATTCACTATGGTACATAATACGAGCATTGATACAATATATAAGTACATAGCTTAGAACATCTAAGTCATTTACGCGGTTATAAAACGCCAGTTTAGTCTGTTAGATTTGGTTGTTTCAAAATTGGATACAGATTTTTCTAAACCAGGCTTTTATAAACCGAGGGTACAGTGCTTTCCCAGTTATTGTCCTATGATTTTCTTTTTCACCACAGTCAAAATTACATAGGATAATCATAATTATGAATCTCGTTAAAATGGTCTCAGACGCAGTTTATATTTATGAATCGTCACTTTGGGACTATTTTACGAATTTGCGGCCATTTTAGACTCCCTGTTGTGTTGCTGTAGTAACAGGTAAAATATCTAGGAAAGCACTGCAAATGTAGAATGAATGTGTTCATTAGCTTGCTATGTGAGAGACTATAAAAATAAATAATATATATAAAGTAAATATTAACAAAACTATGTCATGATAATGTCTTAATTTAATACAATTAACTAATTACGAAAATCCGTCTATCCTGAATAAAAAAATTGGACAAAACAAAACCTTTACGAAATACTGATCGTAATTTAGGAACTACAAAAATAGCCGTAAAAAGATTCGAATATGATTTAGTTTTCAGTACTTCATATGGGTGTTAACTGGGCGATCGGTTAGAGAAGAGATACTTTAAGGGTGTGTAACTGTGTAGTACTCGTGAAAATTAAAAAATAATTCTTATAAATAAAATTGAAGTGCATGTGTAATTTCAATAACATCTTTTTACTAAAAATTACATACGATACTCATATTTTCTGTCTTTGCAAACATGTTTTTTATGTTTGTTCCGGCTAACCTCCGAAAAGGCTGGACTCATTTTGACGGGACTTTTACTGGCGGATAGCTGATGTTATAAGGAGAAAATTTCTTTTTTTTTTCAAGTTAATCTTTTCATAGTCAAAGTTGTTCATATTTATGAGTACTTTACCCCCTTAAAGTATGCTTTCATTGAACCAATCACCCAAAAGTTCATACAATTTGGAGAGCATACGTTTATAAAGGACACTAGCGAAGTAACCATTCTTGCCATAGACAAACCTCTTTATCACAGCTGTTAAAATGCACACAAAAACAATGCATCGTCCCTTGTAATAAAGCTAAGTGCGAACATGGCTTAGCGGGTGGTCCTACTGATGTGGTACGGGTATTATTTTATTTAAAGTTGATGGCAATAGGCTCGCCCCCTATTACATGGGACTTAACCATAAGTGGCGAAATGTGGGATTGCTATACAGGGTGTAAACAAACTCATCACGAAGCCGTCAACCAAGCATTCTGTACATCAAACTAAGTAACTTTACGCAAAAATTATTGCTAAGAAACGACTTTATTTTTTGGGGTGAAAAATCATGTTTTGAGGTAGAACTCAATATAACGCACTCAAAACACAAGTACACCTCTGTCTAACTCTACGATGATCACAGGCGTGGTGTTGTTTGTGTAATTACATAAAAATAATAGAGATAAAACTGAAAACAACCGAAAATACCAAAAAATATGGTAGAAGTGAAAACGGTAAGATTCGCTTGCCGCAACACAAAAATAATATTTTAAAATAATTCTGTATTTTCATCTTCAAAAGTTTGACAGAAACTTATATACTTATTTCAAATGCGTTTAGCGTTGAGCATATTTAATATTTCCTGTAAATAATAAATTTTTAAAGATTTAAAAAAGGAATCAATCAGGATAATAAAATAATAACTCCATCACCACAACTCAGTGTGACCACCCTCTTATTCTTAATATCTATGTCTTACGGTAAAAAAGTAACGAGACTTGCCTATGGTCGGTTGCGAGCAAAGCTACGCGCCACTGGTTAGCTAAATGGCTCTGAATTTTCCTAAACCTTTGACGTAGAAAAATAAATAAGATACTTAATAAAAAATACTTACAAAATTATAATTATTTCAAAACATCATCGATTTCGTGGCTGTAGTTGAGAAAAGATTTTGAAGACACTTTTAAAATCGCATTCCGAAATATCAGTTTGATATAGGAAACACCAATAGCAGATGTTTTTAAGTAACAGAGTAAGAAGACAAGATAGTTTTAACGAGATCTTTTTTTTTTACAAATATCAAAAGGCACAATATTAAAACATGCCTGAGACTTGATTGTTGTTGCTTGAAAACTTGGAAATTCTTTATGAAATCAGCACATCGCTTCATAATTAATTACAACAATCTTTATTTAGTGTCAAAAATATCACACAACTCTAGCATGTATTAATTATCACCAAAATCATGAAAATTACAAGAAGTTACGTAACCATTTCAAGGCCGATTATATTTTTCAGAAATATCAATCTTGAATGAGATTAACATACCTACAATCGGAAATACATTTTTTTGTCTAAGTATTTTAGAATATTCTCAACTACAGATACAAAAAAAAAATTCGTTATTATTTTGTTGTCCTCAACTTTGGTCCCAGGATCGGATCCGTGCCTTACTCCTATCAGTACAATTTGGTAAGCTAATCTATTCGATAACTAACACTGGTACGCACAACGGGAGATCAAGCTATTGATCTCGCATCGTACGGGAAGCCCATACAAAGCGAGGTCAGGGGGCCTAAAATGGCCGCTTTAGCAGAAGAAGCCGCTTTTTTTTATTTTCATTTCTAGTTGGTAGTTATGCAAACATTTTAGGCTTTAGTATGTGTTCGTTTAGGTTGTCGAGCGTATGGCACTCGTGGGCTGCAGCTGAAAATCAGCGTCAGGTGGTACACCTTGTGTTGCCATCTGGCATTATGCTGAGCTGAGGCCCTTTTGGCATTATTAGTTTTGTTTGTATATTTATTTTGTGGAATTTTGTAAATGTTTTTAATTCCAAATAAACACAATTTTCTTCTCTTTCTTCTTCTTCTTTCAGAATCTTAATATGAAACACGTTAAAAAAAATTCTTAAAATAGACCTTATGGTATTGACTATAAAGTCCATTTTAAGAAATAACATTATTAACGTGATTCATATTAAGATTCTGATAAAGCGGCCATTTTAGGCCCCCAGGTTATACTGGTTATAATATATAGATTAATCTGTGGCCGTGTGTACAACTGTGTGAAATGTAAACGGGAATAAAATTATGTTCTTAGTCAATGTGATACACCTCTGCAGAACACTTGGGAGATTACAGGCGTGCAGTTATATTGTACAACGCGTGATGTTTTTCTCGTTTTTAATGAGAATCGTATTGGTGCCACCTATCGATTGATACAGGTTTTATACGTGGATCTCGGAAACGTGACACTTTAGAACATTTTGCCTCAAACAAAACTTGTTTGTATTGATACCAGCTTTCGATTAATATAGGTTTTATGCATGGCTGACACTTAGAAAAAAAAATGGCGTAAGTTAGGCCGGCCAGGCTTTATACAAAAATCTTCAAAGCCTTTTTCATTCGATTTTGAACTTCATCATCATCATCAGCCTATTAATGTTCCCACTGCTGGGACACGGCCTCCTCTCTGTGAGACGGAATGGTCTTTAATCCACCACGCGGGCCCAGTGCGGATTGCTAGGACATCCCGGTTTCCTCACAATGTTTTTCTTCACCGTTTTGAGAGCAGCGATGATGAAAGAAATTACACAAAGTAATGGGCCTGCCTGGGTTCGAACAGGACTTACTGTTTGTAAGTCGCGGCCGCCACCACTGGGCCACCGGTGCTCTCTGATTTTGAACTTAACCATCTACATTTTTTGGTTTGAAATCATTTGGAGAAATTTGAGTTTGTGGTCACTATAAATGTGCTGGCGACGGTACTACAATATCACATTGACTTAGAACTTGTTGTTTCGTTTACACTTCATCAAGCGTCCTCCTCGCAAATTGTCTTAATTTCCATTACCAAAAGCGTTGAAGCAACAAAATTAAGATTAAGTTTGTGTTGTGAGGGACAAATGTAGGCAAGGATTACCTTTTTGCAATGGAAATAATCGGAAAAAAAAATACACATAAGCACATTCTGAATAAGGGATTTTCTTTTTCAACTTTTCCCTAGTCGCTGGATAGATGGCGTTGAATTCGTAAGTTACTGCAAGGAACGGAACGTCACATTATTTCACTTAGATGTTATGATTATTTTCGGAAGCTTAAGCAAACGAAAGTGTCAGTCAACGTGCGTATGTGACGTGACGCAATGTTTTTTTCAAGCGTTTTGCCTTTGGCACCTAGTAACGTAGTCAGTTCAACGCCATCTATCGAGTTCTTGGAAACTATTTTTTTTTTAAATACTGAAAAAGAAAACCTCTCATTATTAAGAAGCGAATTTTTGTCCTTTACATATCCCTCCTACATCTCCCCGCCACAACACACGACATGCGCTTGCGCACGATTTCCTGACACTTACACACTACATATGAGTCGGGTTTCCTACGAACCAACCGTCATCGAAGTCCAAGGGCGCGCCGGTTCCATATAAATACATCACAATATATATTTACACACTAAACAGCCTTTTTTTGAGTTTTTTTTTCTTTATTTACTTTTTAACAATACATAAGGAATTATTTTCTCCCTTGTAATCTTATTAGAAGTAGGAAAATAATTTCTTTTGCCTTTTTTAATGTTCTAGGAAATCTAGGAGATTAGCAGTTTGTTAATCAAATCTATACATACAAATAAATAAAATTGAAGTCTGTTTGTTATTTCAAAATAACACCTGTTTACTGAATGCGTATGAAAGTATATACAGTACTTATAACACAAAAACATTTGACTCACGGCTGGACCGATTTTGTCGGGACTTTTACTGGCAGATAACTGATGTTATAAGGAGTAACTCAGGTTGTGTTTTAGAAAAATAATTAGGGTACCGTGCAAAAAAACTAAAACCCATAAAATTGATAATAAAATCCGATTCAAATAAGGAACTAATATTGTTTTAATAACTTTGACTTATTTTATTTACTCAAATATATTTAGAAAAACACTTACATTTTTCTGGGTCTGGTAAAAACTGCTAATATCCTAGATAAATAACAATTTGTATAGAATGTAACAAGTCTGCATTCGTAGTTGCACGAATCAGAACCTCCTCGCATACATTTGTGATAGTACGTGAAAATTGTAACAATGTGTGCTATAACAATAATATCTAACGTCAGACATGCTTCCGGGAATATTTAATAAGTGTATATTTTGAAAAAGATTTATAAATTTTTCATAAAAGTTGCCCTAGTCATTGGGTCATTTGAAAAGTCTTTTATAGAAAAATGTATAAGAAATTGTCTTTTTTATTTACAAATGATCTTCATAACTAGACATTCTTTCTAGAACAAAGGTCTCCGTACAGTTGGTCATTACGTTTGCAAAGAACGACCAAGCTACCGTCCTGTAATTGGGCGTTAACGAATCTGATTTTTTACATTTTGATGTATTAAAACGACCATTTAAACATAACTGGACACTTGATAGTGTGGTTAAGAGCTCTGCGGTCGCCTTCAGGCATACAAGCGATATGTTTATAGCCAGCAATGACCAACTGCACGAAATCTGTCACAACAATGAATACCACCTTACCAGCATGTCCGACTCTCCCCTTATCTCTTCACGCCTTCTCCTCATTGAGGGGTTGTTCCTCGTGCTGCTTCTCCACTTCGGTGGTGGGTTTAGCGTTGTTCCAGGGTTGTAGCTCCCCGGAGCCGAAGCTGACGAAGCATAGGGCGCCTGTGATGTATGTTCCTGCGAGGATGTAGAAGACGATCTTCCATTGTTCGGGGGTGTTCTGTGGGAGGAAATAGAAGTATTTTTTATTAAGGCGACTACAGGAGCTAAACGTAAGTTTTATAATAGAAAAAAGCATATGATTCACTGCAATAAACAAAACCAGTAAAATATATAATATTTTTCAGGATATATGCTAGTATGATAGTGTTTTGAAAACATAATATAACTAATTTTACTTGATAAAAAAAATCACGAACTTAACTCAAAAAAAATCTTTTAACGAGTACAAACCTTACTAAAATACATACGATCATTCTGATTTTTTGGCAAATAATTCTACCAGCAACATATTAGCATCATAATGTTTTATTTTTTTAGTCCAATCAATAGATTTTTTGTAAATCGCAAAAAACACTCATTTTGGCACTATTTGGCCCACAGTGACTGACGTAACAACCACTTTTCAAACGAAGTTTGAACCACCACAAATAGAGTTGCTAATTTAGCTCCTGTACTCGCCTTAAGCAAAAGATTGATAGGCTAAGATTTTGGTAGGGTAATTTTATGCCAGAGTACTGCAATCAGAGCTTTTTATTCAATAACTGAACTACTGACTATCAGGTTAAGCCGCGCTTGCCTTGGTTGGTCTGTGGATAGGTGGTCCCATTACATACCGAGTTTCCTCCGTGCCTCGGAAAGCACGAAGCCGTTGGTCCCGGCTGCCAATTGTAAATCTTTGAGTCATTTCAGGTAGTCAGTGACTCGAATGTCTGAGAACCAGTTCTATCAAGGGGTATCGTATTACCCAGTACTAACTGGGTTGTGGAGGTCAGATAGGCAGTCTCTCCATGTAAAATACTGGTATTCAGCTGCATCCTGTTAAACTAGAAGCCGATCCCAACAAAGTTGAGAGAAGGCTAGGTAGATGATGAGGTTTGACTTACAGTTTCCTTAGTCAGTTCTCCGACCATGAAAGTGGACAGCCAGCCGCCGAAGGAGGACAGGGTGTTCGCCAAACCGAAGATTGTGCCTGTAATATTACATAATAATAATCAGTATAGGTATAATGTATCGTCACTTAATTACATATTTATAAAATGTTGTCCTCTAGGTGGGAAAACCTTTTTTCTAAGTTTTCCTGTTTACTTTCAACATTATGCACCAGAAATTCGGAATACATACACATAATGGATAGGTACTTGTACATATTATGCTGAATGGTGTCACAGCGATGTTATTTATGTGTCACAAAATAAATTGAAAGTTAGTTATTATTTTATAGAAATGGAAAACATTTTAAAATACAGGGTGTAAACCACCTCATCACGAAGCCATCCACCAAGCATTCTGTACATCAAACTAAGTAACTTTACGCAAAAATTATTGCTGGAAAACGACTTTTTTTTTGGGGTGAAAAATCATGTTTTGTGGTAGAACTCAATGTAACGTACTCAAAACATTGTGCTGGTGGATGGATTGAATAGTACGGGGGTCGTGGAGGTGTTTAAAGTAAAAATCTTACATTAAAAACTTGTATTAAAAAAAAATGGAAAGGTCAAAGTTGGAACTTTGACCTCAATATCTCCGTAACCAGGGGGTTCCCAGATATGGTGTAAAACAAAAAAATAACCGCAGAGACGGGGAGAACAAGTGCCTTTCGGCTTCGTTAAGAAGTGGTTTACACCCTTTAGACTGGAAGCCAACCCCACATAGTGGCAAAAGACTGGCAGATGATGATGATGATGGTACCACAATAACTCAATAAGTATTACTTTGTAAAAGTCTAAAGTTGTTCTTTAGTACTGACCACTGAAGTTAGGCGCGATATCCAGTCCATTGCCGAGGTAGCCGGCAGTCACAGCGCCGTTGATGGTGAGCGCTGACGTGAAGATCGCGATGGACCACACGCGGTCGCCGCCGAGATACGCCTGAGCTATCATCAGCAGACCTGGAGAAAAAATTTTGGTTTAGAAACGTAACAATCTTCACGATGTAAGGAGGTCGTAGTGTATGACGTCCTATTTTTTCGCTTGATGTTTTATGGCTTGGTTTGTGATCTCCAAGATTGAGAACAGACAGATATTGCAATACCTATAGCTATTATGCCCTACAATTAGGTCATCTTATTAATCGGTACCTACATAATTTGCAGTTTACTCAACATTGCAAGTACAAGTCATAAATCCTTTGAGGTTCAGTCTAACCGTTACAGACTGATTGCATACAGGCTGTGGACCTCGATACCGACAGATTTTCCACTACATTATCTCTACAAGAGTCCAAATCCTCATCAGCAAATAGGCGAGACGACAAAAAAATGTAATTAGTCCGTCAGTTAGATTATCAAAAAATATTTGACCCGTGTTTTTTCTTTTGTTACGTAAACCAAAATTGACAAAGATATGACGCTTTTAAAATTCTCAATATGTCTCGCCTAGGTATAATTTTTAGCTAGTTCTGACGTCATGAGCCCCCACTCCCGAGTTTTGATGCGTTTTATCTTTTGTCGAATTTACAAAAACAAAAAATACTTGTCCATTAATTTCCAATACTCTAACTGACGGACTAAATAGATTTGCAATTTTTTGATTCTGTCGTCATGCCTATTGTCCGTACCAACCTCTATATACTTTGTTTGCAGTCAAGACCGAATCTTGTTTAACAATGCTGAATCATGTCTAAGTAGTAGAAGTGTGGTCATTTCGTTACCGGGCAGTCCTACAGCGAACCCAGTGAAGAGTTTCCTAGCGGCCGTGGTGGAGAGCTTCCCGCTCCGTCTCAGCGAGTCGGCCAGCACTGATGATGCGAGGGCGCACAGGTACTTCCCGAGGTACGGCAAAGAGGACAGGAGGCCATTCTGTGGACAAGAAACGAAGATTAATTATATTACTAGGTTTAAAAGTATTTAGGAAAGCTTGAAAAGGCAGGTGGAGATTTGAGCTGAGGCCCGGTGAGATGGTGCTAATTCAGACATGGAATGGCTTCAGAATTACAAATTCCCTGTAAGTGAGTCAAATATCTTAACAACCCTAAACTAGAGGTACTAAAGATGTTTGCATGTTAATGATGTTTCCCTAAACCAAAACAAAATGAATATTCTAGATCAAACACGTTGTGCACAATTTCCTGAAAGTTTTATAAATAAATTGATTGATTGTTTGTTAATATCGAGGCATTGAACTTCGATGTATCCTGTTCAATCGTTAACTCTAGATGTAGGTGTATTACGTTTTTGGCGTAGGTTTAATTAGCAGTATCCGTAGATTGGATTGTCGCATCGTCGCAATATTTGGTCGTATTATCAGTTTCAATTACTTTGGCCGATATTTTTGCTGCTGAGACTTAGGTACTTAAATGATTCGGGTCCGTACATTCGCACATGTCCGATTTATTTTTAGGGTTCCGCACCTTTTTTTTTTAGGATGGGAAATGGGAAATCATCAAATGACTCCTCCCGCTCGGGGCGGAGCAGGAGGGAGTGTCAGACTTTTACTGACTAAAACCTATCATATCCAGGGTTCCGTACCTCAAATGGTAAAAAATAAATCCTTATAAGATCACTCTCTTGTCCGTCTGTCGGTCTGTCAGTCTATCAGTCTGTCCGTCTGTCACCACCGATTTTCTCAGGAACGAGTGGACCTAGCAAGTTCAAATTTATACCATATACTGAGGTCTATAGTCCCTATTAGGTGTATAGAAATCAAGGTCCTGAGTCACCATGATAAAAAGATAAAAATTTTATCTTTGACCTTGACTAACAACTTTTTTATTTTTCGGAAAAAGGAAGGGAGGTCTACCTTGTCCTCTCTTTTTGTCTTGCAGTGGAACACAACAGGCTGTTAACAATAACAGTGCATGCAGTGATACAGAAACAATTGTTTTGTTACAGTATTACGTACAGTTTTCCTTATACTGTTGCTAGTACCTACCTAGTTTTTTTGCTATTCATTTGCCTATCGACCATAGAACAAAATCTAATTTTAAAAATTTGTAAAGAGGTCAATCATACGCCAGTCAATAGTCGGTAATAATGTCCAATAACGGTTGTATTGTACTGAAGCCATAATGAACGAAGTTTGATCGACGAGTCCAATGGCGATTGTCAAATTACATTGTCAAGGTTACCGGCTGGCCGATCAAAGATCGGCGCTTGTATTGATGGCCGTTGATTAAACTGGAAATGGTTTTTGAATATGTATAGCGTAAGCATAGCATAATCATCATTTATCATTATCCTGCCCCTAACCCAATTTATTTGTGGTCGGCGCAGCATGTCTTCTTCTTCCATACTTCTCTATTACTCGTCATCTCAGCGGTCACCTCCTTTCTAGCCATATCAATCCCCCTAACAAAGTCGATGGAATTTGTTAAGGGTAAAAAAACACGATACCAAAACAAAAACAAAAAGCATACGATAGATTTATCGTATTTTTTTTTGTTTTCCTCTACTCTTATAACCATTTACATCGATAGTCAACATTTTTCTCATTCCTCCGCATCACATTTCCATACTTACCACGACAACTGATTACCACACAACTTTTCAGTCACCGGCGCCACTCTCAGACTTCCTCTTATGTACTCATTCCTCATTATATCCATTCGCGTTACAGACGTAGACGTACGGACTAAACGGGAGTGTGAGACAATCGTAGCAAGTGGTTTTCTGTAGTTTCTACCTACCCCAATGCCCAATAGGTAAAAGGCGTGAGTAACAAACATACAGCAACACACTCACTCACTCTCTGTTTTTGATTTTCAGTTTATAGAGCAATAAACTGAAAATCAAAAACAGATGACCCCACTCGAATTAAATCAATATTCGAAGTATTTTTCAGAATTTTGCTACCACAACAATTTTTATGGAGTGTTAACCGATTAGCAGAACGCAAACACTCGAAAACCCCGTTTTCACCGGCTAAAATCTCAAATATAGGCTAGGTTATTCACATTTGATGAGTTCAAATTCCATGTATCAGAAAAGAGGTCAGTATTGATTTCTTAACGCCCCGATCACGACCTCGGGTAAAGCAACTTGCTTCATGCGACACGTGCGTGCGTGCATGCGTCACTTGTTTCCTTCGCGGGTGTACTGTCGCGTCGCCATTAGATTCACAAAATGAAACTGCTTCTGACTCGTAGCATCATATGAGAGAAATAAGATTTACACGTCCGGATCAGCATTTTCGAGTAAGTATATCTATCTCATTCTATCACGTAAAGGCGCCATTTGGTGAAGCGAGAAGTCCGGTCGCAAATTTCCGCATTCATTCGCATCAGACGTGCGATTGGACATCTCACTTCAGTAAGTTGCAATTCTAAGTGACAGAAAGGGAAAAGATGCAAGAAAATGGTGATATTTATGTACGTTGGAGTTCCCTTTAGCCTAAGTAAAGAAATTGCTTTGTGTCACGAGTCATTTGTTTCCTCCGTAGTCACTATCGCAACAAGCTTAAGCTTGACACGATCAAGCGACAATTGTCGCTTGATCGTGTAGCTCGTGGCCAAGCGGGTCGAGTTAATAGCCTACCAGCAAGAAAGTGATTCCTCGAAAGAGTACCACATGAAAAAATATGGTTGAGGAAAAATGCTGAAAAAAATTATGGTAGGTATTTATTTATGCTTTTTTTACGGTGCTGCGGTCAGCTTAGGCGCCATTGCATCGTAAACATAAAATACCATTGATTAAAGTAGGCCTATGAATGTGCACTGTTAAATGGTCAAGAACAACTTTGTAAGGAAATCGGTATGCCCTACGACCATATTCGAAGACATGAGGCATCTACCAACCCACTCGACGTGTGGGCCCAGCACGTCGAATTATGGTTACAGATAGGAATCAATCAGAACATTAGAGGACCTCACGTACTACGCGGGAAAAACCACGACTTGTCACATCACATGGCACAAAACTGGTCGGATGATGACCATTCGTGCGACCAAACTTTCCTCCTGTTCGAAGTTACTGAGGCAAAAAGTCGTGGTCGAGGCCGAGCAATGCGCGAGGTCCCTAATGGAATCACCGACATGACGAAAAAGAATAATGTAATCCATCACTTCACAAAAACCCATAAATGTACGCCTTTTAGCAACTGGAAAGCTAATGTGTTGTTTTCTTAATTCTTACACTACGCGGAATAAAGCAGATTCTTGCACAATGTAAGGGTTCCGTAACGCCTACGCCTACGCTAGAAGAGAAAGTTAGTGTTTATTGTTATCCACACAAGTGTAGGCTGTATGGAATATTCGATTGTAGTTTAAGATAAATTTTATGCAGTACCATCTGAATTCTGAATGCAAGTTCTACAGAATTTGCGTTAACATACTTACAGTAAAATACTGCTAAAGAATTAATTAATAAAGAATTTAATTAAGGAATTAACAAAGAAGTAATTTCTAGTAACATAAGATCAGATACTAGTATTTCCAAGACTAACACGATTCTTTTAAGAGATAATGTTAGTTAGTATTAGTACCTATATTTTACGAAATTTCATATGATCATATCCCAAGTATAAATTATGTTGTTCGCAATCCTACGAAATAGATCAAAACTTCGCATTAAAAATCTAACATGTATTAAAAAAAGGGTTAGCATTAAAACATAATGGCTCCTGGTATCTCAAGCTCAAGCCCGCCATGGCCGGATCCATGCGAATTACTAAAGA
This sequence comes from Xestia rhomboidea, assembly GCA_963853795.1. NCBI lineage: Eukaryota > Metazoa > Arthropoda > Insecta > Lepidoptera > Noctuidae > Xestia > Xestia rhomboidea. Next base: position 16,705,728 of record OY970775.1, read on the forward strand.
GCTGACTCAGTAACCGGACACCGAATGGGAACACGGGCAGACAAGTGGATTCGCAATCATTTTCATTAATTTTGACGACCAACAGAAATACTCGATTCGACGGGTGCATTCAGAAATCTAGTTTCGCGATGATTTGAATCCAATGATGCTCAATGGATTAAGTAAGCTGACGATACTGAATTAAGTTTATTAAAAAAAATACTAAAGAAATATTGGTGAATCTGGAACAAATCATCCTGACTGCACGAATAAGAATATTTACTAGTAATTCTTGTAATGCCATTCTGAAAAAATCCTGCAAATGGATGAACAGCCACAGGTATACATAATGTAACTTAAATACCAGACACTACTGACATTGGGGTTTATACTACCTTCTCATCCCAACGAAAAATTCATTAAAAATTTCGGCATACTCCAAAATATTCCAATAAACCTACGCGCCTTCATAAATTAGACATCACCATTTATACCGTAACCACAGAACACCATGACGTGACACATATTGCCCGATAGTTCTAAATAAAACTATAGTCAACCACAAATGGCGCGACAAATCACTTTTCCTTTCGCATATCCGTTGTGAGCGTTAACCTTAGATGAGTCAACCGTCTAGTCGGTCAGGATGTTCTCTGAATTTCATTATGTCTTTATGATCCTTATTCGGTGGAGCATGATTAAGTCGACCGTCCACTGCTATTAAGGATGGCGGTTCGCTAGTTCGCCTCGTTCCCGCGGTTTATTCGCTTTCCACCCATGCATTAGTGCGTTGCGTGGCCGTGGGTTGCGGTGGACGATCCCACATTTTTTGTTCGCTGGGGAACCTTGAAAAGGCGACCGGTCTTTGGGGGTAAGACCGGGGAATGTGGTTTTTCTTCCGCACTAAAACCAACCCGGTGGTCAGCATCCGCACATGGGAGGAGGCACCGTTTCCTCTTTAGAGAACCGAACAACCGAATTTATTTGTTAGTAATTAGCAATCGAAAGTTAGCGATTTTGTCGTTATACCTCTGTCGAGACTGCCGCCCTGAGATAGTGGCTGGTAGCAACTGAATGAAACCTGCCGCGAATTGCGATTGAAGAGGCCTATACAGCAGTGGACTGCTGTAGACTGATGACGACAATCTAAACGATGTTCAGGAGCAATTATGACACGGACTGCTCTTGATCGCGGTTGAGATGTCTGATCGTATTCTGTTACATTTATGATATTTGCTAACCGTTGCTAAACCAACGTGCTGCATCTGTCAGTCGCTGGAGAATGTCAAAGGGAGTACAGTGTTCACACAATGTTCAGCGTTGAATGTACTTAGGGAGGGCTGCGGGACTGTTTGAAAGAGATACCGTGCGTGGCCCCGGAACACAAAGAGCGATGAAGGAACACCCTTCCGCTCCGCCCAGAGCGGGAGGGGTCATTTTATGATTTCCCATCCAAAAAGAAAGGTCCTATAGCAAAATGAAATAATTGCCAAGTTTGACACGTTTTACTTGTACAGCAACCAGTTGGCTATTAAAAATAATAATAAAAAATAATATTGCAAGTAGATTACGATTTTGTTCGCGTTGTCCCGTCTATGTAAGTGTTTGTACCATGTTTGTACTCAATTTAATTGAATTGCAAAACTCCACAGACATTATGGGTTGCTTTTCCCCCCGGATTCCGGAAACTGTGCTAAAACTCCAAACCTGTCCGAAAAAAACGGGATGTATGATGCAGTTGGTCCTGAATCATCAAAAAGTAGGTGCTTAATACCCAACACATACTTCAGGTCACGAACTCACAACCTTATCACCTTTGTTTTAGGACATAAACCTATTATTTTCCCTACACTAAACAGCAAATGTGGTCATTACGGACTATGGTTAACCGCAATCGTGCAAGAGTGAGCATTTGAAATACCTAATTAATTTTACAATGTAGTACGTTGCTGATTCACTGCAAGTTATCACTCAGGTACATATACGGCGACACATCATACTATATATTTAGCCTCGCTTTGTATAGATTTTCTATACAATGAGAGATACTCTTATAATGGTTTTATAAAGCTTAAATTGGTAGCATAGCATAGTGCGTAGGTACAATAAGCGAATCTACAAAACATGTAAGTTCATAACCCTATCCATAAGACCTTAATGTACCATGTTTTATACAAATAAATTATTCTATTCTATTCTATTCTATACTAAAATTATAAAGAGGGAAGATTTAACTTCTTGTTTGTGTGTTTGTTATTACGTATTTAACTCAAGAACTTCTGAACCGATTTTAAAATTCTTTCACCATTAGAAAGCTACATTTTTACCGAGTAACTTAGGCTATAAATTATTTTGAGGTCATGCAAATTAGCCGAAATATCAGAATTTTCGCGGACGAAGTTGCGGGTGAAGTGCTTGTATCTAAATATTTTTGCACTCTTGAAGCTGAACCGACCGTTGATAAGCCTACACAGCCTATCAGATTCCACAGCTGGACATATCAATCTTCCAAGCTCCACCACAACACCCTGTCCTCTACCTTCCGCTTCTTGTCAGACCCAACCACCTTTATAAGTCATCATCTGCCGAGCCTTTTCTTTACTATGTTGGAATCGAATTCCTGTCTCACCGGATGCAGCTGAATACCAGTATTTTACATGGAACGACTGCCTATCCGATCTCCACAACCCAATTAGTACTGGGTAATACCCTTTTGTGTTTCTCACTTCTACAACCCAGTTAGTACTGGGTTATACGATACCCCTCGGTAAGACTGGTTGTCAGACTTTCGGGCTGACTATACCTTTAACGAATGTCAAAGATCTATAATTGACAGCTGGGACCAACGGTTTATCATGCTTTCCTAGGTACAGAGGAAACTCTGTATGTAATGGGTGGTCACCCAATTGAATGGCCCTTAAAGTCCTCGTCGAAAATCCAACATGGCGACGCATTTATTTAGCTGAGAACAGGCATTATGAAGCTGATTCACTTAGTCATCACTCAGGATTCCATACTGAAATGAAACTGAATTATGTATGTATTTTCCCGTAGCAACTGCTTGACCTGTGAGGGCCGAATGAATCGGGATTCCGCCTTTGTTTGTCCCGTTAAAGGAAAAACATGGTCGATATTGCAAGTGAGGTTTTTTAATAATGTAATGTTGACAGTGACTGGTTAGCAACAAAAGATGGTTGTCCCCATGAAGAAAATTATGCAACGTTGCTCTCTGCAGGTCAATATGAACAGTACTGCATTTTCCTGTTCGTAGAGTTTATTGGTACATCAAGATTAGGTACTATTCTAAAATAATTGTTTTATATGAATACAGGGTGGCCTTTATAAAAAATTGTTATGAAACTCATATTATCTAATTCGTGAAAAAAACATCCGAAAAAGTCATACTCTATCTATTCTCTATTTCTTTCTTAAGTTAATAGTGTTTGATATTTAAGTACGAATAAACAGTAAACTTACACATAAGTATTTAGAACACACACCTATTCAAGTTACAGCTATTTAGGAACCAGTACATTACGAATACAGTACTTAAATATTTTTAACCGACTTCCAAAAGAAGGAGGTTATAAATTCGTCTGTGTTTTGTGTGGTTGTACAGCGATATTTTGTTTACCAATAAAAGCATGACTATTGACTATCTAGTTTAGAATATTAACGGGAAAATACGTATCCACACTAACCTAGATTTCCCCAGACAGACAACCAGCCCTATATTCCTATATCAGACAACATTATCAATTTGCCATTCTATCTATCCTTAAATGTTATTACTTGAAACACAAACACTTAACAGCATATTCGCTCTTTACAATATCACCCACGCTCTTTATCGCACAATTTATAGCTCCAGATTATGGGAAAAGCTAAATTCTACACTTTCATTTCATTCAAGGTCATTGTGAAATTACAGACAACATTAACGACCATAACTTTCATTCATGCACTATTCATATCGCACTTCATAGCCCAAGTCGATGGGAAAAGTCATACGTTTTGCCTTACGTTCTTAGGGTCTTGGGTTCGAATCCCGGTAGGAGCAAATGTTTGTGTGATGAGCATGGTCATTTGTTTCTGAAATGAAATTAAATTAAATGAAATCAAGAGAGAGAGATCTGAGGGATCTGAGTCATGGATGTTTATAATTATGTATACTTACCTAATAAGTACCTATGTATTTACGAACAAAAAGTATCTATGTAGTATATCAACTTTCTGGTGTCCACGACACAAGCCTCGTTGCTTAGTGTGGCACTAGATGGCGCTGTGTGTAGGTAATGTCCAGAGATAATTATTTATACTTAGTCTAGTATTGAAGACAAACACTTCAAATCGACCTTGTACTTCACGCGCTTATGTCACCATTTTATTGACAGTGCTTAGATATGGGAAAAACGACACCCTCTTCTTCTATGCTACAATTACAGACAAACACTACAAACTAACCTTGACCTTCACGCCCACGGATAAGAAAAGTGAAATTCTCCGCTTTCTTTCAACTCAGTCATATCTAGACTAGCTCTACCGACTAACACTACAAATTGACCTTGACCCGTTTTTTTTTTGAATGAATATGTCACAATTTAAAGACTACAAAGAAAAGCGAAAATCTCCACTTTCATTTTATTCAAGTAATAAATCTAGACTAGTACGACAGCAGACAAACACCACAGACTGACCTTGACCTTCACGGTTATGGGAACAGCAAGGTTATTTTAATATGCGTCACATGTGTTCTTGTGAAATTATGCGAATGATCCAAATAAACCTTGACTAGTAATTAAAAGTCTATTTGATGTGAACTGTTAAGATGCAAAATGAAAAAACTGGTAGACCAGGTAACTGATATAACATAATTATATTAATAACAAATTTTTCATAATCGTATACAAACAGATCATTTATTGATAGAACAGCGTAGTTTGAGCCTAGGCCTACATCATGGGCCAATATCTACAGGGATGAAATCTTCCTATAGTTAAACAAAGCCGAGCACTAGACAAGAACAGGGTTGAATAGGGCATGAAAGTTTGTATGGCATTACGTCCTTATTGACGATGCGAAACCTCAACGGGCATAGGTATTCTTGCACAAATCAATGCGTGCTTTTCTTTAGAACCCAGGATGCAGGATGTCAATGGATGGAAACTGGATACGTATGGACGTATCCAGTTCTACGAAATCAATTGGACCACCCTCCCTTCAACAGCTTTAAGCGACATTCAACCCCATCCTGCAGCACCCCACATCAAAGTCCGGGCGTCCCTGGGGCGACCTTATATTATAGCCACCGTTTCTCAGTATCAATTAAGGGCGACCACCCATCTGCGTATTTTCCAGTGAAGCAGTAAAACTGAGTAAAACCCATCCGGCACAACTGTTACTTTTCCCTTACGACCTTCGATAAAGCCGGTTTTGAAGCCGGTACTAAGGAATATTTTACAGTGTGCCAGCTCAATTTTTTTTTGCAATCGGAATATACAAGTTCAAATTAAACCGAAAGTCAACTCATCTCCGGAGTTTAGCTATGTAGGTAAGTAGTCGTTGGAATTATATTATATTAGGAAAAGCGGGAAGTGATAAAAAATATCTATTGTAGTGTATCTATGGGAAAATAAAATGTGGTTGGACGTGCCAGGCCTGTTTTATCAAGAAACCAAGTAAAATACTAATAAAAACAATCTAAATAATGCTTAATTAGACCAAAACCAGTGATACAATCGAAACAGAGTATCTTGACGGCTCGCAGTGCACTTTAGTAGCAATCTGAGATAATTATGCAAATGTTGTCACGTTGAACTATAAATCAGATTAAACCACACTTCCTTGAGATCGAGATGACTTATGACTGCCTAGATTTCTAGGACACCTACTAAGAAGCACTTAGCTCTGCCTACTCTTGACTATCACTATGTCTATTTTTGATCTAATCTATTATAATATAGCGGTAGAGCAGACGTGTCATCGTGTGGAGCTTGCATAAAGTCAAGCGATGTGAGATGCCTCCAAAGTAGAAGGACCGGCGACCTTAAAGAGGGGGCTTGAACAGTCTGGATGCGAAGGCAGAGGACCAGGAGTTGCAGCATAGCTTGCAAGTTCGAGAGAGGCTTCTATTTAGCAGTGGACTGCGATAAATAGGCCTTGATTTAACAACCCACCCAGTCAAAGCGAAAATGTCTATTGGCATCTTCAATGGCCCTCAAATTTCATACTTTTTAGACCACCATCACGAAGATCCAGACCAGTTTTGTCCCATTCTGCCCCATTAGGGTCAGTCACTTATCCATTACGTAAATAATCGACAGTAAAATACAGTCGGACAGGATCCACAAACATGATCTACCTTTTTTCCTATTTCTATCTTTACTACGAACACGTACAGTGGACCGCACATCAGCGGTAACACTTCGAACTTCAGGCCTTCAGCTGGCCTAGCGTAGTACGGAGTTTGAGTACCATAAGATACTAATTTTATACTGGTTTCGTTAACACTGACGTGCGGTCTAAGATACGTGGCAACTAAGTAGTAACTGTTCATCAAGTCGCGACTCAGGACTGCATTCTCAGGCTAAAGATAGACCAAACAGCTAAGCACTAGCGTTGGGAAAAATTACCGGTTTTGTCTTACGCTTTAGGAATTTTGAACATGTAGTAAAGTTTTATGGAGAGTAAATATATCCGAAGATAGTCTAGACGTAATTATTGTCGAGAAATTTTGTTGGGCACGAGTCGGTTTCAACCGAGTACGAATTACGAGTGTCTTGCAGTTATTAAGTTTAAATTATTACGGCACCTGTTAACAGACTATAAATCAACCGCAAAGTGGCAATTTTAACTGCAATACATAGCGTATTTCTTTTTTAGGAATTTAACATTTTTGGTATGTATAAACATTTTCATAGACTCGTTTCTGTATGTTTATCTAGTGTCTTGTCTATTCATGAAATTCAAACCACTTTCACATTCGTCGCCTCTTGGAATTTCTTCTCAGGCGCCATGTTAAACGGTACTTGAGATCCAAAGATTGGAATGATCTTATCAAGTCAAAATGACAAAGTTGCGTGCTGATTGTGTGTCCTACTGTTTCTAAGGCCGTGTTCAAAGCAAACATAGTCAACCGCTGACTGACTGCCTGTTTGTTATTCGTACATTCAAAAAAAAGGGTCACCCATCCACGAACCATTTCCTTGACATATTTGAATCCCTCTCCGAGCCTCGGAAGTACCTTAAAGATCTATAAAACAATAACAGTCATTACGGGTAATCAGACTCCCAAAAATCTGACAACCAGTCTTACCAAGAGTCAAGGAGGTCAGATAGGTTACTAACATAGTTTTAAGTTTAAACACTAACACACCATGTACTATTATATATATGTTAGTCTGTAAGGTATTTATCTATGGGCCAAAGTAGCCTGAAAATAAAGGTTTTATTATTATTTTATTATTATTATAGGCAGTCGCTCGCGTTTGGTGGGAAATCGGTCTAAGAAGTCATTACTCCTGCGCAGTAGCTTAGAGCTTAATGTTCAGCACTTACGATGATTGCCCGAGCTACAACACCATTAGGCAACGCTAATTACGCAATCCTAGCAAAGGACTGTAATAATACGCAACATGTAGACGAGAAAACGTTGGGAAAATCATTGGATGAAGAAATAGATGATAGCCGTTTGTAGAATTTGAGCCGTCAATCGTGCTATATCTTTGTTTGTCTGCTGTGGTATCATCATTCACAGTCGATTGCTGTTCTATTGAATTTGTGAATATAAAACTCATTTTGAATAAGATCAAGCTCTAAAGGCGAGACAAAATTGGCTTCAGCCGATTGTGACAACTAACTTGTTCGGAGATTCGAATCAAGATCAAATGTCGAGTTCCCTCCGTGCCTCGGAAAGCACGCCCGTGTGTCACGTGTATATTTTCGACAGTCGTTACAGATACATAGTCAGTGGCCCGAAAGTCTGACCACCAGGCTCGCCATGGAGGTATCGTATTACCCAGTAGTAACAGGGTAGTGGAGGTCAGATAGGCAGTCACTCCATGTCAAATATTGGTATTATTCAGCAGCATTCGGTTAGACTTGAAGCCGATACCAACATAGTTGGGAAAAGGCTAGGTAGATGATGACTAACATCTAATAAACAAGACATCACTAATCTTTTCCCACGCAGATATCATATTTCCGGTATTATCTTGTTTTCCATAAAATAATTTGTACTTTTATTGTTTTCCATAGTCGTCGTCCCTCATAATATTTACTTGCACTATTAACATCGACAGAAACGAATCGCTGTAAATCCGACACCACGCAGTCTTGTCTGCCCTACCCCTAGAGTGTAATTTAGAATCGCGCAGGCGCCGGAGCAATGACAGAAACCATGCCTGCGGCATGCTGCATGTTTGTTGCAGGCTTGCTGCATGCTTGTTGCATGCAAGGTATATGCTTGTTTGCATGCTTCTTACAGGGAAATAACAACCACATAAAATATGTTCATAATTAACTGTTTTATAATGATTGACGCTGTGATTGATTGATTTTCTGCCTTTAGCGACTATCGATGTGAAATGTTTGCCAAAAGAAGATTCTGACTGTGAACTTGCATTGCCCTTATACTGAACTAGCATTATTGCTAATTAACATTATTGCTAGTATGGGCAAATGAATATGGTGAATAAATGTTATGGAAAACGAAATTATTGAAAATGAAACATGCAGCAAATAATTTTATGGATTAAAATGATTAAGACACTTGATCGATTATGACCAATGAAATTGGTGAACATGATTTTATGTAATTTCACGATTATGGCAACTGAAGCGTTATTTCTAATGAAGTTATGGTAAATACATGTATGGCATATAAAATTATTGCATTTTAAATTATGGCAAACATTAGTAGTAAACCCATATTTCCACCTCAGCCAAGGAAGTAAGATCTAGTTGCGATGACGTAAATATATTATTGTTGCATTAGATCTTGTGACCGACCTCGTGTTGACAAATGGGTCGATTACTGCTCTCTGCCCTTGCAAGGGACCGCTTATAAAGCCGGAACACTTTAGCGATTTGAACTTAGGAAATGTAATAAGTCATTAATTGTAACGAGGTGTTGTTACTTGACAATGACAATAAATTATTGCGTGTGCGATGTAAGTAGTAACCAGTCGACTTACTATTGAGTGCTAGCTAAGTTTCTACTAGCACTTCATTGTTCTTCTGCCCTTACCCATCCCTTTTAGCTAGGGTCGGCGCAGCATACCTATTCCTTACTTCTCTTTTAGTCGTTATCTCAAATCACCAGGGATTGAAAACCGGTACCAATTGCGGTTCTGGTTCTTCATTTAGGTCCTTACAAAGGTTCCTCTTTTCCGATGTACCGGTTGTACCGGTTCTAAATACCAGTTCCTAGAACCTTTAAATCGGATGTTATTATACCGATTCCTTATCACCCGATTAAAGGTTCCTTACGGAAGGGGATGTGTGTTCGGAGCAGGGATTGAATAACCGAAATTTACTGAAATTCGTGCCTCGGCAGCCAAACAAAGCAGGTTTGTTTTGCTATTTTGCCGCCATTCATATTTACGCGTCTACTTTCTTTGTCAAAATAAAAGGTATTGGTACCGGAACCCCTCTAAATACCGGTATTATACTGGTATTTCGGAAGAACCGGTAAAATAAAGGTTCTTAAAGGTTCCAGTTTAGGTTCTGGTTCTGGTTCCTGTTCCGGTATATATAAATAAATAAATATCGCTGGACATTACACACAGCGCCATCTAGTGCCACACTAAGCAACGAGGCTTGTGTCGTGGACACCAGATAGTTAATATACTACATAGATACTTTTTTTGTTTGTAAATACATACTTATTATACATATAAACATCCGTGACTCGGAAACTAATGTCCATGCTCATCACACAAACATTTGCTCCAACCGGGATTCGAACCCGGGACCCTAAGAACGTAAGGCAGCCTGACTACCGCTGCGCCATTCGGGTCGTCATAGATACCGGAACCCCAAAATACCGGTATTTTGGAACCGTTTTCAATTCCTACAAATCACCCCCTAAAATCTTTCACTCAGTCTAAAGCTTCTAAATAACTACGCCATGTTTTCTACATAAACATAAATGGACATTTCAGCCAGCCCAGCAATTCTAGGAGTAGATAACTTACTAAAAGCGCCAGAGAGTAAGAAAGGAGTAAAACACGAAAGTTATCCAGTTTCATTCTTACGGCACAAGCCTGCACACTATTCCCCAAACCACTGCAACTCCTGAAAACAGCTATTTCTTACGGCAGTTACATCTGTCCTTAAGCGGCCTTTACATTTGGCTAAATTCAGTTAGCTAAATGAATTAGAACGCTGAATTTAGACAAGTGTAAAGACATTCAGACTGTTAGACACACTAGTTAGACAATCAGAGTCGTGACTGCCGATCTAAATCAGTTAGCATGCTGAATTTAGCCAAGTGTAAAGCGATTCAGACAAGAAATGCGTTTAGTTGTCTGCTACTCTCAGCGGGCTTTAGCATTAGCTAGCTAATTAGATAAAGTGTAAAGAACAAGCTTTTTTTCGCCAACGCTCACTGTCTGAATTTAGTGAACTAAATTTAGCCAAATGTAAAGGCCGCTTTAGAACTTGGGTTAGGCATTGCATCATATTGTAACAATTTCTCACAGCTGTCCGTCCGACAAAAGGGCTCCCGTCTAAATTGTCGAGAGCTGACAATACCTACCAATCAAGTGGATCTGGTGCATCCTGCGCTCATGAGTTACTTCCTATTGATACTGGCACGAACTGGCACGGAATGGACTTTCGTGAGTCATGGAAGATTCCAACGAGAGAACCATAGTAAATATGTGTATAATCTTATACTAGGTATTTATGTATAAGTACTGCTTCTATGTACATGAAATTTAGGTGTCCCTTCGGGGAAAACAGACGTGATGTAACATAATCGGCCCTACCCAGACGATATCCCTATTATTCCTTTGTGCAATTTCATCAACTAATTCCACATTTACTCGCAAAGGAGGAACTTGAAAGTAAGGGGTGAGATATCCAACGAAAATAAATTGTTAGGTTTTAAGACCACATCCGATGTATTTTAGGTCAAGCAACTTGTATTACACTGCAACTGGCATATTAATAATGTGACCACACTTCAGAGATTCGCGGGATAAACCACAGTTTTTGCGTATTATTTTAAGCTAAAAATAGAAATGTTTTATACTCTGTTATGGATAATCTGAATAAAGATCTGTATTATAATTAATACTGGAAAACCCCACCAGATTACCAATGCAAAAACATAATACCTTTTTGTGTCAGCCTTATTAGATTTAAAAAAAAAAAAACAAATACACTGGACCAAACACATTTATTATTGTATTAGAAGTAATTTGGTTAATTATCTTACAGACTTTTTTTTGGCGCAAGTGCGGCGAAAAATAATAATAGCTATTATCTGTTTTCCAGCTTACTTTACTTAACTTATCAAAAACATGACGAAATAGAAAAAAACACCGGAAACGACGTAATATTTTATAAGATAATAAATACTGAAGCAATATTGATAAAAAATTGCACGACTTTTGGCAATAGTGACGCTATTTATATCAACCCGAATGATATCAAGATAACTGTGGAAGCTTTGAGGGATCTCTTTATCTGATAGCGAATTAATTTCGCTACTAGCTAGCCTAATAAGTTATGTAGTGACTAATAACATAAGTTCGCCAGTGGATAAGCGTCTAGTAAAACATGGCAGTTAAAGCATAGAAGTCATTATTGGCCTGAATGGTTAATGTGGCACCTATTCTGGCTCTACTACCTATTACTCTAAAAGGGAAAATTACTTTAGGTAGATAGATTTTTATTGATTACGTACTCGTACTCGATGTAAAGTATATTTGGGATTATTATCGACTAGCGGGCGTCACGCGGTTCCCGTTCCCGTGGGAGTACGGGGATAAAATATAGTCAATGTTACTCGCTGATAACGTAGCTATCCATTGCTGAAAGAATTTTTCAAATCGGTCCAGTAGTTTTTAAGTTTATTCGTTATATACAAATCTTTCTTCTTTATAATATTATATTATAGATATAGACTAAAGGCTGGAAGATATAGCGAGTCTGGAGAAAAATATTCCATCAATAGATAGTGAATACTATGATCTTGATTTATCAATCGGTGTTCGGCGTACGGATTAATGAAAGAAGGATGAAAAGCAGTATTTACACCGAAAATACATTCTACAAAGCAAAATGACGTTACAGACTAAATTAAAATCCTCGTAAAACTCTAGCACGTACGTCATGTGAAGAATTTAACTGCGCTGTCTAGAAAAACTCCATTGAGGGCATCTAGGACGAATTTTAAAACCTAGACCAAGTTTTATTGGAGTAATAATAGTTTAATCTAGTCTAAACTGGATAAACCCACCTTTGGGAGGTCGTGGGTAACTTTTCAACTGGTTTTACAGGTCTTGGTTAAGCTAATTTAATTTTAGCAAACACCTACATTGACAAGTGCGCAATATGCATTATTTATAATGTACTGCGTTAAATTGAATGATCAATCTACACTAATATTATAAAGAGGAAAGATATGTATTTTTGTGTGTGTGTATGTTTGTAATGAATAAACTCAAAAACTACTGCGCTGATTTCAAAAATTATTTCACCATTAGAAAGCCACGTCTTTACTGAGTAACATAGGCTATATTTTATCCCCGTACTCCAACGGGAACGGGAACTACGCGGGTGGAACCGCGTGACGTCCGCTAGTGAGTTATAAAACCATAATCCTTTTTTGATATTTCGTTTTGTGTATTTCAAATGATGAGCTTGTTTGCCTATAAATTCAGTAGCGAGAACATTTTAGCATCATTAATCATTATCATAATTATTATCATGGAAAATTGCAAATCACTAATGTTTGCATTTTTAAAAACTTAATTTGTTCTATAATGAAAAAAAACATTACATATTCGCGTTAGCATGTATTACTGACGCATTCGTAGAAAAAAAATGCAGCCTTTTTATAAGGTAACCATATTGCTAACCATTTCTCGGACAGTCCGAATTCAGTGGCGAGTGTGGTGACTCACTCATCCAACAGTAGAATGACTGTGCCAAATGAAATATTCATAATGTATTTAAATTAAGTTATTAAATGGAAGGTAACGGATATTTAAATTAATTCAGATGGTAAACTAATTAAACTGACTAGATGTCAGCAAATAACTGTCAATAAAATGACGTGATAACCTCATCAAAAATTAAGCAGAGATTAATCTTATTTTGCAAGAAAATTAATTTAGAATTGAAAAGTTATTTTTGAGCAGCTGGAAGGTGGTAACTCTGTATATTTTTTTTTGTAAAAAAATGTAGAATATCGTGTCTGCCGTTTACGTCAGCACAGCGCGGCTTTTTATACGCGACGAAAAATCTTAGTGTTTGAGTTTCATTCAGTTTTTGATCCAGTTTATGTACTTGTCAAACGAAAATGGATCGCAGAACGGTATCCGCATAAACCGTGTGCTGGCATTTTTGGTACAATGCTTAATTTCATAAAAATGTGCCACTCAGGCATTTAATTAAGCTGGCACAGTTTAAGCTTCTTAAAAGCATTTTGCTACTTTCATAAAGTATAGCGAAAACTGAAGCGTATCTTGTCCTGACTACTTTCTACATTTGATTCCCAGCAAATTAATACCCTGTTACTTTTACTGCCTTTACCTGGATATTATTTTTATAAAACAAGTTTTACATGGCAAACATTCATTGCACGTATGTGTGAGTTAAGTTATACTGCATATTTATGGAAGTACATAATAATCACGAAATCTATTAATGAGCTTCAGTTCTAAGGTGCAATAAGAAGTATTCTTCAGAGGTTTGAAATCACAATACTTAATTTAACATCATGGATATTAAGCTAAAGATATACTTTGACATTATGATCAAAAATAAGATTACACTAAACTCAGTATTATCATTAAAAAACACGTTCCAGTCAAAATATTACATAACACAACTCATATTTTACTATTTTATTATGTTGGCAATGACATTTCATTAGATTTACCTCTAAAAGAACCTTAGTTTCAGTGTTTGTGAGTAAGATATGCAAGAAGAGCCACGGGCGATGGTTTTCAAACGTTTGCCACATCAATTGAGGTGTGGCAACTTGCTTTGTTGCTATATAACCGACCTGAGGTTGTCAACTTTTTGGCTGATGCAATAGGGTGGCTAGCTTGCGTGTTGCTTGTTTATCCTTTGCAAGTTCATAAGTGATCAAGCGAGATGAAATCAACAGCTCTTTGATAAAAAGGTGAAAATTGTATATCGGGGTTTACTTTAGGTAGCTGTTGGACTTCCAGTTCGTGTTATTTGAGCACACACACACATTGGTAAGCAACCTGATCGCAATCTCACACAGGTTTGTGATATAACTGGGTTTGTAACTACCTATAAGTGCCTTTTGCAACCTATGCGTGCATTAAATAAGTTCTAATAAGTTTCAACCACTTGGTAATTGCAAAAGGTTTGTAATAAAAAGCTACATTTGATGGACTAAGGATGTTATGCTTTTAAAATTGCTAGTACATCGAGATTTTGTCAAAGAAATAGTTTTTCTCATAGGTAATTGTCATACATACAGATACCGGTTAGCTTAGAAACTACAGTTTTTTTATTTGTTTTGTTATGTTAAAATAAGTTCATTTTTAAAAGCTGTGTGCAAAACATGAAAAGTATTGCAAATAAAGATTTTGGCGGACAGTACGCATGATCATCAGACTGTAGCAGGCCGGTGCTAGACAAAGACCCCTTCAATTGTGGGCCTTCTACCTATATTCTTGACCATTTTCATACGTTTCTCGTTGTTTATTCATTTAGTTCATTCGTTCGTTCGTTCAAAAGCGATGCTTTGAATAACATTTAAAAAAATAGGTTAAAGAGATCTAATAATTTGGAAACTGTCTTCGATCATATCTCAGTCATATTTGAGAAAAATAATAGAATATCCGGATCTGTTATTTTGGTCACTCTATTAATATTCAAATAAGACTGTTAATAGATTCACAAGCATGCTGATAAATCCAGATGTAGCTAGTTGAACTTTCGGCAAAACCGATTCTAGTTCTATTATTGTTACGCGGTTGATCGGTGTGATTTCTGCGACAAGGTTATTTTGCATAGGTTATTTTTTAACATTAGGTATGAATATAATTAATCAATTAATATGTTACAAGTTCATTCCCGATGCAAAAATTATCCTTTTCTTAACAATGAAAAGTAAATTCTGCTTTAATCTAAACACAATAGCCACCTGTCATCATTGGAAAAATCAATGATGTAACGCTCATTGTAACACTAACAATAATTATATTTATGTGGCAACTATTTCTTTTACGAACATAAAATGTGGGGGAGTCCCAAAGGTTAGCCCCTTTAAATTCTGAATTTATGTTATGAGTTTTCACTCACTAAGGTATTATAGGTAATCATTTACTTATATAAATCTAAACATGGAAACGTCAAGTCTTCAAGACCTAATTAACGTATACTCCTAGTACATAATTGAAGTAAACAATAAACTCCTTTGAATAGCCAGCACGTGAGGCAGTGATAAACAATGAAAGTTCTAGCAACAGATGGGTGTAATAGCAGGAAACACGAGGAGGCACGTGGAGTAATAAACACTAATAATCAACTGGTACAGAATGAATTTGCAACCTTGTACTGCGTTTAATACAAAGACGTGTTTTAATCACGACGACTACAAAGTACTTAGGACCGCTTGCACCACAACAAACGCTTAATATGTTTAAAACATGTCAATCAGAAAGATATTTTAATAATATTAAACGAATTGAACGCTTTGTGGTGCAAATTGGCCTAACTTATAATTAAAGTCTGATTTTGATTTTGAAGTCCAGACTCGATAGAAGACAACTAAGCTAAAACAAAACGTAGCCGAACTCAACCCCGGCAAAAACCAGAATCACTGACGGCAAAAGAATCCTTTCAATTATTTGCTTGGTATTTTCAAAGCTATACTGTGGCTCCAAAATGGAGTAAAAGAGGCGCAACTCCCCTTCACTATTTTTTTGAATTCTTTTATGTTGACTGTTTACTTAAACCGCAACGCGACAAGCATACGCATGACGATTTGTACACAGAGCTTTTGAAATGCAGTAACATTTTATTATAAAAAAAGCTCGTTGCAGCAAAATAAAAAACTATAAAAATTTTGTAAACAGTATTCAAGATCTACAAAAGGCACGTTAATATTTAAATGTTGCATAATAACCGTGCAATCATTTGCAAAACAAATAAATATTATTTAGCAAGAACTGTCCTTTCGCTGCGCTCAGTATGGTCACCGTACGAAATCGTAAGTGCCGCGTTCATCGTAGCGGGGTGGCTATATCAATGTTCATTATAAACCTTATGCTTTTGATATAAAGTTGAAAATAAAAGGTATTTTGTTTATCTGATTACCTGTACGTTTTATAACACGACGTAACACGAAGGTCTGAAGTAATTATGGACGTTGAACTCTCATTTTTTTTCTACTTATGCTAATAATATGTTTCTGTTAAATACAGCTTAATTAGTAATCTGCTATTAATTGACTATGCAATGTAATCTATGAAGCTGATAGTTGACGATTGCAAGTACTGGTTTTTAAGTTTAGCGCGAAGTTTAAACGCGGCAAGGACTCAGCCATAATCAGTCTATAATGTGTCTACAGCTGGGACACAGGCCTCCTCTGGAGGTGGGACTGGGAGTGGGCTGTATTCCACCACGCAGGCCCAGTGCGAGATGATAGATGACCCATGATTACCATTTTCAGGGTTCCGTAGTCCTAAAAAGGAACCCTTATAGTTTCGCCATGTCCGTCTGTCTGTCTGTCCGAGGTTTTGCTAAGAGAGCGTTAGTACTAGAAAGCTGTAATTTTGTAGAGGTGTGTTTATCAATAACACCGACTAAGTGGAAAAATAAAGTTTAGGATTTTTTTTTTTTTTTATGTAGCTCCCCTACATGTGAAGTGGGGATTAATTTTTTTTTCGTGGTCTCCGCCATCGTGTGGGGTATCTTTGAATAGGTCGTTTAAAATTACTTAGAGGTTGCTAGTACTACTTTTCGATTGAATGCTCCATTTACGAAATATTAAACTTTAAAGTGCAAATTTTTGTACCAGTTTTTTTCCGTCCCCTGCCCCACTCTAAAAGCTAAACTGCTGGCTTGAAAATTCTGGAAAAAATCGTGATGATAGTGCATTTAATGAACTTTAAAGGAAAACAATAGCAGTTAAGATAACTTTATTAGTTTAGCAGTAATAGTAATTGAACTAGGGTGTTGGGTAATTTCGTACCAAATACAAAATCCTTAGAATAAATCCTATAAAGTGACTAAGATGAAGTGTTTGCTTGTTTATAACGGGTGAAGACTTGCATTGAAAAACAAAATCTAAAATATGACGGGCTAGTACGGAACCCTACACTGCGCGTGCTCCGACACGCACGTGGCGGGTTTTTTTTTTTTTTGATGGGCAATCAACAAATGACTCCTCCCGCTCTGGGCGGAGCGGGACGGAATGTCGGACTTGAATCTAAGACATTGCCGACTTAGTCACAATGTTTTTCTTCACCGTATAGGAACACATCTCGGTAATTATGGTCGTTGCCGAAAATACTTCTCATTTGCAAAACGACGGTAAAATTCGTAATTTTTTTCTGAACGATGGCTATTGTCAATATTGGTTACTTACTGATTAGCATACGACATTGAGTTGTTTGTCAGTTGTCACACACAATAGTAAAGTGATGTAACGTTTTGCCAAATAATTAGACATACCAAGAGACAGATTTTCTTTGAAATATACAAAAAAACTTTTAACAGGTTTCCCATAAGAATTACAAGTGAGTTTCAATATGTAACTTGGGCAAATGTTTTTCACGTGGTGATAATTAAACTATGACGTTTTAAGCCAGTCTTCTCAGATGTTGATTTTGACACGAGAAAATGAATTGTTATCATAATCACCTAACCCAATCTTGGTGCTAATTGGGAAACCACACCGTATACCTAACTTATTGAAACCATGTATCAAATTAGCTGACATAACTTTTCAGATCGACTGAAATTCAAAGCATTTGTTACAAATAGACTTATAGTAACAGGCACTTTTGAACTGTCAAAAACCAAAATTTATGAAGATTTAGTCCACCCACAAAGCATAATAAACCGTGAAGAGGTAAACACAACAATAAAAATTTAAGACTAAATCCCTTACAAATCTTCCACTAAAGTCCCAAAAAAATCCTGAAAAAATTAAAAAGAAAAAACTTACATGTTTGATGTTAAAATGCAGGATGCTCTCGATGTAACTCGGCAGCTGGTTGACGACAGTGAAGTAACCGAAGACCGAAGCTCCATGCGTGATGATGATGGCCCACACTGGTGGAGACATCAGCATCTTCTTCCATGGCACTGGCATGTGCTGCGGGAGAGTAAGAGATTCTATTGTTAAAATGAGTTTTGGAACATTTTAAAGTAAGTAGGTAAAACCTGCGCAACCTAAACCAAAGACTCATCAGTGTTTTGTAAAAACACTGAAAAAGGAGCATGAAATGTGAAACCCCTAACTATATACATGTACTATCGAGGACACTCCCGCCTGATCACCACTAAGCAAATTTTTGCTTGCACTTAAAACATAGTAACGCTCTCTATCCCCGCCCCGTTGACTTTATATAAAAATAATTAATGAAAAAATACCGATCGGCGACACATGCCAAACGAGAGTTATTGTTATTTTGCGCGCCAAAGTTGACGCTTTCCTAATAGGCCTAAAGTTTAAGGTGGAGTGGCTCGGCGCCTCCACATTATTTAAGCGAAAAAAATGTTAACTGATCAGGCGGAAAAGACCACGACTGTACCGCGTATGAAATTGTTAGGAATAAAAAAAAGAAAAAAAAAGAAAATCAATTTTGAAGGGAACTAAATGATCACAAATAATAATAATAATAATGACACACGCGCCACCATCAGTTGAGACATTTGAGTGAGCATGACATACTCTTAACCGCCAGGGCACATTCAAGTAAATAATATAAAAAAAACTATAATTTACACTAAAATCGATACAGCTATCTACCCTAAACGACAAGCTAACGCATTAAGAAATATCATGTGATGATACAGGAAAAATAGAGGAAAGAAAAGGGGTATTTAATCCAGTGATTACAAAAGCATTGATAAAAGCATTTCTTTTTGCACATGGGTTAATTACGTATTCATGTGCCAACATTTCCTACAATAGTATTGTTTTATACATTTTCCGTGAATAATCAATTTTCCATGTTTCTAATTCTCAGAATTGAATCAGATATGCACTTGCTTATCAATCAGAGTTGAGTCAACTGACTGGCTATGATGTCATTATATTAGTGCAATTCTCTAACAATTTTTCTTTTAACCCATACGTGTTGGGTATTTATGGATAGGTCTTCAAAAATTATATTGAGGTTTCTAATTTTTTTTTTCTAAACTGAATAGTTTGCGCGAGAGACACTTCCAAAGTGGTAAAATGTCCCCCCCCCCCCCCCCCTGTAACTACTGAAATAAGATAATGATATAACTAAAAAATATATATGATGTCCATTACCATGTAAACTTCCACCGAAAATTGGTTTGAACGAGATCTAGTAAGGAGTTTTTTTTTATATGTCATAAATCGTCGATCAAAGTTACAACGAATTACAAGAACTTTTATATTATGTTACTTGCTGCTACGGAACCCTTCATGGGCGGGTCCGAGTCGCACTTGGCCGGTTTTTCTTTTCAAGCTTACATTGGTCTTGGAAACGCCGAAGCCGAAGATAATGGTGTGTTAATTATAATACCAAAACAGATTTAATTCATTTCAGTGTAAACCCTCATGCAGACCAGGGTTTATTTTTGCCCAAAACTAGTCAAGTTTCTTTCTAATCACATTCAACATAAAACCAGAAACACCATGTGTGGAGGAACTAGCTCTGTGCTTGCCAATTGGCACTGCACCTACTCTTTTACTGGCAACTCGCCAAGGAAATACTTGCAATAATATGTAACAGTAGTTGCATACATTTGTTTTCATAAAATATTATGTATTGCTCTAAGGAGATCTATGGTACTTTAATCAAATCTCTATCCGACTCTATTTTCCTATTTATACATAATATTACATCGCGCCTTCGCTTTGCTTTGACCGCCTGTATCCCCCAAAAGACTCGGTAGGCAGAGGTATACGTATAACACCCACTTTTCGCCAGAACTTCTGTTTAAGTCTAATGTAATAGAAGGCGAGTCTGACCACAACCGGGCACTAGTTCAGCCTCAGAAAATCCAAAAACACTACACGATATGGAAATCGAACCTAGAACCTCATCAACCCAACGAAGCAGAATTTTCCTATTTCCCTACAATAAAATAGTGAATACCACTTCCATAGAAAAAAATACGACGCCTACAATCAACATACGTAGCCGTACTCGCAGTTCTCAGAATAGCATGGAATTTACTCCGTAAGGAAAAAACGTAAGTCAGCCATTATTACGACGACGGTGTAATGTGCAGTGGAATTTTAATGAAAAATAACATAAATCTCAGCATTACGTACAATTCCAAATGCTGTAATTATGACTATTAAAATGTTAGTTGAACTGGCTGGAATTATGTGCGGAGGTTTTTAATCAGCATCGTTATTCTTAGTCACATTTCAAACGAATAAATTCGATGTGACAAGTCACATGACATGAATTATAAACTAAAAATTCAAAGTTTTTTTTTTTGTAAGTATTACATCTGTAGACACATCCTGGCTACGCGGAAGAATAATAGGACTTGTTTCAATTAAATTAAGACAAATGGTCGACCTATTTTAATTGTCAGTCAACGAAGGAAAGAAAAATTCAAAAACGATTCCGTGAAATAAGGATTAAGACTTTGTGAAATGATCTAGTTCATAATGTTGTGGTTTCGAAAAGTCTATGTTCCTAAAACTATTATTTTTCTGCCAATACTTTAGGTCCAGGAGACGTGCGTAATTATAAGGTATTTATGCCCCCGACTGTACTTATATTTTACCAAAGTATGACCACAAAGTTGATGTCATATTGTGGTTGTACTGTACTTTTGTTACTGATAAATGGTATGTCAGTTTTACCAATATTATTATTATTTACTATATTAAATTGGCTACTGTAGTGTTTATCATGTGTTACAGTAAGCCAGTGTTGAATGCCTAATTGTTGTCATTTGTTTATTTCTGATTCATGTGAATAGCATGATCAATGATCATCGTTATTGAGTACACTAAAGTACCTACACAACAGCCGAATACATACAGGCAATCATCAGTGTGTATTTCTTTCTTTTCTGTGTGTGTGTATTAGTGAATGTATGATTTTCATTGACGCTTAGCAACACCTTTATTACCTAATGTTTCAATATTGTAGCACTGTTATACCTACTGTGGGCTGAGAAATATTTTCTGAATTGAATGTGCCAAAATACCTAATTGAAACCTAATCAAGCATACGTAGGTATTATTTGCCAAATATCAAATTAAACAGGGACACGTTTATGACTGAAAGCAGATGCTTAGTTTCGAATTTTACTTCAGTCATTCACCATCTGGCTGTACAGGCGAGAGCAGATTTTCATTTTCAGCGACGGAAAAAGATAGACTAAAAGATATAAATTTTGGTGTCGCGAAGTAGGTAATAATTTCACGTGATCTCACAAGTGTTTGATGACGACAAGCAGAACACAATACATTCGTAAAGTTACACACCTGTGCAATCATTGCAAATCTGGCCAAAATTTTTAGGGAGTCGCCACACTCACCGACCCACGCGCCGACGTGAAGTCAGCTTGAGAGCCGATCAGAAAGATTTGACCATGCAATAAAAGCGAATAGTTCGACGCAGTGTCGAGTCGTCCGAACCTAAACGAGGCGAATAAGTAGTTTCTTTGTGATTTCATTCATCATCAACTTCCTGCCCTTTGTCCTTTGTCCAGTTTCTCACATGTTCCTTGGGGTGGATTTTTTTTCTGCCATTCTTCCCCTACCAACCTTACGGTTGGTTATGTTGCCGCTATTGCTGTCTTTTTCCTTTTATTACATGAACGATCATGATCGGCTCGACTCAAGCCGACACATATTCCGCGTCCACAAGTATGGTCACTTCCTAAAGCACCTCGGCTCTGACGTGTGTGAGCGGCGTTAAATTATGGAGCTGTTCACACATTGTTGACTACTACAGCTACGTACAATACGTACTATCGTGGACACTCCCGCCTGATCACCATTAAGCTAATTTTTGCTTGCACTCGCAACATAGAAACGCTCTCTAGCCCTCGTTGACTTTGTATAGAAATAATGAATGAAAGACAATACCGATCGGCCGAGCGCACTGACGACGCACGCCAAACGAGAGTTATTGTTATTTTGCGCGCCAAATTTACGCTTTCCTAATAGGCCTAAAGTTTAAGGGAGCGTGCCTTAGCGCCTCCGCATGATTTAAGCGACAAAAGAATTAACTGATCAGGCGGAAAAGACCACGACTGTACATCTATTGTTTCGTGCGAAAAGGAAGTGGGCGATTTTGTGGAGTTGCTGTGATTCATAGATTAGGTATTCTGATAGGATTGTCAGATAAATAGGCTCATCATTCGCTTCGGTAGAGGAGGGACAATTACTTTGTTGCTAAGCTGTGGGGCATGGCAGACAAACCGAGTGATCAGCAATCGAAGGTGGGACGCGCTTAGGCTAGGTGGAACGACGATCTACGCAGGGTGGCTGGTAGCAACTGGATGAGAGTTGCCTGTAATCGAGCTGAATGGCGTGCGATTGGAGAGACCCATGTCCAGCAGTGGACTGCTGTAGGCTGATAACGATGATGGGCAAGACAGTCTGGCTATATCAGAATAAGATTTATTTAAATATTTAAGAGTAAGACGCCTGTTTTCCTGGTGTAGTGGGCGAGCCTATAGACATCAACCGGGTACTAAGAATTTCCTTTTGGAAACAAACCATATCACAATTCATCACAATCACTTCCAAAAAACAACACCCATTAGAGCAAATTAAAATAGTCAAAATAAAGTCCAAATAAAACAATGAGTTTACCAGATAATTTAATGCACTAGTCTCCCAATACCAATTATATTCAAATGATGAGCCTTGGAGTGACTTGAGCGCAGTTTGCCAATGATTTATTTGGATACGTAATTTTTACTATGTTCACTGAATTTTAATTCGATACCTTGAGTCTTGCCAAAAAACCCTCGGTGTGGTCGATAAGGATTATAAATCATTTAAGGGGTTTTCCTCAAATGTAATGAAGTTTTATGTTTCCATGCAGGTTTGACCGTGAAAGAAAAAAATATGGTTGTGGTAAATGATATGGACATTGGACATGCAGGAAATTATAGTGTTACGCACGACTTGATAAGTGAGGATATTCAGATGAAATTAATTTGTAAATTGAATTTTAATGTAATAACGATCGGAACAAAACGGCGGATACAGACTACTATGGATCCTTCACTTCAGACCTGTATATTTCCGATTCGGAGCCCCCTGCTCCTAAAATGGCCGCCTTAGCAGAATCAAAATAAGAATCACGTTAAAAAAATATTTTTTTTTTTTTTTTTTTAATTCAAAGAAAGAATAATAAGATTCTGCTAAAGCGGCCATTTTAGACCCCCTGATACCGTTGAAGACTATTTACAGAACCTTAAACCTAATGCTTTAGTGATAAAGTTGAAAATCTATTAGGTAAAGAAATTTGACAGATTGTAGAAGTTTGATGTGCGCCGTCTGTACTTGTAAAGTTCTATATCCAGAGGCAGAGCTGTTCACATATTTGCCAGCAAGGCAGTAGTTAGTAATTAGCGTAGAATACTGCTATAAACACTTACTCCTTTGCCATTGTTGTCTTGAGGCAGCGCCTTCATGAGGAAGTTCCTCTCAGTTTCCGATATGCGAGGGTGTTGGCCTGGCGTGTCGTACACCACCGCAAACCATGCCACTGACCACATCACGCCGATTATACCTGTAGGATTAACAGGATTAGAAACAAGAATATGTGTGGAACACTACAACTAAAAAACCGTTCAAATGCGAGTCGGACTCGCGCATGAAGGGTTCCGTACCATCATAGTACAGAGCCCCCTTTAATTTTCAATTTAATTATTTGTTGTTATAACGGTAACAGAAATACATCATCATTCTGTGAAAATTTCAACAACTTTGCCAAGATCTCAGGCCCTACTCCCTAGCGCTTAGAGAGTAGGGCCTGGGATCTTGGACCACATCACGCGCGCCGTATATTCGGATCTATCAGTCTCTCTCACTCGCAGACGTACGAGAGAGACGGATAGATCCGAATATGCGGGACGAAGCGTTAGGGAGTAGGGCCTCAGAACCTAGTCGAAGGAAGGTAACCTTTGAGGCAACATTTTAAACTACGCTATTTCCATGTCCACTTTCCACCCATAACAAAAATGTAGGTGTTTGATATCACCAGAAGCTTTCCCTATCAGGCCTATACACAACTAGTTCACTTTAATAGCAAAGCTTGGAAAGCTCGGATATTACTATCAATGATATTTACTGTACTTAAATTGATATTGGATCTTTTATTAGGTACTTGCGTTATAATGTGCCTATGAAACACGTGTTTTGCAATTTGATTTGAATAGGGTAGATGACACACCAATCAATTGACATACTTGTTAAGAGCTGTCAAAACACGGTTCTTTTATAGATTTTGTTTGGCAATAGCACGCTGTGACGTCACTATTTAGTCAACTCAATGACTCAACTATTTATTGATTTCAAAGCAACTAAAAATCTAATTTGCCAATTAACTGAAAATAAATCTGGTTTTCAGGCCCGAAATAACGTTTTTTTTTAGAGATTGGTGACTTGGAATTGTCGTTTTATGGTGTCATCTACCCTATTGCAACGCAGCTTGCACAGCTACTAGCATACCAAAATGTTTATTGCTAGTACCTAGGTACGATATGGAAATATGTAACAATGTTGTCATTCTGTGACCACTCTTAGAAAATATCACACTAATGGACCACCGGAATAGGCGAATTGTGGACCAGACTTCTGAAATCGTACTCTGACAAATGTTATACTGAAAGTGTCTGCTGCAGCTGGATTGACCGAACCTTTACGCTGGTTCACAATTTGTTTCGTAGTTTTATTGACAAATTACAAAGAACATGGATTGTAATTGGTTTCCTTACACTATCTGTATTCTTGAACCTTTTTTTTTTCGTATGGGATATCATCAAGTGACTCCTCCCGCTCTGGGCGGAGCAGGAGGGAGTGTCAGACTTTTACTGACTAAAACCCCTCCATGTTCCTCCATCGCCCTTTGTGTTTCGGGGCCACGGTATCTCTTGCGAACAGTCCCGCATCCCAGGAATATTCTTGATCCCTTGGGTCTACTGGCACTTGGTTTCAGTTTCAAAGCCCCTATAAAGTCTGAAGAACTACTTCTTCCATCTTCTTCTGAGCACGTCGATAGCAATCTAAATTGAGTCGGCCCTGAAATTTTACTCCTTCTATAAAACTATAAAGATAGTAGACGAAGTATTTGTAACACATTACCAGTGAAGTAGAAAGCAGACTCCCATCCGAAGTGGGCGATCAGGAAGCCGCAGATCGGCATAGTCATCGCTGCTCCCAAGGATGACGCTGCAAGAGAAATACTCAGGTTAAGAAGGGAATTGATGCACATTCCGCACGGGATGTATTCGCAGATTAGTATCTTAAAAGAGAAGTTATATTTCCCCATTACCATTCCCTCTCATCGAGACGAGGCGTGTGTCCCAGCAGTGGACAAATGATAAGCTGAATATACATGCCTTCAAATTTTTGGTTTTAGGAAGTGTCGGTTTCTTACGATCTTTTTCTTCACTGATTTGAAGGCTGTGATCATGTTATCAATAGGCGAGCCGACAAAAAAAGTCATTAGTCTGTCAGATAGATTTCCAAAAAATATTGGTCATATATTGTTTTCTTTTTCCACGGAAACAAAAATTGAAGACGATACAGTGTGTCGAAAACTCATGTGACGTCACATTTCGATACATTTTTTACCATAAAGTGACGTCACAAGCCCCCACTCATGATCTTTGATGCGTTTTACCTTCGTCATTTTTCATTATTATATTAATTTGAAAAAACAAAAAACACGTATCCAATATTTTTCGAAAATCTATTAACTGACGGACTAAACAGAATTACATTTTTTTTAGTCAGTTGTCACGTCATCCCTATTACAAAATAGCAAAGTGCCTGTCTGGGTTCGAACTCACGACCAACCCGAAGACGCGGTCGATACCAGTACCACTAGGCTATCTGGAGCAGTGCTAAATGACATTTCCATCCATAATCTCAAAAATCAAATTCTGAATGTTACATCCTAACATTCAATGGGTTTTTTTTCATTCATGTCATACGGGCTATGTAAGTAGATACGACTATACCTTCACATACATCGACCTAAATAAACAAGCCAGTTTACATAGGAGTGTGAATTTCCTATGTTTTAATCTAAGTACTCTATGAGGACAATAAGATAGCGTTTAACTAGCTTAGCTTACAGTACAAACTGTTGGAATAGAGAAATAGACCATAATTATACGGATTATTTCCTCCTTTGATGCAATAATGGGATTAGTGTATTAGGTGTAAAATTTCGTAACTACGCTGTACACTAAGGCCTTATTCATGGCTTGTGGTCAAGCGACTTGTGTTTCGTTCCCGCTCGTTAGATCGCACGTGGCTCGTGACATGAGATGCAGTCAAGCCGAGCGAACTTTCTGCTAAAGTGGACATTTTAGGCACCCCCGTTCGCAGCCAATCCGCTTAACCGGACCTCAAGTCGCGTCAGTATGATTGTCAATTTCTTTAATTTGATTTCTCCACAGAGCAAGATGCAAGATGCGTGTGTCGCTTGAGCTGTAGCTCGTGTGGCCAAGAGTTAAGAAGGTGGATTATCCGTCTGTTAAGTATTGACTTAACAGACGGATAATCCACCTTCTTAACTTAACTTTATTAGCACCAATCATTGGATTGGTGCTAATAAAGTTAATGGTTTATTGCAAGTGTTTGAGTGCACTATAGCAGCTTATCCGTTATAAAGCATTTTCACATGTCTTTTCGTGTTTACAGCCCTCATCCTCCACCATCCATATTATGAGATTATTCCCACATCAAGAGCCCACAAGGATTATATCGATGCTTTAATTTCAGAGGTTGTAAAAGAACTCACAACTGTACAATCAAACGTGTCGTTCCTATTCTTTTATAACGAACTTCGTCGTGTTAATGATTTTCAATATTTTTAAAGGACCTTGCGCACTACGAGGCCTTGACCACAACTAGCTGGCCGCAAAAGCTCCGATCAAGAACAAAGTTTGGTCGCACAACAAAAGTAGTCTTTGTGGCCGCGTAGTGCTCGAGATTTCTAAATTAGGCTCGACCAGCACTCTGCCATATCAATAGCGTTGGTAGTGGCTTTGAACAGGTCCCCCAAAGAAAAAACAGTCGGTATAACGTGAAGTGCTAGATTGAGTAATGGAATATCTCCAAACATGACACGTTTCAGTGGCTCTTGCTTGTCACGGACAACCCTTTTCGAACTTTGTTTTCCAATCATCACCAGGACCAGACGGAGCTACTTTACTTTTAGCACATCTTATTGAAATTTACTTTTACGAGTAGGTGTAAACACTCCAACGAAGTCAGTTCTTTTAAAACCAACCTTCCAAGAGACTGCACTTTCACCCAAATCTCTCAGCTATTTAAAGTCGGCTGAGTAATAGACAAATAGCAACAAAAATGGCTGCGTTTATTTATTCGTGAACTTGGCAATGGTCCCGAGTAGGTCACGTCGCGTTGCCAACCACGCCCCCCGATGTATATGACGTATATCATTGTAACTGCAGTAACGACTGTAAGAAAGATTTTTAATGTTGGAATGGAAGGGATTTCAAATTGGGTTTCGTCCTGTGTCTTCAAATTGCATAAACAAAGTGCCTATCACTCAAACTTGTTTGAAACGGCTTCGATCACCGCTGCATCGATCACTAACAAAATCCGGTCTTCTCTAATCTTCTCAAAATCCTCAAAATTGCGGGCAATGCTCCGGATTGCCCGCAATTTTTTCCTAGCGGTTTAAACGAACCATTGATTCGGTCGCAATTATCTCCGTTTGAGAACACGGCCGTAAGCGATGTACATAATATAGTACATTTGACAGATACTTGCTAACAGTTCTCACTTTAGGGATAAGAACAAAGAAGTCTGTGTGTTGTAACTATACAAGAGGCAAGAGGCGACTAGTATGTTGAAGGTACAGTCACGACTAGCCAACTGCAATGAAAAATGATTGCTAACTATGTTGGAGTCGGCTTCCAGTCTAACCGGCCACCAGTCTAGCTGAATACCAGTATTGATATACATGGAGCGACTGCCTATCTGATCTCCACACCCCAGTTAGTACTATTATACGATAACGACTGTCAAAGATCTACAAATGACACCAACGGATTAACGTGCTTTACGAGGCACGGAGAAACATTCATATGAACAAGACCTAAGTGCTAACTTATATTATACTTCTAACTCATACGACGTCAATGAATATACATGCCTTATAATGAATGTAGGATGGACAATAAACTTTTCCTTGCTTGTCGCTTCGTAGGAAAATTTCTTGCTTTTATGGGGTCAATTCATTAGAATGACGTATCAACTGGTCTAGTTTAAGCTGTCAGGCTACCGACAGTTGAGGAAGCTAACTGAAATTCCTTTTTATTTGCCTTCTTTATTATAATGCAAGTCATAAAAGGGAATTTACAAGGGGTATAAGAGTAGAGAAAGACAAAGAAACGATGGATGGACTGTGTAAAGGATGATATGGCAAGAAAGGGGGTGTCTGATGAGATGACGGCGTATAAAGGGTGTAAAAAACCTCTTAACGAAGCCGAAAGGCACTTGCTCTCCCCGTCATTGCGATCATTTTTTTTGTTCTACACCATACCTGGGAACCATCTAGTTACGGAGATATTGGGGGTCAAAGTTCCAACTTTTTGAAACATGATTTTTTACCTCAAAAAAAGAAGTCGTTTCCCAGCAATAATTTTTGCGTAGAGTTACTTAGTTTTGTACTACTGTCTTAGTTGACAGCTTCGTGATGAGGTTGTTTACATCCTGTATATGGCACTACAAAAATGACTACAGCTGCAGAAGTATGGAAGAGGAAGACATGCTGCGCCGACCCCAAATGCATTGGAATAAGGGCAAGAGAATGATGGTACAGTCGTGGTCTTTTCCGCCTGATCAGTTAATTTTTTTTTCGCTTAAATCATGCGGAGGCGGCGAGCCACTCCACCTTAAACTTTAGGCCTATTAGGAAAGCGTCAACTTTGGCGCGCAAAATAACAATAACTCTCGTTTGGCATGTGTCGCCGATCGGTATATTTTCATTAATTATTTATATTTAAGTCAACGGGGCGGAGATACAGAGCGTTTCTATGTTGTAAGTGCAAGCAAAAATTAGCTTAGTGGTGATCAGGCGGGAGTGTCCTCGATAGTACTTTGTTGTTGAACAAATGCTGCCGAATGCAAAGTGCCGAGCCCGAACTAGTGTGAAACACCCTTAAGTACCTATAATACGGAAGTATTGCAATTTTCAGCTGTAAATTTGTATTTGTATTCCTCATACGCTGATTTTGAATTATTATGCATCAGACAACTACCATATCAAATTTTACAGGGTTTTGCAACAGGAAATTAAACCTACCATTTTCTACGCCACATTTCATAGCCTTTACTAAATTTATTACCCATAAAATTGAAACCACTTACTGCGATTTTTACTGGCAATAAAATTATTCAAAAGGCAGAAATGAAAGGTACTTTGAGAGAATAGTAACTACCGACTTCATATAGTCAAAACTATGATAGGTATTCAATCAGATCTGCTTAGCCTTTTGCCAAATATGCTAGGGTTGGCCTCTAGTTTTATCGGATGCAGGTGAATACCAGTATTTTACATGGAGCGACTGCCTATCTGACCTCCACAACCCGGTTAGTACCGGGTAATACGATATCCCTTAGTAAGACTGGTTGTCAGACTTTCAGGCCACTAAATACCTGTATGTAACGACTGTCAAAGATCTACAAATGATAGCCAGGATAAAACGCTTAACGTGCTTTCCGAGGCACGGAGGATACTCGGTACGTAATGAGTGATCACCCATCAATGGACCAACCTAGCCAATCGAACGGTCGAAGCGGCTGATATTATTTAGGCACGAGATCTATATGAACTTTTTCACAGAAACTAAGAGATGCCATATCTTTAAAATAATTGTTTCTCTTATCGCTCATCAATTAATTAAAATTTTCAATCTATGTAGATCCATTACGATACTGTGCTACATTATGTCATTATTCTAACAAATCCCTATCTGAACCGACAATTAAATATTTTCCATTGGCAACATTGTAAACTGGTTTAATATTGAAAGTTCAAGGCGCAAGGTGCTATAAAATATATAATTATTATGCTCAAAGCCTGCAGTTTTCCTCCAAAATGCCTAGACCCAGTTGATAAAGGACGTGGTGAAGGGCGCTGTGTCGTGACTAGGTTCAAAAATAATTACCAGGTACGATTACGACCGGATGTACAGTTACGGGCACTAATTTATAAACGAACTAGCGGACGTCACGCGGTTTCACCCGCGTAGTTCCCGTTCCCGTTGGAGTACGGGGATAAAATATAGCCCATGTTACTCGCTGTTAATGTAGCTATCCATTGTTTAAAGAATTTTTCAAATCGGTCCAGTAGTTTTTAAGTTTATTCGTTATATACAAAATATACAAATCTTTTCTCTTTATAATATTAGAAGGTAGTATAGTAGGTAGTAAAGATAACAAGTTTTAAAAGGGATTTTGTCCTTCTGTATTCATGAATTTTATTGTTTTTACGAATTAATATATCGTAATTAATACCAATCAATGCTGCAATTGTTATTTCACGAGAAAATCAACGTTTTTGAGTTTCTCTAAGGTGAAGCACTTAATTAATATGTGCCTGCTGACTTATCCAAAAGGAATCAGTGTTTCTCCGTAACTTAAAAATCTGACGTAGGAACAGTCCTACCTTGGAGTTTTGTAGTAATCCGACATCTCGGACAGCCAAGATCGGATTACAGGTAGCGGGCTCTAAAATGGAGGTGGGCCGGACACCTGAATAAAATTCTTGATAGCAGGTGGAGTAGAACCCTCAGAGACGGTAGAAGATTGTCAGACCAACCTCGTATTCACAAACGCTTCAATAGGGTAGAGACAAAAAAAATCTTATTAGTCCGTCAGATAGATTTCCAATAAATATTGGACAAATATTTTTTCGTTTTTCACGTAGGCTTAAACAAGAAAATGAAGACGAAACAGGGCGTCGAAAATTCGTGTTAAGTGACATACGAGTACATTTTAACCGGAAAGTGACGTCATAAGCCCCACCCCCCCACTCCTGATCTTTGACGCGTTTTATCTACCTCAATTTTTATTAATACTGATGAAACAAAAAACACGTATCAAATATTTTTCGATAATCTAACTGATGGATTCATATTTTTTTTAGCCCGCTATCATCCCTATTCTATTTGGGAAGTATGTCTGTCTCGCTCACTTTCCTTGCGCCAAAAAAAGATAGTCATAGATTTTCCTAATCGAAATCTTGGCCCGAGCGTTTTTGAATGGGGGGGCAGCAGTTAGATTGGTAGATGGCATTCTGAACATCGCGGCTAAGACCTGAACTGACCGAATCATGGCACAAAAGGATGGACGCCTATTCTCAGAAGGTGGTGGAACAAGGCTACCGATGATGATGATGAGGATACATTATTATATAGCGCTCGTGACTGTACTCGGAAAAGGTTTACAAGCGACTCGAAGTGAGGTAATCAACTACAAATAAATCGGTAATCGGATTCTTGGAAATACTTGGTTCAGTCTTTCGAAAGGGTTCGTGGAAGTACCTACCTAGATGGTCAGTGGGTTTGACGTCACTACTGTGAAAAATAAAAAGAGGACTCTTCAAGTCCGACAATATGGTTGTTAATTAAAATAATGTTTGTTTGTCTGCAAAGGCAATTTAAAAAAAATAAAAAGGAGGTTCGAAGAAAATTTTAAAGGCATAGTTATTCTTATTAGTTTCTGTTCACTTATTGTCATTACATTGCAATTTGCAAAGAAAAGTAAAACATCGATCATTAACATTTACTTAAAAAATAAATGAAAAACTTTTTTACAAAAAATAAAATCGACATCAAAAATACTGAAAA
Source organism: Xestia rhomboidea (assembly GCA_963853795.1). NCBI lineage: Eukaryota > Metazoa > Arthropoda > Insecta > Lepidoptera > Noctuidae > Xestia > Xestia rhomboidea. Next base: position 16,738,176 of record OY970775.1, read on the forward strand.
AGTGAAAAATAACTTTAGCTTCATAAGTCGGAAAAAAAAGAATCGAACAAACAAAAGTCGGTTTTATTTTTTGCAAAAAAGTTTTTAATTTTTCCATTTTTAGGGAACTCTTCAATACACACAGCGGACAGCGAAAAATCTGTCGTGATTGCTGCAATCGCGACGATGTTTTTGAAACAATAAATTAAAAATTAAATTAAACAATAAACATCCGAGCTGTTGCAGCAATCACGACCAATTTGCCGTCTATTATTAAAGAGTTCCCTTGTATATCTCCGAAAATCAGCATCAGATCTTCACCAAACTTAAAGGGGGTCACCGCGAAATATTATTCTTCCAAACAAAACAAAGAACCATCAAAATCGGTTCAGAATTGGCGAAGATGTCGCTGAACAACAAAAAATAAAAAATAAATCAGACGAATTGATAACCTCCTCCTATTGGAAGTCGGTTAAAAACTTCTCTCTGGAATAAGTAAGCTGGCAACGGGCCGGTTATATTGGCCGTAGAACCGATGACCGTTGACGTGTTCTTGATGGTTATTGCGAATTGGCAAACTGAAGATAACATACAAATTCTATCAGTTTTTATAACAGTCACATTGTAATCAATACTATGACAACCTACACTTTCAAAGAAACAAGTAAATCCCATTTTATCCCAAACAAAAATAACTAAAATGATAAATTTTGTAAAAATGACCTCTAAGTAGCAGGTGTAAAGGTTCTTAACAACTGCAATAGTGGCTAGTTGAACTCTTGACCTGGTATTTACGAACAATGCGAGTAGTGGACCGATTCCATTTCATTCATTAGTCAGTTAGTAACAGCAGCGAAAGGGTGACCATGGTTTGAGAATTTTTATCCAAAAACCTTTTTTTTTTTTGAATAATCAAAATATCTTTTATATAGACTTACGAAGTAAACGCCTAGGTTGTTTTAGAAGCGTCGTAAATAGTTTCTTTAGTACTATTTGCGCATGAATGAACACCGAATTTGTGTCAATTGAAAATAAATTGGCATTTATAAATCGTGTCACGTATAATTTCACTTTTGGTTTTACAGTTACGCACTGAGCTTTTGTTCGTACAGTTAGAAAAAGTAAAGTGACCATCTTTTTAACGTATTACGGTCATGGACTAAAATTTTTCCTTTGCATCTGTTGAATATTTTGTCTCTCTTTAATAACGTTATCCAAAATAAAACAAAATAACAATAATAAAAACACTGTTCCTACGAGCCAATAAAATTAACAACAGCACGCATAAATAACTTCTCGACCTCTAACCTAAAACATTACCAATACAAAACTCAACGCAAATGCAAAATTTATTTTTGATTGCACTAGAGCGTCCCTTCCGTATGTAATACATTAACAGTAATCGCTAATAATCAGTAAAGGAAGCTCTTGTCGAATCAAGTCAACAAGAGATAAAGTTTTATTACGAACTGACAAGTATATTTGATTTATGATATTTTATGAGTACGACCCATATTTTAGATAGACGATCGTTTGGAGTTGAGTCTATTCAGTCGAAGACTGAATATTCTAATACGTTTTGACGTCACGCTTATGCAAAGCGGTAAACATACTGATTAGATCATTTTAAATTTTTGTGTCAACCAAAAAAATATAAACATCCTATTTGTTTGCGAGGTAGATCTTGTTTCAAGAAAAAACTTCTAAACTAAAAAGGTGTATTCGCCCTCAGAATAAAGTAAACTGATCTTTTACAGTTAAGGAAAAACATAAAACAAAAGATTTCCTCTAAAGTAATAATGTTCACAATAAACACTTCATTGTTTTTATTATTATATTAATATCGTACTTATGTATTATGTTCCGTGTGAATATTTTATTTATACAGCTAACACAAGGAAATGCATTAAGTAGGTACCTACATGTTCTTTAACCAAGGTTGCCGCAACCATGAATTAGTAAGCAGATAAATGTAATTGCGCTTTTGATCAGAATCTAAGTCACGCTGGTGTAATTTCAGTATTTCTGCAAAACATTAAAACGGAACAAAGCCATTTAATTATAATTCCCACATTCCTTACAGTTTTATTTTTAAGACAAAATCTGCCATCTGAACAAACATCTGCTCGGAACTGTGGGCACATTAAAGGACAATGTCATCTTAATTGCATTCGAGAATAGACTCGAACGCATATATTCCTAACCTTGCCTACTATCATAGTCACCATAACCACCACGTGACCACACGTCCTGTACTAAAATAATACTAAGCCGCGCTTCTGGGAACAGGTTAACTGCAGCATGGCAACGGTTGCGCAAGGTTAAATCGCGCGGTCAGCTTATAACGGCCAATCAGAGGGCGCCAATGCTGTGACGTCAACGACCACGCCTGCGCGCGCCTCCGCCGCCATATTCGCTTTCAAATGCACGCATCACTGCGAAATGTTTGCGCGGCAACACGGAGCGATAACACCCGAGCCCTCTTTACGTATACGTTATATTTGTGATATCGATATCTGGCAAACGTCAGATGACGGAGGCAAACGGGGGCCGGTCAAGGCGGGCTGGTGGCAAGCTGTAATACAGATTTATGGCGCTTCTTTGAACTCTGCAATTCGCCAACGTCATCCAGCAGTATTGTTTGTATTATTAATTTAATAAACGATAATGTGTCATCAACCAGAGACTATTATTCAAGCAAGTCATATACCTATACATAGTACAAACAAGATTTAACTTCGTGGAATTTTCAATTCAATTGTTTATGGAAATATTTGAAGAACACTTACCCATCATGTTTGACATGAACTTCGATCTGTCCATTGGTGGGATCCATTTGGATGCCATTGGGAGGATAGCTGGCCATGTCGCTCCAAGGAGGAATCCTAGTAAGACTCTAACAGCTACGATCCACCCGAAGCCGAGTACCGCGGAGCCAGGAGTGAGGAGGGTAAGGATACTGGCTAGCAGAGTACTGTAGCCGAACACACGCCTGGTGACGAAACAAAAATAACCATTAGATAGTTGCTGAACTGAAGGTTTAAAATTAAACTCGATAAATCGCTAAAAGCTTACACATGAAGACTCATCAATAAACGCAACAGTATAATAGTATAAATCATTAATCATCATCCGTTAAAAACTGCGTGTGTTTATGACAGACAATTCAATACGAGGCATGTCGAAAATCCGCCGCCCATATGCGACGACGGCGACGACGACGTCTCAAAAACTGACACGCGAACATTTCACAAATGATTACACACACAAGTCACACAACGCTCGGTTATACGATAACGTTCATAAATCGTGGCAAACCCGCATACTGCGAGAATGTTTCGCGTGAATCATTTTCCGACATCTCTTTTTTTAAAGGCCATCATTGATTTGCAGACTTCTTTTTTTCACTTGATCAGCTCATTATATTACCACTGCTGAGAATTTTTTTTCCTGTGTACGAGCAGAGGAGGATTTTGGGTTGCGCCACATTTATCACCCCGGAATCGCATTTTCCATGCTCCTAGCGGGAGAGCTATCGTACGCGGGAGCATCGAAAATGCGCTCGGCACTTCGGTAGCACGCTGTTCTTGCACTAGCAAATGACGGTTCTGAGCGACGGAAAAGATAGGAGCATGGAAAAAAACAACCGTGCCGATAGATGGGGTTCAACCCTTAGGCTTTTATCCACCACGTGGACCCTAAGCAGGTTGCTGTGTCACCGATATTACTGAAGGTAATTTTCAGAGTCGACAGTTTCTTATCTCGTAAACAAAACCACGTTGGGATAACGACTATCAAAATAAAACAGCCAAAAAACTTGATAAACTTGATTTCAGCGTCCTCAATACTTATTCAAACAATTATTCACTAACCGGTTCCCTAAGCCTGATCAAGTCGTCGAGTGCAGGCGCACCGGCAAATTAATTCAATAAGTAATATTCTTCATTGCATTAATTGCCGATAATCGACCCGCAATTTTTATTTGTCTCGATTGAAATCGGAAAACGTGTTACGTTTGCTATCGCGAGTCGCGACATTAACCCGTTTTTTTATGAGAGCATAGCATATATCGATTGCACACACTGCTACCGATATAAACGTAATTAATTTGCGAGTCATACATTGTTGTGAAATCATAGCTGTCATAGTAATTGTTAGTAATATAGCACTGTGGCCAACTGTTCTATTATGATGAGTGATTATCATAGTTCAAATCGATGGCAAGGACCAAAAGTTTCAAGCCAATTAGCTTCATTGACTCTTCCTGACCCTTTAATTATAAGCGTCTAGAAAGTTCGACGCTAAATTATTCAGACACACAAATTACAAGACGCGTATAATTTAAAATGAAATAACGACTGTACGCTTAAAAAAATACTAACGTCGAACTTGAATTATTGAGCAAAATAAAATTTCAGAACTGGTCCCGATAAATGAGAAATGCATGGTCACTAATATTTCAAATTCGGAATCCAAAAGTGAGTGACGATAATTTTCGTGCGGGAGCATACGGTCGCCGCCCTCTGCAATGCGAGACTTTTTTTTAATTCAACGTCCCTCGCCAGTACTTTAGTGTTGCCAACAATGAATGGCAGAGTATTGAAAAAAAAAAGTTGTTTACCATTGAGGGGCCAAGTTTTTTGTAGCGAACCGAGTATCTGACACAATAGCAGCTATTATTTGCAAATTGGTCGGCATTCCACCGGAGATGAGCCTGGGATTGGCTGGGACGATGCAGTTATAGTTGCCAAATGCTCTTGATAATTCAGACTGGAATACGAACGGTCGCGGGTCGCCTCGTATGAAAAACGTGCCTTTCTCACGAGTGTCACGAGATCGTTATTTTTAGGACTAGACGTAATAAAACGATCGTGACAACCGAGCATATGAGTTTCTAGATTTTATTAATGCAAGCATGTCTGGAACTCTGAACTGGACTACACTTCAATGCTTTGAGTATTTTACTTTGACGTTCAACTAGAAAAATCAACTAAGCCTATCCATAAATACAATCCACTGCTGACTTCTTTCAAGATGCGCCAAAATACCCTCTTTTCCGCATTTCTCTTGTCACAGCCACTGGCATAACAATGAAATAATGATAACCTTTTTTGCCCATCATCAGCTGACAAACAACGATTATATCCTGATATGTCGACATCAAACATGGTAAAGTACTTTTAAAGAACTTGGCCCACTTATTCAATTCTAGGTAGTGCGAAAAACCTGTTTACCATTGCATTTGTAAGGAAACTAAGATAACGTGTTATTTGATGACTTCGTGGTAATCGATCCGCGAGGTTAAGCCACATTGCTGAAGTCTCGTGAGTAGTTCTCAATAAGTCCATATCCGGACAGGCTGACGACGGACAGTTGAACTTCATCGTTCCACTTCTTACGAATATCAATCGTCGAAGGATGACACAAGCGATGATGGAAGTTAAAGAACTGGACCAGCCGTTCTAATCGATTCCTCTAAAGTGTAGACATGATTTCTTAATACTCTGTGACATGGTACAGAGCTGTGTAAAATAACCTGAAGACCCTGACAAAGTGTCATTCTATCAGTTATAACGATGAAGGATACATCAAAAAATCTTAAGTTGCTGCTCTTGAAAACTCGTTCTAGAAACACGAAACGATTTGAAAACGCGTCTTCTCTAGGCCCTCATATTTCATAGACTAGACTCCTTGGACAAAAGACTATGGTGATAGTTATTGGTTCTTACCTAGCGCCAATGACTTCTGCTAGCCTGCCGCCTGGCAGTTCTGTGAGCACATATCCCCAGAAGAAACAACCCAGCAGGTGGTTCTTCTGCTTAGTATCCCAATGGTAACGAGTCTGTTCGATGTGTCCTGGATGCTGCAAGAGAAAAATCTACATTTGAGATTACATACTGAACTTAATTTTCTTAGAAACCACTGGTCAACTGTTTTTTAAGCCATTGATAACCCATTGCTAGACAAAGACCCCGAAATGACCTTTCAGCCCTCTTTCTCAATGCGACATGTCAAATTGGTCTACTGGTGGGTGAAGAAAATTGGTAATATCCTTAAATAACACTTGACTAATTCCTATGAAGCATCATTACGATCCTATTTCTAAAATAAGTACAATTCTATTGTTTCAATGCGTGGTAACAAACAAAGGAAGTGACTATCAGTTCTGCGGTAATACGGGAATAACCCGGGCCTCGAACCATGGCGCGTTAGCTTCTATATTTTTTTACATTACAACCATGAGTTTTACTTTAATAGTAACAATGAAAGGAACAAAAAATAAATATCAAAGAAAAAAATCAATCGAGAAACCCAAGGTTATAATGGCTCAAATTAATTTCTTGGAAATCTACTGAATCCAAGATAATTGTTCCTAAGAAAAGAAGTTGAAAACACCAATTATTTACTTAAAACATAATTATTTTAATAATATTCTAAGTTCTTATTGCCACTACAGACTCACGAATCCATTATTTATGGAACCGTGCAAGATAAGTTCAACAATTCTAGAAAGTTCCACTGACACGTTTCCTTGTTCTCTCATGGTTTTATGGCGCAAACTGGCCATGTCTGTTACAATCTAGGAGTTTTGAGATACTGTAGAGGCTTTCAGGAGATGTCATAGAAAAGAATCCTTATCTCAATGTAAGGTCATATAGCAAAGCGGCGATCGGCGGCGGCGATCTCTCGGTCCTGGTTCAATCCATGGTCCGGAGCGAGATAGAATGGGACGCCGCCACCTCCTTCTGCGAAGCAGTCATGCTAGCGAAGGAGGTGGCGGAACGTGAGAGGGATAGAACCTCACGTCCCACCCGCCGCGGGAGCCGCACCGGCCGTCGGGGGGCACGTGGCCCCCGGCCACCGTAGGCGCGGGCCTTTGGACGGTGAGCTATGGGCTGCTCGCCGTCTGTCCGTCTTATGACGACGATGTCAGCAAAAGGAAGGGTTCTACAAGGGCCGACGCCTGCCGGGGCTGCGGGACTGTTCGAAAGAGATACCGCGGCTCCGGAAGTCAGTAAAAGTCTGACACTCCCTTCCGCTCCGCCCAGAGCGAAAGGGGTCATTTGATGATTTCCCATCCAAAAAAAAAAATCATATAGCAAAATGAAATAATTGCCAAGTTTGACACGTTTTACTTGTACAGCAACCAGTTGGCTATTAAAAATAATAATACAAAATAATATTGCAAGTAGATTAGGATTTTGTTCGCGATGTCCCGTCTATTTAAGTGTTTGTACGATGTTTGCACTCAATTTAATTGAATAGCAAAACTCTACAGAAATCATGGGTTTTTTTTTCCCCCCGGATTCCGGAAACTGTGCTAAAATTCCAAAAATGACCGAAAAATTCCGAACGTATGGCCACTCTATGTTTACAGTATCAATAAAACATCACTATCTGACGGGTTTCACTAGCTTATGTGATTTAACCTTGAACTTATATCTTTAGTTTCAATACCAATGAATCGAAAGCAATAAATACTGAAGCAAGTAGTAAATCTTACCTCAGTAACGTTGTGGGGACCATGGGTGATGTTCACAGCAGTGTGGTTGTCATTGTCATCGTATATCATCTCCACGACTGCGATCGTGAGGTTCACTCGGAGGGCGTAGTTCAACATGAAGCCGAGGAGGACCATTATGTTCAGCACTTGGACGCATGTTAGACAACCTGGAACAAAGAAAATGGCATTAGATATTGATTTTTGAGTTATCATACGTCTAGCCCGACTTTCCTGGCTTCTGATTACCCGTAGCAACTGTCATATATCTATAACGAATGATGACTGCTGCCGAGCACCTTGTGGACTGATAATTTTGATGTCGTATCTGTTTTCAGGGTTCCGTACCTCAAAAGGTTAAAAAGGAACCGTTATAAGATCACTTTCTTGTCCGTCTGTCAGTCTGTACGTCGGTCCGTCTGTCACCACCGATTTTCTCAGGAACGGGTGAACCTAGCAAGTTAAAATTTATACCAGATACTGAGGTTTATAGTCCCTATTAGGTGTATAAAAATCGAGATCCTGAGTCAAACTCGATAAAAAGATATGGGCAAATTTAGATTTTCGCGAAAACTTGTAAGTACCAAAATTTACCTTAAGCGAATGGTTATAGACTAGAAATACTTTACCGACTATTTCATGGAAAAGCGAAGATTTTATGGCAATAAAGTGATTTAGTACACTCGTTACAACAGTGATAATAATTCATATGAGCAGGTATTTCAGTAACATTATTTACTTGTTTGTTCTTGTAAATGCGGGTGTTTTAAATTATGACCGGAATTTTACACCATTTTAGTTGGGAAAGATGAGATATACACCGTTTTAGAACACAACAAATAAGTTTGTTACCAAAATGAATCATTTATGAGATAAGGATCTAGGCAGTTAATGCCAGATTAACTTCATTAACATTGTGACCAATACTTAGTCTTTATCAGTTACATGAATCACGGTGACTAACGTTGGCCCACTTAGGAATACCTATAATCAGTTTCAAGTACCTACACTGGTTTTACGGGAAAAACATTTTATGATAAGTTTACATTTTATAATAGCTTTCAATTTAAACGCATTAGGCATATTTACAATACTCTACCTACCACATATTTCCGTCATCACAAGTGATAAAATATCGGGACTTGTCCCGAAAAAAAAACAATTTATGGTCACCACAAAACATTTGGCGACCAGTACGATATTTACACGTGTTTAAATTAAATAGTTTCTTATGTAAATAACCTTTACCTTGCAGTTTTCGTAATACATAGTTCGTAAAAGAAATCAAACCCAATACAAACCGCGTATTCGTATCGGGAGAATTATATCCGGTTTTTATTCAAACATAATTGTTTGTCGTCACATTACTAATAACACGAAATATGAAAACGATAGCTGCGGGAAATTCTATTTTTAGGTATTGTTAGAGTCAACCACCGTAGTATAAATGTAACAATTGATCATCAAGTTACTAAATAGGATCATGGTTACATAAATATGATTTATGACGTCAATGGAACTAACAGTTACAAGCAATGTATGAATGAGCTATGTGTGTTATGAGCTGTTAAGTATAACAAAAAAATCCCTTCGGCCGCAGGAGGAGGTAGATTTCAAAGAAGGTCCCAAGCCCAACCATATTTTTATTTTTTTGTTCATGTTTAAAATCTTTATTTACCGGGCAGATGATGGTTTTACAGCTGAAAAATGGTTATCAATATCATAAATTTTAAAATCCTTAAGAAATGCATGGAAACGCCCTCAATTCATCAGTTATAATTTTAAATTTCGAAAATTATAAACTTTATCGCTAAACTTTTGTCTTATACATTGTAGAGTAAACAATTTGCTTTCATAAACAAAAAATTATATTTAAGATGTTTACCGTTTCGGATTTTTTTTTTTCACCGTAAATTTCACCATAGGGGAATTTTTCGGAAAATTCGACTTTATGTGCAAGACCAGTAGGTCGATTTTTTTCTGACGAAATCTACCTAATATGCTGAACCCTTTTGCGATAGCAGCTAAACAGAAGTCAAGAGACAATCCCTTTAAAAGCTTTGCGTACGCTTCAACCAATTTATCTGAGCAGACGCGAAAACATAGAACTAAAATAGGTATATGTATCAAGTTGACATAATCGATGTATTTTTTCTCGAGAAGCAGCCTTGCACCTTGACTATTGTATTTCTACAAAAACTTTCAACGGGGCTAACTTAAACTTTTTATTAGCTTCATTTAGGGTTGCCATCCGTCCGGGTTTCCCCGGATTTGTCCTAGTTTAGAGAGCGTCCGGGCGGGGCTTCATTTGTAGTCCGGGTTTAAAAATTTAAAGTCTTAGACCACCTGCGACACACGCACTGTGCCCGCACGCCGCGATCAACCGACGAACCGACTCGCTAAATTCAATAGGCAAGACGACAGTATCAAAAATTGCAAATCTATTTAGTCCGTCAGTTAGAGTATTGAAAATTAACGGACACGTATTTTTTGTTTTTGTAAATCAATGAATATTGACAAAAGATAAAACGCATCAAAACTTGGGAGTGGGGGCTCGTGAAGTCAGAACTAGCTAAAAATTATACCTAGGCGTGACGTATTGAGAATTTTAAAAGCTTCTTCGTCAATTTTGGTTTACGTAACAAAAGAAAAAACACGGGTCAAATATTTTTTGATAATCTAACTGACGGACAAATTAGCTTTTTTTTTGTTGTCTCACCTATTGCGAATATCAATAATTTGTGTTTTATTTTAAGAATAAAAAAAATCGAACTGATTATTAAAACAATTTGTAACAAACTGTAATAAGATTCTGTTTTGTTAGGTACGTTTAAAATGATGATAAAAGATGACTAAATTTAATTTTAAGGTCTGAAAATAAATAAAAAGGTAATTTATGACATTTTTAACTGTTTTTTATTACACTGAATATGTTAAAAAAACTGTTGACATGTCCGGGTTCTGGGCCCTAAAATCCGGGGCTTTTACGCGTCTTGTCCTGGTTGCCAAATTTTAATGATGGCAACCCTAGCTTCATTGGCCTCTGTTTCGCCGTTTTTGATGATAGAATATCAGTTTGTGACGAAATGCCCTCAGCTGTCGCGTATTGCACAAAACTATGGGTATTTATGGGACACATTTTATTATTTAACATCTCATACTTCTAGTCTAGTCTTTCCGGAGAGACTGACTCAGCTTAAAACTACAAAATATAAAAAAAAAAAACTTTTTGCCACCATAATGTAAAAGCCCGTTAATATAAAACACGGTTTCCGACTTATCAGCTGTGCTAACTCGATATCCTATTCGCAAAATAACCAACCATCTGATATCCCCATAAATCTGTCATTGGCACCGCATAAATAAACCGTTAAACGGTAATCTAAATACCCAAATAGGTATGGAGTCAAGGTTAATGCATCTGAACAACCCACTTGAAGACCGGTCTAGGCATTACCATATTTGTGTATGAATATTGTTCACATTACGCAAGGCCCGGCGAATAGATGACGAATTTTAATATCCGATACAAGGACGATGTATCGGTATTTTTTTTATCAATGTTTGGCTTAATGGTTTAACGGTACCAGTTATTGAATAACCTGTCATCGTTCCTGACAGGATTATTCATTACTCAGTAGGCATGCGCCAAAATTAATTGCATTTTAGTGCAAGCAAAGCCATGATGATTGGAAAAACCCAAGGGTTGCCTGAGGCCTTTGGAAGGTTAAATTACTTCCCACGTCATTTCCGACAAGCAATTTGTTTTGTGGATCTTTGCCACAGAATTATGAAGTAACTAACACATGTATTTTGATACAAATTTAAAAAATAAACACCTACGCATTGCGACTCTAGCTCACGTTTCAACAGTTCACGTGTTTGACCATCCAACTAGACATAGCAATTATCACGACAGTCTGAAGTGTGAGCAAAAAACTTGGCAACGCACACTGAAAACCATGTGCGCATCAAACTAAAATAACTGCCGATTACATGTGATTAAAACGTTTACTACTAACGTCGGAGAATAGAAATGTGATATAATAGTTGTAAGAGAAAAAAAAAATCCTTGAACTTTTTTTATCGAAAGCATGGTCACTATATTTTGAGAAGAGTGATATTTCAGTTATTTCTTACGACGAAGAAATAAAGATTGTTTATCAAGTCTTAAAAAATGTTTGAAATCTTACGTTCCGGAATTTTGTATGATAAACTTCTCGCATACTTTACTAGATCAGAGTTACGTTACGAAACCGATACTTCTGAAAACATTGAAAAGTTTATCGAATAGTTCTATTGCTTTTTAGGATTCCGTAGTCCTGACAAGGAACCCTTATAGTTTCGCTATGTCCGTCTGTCTGTCCGAAGTTTTGCTAAGAGACCGTTAGTACTAGAAAGCTCTAATTTTGTAGAGGTGTGTCTGTGTATATCAATAACGCCGACAAAGTGGTAAAAAAATTTGGAAAATATTTTTTTTAGGGTAGCTCATGCATGTGAAGTGGGGATGAATTTTTTTTTCATCGTCTCCCTCATCGTGTGGGGTATCGTTGAATAGAAGACCTATTCCTACCTAGAAGACCTATTAAAATGATTTAATGCTCAATTTACGAAATATTACACTTAAAAAGTGCAAATTTATGTTCCAGTAGGGCGTCCCCCGCCCGCTAAAAGCTAACTGCTGGCTTGAAAGATCTGGAAAAATTCATGATGTGCATTTCATGAACTTTCAAGGAAAACTATAGCGGTTAAGATTACTTTATTAGTTTAGCAGTAAGTCGTTGAACTAGGGTTTTGGATAATTTTGTACCAAATACAAAATACTTAGAATAAATCCTATAAAGTGACTAAGATGAAGTAGTTGCTTGTTTATAACGGGTGAAGACTTTCATTGAAAAACAAAATCTAAAATATAACGGGCTACTACGGAACCCTACACTGCGCGTGGCCCGACGAGCATTTGGCCGGTTTTATAGCATACTGGGACTGTGTCACCACCTCATATAGCAGTACCTATTACTAGAATCTTACTTGGGTGAGCAAAAGAGATGGAGATTGATAGGACATTAGCTACATCTCTTTCCGACACTGGCGTAAGATTAAAATAATAGGTACATCATTACTTTCATTCCTATAAGACCCAAGGTCGAGATTCAACATCTTGCTTTCACTAATTCGCAACAAGCCCTGCTGCCAAATACGTACCTTTTGATCATTTTGCTTTCGACATACCTAGATTATCAAAGCTGGCTTGCCAAATGTACGTTCAGGTATGGTGTCGGCGCCGGCGCCAATTCCAAATAGAGACAAACAACAACAAAAAACTGCAACCATGACTAACTAAGCTTTGTAGTTCTAGCTAAATTCCAGCTACGTTCGTCAAGATCAGCCTACATCAAGACATCTTTCGTTATCGTGTGGTTAGTGCCTAACTTGGTGTAAGAGTTGTATACTGCCAATGGGCCTCTGACTTTGCTTTACATGCCGTCAAGAAATATCTCTCAGGCTGGTTTCCTCACGATGTTCCCCTTCACCGAAGCAATTGATAATACAATACGCATATATGAATCCGAAAAATCAGAGGTGCGTTCTTGGGTTCATCGTTGTATGAGCCTCTTCTCGCACAGCATTCAACTCGACTTTCGGTGTCTAATCCAGCTTCCAGCTACCAGCTGGGCTGCGGAGATCTTTGCCCGCTACTTTATTGTTCTAATTTCAATTACTTGTTTGTTTCACTTAAGACGACTACAGGAGCTAAATTAACAACTTTATTTGTGGTGGTTCAAACTTCGTTTGAAATACTGTTAGAATAAAGTTCTAATCAGCTTGCACTACAAAGTGGTTGTTACGTCGGTCACTGCGGGCCGAATAGTGCGAAATGAGTGGTTTTTTTGGGACTTACATAAAATCTATTGATTGGACTAAAAAAATAAAACACTATCATGCTAATATGTTGCTTGTAGATTTATTTGCCAAAAAACCAGAATGATCGCATGTATTTTAGTATGGTTTTTACTCGTTGAAAGAATTTTTAGAGATAAGTTCGTTTTTTTTTTGGCTTATGTTTAACCAACCACCAGGTTTAGTAAAATGTAACGGCAAAAAAATCACATTTTATTGCCGAAAATAGTAAAGGCATACAATTAACGAACCACCAGATTAGCTAAATGTAACGGCAAAAAAAAAACACTTGATAGCCAAAATTAGTAAATGATCACCAAAATTAATCCCCATTATATATTTTTAGTTAATGACCACCAGAAATTGAACTGTTAAGCTCTTGCCTCCGAGTCGAGGGAGACCCGGTCGACGGAGCCCCTCTACGCTTCTGAACGGTTTATAAAAAATAACCACGAAGGGTATGGCGGGGTCTATTCGCTCGCTTTGCTCGCTCATTCGACCCCGCCATACCCTTCTAACCTAATCTATCCGTGTCGGGGTGCCCCAAGTCGGCCTAGGCAAAACTAGTTTGTCATCAACCACCTCATTAAAATTTGGTTCTCAATCGACTAAATTTGGTGATCATTTGATATTTTAGGTGATAGATGTTAGTGGTCACAAAGTTTTTTTTGATGGTCATTATATTTTCCCCCATTTTTTCTATCGAGTAAAATTAGTTGAATTATGTTTTCAAAACACTATCATACTAGCATATATCTTGAAGAATATCATATATTTTTCTGGTTTTGTTTATTGCAGTGAATCATATGCTTTTATGCATTATAAAAACGCGTTTAGCTCCTGTAGTCCCCTTAACCTTTATGAACCCATAGTTTGATAACAAAGTTTGTGGTTAGTAGTGGAAGACATTATAGAAAATGTTTCAGTTTTGTAAATTCAATTGTATAAATCTACTTAACACTCTGTAATCTCCTAAAGATGTATAGTATGAGTACATTTTAAAGTCTCATTAAGTAGGGGCAAGCCTATCGCTATCAAAACTCCCCTCAAATCTGGACTTGTGCCCGGTTGTGTCAGTATTCTGATGAAAAATCCAATAATTCTATTTGTCTGAACCTGAAAATCGAACCAGTCTTCATGCTCAACAAAAATCGTTTACAAGCCGCTAGTAAATCGACGGATTTAATAAGCACGTGTTATTCTATTATGCAAGTATGCAAATCCCTGGCATTCAGTCCACCTGCTGGATCATGACCCTGGGTGGTCCGAGCCAGCGTAAACACGGCCATTTAATCACGACGACCGAATATTGACGCACGTCATTGCACATGTTCACATAGATTGAAAATATTGTAAAAGAGCTGTGTAATCATATTTTGTTGTAGGTAGGTAGGTGCAATCAAGTAGATATACTCGTATCTATCCATCTGCCTAAGGAATCGATCAAACGCAAGAGTTTTTGTAAAATAATGAATAGTGGTTCTTCTCGATATTTGGTATCCCGTCTGACATTTTTTTGTCCCGAAAAAAAAAACATGAATATTGGTTACCCTATTCTAACGATGTTTTCGCATAAAAAGACCTGTTAAATCTATTATTTTTGTAGCATACACACTAAATACTTTATTTAAGTGAATGAAGTATCTACACTACCCACCTACTTACTATAACTAGCGTCACAAACTCGAAATGTCATGAGTGTCACGACACTGATTTACAAATTGGAACAGACTAGATAATTACTACGTTACTTTACTATATAGCTTACAAAAAGCGTAGTTAGGCTATTTAACGTATTTAATAGACGATAAACAGCGTGAGTGATGTAGCTGTCAATTTGATGATATCATGACGTGTGACGTCACAATCACAGTGATGTAACGTATCGGTTTGGAGCAGTGACAATACCGGTTATCAAGCTATTATTTACCGCTACAATCGAGCTATCACAAACCTATTATAGTAATTACGTAGTTCCGTTTATTATTTGAAGTTCCTCAATTGAAATTGCATGTCATTGTTTATTGAATACAGAGTCAATGCACTTTAAAATTGACATACCGAGAACTATGCCAGTTAGTTTTACAAACGAAAAATATTACTTACACAAGACTTGTTCAATTTTGTGGATGAAACAAAGAACCGGTTTTTGTACCTGGCTGTCATATTGTCAAAATCTAGGGTACCGAAGTTTCGGGTCAATACAATACCGGTATTAAACCGGTACGCGGTATGTAAATAGTATGCAAATCTGTTACAACTGTTATTAAAATAAACTGGAGCTTTTTCTTTGCATAACGTGTTTTTGATTTGATCATGCGATTTTTACACCCTGTATAATGGGGTTATAAGGTTATTCATAAACACTGGTTGAAGTTACGAGCCTTTGGATGTCAGAAGATAAATGGTTAAACAGTCGCTAGTTATAACTTTACTTCAGTGTTCAGGGATCCTGATCCGTTTGTAATGTTCCCGGCTTGTACTTAGGCCTCCTCTAGACCTTTGTGTGAGGGAGTGGGCCTAAATCCACCACCCAGGCCCAGTGCGCGTTAGTATAAAGGGTGTAAGCCGAAAGTTCTCCCCATCATTGCGATCACTTTTTTGTTCTACACCATACCTGGGAACCTTTACTACAAGGTTCCCACCTTGTAGTTACGTAGATATATTGTGGGTCAAAGTTCCAACTTTTTGTCAAGTTTTTCTTTTTATTTATATAAGTTTTTATTGTTAGGTTTTTAAACACCTCTACGACCCCCGTACTATTCAATCCATCCATCAGCACAATGTTGTGCGTTACATTGAGCTCTACCACAACCATGATTTTTCACGCCAAAAAAAAAAGTGTTTCCCAGCAATAATTTTTGCGTAAAGTTACTTAGTTTGATGTACAGAATGCTTGATTGACGGCTTTGTGATGAGGTTGTTTACACCCTGTATTTTTCATATCTTCGAATTTTTTGGCCAACACTGCTCTGGGTACATCCATATTCTCAATCCTTACTACTTCGACTTAGTACTTCTACTTATCACTAACGGAAAACCAGTCCGAGATACTACTTTTAACTGTCTTAATCACACTGTTTGGCTCAGTTAATTATTTTATGGATCAACAGAGCCTTTTTTTTCTCTGCCAATTTGGCAAGTTTTCGTTATCAACCGCCATAAAAGGAAATGACATGTCATTTTGATATACAACGTATTTCTTCTTGTATTATTTGCTTCGATCAAAATAAAACAAAACTTGCAGTTGCAATTGGTAGATAATCATAAAAAAACCTAGTTTGTTTACGGAAGCATTTTTGTGACAGCTCAATGATCAAAATATTTAAAATTGTTTGCCCTTGTAGTATTAAAAAAATAACAAGGTGCCAGAATGTCTACTACGCACATTATATCCCAAAAATAAAAAAATATGAACTAACAGACAAACCCGCCCATACAAACAAATATTCGAGGACATTTTTCTCACAACACTGTATACTTGTTAAACATTATCGAAAAAGTATTAAATGAAAACAAAAGAAGTGTGCCACGGTCGATACACGAAATAAAAGCTATATGACATTTTCGAAAATAGCACTGCACCCACGCAAGTGTCGTAAAACTTAGTTTGTTGCAGACATGAGTAAATATTGTCAATGGAACTTCTAGTAGAATTGTAGACTGGTTGAAAGATGATTTTCCGCGATTTAAAATATATTTATTCAATAGAAGACGCGATGTTATTTTTCCCATGTTTCCCGATGACAGATAGGCAGACGCTCCAGGTAAAAGACTGGTATTAGGCTGCACCCGGGTAGACTAGAAGCCGAATATAGACTATAGCCTACGTAGTAATTTTAAAAAATCTTTTTTGCATAAAATAAAACTCGACTTAAAAAAAAAAATGAAACAAAAAAGAAAAACACAAAATAGTGAAAAATAACTTTAGCTTCAGAAGCCGGTGACAAAAACACCAAATCAATTAAACAAAGGTCCTTCAGAAGCCGGTGACAAAAATATTAAATCAATCAAACAAAGGTCACCGGGGCAAATGATAAAACTCTTTAAAAAAAAAAGAATTTTGAGAATTGGTCCACAAATGGGGGAGAAATCGGGTAACATACATGACACACGAAGATATAACCTCCTCCTTTTTTTGAAGTCGGTTAAAAAGACTCATACATAATTAACAAACTCAATGTACAGACAGACGCCAGCATTAATTAATTAAGTAGTGTACCTATCTATGGTACTTGTATGCTTAAGGGGTATCCAATTAACATATTCGAACCTTACGTCAATCTACAAGTGTCATTTGATACTTACGTGATGCGTACAAACAAGACTTTCATTTTATCTTTTCACTTTCAGACAATTATTTGCGTTCCCACTGCTGGGACACAGGTCTCCTCTCCATAAAAAGAGTGGGCCATAACCAGTCATAAACCAATCATTCCTAAAAAAAACCTGCTTAGTACAAGCAAGATTTAACACAAAACAGATTGATCTATCAATACCTTATTGCTTCTCATAAAATTACTAAAGTAAACCACGGTATTTCAATGAGACCGTCAAGCTGACTAAATCAATGTTTCCTTTATGTTAAGATAAGTAAATAAGCAAGTTATTCTGCCCACACAGTCTTGAACAGCTTAATTGTTCATGCAATTTGGTTATATCATTATCGAGTGACTCAATCGTTGACGAAGAGATAATGAAAATCAAGTTTTACGAGATTTTTGATCACCTATTCTTATCAGACATCTTCGAAGGTTATGTTCAGGATTTCCCCTACTCCAGTCTAGAATTTTAAAACTAATTATGGAGAGGCTGATTTTTTCGCCAAGTACAGTATTGTATCCGGGTTCGCCGCCTAGAATTTACAGCTTTCTGACCTACTTGATACGGTCCTCATCTTCAAAATAGTGAACCGTTCTTTAGTTCGACATTTATTTGTTAAGTTAATGACTTATATCGGTCTAAGATAATTTCAAAGAAAAATAATGATAGCTGATAGCATGATCATAATCTGCCAATGACAGCGTAAAAAGAAATAATGGTGAGGATTTGTAATTGCTAACTCAGAACGAAACGGAGATAATTCTGTGGTAGTATTCTTGGAAAATTAAAAGCCACCTAGCACTAAAAACCATAATATCATACAATTTGCAACACCAAGTTTATATTGTTTATTTTTTAACTAGAAGAACAGACACGATTTTTCATGCAGTGATTCGTGACGGGCGCTGTAATAGCAGTTTCTAATCTACCCGCGTCATAGTAAGATCAGATCGCATCTTCTGTCTTCAGGGTTTTCCTATTTGGTATTGTCTTGTACTAATTACATAACGCATTAGTTATATGGGAAATAAAAGCAAAATAAAATCACTGTGAATCACTAAAGGAACTTCATTAGAATGAAAAAAGTTTTTCAGTAATGTCCTGGATCATGGATGAGGCTGTCACAGGAACGTGGATGCACAAGCGAAGAGAGGCCTATGTAGGTGGAATCGGGTTGTGGATGATAGATGATGATAACGATACATTTTTTGACGTTTAAAAGTCAATTTAACTTTAAGGTGGATGCTCCAGGGCAGCCGGGTAGGCTGGTTGGAGCATCCACCTTAATCAATCAGCGTCTATAAATAAACCCCCAAAACCTTATTCTCTTCTGCTAATGAAGTCTCTTTCATGATTCTGAGCTTGGATGTTTTTATTTTTTATCTTTTTGGTTTACCCCGTAATGAAAAAAAACGAGACAACATTTACAGTTCACATTTACTCGTACTTAACAAATGAAGAATGTTCTGTCAAATCACATAGAAACTAACTTGATTAATGGAGATAGGTTTGTAAGAGCCTCTTTGGAAAGTTTAAACGAAAGTAAGCGACGTCGGGTTTTACGCAGTGTAATTATCTCATAGCGTTGGGAGAAGGATGCAGGGTTATTTACGATCTTTTTTTTTGCACGATAACCGAAGGAATGTCAACATAACGTTGCTGATGAGCATTAACGTATTTTAACAGAAAGCCATTTTTTTTAATAGATGAACCTTAAAGCATGTTTCTTTAACAATATTAATTATTTATTTATTCACAAACCGCAAAACAACTTCAGCAGGCTACAAATACACTACATGTATCATTCACTAGGTTCACATTGTAAGTTCCTTTTAGATTTATGCTTGTTTTTTTTTTAGATTTTTATTTGTGAAAATTACAATTTGAGTATTTTACATACAATAGGGAATATGCATGTATATTTTTGTTGCACTTAAATCAATAAAATACAGTGTTACTAACCCAAGAAAAATATTAAAAGTTAAGTCCTGCAATTTTCTATGACAGTTCAAACGTCCGTAACTGTCGCGGCCATGATGTGACGTCATTTAACTCAATCGCCTTGTTTACATCTAATTTTTTGGCCTCATTATATTAATTTTACTAATTGTATGTGCTTTATTCAAGCACAATTGCGACAACGATATTATAATAAAAACTTAGTGAAACTTTAACTACTTTTTAAATAAAAGTGTTTTTTTGACACAGACGTCACTACCGGCGTTATCGAGGACTTTTGAGAGTGCGTTCCGTTTCTCCAAAAACATGCTACATAAAACAATACATTGTAGAGATGTTTTAGAAACTTAAACAAGTGTACCACAATGTTTTTATGAGCCAATACCCTTGTATTGGCTCTCTTTATTTTTTAATAAATAAAGTGAGTTTTGTATTTCTTGCATATTCCCTATTCTAGTCAGAGTAAAACTAATTTCCTCAATGAGTGACTGCACTCAAGTTAGTCAATGTCTTACCCAAGCACCGCATGTAATAACCGATCAGCCGGCAGTGGTATACCGTTAGCCACTTCACATGACCACTGCAATTAGCCAGCACCCATTAGCATGCACTTTGCTTACCGTTGAGTACATAATCGTAGCTCATAGTTTGACTGGTAAAACACACAATTTTCTTAGAGAATTTACGGACAGGGCTAGCTACAACAGGGTTTAAATATTACTTAAGCTTATTGTGAAAAGCTCAAGTTTAATGCTATGCAGGGTTCATTCGAAGACAAAATGCGTGCGATTATAAAATGTAAATTAAATAGCTACACAAACGTAGCAAAATAAAACAAAATCAGTGCTAAAATATTAAAACGGTTTCGTAAAAAGTGTCCGTGGTAATCCCGAATCATGGTCACCCTAGTCTAAGTTATAGGAAGTTTGACGAGAGCTATTATTTAAACAGCTTTTATGGGAAGCTTAAGCCAGGTGCTAATTTTACGGCTAAATAAAACGCGTTTCCTAGTTTGGGTGATGCATGCGCACTTCTTCCATGAGCAGTATTTAAAAACATGTAGACCGCGTTTACGGTCGCGATTATTTTAAATTTATAATCAACATACAACCTGACACTGACAAATCTGAATTTCACGGGCTACCCTGGATTCCATACGTTCCATACTAATATTATTTCATGCGAAAGTAAGTTTGTTTATTTCTTTTTTGCATTTTCACGCCTAGAGCCGATCATTCTGAAATTGTGCATATACGTTGTCAGGTGTACAGAATCGGACATAGTGGACGGTGCCACGTGTCCTTCGAATCATGATTGAATTATCTTATTACAATCAGAGTACAACCCGAATTGATTGTGAAATCCTAAATTAACGCGAGCGAAGCTACGGGAAAAAGCTTGTATTTTATAATTAATGCTGTTGAAAAGCTTTAAACATTAAGGCGACTACATGAGCTAAATTAGCAACTCTATTTGTGGTGCTTCAAACTTCGTTTGAAATACTGTTAGAATAAAGTTCTAATCAGCTTGCACTACAAAGTGGTTGTTACGTCGCGCGTCGGTCACTGCGGCCCGAATAGTGCGAATTGACTGGTTTTTTTGCGATTTACAAAAAGTCTATTGATTCGACTAAAAAAATAAAACACTATCATGCTAATATGTTGCTTGTAGAATGATTTGCCAAAAAATCTGAATGATCGCATGTATTTTAGTATGGTTTTTACTCGTTAAAAAGAAATTTCTAGAGATAAGTTCGTGTTTTTTTTTATCAAGTAAAATTAATTGTATTATGTTTTCAAAACACTTTCATACTAGCATATATCCTGAAGAATATCATATTTTTTCTGGTTTTGTTTATTGCAGTAAATCATATGCTTTTTTGCATTATAAAACTCACGTTTAGCTCCTGTAGTCCCCTTAAGTAGTGTTCCTTAGACAACAACAGCGTAGCTCCAATTCAACTGATCCACTTCAGCTCCTAATTTTTATGTCAAGGTGAAAGATTCACATGAACAATTCCGGTTCTCGGGTTCTATGACAAGCTTATTAACTTTTGACAGTTCCAAATTAAAACTAATATCCGTTATTAGATTGATGGCGCGTCGCCATCAGTTATATATTTAAATTAACGTTACACTTGCCAAATCATGCATTACTGGCACAACTGTTTATAACTGAAGCAGTCTGTTTTTAATTTGGTAAGGTCAGTAACGTACCTACTTACTATCGTTTCATCCAAAAACAAAATGAACAAAAAAAAAAAGTTCTGGATGAAAATTATTTATGACAACATTTCCTATATCGCGGTTGGCTGTATAGCTGTTCTAAATCTCTTTGGGGTTGGTGCATCATGTCTTCTTCCATACATCTCTATTCTGCTTTGCTTTCATCAACCATGTCATCTTTCACAAGAGCTTTTAAATCTCTTTTACTGCAGCTAAAGTCTGTTGCTATGGTGTTGCCAAACTATTGGCGCCTCTCCGCATTTCGCACGTGCTTACGCATCAAAATCTTAATGAAGTGCGAATGAATTGTCCCCATTCTTATGTAGGTGTTAGTACTTCGCAAGTTCGCATGCGTTTATTGTTCCGTATCTTAAGTTATCGTATAGATCTTGTGCAATCGCGTCTTCTCTAGGATCTAATGTATTTTGATAAGTATTATGAATTCGTGTTCAGAAATCCGCCTAAGTCGGCATGATGGTTATCGGTTGGCCTACGGTAGTGCATCGCCTTTATTTGGTAAGGATCAGTTTATGGACGGGCCACTAAGTTATTTGTGCCCTATTGATGGCAATAGGTTCGCACCTTAGTTTAACCTTAACTTCAACAAAAATGTGCAATATGTAGGTAGACTCCCAGGAATGTATGCAAGCCTAGTACTTTTGGTCGCCAAAAAGACGATTTTAGTCAGTATTTTGGAGAATAGCCTTGTTGTCTCTAGTAGATGGAATAAGTTTATAATTTTTGTAAAATAAATATTATTTTATTTGTAAAAGCGTTTCAATTTTTACTTTTGCAACCTCGAGGTCAAGCGTAAACTTTTTAAAACAGATGTCATTCGACGTAGAGGGAATGATTCCTTATTACATGGGACTAAGGGTTCTTACAGATCATCTGTAAGAACCCTTAGCTAACTGGAGAAATGAGGTTGTACTATTACCACCTTTGCTAATTAGCCTTCGGGGATTACAGGCGTGATTTTATGTCATGACCAGTTTATTGCGTTGTAAAAATTTTTACTTTCGGCGCTAAGTAGATTGGTGAAAGCTGAAACTACAACAGTGCGCTTTTATCTAGGCATGCTGTGTTAGTTAAAACGGGAATTTAAAACAATATAGATAAGTTTACACCTTTCTGCTAACTTTCTTAGCGAGTGCAGTTCGAATGCCAAGCAACTCGATTCAGCGATTCGCTAAGGTCTGCAGTTAGTTACCAAGGCCCAATGATTCATTGTGAATCATCCGCGATATATATCTATTAGTTTATTTTATATGTATATGTGTATTAGTATCAATATAAGTTTATACTTTCTCGTTTACAAGAACTTAGTTTTTTAGACATTTTTTGTACCCTATCACTATGTTTTCCTATTTAACCCAAAGGTTGGCTGGTAGAGAATGCCTTGTGGCATTAAGTCCGCCTATGTACATGTACATGAAGTTTAAATAAATAAATAATAAATAAATAATAATTAAACTTGCAATGATTACAAATTTTATTAGCTGTGGAATTGTCCACAATTATTTTGTCGTTAAACTTATTACATCACACTTTGCCTTTAACACCATTAACGTCACGCCTGTTATACCAGAAAGGTTGGGCAGAGGTGTACCTATTAGCTATTAGTACAGTACATCCACAAACATACCTGGCGAAATGTGGCTGTTTTTTTTTTCTTTTAATGGCGTCTTGCAGGTACTGTTTTAAGCTGTTCATAACTAAATTTAACCGGACTATTATAATGTGGATGACTTGAGACTCTTTAGAGTAAGGCTTTCAGCCAGGGGCATAAAACTTATAAACTAAGCGGCCGCGCGCTAAAGGCACCCCGTGTGAGGTACGAGCTTTGGCTTAAGGCGACTACAGGAGCTAAATTAGGAACTCTAATTGTGGTGGTTCAAACTTCGTTTGAAAAACTGTTAGAATAAAGTTCTAATCAGCTTGAACTATAAAGTGGTTGTTACGTCAGTCACTGCGGGCCGAATAGTGCGAAATGAGTGGGTTTTTGCGATTTACAAAAAATCTATTGATTGGACTAAAAAAATAAAACACTATCATGTTAATACGTTGCTTGAGAATTATTTGCCAAAAAATCAGAATGATCGCATGTATTTTAGTATGGTTTTTACTCGTTAAAAGAAATTTTTAGAGATAAGTTCGTGGTTTTTTTCTATCGAGTAAAATTAGTTGTATTATGTTTTCAAAACACTATCATACTAGCATATATCCTGAAGAATCAGATATTTTTCTGGTTTTGTTTATTGCAGTGAATCATATGCTTTTTTGCATTATAAAACTCGCGTTTAGCTCCTGTAGTCGCCTTAAGGCGTCGCTGGGGCAGCAAAGGGACAGGCTGGATCTAAGTGAAATGTAGCTGGTTACTATGACACCACCTTTAACATCCATTCAAAATAAAGCTTAGTGCTTCATGCAAACTATAACACGTCAAAAATCGCCTTTTATAATAACTGTCGACTCAATCGATGTGACGGGACGACTTTCGCTCTCAATAAATTATAGGACAATAAATGATGACTACTGACAAACCTTTTAACTATCTACTTGGCATTTTTGGACATTTTTATATTACTTTTTTATCGTTCGTAATGTTCTCCCATAGATTAACTTCGCATGTCGCGATTGATACGGTCCTACAATAAACAACTAGAATGTTATTAAAGGGGCTGACACTACATAAAGTTCCTATGACACACAATACTACCCCTCTGGCGATCTGGGGGTCTAAAATGGCCGCCTTATTTAGATTCAAAATATGAATCACGTTTAAAAATTTAAATTCTTAAAATAGACCTTACGTTTATGAATATAAAGTCCATTTTAAGAAATAACATTTTACAACAAATAACGTGATTCAAATTAAGTTTCTGCTTAAGCGGCCATTTTAGGCCCCCTGGCTGCCTGTAATTTACTGCCATAAAATATTATTTTGTTTATTCAATAAAAAAACTGCATCATTGAATATTCAAGTAAGTAACTCAAGCCTACCGACTTATTCTTTATCTTTTTGTCACGTAATAAAATTGAATTCTACAGGTCGATAACTTATCGTTTTTACGTCTAGACGTTGTCGCAGACATAGGTACAGAGAATAAAAATTGTTTATTACACAAAACTCGAGGTCTTGCGGAAAACCGGAAATACGATTATGCATCGACATGGAGCAGTTTCGCGTGTTTATTTTTAATTATGGCGGGTTGCCAAAACCCGGAGAGATGCGGTGTAGGTACGTCACTGTCTTCGCCATAAAGTGTTGCCAACTGAACTGTCCCTTACCCACGTATTAATGGAATTGTGGCTGGAACATTTGCGAGATATTTCGATTCTCTTAGATTATAATAATAATAATTATGTAGTATGTAGTACCCAAACCAAATTAATAATAATAATAATACCAGCCTATTACTGTCCCACTGCTGGGCAAAGGCCTCTTCTCATACAGAGAAGGCACGAGCATTGATCACCACGCTTGCTCAAGACGGGTTGGCGATTTCAGACTTGTAAGTCCAGGTTTCCTCACGATGTTTTCCTTCACCGATGTCTGTGATGTCCAAGATAAACTTAGAAAAGTACATATGAATTGAAAAAGTCACATTGGTACTTGCCCGGATTTGAACCCACAAACTCATAGATGGGAGGCGAGGCCTAAACCTCTGGGCCAAATTAATGAGCAATTTAATTTCAAAGGTTAAATTTTTAGTGTAATATTAAAAATACACTATGAAAACCCAACTCATCAAAAAAAAGTTTGGCAAAGAGACTAAAAATGTAATAAATTATAACCTTTATCTACCTATATCGAATAAAACTTTATTCTTAACACCAAATCCGGTACATATTGTTCTTAGAACTTCTTGGATAACCACAAAAAACGTACTTATTTAAATATTCAGGTATAAGTGTTAGGTCACGCCAGCGCCTCTTACCTGTAAAGTTTCTTGGAAATGACTTCTCTGTTTTGGCCATAGTGAGCGCTTTTGGAATGACTTTAGGATCTGCAATAAAAAGAAACAAACTTTAAAAAATACTTATTGTTCAACTATTTTATTTAATATTATTTTGTCCAGGAAATACCATTAATTAAATAACGGAACCTAACATACGTCAACGATTTATCTAATAAGCAAAATAAAATACTTTGTTGTGCGCAATTACAAATATGCAATCAAGCACAAGTTATTAATAAAACTGCCATAGTAACCTCAATACAAACATTGCGAACATTCCATTTGACATATGCGGCAGATTCATTAAAAACTGACGGACATGGACATGTTAGATTATTTTAGCAAACAGAATTATCCGCTACGTAAAGACACTTTTAACCGACGACGTCATTTTAATGGCTCAACTCGTAGTCTTCTTTTACACCTCAATGAGATCGACATGTGGGCAAATGAAGCGAGAAAGTTAAATAAACGATATCTAATTCGCAATAACACACTATCAGGTTTTACTGTGAGAGACCAACCGATCAAAATTTGCATAAAAGGTTTTTAAACATTCCATAGGTACTTTAAAGCATGTGTTAACACTGCTAATGAACGGATGACGTTGCATTTCGAAGGAAAGTAAGCATGTCAAGATACACGGACCAAGAAGTGTTAATGTTCTTACCATGACACCCTTACATAAGTATTAGCAAATAATACAGCTTGAAATGCAAGACGAAAACTCATTTCCGAATAAATTTAATCTCAAAAAGCATGTTTTGAAAACAAATCGCACTAACAGTACGAAGTAATAAACTTCAGATTGAACGACTAGGAAATAAAATTGAAGTTTTATTTACAAAGAACAGCAAGATGTTCAACTTTGACAACATACGACTAACAAATAGTATAATTTCCAGGTTTCCTCGCTAGATAGTTATGTAAATTACAAGGCAGGCGCCATTGAGTTACCTATAGACGACAGAAGTTACCACTAAGCGACCTTTAAATAAGGATTAAATTAATTGAGACGACATAAACTTGCAGCTTAGAAAACAAGTTTTCTATGTATAATTGGGATTTAAGTAATCCTTAACAGCTAATATTGCTTCCCTCACAGGTATCAAATTAAACATGTTACAAGTGATAAAATATACCGTTAAACGTTAAGTTAGCGCCTGATCGCCTGGCGCCAGCCTATAACGGAGAATCGACGCCTTTAGCGGTCGGCCCCGTGTAAAAATCTTACCTTTAATTACTATTGGGCCGTGCAAATTGACATCTGCAAGATGACTAACATTTGGTTCCTTCCCTTTCAGGTAGAATGAAAGAGACGAAGGGATCTTTTGTGCTGGGTTGCTGAACTTACTGCAACTTTTAATTTAAACTCGATAAGAAATTGCCATTTAAAAGGTTTAAGTGTTTTATTGCAATGATCTTCGTTTAGTGCTAACCAAGTCGTAAAGCATACCTGCATGTTTTATGGCATTTCTGTGTATCCTTACTTTAGTCTCAAGGATTTTACCGATATCCATTCTGCATGCAATATTATGGTAGTGAACTCATGAATTACTTCATCCATACTAATACCATAAAATGTATAATATTGTAAATGCAAAAACAACATTGACTGCTTGTCTGTTTTCTTTTTCACGGAGGAACTTTTTTGTATGACACTTCGCACCCACAAGTAGACTGACTTTGGGACATAGGATACTTTTCAAGTCCGGTATTACGTTTTCGTAGAATCTCGTGGAGTAACTTCCGACCTCAATGTAGACAAAGCCGTGGGCAAATACTAATCAAATACATAAAAATCGTATGTCACTGCAAAAAAATACCTGGAGATTTCACAGTCTAGATGGAGTCATTAAACTTCGTTAAATACGCATAACCATATAATTCAGCTTGAACAATTGAAGCTGAACTTAAAGGTCATAGAACCCTACCGAGAAAAAGGACCTAGGTAAATTACTCAGTTTTTGCTAACGACTGAATATAACGCGAATCTAATTCGCACAAATCTATTTTGATACAGACCAGTCAAGGTCGGATCGATCGTGTCTTGCGTGATCATCGTCCTACAGCTTCTAGTAGGCTAATAGTTAACATTATCTGATCCCAATTACCTATGTCATTGAAATAATGACGGCAGCATTAAAATTTGTATTTAATAGGGCTTGTGATTGTGAACTATATATATGATTGAGTAATATTTATCTTCTAAATTTTATCTTGGTCCACCAATCCAAAAATGAAGAACATTGGGATATCTACTGTGAAGCTAGCACTTTTTGCAAATCGATTGTCAATCGTCAGTAAAGCGGTAGCATGAAAAAATAAACAAATCGCTTCTTTTCTCTGGCAAACCACTTCCTCATGTCCTTCCGTAATTTGTTTTCTTTCCGCTCTTATGTCATTTGATTTAGACACGACATTGAAGGCGCAGGCACACTACTAGCGTTTAATTTCACTTTGATGTCAACTACTTAAGTGAAGGTTGAAAAGCCGTTTATTTAATTTATTATAGTTTTCTTAGGTAGCTTATTTGCATGATTGAATCACGACTCATGAGTCATTACGTGTATGAGAAATAAAAGTTATTGCGCATGAATTAAATTTTATCTGGTCTTAAATACAGTTTTTTGAATACTACAGAAATAAATCTCAATAATGTTTAATTGCTAGGGGATTTAGGTACTAACAAACGCGGGTTGTTTTGAACAATATATTAGGTACTTAACTAAATAAAAATTAGCAGAAAATAGATTTAAATTTAATTAAATCAACCACATCATGATTTAATTATTGAAAATGAATTTATCCTAATCCACCACTGATTGTGATTAGTATTTTTTTTTTTTCATTTGACCCTGATTTTTTCTTTAGAAACGAATAACAGCAGTTTAAGCGGTTGTTGTTTGTTATTTTTTTGCATATGCCACTTTCTGCGACCCTTTTAAGTGATTATTTTTCTTGCCTTATTTCTTATAAGACCGTCAGTAAAAGCAATTGTGTGACACTTTTCATTACTTATAATCAAATGCACGACCACATAATTATGGCACCGAACAATGTCTCAATAATAAACGTTAATGCTAATCGGATGCAAATATTAAAATGTTACATGTCACCCACCTGTATTGCTTCCTAAAATAGGTATAGTAACGGAAACATTGCGGTGTTTATGACTATGATCTTAATCGGAAAATATTCCACTGTTGCCAAATCAAGATTATTTTTTAGAACCTGAGTAACAAAATTCTGTATCCACATGAAATTCTCTTCTTCTCAATTACGGGAAACCCGTAGCTAGATTTGAAAATGAGAAACTAAAATTTGGCACGGCATGAAGTTGAGTAAAAATCCCTACCTAAAACTTATTATAATATACCATATTTTTAAAGTGCATTTTGCTTAGCTCGGTAAGCAAAATTAAAAAATATGGCAATTAGAAAATAACGAGTAACATATTACACGAAAATAAATATCTTGTGTGAATTAGAAATAATCGGTACATTAATAAACACGAAACAACTTTTATAAAACTCCCTAATATTTCAATACATTTTTTGGGCTGGTAATATTTTTTAAAGTTTTGGTTTATTTATTGCATGCCACTTGTCGCTTGACAGCAATGACAGCATTGTCCAATTGTCAAAAATCAAAATTGAGCTTCAAGAAATCAAAATAAAAATTACTTTCTTTGCTGAATGATTCGGCTACATATTAATTAAAAAGTATCCAAGCATAAGGAATCCTAATACCGACGCTCAAGAATTAGCCAGGATGAGCTAAATTCTCACTTGTAAACGACAAGAAAATCTAAAGTTTTGAATACTTTTGCTTGAGTTGGCATGCACACATTCAGTCTATGGGACTATGCAACCACACTGATACATTAACATGCATTTTTGAACTTAGGGTTTAATATGATCAAATACCTACAATTTTCTAACACTTCACCAAAACAAAATATTATTTGTATACTGCAATAGTACCTACCCACAAACAAAATGAATAGGCTTACTCTATACCCACAAAATTAAATGAACGACAAAAAGGCATTCGCAAGAACAACACCGGGAATAAAGTGATTGTTTTCTGTGATTATCGACCGATTTACAACTCTAAAGAAATATTTACTGTATTTTAAACTCACTGCTTCCTATTTTTTTTTTTTAATTCCTCAACATTTCTCATTTTTTTATGATAACATTTGAGCGTAATTTGTTCAATAAAATAATATGGTACCTAACAATAATATGCAATTGCCGTGTATCAACCCTTGTTGGGCCGCTTGGCTAGCGAACAGCTGTTCGTCTCCAAACGACTCGACGGCTATTTTGTATTCATCGTTTCATCGAAATACAGTATACGTTTTATTTAGAGAGTAGAGTGGACAGTTACATAAAAGAAATTAACTATTTGATACTCACCGTCTTATTTTTAAACACTAAAATAAATAGAGGTTAATACACACTTTACGTAAAATGAACACACTTATAAAAAATTACACTATGTCCTTAAAAAAAATTAAATACAGTTACGGCTATTTTAATTTATAAATATCAGATTTACATTAACTATGACACGAATTCAAGAGTCGAGGAGGACGCACACCCAACACCGGCAAGCGCAGAAACCCGACTGGCGCGACCTCACGCGGCGTGCGCTCAAAATAATGTTTATGGAACGTTCCGTTTCATAATGGTTTCATTCATTCACAAGCAAGAAATTTTATTTGTGATTTATTTCCCTATTTTGTAATAAACAACGAAATAACTTGCATCCACGTGAATTAATTCCATAGGTCAAATTCATCATTCAATCATTTTTTTTAGAATGCTTAATAAAATACATCTCTCTTGGTGGAAACTTTATTTATAACTATAACAGATTACAGAAAAAAATCATACGCGTATGAAGAACAGGCAGAAAGTAAAACTATGTTATGTAAAACTTAGCAAAAAAAGTAAAACTAAAATTGCAATATACCTGGCTAGTATTTTTTAAAGTCCGCGGAGAAATTAACGCGTTGGCGCCGTCTCGACGCGGCGCCGCCGCCGCCGCCGCCGCCAACGCGCGGCGCGGCGGGAGGAATTCTTATTGGTTGTTTCAAGACGGGCCTCCGTGTTGCAAAGGTTGCAAACTATGCATGTTTACTGCGCGTAAAAGTTTTTTCTTTCATTTGTACAGGTAATGTGTCTAAAAAATGTATGGAATTAAATTATTGTAGGTTTTTTGTATTAAATTACTGTTTATGGTAAGTATAGCTATAGAGTAATAGACTAGAGATACTTTTGAGGGTAGATTACCGGACTCATTTTTAAATTGAACGTTATATCTACCCCCATTTTACTGAATGTATTCTGCATTCCTAGGTATATTTGAAGTACATTTCACTCGGTTTCGGTCAAGCAATACGTGAAGTAGGTAGTTCTGGTATACAAACCACGGTATATAATTTTAAGTATTGCAATAATTATTATGTTCATTGGACAATTTATTTTATTAATTCATTATTGATATATTTATATTCTAATTGACTGCAAGTATATTGTTAATAATATAAATCTGTTGCGCAATTAGCCATGGCATCGACCAACTTTTTAACCGTGAAAACGCATTTATCGGAGTTTAAACACAATTCAGACAAAGATACGTTAAGTGAAGTAAGTTTTTCTATTTTATATTGCTAATAACGACTAAAAACTATTAATCCTCATTTAATACAACCTCCGCCATTTTGAAGACCACATCCCTTTTGCACCCCTTTGTTACTCCATTGACCAACATACGATTAGAAAAACACCCGACACTGTAAATAATCATCAGAGTCCTATTTTTGTCTATCAACCTATCAACCCCTTTGCAAATAACCGTTATAGGCTTCCGAAAGTGGAACGAGTAATTCTGTGACGTCAGCAGAAGACCTACAGAAATTAGCAGTGATTCTTGGACTAAACAGTGCTGAAGATGTATACCAGGAAAGATTCCGTGTTGACCGACGTCGTCTGGAAGCTATGCTTGCTGGTAAGTTAAAATTCTCAAAGATTAGAAAAAAAGAAAAAATACGTGGATATTCAATTAATAACTTTTGCAGATAACTTGGATGAATCACAAACAGCCCAAGCTTTCTTCCACCGGGTAAGATAAATATAAAAATAAATATATTTCTACAACATACTAGGTACTTATGCATAAAATACAAAATAACTTTAACTTTTCAGGTAATGACTGAAACCAATACTCTAATAAATTGGCCAGCTCGTCTAAAAATTGGAGCTCGTTCTAAAAAAGGTGAATACTAGCAACTCTAAAATCAAATAGCAATAAAATCCGTAAAAAAAAATGAACGCACATTTTTTTTTAAATTTAAAAAATAAACGGTACATCTGCATTATTCGTCGTAATTTTGGCGGGCCGGCGCCAAATAGACTAGCAGAGAGGCGCCAGGCTGGCGCGCTCCTTAAAATTTTATTTTATAATGCATTCGCGCGTGGGCCCGTTACATGAAATAACATATTTAGCAATCAATTAATTATTTTAATTATATTTAATGAAGTAACAATGATTTTTGACGATTATAGTGACGAGTTAGTTTATAATGTTATTAGACAACTACGTGATAATAAATTTATCGATCTTTTGGAAGTTGGTAAGCGATGGAGACTAATTTTGTGAATAGTTTGGTGGTTTTATATGAATTTAATGTGTGTGATAATGTATTTAGACCCACATGTGAGAGTCGCTGGTCGACCTGATGATGTGAAGTTGGCTCGAGAGAAAATAATTCAGTTATTGGA
The DNA here is from genome assembly GCA_963853795.1 of Xestia rhomboidea. Lineage (NCBI taxonomy): Eukaryota > Metazoa > Arthropoda > Insecta > Lepidoptera > Noctuidae > Xestia > Xestia rhomboidea. Next base: position 16,770,820 of record OY970775.1, read on the forward strand.
CACAAGGGTATGTCATTTATTCTATTTGAATTCTGAAGTGTTAACTATTCACTAATCGATCATTTCACTGCTGGTAATTTAGTTAGAGGATATCTTTATCTTCACGCTGATATCCAAAAGAGGCCTAGCAGTCCAGCGCGCTTTACGATTTTTATGTAACAGCAGACTGTATAAAGTATTGTAATAATTTATTGAAGTCTTCTAATATAAGTGAAGGCAATGGAACTGCATAACTGGCAGCACCAGGCCACCACCTACCTAAGTATATCATGAGGACTAGATACTTTATGGCTGAAAGCCCAGCCAGGTGGCAATTAGGTACTTTCAAAGTGTTTTATATCGTACTGCGTCGTGCGTAGATCCTATCTTCAAGTGGAATGTGAGTGCTGGCTATGAGCGGCGACCAGTCAGTCATTTAGGCTATTGCATGTATGCTAGATTCTCCTATAACCTGGAAATCTCTTTGGAGGATGCATCTCTATGCCTGTGCTGCATGGGCACCTCTGGTTAGTCCGATCATCTGATGGGTTATTGAGGGTGTTGGTGGTTATTTATTGATTTCACTTCATGATGTATAGTAGTGGTACCACATAAACTGACTATGGGTTATCCAGGTCCTATCAGAGCCTCCTTGACTGACGGTATAGCGTTAGGCGTCCTCAGTTTGAGTACCTATCAACATGCATGCTGATCATTCAATTCACTTAGAGCTAAGTAGGTACAGTCCTAGTTGCTGATATTTGAAAAGGAAAGTAAAGATCTGGCTGTCTGTCTGTTTCATGCTTCAACTGCTGATCGGACTTTTATAAAAAACCAAGGCAGTCTCGGCCTTTGATAGCGACAAAATCGCTAACTTTCGATCGCATTTTTTTTTTTGTTAGCCTGTTCTGTCCCACTGCTGGGCAAAGGCCACCACCAATTCCTTCCATGTGCTCTTTTCCCGTGCTAATAACTCACGAAAAAAATCGTTTGCAATAACGAATATAACGATGCTTGCGTGAAACGCAAGTCTCTACATCCATGGGTTTCTCGATTTTGTCGTTATCTCTGTCAAGACTGATTTTTATCCCAGCAGCAGGTACGTTACCGCGGGATATTTTCCAACCTTCCCCATCCACGCAGGTGAAGTCGCGGGCAACTGCCAGTGCTGTATAACTAAACTGTCGCAAAAATCAAGAGAGCCGGTCTCTCTGATACGTAGGTACACTTGTTTAATTATAATTGAGCTAATTGGCAATGTATTTTTCAGAATAACCGGGTTACAATGAAGATTGATGTCAGCTACACGGATCATTCGCATATCATCGGAAAGGTGAGCTGAATTTTTTAAATTATTTTTTATAGGGTTCCGTGCGTAAACTTTTTCCGTAGTGGAGCAGACGAATTTTTTAAACATGAAGAAACTATGAATCGTGGTTCCCTTTAAAAATGAAGGGAAACTATTTTCAAGCCACTACTTCACAAACACTTGTTTGTTCATTAAATTATTGTTGTTTAGTTATGATAAGCATCCCTTGACAAGGTGTAGATAATTATCTAATTCGACACCGATGCACGAACCGACACTTTATTATTAAGTTATTTATGCATTCATATCGGTGTCGCGCGGATTTCTTTCAACAATTGCGACTACCGAACCCTGATGTACACGTAGCTCGCACTTAGCAGTTTTGCACTAAATCTGTCAAAGGCACACATGACCATTCCACGAGACAGCTTTTTGTTATGTTAATGTTTTTAATCTCTAATTCGATTTATCCATTGGCGCGTATCGTGTTTGTCTGTCCTCGATTTTTTTTACGTTTCGCAACTTTAAGTTTAGTAGCTAAGTATGTAAGTACATGTAGGTACTTACTTAGGTACCGAACCTACCTAACGAAGCTGTTATAAATAATTTAGCAATCCTGACTGTCAATAATAAAACATTTATAATTAAGAAGTTTAAAAGCCTACACCCCAATACATGAATACATACAGGGTCATATAACTTAGCCAGTAAAACTTCACAAACAAACAATGATTTGATGATATATTCTTGGGGTCAACGACCGCAGGTCGAACGTCCACACAACTTGAAGAAATCAATTTGGTTTTCAAGAACTCTCATATCTGTGTAGTCTCTCTCATATTTGGTAAAACATGAAACATCTGCCTAGCCTTTTCCCAACTATGTTGGGATCGGCTTCTAGTCTAACCGGATCTGTATCTGACCTTCACAACCCTTGGTAAGACTGGTCGTCAAACTTTCGGGCCACTGACTATTTAACAACTGTCAAAGATCTATAATTGACAGCCGAGACCAAGGTTTATCGTGTTTTCCGAGGCACGGAGAAAACTAGGTATGTAATGGCAACCTAGGCAAACGCGGCTTAACCTGAATATCGACCCCGAGCGGCTGTAATTATTTAGCCACGAGCTCCTCACCATCATTGGTAGGACCTGAATACACGGTGCATAGGCATGACGACAGTATCAAAAAATTGCAAATCTATTTAGTCCGTCAGTTAGAGTATTGGAAATTAATGGACAAGTATTTTTTGTTTTTGTAAATCAACGAATATTGACAAAAAATAAAACGCATCAAAACTCAGGAGTGGGGGCTCGTGACGTCAGAACTAGCTAAAAATTATACCTAGGCGTGACGTATTGAGAATTTTAAAAGCGTCATATCTTCGTCAATTTTGGTTTACATAACAAAAGAAAAAACACGGGTCAAATTTAATATTTTTTGATAATCTAACTGACGGACTAATTAGATTTTTTTTGTCGTCTCGCCTATTGCAATTTAACTGAAAACCTCTGAACTTCTAAAGGGATTATTACAAACATGTTTTACTATGGGAACAACTCTCAATTCGCGAAAAATCTCTTGAAGCTGCAACTAGACTCTAGAGAGCTACCATAAAATGAATGCAATGATCTCATTTATTACTGGCATAATGTACATGGGTCTACGTTTTTTTCTTTGACTATTTTATCAGACAGGCATTTTATTTATGGGATCAAATCAATTGATCCTCATAATTACGATATTGTAATCAAGAAGTATGACAAGCCGGTCCCTGTCACGTTTTTGCGTTCACGTGAACCGTCTGTTTTTCAATTAAAGTGTCTCGTAACCAAATCATCGTCATATTTCATAATGATTGGGGTGTTACTAAAAATAAAATTGTCCCTATGCTAGCGAGCGACTTGAGAACTGTGAGAAACAATTTCCATCGCGGTTTTTCATCAAACTAAACTAGTACTTATCCTACCTACAATAATTATAATTGGGAAAACAAGTTGAAGTGAGAAAAAAATGCCTAATCTCAAGATTAACAACATTGGAACTCAATCTTATCTTACAATGCGTAACTAAGTTAATAATCCAATACATTTGGGTATATAAACGCCTCTTCTCGGTCTAGTGGTCGTAACCGTTCTGCTGAGCTTGAGTTCCTGGGTTCGATTCCAGGCAGGAATGAGCAAAGTGTTATTGCATTTTCCCACTAGCAAGCTAGCTTTCTTAGAAACAGCCCGATTTTGGATGTGTGCCTGGTGTGTCTCCCCATTACATGGGACTTAATCATAACTGGCAAAATGTAGGTGTGCCCTTCGTTTCGGTACCTACGCCTCTGGCTAACCCTTCGGGATAGCAGGAGTGATATTATATGTTATGTTGTCTCACTTAGCATTATTACCGATGTCGTCATTACTACCATTATAACTTCAATACAATTATTTTATCTTGTTGTAATTTAGCAAGTTAGCGATAAAACCTTGATTCAATAGTTCCATTACGCTAATCAAATGAAATAGGCGTTGACTAAATTACTTCGTTAATCGAGGTAAGTACTAAAATAAACAAGTATTAAATGGTATCAAAAACGCTAGCTACAGACTTTTCAGTTGTTTTAACTCTTTTGACGGACAACGTAATTATATTTATTTTTGGTCTCAGTCTTTTTTGGGTCCGAGGAGCGGGTATTCTAACAGTCGCTCACGTCAATCTTTAGGTTAAGCCCCGCTTTCCTAGGTTAGTCCGTGGATGGGTTACCACTGATTAGGTACATACTGAGTTTCATCCGTGTTTCGGAAAGCACGTTAAGCCGATGGTCCCGGGTGTCATTTGTAGATCTTTGATAGTCGTTACAGGTAGTCAGTGGCCCGAAAGTCTGACAACTAGTCTTACCAAGGGTTTATCGCACCCAGTACCAACTAACTGGGTTGTGGAGGTCAGATGACTATCAGTATCGTATTTTACGAGGGGCGACTGACTAAGTCGCTCTATGTAAAATACTGGTATACAGCTGCATTCGGCTACACTGGGAGCCGATCGCAATTAAAGTTGGGAAAAGCCAGGCAGTTGATGAAAGTTGCTTTCGAGTTGTTCTCACTGAAAAGTCTGTCAAAATTACTGTGATCTTTATCTTTGAGGACATAAGGTTTCTATTGCAATGCAGTTGTCAGAGGTAAATTAATGTGAAAGGACTGTAAATCGCTAAGTGCTCAAATATCTTTATAATGACAACGAAACTGGTCATGTTAGTGAGAACCTAGGTAACCGAGGTATTTACAGAAACCTAGCTATTTGTCCAAGACACTAATGATTTCACATCAATTACTTGTGAGCACGAGAAATATAGATAAGGTTCTCGTGTTTCATTCTTGCAATCTAGATGGTACTGTGCTCTATGTAGGTAGGTACAGTCGTGGTATTTTCCGCCTGATCAGTTAATTTTTTATCGGTTAAATCATGCGGAGGCGCCGCCGCCGTACCACGCCCCCTTAAAGTTTAGGCCTATTAGGAAAGCGTTAATTTGGAGCCAAAATAACAATAACTCTCGTTTGGCGTTCGTCGTCAGTGCGCTCGGCCGATCGGTATTGTCTTTCATTCATTATTTCTATACAAAGTCAACGGGGCGGGGCTAGAGAGCGTTTCTATGTTACGAGTGCAAGCAAACATTAGCTTAGTGGTGATCAGCAGGGCTATTACGTATCTTTCTGATATCCAGTGACTATCAAGCTTCGGTTGTACACCGAACTTTGATGACAACCGTGAATGTCATAATATTGGTATTACGTATCACACTGAGTGGATATCACTTTACGGTGACTAACAGGGTCATACATAATACGAAATTAACCTTTTGACAGTTAATTGATGGACTCTGAGCCCAGTTACTATCATTTCGAGCTGTCAACAGAGATACGTAATAGCTCTACAGGCAGGAGTGTCCTCGATCGTACATATGTTGTTCAAGATACCATGCTGTAGCCTGTAATCGATCTACCCTGATTCCAGTCGGTCTCTAATGATATACATACGGGTTCAGTCGTTCACACAGGCACTATCGAAATGCTTTGATTTAACATAATTATGGTGGATCTCTGTTTTCTATTTCTGCCTAACGTTAGAGAGACATAATATTTAATATTCTGTATTTCTAAGGGTAGGCAGGAACCCCGCTGAAGAGATACTGCATTCTTATGGAAGTGGATGGCTACCTTTTTTGCCAAGTTCGGAGTGTCAAAGATTGAGCCGCCTAATTTGTTCAAAATGAAAGATTTTTGAGTATATTAGAATAAAATAAAAAGTTTTTATTTCAGACCGTAGTCCATAGGGTTAGTAACAATTTTACTTAAGTTCTAGTGTTAGTAGGTTACAGACACAGATGAAAATATACAATCAAAATTTAGCATGGAGGATCCACCTCCGCACCATCGGGGATCCCACCGATCTGCGAATACACTGAGAATACTGTTGGTGCTGCCGTGAACACGACTTATCAGGGATGCACATCTATTTCTAATAATGGCGGCAAAACCGTCAATATTATTATCTGCAAACATACCTGACGCACTACTACGGCACGGCAGCCGCAGCAGCACTCTCACTGTATTATTGTATTGAACGCGTAGGTCGCTGTATGTATGTCCGCTGAGTAAAGTTGACCCACAGGCTACACGTGCAGAAAGACTGGCAGTAAGCTTTGAAAAGCGTTACTTTAACTAGTAACTAGTATTAATAATAATAATATATCATTTAATTCAGGTAACAAAAGACCCATAGCATATTTACCTTACAGACTAACTTACATATTTATAAAATACACAATCTATTGAACATGAAGAGACGGCGTCATATTGCGCTGCGTGGTGTCGCGTAGCCTTCCGCGGAATCGCCGATACATGACACCCTTCGGCCAAAACTCTTCCTTGAGGAAGGTCTCAATATGATGAGACGGAACTCGCAGCACGAACGACTTAAAATTCGTGTTGTGGCGCGACTCCAACTTCTCGACCCTCAAGGTCCAGCTGGTCTTCGCTCGGACATACTCCACGACCACATGTATTAGGTAACATGTAAAGCCAAGTCAGGTTAGGCACTAACAACACTGTCAAGAAGAAGAAGGAAGTATTTAAATACTAGGTACTGTTTTAGACTTTCACGCTGTTGCAAGCATCATAATTGTATGTAGTATTGTAGCGTCGAAATATCGGGAGCTCATAGGACCTAAGAGAAATCACGGATATCATCCCGTAAGTACTATAGGTGTATTTAAATACTTGTTTCTTTCAATGCATTGTATTAGTGAGACTGAAAGTCTCTCTCCATAAAGGACCCTGCAAGTACACGTGTGATTTGACAGTCTTTTTTCTAGTAACAAAAAATATACAACACTTCTAATGTACATAGTAAGACAGCAGCCGTGTGAATTTCCTCGTGATGTTTCCTTCGTTTTGGAGCATTCACACGCCATGTTTTCAAACTCTTTACCGGTTTATACTTTTGTTTTATTAGTTTCTAGATTAGGTGACTGCGTTTACTGTTACAGTGGTACGAACCATTGCGTATATTTCGAGCATAAGGTATTTTTACAGCTACATTTACTATCCAACAAATGAGGATGGATGAAACGCATTACGCATGTGACTGAAAGAGTGATGGATGGATTGTGTGAGGAATGATATGAAAGAGAAAGGAGTAAATGATGCCGTGAGACGTTAGTCGATTCGATTCCTGGGTGTGGCAAGCGAATTTTAGAAAATCTGTGACTGCAGATTTGTTTCTTTTTAGGGTTCCATACCCAAAGGGTAAAACGGGACCCTATTACTAAGACTCCACTGTCCGTCTGTCCGTCTGTCTGTCACCAGGCTGTATCTCATGAACCGTTAAGCTAGACAGTTGAAATTTTCACAGATGATGTTATTTCTGTTGCCGCATAACATCAAATACTAATAACAGAATAAAATATATATTTAAGTGGGGCTCCCATATACCAAACGTGATTTTTTTGCCGTTTTGTCTAATGTTGTTTAGTTATTGGTACGGAACCCTTCGTGCGCGAGTCCGACTCGCACTTGGCCGGTTTAAAAAAAAAATGCTATTCCAGTATTTAGAGTACTTTCACTCCAGGTAAGGAGGGAAATTATGATGAAAAATTCCACCCTGTATAACTAAAATATTTTTATGAAGGTATTCACGTAATGTAATAATTACTAGTTTTATGATCCTCTTGTGATATCACAAGAGGATCATAAAACTTTAGAATAGGGTTAGATTATCCTCAGTCCCCTGATGATAATTATTGCTAATTTGCTATAAATTGAATTTTTTTATTTTGAATTACTTTGCACTGAACTGAATTGAATTATATTGAACCAACTGAATTAAATTATTTGTATTTGAAATATATTGAACTCAATTTAATGGAAAATAATTAAATTAAATGGAATAAAATATTTAATAGAATTAAAATAATTTGTATGTAATTAAATGAAATTAAGATCAGTTTCAACTGAATTAAATGGGAATAAATGAATTAAATTAATTTGTAATACATCAAATACAGCCGTCACAGAAGGCTCTGTATTCTGTAAAATCTACCACAGTCTGTTCTTTTGTTATGACGTGGACATTGATGTTGGTTACATGTCTGTGATCTTTAGTTTATAATGTTTTTTTTTTGTAATTTCTGTAGCATGTAACTGTTTAATGTCCCGAATAATTAAATAAATAAATCGATGATTCAGGAACGCGACAATAAATAAATTGAACAAAACAAATTAAAGTTCTGTGCGTCAGATCATACCTTGATTCTTTATGGTTATGTTAAATACGGGTATCCGTAGTGTAATTACAATTATTATCTTTCAAACACGTCCTCTTATTATCGCTATAAGGATCATCAGCTAATAAAAATATGCACATGCTTAAAAATAACCTCGATAATGGCACGTTTTATTGATATGGGTACGCTAAAATAGCATCCACGACTTCCACGAGGCGACACTTAAATACTGCGACCCCAGATTATTCTAGGCAGGTACCTTGCTAACTGGCTTTTTTTTTCACCCGTGGTATCACCAGCACGATTTTTTAACATTACGTTGCAATGCGAGGCAGCAATGCCAGTAAGAGACATCACAGAATAAGGTAAATCTTCATAAGGTGTCCCACAAGATAAATCTTCTAAGGGCGGATTCCGCCAACGAAACTGACAGCGATAAGAACATTTAAACGGCGTTCAAGAGCAGGAATTGTGACCCTGGCAGCCTTGAACGCGGTTTAAATGTCCTGATTGACCAGTTTCACTGACGACCCGAATGAGCCTTACGTTGTTAGGGTCCCGGGTTCGAATTCCAGTAGGAGCAAATGTTTGTGTGATGATGCATTGATATTTGTTTCCGAGTCATGGATGTTTAAATATGTATAATAATTACATGTATTTACAAACAAAAAGTATGTATGTAGTTTATCAACTATGGTGTCCACGACACAAGCCTCGTTGCTTAGTGTGCCACTAGATGGCGCTGTGTGTAATGTCTAGCGATATTTATTTATTTACTGGTAAAACCCACTAAATATTCCTTCGTCCCTCAGGGTGGGCTTACAATAAAGCGCGTGATGGAAGAGACGGGTTGTCACATCCACTTCCCGGACTCCAACCGCACCAGCACCGTGGAGAAGAGCAACCAAGTGTCTATCGCAGGAGACATGGAGCGGGTGGAGCGGGCCAGGGCGAGAGTAAGAGTGAGTAACGGCTTTTTTGTGATAAATACTAATGTTTAGAACAGAAAAGAAAATATTTTAGAATCTAGATGAGGTCGGTGTTTCACGTCCAACTGCTCTGAGAATTATCGACACTAAATTAAGTCATATGATGACAGCAGATTCTGAAACGGTCTTGTGAGGATCGCATTGCACGCATTTGTCAGTTATCGTGTAGTTCGACTCATACATACCTCTGTGTCAATTCCATAGCCATTTTGAAATCAAAAGTTCATTATTTTTGAAAATAATTACATTTACAGGGTAATATTTCAAATAATTCAGTCACAAACAGTAAATAAATATCTGTAGGACATAAGATATTTTTATGGTGACCTTTTGCCTGAACAAAGCTCTAATATCCAAAGAATAATGAACTCATATTTGCATAGCGCCTGCATGAATTGGGATAACTGCAAATAGTCTAGACACATTCTGACAAAATTGCAGTAGGAATTTGAGAATACTCACATGAATATTCATTTTCGTGATGAAATTGAAGATTGGCACGAATAGATTATGTAATTTCTCGCTAGAAACATAATACAGGGTGTAAACAACCTCATCACGAAGCCGTCAACCAAGCAGTCTGTACATCAAATTAAGTAAGTTTACGTAAAAATTATTGCTGGGAAACGACTTTTTTTTTTGGGGTGAAAAATCATGTTTTGTGGTAGAACTCAATGTAACGTACTCAAAACATTGTGCTGGTGGATGGATTGAATAGTACGGCGGTCGTGGAGGTGTCTTACATTAAAAACTTGTATTTAAAAAAAAGTTGCCAAAAAGTTCGTAATATCTCCGTAACTAGAAGGTTCTCAGGTGGAACAAAAAAATGGTCGCAATGATGAGGAGAACAAGTGCCTTTCGGCTTCCTTAAGAGGTGTTTTACACCCTTTAAGTGATTTCTCGCTAGGGACATAATATAATTCTTATTTCAAAGTTAAATCGTCTCGGTCACAATCCATAACTATTTAAGTTCATTCAGGGAAATTGACTGAAAGAAAATCCTTTGTAAATGCTCAAGTAAGTACTGATAATTGTCCATTTATCCATTAATTACTCTTAAAATGCAACTACTTCTAATTATTTACTGTATGACAGGCCCTCACCCCGCTTGTGTTCTGCTTCGAGCTGCCGATAGTCCCAAGCTCGCAGCCGCTACCGGACATCACCTCGCCGTACGTGCAAAACATCCAGGACCAGTACAACGTTCAGGTAAGCACATCATCGTCATTTCAGCTGAAAGGCTCCCAAAGCCTTGCCAAATTGGTCCTGTTTGTAGGCAAGCATCTGGGTCTAAAATGGTCACGTTAAACATTTTAAATTCTTAAAATGGAGTTTATGACAGTAGGGTCAATTTTAAGAATTTTAAATTTTAGTCTGTGGTCTGGTCAGTGGCCCCTGGCCCTGTTGGGCCAGAATCCACCACCAGTGCGAGATGTTTGATGTTAGATGACTCGATTACTTTGGTTGTCGCCGCATTTCAGGTTTCTCACTATGAATTCTTTCATCGTTACACCGGTTTGAGAGCGGTGGTCATCACCTGCCTATATAGCCTTTTCCCAACTATGTTGGGGTCGGTTTCCAGTCTAACCGGGAGCAGCTGAATACCAGTATTTTATATGGAGCGACTGCCTATCTGACCTCCACAATCCAGTTACTACTGGGTGATACGATACCCCTTGGTAAGACTGGTTGTCAGACTTTTGGGCCACTGACTACTTGGAACGACCGTCAAAGATCTACAAATGAGCCGAGACCAACGAGTTTTAGAGCAGTGGTGATAAAATAAATTACACAAAATAAGTAGCCTGTTACTAGTCGGTTTCGGTAGGTTGCTATCTCTGTCTGTTTGACATGTTGCTTACTGAACGATTAGAAATAAAACGTCACAGAAAATCTTTCTTTGATTTTTCTATGAATCAAGACAAGTGACACGCATAGGATATTTTCTTCATAGAAACACCGATAGCTGCGTGCGTGGCATATTAACTGACAGTTATACGTAAGTGAGTTAAAGAAAACGAGCCTTAGTTTAATCCTACGGAGCGTAAGCCGGGCCACAACTGCCCTCACACATGGGCATGCCATGTACCAAAAAAAATGTCTACCTATCGCAGCGTGATTTATTTTGTTACCTAATTTACGGATTTCCATACGAGGCCAAAGTTCCAGGTCCGTGTTCCTAATAAGTTCTGTCCCAGGTGATGATGCGCAACCGCCCGAAGCTGCACGCCAACCTGCTGGTGGTGAAGGGGGTGCAGTGGGAGGTGAAAGCCACCATGGAGGCGACCAATCTGCTCATGAACTACATGTGCGGACCATTGGCAGTGAGTACTACCTGCATAGACTAGCCACAACTAGCCTAACCAGGACTAGCTTATCGAAGTTATTTTCGATACCTACCTTGTTTTAAGACAAATGATTAAATCATTTTATTCTCTAGGATTTGTACACCATCATCGCCTTACCATAGTAGATTCTGGCTTGTAATTGTAACTTGTAAGCCACAGTAACTACACCTGAAACGTTTGCTTTATATGTTTTTCCCATAAAATTACTTTCGGATTCTGAGATCTCCAAAGTTGGAAATAAGGTTTAAAAAAAAAAACATTTGATAATGCCTGTCGGTTTTTAAAGAGCATGTTGCGTCGAATGCAAAAAAGCATATGATTCACTTCAATAAACAAAACCAGAAAAATATATGATATTCTTCAGGATATATGCTAGTATGCTAGTGTTTTGAAAACATAATACAACTAATTTTACTCGATAAAAAAAAATCACGAACTTATATCTAAAAATTTCTTTTAACGAGTAAAAACCATACTCAAATACATGCGATTATTCTGATTTTTTGGCAAATAATTCTACAAGCAACATATTAGCATGCTAGTTATTTTTTTAGTCCAATCAATAGATTTATGTATATCGCAAAAAACCACTCATTTCGCACTATTCGGCCCGCAGTGACTGACGTAACAACCACTTTGTAGTGCAAGCTGATTAGAACTATAATCGAACAGTATTACAAACGAAGTTTGAACCACCACAATTAGAGTTGCTAATTTACGCCTTATGAGGATTTCTCATCTCAATATTCAAGTTCAGTATTGCATGATTTTTGTCGTCATCTTAATTTTTCATACTTCCACGTACAATTTCACAAATGATTTCCAACAGCACCCTCCTGCTCGGAAAGTTTTCAAGCGACTTTTTAGGATAGAAAACGGAACTTTTTAAAATAAACCTTTACCCACAAATCCTTTCAGAGTCAAACCCAAGTGCAGATGTCCCTAGAGATCTCCCCGATGCACCACAGCGTGGTAGTAGGCAGGGGCGCGGAACAGCTGAAGGTCATCATGAAGGGAACCAACACGCAGATAATGTTCCCCGACGCCGACGACCCCAACATACCGGTGATCAAGAAGTCTTGTGTCACTATCACTGGCAATATCAAAGATGTGTATGCGGCCAGGCAGCAGTTGGTGGTGAGTTGAAGAAGACTGTGTTTATTATTATTTCTAGCTTTTAATACTAGTAAGCTTTATAAGAAACTAGCTGACCCACGCATCTTCGTCTGCGTCACATAAGAGAGAAAAAGCTCACAAAAGGAATAAATTTTCTCTGTTTTTGCAACATTTTTCATCTATGCTCCGCCGCTATTGGTCGTAGCGGGATGTTATATAGCCTATAACCTTCCTCGATAAATGGACTATCCAACACAAAAATAATTTTCAAATTCCAACCAGTAGTTCTTGAGATTAGCGCGTTCAACCAAACAAACAAACTCTTCAGCATTATAATATTAGTATAGATGCAAATACTTCAGGATCAGGACTTCAGTAGGTATTCGACAGCTGTAATTTCTGCTCATAAGCGATATTGCTGTGTTCTGAACTTATAGTTTGAATTGAAGAGTTCCTAAGGCTATGTTGCAAAAATTAAATTGCGGTTGTTTAAATAAAAAGCACCTGAGACCTTTCATACTCGTATCTAGTAACGCAAGGGCCAACTTCTTGATATTTTCTGCAGGTACGATAATTGACGATAGACAGACGGTGCAGACTTCATTCCATCAGGCGAGCTTTAGTATTGTATCATAGAAAAGAAACTGCCCAAAACGTCATCCATACACTCCATACAACATGCAAGATTCTGGGTAATATTATCTTTTTCACCCATACAAATTAATCTGAATCTTCTTTCTCTGGATTCCAACAGGGCAGTCTGCCCCTTGTTGTGATCTTCGACGTGTCCGACGAAGGTTGTCGCATCGAGAACGAGCTGGCGACCAAACTGATGCACAAGTACAACGTGTACATCAACATACGACGTAAGCCCAAGCAGGGCATTACCTCCGTTGTCGTCAAGGGCATCGAGCGCTGTGCAGGTACCTTATTATATTCTAGAACTTTCTTTTTTGAAAAACTTACCCCAAACCAATTACAGATTCTAATATATTACATGATTCCTTCGATATTATTTGTCGTGGTTTTGATTCTTTGTATAGCCAGAAGGCTAGTGTATAGCAAATAACAATAACTAAAGAGAAACGACGTCCAGAAATAAGAATGTACGACAGTTTCTTTCTAAAGCTGAATTTGTCATGTTAACTCCCAATAAGCAAGGTCAGAACGAATCAGAATGCAAGAGAACCAAGGTCACCGACGTAGCCCGAAGAATTGTCAAACTGAAGTGGCAGTGGGCAGGGCACATTGCTCGCAGAACGGATGGCCGATGGGGCCGAAAAGTTCTGGAGTGGCGACCGCGAACCGGAAGACGTTGCGTTGGAGGAGCAGGTCGGCTCCACCTAGTGGGAGGACTAGGTGGAGTCGACCTGCTGCACGTGCGGGGGAGCCGCTGGGTGCAAGCGCACGGGGCCGGGACATGTGGCCACACGTAGGGGAGGCCTATGTCCAGCAATGGACGTCTTGCGGCTGAAATGATGAATGATATTGCAAGGTGGCGAAATGTGGGTATACTATTAAGTACACCTCTGCCTAACCTTTCGGAGATTACAGGCGTGATGAGACATAGAAGAACATCAGCCAAATGGATGTGTCACTTTAATAATTCTATTCTTCTCCCCCTAGGCGACATCTACGAAGCCCGCCGCGAGCTCCTAGCCGACAAAGAGCCCGTCATCACCGCAGAAGTCCCCGAATCCTACAACATTCCCGCCATATCCGCCAACAATATGCCCAACTATGGCGTCTTCAACCCGTTCTCGCCAACACATGCCACCAACATGGCCAACTCTCCTTGCTCTCCATATAACTTGCAGATTTCTGAGTTGGCGTCTTTCGCCAACCTTGGTTCGCCAATGTATGGGCATAACCCTCCTACCCCCGGTGGGTATCCCAGCCCATTGTCTCCGTTAGCATTAACCCCGCCTTATGCTAGCTCTTGGATGGTGCCATCTCCTCAGCCCAGGAGTGGACAGTTCCATTATCCGAATTTGCTGCCCAATCCGAACTCTGTTATGTACAAGAATCAAGGTGGATCTTGGAACCGTGAGTACAGACATACCTACTTATTATTCATATTGTCTTGATAAGCCCACTTTTAAGTTAATTTAAATGCACTGCAAAATAGTAAACCCAGGCAAACTGTCTGACCAAGCGGTATCATATCTCATAACGAGTGAGACACCTATTCTGTTGTTCTCCGAGTGAATTCACAAGGAATGCTTTGTTTGTAATTAGATTCTATCTAATTACAATTAAACAAAGCAAGGTGTTAGTTTTTAAGGAACAATTATGTTAAGTATTAATTTAAGGCACATTTACCGCATTGGTTAGCTGTAAGGGGAGATGTTTGATGATAAATAAATATCATCTAGTGACCGGCTGGTGGAGGTCTGATATGGAGTTTGGTGGTCGCAAGTGCGACTCCTGAGCATGAGATCCTGAATTCGATTCCCAGGCCTGCAAAGCCACGGAGTTCTTCTCCATAGAGATCTACGCTAGGGAATGGGCAACTACAGTACTTTCACAGTTTTTATGCCTTGTGACTGGGACTGTAGCTACAATGAAACGTTAATTTTCATATTTGTTTCGACAGTTCAAAAGGGCCTGTAACTGGCTTACTTGAAATAAATGCTTTGATTTGTGCCCGGTTGATGGCAGTACCGTAAGCTCGCCCTCTATTACACGGGATTCAAACATAACTGGCGAATTGTGGGTGTAAGTCTGCCCTAACCCTTTGGGGATTACAAGCGTGATGTTATGTTATTATGTTCCAGACATCTTTCGGCCGAATCCAACATAGTTGTGAAAAGGCTAGCCAGCCTAACAACACACCTATGACTTAATATAGCCAATTACTGGTGGTATGTGATAGCTTGCTTTCCTTACAGCAATGACGAACGGCGCAGAGATGGTCGGGCTCCCTCAGCCTATGATGATGCAGCCACAGTACCAGCAACAGATGCCGGCTGAAGGCAGACACGTAAGTATTTAATTCGCCCCTCAACCATTCGAGTTTACAATCCTGAAAAATTTACTTGAAGACTATAACGTTCGGTCAACGTATTGTTTTTTTTTACTATAATATAATAATTATTTTTATACTACACTTGATTAGTAAGTGTACCAATACTACCCCACTAAAAGACTTGAAAGCTGTTCATTAAACTTTCTCAAAAATCTAGGCAGTTATATTGTATGGAATTTCATTACTGCCTTGAAAATCAGGGTAGTAATCCATTACTAACGCGATTTTTTTTTAAAGTCTTGATGACGTTGTAAGCAAGTGTAGTATAAAGCAGTATATATCACTCGAGGGTAAGTACAGATTACTAAGCTCGTGTGGTTCACGGCCCTCCGCTTCGCGTCGGGCCTCAAATACACACTCGATTAGTAATCTGTGCCTTACTCCCCTTGGTGAATAAATAGCTATTTTCGTTCTAAACATTACATTTAATAATAATATATTCCTACTTTTAAAACGCTCACGCTCGCGGCCGCCAGTCTACGTCATAGGTACCATAACATTTATACAGGGTGTTTACGCCTGCGTTATGTGTGGTGCAGTGCAGTGTTTGCCGCTACGAAACAACGCGCTGTACATTGAACTGATTATTGTGACTATATTTTTATTCTGCCACCTTCTTTACTTTGTGTTGAAAAACTGTCTTCGTAGCGACAACCTCTCGTTCCGCATATTTTATAGTAAAAATATAGTTTATAATACCTAATTAAAACACCCAATACCTCATTCAACGGGAGTTTCATTGAGAAATCTGAAGCCCCAACACCGGGTGTAAACAGACTCTTCACGAAGCTGTCAACCAAGCATTCTGTACATCAAACTAAGTAACCCTACGCTTGACCCCAAAAATGATTGCTGGGAAATTACTTCTTTTTTGGGGGTTAAAAATCAGTTTTTTCGGTAGGATTCTATATAACGCACTAGTTTAAAACATTGTGCTGATGGATGGATTGAATAGTAAGGGGGTCGTGGAGGTGTTAAAAGTAAAGTTTAAGTTAAAAACACGTATTTAAAAAAAAAAACTTGTGAAATAGTTGGAACTTTCCCCCAATATCTCCGTAACTAGAAGGTTCCCAGGTATGGTGTTGCTGTAGAACAATAAAATGATCGCAATGACGGGGAGAACAAGTGCCTTTCGGCATCGTTAACGAGTCTTTTTACACCCTTTATAGTCCCGTTGGGTCGAAATCATTTAAAAAAATATTGAGGCAATGTTTATAACACTCTTGTCTTGTTCTTGGAAAGTAACTACAAACTCGTTTTTCTTGTAATACTTTGACAGACAACACTGAGCCAGATCCTTAACTCGAGCTCTCAGGCGAGCAGCGGCTACCAAAGCAACTTCACCGGCAGCTCCGTGTCGCTGGACACTCAGAACATTTCGGGTAAACTATGTTTGTATTCAATACCTAACCAAAATATTCATCTTCCTCTATAACCATTATCTGTCCATGAAGTAGACACAATAGTTAAACAATGGCGTCTCGACCAAATTGGTCTGAGTGGATCATGATTTATGTAGAAATATCTTTTGTTTTCTAGTTTATTTGTTTAGCCACATCAGAGCAGAGCATACAGTACTCGTAACATTATAGAGGAGTAACTGAAACGAAGCGAAATTAGTCACCGCAGCAGAAATCGGCAGGATGTATAATTTCCTAACTGCTTTCATCGATAGTACTATTAATTAGGGCCTGTTGCCTGCTGGTCCAGTGGGCCTACCATGACGTCTTAAAGCAGGATCGTTTTAATTGCGTGCCAGTGAGGGAAAGAGATGGCGCTAGACGTCTTCTATAGCTCCGTCTCTTACCCACACTGGAACGCGATTAAAACGATCCTGCTTTAAGACGTCATGGTAGGCCACCTGAACGCAAACGCTGGTGCACACTAGTCCATCAACGTTTATTGCGTTTGTTGGTGCTGTTCTGGTGTATGCTGTGTCCTCGTTGTTCATTCTTTCAGTGATGAGTGAGCAGTGACGAATAGGTAGTTATTGTATTAAGTCATCTATTACAGAAAATAGTCTTGGAGATATAGAATCTATTTTCCGTTGTAAACTACCTGGGTATGCAGTATGAACCTTAGTGTTTAGTGCCTGTGTCGGACTGGTATTCTATAAATTCAATCAACGATGATGTTTACCCTGTAGGCGGAGGTGACGGCAGCAACGTGGAGTCTCCGTCGGTGTCTCCGATCAGCAAGAACCACAGCAACCACAGCAGTCACAGCCCCGCGCCCTCCACTGACGCCGAGCGCTCACAACAGGGTAAGAAGTCACCTCACAAAGATTAGGATGGCTGGGTGAAGGGTAGCCTGTAATGTCCCAGCTACACCGAACCAGTTTGACGACACAGCCAAGTTTTTTTTTTCTTTTAACTTCTCTCCACACCAGTAGGCTTAGCCAAGTTGACAATCTACAATCGTTAACGCATAGAAAACTAACCAAATGTATGGGAATGACATCATTTCAACGTTAAATCAAGTGGTCAAAACAAACGAATAGAAACTTTAAAGTTCAGTCAAAACTGTAAGTTGGCTACGATTTATATGGGATGTAGCGATCACTATTGTAAAAACGAATACATTTCATTCTATCATATATCTTGATCGATGTAAACTTGTCTACGAACTTTTGACGACGTGACTTAACGTTTACGATTGTAGAAAGAGAATCGATACGAATCGTTTGTAACTTGGCTAGGCCTGCAGGATTTTTTCTGTATCGTGGGTAGGTACGCGTACAAACCAAACGACCAGACGAAGAATTCCGTAATTTCATTTGCCCTTGAGCGGGCCATTAGAAAAGCTACGTATAGGTAAACAGACGTGCACTGCACTGAACACATTATGATCAACTATATTGGATATTGATAATACCAAATTCTCACTGTAACAGCTGTAATCTGTGTGTCCCGACAGAAAATCCGTCTACTGAATTTGCTATTCAATTGCTGAATAAAAACTAGGTACTCGTCGGGAATACTTTTCGATCAGTTTTAATAATAACATATCACTACATAGTATAAAACAAAGTCGCTTTCTCTGTCCCTATATCCCTATGTATGCTTAAATCTTTAAAACTACGCAACGGATTTTGATGCAGGTTTTTTTAATAGATAGAGTGATTCAAGAGGAAGGTTTTAGTATATAATATGCGGGCGGGCGAAGCCGCGGGCATCGGCTAGTAAATAAATATAACACTAAAACTTTTCTCAGAATTAGCGAGCATAATATCAGATCTGCCAATATCTGATCGTCGCGCCGTGGGCTGTGAGAAGAAGACTTTAGAGACCCTGAACAAACTGTCGCCGCTTTCTGAGTACAGGAAGATGAAGGTTGAAGCTAGCAAGGTAATACACAGTACACACTACTATCATTAGCCATTTTAAAAGTGAGTACCTTGAACCTACTATCTTTCTATCTAGGTTTACAGGGTGGAAGGGAAGCTGACGCACAAATGGTTCATCACATAGTTCATCAGCAATTTAAAAAAAAAAAACTACCGTTTCCTACAAAAGAGCAATACAATACAATAGGGATGATGACTGACTAAAAAAATATGATTCTGTTTAGTCCGTCAGTTCGATTATCGAACAATATTGGATACCTACGTGTTTTTTGTTTTGTCAAATTAATAAAAATTGACGAAGATAAAACGTGTCAAAGATCATGAGTGGGGGGGGCTTGTGACGTCACATTTGAGTAAAAAATTTATCGAAATGTGATGTCACACGAGTTTTCGACGCACTGTATCTCTTCTCGTCTTAATTTTTTGTTTACATGGAAAAAGAAAAAATGTGTCTAATATTTTTTGGAAATCTATGGACTAATTCGTTTTTTTTTGTCATCTAGCCTATTCTACTAGGTAAAATGGAAAAGTAAAGGAACGATAAAATTATTTTTTTTTTCACGACGTGGTAACAATTCTTAGCAATACGTAGCTTTGGTAACGGCTTGTTCGTCGGTGACCCTTCTACCATCCATATAGATCTAAAGTTTCGGTTTCAAGATACAGTAAACTTATTTTATGGCCAACTTGAGTGAAACTTTATCAATGTTTTTGGCAAAACTTTACGGAAAATCAAACATCATTTTCGGCCCTCCAAATTATCTCGATACAATGTCCTTTACTTCGAAGGTTCGCTAGTAAATCAAACGAATGCATGCCATGCCAACCAATGGTGTTAAGGTTACAACTTTGTCCTCATTTACCTTAACTTAACACTGTGTGTATGCATAATGCATTTTAGGGCCTAAAGGTAGCTGTCAATATCAAGGTCTTGAAGTGCTTGGAATAAAGAATTTGAGAGTTTATTTACGTACAGATTGGTAGATGACGTAATATGCTTGCATCAAGGGCTTGCCTTACTTTTTACCCGACTGCCAAGGAAGGGTTATGTTTTTATCGCTTTGTTTATTTGTTGTACTTACCGGTCCTTTTAGCAAAGACTTGAGCTAACTTTCGATTTCTAGAAGTTATTTTTCGTTATAAACTTATTACTTTACTGAATTGAGATGAAGATTCAGTGATTGATGCTGATTGAGATTTATTTGATTTTGATGATGATTGATTGAGTCTACGGTCTCCTTTGAATTTTCCCAAAAAGAGGCGACATCATAAATGATTTTAAGCACTACTAGCAACTGCCAGTTTAAGCGGCAGTTAGGTCGACTATCCACTCGATGTCTATTCCTATGAACGTAGATGTGTATAATATGTAGAGACTTCCTCCGGCCTTTGCTAGCCACGGATTCGGTGGTCGTGGATTGCAGTGGACAATCCGTCTACATTTTTATACGAAGCAAAGAGCGGCTATATTCAGTGTTGGCAGCATTGCGAACTGAACGTAACAAACTTTTTAGCATGTGTCTCATCTAAACTTAAACCCTTGTTACAGGCCATGCGTGAGAGTGTGGGCAGCGGATACCGCGTGCCGACGCCGCGCTGGGCCGGCTACTACTTCAGCCACACCTCGCCCGGCCCCATCAACTTGAACGAGAACAATGATGCTGTTACTGTAAGTTTCATTAGCATTTTATGTAAACATACGAGGTCTTCTCTTCTTTGGATAAGAACGACATTATTAGCTGAACTCGTGTAGGCAAATCCATTCTGCATAAAACCTGTTACAGTTTATGAAATTATCCGTCCCATCATAATTTCCATGGGCAGACATTCGAGGAAGTATGTAGTTAAAAGTAAAACCATGTTTTTCCCCAGTGACAATACAGGGTCATGCAACTCATGCATGAGCTTAGCTCTAATTTTATGTCGTATCAGCAGATATTGAAGTATTGTTTACACTACGATGGTTTGTAATTTCAACTTCTAAGATTCTTCTAGTTTGGCCAACTCCGCCTCCAACACTTTAGTGCAAAAGGAGACTGATTTCAGCAGTGTAGTCTTTATAATTTCATAATCTATCCTTCCTCAGCCGGAAAAAGCCTGGAACCGTTCCGACTTAGTGCGACCTAACATCGCGGAGCCGGTGGTGAGTCCGCCGCAGGCGCAGGCGCAGACTCCGCCCAACAACAACTGTCGCTACCAGCAGCTGATCGCTCTGCTCAGGGACGTGGGACTGCACAAGTATATCGGTGAGTACATATTGTATGCTTTGGCAAACAAGCTTATGAAAATGTCTTCCCCTCTGAACCTGGCCCCCCTTAGGCCAAAAACATGCACTCAAGAAATGTCTGCAACTTTGATTTGATTCATCTGTTCGATGCCGGTCAAGTCCTAAATATATAAAAAAACCGGCCAAGCCACGTGCAGTATAAGGTTCCGTAGTAGCCCGTTATCACAATATAGAACGATTCTGTTATTTCTGGACCTGGTGTTATTTGTTCTGAATATAATTAAGGTAAAGTTAGGAGTTAATGATTATAATAACAAAAATTATCCAACGCCCAAGTTCAACGACACTGCTAAACTAATACAGTTATCTTAACCGCTATAGTTTTCCTTTAAAGTTCATGAAATGCAATATATCAGGGTTCCTTGTCAGGACTACAGAACTCTAAAAAGCTGTGATGTAGGTATTCGACTTTAGGCTGTCGTCCTAAACTGCTTCTTGCCTTGTATGCTGACACGTCATGGCGTGAGCTATTCTAGTAGATACAAAGCTCAAGCCGTTGAACAACATTAACAATAGAATCTACGAAGTCCAAACCATGATGAACCAACCAACTTAGCCAATTATAATCCTAGAACAAACAGCAGTAAAAAAGCCATGCATTACTGTTTATTCCAGATATGTTCAAGAAACACGAGTTAGACATGTCAACGTTTACATCGCTCAACGAGGCAGATCTCATCGAGATCGGCGTCACTGCCTTCGGAGCTCGCAGGAAGATGCTGCTATTGATAGCAGGTAACTAGTATCTGCTTTATACAGCTTACGATAGTCTACCGCTGAACTTAGGCCTTCACAAGCTATGACAGCCGTGCTAGACACATGTTCGGGTCGCCGGTGATCCGGCAGGATTCCACAAAATATGTACATTCGATTTTGTACGGCCAGTGCTGAATCAGGCCAACTTGAACATGATGGAGCACCCCTCATTGAGACATGGTCACTATAATATACAGGAATATGATGAAATCTAAATCTGCCACTGATATTGTAATCTTAAGGTTCGAAGGTAACCATAGGAACTATCTACAGGATGTAAACCACCTCATCACGAAGCCGTCAACCAAGCATTCTGTACATCAAACTAAATAACTTTACGCAAAAATTATTGCTGGGAAACGACTTTTTTTTTTGGGTGAATAATCATGTTTCGTGGTAGAAGTTAGAACTCAATGTAACGCATTCAAAACATTGTGCTGATGCATGGATTGAATAGTACGGGGTTCGTGGAGGTGTTTAAAGTAAAAATCATACATTAAAAACTTGTATTTAAAAAAAAATGTCTAAAAGTTGGAACTTTGACCCCCAATAGCTCCGTAACTAGAAGGTTCCCAGGTATGGTGTAGAACAAAAAAATAATCGCAATGACGAGGAGAACAAGTGCCTTTCGGCTTCGTTAAGAGGTGTTTTGTAAGTACTAGAGTAAAACTACGCGAATTCCAACTCATAAATGTTATTACCACGACAAAACTATAAAATATTTGGCAGGCGTTTTTGTAATCTCCCTCAAGTTTTTATAATTTTTCTCATATTATCAAAAGGTATGAAATAGTTTCAGGTATAAGATTTGTAATCAAGTTTAATTATATTTCCAGATCTCAAAGCCCACAAGGGTAACTGCCAAGGCTCTTCTGGTGGCGCTGAACGCAAGATGAACGTAGGATCGCCTTCTCAGTTCGCGACCCTAACGCAAGACAAATGGTAGACAAACTACAACTTAACATAAAGCTACGTATAATGTGTTCAGTCTGGAACTACACAGAACAAGGCATATTTAGAATCGCATGTGTTATTCAAATATCAATTTTAAACTTTGAAAGTAATGGATTAATTAGTGCGTGCAAAATTAGGAGTATTTTGATTTGTATGTTACGGAGTTTAACTTTTAACTGTCTTCTTAAAAAATGTATTAATTTAACTATGAGATAAGCAAAACTCAATGAGTTGTTTTATGTGGTATGCCCAACCATAAATATACGTAGCTTTGAAAGACTGAAGATTAAAAACTCGTGAGACTGATTCTGAAAGAGTACAAAAATATAATTAAAGTACAAATTAGGTAAGTATTTCTTCAGTCTGTATACCTCATTACAAGGCTGGAAATAATTTGAGAATCTCAATGCAATTTACTAAAGGTAGACTATACATATTTAAGACTGATGCACTTATAGAAAACTTATAACAATTTTCATGAGTTCCTGAAATTACCTGTATGATATTAGAACTACCTTTGTTCTAGAATTGATTGCAATGAGCTTGTTTCGTTCTACATATATCTCGTTGATTTTTTGAGATTTTTATCAAATGTAGATTTGTAAGTTGTTTTTTTATCAAGTTTTTTTACGATAGCTAAAAGCATACGACGATTAGATCTCTATAGACAATTGTTGAAGTAAACGGGCCAAGCGCCGTAGAAATAATATTAGCTATAAGTTAAATTTTCATAGAATTTTTAATCGTAGTCTAGGAGAGCATGTTTTATTTTTTAACCATCATTTACATAGTTTTTAAGTACAGTATATTCAGACTATTTTGATTATCATATTCGGCTTTTAACATTTGATTAATTAGTGCTTAGGAAATGTGTTCGGAATCATGCGTGCGTTCCTTCTAATTCCATATTTTGTGAAATATGATTTTCAAGGACGTTGATAGGGTCCAAATTGAAAAATCTCACTTCTTCTTTCTTATTTTTCACAATTCAGCTACAGACTAATCTTTATGCAGTTAGATTTGCCATTTGAAGTGATATTTTTCAGTTTAGATACAAAAAAAAACTAGTTATAAATCGTTCATTTCCCGCACAATCGGCAAAAACAATTTGGACAGCTAAAATTGACTTGATTTTAAATAGGTACGACTAATTTGAACCATTCAGCGATCAGATAACAAGGTGACTATTTTAGTAAGTATTTTTATCAACGCGCGTCACCCAGCTGCATTTTAATCAGTTAACATTCTAACATTTGTATCACCCAATCATTATGTGTTTGTGATTATGAATTTAAGTTTTTTTACTGCATTTTTGATTTTAACCTTATTAACATGCTAATTTAATGTGAATGCTTTTTGTTTTAGATTATATTTTACATATTAGGGTAACGTTTTGATACATAATTATTGCGAACTATGTATTAAAATGTTCCATTTTTAATTTTATGTGTGATCTTACAACCAAGGAGTTATGTATCATTCTGTTTACTCTATGGTTCCTACTTTTTAAGATCATAAAATGTACTTTATTGTTTTAATCATGAACTTGTGATTATGATCAATCGGTTTTAAAGTATGATTATGAGATTTAATTAATTGTATACGTATGTGTTTAACTTTGTAAGGTTTAGTTTTAGTTACCTATCTTGGTGTCAGGTTGTTTAATTTTGTTTTTTTTTTATTTTTACATCCCAAGAAGAAAGGATTTTTTTTGCACAATTATTTAAAGTTTTGCTTGTCCGATTAAAGTCTGTCGCTAAAAACAAGCTGCCTTTTATTTTAATTATTAAATTAAATTTACTCACAATACCACACTTACGTCATCTTATTAGTGAAATAGCTTGGGTACCAAACAGTGGCCACCTTCTGTTTGGCTTAGTGAGCCAAACAGAAGGAGTTGGTCAAACTAATAAAACTGCTGGGAGTGGAACACTATTCAGTCTGAGCACCCCTTGAAATCTGCTTACCCTGCCTTGAATGAAAAGGTCGCTTTTATGTTTACGAATTAAGCTACAATGCTTGCAGGTTTTTGCAAAAATATTTTACTATAATAACAACAGAACAACACATTTCATAAATTTTGTGTTGTCTGTAATACTAATTCAACTTTTAATTAAAATCTTTATGCAAAACACACCTAACTTTTTAAAATTTAATCTATATTCGTAAACGCACAGAATGCCGGGAATATTTTGACAAGACCGACCTTGGAAAACTTTGACGTCTGTCATTGAAGGTCGAGCGTGCAACCGTGCAACAATAATTGCATCAGAAAATTCAGAAACATTTTCACTAATTTACCATAAGATGGGTAATGCAAGTGCCAAAGCTGTGGATGTGAAAGTAGCGGAGCTGCCTGCACCGGCGAATGCTGAGAAACCGAAGTTAAAGCCATGCTGTGCTTGCCCGGAAACTAAGCGGGCGCGAGACGCATGGTAAGGTTATGAACAAAATCGTTTTATTACGCAACAGCGGTATTTCTAGAAAATTATCACATAGATGCAAGGAAGAAAAGTGTGCTTAATGATTCAATAAATTACTTAGGTCCGAAATCAGTTAATTATGGATAATGTAATCATTATTTTCAGTAAGATAATGTCCAGATATTTTGGGATTTAACTGCTCATAGCTGACTTGCTATGAAATGGTTAGCTTCGCATGAAGTCACTTTACTGTGATACTATTTGATAAAAAATTCAAATATGATTTATTCTGTTAATATTTATAAATACAACACCAAACTGGAATTATCCTGCTAAGTATACAAAATTACAATTCAAATTTCTCGTAGACTAAAAGTTTTGTATGGGTCACAAGGAAAATGATATTGACTTTCCTTATGGTCAACTTGTAAAACAATACTAGATGTGTCTAGTTAATTATAGTCCTAAACTGTTTGGCTTTAGCTTCAAAATCAATAATCAGCTCCTAAAGTGTTCCCACTTTTGTGTAATCGATCCCATCACATTGCGTTACCTAAGACATGCCAGTTTCCTCCTGAAGTTTATCTTCACTTTTTCGAGAGTGTTGATAATGAAATAAAGGATAACTTGTGATTTTTCAAATATTACCAATAATTTTAAAATAACCAATACCTTAAATTCCAGCATAATTGAAAATGGTGAAGAGAACTGCGGCCCCCTGATTGAAGAACACAAAGCTTGCATGAGGAAGATGGGTTTCAACATCTAATTGCTGTGCCATGAGACTGGAACCGTGTACCTAACTAAGATTTCTTAACATAAATTCTGTTTAAATTATTTATTGAGTGCTCGGACACAAATCTACATTAGAAATATGTCAGAATGGTCAATCATTGACACCATCATTGTAAATCTTGACAGGTTTGTGTCATGTCACAAAATTCACGATTGAGAGATCACTGAAACATTTGTAAATAAGTGGAGGTAGGGTAGGGCCCTGATTTTCTGCACAATGGTAGTTATAAAGGCAGAAATGATGTCACAATGGAAATTTTACTGTTTATAATATAATAGGTTAGAAGGATTTTTCTCATTGTCTGGTACATTATTTATAAATAACGAGCTTTAGGGCTAACTTTGTTCAACGCCAGATATCTTTAACCAAGGAATAATTTTGAATTTTTGACAGTTGCTCCATACAAAAACTCATAAGATCTATTTTATTCCATTGCTGGGCATTCAAGATCGGCCCAATTTCCAGGGGAAAAAAAACCATTGATAACAGGTGTGTTATTTAGGAAAAACAGCCATAGCAAAAGAAGCTAATATTGCTACCACTGTTAACTGTATGAGCTATGTTCTTTTGCCAATCAGAAATAAAAAAGGATGGTTCGTAACAGCTTACTTCAGTTTGTGAATCAACAGTAGAGAAAAACTGCCATTTTCTTGTACTTTTAACGAAGTGAATGATTTACATGGAATTTTGTAAGAAATGTATAGATGAGTAAAATCATTTTATTTAAGTCATTTGACTTTAAAACCTACATAGTGAGAAATTAAAAAGTAGAAAAAAAAGGTTTGCTTTAACTTCAACTTTTATTAGCGAGTAACAAAATAGTATTTGGTTAGTTTGTAATATTGTATGAATGATTATGAGGTATGCATTTTTATTATAATTAAGTTTTCAGTCACTTAAAAGTCAAAGCTTGTAATTTATTTGCCAAAGACGCCATTAATCCCTTTCTTCTATCGATTAGTAGGCTATCCAGAATGTAACCCAAAAATTATGTATTCCTTTCAAAAGTACAAGCTACCTGTTTCTGTATAGGTCTTTTCTGGATTCATTATAATCATGTAACAGTAAATTTATCGCATATTATACAAATATATCAACATGCTAGTATTCTCGGAGAGCTAGGCAGAGGCATATATGAGGTGTGTATGATAAATGATTATCCTATTAACTATTAAACTGACAGTATATCCGTAAAGATCTGTGACTGTACTTCATTCGACTTCTATTTATTTTTAGTAGTAATGTTGTAAATAAAATGTTTGTTATTTATTTTGTTTTTTTTCCACTTATAACAACATCAATTTATTTCAGGCTACAATGGCCCATAAACAACAACTCAACAACAACACACACACTACACCACAACACACACACAACACAACACTCACTCACTCTCAACTTACAATAGCCGATCCCAAGTAAAATAGGATAACGGCAGGAAGATAATGAATAAGGGCTGTAATAATCAGAGGGGAACCCGACCTGCGTACAGCCAGAACAGAAGTGCAGGGCCAGGAAAACATTTAGCAAGAAATAAATATAAATATCGCTGGACATTACACACAGCGCCATCTAGTTCCACACTAAGCAACGAGGCTTGTGGCGTGGTCGTGGACACAATTATTGCGAGCGATAGACGGGACAGGACGAAGAAAATCGTAATCCAATCGGTTTAGTTGATCGGAGTGGACAACGAGGTGTTACTACTTATTGTAATAACAAATCGGTCTGATAGTTGATACTACATAGAAACTGATAATATACTATATAATTAATACACATGACTGAATTCAATGTTATTCTAGTAGTTGAGGCCCAATATCGAATCTATGCCTCAGTTGACAGAGTAGCGAGGACAGTCCCTGTAAGCTCCTTTTTCTTCTTTATTATTCTTCATGTACACATACGTTGGTAAGGTCTCCACCAAACCAAAACTTTATGTTCGATACGTATGTCGATGTATATGATATCTATGGTATTATTAAATTTTCGGCGAACACATTCACGTCTTCGCCCCAATTTTCCGAAAAAAATAATGTGAACGCGACAGGTCGTTTTAGCCGAACACTCGAAAGTTGCGTGTTCGCACGATGAACCCTTTGATTAGGAAGCGGAGGCAAAGTCACGTTGCACCGATACACTGCGGTCGCCAAATCAGACATGAATTTAACGACTACGTATTAAATTCAAAAGAATTACTTCAAACTACATTATCGTTGGAAGTTCATAGTTTATCAGTTGCGATTGTTAATTTCGTAGAATAGGCATTTTAATTTACTTTGTCGTCATAGTTAATTAAGAATTAATTAGCATCTTTTTAGATTAACTGTTTCTATGAGATGATGAGGTTATTAGCACCAGTTATCTAAGCAAAGGTTAAACGCTTTGTTATGTGATACATATACGTAAGCCAGTTGCAAAATACAATTTGCACCCATTGCACAAGATGAATAAGACGAGGGTAGTTTTCGGTTATTTTGTCTGCATAAAACGACACACCCGCAATACCTTTATCCGCGAACATGGTGCTTATAAAGTTGTAACAGTGACGAAACAGAGTTAATGGTAAGTAGCTAACGTACATTTACTAATAGGTAACTAATCTTCTCTGAATCAGTATAAGAACTGCCGAATGTTCTGGACACCGACTTAAATGCTGAAAATTCTGTAAATTATTGTTTTCCTGATTGTCCCCTTGATACTTGACAAATCTGTTGACAAACATCATGCCTGTTTCTTCCAAAGGTGTCCGTATAACTGTATAAGAGCGCACTGCCATTTATTCCTAAAGAAAACCGCTTACGCTTGTGCGCCCGCGCTTTTGACGCCGCCGCCCTCGACTTTAGTTCCTGTGAGCGACGCGCCTCAGGAAATTGCTGTGTGATTGTTATAACATAGCAAGGAACCTGGGTTGGCAGCAGTGATGATGATGAGTCATTATGTGTGTGCCTACTATCATTCGCAGTTTCTATGAACAAAAAATCTGTATCGTTTCACATTTGTTCTTCTACAATCATAAAACTGCACAAATAAAGGCACAGCTATCACACACAATAGTCCAAGCTGCACTATCAGTGTCTAGGCAGAGAATAATACTTACAATCAGCTGTAACGACGAATTAAATCAACAATGAAATTACTTGACAAATAAACTGTTATCTCCCAATCGCAGTGCGAACTCAGGGCACGACGCCTGCCTCCAAATCTTTAATCAGTTAAAAAAGTTTACTGTATCATAGATATTTTGAATTAAAAAAAAAGTAGTGATGAGGTTCGTGGAGAAAAGTTTGAAGAAGGCAAGGGAGCCGGACTCCGCAGCCAGCTCAGTGCGATCTGTTGATACTGATAGCTACGAGTGAGTTTTTTTTTATTGTTTGTGATAGACGTATGATTCCCGACTAAAGAAGGATACCTACCTATCCATTCATAGCTTTTGTCAAATACAGTTCCCGGCACGTAACTTGGCAAGGTTTTGGCGTGGTGGGGGTAAGTTCGCGCATCGTGCACTTAGTGGAACTAAAAACTGGTCACTTTTATTGCTTGTCATTACTGTATGGTTATTGCCATCATTTATTTTTAATCATGACTTTTGTAACTTTGGTCTATTGCTCACTATAATCGCGAGACCAGTGGATTTTATTTAAAGATATGGCAAGCAAGAGAATGTATACTGTATAGTTTCTTACATACCTACTTCGCATACCTACGATAGTTTGTTATCAATCAATGATCCAAGTATGCCAGATATGGTAGTGTGTGCATGTGCAATGACGTCTGAGTCGTGTGTCTGACATACGTGGGGCTATGAACATGGAAGTACCATTCCTGCTTCGATTCTCCGGTTGAGCGTAGTAGTAGTTGTAGACTTGTAGTACCTAATTTATGGAGAGTGAAATAAACTTACCGTTTCGTGTAAATCTTAACTAATACTATAAGCGAATGTAAGTTTGTTTGTTCCCGAGGCAGAGAGCACCTATACCTATCTATATGTCCCGAGGAAAACAATAAGGTTCCTATGATAAATAGATGGCGCTACGTGTCTTTCGAATCGTGATTAAATTATAATATTACTTACTTCGAATAATTTGAAGCATTGTTACTTACATAAATAACAACAACTTTAGTTTCATATTGCTTGATGTCTATAAATGCATACATGACATAGATTCAGACAACCCATATGGTAGGTACCTACTGTAGGTTTTCAAGGGACACGCCGCCGGTGCCGCGCAGCCGACAGATCGCGGGTTGAATCCCTGGACGAATCAAATAATTTGCATGAAAAGTGTTTGTGAAGAGCCGAACTAGACCTACCTAAGTGCGTGGTACCTATTTATAAACACCTTGGTACATAAACACATCGGTCATTAAGGCTGTATAATTATTACAAAGTGAGATATCTATGGGTACATAATAAATAATGATGCAACAGGTTAGAATGTTGCATTAGGTGTTATTTCTACTCAAATAGATGAGATATTTCTATTTGTATTATTAGTTCGATGCAAATATTTATCGAAAACTGAAGGTAAATATTATTATTGAGTAGGCTGTACTTCAATGCTCGTGTAAAAACACGAATATAGTTTCTCAAAATTAACGCCGTAAATCAAGTAAAAAACCGGCCAAGAGCGAGTCGGTTTTTTAATTTGAGTTGAGTTTGTAATAGTAAAATCGCTTTATTTTTGTTATTAAACTAAGTACTTACATATTTACGGTTTTCAGATTTTTCCCTTTACATGTGCTTTTTGCCAATTTTTGTGATTCTAGTAGGTCAACGGGAACTACCTTATAGGTTTTCGTCCCAAAACCTATAGGGTACTTCCGGTTGACCTAGAATTGTCAATTTTGGTTTAAATAAGCAAGGTCTTACAGCACAAGTAAAGGGAAAATTACGAAAAAAAAAAAAAAGTTGACAATTAAATTGTTTTACTTACTTACAAGTTTTCGCGAAAATCTAAATTTGCCCATATCTTTTTACCGTGTTGACTCAGGACCTTGATTTGAATACCTACACCTAATAAAGACCATAGACCTCAGTATATCTGGTAAAAAAAATAACTTGCTGGGCTTGGTGCACCCGTTCCTGAGAAAATCGGTGGTGACAGACGGACGGACAGACGGACAAGAACAATATTAAGGACCCTAAAAACGAAAAAGTCCTGTGTAGGAACCGAATCCATTGCTCTTCGAGTATAGCACGTACAGACAGACTGTTATTGTTGACTGGTGTTGTTGTTTGTTGTTGTTGTTGTTGTTTGTCCCCCCACATTCTCCAGTTGACCCGCGATCATGGCGCTTGCAACAGCGTCGAAATATCGGGAACTCAAAAAACAAATTATCACGGAAGATATCCCGTAAGTGACATTTTAAGTATAGACTGATATTTCTACGTCGCTGCATTATTCGGCCGTGAAATGAACAGGGACATTCATTACTTACGTATGGTTTAGCGTGAGCAACAGGACACAACCAAGTGACGATTTTAACATAAAAATTCATGTTTGCGGAGATCCATTATATCAATGTTGTGCCTGTCTATGTATTTCCAAAATCTCGCAGACTAAGTACCTGGGAGTTGTAATTGACCAACGTATATCATGGTACCAGCATCTAGAACAGGTTACAAATAGAGTTACGAGATTGAGTTGGATATTTAAAAAACTGCGTCACATTGCTCCAAAAGAGATAAATATTAAACGTGTTTCTACTAAAAACATCCTGAATGAGGTATACTTAGCTCTGGTGCAATTTATATATTAAAAATTAGTAAATAAATTAAATAAATTAGTAAATAAATAAATAGTAAATATAGTAAATTTTACTGTATTGTATTACGGTTTGGGGAGGTGCAACTAAAACCAAACTTATATACCTAGAGCGAGCCCAGCGTGCTCTTATTAAGATTATGTACTTCAAAAACATATTATACCCTACAAATAGCCTTTATACCATCAGCTATATAATCTCGATAAGAAAGTTGTACATAATCCAAACCGTCTTGAAAAAACATAAAACCCTACCATTTGATCCAGAAAAATTAACCAAAAAAAGGAAAGACTTTGTAGCACCAGTTTCCCAGACTAAAACCGTGTTTGCATCCAGACAATTCAATAAACGCTCAGCCGAGCTATACAATAAGGTAAACAAAAAAATATTGATATACACCAAAAGCACAAATGATTGTAAGAAAATCGTTACAAATTGGATCAAAAAACTCACGTATGAAGAGACTGAGGCACTTTTACAGTACGTTAAATAGCAAGACAGGTACATAATAACAATACGTTACTCAATTGTCACACACACATACATACAATCTCACAAAAACTGACACTTAAAAATCAAATAAAAAACATAGTACACACACACACACACACACACGCACTTTACACTCTTACACACAAACACGCACACTCACACTCATCACACACTCACACTCTTACACTATTTTTCTTGTTTTTGCTTTAATATACACTACCAATCATTAAAACAAACTTCCTCCACGATATCAGTATATAATATCAATATTCGTATTAATAGATACTATAAATATTTGCTATTAGAACATAATTCTACTATATTATATCTGAGATGACGAAACTAAGATAATTGTTTCGTCAGTCACGACCCCGGTTAAATGCTATATTTACAACTAATAAATCAATATAAATGAAAGAATACGTATCTGTTGTATGTACCAACAGACTATTCTAGCCAGTCGAGTCGACAGTCTTTGACAGTCGTAAGGACGTAGCCGGTAGACGGTAGTCAAAAAGCATTGAGAATTAAACTGTATAGTCATTGACAGAAAGTCTTACAATCTTGGGTATAACAAACAGTCACTCCATGTAAAATAATGGTATTCAGTTCCATCCAGTTAGACTGGAAGCCGACCTCAACATAGTTGGGTAAATGCTAGGCAGATGATGACAGTGATTTGTTCAGATTCTTTGTTTGTAGACTTGGTCTTTAGGCGTCCCATCAGTAAGCCTAGCAATATCTGGCAAGAACTACAAGAATCGAATCGCTAGAAAGGACTTATAGTACAATGGTTTATGTCTAAGTAATTGACCACGTAATATTATTATGAGTAGGTAAGTAAAATATTGTTTAACCCTTCGGAAAAACCATAAAAAAAACTCCTTTTTTCTACCTCTGGATTGGCACTCCTATTGGATTTTTGCATGATCGACCGGTATAGACAGAGGCTGAAATAAATAAGGAGCCCCTTGCCTTATATGTAATTATAGCATAATTAGCTGAGGCAATGATGAAAAAAATTTCGAGCTCGCTTCGCTCGCTCTTGCAGTCTAGTTTTTCTTGAGTGTTAACTTTGTTTCTAGGAGGCCTAGGTAACTCCAGTTGGTCAAAACAATTCTAACCTGTACATGGTAGGTGAAGTGTTCAAATTTTCAAGCTCGCTTCGCTCGTTCTACAGACTACTTACTCTTGAGGGTATCTAAAAGCCGACCAAGTAATAACTCCTATATGAAGGATCGAAACCATTCTAACCTGTCTTGGGCAAAGTGCCATAAAAATTTCGAGCTCGCTCTTGCCGCCTACTTCCTCTTGAATGTTGCCTTTATCTGAGGGTCGATCTATACTCCTGTATGAAGGGTCTAAACAATTGTAACCTGCCCAAGGTAGTGTTAAAATTTTCGAGCTCGTTTCGCTCGCTCTTGGGGCCGTAGTTCATTTTGTCGAATTAAGTAACATCTATTTCTGAATAAAAGCAATAAAGAAAAGCTAACTTGTCTAGAGTGGATAACTTAAATATTCTTTTTGTTCGTAGACTTTTCAAATAACTCTTCAAAATAGTACCTAACTTCTACTTCTATTTAAACAAGTATCGAAAATCTAAGCAATGTCAGGTGACTAACATTTTTAAAGTAAGAATTAACTATATTGCTTTAAATTCTTTGAAGAACTTCAGCTGCATCCGTAACCCTTCTAATTCTGTTTTTACTAGCACCCTTCCCAGCCCAAAAGCTGGTGACCCCCTTGTATCTTGTATATCATGGATTTCCGTAATAGTTGAGCCTGATTCCATTTATTTTCAAAAGTTTTTTTTTATGTATTTTCCGTTCGGTAGAATCAAACAAAAATTGCGTATCCGCGCCTGTTTCTCGCCAGGTTTTCGAGGAAGTGTATTGAAAAATTAATAATGCACACTTTTAATCAGTGAGTGTTATTATCACCAAGCAATGACCCACCACAACACATTTCATTATGGTCAGTTCTAGAGAGTTCACAAGGTTAAAGGCATGCATCAACCCGATGCGACTGATCGACAGATGGGATCAAGGCAGATCGTCTGTAACGACTAGACGGTCGGTAAGCTTTGGAGGTCTTTCTGATAATAATTTAACTTGCAATATAGTTGCAGATATAAACAAAACATTTTGGACGCACACTTGTATTACAACTGGAGTTAACGGGAGAACCTTTAGAGGCGATACATTGTTTGTCACCTACTGCCGCCGTCATTCGGAACTCGACCTTCTGTTCACCCCCCCCCCCCCCCCGACCTTTGCTCGAGCCAGCCCGCGTTGCTGAGCCTGTAGTTTTAAATCAGCCCAGGAGCAACTCTAAATAATGATATCACTCAGATCCAGCTTGTCCCTTTGCTGCCCTTAGCGCGCTGTCGCTTAATTTATAAGTATTTTGCCCCTGGCTGGCCTTACACTCAAGGCAGGTTGACCTCCTGCCGGGGCTGCGGGACTATTCCAAAGAGATACCGTGGCCCCGGAACACAAAGGGCGATGAAGGAACATAGATGGATTTTAGTCAGTAAAAGTCTGACACTTCCTCCTGCTCCGCCAAGAGCGGGAGGAGTCATTTGATGATTTCCCATCCGAAAAAAAAAGGCAGGTTGACCTGCGAGATGCCATTAAAACAAAAAGTCACATACCTACTTACTCAAAATATATATTTGTCTATGGTAGCTAGGTTCCGGCAAAGAAACGATGGTTGACTGTGTGAAGGATGATATGGCTAGAAAGGAGTGACCTCACTGACCTCCTTTCTTGCCATATCATCTACTGAGATGTTAGAGAACTATGGAAGAAGCTAAGATAAGGGCAGGAGAATGTTGATGATGGTAGTTTCCGGCATGCCCTGTAAACACAATGGCGTATAAACTCGCAATTATAAAATCTAAGTTCCTCTAAAAAGCTTTGTAAAGCAGAACATTTGAAAACAAATGGCTACCGGTAAACTTACGCTCGATGCGGTACAGGGTACAGTTAAGTTTTCATCTTAGTAACAAGTTATTAAGTTATGAATTTAAAACTGCTAATTATATGTATTAGTCACGTTACATGCTCATATCAGTTTATACAGGGAGATACATCACATATTTAAACAGCTTACAATTATGCGTTCAGCGAACTCAAATTAGGTACTTATTAAAACTTAAAGTTTTGTGTTTCAAATTCAAATGAAGCGGGTAGGTAGACAAATTGACAAAAAACAATTACTTAAAATTGATTTACAGAACAACAAGCTGTATTGGAATGGTTATAGATAATCATGATTAATTTAACTAGGTACACTTGCAAAACATTGCTTCCCTAAGAAAACTATAGAAAGCCAATCTTAGGATGGCTGTCCATAGTTTTCACTTGATTCTCGATTCGATAATGGTCTGTATAATATAGATCCAAGTCTAAGTATAGATCTGAAAACCAACTCAAATAATGGCAGTTTTTTAGGGTTCCGTAGTCCTGACAAGGAACCCTTTTTTTTTTTTTTTTTTTAGGATGGGAAATCATCAAATGACTTCTCCCGCTCTGGGCTGAGCAGGAGGGAGTGTCAGACTTTTACTGACTAAAACCCATCCATGTTCCTTCATCGCACTTTGTGTTCCGGGGCCACGGTATCTCTTTCGAATAGTCCCGCAGCCCCGGCAGGCTTCGGCCCTTGCGGACCCCTTCCTTATTGCTGACTCTCTTTGAGGCGCGCGAGGAACAGAGAGTTTTGTAGAGGTGTGTATATCAATAACGCCAACAAAGTGGTAAAATAAAATTCTGGAAGATATTTTTTTTAGGGTAGCTCCCCTACATGTGAAGTGGGGATGATTTTTTTTTCGTCGTTTATCCCATCGTGTGGGGTATCGTTGAATAGGTCTTTTAAAATGATTGGTTGCTATTGAGGGGTTGCTAATACTACTTTTCGATTTAATGCTCCTTTTACGAAATATTAAACTTTAAAGTACAAATTTTTGTTCCAGTAGTCCCTCCCCCCCCCCTCTAAAAGCTAAACTGCTGGCTTGAAAAATATGGAAAAATTCATGATGATAGTGCATTTCATGAACTTTAAAGGAAAAGTATAGCGGTTAAGATAACTTTATAAGTTTAGCAGTAATAGTCGTTGAACTAGGGTGTTGGATAATTTTGTACCAAATGCAAAATCCTTAGAATAAATCCTATAAAGTGACTAAGATGATGTGGTTGCTTGTTTATAACGAGTGAAAACTTGCATTGAAAAACAAAATCTAAAATATAACGGGCTACTACGGAACCCTACACTGCGCGTGGCCCGCCACGCACTTGGCCGATTTTTACAATTGAAACAAAGCTAATATGGTACCTATCACCCCTGTGACGTAAAAAGATGGCGCGATAAAAACTGCGGAGCGGCACTGTCATAATATTAAACTGTCAGTGAATATTGATAATCACTTGACGACAACATACCGACTGGCGCAGTTATATCCAAGATAATTAAATTTACGACAACTTCTTGAAAAAAAGGCTAATTTGTATTTAATTGTGATTATTTTGACCATTTGTAGCGGTGATTAAACTTTTTTTTTGCAGTAATTCTCATTCTTATTTCTTAAAAAGTTTCATTATGTGTTTGTGGTTATCCAGATTTTGAATGTAACACAGTGCAGTTTAAAAATTAATTAAGATAAGTGTTTGGCTATTCCACATTGGCTATAGAAATAATTTTATCGTTTTGTGTTTTTTAGCATATTTGGGAGTGCGTGTTCCGACTTAACCGACTGTGAATATTGTGAGGACCGAAGAGTCAGACGATACAGGAAACAAAGCAATAAGTAAGTGGTTTTGCTAATTATTATTTTAACAATAATAAAATACCTAGTAATAAGCAGGTCACACTCATTTATTTATTTATTTAGTATAGCAAACCATTAACACTAAATTAAATAATCCTTTCACTCGGTCTTCTCGCAGAACTACAAACTTTCTAACATTATCGTCTTCCATTCATCAGCAAACAAGTCCAATCCAGGGTAGGTCTCCACGAGCGCGTGCACCACTATTCTGAGGAGAGAATGTGCTTATTTTGAATTTCATTCAAAGTAATTAATGATCAAATCACAGATACGTACTTAAATCTTTACAAATTTGATCTATTTGTCTTTATTTTTTTTCACAATAATCGAAACTTTGGTTTTATACGAAGAAAAGAATCTTCGTCACAAGTCCAAAATTAAGAAATTCTTTATCCCAAAATCCTCTCCAGTGACGTTTTATCTGACGCGCATTAAATATGAGTAAGTCATCTTGTCCATTTACTTATTCATCTTTTATCTTACCAGGCACACACAAATTATTATATTATAAATTATTATTATTTAGCTTGAAATCTTGACACATTAGAACTAATGTGTTGCTTAATTATAATCACTAGATCATAAGAGGGACTGTGGAGTCGATTCTCAATTGTTATCCGACCTAAGGATCTTAAAATGATTACCTAGTGGTATTAGAAACATCTCGTAGCACAGCCGAGCCAACAGGTGAAATGTTGGTGCAGAGACCCACATGACTGCAGAGGCAGAGCCTATTTACACCTTTAATATAGCCTCTGTCTTACCTACTTTTCACGAAAAAGGCGTGATGGAATGCAATGTGACGTGAGTCCGTATGAAAAGTACGAAGCCTGAAGTCTGACAAGCAGTCTTACCAATATTAACCACACATAGCACTTTGTATAAATACTGAAAATTACCCATTTGGAATGTGGACGTCACATAAGCAATCGCTTCATGTAAAGTCTTGGTATTCAGCTGCATTAAGATTCGACAAATAACAGGAGATCGACTCTCCTGTGATTTGTCGAATCTTTCTCGCCGACCGGCTGACGTGAAGTGGTTTTCGACAAATATAATTGGCTGATTCCCGCACGTCCTCTCTCTGTTGGTCTCCGCTTTGGTAGCAATCGGGCCTTAGGCTGGAAGCCGACCCGAGCATAGTTGGAAAAAATCTGGTGGGGCTGTGTCGGTGCATACGGCCGTTGGTTTTAACGTGAAACGTCTATATTTGTACTTAAAATGTCACTTACGGGATATCTTCCGTGATTATCCATTGTTTTGACCGTGAAAGCTTAAAACAGTGTCTATATTTGTGCCTACTCTCACATCTTTATGTTGCCGGTTATAAAATAAAGCATTGCAATGGCTTGCAATGCTTTATTTGCCACAAATGGTATGAATTGTTATTAGAAGATAATAACGAATCGGGCAAACAGTTCGATGCAAAAAAAATTGTCAGTACAATTCAAACGACTTACGATATTAAAGCGCTTTTAGCATGCGGTGTCCAGCGGTGCCAAGTAGAATAAAGCGATGGAAGCGGTGTAATGCAGCTCGCTTAAAACTTCGCGACCCAAAGGTCATAAGCGCCGTGGAATACGAGTCACTTACACGTTTTGGCCAACACACCAATTTGTTACGTTACGGTCGGGTTTTCTATCATGGTACCCCGTGTATGGTAAAGATAATGATGTCATGTTATGTTTTGCTCCAGATATCACTCGCCAAGCAACACAAGCTACAGTTACTACAGCGCCATGAGTCGCACGGAGGCCGAGCCGCTTCTGCAAGGGGCCGCCACTACTACCTACAAGGCGGTCCGCTCTGACAGTATTGATTCTTTGGTGAGTTCATTTTATGCGTATATTTTTATTTTTGAATGGCATCTCGCAGCTCAACCTATGAGGCTAGCTTAGTGCTTAACCAGACTATCCTGTGGGTGCCTTGAGTGAAGTTGAGTGGCCTACAGCCAAGCCAAAAAAACTTAAAACTAAGCGACAGCGCGCTAGCCCTGTTGGGCATGAGCCTCGGCTTAGGGCTGCGGAGGGCAGCATAAGGGACTGGCTGGATCTGACTGAGATTATTTAGGGGTTGATTTAAAACTACTGGCTTAGCATCGCGGGCTGCCTCGAGCAAGGGTCGGGGGGACATTTTGCGTATTTATCATCATCATCTACATCAGAGAGCAATGGTGGCCCAATGGTAACCGTCTCGCGACAATCTCGCGACAATTTCTCATTATATTATCTCTGCTTGCGCGATGCAGGATTTGGCGTATAGCGTCAGGTATGAAGCGTAATTCGTTCGTGGCGCTGTAGATGCCGTCACAGGCATAAACCCTGCCGGCCCGGCCCAGTGCCAGTATAAAATAAGCCTAAACTTATGCTGTCAGCACTTACGGGATATCTTCCGTGATTATGCATTATTCCGAGCTCCCGATATTTCGACACTGTTGCAAACGCCATGATTGCGGGTTGACTGGTGAATGCGAGAGGATAGTAAATAAATTGTTAGGAGCAGACAAATCTGTCTACCCTCTTTCTAAGTCTTTTGCTACGCGTACTACTGGTACTCGACACTAATTCACGGCAAAACACACTCACAGTTATATTACTAGGTTTTGTAGAGTCCTTATTACGAAGCCGGCTGTTACTTTTGAGCATACTTAAAACTGGATTCTGGAAGAAGGAATCACAGAAGATATCCCGTAAGTGACAGACTAAGTTTAGTTTTAAACCGTGAAAGCTTAAAACCAACTTAAGCCTGTTGTTCATAAAATTTATGAGTCAATTGTTTACCCAGAACTAGCCTTGTGATTTTCGTGACGAACAGACAATTCTTTGATAAAAATAAGCGTGACAAAACAAAGGTCAAATCTCGATCAAGTCCTTATCATCGTAAGTGCGAAGTTGTAAACTGCCTAAATTGCTGCAATATACAACATACGAAGTAAGACAAAAGCGTGTTGGGCCGCGTGCCCAATAAATAAACATCCAATTAAAAATACTGATGTAAATTGTAAACATACATGAGGAACGTATTAAGTTATCAAATATCGGCGAAGTTGAAGAAGTTTAACATATTTATGATAAGTACCTCGTTCGCGTGGTTTGATGAGGAAGAGTGAGAAAAAAAAGAGTGTCCTAGGTGCAATTCCAGACGAAGGTCTTTATTTGTGCCAAATTTCATCCAGATCCGTTGAGCGGTTCTGGCGTGATTGTAACAAACATCCATCCATCCTTTCGTTTATCATCTTATATGAACCGAAGCGCATACCCGTCCACACATAGTGCAGTTTCGAAAACAGATTCACAGACAGATCTTTTCCGACAGATGTTTGCTTCTATCTATGACAGGGCGCACGTTCCGAAGCCGGTTGTTTCCGGATCAAAACACTAAATTAAACTTATCTTTGCCAATATTCTGGACACTAACGGTTTGGTTAATTATCGTAATGCCGCCAGTGGCTGTAATATTATTAACTAAATAGTCCGTCTATATTTAGTCAAGGATAAGGCTGATAAGTTAAATTGTATGCGACGCCAGTGTTTTGACTATTTAAGATATTTTAACGATTGTGTTGTCGTAAAACCACACTTATTGACGCGAAATCCGCTTGAGCGTTCAGAAAGAGTTTATGCAATAGTCCGATGCGCTCTCATGTCGCGTCTTCGTCTGTACCACGGCTATTCTCCGGTTGCAAGTTTTTACTTGTCCGGGCTTACATAATCCGTAATATTATCAAATTCAATCATGATTTTTTTTTATATGTTAGATAACATCCGTATCTAGCTGTAAACAAAATATGGGTTCTGTTTTTAATTAGATAAGACTAAATTAATTTAACCTCTGTTCAAAGAGCCTCTATTCTCTAATTACCGTGGCGTGTCCGCACACCAACTTAATGTTAAAACTTGCTTGTAATTTCTAAAACGTACAGATTTACTATGATCCATTCACTGTTTTAAACGATATTAAGCAACGTGTATCGCATAACAAAATATCGACTCAATAGAACCAGTCTGTAAATAATTATCATGAAATAACCGCATGTCCGCTCGAAAGTTATAATTGCCGTGACATTTTCTGTTCTCGGGTGCACATCCCTAAATAACGGTATTTGGCAAATCACTACCGCACTCGTCGGATCTCCTAAGTGTGGGCCGCGGCCCATCAGCAGTTGCACGTCTGTTACGTTAGTGTACCGCCAACGAAGCACGTGAATATATAATTACCGTAGCCTTGGTTAAAAAAGAATCTAATTACCGTTGTACTTATTTGGATACTTGATTTTTTAAGTTAGACCCTAGTTGATAATGTAAATGGAACAGTACTTTGGCCTCCGTACGTTGTGATAAGCCAGTATTAGCATACTATGTTGGTTTTCGAAATTTTCAAGAAAGTCTATCGTTTTCTAATTACCGTATACTAATTACCACGTGCTAATAATTACCGTTGTATGAAAAATTAATACTTACTACGCCGAGAACGAATTAAAAATGACCCTGTTTTGTATAAAACAATCAAAAGAAAAAGAGAAAGAAAGGAATAATAAAAGAAAAAGAGATAAAAAATACTTCCTATCTGCGACTTCTTTAAAAAAAGAAGTTCCCTTGAAGAAGCTATCAAATTCCATACCTACCTTAATCACATCAACTCCGCGTCCATCTAGTGCTCTGTCATCATCTTCTACTGATACTTTGTTATTATTAGGCAAAATTGAGCAATTGACTGAAAATAAAGATACAAGTATGGAACGAGCGTTTTCCTTATGTTCAACACCAACTTCACTATCTTTGAAAAGAACTGTCGAGAAACCGAAACGAAAAAAAATCTCACCCTTGTTGTTATTAAAAAGACATATAGATAAAACAAATAAAGAAATGTTATATTATGCTGAAAAAAATAGAGGAGTTAAAAAGAGCAAAAGAAAAGTACAGGAAGCAAGCATTAAGGCTGAAATATAAAAGCACGCTACATGCAAGACCAAAACAAAGTCACGAAAAGGAAAACGAACCAAAGTATTTACATAATAATAATAAGGAGACTAATATAGAGAAAATTAAACAAGACGTCCAATTTTTTCTAGAACAAGACGAGAATAGTCGCATTTGTCCTGGCAAGAGAGAATACATTTTAAGAAAAACAATAAAAAAGCATAAACGTTTCTTGACAGACACTTTATTAAATCTCCACACTAAATTTCTTGAGTTACACACCTATAAAATCAGCTACCTACTCAACATTTTGCAAGATGCGACCATTTTGGGTCGTGATCCCTGATTCACGAGCAAGAGAGACTTGCATGTGTAAGACCCCCACTAATATGGACTTGTTTTTTAAATAGAAAATTACTATAAAACAAGACTGATTCAACTGTATGACATACTAGTCGGTGTAATTATGATAATTAATAGAATATAAGTTCTCAGTGATACTAATATACGCAAATTTTAAAAGAGCTGTGAGTAGCTTTATGCTAGATCTATCCTTATTATCCAAGATAATTAAGAATATTAGTCATAAGTTCCATCCTACTTACCTTTAAAAGATTACCAATTAAGACATAATATTTTTTTAGTTTGTTTATAGCTGATTTTCATTGAAAGTGTCATTTGTGTGTAATTTTTAATAAACGATAGCAATGATAAAGTGTCTTTTTTACGATTGGATATGAGGTACATTGTTAATTCTAATGCTATAATTTTATTATGATTGTGTACAAATGATTAATGCATGTCGAATGAGTGATATTATCATTTTTAATATTTTACAAGGACTTGATGATATTTTCTAATTACCGTTGCATCAAATATTCAACTTATCTAATTACCATACACATACAATTTTTAAGTCTCATTATCTAGAAAACCACCACTAATACTTAAATGCCGCATTAACTATTGAAGTCGTATCTTTGTTGTGTTTCATATTCTAATGTGTTTAATGTCAAACAGTGAAAAATAAAAAAGGGTACGGTAATTAGGCAAAGAACGCCTGATTGGAGAATGACCGACCAAAACGAGGCGATTGGCGTTTTTCTTTTCACTCATGGGGAGCGAGAGAATCGCTGCGATATTATCGTCGTGCCACATATTTTTCTATACTCGTTA
The DNA here is from genome assembly GCA_963853795.1 of Xestia rhomboidea. Taxonomy (NCBI): domain Eukaryota; kingdom Metazoa; phylum Arthropoda; class Insecta; order Lepidoptera; family Noctuidae; genus Xestia; species Xestia rhomboidea. The sequence continues at coordinate 16,814,101 of OY970775.1, forward strand.
CTCGTTCTTCTTTTTAGTCACCAAGCTCTAATTCAATTTTTAGGGTTCCGTAGTCCTGACAAGGAACCCTTATAGTTTCGCCATGTCCGTCTGTCTGTCTGTCTGTCCGAAGTTTCGCTAAGAGACCGTAAGTTTTTTGTTTCAGTAGGGCGTCCCCACCCCCCTCTAAAAGCTAAAACTGCGGGCTTGAAAAATCTGGAAAACTTTATGATGATTGTGCATTTCATGAACTTTAAAGGGAAACTAAAGCGGTTAAGATAACTTTATTAATTAGTTCTAACTTTAGTAGCAGTAATAGTCGTTGAACTAGGGTGTTGGATAATTTTGTACCAAATATAAAATCCTTAGAATAAATCCTATAAAATGACCAAGATGAAGTAGTTGCTTGTTTATGGCGAGTGAAGACTTGCATTAAAAAACAAAATCTAAAATATAACGGGCTACTACGGAACCCTACACTGCGCGTGGCCCGACACTCATTTGGCTGGTTTTCTTTACTAGTCAACATTGAAGGAAATCTTTTACAGTACTCCACAGGACTCCAGGCGTCCCGGCCAGTAGGAAAAGCGCAAACTTCTAGTCCAGCGTGTGAGGCGAACGTGGTAAATCCAACATCAGATTAACGCTCACTGTCCCTTGTACTGCACCTCATCTAGCGGCACGAAATCGCATTTTTTATGATTCTATCCTTTTCTGTCGCCCAGAACCGTCATTTGAGCGAGAAACAGCGGGCCTACCATGACGTCTTAAAGCAGGATCGTTTTAATTGCGTGCGACTGAGGGAAAGAGATGGCGCTAGACGTCCTCTATAGCTCCGTTTCTTTCCCTCACTCGCACGCAATTAAAACGAAGACGTCATGGTAGGCCCGCAGTAAACAAATGCGCGACTGTGTGCTGCTAGGTGAGGTTTCATCCTGAGGCCTTTCAAATTTACACCGTCATTACCTAAAACTTCTTATCAAAATGTTAAAAAAAAAGTTAGAAAGATACATCCAATGCATCGGTACCTACAAATAATGCGCAGCATGATAAATTACTGTGTCACACTTTATTTATCAATAAGTATCCTTCTCATTGAGTTTATAAATAAAAGTGTTTTCAACTTTTGCCTTGAACCGAACCTTCATCCCGACCCCTGGCTCTTTATCCCTGGTCTACAGTTCTTTACAAGCTACTGCCGAATGTAGTAGCTCATAAATAACCATCATCATCATCATTTGATTCCGTAAAACCTTCCCTTTCTTCTGCCATTAGTGCCATTACTCCAGGTTCCGTGCTTCTCGTCTCTTCTTCGTGTTCTTGGCCCCCAAGATACAGGCACAGCCTAGTTTGGGGACAGGGACCTCTGCTTTCTAACTATTTTGTTAAAATTGCACTTGTTACGATTTTGTCATAATGCTAAACTAGGTTATGTAAATGTCTGTAACAATGGATTAATAAATTTATTCTTCTTTCTGTCATTGTTTCCCAAGTCTTTAACGATATCGGCAATTCAACGTGTTTTTGGACGGCCTCTGACACAGACGATTTCTTTGGCCTAACCTTTTTCCTTCGCCACCATTTGATTCGGTGTAAGCTTTACTCCATCGGCCATCTCGACTAGTAGTCAGGCGTCCTCCACAACTCCACATGAGGCGCGCAGTTCGTAAATAATTATATAAGTAACCTATTATCTATTACTTATAAATAACTTTTATGAATCATAACAACACTTTACACGTGCTACTCGTGATTCTTTCAACATTATCACATATTTTAACGTCACCCAATTAATTTCTTTTCCACTGTAGCCAATTGTCAACACAATAACATTTTAACTACTAATTAAGATCTTAGCCACTAAACCCAGCAGCTATAGTAACAAAAATGATTTAGCATAACTTTTCGTTTCATCATTTATCTTGTACTACATAAGTGGTCAAAGGCCTTTGTAATAAAAATTATCAGCGGTAAGCAACAAATTCGGGGATAGTCGGATGTCGCAAGCGTGTGTTTCAACGTGATGATTTAAATCACGTTTTCATGAGCCGCATGGCGTCCGTAATCAGAAAGAGTGGGATGAAATACACCTCCGGGCCACGTTGGCTTAATACATAGTTTAAAAGTTCTGTTTTTCTTCTAGGGCCCTGCTGAACTATCATCGGAAGCTGTCCTATCCACATTCAACAAGACATTCGAGAAGATTTTCATACCAGAGCCAAAGAAACAGAGTTCACTAGTCACTATGTAAGTTTAACTCTATAAAATCGCAGTAAATTACCGACCACTAGTTCTAAGACCTTTTTGCATTCACAGTGTTTCGGATAATTTCTCATTCACCATAAGTCCATGATGGATGAATCCTATATTTCGCATTTCATTGGTGTCAATTTTAACCGTTGGGCCTCAGTCCGCAAGAACAACCTCGTTGCTTAGTGGAGGAGCTCCTTTATCCCTCTTCAATTACGTCCCATTCATGACCTCCGGTGATGCCACCTCCGTCCAGCGACTTGTTTTTTATTTATTTATTCATAATAAGCACACCAACGGGCTAGTCACTTACAATTTTCCAACCGTTTTCTTTTTTTTCTGTAGTCGCTGGCTCAATTCGTGCGTATACGTACGCGCGTGTTGTGTCGTTTTTCTCACATTTTCTTGTCCAGTTTCTCAGTATGGAACACAATCATGGGCTCGTCGTTGCTGACGATGGCGTGGGGCGTGGAGCGAGCCGGTCTACCCGCCGCCCTGGTGCTCATCGCGTTCATGGCAGCGTTATGTCTGTACACCGCCCATGTGCTGCTCAGGGTTAACAAGTATCATGGTGAGTTGTCTCTCTATTCTAATGATAAGGGAACGTCTGCTGTCTGCCGGAATGGTTTAGACTTCTAGAGTGGTTACATGTGCAACCGCCGAGTGCAAAGATTTGAGTTCGATCCCCGATTTAATACAAGTGTGGAGTAAAAGCATTAGGAAAGTGCTCACCTGATTGTACATACCACATCCCGTCCTTTCTTAGTCAACTGCTGGATTTTTAGTACTAAGAGTAACTTAACATTTCTGAAAATAACCTGTTTACCCAGAAAATAGTCTTATTTTTCGACCACAGTTTTTGCGAATTCGTTAATGATATCCGAATGGTTTATGTCTTCAGTAAGAAAATTTTACGTAGTAAGTTGGGATTCTTATCTTCCTACCTTCTCCACCATGTAGAGAAATTACTTATCTTGTTGACTTCTTATCCTCCATCTCCTAGGTAGTCAAAGCTGCGAAGTCCCCGCCCTATGTCGAACTCTGCTGGGCCCGTGGGCGGAGGTGGTGGCGCATATCTTCAGTCTGCTGGTGCTGCTGGGCGCGAACATCGTGTACTGGATACTCATCTCCAACTTCTTGTACTTCAGTGTCAATTATTTTGTTGGTAAGTCAGGGCATATAAGGAACTTTAAAATCTTAGGGGAAATTATTTTCAACTTTACTTATGCAATTTTATAATAATAGATCCTGAAGCCAATCCAGAATTTATGGAATAGGTACGGTAAAGTGGTATCCATTATAGCACCAAAAAACAAATAATTTGATGGACTACCCTAAAATTTTCCTTTTAAATCCACTTAGTCCACGACCTTAAGAGATAAGCCTTTAGACCTTAAGAGACTTCAAAGAAAAGTCCAAGAACTGATTTTGACAAAATGTTGAACGTTGGAGTTACTGCAGCAAAAATCGAATCATTGACAGATCAGTCGTGATCTCGGCTGTGTAGTGCGCGATGTCTTTAAGAAAAACCTTCTAACTTTAATAATCTATAGGTCCATTATACCAATCCCATCTTTTTGGTCCCCACCAGACCTCTACAGTGACAACACAACAGTGTACAACACGTCTCTGCTGTGTCCGCGCCACGCGAACGTGTCCCTCCTGCTGGCGGAGCCGCGCGAGGACTCCGCGTACTGGGGACTGCACTCCACTGTGCCCATCTATGTGGCACTCATTGTCTTCCCGCTGCTCAACTTCAAAGATGTCTCCTTCTTTACCAAGTTTAATTCGCTGGGTGAGTTTTAGCATCATCGTCATGAAAACTGAAGATCTGGTTGAATCTAGCTGGATCTACAAACATCCGTCAAGTCATAGTTAAAACGAAGATGATTTGAAGAGGTATGGTGTCCAGTCCACATAGTGTTATAATTGTCTTTTTGGAAAACAGAACCATGAGGAGCTTCTCGTATGTCGAAATTCTGACGGACTTTATGGACAAACATTCTCTCTTTCTTAAAATTATGCTGCTAGTTTATTTTTTTCATCTCACGAGATGGGAAGAACCGAATTTTAACTCACTTTTAACAAAGCTCACAACAATTGCTTCATACTTAAGTATGCTTTGCTGCAAAGACTATGGTTTCAACAACATTTGATCAGCTTTCATCAGAAATTCTGACTCTCTTTTGTCTTCTTGAGTGTCAAAATCTAACAACCAAATCAGCTAGTTCACCTGATCCCTTAAAAAAAAATCACGAATGCCTATCTTTGTTTCCAGGAACACTATCAGTAGCCTACCTCCTTATCTTCGTCCTCGCGAAGGGCTACACGTGGGGCATCCACATCGACACGATCTCGTCGGAGACGCCCGCCATACAGAACGCGGCCGTGCTGAGCGGGATGCTGGCGCTGTCCTTCTATATACACAATATTATCATCACGATTATGGGCAATAATGCTAGGCAGGATAAGAATGTAAGACGACTTTCTCTATTTTTTTTTTATACGGGTCTAGATGCGGAGGTGGCCGATGGAGTAAAGTTTGTAAAGTGGCCAAGGTAAGGCCAAAATAACCAGGGCCGTCCAAAGTGCGTGACACAAGGATGAGGGACACCAGCTCCCATATTCACAAACACTGCTGCTCGAAGTCGCCCTCTGGTTGCAAGTTTAGTTTGGGTTTTGTAGGCGTCAGGCTAGCCCGCGAAATTCAAATTTTCTTACGTTTTTTGCAATTTGTAGACCAGTGCTAGGTTGTATGTTGATTAAAATATTGTTCGCGACTGTAAGACACGAACTTGAAAAAGTCGAGGAACGACTTTTTCAAGGTCAAAATCATTCCTCGACCTTTATGAACTCGGAGGGTTGTATTGATGATTTTGATGATTATAATTCTGTAACTACATACGTCTTACAGTCGCGAACAATATTTTAATCTACATACAACCTATCACTGGTCTGCAAATTGCAAAAAACGTAAGAAAATTTGAATTTCGCGGGCTACCCTGGAGCATCCACCTTAAGCTGGACGCCATTCGTCGTGTTTGGGTTCTTCAAAGTCTCCTTCTGGTTTAACATTATCCTTAGGCTTCTTTTGAGTGACGCGGTCGGCCGGACGCCATTCATCGTGTTTTGGCTGCACGAAGTCGCCCTCTGGATTTCGATTCGGAAAGTCGTATGTCTATCTCGCTCGCTTTCGTACTGCCAAAAAAAGATAGACATACGACTTGTCGAATCGAAGCATTGTGAATACGGAAGCAGAACCGGAAAGTGTGGCAGGAGAAAGAGCAGGTCTAAACCGATATTTCCTGAAATGATGATGATGATTGAAATGCTCGGTGAGAGAGCGGGACCCTATTTTAATCGGACGATTTCTCTCAAAATTGAATATGATGTATTTTTATCAGGGCAGAGACTTGACGATAGCCTTCCTGCTGGTGACCGTGACGTACATGCTGGTGGGAGCCGTGTTCTACATCTGCTTCCCCCTCGCCAAGTCGTGTATTGAAGATGTGAGTATCTGTTAAATAATTGTATAGTTGTAGTAGAACTAAATAATAGTATTGTTATAGTAGTACCCAGGTAGATGAGATATACCTACTAGGAGGTACCGTTATAAAAATCATACCCATCCTTGCTAACTGATTGTCTATAAATATTGATGCTGGAATTCAAAATTTTGAGAAGCTCTCCCTAACTGCAAAAAGGCGCTTGTATACTTACTAAGTCACTACATAGTTTGACACGCTGATTGTTTTCGTAGAATAATATTATTTTATTTGACTAATATAGTAAACTGAATGTGCGTACTGAAGTGCTTTACACAATTTATGATCCTTATCGACATAAAAGGGTCTCAAATTGAGACTACATAAATAACATTTAGTACACAATTTGCCATAAAATCAAGTACCTAATAAGAGATTAATATAATATTCAATAATACAATGTATTGCAAACCATTTTAAATCTAGAAGTGTAATAGAATCATACATTGAAGATGTATGAGTATGTCAATATTTTGTATGAAGTAAGTACGTAACATAACATTACTTTTTGTGTTCTTTTCCAGAATTTGTTGAATAACTTCGAAATGCATGATGTGATGACTGCAGTGGCTAGGATATTACTGCTGTTTCAAGTAAGTACAAGTTATACTCCTAAGGCATCGTCCTAATAGAAAACGAAAGCGCGATCATCGTAGGTTCGCGCGAATTTTACTCGTACGAACGCGCGATTAAACATATTGAACTCGAATAGGTGTCCTAACTGAAAATCGCACGACGCGGTCGCGCGACTTAAATGTTTGTAAATCTATCTATCTGTTCGTACGAACGCGAGATCATACATATTGAATTCGAATAGGCGTCCTAATTGAAATTCGCGCGATATTGCGCTGCACTGCGCTGCCCGCATTCATTTCCATCTAAACCCGCACAAAAGTCATCCAAATATTTCCCGACAGCAAAAATTGAGCGTCTCTGACATCCATGGTTGGTATCGACCGTGTCACTGCCCTAGTCCACGGTCGCTCGCTCGCTCGAGTCGTTAATTCGCGCGATGATAGGACACCCAGTTTTTACCATCGCGCGAACACACGATGGTCGCATCGCTTACTCGCGCGATGATCGCGCATTCGCGTTCTATTAGGACGATTCCTTACAAGTTTGACTTTGAAGTTACAGTGGTTTGGTGCTAAACGGTGTGGCGGAAATGGCTGCTCTTCATAGCTACATAGTTGCCGACTATTTATGGAGCTTAGAAGCATTCAGTGATTTACGACTTGCACATGACCAGCTTGACTACCAGTCTTACTCAGTACTAACTGGGTTGTGAAGGTCAGATAGGCAGTCGCACTATGTTAAATACTGGTATTCAGCTGCATCCGGTTAGACTGGAAGCCGACCCCAACAATTTATAGTTAGGAAAAGACAAGGTAGATGATGACATGACCAGCCGCCAGTAGTGTTCCAGTCGAAACAGGCTCCACTATCGAGTGTAGATCGAGGGTTCTAGTCAGGCACTTAGCTTTATCCTTTATGTAATTTATTTCAAAGCTCTCGAAATATTTAATGAAAACATCGTGAGGAAACCGGCATGTCCTGCCATAAGACCTAAAATTCGAAGATATATGACATACCTACCGACCAGCACTGGGCCAGCGTGGTGAATTATGGCCAAATTCCTCACGCAGAGACATGTGTCTCAGCAGGGAACACTAAAAAAATCCGAAAAACTAAATTCCGAAAAACAAATTCCGAACCACAATTCCGAATGTCAAATGTCCGAGTTTCATAATTCCGAAGAGTTATAATGTCTACTATTTAAAATTCCGAAATTCATAAATACGAATTGTTTGTTGTCCGAAATGTTCTATGGATCGTTAGTCCAAAAAACTTGCTAGCTGGCATGAGGAGCGTAGGCCGAAGGCCGGCGGAGCGACGACGTCATTTGTGTCAGAAAGTGGATGTGTAACGTAAAATGCGAGCGTAGAGAACGCGCGTCATGGAGTCGTTGCTGGTTCTAAATTTGCTTATATCTAAAAAACGGTGCGTCCTATCGCAAAAATAATGAAAAATTTTAATTTGTAATGGCCGCGTAATTCTCAACAGGTAGGTAAAAAAAATTAAAAAAAAACGATTGAAAAATGATTTTTATTGTTTCTTGTTAACTAGCAGTAAGTCGGACTAATGAAATTCGGTATTTTGAGAATAGTAATTATGAACGTTCGGAATATTGAAATTTCGGAATTATGAATTGTTATATTCGGAATTTTGAACCATTCGGGATTGTGAAAATCGGGATTTTGAAATTCGGAATTGTGACTTTCGGAATCTAACCTTCCACTGTCTCAGGTGGTGACAGTCTACCCTCTGGTAGCGTTCATGCTCCGTACCGAAGCGATCCTGCTGCTGCCCTTCAAGGAGACGCGACTGAACACCATCCTCATCAACCTGACTATCATGTCCTTGTGTATAATCGTCGCTTGCTTCTGTCCCAGCATTGGGACTATTATTAGGTAAGAGATGTTATTGTAATCTGATAAAAACTCGCTAGGAAAGGTTTCATGTAATTGTGCGTGTTATAAGAGTTCTTTGGTCTTCCTATAGCTGATGAAACGATGGGTAGGCAGATGACAAAAAAAAACTAATTAGTCCGTCAGATAGATTTCCAAAAATATTGGACATATATTTTTTCTTTTTTCACGTAAACAAAAAATGAAGACAATAAAGTGCGTCGAGAACTAGCGTGACGTCACATTTGAGTACATTTTTTACTCAAATGGGACGTCACAAGCCCCCACTCGTGATGATCTTTGACACGTTTTATCTTCGTCAATTTTTATTAATTTGATAAAACAAAAAACACGTATCCATATATTTTTCGATAATCTAACTGACGGACTAAACACAATCATATTTTTTTTAGTCAGTCATCATCCCTATTGCGTGAAAACGCTGTGCTGAGAAAATTACTAATAAAGACGTATGTGTGTATGTGATGTGTGTATTATATATTTTATTTTTATTTTGTGTGCAATAAATAATAAGAAATATCCATAACATCACGCCTGAAGTCCCTGAAGGGTTATGCCAAAGCGTAGGTACCTAATAGTACCCACATTTTGCCAATCTTAACTTATGCAGTAAGATCTTGATATCCATTAGAACCTTCTATTCAGAAAAAATATCAAGGTTGGAATACATATACTTACTCACGTCTTTTTCCCATGAGGGTGGGCAGAAACCTTAGAACGGTCCCACGATCCTAACATATCTCATTTAGCCTCGTCAAGTAAGGTAAGTAAACTTACTGACTCAGCGATTCCATTCTAAGGGCGCTTTCAATTTAGACGTTTTGTCAGATCGCGTCTAATTTGAAAGCGCTCGACGGTTGACGCACGGTTATTTTGTGTGAAAAATCACAACCGAACGTACACAGTACGACAAACGCACCGCTTCGGCACAAAACGTGTAATTTGAAAGCGCCCTTTTTTTTTGTTTTTTTTCTGATGGGAAATCATCAAATGACTCCTCCCGCTCTGGGCGGAGCAGGAGGAAGTGTCAGACTTTTACTGACTAAAACCCATCTATGTTCCTTCATCGTCCTTTGTGTTCTGGGGCCACGGTATCTCTTGCGAACAGTCCCACAGCCCCGGCAGGCTTCGGCCCTTGCTCTCTTTGAGGCGCGCGTGGAACACTCCTGCGCCGTCGACACGGCCTGTCGTCATGAGACGGACGGACGGCGAGCTACCCCATAGCTCCCCGTCCACAGGCCCGCGCCTACGGTGGCCGGAACTAAGTGGCTCCCGACGCCCGGGGCGTCTCCCGCGGCGGCCGCGACGTGTGGAACTCTCCCTCTCACGTTCCGCCACCTCCTTCGCTAGCATGACTGCTTCGCAGAAGGAGGTGACGGCGTCCCATTCCGTCTCGCTCCGGACCATGGATTGAACCAAGGCCGGGAGCGAGAGGTCGCCGCCGCCAATCGCACTCCACTGTGTCCTCCGGTCGATCCTCACAATGGAAACACCCGGGCGTCTCCTCCCGCCCGATTCGGTGCAGGAACTTACCGAAACATCCGTGTGCGGTAAGAACCTGCGTCAGGCGGAAGGTGAGGACGCCGTGGCGTCTCTCCAGCCACTCCTCAAAGAGGAAACTTATTGCCACTATTAAGTTAGTTCTGTTGGTTCCAGATACACGGGCGCCGTGAGCGGGCTGGTGCACATCTTCGTGCTGCCGGCGCTGCTGCAGCTGCGCTCGCTGCGCCTGCGCCGGCGCCGGCGCTGGTACTCCACGCTGCTCTACAGCGCACTCATACTGCTCGGCGCGGGCAACCTCTTGCTGCAGTTCTTTATCAACGAGTAGACCACACACAAGGTTTTGTTGAACCTATACGTGATGACAACTTCGGTGGAAAAATAGGAAGAACTCATGTGTGAAAACGATTTTTTGCCAGAATTTCGTTATGTATTGTCTTTATGTTTATTTATGCTTCGACAAGTTTATTATTTACTTGTAGGAGCAATAGTTCTTGAGATATAAGGCTAAGATTGAAAGACGCTGTTCCACTGCGCTCCTACTGCTTGACGCTGGCAATCTGACCATGCAGTGTTTATTCATGAGTAGTGTATAAATATGACCAGCGTGAATGTTGTTACTAGACATATTATCTTTGACATGGTTTTGATGATAACCAAAGTTTTCTGATAACTTTTGCATGACAGTGACGTAACAATGTTGAAAGCAAACTGTTTAAAAATATAAATAATAATAGTAACGTTGATTTAATTTGAAATACAGGCCCAGTAATATTTGAGTAAGGCTGTAGTCGACATCTTTAAAATAACGTTATCACGTGATTTGACTTAGGTTTGTGACTTGTGCCCACAGATATAGATAGACATAGATAACGCAAGTATCACGATCTGTATGAAAACCAAGCGTGCCATTTTTTGACTACCTACTATGACGTCACAAGCACTATTTAGTGATGGGAAAATCAAATCGATTTAAAGATTAGCCGCGTGCGTCACCCGTCTCGCCCCACACCCCGCCTAGCGCCAGCGCTCACCCAGCCCAGCAGTACGTTGAGAGTGTTCGTAGGGAGGGGATGCGTGCTCGAGCGCTCGCGTTCCGTCAACGTGCTAGTTTTTGGATACATTTGCCATAATTTAAAGTAAGTTCATCAGTATAAACACGTAAAATAATATTCGATTGAAACACCTTATATTCAATGTAATTCTAGTGTTTACAAAAAGCAACGGGATTCTACCCTTTTTCATCTCTTTCTCTCACTCAAAGATTTGCTGGGTGAAAACTCAATTTTGAATAAAGTTCGCCTTTATAAATACCATTTCTCAATTACTGTACGAATAATAGTATTCTTTAGTGTACACAATTACTCAATAAATAGTTATTGAGTAATTGTGTACGGTAAAGAATCATTAGAATTGTTTAAATCGATTTATTAATCGATTTTGAGACAGAGTAATGAGACAGACAGAGGAATGAGATAAACAGAGAAAAAAAAAACCTAATCATCTTAGTAGGCAGTTAGGGATTTATATTTTTGCAAAATTGTTAGTATTTCTCTAATTTTCTTGTAATTGTTGTAGACTGTCAAAATGTCAGAAACAAAGAAAAAATCCAGAGAGGAAATTTTAGAAGCAAAACGAAAAGCAAGTAAAATACGTTATAATACAATTAAAATAGATCCAAAATTACATGAGCTACGAAAACAAAAAGATAAAGAAAATTACTTGAAGAAAAAGAAAAACAAATGTGTTGTAGGTATAAAGGACAAAAGCATAGATGAACAGCAAAAACAAAGTGAAAAATGGCGTGAGAATTCGAGTCTAGAGAATTCGAGTCGAGAAATCTATATTCTGTAATACAAGTACAAGTAAAATTCAACATTTAAGACTTTACACACTTATAATAAAAACCTCGAAAGTACATAGACTTATCAATTAACTAACTTCATCAGTTATGATACTTATGATCTTCAGTAGATCAATAGTCGGATAAGCTTCTTTTGTCAATATTCGTTGCTTTTTCCCTTCAACAAAGCTTGCTTCCTCAAAATGTATTGAACATATAGCGCTATGCTTTGTTGGGAACCAATCTTTATTTCCCGTCGCCTCAATCCATTTTTCTTTCAAATTGGGTTCATGTGGAAAACTAAAATAATCACGAAACATTACGATTATTTATTAAAATTGTCTATATATTAAGTACCTATAAAATACAAAATCATTCCTCTGTTTCCAAAATCGATTCTTGAGAATCGATTGGTGTTGCATAGTATGAACAGCACTAATCGCTAAAATGGACAGAAAAATGATAAAAGCGCCTGTACTACGAAACCGAAGCGATATACGATAGTATCACTTGTTTCGATATCCATCATCTGTTAAAACAAAACATCGCATCAACCGCTCCAAGTAAAAGCGGCAATGTAATACGAATATGCATCTTACTTTTGACGACCTATGTTTTTCTCAAATTTAGTATTACCAGTTATTACTGTGCGTATTAGATTCAAAATAATTGATTTTAAAATTAATTACGCATAACATTAATCACAAAATGACTTACCGATGGAAGGAAACGTTTACTTTATTTTTTCTCACCAGATTTGAACTGTTTTTACAATTTATAACAGCACAATTAACCATTTTAAGTTTTTTAACTGACGTCCGACTAGCGCGGCCACACCGATGCGACTGAGCGCGAAAGTGGCGGCTTATGATTCTGCATCATAAGCTGGGCACGCGAAGTAGTTGCTTTTGCGTTATCTATGTCTATCTATATCTGTGCTTGTGCCGCAGTGACAGGAAAAACGCTTAGGGCGACTACAAGAGCTAAATTAGAACTCGAACTCGAACTTCGTTTGAAATGCTGTTAGAATAAAGTTCTAATCAGCGTGCACTACACAGTGGTTGTTACGTCGGTCACTGCGGGCCGAATAGTGCGAAATGAGTGGTATTTTTTGCGATTTACAAAAAATCTATTGATTGGACTAAAAAAATATTTACACTATCATGCTAATATGTTGCTTGTAGAACTATTTGCTGTTTTTGCTGTATGGTTTTTACTCGTTAAAAGATTTTTTTAGAAATAAGTTCGTGATTTTTTTTTATCGAGTAAAATTTGTTGTATTATGTTTTCAAAACACTATCATACTAGCATATATCCTAAAGAATATCTTATATTTTTCTGGTTTTGTTTATTGCAGTGAATCATAAGCTTTTTTGCATTATAAAACTCGCGTTTAGCTCCTGTAGTCCCCTTAACCAAAATACGTGCTAAGTAATGTTTATAGATTTCCACCTGTCTTTTTCCACTCCCAAGCGATTTCGCCTTCTTACATATTGACCGCCAACAGTGCATCTACATGAGTGCGTAAATAAAACCGGAGTTTTGTATTTTCAACGGTCGGTCGAACGCTGGGAGTTCAAATTCGATTAGCGCAATAATATTTGGGCATTCATTCATCTGTTTAGTAAGCTGCCTTCCGAATCATATCAGTGTTCACATAATATTAAATAGTGTTAAACGAATCTAATACCGCGTTGTATCAAACGAAATCTGTAAATACCAAAGTTATAAAAATATCTAGTCATAGTTATTAGTTTAAGTGAAACTAGGTTATATTTATTTAAACAACATTTATTTTTAAATAGTTTACATAATTTTGATTTATAAACTTTAAAAAATAACCAATTGTTATACTCGTACAAAGTGTCTTTGGCCAATATGTATTTTTATTGAACAGAAATAAAAATCTAAATTTTGTACACATTTATAAATATTATCAGAATGAATATTATACTTTTCTCTTAAAAAAATATGTCGTTTTATTTACATCTCGTGATGCTTTTACACGGAAAGCACGCTGTTATTTTTATCCTTTATAAAATAATTATACGTTATAATTATGGCTTTTATCAACAGCGCAAATTAGGGCTCATTTACGGAGAGGCGGCGCGCGTACTGCGGCCGCTGACATCACACGCGCACACTAACTAATAGCAGCGCGGGACGTGAGCTACAGCGCGCACGCGCACGGCCGCAAGTAGCGCAGCATTACAAGCAAACGCGCGTAAAATCACTTCTCTCACACATCGTCGCCGTACAACGTGCCCGGTCTCCGTAAATGAGCCTTTAGCCACATTTAGGCCTATTTGCATTACAAATCACTAAATACGGTTAACGTCAGAGAAAGATTCATATTTAAAATATCTCCTGTTTTAGTCAATCGTTTCCAAATAACAGACAAATTGTGTAAGCGATGTTGTAAATATGATAAGGGATAAACGCATTTAGTGATTTGTAGTTGTAGCAGGCCAATACACAGCCAGCGAAGCGCAGAATAGCGTGAGTTCAACTGACAAGCAAATATCAACCTTGGGAGCGATAAGATAGAGTTGAAAATAAATAAACTGTGATTGTCTGAGAGAATATACATACATAAAGGACAAATTTAGGATGATTAACTTTCGACTTTATTTACCAAGATCCAATGTTGATATTTATTTGGCAAGCAAAATTGTGCCTCGAACACACTACAAAACAGAGAGATATATACGTTATTATTACTTAACAATTAATTAATATTAGGTATTGCAACACTCCAAAAGGAACTTAGATTATTTTAACTTTTAAAATTAAATGACATAGTTATGTTTTTAACTATCAAGGTTTTGGCCAGAACCTCCTTTGGATTTTGAAGGATTTTACGAATAACAATTAAATTTTGCAACGAAATTATAAGTTTTTAAAACGACTTCAAATCATTAACTGATCTCATACAATATAACAAAAACGATAAAATATCGCTAGTTAGGTAGCGTGCTACTTCAGTGTCGGAATGAAGCATGTAAAAGTTTCAAAGGTGTTCAATTTTATAACTTTCAGAAAGTGTATTGGTTGCAGGTGACATGTCGGTCGATCAGTCCGGCCCGCTTACACCACAACTCACTAAATGCGTGTAATGGTGCACACAAACCGCAGTTAACTTTTGTGGAGCGACATTGTGCAACACGGTAACATTAGGTAACTATTTGTAACTTTCGTGACTGTTACTCATCGCGGTCATACCGCCAATAACATAAATTAGCAAAATATAACAAAGGGTAACTTTCAGCAACCAGTGGGCACAGCATTTTTTCTATAAATAATAAATAAATATCGCTGAACATTAACACAGAGCGCCATCTAGTGCCACACTAAGCAGCGAGGCTTGTTTCGTGGACACCAGATAGTTGATATACCACCTAGTTATATAGATAGTTTTTGTTTGTAAATACATACTTATTATAGATATAAACATCCTATGTTATATAGTAACATTCTCTAGTTTCTTAATATAACTTTTTTATAACTCAATCAATCTCTCAATCAATCAATCTTTAATATAACTTTTTGCTATAGGATGTTGCTCAGTAACACTTGGAAACGTTGTTCTACAAAAAGTAACTGCGGTGTGGATGCACCATACGCTAAAAACGCAATTAACAAAAAAAACGACGTTTTAAATTTCAAAAAAGGAACTAATCGTGATCAGCGCGTTTAAACCTTGTTTAGATGCTGTTAGTGTCATAATAGGGACTATGCATGAAATACAAAACTCTTTTTATTTATGAAAACAACTCCACTGACAGAGACATTGCTTTTAAAGCTCAGAAGAAATGCTTGCGGTCGTTTACCAAATTACAATCTACTGATAGTTGTAAACCATTGTTTAAGGAACTTTCTTTGCTCACTCTACCGTCTATGTACATATATGAAATGGGAGTGTTTGTTCGCTGTAACTTGCATTTATTTGAAAAATTGCGCTCTCGCCGTCATCAGAATACCATTCATGTAACCACTCATAAAACCGCATTCTTTGGCAAAAGTGTGCTGGGCATGGCGCCAAAAATATTTAATAGTATACCAGCAGCTATTCGAAATAAAGAGTGTCTGGGATCCTTTAAGAGGTCTTTGTTTAAACTCCTTTTAGATAGATGTTATTACTCCATCACTGAATTTACTACTGATAAACAGAGGTATGACGATTCCGACTTCCCAATTAAACACTTTTGAATGTATTTATTGACTAATTATGGAATGTGTGTATTTATCTAAAACTGTAATGACATGTTTACCTAACCGACATAATTATGTATTTTAAATTGAATTATTGTTTTTCTTTAATGTAATAATATTGACATGCCACCTTAATTGTAATTGCTTGTTTATGCTTGTTTTATGTTAGTTTTGTCCGCCATTTTGTACGCCAAATATTGGCAAAACATAGTGCACACATTTAAGACGATATACTATCTGTAACCATACCTATGTTTCACAAAATAAATGATTGATTGATTGATTGAAAAATGCCTT
The DNA here is from genome assembly GCA_963853795.1 of Xestia rhomboidea. Classification (NCBI taxonomy): domain Eukaryota; kingdom Metazoa; phylum Arthropoda; class Insecta; order Lepidoptera; family Noctuidae; genus Xestia; species Xestia rhomboidea. The sequence goes on from OY970775.1 coordinate 16,830,216, forward strand.
GTATTGGCGCATAAAAACATTGTGGTACACTTGTCTAAGTTTCTAATACATCACTTATTTTACAATTTACTGTTTTATGTAGCATGGTTTTGGTGAAACGGAACGCACTGTCAAAACACACCGTCCTCGATAACGCCGGTATTGACGTCAAAGTTCATTGTGTCAAAAACACTTTTATTTGAAAAGTGCTAAAAGTTTCACTAACATTTTATTATAATATTGTTATTGCAATTTTTACTTGAATAAAGCACATACAATTGGTAAAATTATTTTATTAAGGCCGAAAAAATTAGATGTAAACAAGGCAGATTGTGTATAATGACGTCACAGCCGCGACAGCTACGGACGTTTGAACTGTTGTAGGAAATTGCAGGAGTTTAATGTTATTTTAGTGCGACAAGCAGTAGTTGAACTTAACTTTTGATACTTTTCTTGGGTTGATAGTACTGTATTTTATTGATTTAAGTGAAGAAAAAATTACGTGCATATTCCCTATTGGTATTGTAATTTGACATTGACAGCTCTTGCTTGATGTGCTGTTTCATTTACGCTCAGCGTTAGTGAATTGTGGTGCAGACAGGCTTTAAACTGGATATCTCTTAACAAAATAATGCGATGTGTTTGTCTGGATATTTATGTGATGACAGTAGGCGCGTCACGTCCGGTGTACTTCTGCAGCTCGGAGACCTGCAGCGCGACGTCGATGAGAGGCTTCAGCATCACCTGCGCGTCACCCAGCACGTTCTTAGCCTCGTACGAGTCTATGTATAGCCTGGAATGGGAATTGTTACTTGTTATTCATATAACCAATTTTACTTGTATTGCCATTAAATGCCCGACGAGCTGTCGGCCAAAATAACTACGATGTGGAGCTCTGATACAGCCAGAAGGCGACGCGAGACCTCGCAGGAGATGGCGGGACGAGCTGGACAAAACCAACGACCAGTGGTCCACATTGGCCCTGAATCAAATTTGAAGCCATGGGGAGAGGCCTTTACCCAGCTGTGGGATGACAAAGACTAACAACATTAAAAAGTTGTTGATAAGTTGAAACTTTGACCTCCAATATCTCCGTAACTGGAAAGCTCCAGAACAAAATCGCAATAACGTGGAGAACAAAATTGGCTTTCGGCTTCAAGGGTCTTTTTACACCCATTATAAATGTTGGTGACATACCTGACAGTAGCGCCCGAGCTGCCAGTGCCGCTAAGTCGCAGCACGATACGGGAACCATCCTCGAAAATTATGCGAAGACCCTGCAACATAATTATCGTATCGTATCATATGCGTTGCGCGTTGGGTCATATTCTCTTTCGTTTTGTTGTACAGAAAACTAGCACTGTGATGCCAGTTTTCTGTTAAAAATAAATAAGAAAGTAATGGATAATAACAAGAAGCAAGATAATACCAAGAAGCCATTATACGGAATTCTTAATCAGATGTATGTCCGCGCGCGAGCTCCGAGGAATCGGTGGCTTACTTAAATCATCGGTGGTTTTATTTCAAGTACATAATACCCTCATACAATGATTTCATAATTTAGTTCACGCGGAGAACTAAATTACGAACTATAACTACGGACTATAGATACCGTTTACAAAAAATTGTTTGATCGAAATCGTTTTCACATTGTAATTATTCTTATGGTTGGATAGAAAAAAAAACACAATTCTAGGTTTAGATAATATTGTAACCATGGCTTAGTAATTAGTGAGTGCAGTACAATAAAGAATGAGAATAGGAACCGACTCTAAGAGCATTATCATACTAGCGGATTGCGAGCGTCTTGATAGCGGAGCGGGCGCGCAACGAATACGTTACGAGCGGCCAACGTGAAAGTGCACTCAATTTTCAACGGAAAGCCTAGCGTTGTAAATTGAATTTGCGTTGCGCGCCCGCTTCGCTTTCAAGACGCTCGCAATCCGCTAGTATGATAAGGCCCTTACACCCGTCTAAAGTCAAGTCAAAGTAATTACTTTAATTTAAGTAACTAGGTACTTTTCATTATCTATTTTTTGTAATAGACAAGAACTTGAACGAGTAATAACAGTCAAAGAAAGCAAAGCTAAGAATCCCAATTTTTGACAGTTCTAACTTCAAGCAATTACTTATCTACAGAATAATAATCGTAGCTTAAATAACCACTTTCACTCAAGTTATCTCTCTGACTTGTTCATAGACACGGGTGTGAGAATAGGCTTGTTTAAAAAAAAAAACCGTCCCAAAATGAGTCGAGATGAGATAGAAGGTTGGTATACCTGTTTCATAGCCACGCTCTGGTCAATAGGGTCCATGTAGGAGAAGTTGTCGGCCAGCTTCACCACGTAGGTCTTCCCGCCCGCGGAGTGCGCCGAGCCCACGAACCCGGGCGAGCTGATCTTACCTTCCAGCACCTGCATCATCTCGTTGCACGGCTCGCTTGCGCAATCCTCGTAGTCGTATCTGATGAGATATTGGGTAGTTAGTATTTTAAATCTCTCGTGTGTGTTTAAACTGTCGAGAATTAACATCAAAGTTGAAACCTCAAAAAAAAAAACGAATATAAAAATTCATTTAAAACATAAAATCTTTAAGGCGACTACAACAACTACTACTACGCGAGTTTATAAGGCAAAAAAGCATATGATTCACTGCAATAAATAAAACTAATAAAATAAATGATATTCTTCAGGATATATGCTAGTATGATAGTGTTTTGACAACATAATACAACTAATTTTACTCGACAAAAAAATCACGAACTTATCTCTAAAAAAATCTTTTAACGAGTAAAAACCATACTGAAATACATGAGATCATTCTGATTTTTTGGCAAATAATTCTACAAGCAACATATTAGCATGATAGTGTTTTATTTTTTTTAGTCCAATCAATAGATTTTCTGCAAATCGCACAAAACCTCTCATTTCGCACTATTCGGCCCGCAGTGACTGACGTAACAACCACTTTGTAGTGCAAGCTGATTAGAACTTTATTCTAAGAAACTAAGTTTGAACCACCACAAATAGAGTTGCTAATTTAGCTCCTGTAGTCGCCTTAAAGAATAATGTCATTTCTTAAGACATCATTTCGAGATCAATATACTGACCTTATTAAGTCAAGTTATTTCTGCTGAACTGCCCTAACGAATACCTTTGCAATAAAAGGAAAACGGAAAACAGGGCAGAGGGTCACCATAAGGGACTGAGTTAGATGGAAAAACACGGCATTCACCGTGTTTCAATTCTGACGACACGACTCGACACTGCACTGAACTAAATTCGACAAACATTCGTTTTTGAGCTCACCAGATGGCGTGATTTTCGAGTAAGGTCCTGTCATTAATTCTATTTTATACTATAAAGTACCAATAACTTCATAAAAAGCTGATATTATTCTATGATGAAACAATAAGTAAACTCACACGCAGATGACGTAGATACATATTTACAATATTCTCCCTAAAATTAGCAAGCATGAAACATTTAAAATGAAATCATTCTACCTCCAAATCCTAACAAATAAGATCTAAGTTGCTACTTAAAATCTTCAAGTCATAATAATTCAGTCTAGACCACAATCGTGAGTATTAGTAAAAAATACATGATAAAAAAGCACGCAACGCGCGAACACTGTATGACATCTGACATTTCGGAAGACCCTACTCTACACGAACGCCTCTAGCGGCGAATTCATTCCGGGTTGATATGTGTAGTCACTCCATTTCCAGGTTTAATATAGCACAATATTAACGTTACCTTGTGAAGTAATTCCTGCCGAACTTCGCCCAGTGCTGCTTGAGGATATCTTCGACGGACAGCCCGGTAGCGGCCAGCACGGAGAGCCAGGCCAGCGCGGCCCACAGCCCGTCCTTCTCCCGCACGTGGTCGGAGCCCGTGCCGAAGCTCTCCTCGCCGCAGAGGGACAGGCGACCCGCGTCCATTAGGTTGCCGAAGTATTTCCAGCCTGGGGACATGGTAGGGATTATGGACCAAAATTACGAATGAATATCGTCGTCATCTGCTGTACTGTACTGAGAAAACGAGTACACCGCAAGTGGCTTTTATTCTCATTCATATAAGTTTTTTTGCCTCAGCGATTTTCTGGTAGTCTGGTCACCATTGTTGATTCTAGCTTTCAGCAGTTACAGTGGTAGGGAAAAATGTAGCGGGCATATCTCAAAATAAATATTATAAGGTAGACTGGTAGAGAATCGGAAACCAACTTTGGGAAGCGCACAAACGAATATGAAGACACAAAGAAGAAATGTCATTACGTTTGTATAGACCTCGGTCACGACATGACCTCGGGCGATGTTGCGCGCGTAGCCCCTCACCCCCGAGCGCTGGAAGTACGGGATGTGCTGCAGGTTGTTGTCTAGTAGTCACTTACCAGTGGGCACCTCGAACATCTCATGTCCAGTAGCAGCAGCCACCCTGTCCACGGCGGCCGCGGTGGGCATGGAGCGCGCGTAGCCCCTCACCCCCGAGCTGGAAGTACGGGATGTGCTGCAGGTTGTTGTCTAGTAGTCACTTACCAGTGGGCACCTCGAACATCTCATGTCCAGTAGCAGCAGCCACCCTGTCCACGGCGGCCGCGGTGGGCATGGAGCGCGCGTAGCCCCTCACCCCCGAGCTGGAAGTACGGGATGTGCTGCAGGTTGTTGTCTAGTAGTCACTTACCAGTGGGCACCTCGAACATCTCATGTCCAGTAGCAGCAGCCACCCTGTCCACGGCGGCCGCGGTGGGCATGGAGCGCGCGTAGCCCCTCACCCCCGAGCGCTGGAAGTACGGGATGTGCTGCAGGTTGTTGTCTAGTAGTCACTTACCAGTGGGCACCTCGAACATCTCATGTCCAGTAGCAGCAGCCACCCTGTCCACGGCGGCCGCGGTGGGCATGGAGCGCGCGTAGCCCCTCACCCCCGAGCTGGAAGTACGGGATGTGCTGCAGGTTGTTGTCTAGTAGTCACTTACCAGTGGGCACCTCGAACATCTCATGTCCAGTAGCAGCAGCCACCCTGTCCACGGCGGCCGCGGTGGGCATGGAGCGCGCGTAGCCCCTCACCCCCGAGCTGGAAGTACGGGATGTGCTGCAGGTTGTTGTCTAGTAGTCACTTACCAGTGGGCACCTCGAACATCTCATGTCCAGTAGCAGCAGCCACCCTGTCCACGGCGGCCGCGGTGGGCATGGAGCGCGCGTAGCCCCTCACCCCCGAGCTGGAAGTACGGGATGTGCTGCAGGTTGTTGTCTAGTAGTCACTTACCAGTGGGCACCTCGAACATCTCATGTCCAGTAGCAGCAGCCACCCTGTCCACGGCGGCCGCGGTGGGCATGGAGCGCGCGTAGCCCCTCACCCCCGAGCGCTGGAAGTACGGGATGTGCTGCAGGTTGTTGTCTAGTAGTCACTTACCAGTGGGCACCTCGAACATCTCATGTCCAGTAGCAGCAGCCACCCTGTCCACGGCGGCCGCGGTGGGCATGGAGCGCGCGTAGCCCCTCACCCCCGAGCTGGAAGTACGGGATGTGCTGCAGGTTGTTGTCTAGTAGTCACTTACCAGTGGGCACCTCGAACATCTCATGTCCAGTAGCAGCAGCCACCCTGTCCACGGCGGCCGCGGTGGGCATGGAGCGCGCGTAGCCCCTCACCCCCGAGCGCTGGAAGTACGGGATGTGCTGCAGGTTGTTGTCTAGTAGTCACTTACCAGTGGGCACCTCGAACATCTCATGTCCAGTAGCAGCAGCCACCCTGTCCACGGCGGCCGCGGTGGGCATGGAGCGCGCGTAGCCCCTCACCCCCGAGCTGGAAGTACGGGATGTGCTGCAGGTTGTTGTCTAGTAGTCACTTACCAGTGGGCACCTCGAACATCTCATGTCCAGTAGCAGCAGCCACCCTGTCCACGGCGGCCGCGGTGGGCATGGAGCGCGCGTAGCCCCTCACCCCCGAGCGCTGGAAGTACGGGATGTGCTGCAGGTTGTTGTCTAGTAGTCACTTACCAGTGGGCACCTCGAACATCTCATGTCCAGTAGCAGCAGCCACCCTGTCCACGGCGGCCGCGGTGGGCATGGAGCGCGCGTAGCCCCTCACCCCCGAGCGCTGGAAGTACGGGATGTGCTGCAGGTTGTTGTCTAGTAGTCACTTACCAGTGGGCACCTCGAACATCTCATGTCCAGTAGCAGCAGCCACCCTGTCCACGGCGGCCGCGGTGGGCATGGAGCGCGCGTAGCCCCTCACCCCCGAGCGCTGGAAGTACGGGATGTGCTGCAGGTTGTTGTCTAGTAGTCACTTACCAGTGGGCACCTCGAACATCTCATGTCCAGTAGCAGCAGCCACCCTGTCCACGGCGGCCGCGGTGGGCATGGAGCGCGCGTAGCCCCTCACCCCCGAGCGCTGGAAGTACGGGATGTGCTGCAGGTTGTTGGCCAGCACTGCCAGCGAGTCTGAGGGCGTCACGAAGAACGCGTCGCGACCGATTATCATGTTGCGGTCACCTGCGGAGCAAATTGTCGTTGTTATTCTTCGTTCCACAATCTCTTTGAGAGTCCATCGCCATGTCGCTGTTTCAGGGTTTCCAATCCTGTATTCTACTGATGGGAGATTCATTTGGTATGTGGCAGACAGAAGCAACCATTCGAGCCACTTCAACGATAAACGTTTCAGAACACAATTGCAGCATCTACAAAAAAACATCTGAAACTTACCATCTCCATCAAAAGCAGCTCCCAGATCGTAGTCCCCAGCCTTCACGGCGTTCACGAGGTCAGCAGCATAGGTCAGGTTGGGGTCGGGATGGGCCCCCCCGAAGTCTTCCAGCGGCACGATGCGCCGCACGTTGCTTTCCTTCGCGCCCAGCTCGTCCAGGAATATGCGCTTTACGTAGGGGCCCGTTACTGTGGGGAAAATATATTTTGAATCCTAAATGGATATTGTAAAATGTTTTCCGTTTATGAGGCACATAACATAACACAAAGAATAATCAACAACACCTGTAATCACCGATAGGTCAGACAGAGGAAGGTGTACTATTGAGGACACTCCCGCCTGATCACCACTAAGCTAATTTTTGCTTGCACTTACAACATAGAAACGCTTTCTAGTCCCGCCCCGTTGACTTTGTATAGAAATAATGAATGAAAAGATACCGATCGGCCGAGCGCACTGACGACGCACGCCAAACGAAAGTTATTGTTATTTTGCGCGCCACTGTTAACGCTTTCCTAATAGGCCTAAATTTTAAGGGGGCGTGGCTTGGCGCCTCCGCATGATTTAAGCGAAAAAAAAATTAACTGAACAGGCGGAAAAGACCACGACTGTACCTATAGATAGAACATACCTATTGTAAAGGCATTTGGCCACGAAACAATTTGTGAAAATCTATGAGTTTGACTTTCCCCCTCGGTAAAAGAAACCCCGAGGACTGGGACTTATTTGGACCTATGAAAGGTCAAACCAGAACTATTGTCGCTACGGATATCTATACCAAAAAAACCGAAGGCTACCCAAGGTTTGCCAAAAATAAATTGGGTCAATAAACCACTGATATTAGAAGTGTAACCATTGGCAAACATAATATAAACCACGCGTGATAACTCATGCGATAGGATTGTGGCAGACATGTTATTCGTCGTTACTTGGCTGATACGGTGATACCTACTCCTCTGACCTAGGGACATCGGTCAATGCCTATAGTGCGCATGGAGGATATAATCTGTTACAATTTTCCGATATATTTGTTGTTAAGTAACCGAGGTCGTTTCGTGGATGGGTTACCATCTATTAAAAACCAAATTCCCTCCGAGCCTCGGAGAACGCGTTAAGCCGTTGGTCCCGACTGTCACTTGTAGATCTTTGGCAGACTGACAACCAGTCTTACCAAGCGGTATCGTATTATCCAGTAACTGTGGGTTGTGGAGGTCAGATAGGCAGTCGCCCTATGTAAAAAACTAGTATTCAGCTGCATCCGGTTAGACTGGAAGCCTACCCATAGTTGAGGCAGATGACTCACCTCACTCCGGGGATCGTGGAAGGCGCACTAGTTCCCATGATCCCCGGTGCAAATGTGGGAAGGGAACACCGGGGTGGTTTTTAGTCGGTTAGAGTCCGACAGACCCCTCCGTCCGCCCCAGGGCGGAGGACATCCGTGTGGATTTTCAAACCCGGCAACAAAAAAAATAAAAAATGATGACTCACCTCCATTCATAGCATCAATGAGGACGTTGAAAGGCTTCCTCTTGTCGGAGCCCTGGATGAGGCTTTTGATCTTGTCAAAGTCAAAGATCTCCTTCATGTAAGCTATGTAATCGTTCACCGAGTCTATTACTTCCACTGTGAACTTCTGGCCATCGACCTGGAAGCAGAAAACATAGCTTCAACAAGGGGCATTTCATTGTTGGCAAAGTTTCCAAATAGATTGTCCCTTTTGATTGAACTATTTCCAAAACAAAAAATCTCGGTAGACATCATGGAATTAAGTTTTACTTATATAAATCATAAAAACAGCTAGAGTGACTAAACACACGGAAGTGATTAGACAAATTCTTTAAGCAAGCAAAAACTGCACACTTTTATAATAATAGAATCATAATATTATGATATTGAGTTTTTTCATATTCTCCATAAGTCGCTGATACGATGGTAACTTTCGTACGCGTTCAGTTAACATGTTGGAGCTTTGGTGTGATGGCTTCATAAGAGAGGGCATCTTTTGCTTCATTCTCGTTAAATGCATCTTCATCCATGGATCTAGGAAGGTCATGACCTGGTGTCATGTCCTCGAATACTCACATCATAAATGCTGACACCAATCTTGTTGATATCACAGACAATATCAGGAACAATTTTATACTGCTTTATGGCGGTAGTCAGAGCATAGATCTGATTGGTGGTGCCGTCGGGGGCGGGGCCTCCGTTGGCACAGTTGAATTTGATGCCGAAGTCGTTGTCTATGCCTCCTGGGTTGTGGGAGGCCGTGAGGACGATTCCACCTGTGGGATATGGGTAGATTAGTTAGCAGTCCCTATCTGTAAATTTTCCTTGATATCAATTGTTGAGATTGACGACTACTAGAGAATTATGGAAGAAGAAAATATTCTAAAGATGAATTGCCTTAACTGACTATTGAATTTAAACTGTCTTTCATTATGACAGTTCAACAACATAAATTATTTCGTTTTACACCTACGTTGTTCCGCGAGATGATTTTTTCAAACTAATTTCCAATTTATAATAATGGAATTCCCTTTAAAATACTACGGGCTATTGAAATTACAGAACTTACGGCATTTACAGACCGTAACTACGGAGTTTAGGGAGCGTTAAGAACTACTGTGAGTCCCGAATGGCTTTTTACTAGGGTTCCGTAGTCATCTAACCTCCTGGATGCCAGCGTTATTCCTGACTATAATCACGCGACAAAGATTGATGCTTGGGCTGCAGAAATGGTATTAAAATGACGTTTAAATCTTTATGTAATATAGGTATGACGCTGGCATCCAGGAGGTTAAGTAATTAAAGAGATTCGGGCCTCACGGTTGGCCGAAGCAAGGGAAACTTGTGCCCGAAGGTCCCGTACCCAAATGTAGACTTATGGAAAAAAAACTGTGGGTCATGAAACATGATAATACGTTTCGGTTTCCGTACATCTTCACGACGAATGAATCTTGGTTTTCGTTTTTGGAAATCAAAAATAGTAAATTGCGGTTATTGTTCAGCATTGAATAATCTAACTATGTCGATCTAGTGAACTAACACAAATCATGTTTACTTAATAAAATACCCCACTAAGATATAAGTATGTACATTGTTTATTAACCTCAGTCAAGGCTAACCACTTATCAATTGGTAATAACAATCAAGTAATATAGTAAATAGAAGAAATCTCAAGTAATATAAGCATAATTAATTAATCAGCCTATAATGTTCCCACAGCTGGGACTCCGGCCTACTTTCTGTAAGAAGGAGTGGGACGTAATCCACCACGCAAGCCCAGTACGAGCTGGTGGATGTCACGAATCTTCGAATATTTGTTGAGTATAGGAATTAGGACATGTCGGTTTCCTCACGATGGAAGTTTTTCTTAACCGTTTTAACCTCTCAGCCCCGGCCGTACCGTTTTCGGAACGGACAATAAACTTCCCTCGGGCCCGGCCGTACCGTTTTCGGAACGGCAGGTACAGGCAATTTGAATCTTTTTTCAGAATAAAGATATGGCTCTAAATCGTTTGCAAAAAGTTTCACTCCATTGATAGTAATACTCCTTGTCGCGAGACCAAAGACTAGTAACTTTAAATGGCAACTCTAAGAAAAAAATATAAGATTGCGCTTCGTTGTCGTTGAAATGTCAGTTATGTCAGTTTAGGTAAACATTCGAGTGACTGTGAAGTGATTTATTGTGTTTTTGTGTAGATAAGTGCTTCAAAACTGTGTGAAGTGGATGTTTACGACATCATTATAGTGTAGTGTTTGTGCGCGACAAAAAACAATAAACACGGGAGAGGCAAAAAATCTTTTGTGAGCCAACAAAAGTTTCGTCGGAAGAATTTCAACAATGAACACGGAACGAACAATTTAAAACGTAAGTTTTACTCTTTTATTATGAAATATAGTGTAGGAAATAGTGTTAGCTAGGTGAATATGAGCACGAAAACATGATTTTCGTGTTCTCGAAGCATAAATCATCATATTTATGTAGATTCAAGTATTTTCAAGTCAAGGTCACATTACGTGGTGGACATTACGCAATAAATATATTCTAATAGGTATTTTGAGTAAATTCTTATAAGATTATTGTATATCAGACTCTTATGAGAATTATTTATTAGGTTTCTTATATAATTATTACATTCGTTCTAAAGTTTCGTGTGAATTGAATCAGTAGGTAGACCAACAAAAAAGAAATGCGGCCACAGCTCTTAGCGCGGCAAGTTTTTTCATATACCTTCATCTCATAACATAACAATTATAATTCTCAAGTAGTTTTACAAGTGTTGTTTATATTCAAACAGATGCTAGCACGATTCCGTAACGTGAAACTGTTTACCTTTTGCGATAAGCGCCCGTATATGTCGAGTGGTAGGCCCTTGAGCGCGCGCGGTCCGATGACTCACGCGATGACGTAACCAGGTGGAGAGGGAAGGGGGTAACCGTTATTTATGTTGGGAATCGAGAGGGAGCAGTAATAATGAAATAGTTTTTTTTTTATTACCATATTTTTAGTATAGTAATGTGAATGATTTTTAATGTGAGTGATAAGTGGAACTATCTAATTGCCAAATCAACCGATCATTTATCAACATTATGCTGTGTCATGGTAGGTACTCAACCATGCATGATGGTCAGGCGTTATCATAATTTGAACATCATGTATGAACAGACTTCCTACTCCTTCCTTTACTTCCTTCTTACTTACAGATAAATCAATAGTTTATCAGGCAGATACAGAAGTTTCTGGCTTGTTGACCTGTGTGGGTCCGATGTAATTTTTGTAGGCCAAAGATAGAGCATACGGTAGGACCAAGACCAGAGAGAAACCAAAAACAATAATTAAAAACCTCCAAAGTTTTTGTCGATCATTTGTACAAAGTTCGAGGTAAACTCGTAAAAAGTGGAATATCATCGTTTTAAACCATTTGGATATCTGAATCACACCTACTCAAACTGCAAAATATCTTCGTGATAAAAACGAAAATCCCACCAAAAACGTGATTAAAATCGCGCCCGGTATCCACCAAAGCGGAGAGGAGATGTGCAAGATTCGACCAATCACAAGAAAGACGTGAGACGCGATGTAGACTTCAACCAATGTGATTGGTCGAATCTTGCACCTCTCCGCTCCGCTCCTCTCCGCTTTGGTGGAAACCGGGCCTTAGCCCGCAGCATCAACCCGTCTAATACGTTCACTTCGCTTCCTATAAGCTATCTATAAGTTTGTTTGCTATACTCAAACAAATGATGGCTTGACACCTTAGTTTTTTAAACAAATTGAGTATACTAACCAAGAGCCTTGTATTTCCTTATGATGCAGGATACAGCAGGGGTAGATAGGACACCATTTTGACCAACCAACAGTTTTGCTACCTAGAACAAAAACCAGTTACCATAAATATTTATGTGGTATTAGCAATATTGCACTCTCCGTAAGAGTGAATCCAAGTAGAAAAGGTTTGCTGCGCTGCTGCACACCTTAACTAGATAACAGCCACAGAGTACGTTGATACAGTAATATAATCGGGTAATAAAATCTATAAAAGCAAACCAAACAATAAAATAAATCCCTAGGGGCTCGCCTCCTGAATGTGGGGGGTGTACTATTTTAACTATGGGCCAAAGTTGCCTCGAAATAAATGAATGTTGTTGTTGTTGTTGTAGTTATAGGTAAATCTGCCTCTGGTGTGTGTTGCTGGACAGTTTGTTCCGCCACTTTTTCTTCCCAGCTGAAACACTGGAATGTGGCGAAGTGCGCGTCACTTAGGCGCGTCACTAACTCTTGTAATACGGACGTTCGATAGTTATCGGCATATTATGAATAAATGATGATTTCCTGAATCGTCGGGGCACAAGGCGTACATATTATTTGTCAAAAATAAAAATTTGTAGGTGTGTGCTGATAAATCTAAAATAAATACTTTATCATGTAGTCAATGATACCTGAGAAACATTTGGTTTCATTAGTCATCCCCGACGCCTAGTCATTGAAGAACTTAGTAAACTAGTAATAACTAAAAGATTATACCAACATCAAGAATCAAGATTCTGTGTTTAATTTTAACATTAATAAAACAAAATCGGTATTTGCGTTTGTCTGTGTGACTGTTTACATCTTCTTAAACACAATGGAATTGATGCATTTTTTGCCATAATTTAAGGCATTTGTTTATGTAGTTATATATGTAGTCATTGTAGCCATGAGCAGCAGCGCGCTAATCCCCCCTAATGCTAACTATAGTTGGTGCCAGTTAAGATCGCAAAAGCTCCATTGACCCACCTACATTTATTAAAGTTCATAACTTTGAAATCCATCGCCATCTATAGTAATCTTCAACATTTGTTCTAATGAAAAACGATACATGGTTCATTTGTTTTGTTTCGTAGGAAGAGATATTAGAGAAAGGGCAATGACCGCTATTGCGATCTTAACTGGCACCAACTATAATATAATAAATGTGAATGTGAGACATGTACGATGCTTCTGTTAAAGTAGGTCTTAGAATGAAAATGACCAAGACGAAGATTATGGCAAACATCAACAGCTGTTCAAATCCTTCTGGTTGGAAATGAAGAGTTGGAGATGGTTGACCAGTATGTCTATCTTGGTCATATGCTTTCATTTGGCAAAGAGCATTAACAAAAGGAGATATCCCGAAGAATACAGCTTGGGTGGGCCGCGTTCAGCAAATTGGACGGTATTTTGAAATCACCCAAAACTCCGCTATGTCTAAAGTCCCGCCTCTTTAACCAGTGTGTCCTGCCCACAATGACGAACGGTGCTGAAACATGGACGCTCACGCAGGAGGCTGTGTACAGACTGAGGGTTGCACAGAGAGCCATGGAGCGTTCTATGCTCGGCATAAAGCTGATAGATCGGGTTCCTAACGTTAAAATCCGAAAACGCACAAAAGTTTTCGACATTGGAAATCGCGTTACGGAACTCAAATGGAGTTGGGCAGGACACCTAGCAAGGCGCAGTGATGACAGGTGGACCAAGGCTGTCACCGAATGGCGTCCAAGAACTAGCAAAAGGAACGTGGGTCGTCCGGCGGCGGCGGCGAGATGGGCAGACGACATAGTTGATGTCGGGGGAAAAACCTGGATGAGGTTGGCACAGGACCGTGGAGATTGGCACAAGAAAAGAGAGGCCTATACCCAGCAGTGGGGGAGTTCGGGCTGTGGGTGATGATGATGATGAATGTGAGTTTGTTTATTTATCATGCCCCAACAGCTGAACAGATTTCGATGAAATTTGACATATTTATAGACAATAACTTGGGTTTGGCCTTTTTATCCCTGTGGGATAGTTTACATCCTTCACGCAAGCGCCACCGCGGTCAGAAGCCAGTAATAGATAAACAAAGATAAATATCCATGTCTGAGATAACAATGACATATGTACATAAGAGTGCTATACTTCTTTCTGCTATACTTTCATTATAAAACACAATACATCACTGATATAAAGTTGGTCTCATTTCACTGAGAGAAATACAAAAGAATTACATTGCTTTAAGATATTATATGCTTGGATGCAGTTAATCATATCAAATATAATAATAGCTATTCTACACAAGCTTTGGGTCGGTCTTTAGATAAAGCCACGCTTGCCTAGGTTGGTGCATGGAGGGTGACCACCCAAGTTTTTCCCGTGCCTCAGAAAGCATGTTTAACCATTGGTTTCGGCTGTATGTGGAGTGTAAGGCATGTGATCGTCGATATAGTAGTAGTATAGTAATAGTAGTAGTGTAGTGTAGTAGTAGTAGTAGTAGTAGTAGTATAGTGGTAGTGCATAGAGTAATTTTAGAATCAGCTGAGAGATAACATTGTTAAAAGATAGGGAATTATTGCCTCATTAGTCTTTATCGTCGTCTGCATTTACGTTTATTCTAGAACATAGAACGGTCGGACAAAGTATTGCCACTGGCCCTCTGACTAGGTTCACCTTAGGTCATAGTTAACCTACCGTTGTCTGGTGGGAGGATCCTCCCTTTTCTATGGGGGGTTGAAGAGCTGAACACCCTGTTCTTCATACCCCCAAAGTGGTGAGATCTTTCAAATTTATTTATTTTCTCCCACAAATATTTAGACAGTATAATCTTATACATCTTTGACAGTCATTACAGGTAATCAGTGGCCGAAAAGTCTGACAACCAGTCTTTGAATTAAGGTGTGTAATATTATCTTTAATTTATTTACACCTAACTAGGGGCAGGGCTATTACACATCAACAATTTTTTGACAATCACAATGATTTTCATATTTTTCACACAGTAGCTGATTCAAATGATTAGTGTCAACGTATTTATGATGCAATGTTATTTTATCAGTATACAAGGTATAATTATAACTAATCATAAAAATACCTTGTCATCATCTGAGATTATTTATATTTTCTTGGCCATTGTTGTTAGGGTTTTTTTTATGATGAATGATATCACTCATTGTAGAATAAATACTAGAAACGGGGCTTGGCACTCATATTCTAATATTTAGACCTGCTCACATCAGAATGGGTAGATGACAAAAAAAAACGAATTAGTCCATCAGATAGATTTCCAAAAAATATTGGGACACATTTTTTATTTTTTCACATAAACAAAAAATGAAGACGATAGAGTGCGTCGAAAACTCGTGTGACGTCACATTTGAGTACATTTTTTACTCAAATGTGACGTCACAAGATTTTCCCCCCATTCATGATCTTTGACACATTTTATCTTCGTCATTTTTTATTAATTTGATAAAATAAAAAAACACATATCCAATATTTTTCGATAATCTAACTGACGGAGTAAACAGAATCATATTCTTTTTAGTCAGTCATCATCACTATTCTACTCATGTTATAATATTTAGGCCTCCTCACATCAGAATTCACTCAATGTAAATACAATCTGCCATCTCCTGGTAAGAGCTCCATGAATTTCGTTTATTGTATTATATTTATTTTGTTTTGAGTATATTTTCTTATAGAGCAAGATCCTAGGGCCGTCAGACGTTACTTATTTTCTGATTAACAAAATGTGTGGCATCAAGTAGTATTGGTATGTACTGTAAACGTATGCATACCTGCTAACAGGTACTAACGTAAGTAATCGGATGGACCTTTGAGTAAAAGTGCTTTTTCTTATCCCATTGAATTTATAAGTTTAGATTTCATGGTTTTCTTTTTATTTAATTGATCGTGTTTGTTAGAGAATTTGATTCTTAGGATTCATATTATTTTTTTTCGGATTTTAGCGGGTTCAAACTCTTTGTTTCGATTCTGATTGATCTGATTTGTTTCTTTTTAAAAATAAAGGAATGTTTCCTTTGAGTAAAATTTGCTATCTCCAGTATATATAGTACTTTCCCTTCAGGTGATGTTGAAAAATTCCACCCTGTTTACAAGCTTTTTGGTGAAATTACACACAACTAATCGATGGTGTCTTCTGAAAATTACTTTGTGTAGAGAATAGAAGAATTACCATTGAAAAGTGGCAACTTGGTTCATAAGTTTCATCTTTTAATTTGCTTTAGTCAGTTCAACAGCACACACAGAAGGTTCTATTCAAACTTTTGATTTTAACTCTACAGATAGGTACATTGTATTTGAAAGTTTTTACAGTTTATGGGAAAAAGATATAAATTAAATACCTAATAAAAATATAAAAGAAATAAGAACCTACTCCATTAGCAGCTGAGATCTTGATAATTTTGTCGACAACTTCCTTCAAGAGGTATCTGCCATCTCCGCCAACAACCAGTGTTGATCCAGGCAAGGAGTCTTTAACTGCATCCAAAATACTCTGCACAAAGTTCTCCGTGTAGTGTTCTTGAACGAAAACTTTAACTTTTTTACGCAAACCACTTGTTCCCGGCTTCTGACCCTCAAATGGGTTAGTGTTCACAGTTACTACGCTAGGCATTTTTTATGAATTAAGTAATGTTCTAGCTGACAACACGAGCTAACTCGACGCTCCGTCCTAATTAAATAACACAAATTATCGGAGTTTTTAAGGTCAGAAAGATCGCGCAAAGTTATTACAAAACTATTGTCAGAAGTGTCAAATCCATGGTCAAATCAATGTCAAAACAAGGTCATATTATTGATGCGTTCGGGAATTCAAAGAAGTTTGTTTACCTCATTTGAGATATAAATCATTAAACAAATATTGTTTATCAACGATATTGCTGCTTAAATGCTTTAAGAATATTGTTAAGTATTATTTCTAATCAATAAGATCTCGGAGTTTAAAATTGAGTCAGTGAAATTCAGTCGTGAACCATAATATTATAGCAGGACTGAATTTATGGAACGCGACTGTAAGATCGCGCATCAACTTCATGAAAATTCTAATTTTGGTTGAATTACAATTATAATTCTTTGTCTACGCGTGTAATTGTGTAAGATAAGACAAGAGATAAACAGTGACGCAGGTAGTAATAATAATATGTCTTTTAATTACTTATTCAAGTATTTTAGCATAATAATTGCACAGACTTAGCCAATTATGGGCAAAGGTGGGTAGTTATACAAGATAACAAACTGTGTGCGTGAATGTGTTGAATTGATATCTAGGTACAAGATAGTTGATTTGTTGTTGATTTTTATAATTATTCAAAGTTAGTTCCGAAGTTCCTACATAACTACCCGTACCCATGGACCTACTAAAAAAAGGCGGACGCCCGCGCCGCGCCGTCTCCTTTAACAATGACTGAACCACCCATAGTAAACCAGCGCGTTATTATAGACAAGCCAGCACTCACACATTCACACCATAGTAAGTCAATGTGTAGTAATTCAATGTTTTATTTATATTACCTTTACTTTAGCAATATCCGTCACAAAAACTTGTAATAAAACCCAAGTTCGAGGGAAATCTTATTGAAATATTGTCTAAAAACGGGTAATTTTCCTTTAGCTGGCATCTCTTTACACACTCACACACAGTTACACCGCCGCCATTGCGGTGCTTCAATTGTTTCTTAATAAAGTTCCGTCCGCTTTTTTTTTAGGTCCATGCCCGTACCAACCCTAAACGTGGAAACCCAATGTCGAACTTCGACAGGTTTGATTATTAATAAAAGAAGTACAGAACATTTTATCTCTTGAAAAGAAGAAAAAAACCAAGCACAAGCAACAAGTGTGTAAGTAGTTATAGGAATAGGAAACAAACAACTTGTAAAACTAAAATATTTAATCAAATAATTAAGCACGAAAATAATAACCGCCATACATCAAAACAAACCTTTTAATAACTAACACGATTAGCCTACTACATTATACAGGGTCAAATGAATATAGCTAGCAAAACTCATCAAATGTAATCGATATCCATGCATGATAAAACAAAAAAAAAAACGGATTTTCTATACTATATATTTTTTGTTTTATGTGCAAACGCCAGGGTAGCCCGCGAAATTAAAATTTTCTTATGTTTTTTGCAATTTGCAGGTCAGGTTAGGTCTTTACCCATCATGCTTAGTTCCTCTAGTTAACTTCATTTAACCTTGTATTCAAGCTATCTACACATTTTTATATTTGCAAGCTTTGATGGAGCCTCCGAATTCTTTGCTCAGGTATTTCGCGACGGTCAGACTGAGTGCGTCGTTGTAGGGAGCTGCTACCACCTGGATGCCCAGAGGAAGACCTTGCGCGTTCACTCCGAGAGGTACCTGGGAGGGAAACATAGTTGTAGGTAAGTAGGCTATTAAGAAGTGACTGATTCTAGATTGTTCTTGATATACAACAAGTATTCTGTGATGTTTTTATTTAAGCTGTTGCTGACGATGCATTTTACCTGAATAGCAGGGCACTTGAGAGCGTTGACGATAGCCCAGTAGGAGAAGTTGTACGGCCTCAGTAAGCACGAGTAGTGGTACGGGGCCGGCTGAGGCGCACTCGGCATCAACAGTACGCCCTTGTCGCCTAGTTTAGTCTGCAACATGAATAACACGTTACCTATAGGTACGACAAAACCGGGGAAAATGTTTCAAGTTTCCAGAAACCTAAATTGATGGCAAAAGTTACATGTAAAACGAGCCTAGCGCAGCTTATATTGGTTTTATTCCCACTGACATGTGGCCTGCGGTACTAGTAACTGTATATTCATAGTTCATTCATTACTTTTGAGCTCATAGTCGTCGCCTTCTCAATACCAGTACTCAAAGTAACTTACAAATAAGTCTTCTTTTAACTCTTTGGAGATCTTCTCAGCCCACTCAGCGTCGACTTTCGGAAGGTACTGCTCCTCGATCAGACGTACGATGGTGAAGAAGCAAAGCTTGCTCAGACACATAAACTGTGGAGGAAGAGGAACCAATCAGGAGATCACACATCGTTAGTTTGAAAACAGCGAAGGTAGAGAATGCTTTTGAGATGTCGATAGTCTTGGACAGTCAGCCAATCCAACAAGTGTGGAGACTGGTTGTCAGGCTTTCATCGTTATTGGCAAGCTTCTGAAGACGTGGAACGCTTTTTAAAGATTTATGAATGACAGCCGGGATCAACAGAGTAACGTGCTTTTGGAGACACGTTGGAGTCTCCACGGATCGGCCTCGGCAAGGGCATCTTACCTTGGCCGATGGACCCGTGAGGCGGTTACTATTTATCGGCGAACCGCTTTTTACATAAAAAAATGTTTTGGAGATCCTTACTTTCTTCAGCAGTTCAAGAAGTCCATTAGCATCGCCCTTGTTATTGGTACAGAGGCTGGGCAGATGTTCAGGTTCCTTCGTCATCCAGTACTTCCAGATGCTGTACATGTGACTGAACCCTTGGTGGTAGTACGGTTCTGGGGCGTTCTCTGTTGAAGAGATTTCCTGGCTGATCCTGGTTATGACACTGGTGGAAGGAGTTGAGGGTTAATAACTTGATCGGAAGGTTTGGACAGCTTCATAAGCATCCTCATTTAAGTATTATGGTTGCGATTTCTAAATCTGATATGTGCCTTCTTGCTTGATTGCAAGTTTGTAATGTAGAGCTACATTTAACGCTAATTATGTTTCGCTGATCCTGCCTTCTGTTCCCCTAAAATATGCAGTCCAAGTATCCTCTGCGCTGCCACTGGCTATGTCTTGTAAGTGGTGAAATTTGAAATACTGTGGTACCAGCGACACGAAGAAGAAGAATATCTCAATTCGTTTTTACGAAGGTTAGGGAAGGAGTAGACATTTACTTACAACGACATTAAGAAATGATATGTTACCTCTTCATAATTCCCCTGAGAGAAGCCCTCACGGAGCTCACACTAAAGTCTTGTGCAGTCTCCATATAGTAAAATTTGATATCCTGGAACATATAAATATATTACATACTGAGAATTATGTAGGTATTATTGATTGTGATCCTGTAAAAATCCCTCCAGCTTCAAAGTCAACTCCCCCGGTCGGCTTCTAGTTAAACCGGACGCAGTTGAATACCAGTATTTTACAAAGAAGGACATATCAAAGTAGCCATTTCAGTTTAGATTCTGATTGCCACAATCTGAATAGTACGGAGAAAACACGATAGCCCTTAACAAGACTAGTTGTAGTTTAGTAATAACATAAAACATCACGCCTGGAATATCCGAAGGGTTCGGCAGAGTGTACCTAATACACCCACATTTCGCCACTTATGTTTAAGTCCCATGTAATAGGGAGCGAGCCTATTTGCTATCAACCGGGCACAAATCCAGAATCCGTGGCTGCTACCGTTTCCTAATTGCCTTTCTTGTTTAGTGTTCGTTCCCCAAAGTAAATACTTAAACAAAAAAAAAAGCCAAATGCCTGCAGCCTTGGCTCTTGGTATATTAGGGATGGTATAAGAGAATATTGGTAGCTGTACCTTAAAGTCGACATCTTTGTCCAGCTTGAGCAGGGGAGCCTGGTCTCCAGCTATGATCTTGGTGAGCGGCGCCAGGTCCTCCACGTGCTTAGTTATGAAGCCCAGCGATAACATGGAATCCTTCTCCTCACCGGTTCGGAACATCACTCCTGGAATCGGAGTTTAGTTTAAGCTTTAGGTAGTTGGCATAGATTACCAGAGCAGCATGTTTTTTTAATAACCTTGAATCGAATGTCTAATCACACCGTGTAACATATTTTTGCTAAGAAGGTAGAACACGGAGAACTTAAACAAAAAGAAAGCAAAATACCCTTACAAACAAAAGCTTTAAGAGCGATGGTTTCATAAAAGGTTTATACGTGTTCTGATTAAGTCAGAAACTCTTAACACCCTTACAAACAATAGCTTGTAAGAGCTGTGGTTTCATATAAGGTTTATATGTGTTCTGATTAAGGCAGGAACTCTTATAGTGCCATTTTATAAGTCTATTTAGGTTTTAAGAGCATTCACACTTGTAACATGGTCTTATAGACGTATTTAAGAAAACGTTATATAATATTAATAAGAGCAGTGGTATTATAAGCTCCTTTTACAAGTCTAATTGCCTTTGATTCTTATTTAATACTTATAAATTCATTTTATAAGTACAGTCAACCTTAGAAGTGACTACACTAAGTGTTTTATTAGACTTCTGTAAACTAGTATTTTAAAAGTGTGATTTATCTCACCTGAGATATAATAAAGAGTAGTAGCCCTTTAAAAGGTCTACAACAATTCCCTATTAAGGGTTATTTATTTTCTTTGTTGTGTTGACTCCAGAAATTGTTATAAAATCAGGTAATACACTATTTTAATATTTAGTACACATTATCATTAATTTTCTATTAGATCCTTCGACTTCGTCATTTGGCTTGCTTTTACATATTACGGAACCCTAAAAATATAAGCAAAATGGCCGTGTAGACAGTGGTTTTATGTTTAATTTGACTTTTACGAGTGCGTTATAAACCTTAGACAAGAGTACTGGACTTATATTGCTCTAATAAAGCACTTATAAGTCGCGGTTGTTCGTAATGGCGACATTTTGATATTATGTTACAAATAATTAAAAATATATAAAGTCAAAGAAACATTTTTGAAAAGGCCCGTGAAGATATTGTTATTAAAATTTCAAAGTAATCGAGAAAAACTACTTCCCAACCTAATAATCGCAAATACTTAGTGCGTGACAAATACATGATTAAGAAATTAGAAAATATACACACTAGCATTTTGTCATTATAAAAGCATCAGCAAGAGTATTTTAAGTTTGAAAATACACTTCGCGAGACCATTACAAGGCAATTGCAAGGGTGAATATACTTATAAAGTGCGCCCAAACCCACACTTATAGATGTCTGTAAGTGTGATATAAGACTGAAAAAAATATGGTCTTGGGATATTTGTAAGATTATTTTTTGCTAGCTGGATTTTCAAAATTCTAACATTTTCGATAAAAATCTAAAACTTCTAGGGTCAAGTAAAACGTAGATACCTCTTGTGTTGGTGGTTCCAGGAGTAGGATGGTATCCAAACATACCGCAGTAGAACGCAGGCATACGTGTAGACCCACCAAGATCCGAACCTGGAATAGTTATTCGCTAGTAAGAACTGGTAAAATCATGGACCATATTTTGGAAGTAACGTCTGAGCAAAAGGTCCGGAAATAATTGCCAATTGTACCTAGTTACTCCGTAAACAAAACCCATTGTCATTGCCCGACCCAGGAATCGAACCCAATACTCCACGCTCGGTGTCCGCACTGCGGGGCATTTCCAAGATGGACTACTTAAAAATTATTTAGCATGATGACCAGTACAAATAAAACTTACATAAGCTAACGACAGAGGCACAGGAGGCCGTGAGCGCGGCCTCGGCGCCGCTGGAGCCCCCGGCGGTCCTGCCGGTGTGGTGCGGGTTGTTGGTAGTGCCGTACACTGTGTTGCGGGTCTCTTGCCTGTGGACAGACAATTAAATTATATTCTTCCTGTAAGCTTGCCGAAAAAACTCACGACGGACTGCATCCACAAAATTATCTCCATACAAAATCTATGTCGAAATGAACACATCACAATCTCTCTCATGTTCAGTGAGTGTTTTAAAGTTCTTAAAAAGAGCTCTGATTCTCTATCAGTAGCAGAGTAATCAAATACTTTGACGATGCTGGACATAAGCCTCCATCACGCTGCGCCACAACACCATGTCCTCCGCTTTCAGTATCCAGTCCAAGCCATCTTTTTAAGATCGTCGGTCCATCAAGCTGGGCGGCATCTCACACTAGGCTTACCGATACGCAGTCTCCATTCCGGGAATGTTATCCCACTTGCATTTGAGGGTCCTGTCCGAAGCCACCACCAACGCCGTCGAGGTGCAGAGTACTGGTCGAAGCTTATTTGACTTAAATAATTATACGTATCATCATCATTAAGGGAATCATCGATACGAAGATGAAGACTCTAGGAATCCGTTAATCAGTCGTATAATTGAATGCCGCGGTGAATGAATATGAGCGCTAAATCAGGTGTTGTAACTCAGTTTACACTACAGGCTTTTCTCAAACTGATTCATATAGCCTTCCAAATGTCTGAAAGGCTCACATTTCTGGGGACTTACCAAACAAGCAGCTCAGGCAGATTAGTAGAGGCTACAACGATGGCCCCAGCATCCTTCAGCCTCTTGATAGCCTCGCTGTCCTCCGTCGCCACCTCATGGCGCCGAACCATGAGCCCCAACGTCAGAGGCATGCCTTTCACTGCTTGACTCTCCTTGGTTGTGAATGGGACACCTGGGGAAGAGAGAGGGGAGGGGTTTCTATTTTTAGCCCAGCTTAGAATAGAATAGAATCACGCGAGTTGCGTGAACCTCGTAACCAAGCGGGGGATTAGAGAGAATTCTCACGTACATACCACAACCACACATCGCAGCGACAAAAAGTGGTCAAGCAGTCGTTATCTGTGGTAACTGCAAAATGTCGACGTGGTTGCGTTGTTTCTAGTAGTTCCGATGTAACTAGTGTTTGCAGACAGACAGATCGACTCTGGCTTTCGTAGAGGCGGTCGCATTCGCAGTCGTTGTGTCAACGTAACGTTATGTTTGCGATGTGGCCGGCCGCTACTGCGCGGTGTCGCTGCTGGTTGCGATGTGGTCGAAAACAGACTCCATTTTGGCGTCAAAGTTTGGTTCATGTGAATTAAACTTTTCATTTTATACAAATTATTGCCAGTGCGTGTTGTTGTTATGGCCTATGGTGTAGTTGTACGTGTGCAACAAGCCTTACAATCGTTATGTGATGTAACGTGTTATTATAACTATTCGAATGGAAATCATTACTAATGGCATAGTACAAATAAACTTCTCTTAAACTTTGATTGGCATGTATGTTGACTACAAAAAGTTGTTATGCGTGCCCGTCCCTGTACGTCGGAAAAATAACTTATGTAATAGGTAACAATTATTAATGATCTAAGCATGTTTCAACTAGTGAAACTTTCGATCTCTCAAGAGTTTATAACATTAACAGCGAATATAGGCATTGGTGTCGATTCTGTTGTGCACAAACTAAACTTAATTTAGACTATTCTATTGCTATCTTTTTCTCTCTAATAAAACAAAGAAGAAAGAGACGGACGTAATTTAGAGCTGTCGAATTAAATTGAACTAATATTTCCATACAAATTAAGGGTGCACGTAAAAACATGTCGACTAAAAACACGGTGAAGCGCAAGGCATAAACTAGTTTGACATCTCTAACTTAGTTCATAGCTATAGCCGTACTTTTCTCGCACTGCCTTCAAGTAAAAGATAGCAATAGCCTAAAGTTCAGTTTGTGAGAATCGACACCTTTCTATAGGTAAGTATGTATGCTGATTTAGACCCTTTTTTTTATTTCTCTTCTCTTCAATTTCAAGTTTATCCAACTTCATCAGAACCTACTCAATGATCTGATGACCAGCTGTTTTGAAAGGCTACATACCCAACAATGGTTTCTTGTTAAACTCTTCTTCCGAAAGACCGTTGGCAATAAGAGCGTCCACCTCTTTCGCCTCGGCCAGCGCTGCATCATATCGGTCCTTGGCAATCGCATTTATCACTGGGTTGACCTGAAATCATGCATCTTATGTTTGTTTTTCTAATGTAACAATGATTTTTACCAAACTGAAGTGGCAGTGGGTGGCAGTTCGAATTTTTCGAAGTACCGATGATCGAGGAATAGAGCTTCGTCTTCAAGGACACATCAAGCAGATCCACCGGTTGGTCTCCGAATACTGCTGAGTCTCCTAAAACCTACTGACTGGTAGGACCTATGTGACTATTTAGTTTTATATCCCCTGAGACCCACCAGGAACTTAAATGTACGAAAGAAAAAAATTACAAATAATCTTTTAGAATAGAATAGAATACTCTTTATTATGTACACCATAAAAATTACAGATACAAATGTAAAACATTTTACAAAGGGTGACACAATGGGCGGTCTTATCGCTAAAAGCGATCTTTTAAAGACAACCTTTGGATGGATTTAAGGGGGAAGGAGAGACAATACTGCAGGTAGCCTGTGGTGTACCATTTACATATATACAATAAATATATACATATACATACATAAATATATACAACACTTACATAAATATATACAATATTATCTTTTTATTATTATTATCAAGAAACAAGTGCGAAGAACTAAAATTAAAAATACTTAGTAAAAATTAAGCTTATGGAGAGAGATACAGTTTTTTTATCATGCTTTTAAAAATTGGCAGAGATTGAGCACGCCTTATAGACACTGGCAAGGCATTCCATAACCGAACTGCCTGAACAGTAAAAGATTTGTCATAGAAACTGGTGGAATGCATCGGCATCTCTAGTCTTAAGTTTTCCGATGACCTCAGATATCTATTATGTGTGTCATGAAGGAACTTGAAACGTTCTTTAAGATAAGAGGGGGTTGTAGGGTTGTGTTGTGTTGGGGGGTTTAGGCACCGGGATGTAGGCCGACGAAGGAGGCCGGCGGAGGCCCGGAACTTCGGGGACAGAAGTCAAAGAGTGTTATTTAATATGCGAGCGAAGCGAGCGCGGATTTACGAACCCTTATCTTTGACGCTACGTTTTCTATTTTTACCTACGACGGAACGGTTTTGTTTGTTTGTGCATGTAATTGCCATTTTTCTCCCAAACTACTAGTACGATCCACCGTCCGTTATAGTCTTGTCCATCGACAAATCTAGCGTTGAACGCCACTCAGCTAAATGTACCGCTGACCAAATAAAGGCGGTTGGGACAGACTGGAAGCTGAAGACGGAAAACAGGGTGTTAAGTAGCTTGGGAGAGGTCTATGTATCTGCAGCCAAATACTGAATTCATTGACTGACTTATGTACACGCACATAGATAATTATGCAACAGCTACATAAGCTGTTCAAATATTGTTCCATCAATATCAACTCGGTAGGAGGTCCATACTTATACCCACTTCTCGATAACAAATGAACATCACGGAAAATGATCAATGAAGCGCAATGGAGCAATGAATCAGTTAAAAGTAACAGTCAATTGTTTATGTTACAACACCAATCGAACTGCCAAACAAGTAGTTAGGTAATGGAAGTTCTTCGAAAAAATGGTGATTTAACCGTTGGACCGTACAGTTAGCAACGAAAGTTGCTGAACAAGTAAGAAATGTATTGTCTCCTGTGCGAATGCGAAATATGGGAAGGTACTTAGGGGATCGAAGTTTCCCATGTATGGAAGTGTATGCTTCTATTACAAATAGTACTTACAGGGTGAAATGGACATCGACAGACAAACGGTTACATACTCAGTCGGTATACCCTCATAGAAATTTTTCATCGATAATTGTCCGATCATGTAAGTAGGTATTGCACATTTGTAGTCCAGTTATCAGTAGGTTTTTTTTTAAGTTACCGATTAAAAATGTCTACGTGCAGAATGATGTAGGTACTATGCCTGCAGTGTCCCTCCACCCTGTATAAGTAAATCGTACTAGTTGATAGAGTAGATTTTTTTAAAAAGGATACTGACTACAATCTGTTTTTCATTCATTTTCCACAAAATAATCATAATCATTAAAATAAACGCAATTTCTCACCTCCTTTATCCTCTCAACGACAGCTCGAACCAGATCTTCTGATTTCAACTTCTTTTGTCTGATCTTGCCGGCGAGTGCTATAGCACTCTCAGTAAGAATAGAATGCTTCTTCAGATCCAGATCCGGTATTTCTTTGTTGTGGCAGTTCCAGAAGAGAGCGAAGATGCCATCGACTGTGAAGTCGAACATCAGGCGGATGTACAGAAGTATTGTTTTGCAAAATTTCCCCATTGTCGCGTGCTGGTGATTTTACCTGTTGGATTTTAATTGAGAGTTAGTTTTTAGGGTTCTGTCCACCTCCGAAATAAAACAGTGTCTGCCTGTGCGTCTCACAGCCAATTTGCTTTGAGTCTACTGGACCGATTCAGTTGAACACAGTTGTGAATATAGCGATTTCCATATTCAAAATTCATTTATTTACGGAAGACGTCCGTGACTACGTTTAGGCCCGGACTCCACCAAAGCGGAGACGAACTGAGCGGAGAGGAGGTGTGCGAAAACCGACCAATCACATTGGTTGAAATGGCTCTCTTGTGATTGTTCAAACCTTGCATACATCTTTCCGCTCCGCTCCTCTCCGCTTTGGTAGAGTTGGACCTTAATAATTGCGAGACATCTCCTATCCTCTCTGCTCAAGCGTTTCCACAATGATAAGCGGAGACGAGAAGTGTACATAACGAAATTCTATCAGTGGTTTATAACACATCTTTCTTTGCGTCTCGTCTCCGCTTCTGTGGAGTCCGACCCTTAACCTGAAGATCTACCCGAGCGGCTAATAATATTTAGCCAGGAGCTCCTCGAGGTACTTATTCATATCTATTAGGTGACAAAGCTTTTGATGCAAGCTTGCAAGCATGAGAATATTCTATTTCAGTCTGCACAAAAAAAAAACATCGAACAAAAACATACAAATTACGGCAAGTGATGTAGGTACCCAACCGCTAAACAATGCTTCATACGACTAATTTGCATCTGACTTTGACCCGCGTCCTTATTGTGCCTTGCGAAGTGGTTATTATTGTTTAAAATATTATAATCATACATAAATCGTGTTTCTTGTTCTTTGTGGGCTGATTTCTATTCCAGGTTTGGAACGTCTAAACTCTGGACTGCCAGATCGAAAAACATCTGCGATCTTTGATGAGCTGATGATCTACTCCAATATTATAATGGGTGCATGTAAAAAAATACCCTTAACGAAACCGGAAGACACGTTCTCCCCGCGATATTTTTTTTGTTCTAGAGTTCTAGACCATACCTGGGAAGCTTCTAGTTACGGAGATATTGGGGATCTTTACCACGACCCCCGTACCCGTACTATTAAATGCTTCCAACAAACAGCACACTGTTTCCAGTGCGTTACATTAAGTCCTGCCGTGATATTTCACCCCAAAAAAAGTCGTATACCAGCAATATTTTTTGGTTACAGATACTTAGTTTGATGTACAGAATGCTTGGTTCATCGGTTATCGTTTTCGTGAAGGGTCCGTTTACATTTTGTTTAATGTCACTATTCTAAGTGATGAATAGACTCTGAGATGATGAAATCAGTAGTTACCAAAACTTTAGTCGTCAGAGGGGCTTGCTGCAGGCAACTATAATGAAACTGGCTAATAAAACTGCCTGAACTACTACTCGATATGGAATTTGACCAAGAGTGCAGTGGAGACGGCTCTATTAGTGACATGGTCACATCAGTTCATATGGTGGGAAATTCAAACGATGAATTTGTTTCTGTTTGTTTGAATTGCAGACCCAAAACAAAACCTGTGTAAAATAACATAACATCACGCCTGTAATCCCCGAAGGGTTGGGCAGAGGTGTACCTAATAAGTACAGCCACATTTCACCGGTTATGTTTAAGTCCCATGTAATGGGGGACTATAGTTGATGCCAGTTAAGATCGCAATAGCGGTCATTGCCTTTTCCCTTATATCTCTTCCTACGAAACAAAACAAATGAACCATGTATCGTTTTTCATTAGAAAAAATGTTGAAGATCACGATAGATGAGGCATCGTCCTAACAGATAGCGAATGCGCGTGCATCGTAGGTTCGCGCGAATTTTACTCGTACGAACACGCGATTAAACATATTGAACTCGAATAGGTGTCCTAACTGACAATCGCACGACGCGTTCGCGCGACTTAAATGTTTGTAAATCTATTCGCGCGAACTTAGTTCGTACGAACGCGCGATCAAACATATTGAATTCGAATAGGCGTCCTAATTGAAATTCGCGCGATATTGCGCTGCACTGCGCTGCCCGCATTCATTTTCATCTAAACCCGCACAATAAGTCATAATTCACTGTAAAAACTTGCTGGGTATCGATATCTTAAATGTTTACGGAGTTACGCTAGCATATATTTTATTTTGACCCTGTATACCTACAGTCTGTCAGCTTCGATTACTGTGTAAAATCAGCTGACCTGCCAAAAAAAAAAAAAAAAATATTATGTCCTTTGATGTCTCAAAAATCGTCAATTACTCCTTTTAAGTACTTCTTTTTTCTAACCTCTACTTTTTTATTCCCGATTTTCCCCGACTAAAAAGGGGTGATCGGGGGTTTATGACACCCCTTGAGGTGTGTATCTGTTCGTCTGTCTGTGGCATAATTGCTACCAAACGGGTGAACCAATTTTGATTAAGATTTTTTCGTTTGAAAGTTGTCTTATTGTTGGCTTTGTATATCTTGCCACCCGGCTTTGTTTGCAGAAAAACTGAGTAGCACACCTTTTAAAAGCACTCCGTTTTTGTAAATATTTATTCGAAAGTCATCATTATTTTGGTAAAGAAAGTCTGGTCAGCATCAGCACTCCACAACAAGTGGTTATGCTCAAATGTGCCTCGATGCATGACAGTATGCTTTACGCAAGACGCAAGGTAGGCGGTTCGACGACCGACTTAGGTAATTGAGCTCATTTGGAAAGTTCTCAGCTTGCGTAAGCGCTATTATAGAGCGATTTAGAAAAACTGAGGAGTTTTTTTGGCACGAATTATGAAAAGGTTAAGGTACCACTACCACTACTACCATAATCATGAATTAAGTATTACTCAAGTTTACTGTCTCTCCTAAAAGTTGTTTATGACTGATTCTCCAGGGTAGCCCACGAAATTCAAATCTTCTTAAGTTTTTTGCAATTTGCAGGCCAGTGCGAGGTTGTATGTTGATTAAAATATTGTTCGCGACTGTAAGACGTATGTTTATAAATTGATATGATAATTGTAAATTGCAAAAAACGTAAGAAAAATTTAATTTCGCGGGCTACCCTTAGCGGTAGCGTTCTGTCTACCCCCATGGGAAAAAGCAGTAAGTTAGTGTATGTAGGTGTATGTTGTATGCCTCTGCTAGGTACGACTTTTATCCACCCACAATATTTTTAATTTAAATACGTAATCAAAACTTGGTTATCGAGAAACGGTAGAAGTGTTGGCAGACCAACAGCCAGATTTAAAAAAAGTATTAATTATATGTATTACGTGTTATTTCTCATCTATAGCTCTATCTTCTTTTTATCCTGTACGCTTTTGACAGAGCGGTCGTGATCGTTAAGTACTCGTGGCAGTATTGGAAGGGGCAGATGTGATGCACTTCACGACATTTCACCACCGCTGCCTGCTAGAGGTCATCCTGCTGCATTCGTTAACTGAACCTCCAATGGCAGACTTGATCTGGTCAGTCCAACGCGTGGGTGACCTTCCGCGCGGTCTAGTGCCTTCTACTTTCCCTTTGACGACAAGGCGTTCAATGGACCGATTGTCACGCCGGGAAACATGTCCGAAGAATGTTAGGATGCGATATTGTACTATCGAAAACAGACGCTGCCTGATACCGAGTTCTTGAAGTATCGAGACGTTCGTGCGAAACTCGGTCCACGAAACCCCAAGCATTTTTCTCCAGCACCACATTACCAAAGCATCTATTTTTCTGCCTTTCCACATCTCGTAAGGTCCGTTTCAGCTGCGTAAAGAAATATGGGGAAAATAAGCGTCCTCACGAGCCTGGTCTTCGTGGCTTTAGTTATGTTTCTATTCCTCCATATTTTCCGCATCTCTGTTCTTGTGCCCATACGTCGTTTGATCTCATCGATGCACCCGCCTTTGTTTGAAATTAGAGCCCCAAGATAGATATAAGATTGGACCACGATGCAAATCGCGATTTGGGTCACTTCAAGCGAATTATTCCCGGCACGGTCAACAATCATCACCTGGGTCTTGCTGCGATTAATTTTTGGTCCGAATAAATGGCTCTTTATTAGACTTCTATACTAATATTAAAAAGAGGAAAGATTTGTATTTTTGTATGTAACGTATAAACTTAAAAACTACTGGACCGATTTGAAAAATTATTTCAACAATTATCAGCGAGTAACATAGGCTATATTTTTATCCGCGTACTCCCACGGGAACGGGAACTACGCGGGTGAAACCGCGTGACGTCCGCTAATACAATATAAAATTAGTGAACTTTAAATGATAATGTTGAATTCAAATGTTTGGTAGCAACCTGCCCGATCTGGTTTATTTAAACCTGTGTTTCAGGCCATCACTAATGATGAATCACATCAATAATGATGATGGTGAATCAAAACTTTAAGCAGACGCAGCAGTACTAGTAAAATAACCTGATATTAAATTCTTGACATTTTACGTTATGGTTTCATTCAAGGTAAACAAGTTGTAAGTTGTTCGATACGTACAACCTGTTACATGGATCCATAAGTTAGGTAGTAAGTCAATATTATGTGAACAGACATGGCGCGAACATCATTATTTTTTTCTTTCATTTATCTCAAGTTCTCAGACGAATTATAAAAATTAATTAGCTACTAATTAAAGTAATTACGTAAAACCCCAGATTAGTACCTACCTACAAAAAATGCATAGCAGTTTTTTTATCGGAATAGCATTTTAAACAATTAAATACCACAGGTATTAAGGAAAACTCCCAACAATGTAGGTGTGGATCTGTTTTGTATAAATAACCACTAATAGCAATGATGAGTTATATATATATATAGTACCTCAACTATGTCATTGGAAAGTTATTTTGATCTTGATTTAATATTGTTTAACAAATTCGAAAAAAGCGTGTTAAAAAGAGATTTTCAGTGCGGCTCTACGACCGCAAGTGAACTTTAACCTCTATACAGGGTGCGTAAAGAAATAAAAATTAAAAGTTGAACATCGGTAATAACAACCACCCATCGGAGTCCATCCTATCTATCATCGTTTAGAACCCCTAGGATGGCAGAACATACTTTTTGACACGCTCTACACTCCGTGGAGTGATCATAATCTGCCTAGCCAACTATGTTAGTGTTGGCTTCCCGAACTCTACCCGAATGAATGTGAATACAGATGCAAAAATCATCTGTAAAATACTGCTTAATAATATGATAATAATAATACGATAATTATTTTGAAACTTTAATGCTAACTATTTTTTTCCCATCACTTCGCCCTTCGCCACTGATACCTATACATACTTAAAAAACAAATATAAATATTATTGGTTACGTCATGTGATTTAATTTAGATGACTTCTTTTGTCTTGTTACATGGATTTATATGAAAGCAAAAACGATTTGTCGCGTCGTAAACGAAACACATCGTGTATAGATCAGCGTATGCACCTAAGCTCGATTCTGTTTTTATAGTTCCTTCCATAGCTAGCTATTTACATGTTACATACCTTCCTATGACTAAGGCTTGTTACCTAGCAGACCATTAGAATGCTAATGTTGTGGAAAACATTTTACATCACAGTTATCCCCTGTTTATTTACCTATTACCTATATCACAAACTTGTATTCTTGTCATTGATTATTTATCCCGATGAAAACTTAGTGGGTACCTACTTAGTTAGTCTCTCAAAGATTATTGTTGACCATTCTGGAATCGTAATGCTACAATAAAAAACAAATTGTACATTCCGCAACCATTATACCATACCATTAAGTTGGTTGCAATACAATTAAAAATAATATACGCCTTCGAATAAAATAAAAAAACAAACGCACGTATCCAAAAGTACCGGTTCCCGCGCAAATGTAGATCAACTTTGACAGGTAAACAGTCCCTCCAAAATATTCAGAAACACAATTTTTTTTTAAATCACAGACATTTGCGCGCGTGCATACAGCCGCGGGTTTCGGACACAACTAAATATTATGTGAGCGGCTGTCTTGATCATTACATTATAATTTTTAGGTAGACCGTGTACATTCGTTGACCTTTGTCCAAGCACGAGCGCGTCACAAATAAGTAATCATATTATTTTGATTCCGGCCGGTGCGCGGTGATCCGGTTTTAAAGCGAATTCAAAACATTGTGTTGCCGGTACTAGATAGATCTTGGTTATCAGTGTTTTATCACGATCATAGGTTAAGCAGACTGAATAATCTTAAGCTCTAATCATAGGAGAGCGATTTAAAACCAGATTTTTGTAGATTTACTGACATGGAAAAAATATAGTGCCAATTTGATCACACTAAGTTCCAAAGTGCAAGTAGAAAATCTTGCAAAGTTAATTGGGTAAGTGTTTTGTTTTCTTAATTTAAATAATTCGGGCAATTATGACATGTTCAAGTTTTAACTTTGCAATCTCATTTCCAAAACGCACCCTGTATACAAATATTAAGTTCACAGGATAGTCTGACAAAAACGTTAACTTTAGTCTGTAAAGGAAACCAGTTTTGTAGGAATTTCTAGTACTTACGCTGTGAGGTCAAGGGGTTGAACTCTGGGCTTAAAATGTACCTGGGTATTGGGTATATTCTACGCAAAGAGTTCTCCAATCCTCTTGTACAACAATACGGTTCACTTTGGTTTGCATAAGATTAGCTGTATTGTATGTACCTATTTAGTTTAGCGTAAGATGAGAAGCTTGAAGTTTAAACTCAACAGTGCGTCATCAGCCTATTAATGTTCCCACTGCTGGGACACAGGCCTTCTCTCCAAACCATTGTGATTCAAAGAAATAACAATAGTTACCTAATGGAATTTGAAAATAAAAACACATCGTAAAGACGGGGAGCCAATATCATCTTTGCCCAGGGCCTCGGACAACTAAGTTCGCTGATGTCTATTATCTATTCTGTGCTGATGTCAAAATAGATGGGCCAACACTAAGCTTTTTACCAAACGTGGTGAGTTCTCAGACATAATGTTCTTTATTGGACAATTTTGATAGGTCGTGCGATGATGATAGGTGGCATTCCTGAGGGCCCGGTAGCAACCCATGGATATGGATTCGTGCCCGGTTAATGACTCGTCTCTATACTTACATGAATTAGAGATACATAATAACAAAATATGGACAAATTACTGACGCTGCTCAAAAAGCTGCTAACCAAAAGTGAGCCCCGGGGCCTGGGCTGGCCATGTGTGCCTCATGCGAAATAAGCTGTACCTAGTCCAAAATAGCCACTTTCTGGAGCCCACAGCCAGAAGGTGTCGCGGTAGACCTTGAAGAACGTGACGGAGCGGGCTGGACAAAACCAACGACTTCACATTTGCCCTGGATGGAAAAAATTTACTACTGCATGGAACAGGCGTGATGTTATGCTTTTATTTTTTTCCTTGTTTTTCATACTGGCTGCAGACAACAAACGATTCACCCGCCCTTAAATAGTAGAAAGTCGAATGTAAGATAGGTAAATGACCGCATAAAAGCATTGGCCTTAGTGCGGAACAATATTCTACGCAGATGACGGATAAGCACAACAATTTGCAATCTAAACCAGATTATAATTAATTTATTATACTTTCCTAGCAAGTAATTAAGATTCTCTTGTTAAGTGTTTTATTATAAAGATTTTCGTGATGTGTGCTATGCACAAAATGTTAGAAAGTTAATTTATAAAGGCACTCACTTATGAAAGAGTTTGGTACAAAACCTCAACCTTTTTTTTACATTTTTTCTTTCATTTTGGTTAACATTCTTCGTAAACGGTAAAAATCAGCTGTCATGTTAAAAAATGACATTTCAATGCATATATTTGACAAATGACAGCAAAACAACAATAATGTCAACAATCGCCAAGTTGCTATGAAATCTTTGTCCCAATTTCTAAATTATTAAGAATGTATCAATTAGAATTAGAAAGAACGTAGATGTATGACTAATGACTATAAAAAAGAATCATCTGAAGTATATTAATATTGGAATTATTGTTATAAAACGAAGTTGTAACTGCTCAACTTCAAACATTAAATACGATCGCAATATCAAAGTCCACAAGAAATATCTATGATAAAGTTTAGCGTTATAGAATAGAAAGTTTCTGCATATAACACCTTTCACATCTCCGCCGATTCCGTGCCGTGTACACTACGCTAGCGTCAGCGGAATTTGTAACTGGAACTGAATATTATCAGCTTACAGCTCAGTGTGCAGTAAATAAACTCAGTGTAGTTGTATAAAATTAACATAATTAAATGTATCGGTAGTGTTAAACAAGCGATGAGCATTACAAAAATCGACAAAACAGCAAATATCGAGGTGAGAATCATACATTTGTTATAATTAAGTAAATAATTTAAGAAAAAATAAAATTTGATTATAGAATCTATAAATAAGTATGAATGCAAAAAAAAAAAACAAACATGCAGAATGCAGACCTAGCCTAACTTTTGTCCTTGCTCTTGCATAGGGCAATGATCTTTACTCCTTACAACCTGTTTCAGGGAGAAGGTTGCATATCTAGTTTGTACCTCTTTACTTTTGCAAGTTATTTTGTTTAAGACAATGAATAGAAGCATTTTAACACAAAGCAAATTATAGTCATTGAATGTGTATGTTATTCATTATTATCTGTGGAATATTGATCAGTATTCATTCTGTAGTTATTGGAGAGTGGTGTGTCATTACAAAATTGTTTTTGTTAAAGGTAGGTGTATAAATATATTTTGCCGTATCTTATTTTATTGCTTTGAAGGCAGTGGTTATTTATTAGAATGTTGAATCTCTTGATGTCCTCTTTAAAGAGTCAAATTATAACATTATTTCAAGTACTTGTTACGGAATTAAATTAAAAATTCTGCTGTCATGTATGTGTAAATTGCTAATCAATATTAAACATAGTATCAATAAATTATATCAGTACAAATAATGCTCTTCAGTCAATAGAAAAATGCCTTTTTGTGATCACCTACTTGTGCTGGTATTTTTTTAGTTTTAGAAAACTTTTATAATTTAAGGTAGGTATTTTTGCTACTACATAGTTTCAACCTACAGTTATATTATTACAGTTTCATTACACTACTTCCTTAAGAATTAATTATAACTTGATGACTAATTAAAATTCCGCATATGTCTGTGTAAAAATATGTACATTACATTGGATTATTTAGAATTGCCAGATTGGTAACTTATCTTTGCAATTCAATATAATCTTAACTCAATCGACTGTATTAATTGTCTAATATGATAAAAACCGCACCGGGTGTACTTTTATAACGATTCCTTGAAACTGCTTTTTAATGTTTATGTATTTACTGCTTGATATTATTTAATAAGTAATACTGAAGTATTTAATGTTTTAATTTTCAAATTTATCTTGACTGGCAATGATATAAATCCATAGAAGACAGTGAATCTCTTCGAAAATAATATACATACACCTACCAATTAACAACATAATTTACAAAAATTTAATATTAGACTCATCCAACTATGCTTTAATTTCATTACAATCACACTAAAAACTCAGTACAAAGCGAGTCTTTAATGCTCTAGAGCAATAAAAATGTATGAAATTTCATTATTGCACAGTTTTTTTGTTTAATTCGCACCAAAAGGTGCCAATCTCAATGGATAAGCTCTATTCAGCCAGCCGATATCAATACTTTTTTTTTACGTACGTATTATTCGTTTCTATCCTACTTGTTCCAAATTTAAAAAATGATTGCTGCTAACTCTGATTTAAAAATGAAATGAAAGAAATTTAAATCAATCGACATCGCCGCGCCCATCTACTTCCCGTGATAACGACTTTATTGTAACAAATCAGCCAGGCCCATCTACCTCGTCTGATAACATTATTCAGTCCCAAGTTAAACATACAAATATAAATTTGCCCATCAAAACTCTTAACCTTACGTTTAATAATTGCTCAAGTATAACTTTTAATTTCAATAATTAAACTTCTATTTTAACTGTTTGATATGAGTTTCTTTTATCTACTATTCCTATAGATAATAGTTGAAAGAAAAGCAGATTATGCTCCTCGCCTTAAGTAATTTATATTGCCCTCGTGCTTGTTAGATTAGAGCCCTCGCCAACGCTCGGGTTCTAAATCAGGCACTTGGTGCAATAATAAATTACTTTGTGCTCGATGCAATAATCTACTATTATTTCTTGTGTACAATAAATAATAAGAATAATAACTAGCCCGAGGCCGTACAAAGGTACAGCCAAAATTCAATGTACTAAGACTTGTTATTCTATTCCAACAGCATCAAAAAAGCAAACCCAGAAAGATATTCTTCGGCATGGTTTCCAATATGATCAAGCATGCGTTCCTGATCTTCCGTACCTACCTGGACCTCTTCATCGACCTGGTCTATGGTTACTTCTGGGAAGGCAAGCGGAAGGCCATACCGGACTTGGAGAAGAAACATGCTATTCTAACGGAGAGTGCGGTGACTTTGGCTGCGAAGATCAGGAATAAGGAGTTGAAGTCTGAGGATTTGGTTAAGGCTTGCATTGAGAGGATTAAGCAAGTAAGTGTTGCGAGTTCGTTTTAATGGACCTTATCACTAACATTAGGCACCACTTAATTGGATGGGATGCCGAAATAAAAGTGGTGTTGAATTATCAACTTTAGTCTCAGCCACCACCAACAGTTGTAGTTTGAACACCAACAGTGTAATAACTTTTAGGCATTCATTTGGGCATCACCTAGTGCTAGTGACAAACGTTAATAAGGCCTCATTACGAATTAGAATAAATTATTTGCGCAGTAGTAACATTTCTCATACAATGGTATATATAATTAGTGCTTATGTAAACTATAACTAAAATATATTTCAATATTTTTCATTGATCTTGTTATCTTGTAGTTGCGAAGGCAAATAATTAACGTTTTATTGGAGAATTCGCAGTAGTTGGTAATCTCAATTAGTGAAGAATTAATAGCTCAATTTAATACAATGTTTGAGTTAACATTCACCTTGATCTGCAGCGAAAATGTTGTCGTTTTATTCATATAATTAAGATAAATATATCACTCAATCAATAAAGGTATACTTTATTGATTTAATGATATTTATCTTAATTATATCAATTATATTAACTACGAGTATTTACAGTTATAAAACATTCTTGGGGTAGAAACAAGCGACACGGCATCGTGTAGGTATAGTCGTCGCGTTGTCGGCTTGTCGTCATTGCCAGCCATGTATTTCGTCAGCTGTGCCCTATGCCGTGTGACCCGTGTTCATAAACATAACATCTCGCCTGTATTTCTCCGAAGGGTTAGGCTGAGATGTATATACATCGTACACCCACATTTCGCTAGATATGTATAAGGTTAATTTAGGGGGCGAGCCTACTGCCATCAAACGAGCACAAATCCTGACTCCGTGGCGGTTACTGAGAAATTCCTTACGGGAAAATCCAATAAAAATTGCCTGACCCGGAAATCGAACCCAGGACCCCGGTACCACTCGACCAATGAGGCACTAATATGTTGTGATGTTTGCCAACAAAATACCACTGCTGCTGATACTACTGTCCTGATTTTCGGATACCTACTCCATAATAATTCCACGGCCACGACTGGGTTAGCCAATTAGCCGTCGTACTGGCTTCAGCTACCAGTCTTACTAATACAATAGGGAACGTGCACAACGACGGTGCTGCCAACTGGCGTCGCCAATCCAAATCTTGTACTCTATTAATACTTGATATTGATATTTTTAACAAGTAAACAGAATTAATTTTAGTATTGAAAATTCTAGCTAATGATAATGCATTGT
The DNA here is from genome assembly GCA_963853795.1 of Xestia rhomboidea. Lineage (NCBI taxonomy): Eukaryota > Metazoa > Arthropoda > Insecta > Lepidoptera > Noctuidae > Xestia > Xestia rhomboidea. The sequence goes on from OY970775.1 coordinate 16,868,843, forward strand.
TGCATTTCTGTATGTACCAATACATCCACAAAAATGAAAATAAATCAAAAAGCGTAAAATTCTATTACTTTCCAAAGAATAGTACTCTCATACCATGTTTAAGTGAAAAACGTAAAAATGGATAAACGCAGTAAGTAAAGAAAAATATTTAAAAACAACTTGTTTTAGTTACATTCTGCATTGAAAAAGTTCAATAACCCTCAAAATCAACCGTCCAAGCAAACATGCCAGAACCATTTAAACTTCACTAAGCGAACACGTGTTATAATAGACTGCATTGAAGTTCACACCGAATATCCCTCAACAGTTAAACAAGGAGAAAGAGTCCACATGTACTCAGATTATAAAGATGGTTAAGGGTATGCATACAGGCTGCTCCCAGCCATTTCCCCGCTAGATGGCGTTGAAGTCAACATTTTTTAGTTAATTTGGGTTTTTGTGTAATTGGAAAATTATTAGGTCGTAGGAGTAGCGCTAGCGATTAGAGGACATTGCGCTTTATCGAACTGGGTCATATCATTGCCACAAAATCCACCCAATTTGGCACAATTTCGGATTTTAACATTTGCTATTGAACAATAAAGTTTTTAGTTGGCTGCACTCCTTGTGGTTTCATAAGTTTTGTATCTAAATGCTACGGAGGGCGTTCTAGTGATTGCTATATAACAAATGTTTGTGGACTAATTGATTTGTTAGAGCCTGGAGATACTGTTCTCGCTGATAAAGAATTCCCTTCCATTAAAATAACATGTGTTGAAAATAAGAAAGCTGTTTAAGAAGCCACCATTTGTTCATGCAGCCACAATTTTCATCAGAGAAAGTAGACGAAAGATATAAAATTCATATTATTAAACATTCATATTACGCTGACGATCATTATTGATAGACCGGAACCCATATTTTATATACATTTTATCATATTCAAAAATAATATAAGTGAAGAGATAATTTTGTTTACATAATAGGCGATACGACAAAAAAAAAACTAATTAGTCCGTCAGTTAGATTATCAAAAAATATTTGACCCGTGTTTTTTCTTTTGTTACGTAAACCAAAATTGACGAAGATATGACGCTTTTATAATTCTCAATACGTCACGCCTAGGTATAATTTTTAGCTAGTTCTGACGTCACGAGCCCCCGAGTTTTGATGCGTTTTATCTGTTGTCAATATTCATTGATTTACAAAAACAAAAAATACGTGTCCATTAATTTCCAATACTCTAACTGACGGACTAAATAGATTTGCATTTTTTTTATACTGCCGTCATGCCTATTGAAAGCACGATGACAGCAGAAAAAGTTTCCTTTACTGTCCGCATAGTGTCTCTTTTGTCGATTTAGTGCTGCCACCTATAGTTCCTGCACGTTTCCCTATACTGCCTGACTAACCCTGAAACTCACAGCAGAGCATGTCAACATGAGAGTGTTCTAGAATAACAATGATAACATCACTATTTGTTGCAGGTGAATCCTATAATAAACGCAGTCACAGACGAGAGGTACGAGGGGGCCCTGAAAGACGCGCGTGAGGTCGACAGACAGATTGAAAGCGGACTCACCGATGACTACTTCCAGAAGAAACCGTTCTTGGGTAAGGGCCTACTTATACAGGGTGTAAACAACCTCATCACGAAGCCAACCAAGCATTCTGTACATCAAACTAAGTAACTTTACGCAAAAATTATTGCTGGGAAACGACATTTTTTTTGGGTGAAAAATCATGTTTCGTGGTAGAACTCAATGTAACGCACTCAAAACATTGTGCTGATGGATGGATTGAATAGTACGGGGGTCGTGGAGGTGTTTAAAGTAAAAATCTAACATTAAAAACTTGAATTTAAAAAAAAAACGTTGTAAAAAAGTTGGAACTTTGACCCCCAATATCTCCGTAACTAGAAGGTTCCCAGGTATGATGTAGAACAAAAAAATGATCGCAATGACAGGGAAAACAAGTGCCTTTCGGCTTCGTTAGAGGTAATGTCCAGCGATATTTATTTATTTTACACCGTTTATTATGACTGGCAATAGACTCTTATTATATGTATAACTAGAACTTAACTGGAGAAGTGTGCAGGTACCCTAAATAGCCAATTTTTTAACACTCCCCTGCCGATTCTTCTTTCGGAAAAAACGTGATACTACGTAACTTTTATAACTACCTAATCTATCCATGAACAAGGTGGACATCCACTGCGAATAGTATTGACCAATAATAACTTGCTTCGGTGAAGGAAAACATCGTGAGGAAACCAAACCAGCATACCTGAGAGATATTTTTCGCTGACATGTAAAGCCAAGTCAGAGGCCCATGGGCGGCATAAAATCTCTTACACCAGGTTAGGCACTTACCACACAAAAAAAAAGACAAATATTTTATTGGCATTGTTATTGAGGCATTGATACATCAGCATAGTGGAACTTTCCTATTATAATGCTTGGCAAGCACATTAGAAATCGCAGCATGTCTTGTCCACTTACTAAAAGATGACAGTATCTTACCATAACGCCTCAGGCGCCGCAGCTAAAGAAAGAGGGAAAGTGACATAAGCGCCTTGCGGTATCGCCGCCGATGGGGCATTACGAATTTAAGTAGTTATAAAGTACTACCGAGGTCACTGACGGTCGACCACTTTTCAACCTTATTACGTAGAGCAGGGTTTGACGCAGAATGTGCACTTCGCAAAATGTGCACTTGGCGCAAAATGTGCAATTCGCAAAATGTGCACTTCTCAAATAGCACTTCTCAAAATGAGCCCTTCTCAAAATGTCTGAGCACTACTCAAAATGAGTGTGAATTTTATCACAATGGGTCAAAATAAAAACCGTTTGCTTACATTTTTTTTTGTTATTTTGCACAATTTTTAGCACGATAACAGTAGTTTATTTGTTAAAAGTAATCACATTAAGGAAATTCACACTCATTTTGATAAGTGCTCATTTTGAGAAGTGCACATTCTGCGTCAAACCCCCTTGGGGTGAAAAGTAACAGACCGTCAGTGAACTCAGTAGTACTAGACACATCAACAATTCTTCAGGTGCACATGCCATCGGCAATGTTTGCTAGCAGCCAGCGGGTGTACCACTCTCAGCGATGTCACACATATTTAAGCGACTATTATGAACCTCTGGGAACCCTTTTTTTTTAATTAAACATAACTCCCCGAAGGCAGAAAGAAATGAACCTAATAGTCCACTTACATTTCGCCAGTTATGTTTAAGTTCCGTGTGAGCGAGCCGTTAGCCAGACACGTATCAAGACTCCGACTTTTTTAAGCTCCGCCCACTAGGAATTGCTCCTGTAACGTGGGTGCGTTTACAAAGATTTTTAAACTCACATACGCAAACCCGGAACAACTACTTTACTACCACTTCGGTGCGGGGATCGAACCCGCGACACGCAGTGCAGCAGTTAGTCAGTTGCGCCAACCGTACCGTTTTTATTTTTTCCTTCTTTTAAAATGGAAACAGGCGAAACGTTTTTATAAAGTTACATATACACCCGTCGGTGTGCTGAAGGCTATCACTGCATTCTCCGCTGCGGTTTGTGGTTGCGGTCGTCTTCCAAATCGTACTTTTATGGTTGCTCTCAAAACCTGAGCGGCCACAAGGCTTTCCACCTACATTAGTGTGTATGAGCCTCAAATATTAAGCATGCAACGTTGTTAAAATTACACGTCGACTTGTTAGCACTTTTTTGACGTAAAAATTAAGTTGTAATTGCTCACAAGTTAGTGTATAGTAGGCTTCATCATGAGGTTGGCTTCCAGTCTAACCAGATGGAGCAGAATATTACTTACATGGAGCGACTGCCTATCTGACTTAGTACTGGGTAAAACGATACATCTTGTTAAGACTGATTGTCAGACTTTCGGGCCACTGACAACTTAACGACTGTCAAATATAGACAATTGACAGCCGGGATCAATGCTAACGTGCTTTCCGAGGCACGGAGGAAATTCGGTAAACCTAAATTATGTAATCGATGGTCACCTATCAACAGACCAACCTAGGCCACCGCAGCTTAACCTGAAGATCGCCCCGAGCGGCTGTTATTATTTAGCCACGAGCTCCTCAGTGTGTCGTAGGCCTATTAAAGAAAATACTTTCACGTCAATGCAACTAGGCTGTGACGCCTAAGACGCAACCGGCCCTAAAAATAGCTTCATTCACTAACAACTTCCTTGTTTTAAAAGTAAATAATATTCTTATTTACTTTCAATCTCTTAACAAAGGTTATGCCCACATCATTATGGAATATTTCCCTTACGAAAGCGAGTTTGTTCTCAATGACAAACGGCCTGTGATGTAGAAAGTGTACAATTATATAATTTCATCTCTAATTAGTAGGTACTGTATTTCAGTAATTGCTAAGGTAATTATTTAGCGTTACTGTGTTATAGTTAATTATATTATTTGTTTAATTCTTTAATTGTAATTAAGATTTTCGCTGAAGCTTGTGAAATTACTCGGTTTTTGTAAGCCTAGCTAATTAATCTAGACTCATAAATATTTGTTTCGGCTGGTTGCTGTTATTTTAGTGAGGCAATCACAAAACTAAACCTGAGATTCGGGAGAAGATTTACCGATCAGAGACTTTAATTTAACCTCCAAAATTTAATCAGGCGGGTAATAAATAAAATAAATAAATATCGCTAGACATTAACACACAGCGCCATCTAGTGCCACACTAAGCCACGAGGCTTGTGTCGTGGACACCAGATAGTTGATATACTACATAGATACTTTTTGTTTGTAAATACTTACATACTTATTATACATCTAAACTTCCATGACTCGGAAACAAATGTCCATGCTCATCACACAAACATTTGCTCCTACCGGGATTCGAACCTGGGACCCTAATAACGTAAGGCAGCCTCACTACCGCTGCGCCATTCAGGTCGTCAATGGCGGTATAGTGCAGACTTCACAATGAATACCTGAACCCTACTCTTGCGCTGTTCAAATTCTGTTCCTATATTGCGGATACTCCTATGGAACTCTTTATAACTTTCAGCAAATTCGGTCTTAATGAATTTAAGGATTCCTCGACCAATATAATATGCAAGAAATTCAAAACTTTTTTTTATTCCTTAAAAATGCCTTGTTTTGGCCCATAAAAACACTGTGGTACACTTGTTAAACTTTCTAATACAACACTTATTTTACAATTAAATATTTTATGTAGCGTGTTTTTGTTGAAACGGAATCCAAAATCAAAACGCATCGTCGCCGGTAGTGACGTCAAACGCTTTGTGTCATTTGTGTCAAAGAAACACATTTATTTGAAAACTACTTAAAGTTTCACAAATATGTTATTATAATATTGTTATTGCAATGTTTGCTTGAATAGAGCACATACATTCAGTCAAATTTAAGGTGGATGCTATAGGGTAGCCCGCGAAATTCAAATTTTCTTAAGTTTTTTGCAATTTGCAGGTCAGTGTCAGGTTGTATGTTGATTAAAATATGATTCGCGGCTGTAACACGTATGTAGTTACAGAATTATAATAATCAAAATCATCAATACAACCCTCCAAGCGCATAAAGGTGCAGGAATGAATTTGACCTTGAAAAAGTCATTCCTGCACCTTTATTTCGCGGGCTACCCTGGAGCATCCGCCTTAAGGGTAAAAAATAAGTTTCATTTTTTTTTGAGCGGCAAGCAATCGTTGAACTTAACTTTTAATTATTTTCTTGGGTTGATATTACGTACGGTACGTACTTTATTGATTTAAGTGAAGAAAAAAAAATACATGCTTATTCCATATTTCTCTGGCAACCTTACTTATTAAAACAATTGTCTATAAATAGGTGTCCCTTTCACGGCCAAGGAGAGCCACGCGGTGTCAGGCATGCGACACACGCTGGGCATCCTGTCGCGCTCGCACGTGCGCGCGCACGAGGACGCCGAGTGCGTGCGCCGCGTGCGGGACGCCGGCGCTATACCCGTCGCCGTCACCAACGTGCCCGAGATTAACAAGTGGTGAGTGCTTCAGCTACAGTGTGCCATATTTTCTTTTATCCCATGATCTGTCCACGAAGTAGACACAATAGTTAAACAATGGCGTCTCGACCAAATTGGTCATGATTTATAAGCCCACTAATCATTTCGCATGGATGAAAATGAATACCATTATTTTACATGAAGCGACTTCCTCTTTGTACTCAGCCTTATAGGCTTCTGATTACCCGTAACCGAATGTCGCTGGACCTAACAGCTTAAGAGGGAACAGGGCCTGCGAGGAATTTGAAAAATAAACTATTGCCGTCGCGCTACATCAAGCCTGCTACCGTAGAGTCCGATAGGGACAGCTGCAGCACAGACCAGCGGGCCTACCATGACGTCTTAAAGCAGGATCGTTTTAATTGCGTGCCAGTGAGGGAAAGAGATGGCGTTAGACGTCCTCTATAGCTCCGTCTCTTACCCACACTGGAACGCGATTAAAACGATCCTGCTTTAAGACGTCATGGTAGGCCACCAGTTTTGACGAGATCGACGTTTCGCATTTCCCCTTTTTTCTAATAGTAGTAGATACTATCAATTGATTTTATGTTAAAAACTATCATATTTTCTTTACTTATTAGTTGCTGAAAAAAAGATAATAACAGGGTAGTACAGGCGTAAGATAACAGTATTGCTCTAGAGACATTATTCAAGAAGAATAAAACCGGCCAAGAGCGAGTCGAGTCTTTTTAAAGGACAAACTTAACTTTGCTGTTCGATCCCATGAAACTGCTATTGCACCAACCGCAAACAATAAGTTTGTAATAGTAAAATTGTTTTTTTTGTAATTAAACTATATATTTACGGTTTTCAGATTTTCCCTTTACATGTGCTGTAAGACATTGCTTCTCGCCAAATTTCGTGATTCTAGGTCAACGGGAACTACCACATAGGTTTTCGACCCAAAACCGACTTCCGATTGACCTAGAATTGTCAATTTTGGTTGAAAGCAAGGTCTTACAGCACAAGTAAAGACAAAATTCCGAAAAAAAAAGTTGAAAATTAAGGTAAATTTTGGTACTTGCAAGTTTTCGCGAAAATCTAAATTTGCCCATATCTGTTTATCATGTTGTTTCAAGGTCCTGAGGCCTTTATTTTTATACACCTAATAGGGACTATAGTTTCAGTATCTGGTATAAATTTCAACTTGCTAGGTCCACCCGTTCCTGAGAAAATCGGTGGTGACAGATGGACGGACATACGGACAGATAGAGTGATCTTATAAAGGTTCCTTTTTTTACCTTTTAAGGTACGAAACCCTAAAAAGGGGAATACATTTGTATGGAGAAAAGCAGCCCCTGTTCCCTCTTAACGCACGTTTTGCGGCACGTAGGTAGGGGTCTCGGTATGTAATGGACGGACGGACGGTCACTCATTCAAACCTTGAAGATCGACATTTCATCTTGCGGCTGTTACAATTTAGCCACGAGTTAGCGTGACCATGTTATGTAAATGTTCCAGGATGGAGAGTCGCAACTACGTGTTCGGTCAGACCAACAACCCGCACCACACGGGCCGCACCGCCGGGGGCTCCAGCGGCGGGGAGGCAGCCCTGCACGCTTCCATCGCCGTTCCCATCTCTCTGTGTTAGTAGCACCAAGCTGTAATATACAGTCACTCTTTGAACTTCATGATAACTAAACATGGCTCCTCTCCCAGCTAGCAAAAAATAATCTTACAAATATCCCAAGACCATATTTTTTTCAGTCTTATATCACACTTACAGACATCTATAAGTGTGGATTTGGGTGCACTTTATAAGTATATTCACCCTTGCAATTGCTTTGTAATGGTCTCGCAAAGTGTATTTTCATACTTACAAGACTCTTGCTGATGCTTTTATAATGACAAATAAACTTACAAGTGACTTACAATGGCGCGCTGTAAGGGTAAATAACCTTAAAGTCCTCTTACTAATAAAATAAAATCCTATTGTAAAGGTAATATCGCTTATAGTCCTCTTTGTGATCTCCTAATAAGAGTGTTATCAAACCGCGAAGTCCTTGGAACTTTTGGGAAAATAATAAAGTATTAAATTTAAATTTATATTTCCTACAAAAGGCTAGTGTGTATATATTCTAATTTCTTACTCATGTATTTGTCGCGCACTAAGTATATGCGATTATTAGGTTGCGAAGTAGTTTTTCTCGATTACTTTGAAATTTTAATAACAATATCTTCACGGGCCTTTTCAAAAATGTTTCTTTTACTTTATATATTTTTTAATTATTTGTAAAATAATATCAAAATGCCGCCATTACGACCAACCGCGACTTATAAGTGCTTTATTAGAGCAATATAAGTCCAGTACTCTTGTCTAAGGTTTATAACGCACTCGTAAAAGTGAAATTAAACGTAAAACCACTGTCTACGCGGCCATGTTGCTTATATTTTTAGGGTTCCGTAATATGTAAAAGCGAGCCAAACGACGAAGTCGAAGGATCTAATAGAAAATTAATGATAATGTGTACTAAATATTAAAATAGTCTATTACCTGATTTTATAACAATTTCTGGAGTCAACACAACAAAGAAATAAATAACCCTTAATAGGGAATTGTTGTAGACCTTTTAAAGTGCCACTACTCTTTATTATATCTTAGGTGAGATAAATCACACTACAGAAGACTAATAAAACACTTAGTGTGCCTTCTAAGGTTGACTGTACTTATAAAATGAATTTATAAGAATTAAATAAGAATCAAAGGCAATTAGACTTGTAAAAGGAGCTTATAATACCACTGCTCTTATTAATATTATATAACGTTTTCTTAAATACGTCTATAAGACCATGTTACAAGTGTGAATGCTCTTAAAACCTAAATAGACTTATAAAATGGCACTATAAGAGTTCCTGCCTTAATCAGAACACATATAAACCTTATATGAAACCACAACTCTTACAAGCTTTTGTTTGTAAGGGTGTTAAGAGTTTCTGACTTAATCAGAACACGTATAAACCTTTTATGAAACCATCGCTCTTAAAGCTTTTGTTTGTAAGGGTATTTTGCTAGCTGGGTCTTTTAAGCATTTTTGTTGGTGAGAAAAGATGGGATAGCAAAGATCCATTAAAGTTACTAGACGCTTAAAATACTTTGGTTTAGGCCATGTTCTCATCTTTGTCTTGCACTGACTTGTAGTTGGACACTTATGCGACAGTGCCAAGAGTAACGCTAAGTCAAAGTTCAAGCTAAACAGCGTTCAGATCTCTGTCGTTCGAATTACGCCGAGTATTTTTTAAAGCATTCCATAATGTGAAGATGTATGTATAGAGTGAAGATCATACGATGGGCTTAAAGCTTAGGCACAATTACGGACCCTGGTGAACATTAGAATGACTGGCCAAAATGATCGAAGCTTTAAAATATTTTAAGATTTTTTAAAGAACAACTATCGATGACAACGATATACAGGGTGTTAAAGTAGTCGCGTGCCAAAGCTTAGGGGTGAGTTCAGTATCGATAAAGGAACTCGAAAATAATAAAAAATAATTCAAAAAAACGAAAAAAATATTGAAAGATCAACCTAATTTAGTACCAAGGTACCTACTAACTTAAAATAGCAATCGTTTAGAATTAAATTTTATATAGCTATTTGAAGGTAGTAGGTACTAAACTAGGTTGATCTTTCAATATATTTTTTGTTTTTATATTTTTTTGGATTTATTTTTTATTTTTTTCGGGTTCCTTTATCGATACTGAACTCACCCCTAAGCTATGGCACGCGACTACTTTAACACCCTGTATAAAAAAAAATAGCTCTACCCACATGTTAGCTTCTATCAGTATCTTGTTATTGATTAGTAGTATAATCGTGTGTAATAATCGTGTAAATTAAACTTAATTGCAAAGAATTGAAAAAAAAAACTTAGTATTATTATATTAGTTACTATTATATATATATATATTAGTTAGTATTATTATTACATTATTATATTACTTAGTATTATTATATTATTATAATTAAAAAGTAACTTTATGTATTATTTAACAGGGTAAAAAAAAATCTCTAATAAAATCTTTATTCTTTGCCCTAAAAATCTAGACAAAATATATGTTTAGGTTTCAAATAAGTACTAAATTTTTGTAAAGACCAATTGAAATTTTGGAGCCCCTAAGTGGAGATTCTAAATCAGACTAGAGAGAGATTTTAAATTCATTTTCTCAGTTGTTAATTAGGTAACAATTATTTAAACAAAGATATCAAACAATAGCAAATAGATATAAGATTTTAGTTATAATTCAAAGCTGATCGGTCATTTGAGCTAATATCACAAACGATAATGATACTGTATGTTCAGGCTCCGACATCGGCGGGTCCACTCGTATGCCTGCGTTCTTCTGCGGCCTGTACGCGCTCAACCCTACCTCCGGGTATACTAGCTTGAAAGGTATGTATTGGTTGCAGAAATTAGTGTTGCATTGCATAGTTGTTGCGTCTCACAAGCGCTGATCAATCATTGTTATTTAAACACCATAAAAGCTTTTCACTTTGATTTTTTCACGTAGTCGTCAGCCAAGCATTCTGTACATCAAACTAAGTAACTCCACGCAAACATTATTGCTGGGAAGCAACTTTTATTGGGGTGAAATTTCACGTTTTATGTTAACCTCAATGTAACGCACTTAAAACATTGTCCTGATGCATTGAATAGTACAGGGGTAGTATTTAAAGTAATGTAATAACATTTAAAACCTTTAAAGAAAAAAACTTGTGTAAAAGTTGGAACTTTGACCCCCAATATCTCCGTAATTAGAAGGTTCCCAGGCATAGTCTAGAACAAAAAAAATAATGATTATGATGATTAACGAAGCCGAAAAGTAGTTGTATTCCTCGTCATTGCGAAATGACGAGGAATACAACTACTTTTCGGCTTCGTTAAGGGTAATGGTTTTGGGGGTATGAAAAACAGGGTGTAAAGTTCTTCATCCCCCGTAGCCAAGGGAGGATCCTTCGACCAGACGGTGACCGTGTTGTGTCTGGTGGGCCACTGCCCGACAGTTGTTGTTGGGTTCTTGTATATATAGTCTTATGTTGCTTGCGCGATGTAGGAATTCTGGCGTGTTTCGCTGTTAGTTCATCATCATTGTCATAGATGGCGCTGTAGTACTTTTTGTTCTATGTAGCTGCAGTACTTTTGTAGTGTTGCTACATGGTCATGACCTTCTCGTCTTCTTTTGCAAAATTCTGCCAGATAATTTAAAAAAGACCTTGTTAAGATAACACACCTACAAAACGTTGGACTATGTATTTATTTCCATACAACAAAAGATGTTGAAGATATGTCGAGAAACCTGAGTATCCGGGTCTTTGTTCTAGGATCTGCTCTCCGCACGGGTAAAGAGAAATCGATGGCGTCCATCGGCTTCGTGAGCCGGCACTGCACGGACCTCATCCCGCTCACGAAGATCGTCGCCGGAGACAAGGCGCAGGACTTGAACCTGGATAGAGTTGTCGATGTTAAAGTAAGGGATATGAAAAAATACATTAAAATTACAGAATCCCCTAATACTAATTACTTATGCCTAAAATAATACCAAAAACCTCTGAACAAACTATTTGAAACACCAAAAAGATGAATATAACCGAATATAAAGGAGATTGACAAACGCCTATAGGGTAGGTCGGCGGATTAGAATAACAATTGAATCAAATAACTGCTAATAAACACGTAATAGGCACAATGTCCGAAGACCCCGAAGCCAACCCACCACCTCTGCCTAACCCTTCATGGTGTATAGGCGTGATGTTATTCTATCTTCGAATGTTTAAAAAAAATGAAGCTTTCATCTAAGAAACTAATCGCTAAAAGAAGATTCTGCTCAACCTCACTGAAAAAAGATGAAGAATATTTATGTGTAAGTTTTATATTACAGCAACTGAAGTATTACTACGTGGAGACGGCACAGGATCTGCGCGTGAGTTCCATTTCTGCTGACCTACGTGCTGCTATGAACAGGTAGGATTTTCCCACGGTATCGTACTACTGGGATAAAAGTATCATTTATGTTAATTCAGTTTATAAACTATCTACAAGGTGTAAACCACCTCATCACGAGCCGTGAACCAAGCATTCTGTATATCAAACTAAGTAAGTTTACGCAAAAATTATTGCTGGGAAACGACTTTTTTTTTTGGGGTGAAAAATCATGTTTTGTGGTAGAACTCAATGTAACGCACTCAAAACATTGTGCTGGTGGATGGATTGAATAGTACGGCGGTCGTGGAGGTGTTTAAAGTTAAAATCTCGTCGAAAAGTGTTGTCAAAAAGTTGGAACTTTGACCCCCAATATCTCCGTAACTAGAAGGTTCCCAGGCATGGTGTAGAACAAAAAAATAATCGCAATGAACAACAAAACCACACACAACAACACAACAAGAGAACAAGTGCCTTTCGGCTTCGTTAAGAGGTGTTTTACATCCTTTATACGCTACATTTCATCCGAATCCGTCCAGTAGTTTTTGCGTGAAAGAGTAAGCATCCATCCATCCATCCTCACAAATAGTAGTAAGATCCTTAATCAAAAAACTGTACATTCCAGAGCCGTAGCCAAGCTAACAGAGGACACGGCCACCACAGACAACGCGCCTACGCCGTACTACCACGCCGGCTTCAACCACATGTTCGTCCTGTGGCGCTACTGGATGACGCACGAGGAGGACTGCTTCGCCAAGCTGCTCACCAACAACCAGGGCTATGCACAGTTTTACAAGGAGTTTCCTAAGAAGGTAGGCCTCAATCTTGCAAGCTGCAGCAATAGGAAATATGCATGTAATTTTTTCTTCACTTAAATCAATAAAATACATCATTATCAACCCAAGAATAGTATTAAAAGTTAAGTTCAACTACTGCTTGTCGCTAAAAATAATATTAAACTCCTGCAATTTTCTACGACAGTCCAAACGTCTGCGACTGTCGCGGCCATGATTTGACGTCATATACCTCAATATGCCTTGTTAACTCTAATTTTAAAGTAATTTTAATAATTGTATGTGCTTTATTCAACCAAAAATTGCGATAACGATATTATAATAAAATCTTAGTGAAACTTTAACTACTTTTCAAATAAAAGTGTTTTTTTGACACATAGACTTTGACGTCACTATCAGCGTTATCGAGGACGACGCGTTTTGAGAGTGCGTTCCGTTTCACCAAAAACTTGCTACATAAAACAATAAATTGTAAAATAAGTGATGTTTTAGAAAGTTGAACAAGTGTACCACAATGTTTTTAAGCGCCAATACAAGGCATTTTTAATAAATAAAAAGAGTTTTGTATTTCTTGCATATTCCCTATTGCAGCGACATCTATCTCGCTACTCACAAACTAAGGAATATAAATGGACATACTCTACAAATGATAGGCCTCTACATAATAAACAATCAGTATTTATGTTAGTTTCAAGCTAGTTAACCCTCGGGGTTGGTAAGAAAAAATTTGGGGGTGGAATAATCCGGCTCGAAGGACCATAAATATGTAATGAATGCAGATGAATAAATGATGAAACATTAATTAAATACATACATTAATTCACATCTTTTTTCCATGGGGTAGGCAGAAACACTGAGCTGCACCTGCTACGAACCCTACATACGTTGCTTCGTCCATGTTCATAAATACGCATCTAATAATGATGTATTTGTATTTTCCAGTTGGTAGGCATGTCTGAGTTCACGCTGCCCGCTATCCTGAAGCTGGCAGACGACCAGGTGCTGCCGCCCGTCAACAAGGACTGGGCTGAGAAACTCACTACAGAGCTCAAAGACGATCTTATTGTAAGTATTCTTATGTCTGCTGGGACAGGTTATTCAGATTTTGTCTAGTACTTTCCTCAAAATGCCAGTCCAAATGCTACCATGCATTTTGTTTTTTTTTTCTTTTATTGTCTGGTTCGAGGTGGCGCAGGAGAAGAGTACCCGGAAGGATATGGGGGAGGCCTTTGCCTAGCAGTGGGACATTCAAGGCAAAAAAAAATGTCTGGTCTTCAAAATAGATCTGCACTACATTCTGAGAAAAAACTGAGCTATGTGGCTCACTAGCCACGTGCGCCGGCGTGTTTTATTTCGTTTGGTTCTCAGAGTAAATAAAAGATGTCGCCTTAGTCGAAGCTTGTTATAACAATTCATGTAAAAGTAATTACGATACTGTATTTACAGTATACATAATTATATTTGTTAGTATCAGCATAAGAAACCTGGATTCAGGTCTCTATGCTCTGGTTGTGTCCGTAATAACTTCATGACTCCTGTTTATCACTGCTTTACGAAAAAACATTCTAGGACAGTCTGATCTAAACATAACGCCTACTTTTGAAATTCTTTTTACGATACTGCGACTTTTCGAAATTGTGACCTCAACGCTTTAATGCCGGCAATACTCAAATATAATAATAACTGTATACTTATAATGTTGATTGTAATCTCCAGAAAGTGTTGGGCGACAACGGAGTGCTCCTGTTCCCGTCGTCCCCCCTGGTGGCGCCCTACCACTACGCGCCCATCGTGCGGCCCTTCAACTTCGCGTACTGGGCCATCTTCAATGTGCTGCACTTCCCCAGTGCACAGGTAACATGTCCTCGTATACACATAGACACATTCCGCGAGGGCTGGTTTAAGGTGGCGCGGGATATGAGCCGGGCGGGCCCAGACCGTTATCCCTTGATCTGTCCACGAAGTAGACACAATAGTTAAACAATGGTGTCTCGAACAAATTGGTCCTTTGACAGATCATGACACCAAATAACAATTCAAAAGTGGCATGGCGCATCAAGTTTTGTAAAATCTCTTCGGCTTCACAGAGAAATCAGTAAACCAAAAAATAGTAAGTCATCGAATCGAATCCAGTTATAAAACTATTTTTAAGTCAAATTGTAACTGCCTCGTTTGTCTAGACTTGAGGTTGGAAGCGCTGATATTCAGTAATATCATTTATAGGCCGATTGTTAAAACTGCCCGATTAGATTTTACTGTTAGAATATGCAACGAGAGGTTTTGCAGTGTTCAGTGTGAAAATAAAATAACGTAAAGGTTTACTGAAACTTCAATAAGGTGTTGTCATGTCATCTAGATTAAACTAACCAACTTCTACGTTAATTTGCGAACTCACATGGGGGTAGAAAGAAACTATAAAACGCCACGGAATACGATCCTTACTTATTTTTTTTTATGTAAATACAAAGCCCAACTTAAATAAACGTTTTATTTCCAGGTCCCTCTAGGCCTGAACAGCGACAAGGTTCCCGTCGGCATACAAGTGGTAGCGGCGCCTAAGAACGAGGCGCTCTGTGCGGCCGTCGCGCTGCACCTGGGCGAAGCCCTAGGGGGGGCTGCGCCGCCATGCAAGATACTGGAGTAAAATCGACTATAAATGGGGATATTGTAGAGTAACAGTATACTGTCTTCAAGTGTAATCATATTGAAATAAATATAATTTGCTTGCGTACATAATAACTGAATGAATTATTATTGATGTCCATAATATTATGTCTGAAGTCGTAGATTCCGCGCATTTATAATTTTAACTAATATGTGATAGGTGCGTTCCAATATTATTACAATTCCTACATAATTAATATTTAAGTTTTAAAGGGTGGGACAGAGAATGTGTTGGAAAAAGAAAATAAAAAGTTATGTTTGTATTAAAACATGTTGGAGATTTTTGTCGTATCGCTAATTTATTTATCTTTCTGTGATGTCTTTAGCATGTTATAAGTACAGTAAAGCCCAGTTTCACAAACATTATGTGATATCTAAGTGAATGCTTCCCATTGCATTGATGGAGTTCCAATGCTTGGCTCAGGAGTTAGAATTGAAATGCCATAGTGCAATATTCAGGCATTAATTTACGTTTCATTTAGTGTTAGAAAACTGGCATTAGCAACGTATTAAGTTTTAAGTACATACTTAACGTTAATAAGTACTTATTTTAGGTATAAGTATTGCTTATTTAATTTAATTATATAACAGATGATCATATTTACATGTATTTGTGCGCCAGAATTTAACACCAATATTTTAATGTAAAATTGTAAACAATGCATTTCTATTGAGTCAATTGATTTGTTATTGACCCGTAGACACCATATTTTAAACAATTTGATTGGTACAATTTGAATCTATTTTAAAATCTATTTACACTTTTTATACCTGCTATGATAGTGATAATTAATTTAATTATGAGACTGATATGTCAATTATTTAAACGGTGGAGGCTATATATGCACTGAAACTGTGCTTAATCAATAAATAAATTTTCCTTTACATACCGCTGTTTTTTTATTTATAAAAATAGATTACCTATACCTAACGTCAAATAAATCTGAATTAAAGGTCATTGACCATTATCGTGATCCTTGACTTTTTCTAGTAATAAAAAACGATTCATAATGTATTGTCCGGGTACCGGGTACCTACGCAGAGAGAAATTAAGGAAAGAGCAATTAATGTTATTTCAGATTTAAGTGGCGGTTTTATGGAATTGTCACCTTGTCCTATATCCAAAATCCAACAGAAACTACAATTTATAATGGCGAAAGCAGAGCTGGACACGCGTAGCATGACCACCGTGGAAACGGATTTTGTCGACGGGAGAATCGACAAAATAACAGATTGTGGAAAGATTTCTATTGTCCTAAGCATATCAATGTTAAAAATATAGAAAAGAAATGATCTATTCTTCAGTAGACAAAAGTTTACAACGTCAAGCATGACGACAGTAAAATAGTTTCTCTACTTTCGACACTTGCACGCTTAGCATGACCAATTCGATCTCTATTCTACCAAGAATAGACAAAACCCTTTCTATACTACTCGACATGTCTTCTGCCCGAGCATGGGGCGACCCGTAGGAGTTTATACGAAGACAGAAATACGGGGAAGTAGCTTGTGATGTAAATATTCTACGAATTTTGATCGTCGTGTCACTTAGTGTTGGTGTGAAAACTGGCATTCACTTAGGTAGCGCTTAGTGTTGCTGAAAACGGGTATTAGGCATTCAGTTAGGGGAGTGTTGGTGAAAACGAAAATGTCCGCCTAGCACAGGTAGTTTTCCTGAGTCTGTAAACTTGGATATGACTAGCGACGCGCCCATAGGCTCGCCAGGCGCCACCTGTCGAGTCCAAAACTATCCTATCTTGCAAGTTGGAACCAACACATCCATTCACAAAATTTAATTGATATTGGCTGGGTGGTTTCGGAGATTAGCGTGTACGGAATCGTGTCACTATTGACAGACAACTGTTATTCATTAAAATTGGTACAAACTGCAGTACAATATTAGGTGGTTATTTTAATGAATTACCTACTTTACTTTGCGTTAGATAAAAAGCGCTTTAACTTTTTGAGTAAATTAACTTGGCCACCTTTGCACAGCAGTTTGAATCACAGTAAGGCACGGAGCCTCCAGCATTTAAATATTTCCCCTAATTCCAATAACATAACTATTAATGAATTCCTTGAGATCGTTAAAGATTAGGTCTACGCTGTACTTCACCTACACTGAACATATCGTATACGACAAGCGTGTATTTTTTATTATTAGGGTATTATAGGCTTGGGCAGTTTGTAAATAAAAATCGAATAATTAAGTCGAAATCTTTTATTTGATTTGTTAAATCTCAGATGGGCGTTCGCCCCGCATGTCGCGGCTAGTCGCGCCGCCGCACGGGCCCGCGCGTGTCTGCACGTGTCCGCACGTGTCCGCGCGTGTCGCACGTGCCGCACGCGTGGCACGTGGTCGCACGCCGCCGCATACACCGCTACGTAAGGGTTGACGCCACACAATAATCGGGAGCCGTAGACACGGTGACACTAAGGTAACGTTTTATAGTATGATAATATCACTTAATGGAATGGAACAGTCAGTCTGTCAGGCGGGCGGCGCGCTCTCGCAGCAGAGCAGGCGGGCCGCGCGCGCCAGCAGGCCGGGGCCCGGGGCCCGGGGGCCGGGGGGCCCGAGGGGCCCGGGCCCCAGCAGCTCGGCCAGCGCGCGGCGCGGGGCCCGCGGGCGGCGGGGCGGGGCCGCGCGGGGCGGGGCGGCGCCTCAGCTCGGGAACTTGGCGTACAGCGCGTACTGCAGCTCGTAGCCCGAGAAGCGGCAGTGCTGAGTCTCCAGCGGGGAGTACGCGCCCAGCGCTGGGAACTTCTTCAGCTGGCGGGCCGCGGAAGCTCCTGGAGAGTCCTGCGAACACAACGGATAGGATTAGTAATCTAACAATAAAAACATTCCAACTTTTTGGGCACCTTTTCTACCTGATCATGTACTAAGCTTGGATCACCAATAACTGCGAGCTTGTCACCAACTTACTTCACCAAACTAATTGTAGTTTCTGGCTGTGAACACGAACGTAGCCGGTTTGAAGGCTCGCAGCACGCGGGCAATGACCCCGTTGTAGCTGACACACGTTGACTCTCGAAATAATTCTTGTTACATTTGACCACTCACCGGTGTAGCGAACACTGTCAGCACGAACTTGGCGGGTTTGAAGGCCTGCAGCACGCGGGCGATGACCTCGTCGTAGCTCGACACGGGCACGTTGGACTCGAACGACACGTAGGAGCACGAGCGCTCTGGAGTTATGTGGATCGTCATGTAGCAGCCCTGGGGATAGATATTGTGGTGATTGGTTATTTTGATGGTTAGTTAGAGTAATTCAAAAACTTTAATTCAAGCGGAGGCTCACATAGGGTTAGTAACATATTCCTTAAAAATCTAAGTGTTAGAAAACAACACGATACGGTGGCACATGTAACTGACAGCAGCGAACCACATAAGGACAGTCCACTCTGCCAGCAATCATTCTCAGAACCGTTAGGGCTGGCCATGACGCGAGCCACCATTGATGCTGCGCGCTATTGCATTATTGCGTAAAAACAATCTACACGCGCCGCTGCAAACATCCCTGACGCATAGACGAGGTTGTAGCCATTACAAATGATTTCTTTTGAAGATTAGCATATTTCAATACGTCTCGTTTGCGTGGTTTTTAAAAGACAATGAACAAAAAGAATATGAGTGTTCTGTCCAATCTAGCATGGATTATGATTTCACGTCGACTGAATAATTTATTTTAAATTATACCATTCACAAATGAAAAATAAACTGATTATTGTAGGTAATTTTAGACCATTAAGAGGCTTCTAACATAAGATATGTATTTCTTAACACATGCTACTAATATAAAGTTCTAATTTTGCATTAAATTGACTTTTAATAACGCTTATATACGTCATATCAATTAATAAAAGGTGCATATCATTGCAGGTAAATAATAAATTCTAGTTATATAAAATGCAGACGACTTACGGATGGCAAATCCTTATCTCCCTTTAGCAGCGGAAAGAAACATTTACTCATTATAATCTGATGTTTCTCTTAATGAATACTAGTACACTTCATTATTTAAAATAAAACTTTACTTTTGCTAGTAGTTTTTTTATACTAGCCGACCAATACAATAAGAAGGAAGGGCTATGAGGGGGGTGGGGGGTGGGGGGGTGTGTTAAGGGGTAGAATGCAAGTCTATTGTGACTAACATATTTGCGGATCGCTACAGATTTTTGCATTAACTAACATGCGTAACAGGATAAACCTAAAAGAGTAATTTAAATACTAAGGTCCGTACGTATTACAGAACATCACTCAATACTCAAGTATTATTTAAAACTCCGGGGCTGCGGGACTATTCGAAAGAGATACCGTGGCCCCGGAACACAAAGGGCGATGAAGGAACATGGATGGGTTTTAGTCAGTAAAAGTCTGACACTCCCTCCTGCTCCGCCCAGAGCGGGAGAAGTCATTTGATGATTTCCCATCCTAAAAAAAAAAATATTATTTAAAACTAGATTCCAGCCATTTGATTGGTTGAAATAATTTTAATAATGTCTTGAGCGATGTTCTATCATACGGGGTCTTTCAGCCGTATCTATAAACAAGCCAAAGTGATTACTTGAGTAAAAGTCATTACATATGATACGATTTTTAATTGCTTGAAGTTAGAACTGTCAAAAGTTATAATTTTTTTTTTTTTTATGGCAACTCGTACAACATTACTGCCAGCAAAGTTATAATTCTTAGCTTTGTTTTCTTTGACGGTTCTTACTTCGTTCAAAATTCTTGTCTATTGCATAAAAATGGTCGCATAAGTAAATACTAACAGTCAAGTAATTACTATAACTTGACTTTAGATACGGGTGTTAGACTTTGTAACTCTTTACAATAAGAGTTTCGTTGTTGATAAAATTCTTGGTTTTCGCTCTAAAGCACATACATTGACGGAAATAAATGGACGGTTGTTATAAATTATGATGACACTTTTAAGACTTAACTGAGTGTATAGATCTAGCTTGTATTGTCAGACAGAACTGGACCCTTATCGTGACTCAGATCATATTATTATCTTGTTACGTTAGAGTTAAATTCAGATTACATCTAGATCTAGCCAAGTGAATAATGATTTAACAATCTTCCATTATTATGATACCTAGTAGGTTTATTAAATTGTATCAATCAATCTATTGTACTTCTAGCAGACTCTCCAAATACCTAATAGTTTGGTAACTGATAATACACAGGGTTTCTAGGCGTATCAAATGAACTTTTTGTTTGGATACAACACCAGGGCTGTATACACGGGCTGACAACAGGACTGTATACACGGGCTGCGGGACTATTCGAAAGAGATACCGTGGGCCCGGAACACAAAGGGCGATGAAGGAACATGGATGGGTTTTAGTCAGTAAAAGCCTGACACTCCCTTCTGCTCCGCCCAGAGCGGGAGGAGTCATTTGATGATTTCCCATCCGGAAAAAAAAAAAGCGCGGTATACACCATGATTTAGAAGAAGTATACTTTGGGGGCAGCCTATTGCCATCAAGCGATAAATTCCAGATGGAAATACCCAATAACGCTGTACGAGTCGAACTCAGGACTGAATTTTTTAAATCTATATCATACTTACATCTTTAGCAACTCCATTCATAGAGTATCCGCATGGATCAAACAGGAAATCGTCTATGACCATTCCTGGTATTATCTTGTCTATGCCCGACTCCTGTAAACAATAAAAACAAACTATTTATCATTACATCACATATTTTTTTATGCGTGAGGCGCGCCCCAGGTCCAGAATGGACTGCAAAAGGCTGATTTTATGAACTTCTTTGTTAAAAATAATTTGAGTCGAAACAGTTTAAAAATGGAATACGAAACTGAATTGTAACGAGGGTTAAAAAGTATCGATACCGGAGCATAATCGATACTTGTGATACGATAATCGGTACATTTCGAACTCGATACTGTTCGATCATATTGTTGGATTTGGAAGAGCCGTTACAGATTGATAATGGATTCCTGCTTGGAAACAAGTTCACATCATCAGCATATAATAATAATGTTCCCACTGCTGGGACACTCTCTCTCTCTGTGTTAATGCAGGTTGTTGGTGAATAATCTCAGAAGTATCAGTGTAACATGCTGGTATTTTGGTACGATTTATGCTGAGATAGAAACCAGGTTTCTTTGTTTTTATCGTGTTTATTTGTAAGGATGAAGCTTTCACACTTTATTTTCCAAATTCAACATTATCTATGTGACTCACCCTTGTAGCAGCAGCGGCGTCGGCAGAGTACTGCCTGGTGAAGATGTCCATGACAGCTGGGTCCAGGTCGGACATGAGAATCTCGATGGTCTGGTCGGGCTCCGTGAGCCCTACGCCTTCGTTGGCGTCGCTCTGCTCCTTCTCTAAGGCGTCTACTGTCCCTGTTGAGTAAGAACAATTGGTTAATTATAAACATGATGGTGACGCGGGCCTTTGTTATTTAACGGGCAACCCTCTAAGTAGTAATAGGTCTGTTTATAATTAAGAATATGGTCAGACATCCTCATTAAAAGAAGAACTGAAAACTGTCTTTAAATCGGAGTTGATTTTGTATCAAGTACTGTGGTTACAATAATACAGGGTCAACCTCATGTCCTCATCACGAAGCCGTCAACCAAGCATTCTGTACATCAAACTAAGTAACTTTACGCAAAAATTATTGCTGGAAAACGACTTTTTTTTGGGGTGAAAAATCATGTTTTGTGGTAGAACTCACTGTAACGCACTCAAAACATTGTGCTGGTGGATGAATTGAATAGTACGGGGTCGTAACTTGTATTAAAAAAAAAAAAAACTTGTCAATAAGTTGGAAGTTTGACCCCCAATATCTCCGTAACTAGAAGGTTCCCAGGTATGGTGTAGAACAAAAAAAATGATCGCAATGACGAGGAGAACAAGTCGTTAAGAGGTGTTTTACAGCCTTTATACGCAGGTCTCACAGGTATGGTCAAAGAAACACCGAAGCTAGAACGGTTACTTTATCAGGGAGTTCCGAATCCTGCCGGGGCTGCGGGACTATTCGGAAGAGATACCGTGGCCCCGGAACACAAAGGGCGATGAAGGAACATCGATGGGTTTTGTCAGTAAAAGTCTGACACTCCCTCCAGCTCCGCCCAGAGCGGGAGAAGTCATTTAATGATTTCCCATCCGAAAAAAAAGGGAGGTCCGAATGACATACTGACTACGTGGTGAGCGTTTTAGCGTCGGTGTCCATTCCACCTTGTATACGCACGGTATTGGCAGTCATCACCTGCCTAGCCTTTTCCCAACTATGTTGGGGTCGGCTTCCAGTCTAACCGGATGCAGCTGAATACCAGTATTTTAAATGGAGCGACTGCCTATCTGACTTCCACAACCCAGTTAGTACTGGCACGCACGGTATCGGCAGTAACATTTAAAATCTCTGTCGGTTTTGGTATAATATTTGTATGGCAAATATCAAATGACCGGTTTTCCTGCTAAATTTAGCTGCATCTGGTTAGTCTCCAACGGCCATTTTCTCTGTCCGTTTGACATTTCTTTTACCGACCGATAGAAACAAAACGTCACAGAAAAGCTTTCTTTGATTTTTCCATGAATAAAGTGACAGGTAGGTGACGCGAACAGGACTAACTTTGTTTATAGAAACACCGATAGCTACGAGAGTAGGCATATTAACTGACAGTTATACGTAAGTAAGAAGTTATAGAAAACGGCCTTTAATTATGAATGACGTTGAGAAGTTACATATTCACTAGGACAGTGTTATCTTAGTCCATAGTTAGTCACAATGCATCCTCATGATTTTCGATACTTTCTCGCGTATAAAGCAGCCTATAGTGATATTAATAGAGCTGATAACACATTGAACAAACATAGAATATGTCAACAGGTACATACGGTACAGTTATGTCAAGGAGTACCAATACGAATGAGGCGGCGCGTTGACCTGAAGATTATAATATTAATGAGTTAATGGCGCAGGTGACTTTAATTTTTCAATTTATTTTAACAGCAGCCGCCATAAAGCAAACCATCGGCAAGCGAGAGACGCTTTTAGGGCTACTATCGAGATTTTTCTCAAGCTGAGTCTACGTTGATCATTAAGGTGCAAGTTGGCAGCGGGCGACACGAAGCCCTCGCAGACGACGTGTCGTCGCTTCATGTCGCCGCGACACGTCGCCGCCTCATGTCGCTTCAGTCATGATTTCATTTCATTGTCAGCGACACTAGTGATCTGCGGTCGGGCGACACTTGCGTCTGCTGCTCGACGACGCGTCGCTAGCTTCATGTCGCTTGCTTCGGAGGGAATTTCATAGAAATACATAGAAACCAGTAGTGTCGCTGCGACACGTCGTCTGCGGCGGCTTCGTGTCGCCCGCTGCCAACTTGAACCTTTATGATCACACTTGCATCTCACCCAGGAATCTGTCGTCTCCCACACTTTCGACCACATGACTAGAGGCGGGAGGTTGGCTTAAAACAATAGAGATATGATGGTAAAGGTGTACCTTCGAGCGGCAGCAGAGTGTACAGGTACCAGCAATCCTTCTCGGGCCCCATGATGTATGCGCGACCGTCTCCGAAGAATGAGTCCAGAAGTTTGACCTGGAACAAGATTATTAATCATTTGTAGATAAGAGAAATTTGTGGAAGAAGAGTATGCGCAGCTACAATTTAGGAAAAATAGAAACTAGCCAACAATTTCGATACAAACTTTCATAACATAAACATAACATCAAGAAATAAAGAAACGAAAAGTATTTATTTGCCAATAATCGTCAAATGGTTAGATCTTTCTAACCATTTGGCGATTGTGGTGCACCAGTAGTACGGCCACAATACGCCAGTTATTTTAATGGCCCTTCCATGGAATAGTGCGAGCCTATTTCCATCAACCGGAACGAATCCAAATTCCCGAGGAAAACCCAATAACACTGCCCATCCTGGGAATTGCGCATGGGTGCAATTGCGAAATTAAGAAAGATATTACGAAGGCTGTTTTGGTCACATATAGGCAGTCACTCCATGTAAAATATGGGTTATTCAGCTGGATCCGGTTAGACTGGAAACCGACTTAAACATAGTTGGAAAAGGGTAGGCAGATGGTGATGATAATAGGGATGAAAAAATATGATTCTGTTTAGTCCGTCAGTTAGATCATCGAAAAATATTGAATACGTGTCTTTTGTTTTGTCAAATTAATAAAAAATGACGAAGACAAAACGTGTCAAAGATTATGAGTGGGGGCTTGTGACGACACATTCGAGTATAAAATGTACACAAATGTGACGTCACACGAGTTTTCGACGCACTGTGTCCTCTTCATTTTTTGTGTACGTGAAAAAAGAAAAAACATGTGTCCAATATTTTTTGGAAATCTATCTGACGGAATAATAAGTTTTTTTTTGTCATCTACCCTATTATGAAGGCTGTTATAATTTGTAAAGCAAGAATCACCAAATGCAACAGTACGTTCTTCACAACAGTTACAATACATAAACAAGAAATAAATGCATCAGTGGCAACTCGAGACGGATTCCAGCCACGGGCAGGTAACGTGAGCATGTGGAACTGTGCGCACTTCCTGCCAACAGAGCTCACATAACAACGGTAATGTTGGACAATGTAGCGCGGAAATGGATCTCCGAGACTGTTTTGCGATACAGATTAGCAACACTTTGTTGGGATTGAAAGTGTAAGCCATTGTATTAGTAGTGGATACTGCTGTTGGCTGGTGGTGATAGAAGGTATTCACCTCCATTTTAGGCAACGCTTGTCGAGTTCGGTCCGTGGATGGGTGACTATCTATTTTAAATATACAGAGCCCTTGGAAAACACTATTTTAACTTTTTGTCCTGGCCGCCATCCGGAGTTCTTTGACAATCGTTACAGATAGTCAAATAAATGCCCAAAAGCAAGGCAAGCCAGGCAACCAAGAAGTTTCGTGTTCTCCAGTAAGTTCCGAGTTGTGGAAGCCAGATAGACAGTGACTCCAAGTACTGCGGGCGTTAGCAGACGCTTAATAGGATAATAATATGAAAAGTGGCGATTTGTAAAATGGTGAGTGACAACTCATAATGCGTTTATGACCATTTGGAGAATTTTAACCCTATTATCCTATTACGATGCTGCTAAAGCGGCCATTTTTTGTATTTAGCTGCATCAAATTGGGAGTAGGTGCCAGCCTTAAATTATTTGAGAAAAGGATGGATGATGACCAGACCAGAGGCGAGATACGACAGTCCTGAGTTTTGTTTATATGGAATGAAATAGTTGGTGTCATGTGAATATTCAGCGAAAAAAGTTGTATGCCTTTTATTTATCTCATCATATCTTTTCTTATAGTAAAGAAGGTTGGTCTGTAGATGGGTGACCACCCATTACATACCGAGTTTCCTCCGTGCCTCGGAAAGCACGTTAAGCAGTTGGTCCCGGCTGTCATTTGTAGATCTTTGACAGTCGTTACAGGTAGTCAGTGGCCTAAAAAATCTGACAACCGGTCTTACCAAGGGGTATTGTATTACCCAGTACTAACTGGGTTGTGGAGGTCAGATAGGCAGTTTCTCCATGTAAAATACTGGTATTCAGCTGCATCCGGTTAGACTGGAAGCCTACCCCAACATAGTTGGGAAATGGCTAGGCCGATAATGATGTTTTCTTATAGTATTTCCCTAAGCAAATCCTTTCACATGGTGGTCTTAACATATCTATGATATTGATATATCTGTGCGCCATCCCGACCTGAGGTTTCATCTGGCCTTTACGTAAAGTTCAGTTATAATCAGTAATATTAGATTGTACTATCTTTACAGTTTAGGGGATAATGAATCAGAGGTCAGAAGATTGGATTGTTATTATTTTAAAGTCCAAACATTGGTCGTTCTAGAAATTGTTAAATATCTACTAAAAGAAGTGATTGTGTTTTATTATTTTACCGTGTAGTTAAGTTTTCCTCATGGTCAATGAAATAGCTAGTCTGAATCATATTGGCTAAAGCTGAACACTTCCCAGACGTGTACAGTGTGTTTTTACAAAACCTTGGAAATATAATGAATCATAATCAGTATGAGCAGCCTATAATTTTCCCACTGCTGGGACTAAAGCCCCAAGGACTCAATGAGAGGAATGGGCTATAATCCACAACGCGGGCCCAGTGCGGGTTGGTGGATGTCACATGTCTTCAAATGTTGGTTCTAGGACATGCCGGTTTCCTAATCAAATGAAATAGGGAAAGGATGTGATTTAATTTTACTAGACTAAGTAAAATTAAATCACATCCTTTCCCTATTTCATTTGATTGAATTTTGACTCAAGAAATAATGCGTCCGTATCAAATTAAAAATCTCGTTATTTTTTGTGATATTCTGCTATAGTGTACTGTTTCTAAGCCTTTTTAATATTAAACATCCTGTACTTTATACTTACTTACTTGTTACTTCCACGACGGCATGTCGACGTATTTCCCATTGAGTAACTATTCATTCTAGTTTCCTCATTTAGACTAGTAGGATATTGGAGTGGACTTTTAGGAGTTTATCCCTAATTTTACATTATTTTTTCATGAAAAGCAAAATACTTTTAACAAACGCCTAGTTGACGCTTCCTGTGACCCAAGGGCTGGCTTTAACCTTGGTCAGAGGCTAAGTGTTGCCATACAACGTGGCAACGCCGCCAGTCTCTTGGGCACATTACCAGCTGACAGCGTTGAGGAGGAGTTTTTCGATGCCCTTTTATAGTTTGTTGCTTTTATTAATTTTAGTTTATTTAACAAATAAATTGTCTTTTCAGTACAAAACAAATTGAAATAAAGTGTATGTATTGTATTTATTTGTAAGACACTTTTAAATATTGAATCCTGAGAAAAAATACTAAAACCAACACACAGGAAGTTGGATCTTAGGCATCATGAGAACGTTCAGAACTCTTCAACATGCAAAGTTAACAGGAAGTCTCGCCAAAACAAATGGTCGAGAAAAAAAATGCTGTTACACACTCAGACCAAATAAAAAACCAAGACACAGCGCTGCGAACAATAAAGTGAAGCCGGTTTCATAAACATGTGTGCATTTTTTGAGCTTAGTTTAATTGTGGTTTGATGTAAATGTGTGCGTGTGAGCTTGTACGCACAGAGCGGAAGCTTAGTTTTGTGCTGGCTTCACTTTATTGTTCGAAACGCTCTGTCTTGGTTTTTTATTTGGTCTGAGGTTACACATTAATGAATTCACCATCTGCCTAGCTATTTTGCAACATTGTAGGGTTTGGTTACAGTCCAACCGTATAGTAGCTGATTACTAGTATTTTACATGGAGCTACAGCCCTATCGGCCCACCCAACATGGTCCACTCACGGTATCACGATACCCAGGCAAGGCTGGTCTACGAAGATCTACGAAGTACAATGTCATTAATGAATTACGAGCAATAACTTGAAACTGTGCGTGATAATGACCGTACTATAGTACTATGCTGATAAGTGATAAGTACAGATGATTTAATAAGTTCATTCGTAATCTATGACCTTTTGAGTGTCGTCACAGCCTCTGGTAGACTTTATCTTGTTGCAAGAATGTGTTCTAAGGTCTAGAGACGTAGACTAAACTCCCAGGATTTCGTCTGAAGTATTTTGGGGAAAAAACATATTTTTCAATTTCGCTGATGTTTTGTTGGTATGGTGATTAACGTTTCGTTGAAATGATGTGACATTTTAAGGTTTTTGGAATGATTTATCCACTGTGTTCAACCTAGTTTCTGTTTAGTCCCCAAAATCACCCAGTATGTAAGTATATTTATTCGCATAAAATGTGGTATTTATAGGGATGTTATAAAATGTTTTAGAGGACACATTTCGCCATAGCAACAGTATGCAAATTTAATAACTGATTTGTACATTACATTAAAACGAACAACATAAATATCTACACATACAATTAGTAAGTACAGTCGTGGTCTTTTCCGCCTGATCAGTTAATTTTTTTTTCGCTTAAATCATGCGGAGGCGTCGAGCCACGGACCCTTAAAGTTTAGGCTTATTAGGAAAGCGTCAACTTTGGCGCGCAAAATAACAATAACTCTCGTTTGGCGTGCGTCGTCAGTGCGCTCGGCCGATTGGTATCTTTTCATTCGTTATTTCTACGGCGGGGCTAAAGAGCGTTACTATGTTGTAGTGCAAGCAAAAATAAGCTTAGTGGTGATCAGGCGGGAGTGTCCTCGATAGTACCTATATTTGAATTATTTAAAGATACTAAGCAGACCAGCATTAAACAAAACAATAATAAATACAAAAAAAAAACTGATTACCGAGTTTAGAATATCAGATAGATAGCAGCAGATGCTTAATGAGTAGCACTTTTTCAATACAAAAAGTATGACACGCCTGTTATCCCCCAAGGGCTAGACAGAGGAGTACCTAATAGTACACATTTTGCCAGTTATGTTAATAGGGGGCGAGCCTACCTAATCCCATCAACCGTGCACAAATCCAGACTCCGTGACTGCTACTCAGGAATTCCTGATGGAAAAACTCAATAACGCTTTGCCCGACTTGAGAATCGAACCCAGCAGGATCTCATGCTCATCGGATCGCTTGGGACCACTAGACCAGGAGGCAGTAACGACAATGTATCCTTATCCTTTTTTATGTTTGCCCTAATTGTTATAAACAATATGCCAAAGTAATAGTCACCAGCATCACTATCAATTCCGAGAAAGCTACACATTGTAATTTTTATTAACATTAATACTAGGAAAGGCAACACTGGTACTGTGTGTTCATAATCGTCTCGTATCAAGAAGTTCAATGATTTGGCTTTGTGTTTCATAACATTTGTCACACAGTGATACTATAGTGACTCACTAGAAGTCTGGATCGGGCGAAATTATTGCAACATTATTAACGTTCAGGAGTAATAGCACAGAATTAACATTGGATGGATGAAATTGCAACAAATTCCCCGTCTTGTATGGATCAGAATGTTGGGCCAAAACAATGTTGTAAGAAAGGCAATTGCATGTGGCGGAGATGAGAATGCTAAGGGGGATGTGTGGTGTTACGCGAATGGATAAAGTAAGAAATGAGTATAAAGGGTGTAAAACACCGTTCTCCTCGTCATTGCGATCATTTTTTTGTTCTAAACCATACCTGGGAACCTTCTAGTTACGGAGATATTGGAGGTCAAAGTTCCAACATTTTGACAACTTTTTTTTGAAATAACAGTTTTTAATGAGATTTTTACTTTAAACACCTCCACGACCCCCTTACTATTCAATCCATCCATCAGCACAATGTTTTGAGTGCGTTACATTGAGTTCTACCACAGAACATGATTTTTCACCAAAAAAAATAAAAGTCCTTTCCCAGCGATAATTTTTGCGTAAAGTCACTTAGTTTGATGTACAGAATGCTTGGTTGACGGCTTCGTGACGAGGTGGTTTACTCCCTGTATAAGAGGAAGTCTGAAAGTGGCGCCGGTGACTGAAACATTGTGTGGTAATCGGTTGTCGTGGTATGGACATGTGATGCGGAGGAATGAGGAAAATGTTGTGAGGAAAGTTTTAAGTATGAATGTGGATGACTATATTTATGTATAAGAGTAGAGGAAGACCAAAGAATCGATGGATGCATTGCATGTTGAAAGCACCAATGAGGGAGGGAGCCTCTTCTTTTATAAAATTTTATTAGTTTATTTGTATTTGAAGTGGGTCAAATTTTACTTCTGAGACTTTTTAAAATATTTACATATGAAGCTAATAAAAGCGTGTTAAAAACGAATTTACTTGCCAAGTTCTCTGCCCCATGTAAA
The DNA here is from genome assembly GCA_963853795.1 of Xestia rhomboidea. Taxonomy (NCBI): domain Eukaryota; kingdom Metazoa; phylum Arthropoda; class Insecta; order Lepidoptera; family Noctuidae; genus Xestia; species Xestia rhomboidea. The sequence goes on from OY970775.1 coordinate 16,899,007, forward strand.
TATTCAACAGACTAGCAATTTTCTCACACCCTGATCACTTGGTTGAGTAACTTTCAACCTTTAAAAGGTGAGCTTTAATATTGTTAAAATATTTTAAAAGCACCTCCATCGGCCCTATGTTTATATTCTATCTCTGGTTAATTGATCGGCTCATTGGAGCGGCTACGTTCATAGCTCTTAGTAAGAGGGCTTAGCGTGTCTCGTCTCGTCATGGTGGATGTTTCATATAAACATATCTCGGAAGAGGTCACTTATAAAACAGTGTTGCACCAATTTTATGAGTTGTTGACTTGCGTTGTAGTTGAGTTTAGAACTATACTAAACGATATTTTCTGTTATTTAACGTCTCAAATAAGTGAAGAAGCAAATGTATGTCTCGCGTTTTTACACAACTCGCTGCTTCATTATTGGAAGTTTCGAACAGAATGGATGAGAATAATACTGCTACAAAAGCCTAAAAACTGGTACAATCAAAGTAACGTCAATACTCAGTAGTGTGTGGAAGTCGGACTATGGGTGATGCTGATCTTAATTGAGTAGACTTCCACGTTTCTCTTAGGGTGCAGTTATTTTTTATCTATAAGTGTCACCGTTTCTGCCATTCAGTACCTATTGCAATAAAGGTCAGGTGTGTAGTACCTACTTCTAACCGGCGCGCGTATAATTATTACCGAAGAAGCAGAAAGAGCTGGTGGGCTGGCGAATGGCGGGAAAAGGTTGTCTATGATCGTTCTGCATTTTAAGTTGTACTCACCACAACAATCACAAATGAATGATGGGGCACTTAATATAGTGTCCTGTTCTTTGTATATTACAGGAACTGATGGACGCTACTGAAGGTCAAAAGCCAAACTCGTGGCTCAATACTGGGCCGTCAAAGTTCAGAATGCCATCGATATGCTACGATAAGTTGTACTTACTTCTGAATCAAAATTATCGTGCGGCTGCAACTGTGCTGCAGGGCGCGCGAACTCCCTGCGAGAATAGAACACGTTGTGCACGCGCGCGTGGCCGGCCACGTCGCGTGCCAACCCGAGCACGGCGCGCACGCAGCGCAGGGGCGTGGTCGTGCCGCAGGTCTTGAGGATGAAACGGCGGCGGGATACGAACATGCTGCTTTCGCTGGGGAAGAATAAATGGATTGATTAGTTGGTGTACGCTTCAGTATTTTCACAGTCGTGCAAATACAAGCTCCACAAGTGAGTGTTTAAGAACGGTTCAGATCTCAAGTGCGTATGCGGCGTCTCACTACATCAGTGAGCAGAGTTCGCATAGCTGAATTAGGGCCAAACATTTTTTGAAATTTTTATCATCGATACGCTAAGCAGAAGATAGGACCTAAACAGATGTGCGAACCACAGGACCAGTCGTTGTGCCGACGCTTGGGGGAGGCCTAAGTCCAGCTGTTGACGCATTAAGAAAAAGCCCTGTTCTCATAACCTGTGCGGTACCGCACCGAGCGGACCCAACATGCTGCTGCGTCCTGCTGTGCCTACGACGCAGCTGTACCTTTCACGTCTGCATCACTCCACTACAACTGAGGAAGTGGTGCAGTATTTGAAAGTGAAGACTAACTGGACTCTGAGGGTCGAAAGGTTAGAATCGCGCCACAACATCAACTTTAAGTCATTCGTGGTACGAGTTCCAACCCACCATCTACAGACCTGCATGAAGGAGGACTTTTGGCCGAAGGGTGTCGTATATCGACGTTTCCGAGGGCGATTACGTGACACCACGCAGCGAAACACGACACTGACAACGTTGCGTGTATAGTTTTAGTTTCTTAAGGTTTAAAATATGTATTAGTTTATTATTGTTATTAAAATATTATTTTGTGTAATTTATCTATGGGCCTTAGTTGCCTGATAATAAAATGATTATTATTTATTATTACAACTCAATTGATGATAAAGATATGATTTAATTATAAAATTGATCCTTTAGTCAATGGTAGGTCACAAAATATAGCCTGAAAAAAAAACAATAATTAAAAAAACCCTTAGATAATCAATACCAACTTGGAACCCGTCTTAAAACGATAAGGTTTAACAATTAACACAGTTGTGTCGACAACATATCACACGTCTTAATTATGTACACATTGTCTATTTAGGATTTAGAACACTGGACAATTAACACACAAATTAATCAGGGAAGCCAGTATAAGTCGGTTGAGGGTTGTCACTTTTTATTTATTTATGATAGTATTTTTCTGACTACTTAATTTAAAAAAAAATAGTTAATTTGTTTTTCTTTTTTATAATTATAGTGATACTTGTGTATTTTCTCACTTCTTTAGAAAGTGACCCTTTCTAGTCATAGCATATTTTCTCGTATTCCATACATTGTTTTACAGGACAAACTTCTATTATTATCCCTTGATCTGTCCACGAAGTAGACACAATAGTTAACAACGGTGTCTCGAACAAATTGGTCCTTTGACAGATCATGATTTATTTTGATACGGTCAATACATGCTTTTAATTACTTTGAAGTTTCCGAACCGCACAGTTACTATAAGCTTTGCTGTTCTTTTCAATCAGAACCGATTTTTTTAATCTGTTGAATGGCAACCCTGATGGTTTTAAAGATAATGATGTTAGTTGTCTCTATTATTACATCAGCCTAAATATTCGATAAAATAAATGCGTATTCGTTTAGGGTTAATTTAGTTAATCGTTACTCTTACGGCAGTTGAGTTTAGAAGGAATTATAATGGCGTTGTTTATTTTCACAAATGGAATAAATTAAAAGATTTACGTTTGTTCTCGAAATCATTGTGCATATCTATTAAAAACAGACTGTCTACAATGCTTACGTCTTACAGAAATAAATATCATTTCATTTTATTTCCAAAAAATATTTATAATTTTTTAAAACAGATGTTTGTTTTTAGTTTAAGTACCTTGCATTTCCATTTAATATAAAACGTTACCTTAACTTAAATGTTCACTCTACATTAAAACAGTTTTTTTTTTACCTTGAGTTTTTCTTAAAAATGAACGACGATCGGGTCATTTTGATAGTTGGTTTTAAAAATATATTTGGTATTAATAATAATATTGATAATTTGATACTAATAACTAATACTCAACTATTAACACTGGATATAATTGTTGCTACCCGACACAATGACATTTAACTGTAACATATTTAAATATAATAAATATTTCCTTATTAAAACACGATAAGGTAATGAGACAAAATAGTTTTTCTTAGAACTCTTGTACTACAGAGTACAGACGGTATATCTTATCTGGGGTCAATAATCATAATTGACCTGACCTCATGTGATTCCCAACTATCGCTTTAGATAACGCATCTGCCAAATGATGAGTAGAATTATTACATTTTTATCTTCCAGCCGTGCCCGTAATCTGCTTCTAATTTTAAAGTGCGCAATAGAATTTCTCAAGATATATCTTATTCATACATGCCTAAACTTACGCCTTATCCCCATAGAGGTAGACGGAAGCAATATAACGCCAAGAAATTTTGTCTTTTTTATTAGCTAACGTTACACATGAGAAAAGAAAACAAGAAACAATTTTCAGTTACTTTACGGTGAAATTATGATTGTGCACGTACTAAGTACCGCTGACTATCTTAATTGTTCCTACACGTTGCATTATTTCTACATGCTGCCGCTGCGTGCATGTATTACAGCCTACGAAGGCTGACAATATAATTGAATAGTATATCTACTAGGCAAAAAAGGCAGACGATATTGTTACCATCTCAAGTAACCTGGATTAGCCTGGCACAGAGACGCAGAAATTAAATATAACCGTCTCCCCGGACGGTGCGGTATGCGTTAAGCATTTTTCAAGGTTTAAAAAAAAAGGAACCCAGAAATTGGCTCGAGCTAAGAGGGGCATATACCCAGCAGTAGGTGAAGTCTGGCGGTGAATGATGATGATGATTATGGATCTGCCTCAGTGGTCATACAGCAAAACGCCACAAAGGCGTTCACTCGTCCAGAAACCCAGCAAGGAAAGCCTAAAACCTATCAAAAGACGCCCCATAGTGAGATTCTCCTTTACGCCTAATTATCAGCTGTGTAAAACGTAACGCTATTTAATCAACTCAGTGCACTAGTCATCTTACGGTCAAGAACTTAGCACGAGCGCATACAATGTAATCCACACTTATCTGCATAGCACCGCGAGGGGTCACAGACGCATCACAGATGAAAGAACAGAAGATGCACTCATGCACAATCAGCTTATAGCGTCCCCAATGCTGGGGCACCGGCCTCCCCTCGGTGAGAGGGAGTGGGCTGTAATCCACCACACAGGTCCAGTGCGGGTTTGTCAATGTCACACGTCTTCTTGGAGTTTTTGATTCTAGGGAATTCCGCACGATGCTTTCCTTCGCCGTTCGCGAAGATGCACTCTTGCAATGAAGTAATGATGCGTTCGTGATTATGCACGGAAGCAATCAATTTATTACTGTATTTTCTCAATGCAACGGCTTACTTTACAGTTTTATTTTGCTAAAAGCAGTTCTGAAGCACAGGCATTGCCTCTGAGCATATATGTGACATAATTTTACAGCTACACGCACAGTGAGCGCCGTTTAACTTGTTGCGTTTATGGCTGTATATGTATAGCCGTTATTTGTTAGACTTACTTTTTCAGTGGCCGTACGTGCACAATCAATGCCAGCAGTAGCTCGATAACCATTACGTAATATAGTAAACGCGATTAGTACTAACACGTTCCCTATATGTGCTCAAGTAAATAGTTAATCGAGTCCATTTTGCAATTGTTTATAGTTATTTATACTTCGGAGAAGTACTTTGACATTGTACTTTGATATTGTTTTCGTGTTAATCCACTTTCTAATCTTTCGCAAGTGAAATCGTAAAATGAATGCAGGAAAAACTGAGTGCGGACGCAAATTGCATACAATTACGACAGAGTGGACTTCGTAAGAGTGAACAATTACCTAGACTTAGATATGTAGCTGAGTATATAATGTGCGATTTACATAATTATTATTCTAGTACACGCGCCAAACTAGTCTCTGAATAAGGGTTTGTTATGATGCAAGCCATATTTGCAGCGATGAAGTCAAGGGTACACGAAGGAGTTTCCAAACAACTTCAAGTTAGTAAATAAAAAACACCACTCCTATAGACATAGCTATCCGAAACCAAAACACAAATTGAATGGGCAATGCCTTGGTAATCGATCATTTTCTGTCTACTACTGTACATACACGTCTATATCTAACAGATATAGCCGTGCTAATAAAATATGATATATAGGCTCCTATATTGTAATACAATATTCTGGAAGCTAACATGCATGAACAGGAGATAGGTACTCAAGTTATAAATACATAGTGGGAAGACAGGTAGCCGAATAGCCGGTCAATATGTGATGGAGAGAGAGCGCGGGGATGGCAACTACCCACCGTCATCCGTCACTATGACGACGCGACGGACGCGGAATCGAATCGATGCGTTGCATCTCGTGAAAATATAAATTTTATATCAGCTCTCAACATTGTTAAATGTTGATGTAAACGAGAAAGTTTCGTTAAGGGTTTTATAACATTTCAAGGTTCTATTTAGCCGATAATTGACTGAACCTTAAAAGAAATGTTTGTGATTAATACAACAATGAACCAGTCTGAACTTTTAATTACTCTAGAAATGGCAAATAGCCGTTCTTGGAAGACTTACGAGCTTTTTTCGAGTAGACCACAGAATCCCCAAAAGAAACCATTCTAGAAATAGTTGAGTAAATTGATTTACCGCTCCTATTCGATGATAACGGAGTCAACTGGATTGATCAATCATGCTCAATAAAAAAAGTGCGCTGCTTATGCACGTGTTATGCTAACCGGCCGTTTATCCTGTTAAGTCGGCACAAATAGACTATGCCGGTGGCGAGCTATTTTTATATCGTCAATTGTTACTGGCTCGATGCTAAACATCGTCATTTATACAAAACAACGATCTTTTTTATAAAAATAAAAGCCTATTAGTCCATCGATGCTTTTTTGCTAATAAATAAACAGTAGCTTCTATTTTTAATAATATGCTCAAGAATGAAAGAAATAGTTACATAGCCTAGTTACGTACCACGGTACCAATTAAAAATAATCGCAAACAAATAAAAAAAATAAAGTAAGTATCAAGATTTTTAAGTCAAGCTTTAATTTTCCAATTAGGTATAACATGAAACAAAGTCTTTTTAATTACGATTTAGTTATACGTGCCAACGCCGGTTTTGCACGAGGGGTTAGGCAGAGAGGTGTACATTTCGCCAATTATTCCAATTTGTTAAATTTTGAAAAAAACTTTGAAAAGAATATGTACTTACAGAAAATATTATTTCCAAGTCTCTTGCGAATACATTGGACGGGCCAGTAAGAAAATAACAGTTCTTCAGTAGCCAGTTTTGATTGAAATTACTTACTTTATTTCGTCTGCGGTTCAAAACCCGATTCTCAAACCTGCCGAAATTGTAAAGTTTTTCTCTTATACGTAGGTATTCCAGTCGTGTATTTTACTGAACCAAATACGGCCTATTTAATGGTTATGGGAATTTTAATGGATCGAATGATTTAGTGGCATTTTGTGCTTGTGTTACAATTACAAATAATGGTACAAAATATACCTATTAATAAATTTTAGGTTTTATTATCTTTTTAAGAGAATAAGTAAATGTTGGACTACAGGAGCTAAACGCGAGTTTTATAATGCAAAAAAGCATATGATTCACTGCAATAAACAAACCCAAAAAAATATATTATATTCTTCAGGATATATGCTAGTATGATAGTGTTTTGAAAACATAATACCTACTTACAACTAATTTTATTCGACAAAAAAAAAATCACTAACTTATCTCTAAAAATTTCTTTTAACGAATAAAAGCCATACTCAAATACATGTGATCGTTCTGTTTTTTTTTTTGCAAATAATTCTACAAGCAACATTTATTAGAATGATGGTTTTATTTTTTTAGTCCAATTAATAGATTTTTTTCAGATTCATTTATTGGTGTGATTTTTTATTAAGTACTATGTATGGCACATGCATGGTCCATGGACATTTAATAAGTATTGTCATTAATAACATGATTGTCTGGAAATCTGTGAAACTCCAATATTATTGTACAATTTTATGCGGTGCCATAAAAGCTACATTAATATAAAATGTTTAATATTTTTTATTTTTTGTTACGTAAACCAAAATTGACGAAGATATGACGCTTTTAAAATTCTCAATACGTCACGCCTAGGTATAATTTTTAGCTAGTTCTGACGTCACGAGCCCCCACTCCCGAGTTTTGATGCGTCTTATCTTTTGTCAATATTTATTGATTTACAAAAACAAAAAATACGTGACCATTAATTTCCAATACTCTAACTGACGGACTAAATAGATTTGCATTTTTTTGATACTGTCGTCATGCCTATTTGTGACGAACATTATGTATGTAACTCTATCTATGTAGATTGTAGATAGGTATGTCACAGTTAAAACTGTCAATCAGTCTACTACAGTAAACTACTTTTGACCGGTCAAAACTACTTTTGACTAGTCAAATATATTTTAACAATAACTAATATTTACTTAGAAACGTATTAGGCTGTTAGGTTTTTTTTGTGACCCTTTGGAAAACATCATGTAATTCTAGGACTAGGTAATTACAACTGAGGCGTTCTAAAACAACATTTTTAATGCAAAAAACGCATTTTAACTTCTTAAGGGTTTTGATTGACTGACACCAGTCAAAGGTGGTTTTCAAAAAGTGTCGAGACAATGAAGCTCGAAAAAGTCCCAGAGACACAATTTAACTGTATTGGATATGGATCCCACAACGATATTAATCAGAAAATAGCGGAGGAGTCGGAAAAACATAATTTCCACTTGCCTCCATTTTTCATCAAAAGGCAGAACAAAACAAGATATAAAAGGTGTAAAAAACCTCTTAACGAAGCCGAAAGGCACTTGTTCTTCTCGTCATTACGATAATTTTTTTGTTCTACACCATACCTGGGAACCTTATCGTTACGGAGATATTGGGGGTCAAAGTTCCAACTTTTTGACAAGTTTTTTTTTAAAATACAAGTTTTTAATGTAGGATTTTATTTTAAACACCTCCACGACCGCCGTACTATTCAACCCATCCATCAGCACAATGTTTTGAGTGCGTGACATTGAGTTCTACCACAAAACATGATTTTTCACCTAAAAAAAAAAAGTTTCCCAGCAACAATTTTTGCGTAAAGTTACTTAGTTTGATGTACAGGTGGCCTACCATGATGTCTTAAAGCAGGATCGTTTTAATCGCGTTCCAGTGTGGGTAAGAGACGGAGCTATAGAGGACGTCTAGCGCCATCTCTTTCCCACACTGGCACGAAATTAAAACGATCCTGCTTTAAGACGTCATGGTAGGCCCACTGAGGGCACGCCACAATAGTGGCGGTAAGTCCCCTCTTTGAGGAGTGGCTGGAGAGACGCCACGGCGTCTTCACCTTCCGCCTGACGCAGGTTCTTACCGCACACGGATGTTTCGGTAAGTTCCTGCACCGAATCGGGCAGGAGGAGACGCCCGGGTGTTTCCATTTTGTGAGGATCGACCGGAGGACACGGTGGAGCACACGGTGGAGGTGTGCCCTGCTTGGGTGGAGCACCGCCGTGTCCTCGAGGTGGCGATCGGCGGCGGCGACCTCTCGCTTCCGGCCCTGGTTCGTGCCATGGTCCGGAGCGAGACGGAATGGGACGCCGTCACCTCCTTCTGCGAAGCAGTCATGCTAGCGAAGGAGGTGGCGGAACGTGAGAGGGAGATATCCTCACGTCCCAGCCGCCGCGGGAGACGCCCCGGGCGTCGGTGGCCACGTGGTGGCTTCCGGCCACCGTAGGCGCGGGCCTGTGGACGGGGAGCTATGGGCTAGCTCGCCGTCCGTCCGTCTCATGACGACAGGCCGTGTCGACGGCGCGTTCGTGTTCCACGCGCGCCTCAAAGAGAGTCAGCAATAGGGAAGGGGTCCACAAGGGCCGAAGCCTGCCGGGGCTGCGGGACTATTCGAAAGAGATACCGTGGCCCCGGAACACAAAGGGCGATGAAGGAACATGGATGGGTTTTAGTCAGTAAAAGTCTGACACTCCCTCCTGCTCCGCTCAGAGCGGGAGAAGTCATTTGATGATTTCCCATCCTAAAAAAAAAAAAAAATGGTAGGCCCACTGAATGCTTGCTTGACGGCTTCGTGATGAGGTTGTTTACACTCTGTATAAAAAACAGCTAGTTTGTCCATACTCCATCCCCAAAAATAAGTAGATCGACGTATCATATCCAAAGACTAGATCATGCAATTACGTCCGATTTCGGGCTTATGACTTCCCATATCAATATTCGAATGAATAAAAGATAAGTCAATAGGTGTTGATTACAATCAAGTATGATTTGTTTTCAAACAATAAACTGTTATCAGTTGAGAAATCTCATAATCACTTGTATTACTTAAGTGATTTATTTTTAGATATCAGCGCTATCTTCATGCTATCTGTGGAAGGATATGTCTAGATTGTTCACTAATCACTATCTGTTAATGAACTAATCCTTTGAGATTGTCTATGAGAGTGTGAAAGATTTCAGTTCCCTGCAAGAAATCCGTAAATATATTTACTTATGTACTTTATTCCAGAGGTCATAAATGTATCTTATTAAGTGTCCATCAGTAGGATGTAGCCAGTAAGATAGGATATTGTTAGGACAGCATAAATATAACGTCACGCCTTTTATCCCCGAAGAGTTAGGAAGAGGTGTACGTAATAGTACGCCCACATTTCGCCAGTTGGCAGAAATCAAAACTACGTGGCTGCTACAGAGATATTCCTAAGAGAAAAACCTAATAACACTGCCCGACCTAAGAATCGAACCCAGGACCTGATACCCAGCAGTCGCGCTTACGATCAGTCAGACAGCATAAACTTTAGGTGGATGCATAAAGGTGCAGGAATGAATTTGACCTCGAAAAAGTTATTCCTGCACCTTTATGCGCTTGGAGGGTTGTATTGATGATTTTAATGATTATAATTCTGTGATTACATACGGGTTACAGCCGCGAATCATATTTTAATCAACATACAACCTGACACTGACCTGCAAATTGCAAAAAAACATAAGAAAATTTGAATTTCGCGGGCTACCCTGGAGCATCCAGCTTAACAAGTAATCCACAAGCAAAGAAACAGAGAAAACCATTTCACTCGAGAAAAAGACGAAAAAAACATCTCTGTCTGCACTTAAAAAGATGAATCTACCTAAGTATCTGTAAATGCTAATATTAAAACCTGAAAGAATTTAGAGCCAAAGGGTAAAAAGCCAAAGGAACGATCGATAGATAGTGTAGTAGATGGTGGTAGGGCTAGAAACAGACCGACATTTTAGAAATTCAACTACAGATCAACAATAACATGAAACTAAACACATGAAAATAGCAACTGCTTTTAAATACCAAACCGGGAAATCATCATCCCTCAAACATCCCTCCAAGTTCATAAAAGTCGAGGAACGACTTTTTCAAGGTCAAAATCATTCCTCGACCTTTATGAACTTGCGAGGGATGTATTGATGATTTTGATGATTATAATTCTGTAACTACATACGACTTACAGTCGCGAACAATATTTTAAACAACATACAACCTAGCACTGGTCTACAAATTGCAAAATACGCAAGAAAATTTTAATTTCGCGGGCTAGCCTGACGCTTTCACCTTAAGTTAAAAGCAGAGTAAAGTATAACGGGCTCGAGGGAGTAATGCCACACAATATGGCCGCCCCGACAGCTAAGCGTTCCTCAGTTACTGTCGCACAGTGCTAACATGCTAGCTTGGCTATAATAGCGTTGGTCACGCAATTAGCCTTCTTGGATAGGCTAAGGTAGCCCGCGAAATTCAAATTTTCAGTCAGGTTATATGACTTATATGTTGATTAAAATATGATTCGCAACTGTATCAATTATGCCTTTACAGAGTAGTAATCACTTAAGTCATGATCAAATTAACTTAAAGGGTGGTATTGATGATGACGGGAAAAACATGTCCATGATTGAAAATATAATTATTATATGGATGATAGGTGCGATGAATGCAGGTTAACGGCCCCCAGGCCTTTAACCTGCATTGAGGGACAGATGGCAAAAATAATAATATTTCTAATTAAAGAAGCAAAAGACATAATCATTACTTTCATACTTAAACAATCATAGTTAATGACACGCTTTATGTAATTTTATTATTAATTACAAAAAATCAATGAAAGCCATATGCAAAGTTATGTAACACCTTTATTCCATCGCATAACACTGTAAAGTCGTTAACTAATAGTAAACAGCAACGACGTCTACCGCGCCGCATTAGTCACTACTTGCGACCTTGTAGAAACTTGGCCCGATTTGCTGAAATGTGACCAATTTGTATACAAATACCACCTTATTTATAACCTTAAACTACACGCCTTGCTTGATTTTCATAAATTTTATTAATGTTTAATAAGTTTCTCTTCGAATAGTTTAATATTATTTTCAAATATTTAAAATTTGGTTTCGGTATTAACATTAAACATCCTGTTACAACGTGATTTCGTAAGAATCTTTGGGCACACGCCTCTATCTATTGGCGCATATGTGAACGATAAGTCTTATATCACAAGTAGGTCAAGAGTTCGCGAGAAGACAATAAATTGCGTGTTATTGAACCCGACGAATTGACTCTGAAATCATCCATTTAATGAATGTAGAGATACTTTAAACTAGATATAATGTTAGTAGACAGACGCATCTAGCAATTATTACTTCTGAATCACTCCCAGGTGTCAAATAAGGTCATTCAGAGCTATTGCTATGAATTCAGACTTTAATCAAACATCTGATCTGAATTGATCTTTAACAAATTAAGAATACGTAAAATGTTTGCTGTAACTTTGTTAATAAACCTAATTTTTTTATCAAAATCAGTAACACAGACAAGACACGCCTCTACAAACACCAAAGAAGCCGCAAAACACTCAATTTATCAAACGGCAGAACGATTAACTCCCCAGCTTGAAAGTTTCGAGGTTCCAACTTGGTATACATAAATAAACACTAACACATGGCTCGGGAACTGCGTCACAGCCTGTTGCTTGCAGCGGGAGCGCGCAGGCCCCGATCGATACCTGGACCGCGAGAACACCACTACATCAATTATATGCACCGCGATTTCTAGAAACTTGTGCGAGATTGAAATACTGCGCAGTACCTGGAGCAAGGGCGCAAGGGGTGGAGACAGAGATTATGAGCAAAAGGCGAAATTAGGTCATTTTTATAATGGAGGCAGAAATAAAGGGAAAACTGCGTCACGTTCGTTCCGCGAAAAATTCGGTATTTTCTGTCCTTTGAACCTTTGGTGGTGTGTGTATGTACGTTGCAATATGTCAAAACCAGGTCACTGACTTAGAGACAACATTGTTGACGATGATGAAGTAGGGATTTTAACCCCGCCAAAAAATTGGAGAGAAACAAAGCTTACTTATAGGTTAACTCACATGGTTAATTTGGAACCACAGTGATTTCTAGAAAAATACTGCGCAGTTTCTTTTAGTATTTTAGAGTGTCAGTGTTGGCCCTTACACTGTTACAAAACATTCTAATTAAGTCATAATGGGTACAGAAATAATACTGATGTAAAGATGAAGTCCTACGAAGACATTACCCAATACTCCCACGAGAAAATTAGAAATTATTTAGTTCGTCTCAATCGGTTTCAGTCAAATGGTTTTAGATGTTACGATGACGTCTAATGAAGACTTGAGTACATTAGGAATGATTTAATGCTGGTATTTTATCACCTGCATTTCAACGATGACAATCCCATTACATCTGTAATAGGTATGACGACAGTATCAAATAATTGCAAATCTATTTAGTCCGTAAGTTAGAGTATTGGAAATTAATGGACACGTATTTTTTGTTTTTGTAAATCAATGAATATTGACAAAATAAAACGCATCAAAACTCGGGAGTGGGGGCTCGTGACGTCAGAACTAGCTAAAAATTATACCCTGGCGTGGCGTATTGAGAATTTTAAAAGCGTCGTATTTTCGTCAATTTTGGTTTACGTAACAAAAGAAAAAACACGGATCAAATATTTTTTGATAATCTAACTGACGGACTAATTAGATTTTTTTTGTCGTCTCGCCTATTAAAATAACATTATAAGGCAACGCGGTGGAATTAAATTCTGAATATTTTGTATGTGATGAAAATATTGCGCAGTGGAAATGGTAGGGTTTGTTGTGGGGGTGTGTAAATTGCGTTCTGGGGAAAAATGTTACGGAATATTTTCGGCTGCTTCTAAGGATTCTGATATACATTGATGATATAGTAATCAACATGAATAGAGCATGTCAAATACTTAACATTAATGGTTTCATGTAGTAATTCATCAAAGTCTTCACAGCAATCACCTCTATTTGCACTGGTGTCTATAAAGTTCTTATACATAGATGGAAGATAGAATTCTAAAAGCTTGTACGAGTACTACAAGATGAAAATGCTGCGCAGTTTCCCGCGAGGGTTGGGGGAGTACCTAGTACCTACCTACATCAGGGAATACAGGTTGATAACGTTATGATTTGGATGGCTATATTGATTTAGATTGAAGCTGACAAGTGACATGGTTATATAGAAATGTCGCAGTGGAGCGAGTAGGTAGCAAAAGAAATATGTTGTTAAAGACGTGAAGCTTATTGTGTTAACTTCGTAATGGTTAGAAAACATGAAAAAACATACCTTACTTTGTTGGACTGGTTTCTATGGCTTTTTATGCGAAGAAAATGTGGGTCAGTTACCTGAAGTTGTGTTTAAGTTATTTGAAAGAAATCGTTATTTAAAGCAAGCTGTTAGGCCAATACGGCCTTTAGATGTATGTATTGTAAATTCAATTTAGGTCGTGCCTTGCCTTGATAAACCCATTCTATTAGATAAGTGAGTAACCGCGCGTTGGAATGCTTTCTTTATATTACTCTGTATTATGTCTTGAAATACGAGCCTAAATGTGGATGGGCATAAGGGTAGAGGAAGACCAACGAAACGATGGATGGACTGTGTGAAGGATTAAATGGCAAGAAAGGAGGTGTCTGATGAGATGACGAGTAATAGAGAAGTATGGAAGAAGAAGACATGCTGCGCCGACCACAAATGGTTTGGGATAAGGGCAAGAGAATGATGATGATGTCTTGAAATAAGAAAGGGTAAAAATTACATAAAAACATCAACATAAACCAAACTTAAATAGGCGAGACGACAAAAAAAAACTAATTAGTCCGTCACTTAGATTATCAAAAAATATTTGACCCGTGTTTTTTCTTTTGTTACGTAAACCAAAATTGACGAAGATACGAGGTTTTTAAAATTCTTAATACGTCACACCATGGTATAATTTTTAGCTAGTTCTGACGTCACGAGCCCCCACCCCCGAGTTTTGATGCGATTTATCTTTGTCAATATTCATTGATTTACAAAAACAAAAAATACGTGTCCATTGATTTCCAATACTCTAACTGACGGACTAAATAGATTTGCATTTTTTTGATACTGTCGTCATGCCTATTGCAGTAACATTAGAAGTTAGAAGGAAATTAAGAAAGAAACAATTTAGTTTCGAGTCTCGTGTAAACATTAAAAATAAATAAGCAGCTGCACGAGCGAATCAAAGGAACGTGCTTAGTTGAATGATTGACCAAAATTAATATTAGAAACGAGTTACAAAATAGACGAAAACCAACACGTGTGCATGACAAATACGATAAGAAAGTCCTATTGCAAGGACGAAGCAAATGTAATAAGAGAAACGGAATTGTTATAAAATACTCTCGCGTTTTACGAATATGGTATAACGGTAAATCTTCGTACAGGTCTTCGGGCATTAATCCAATTTCGACTTTGACACCGTCCAAAAAAGTAACAAAGTGATTTATGTAAAAAAAAGGCAAAGTGAATCGGTGACAGCAGTATTTCCATTAAAAAGCACTTAATTTCACGCCAAACATTTACCTACGCAACGTAATTATAATATGGTTAAGATGCCCAAAATACTCGAAGGATTATAGAACTTTGACACACCGGCAAACTTACCAGAAATTGGCAATCGCCCTTAAACCCTATTTATTTAGATGACGCCTGGTAATGCCGGATAAATTAATGTTAGTTTATACATATAACCATATAAACACGAAGAAGTGGACATAGGGTGATACTGGGGCATGCTGCCAGAATCTTACAAGAATGGTGGACTTTTAATAGACCCATGTCCGGCTGTCATCACACCACAACCACATCTAAATAGCTTGCATTTGTCTATCTAAAAGGACTTATGTAGTACATGATTTACTGCACGAACGTGCCATTGCACATTAATATCGGGACGAGGAAACACAAAATGGTTTAGCAGTCTGGGAGCCTCAACGCAACAGGTGGGTGAGGTGGGACTCCTAAAGATTTCAGTGCTGCATATTCAATTTTGCTAGCAGATCTACTGTATGTTTTACGATGTACATTCTCAAGTTGTATCATTATTAAACAAAGGAACAGTTCGTCTTCCTTTCCAAATTCTTTATTATTTTAATAATCACAGTTTTATGGTCTATGGTGCCTTGACTTTCAACAAAAATTCTCAAGTTTGGCCCTGAGTCGCGAGGTAAACCGAGTGTATATCACGTAGTAGTAAAATGTGCGCACACAGTCCCACGACTGCAGGTGTCGTAATCGTTACAGTCGGCTGAAAACATTGTTGGAAATCATTTCAACACTGTAGAAGTCTTAGCGTTTAGTGATCATTGTGGTTAAAATGTTCAACTTGAAGATTTACACCTTAATAAAGAAATATCTTAAGAACCAACGAATCCTCCTCATAATTCTTACCAGCATTTCGAAATACAAAAAGAATCTGATGACCAAAGAATTGCAAAAATCTAAATATATGCATGCGACAAAGACTGGCGAAAAACCGCTAGAGCCAAAACCAAAGTAACATAACTAAACATAATTCAGTTGACAGCTAGCTAGACGATCGACCTTGAAGTTTGTTTGAAACTGGCCCCTACCGGAACCCAAGAACTACATTATTAGTTATTCCTCTCAGTGTTCAATCAAGACTGTTTTTTGCCGACATAGCAATGTTTTTGCTATCCATGTTTGGCCAATGAACCGCGGCCGTGATATCATCCGTGAACGTTGAGATTATTTGTCTTCTATAAGCCATAGTAAGAGAATCGCGAGTCAGCAGCCTTTTTAAAAAAGGCACAAACGATTTGGTGCCTTCAAAAGAAAATAGCAGACTAACGTAAGGCTAGATGCAGAACAAAGTATTCCAAACCAGACAATATTCGCTCTTGAATCATAATTCCATGACCAAACGCAAAGCTCGAAAGATTGCTACCCCTACCTATATGATGCTGGCGTACGTTTTCGATGGTAGAGCATTATACAAGAGGGCGATGCATGCTTATACCGAGCGCTGCATCAGCATCTTGTAGTGCAGTGCGCAGGCGTGCCAGCAACTACCTTGACCTTACCCTCGCCCAACCCCTCGCACCTCCACCCGCAGGGGGAGGCTTGTTGGTAAGTGGAGGGTACTAAGCTATAGGGCAGTGACACATACCCAAGTCGATAACAAAGTCTTTGTCCTAGTTTTGAGGAATTGAATAAAGCAGGAGCAGCAGTGCCTTGTGTTTTTGGGACTCAGAATAGCGGTAGGCTAAGGACAACTTCACCAGTAAAAGAAAAGGTTGTTCGACAAGAACATGAAGAAATCGATTTACAAAAACTTTTCCCTAATGAATAAACTATAGAATTTATGACAGTGAGTCACCAAAACGATCAAATGGTGCGAATAAAACGTTTGCGGACTGTCCCTTATAATAGGCGGCGCGCGGCATCTCAAAATAACTGATATAACGCCTACCCGATCCGATGTTACGTTTTTACTGACGAGGTAAACAAATCGATGGGTAAGGGGCATTCACAAGGACGTCTGAGTATTAGCCAAAAGTTGCGAGTTTGAACGAACTCATAAATCTCGCTTGTTTCCATCGAAAGTGTCCGGAAGCTCTGGGGATTCGGACGCAAGTTTTATAAGATTATCCGAAGTAGAACAAACAATAGTGGTAGCGTTGAAGGCTACTAAGAGTACTTTAAGTCTATAATCGTATGAACTTCAGGCATCTACGTGTTTATGTGCTAGACACGTGTCGAATCTTTGACTGTAGAATCAAACAGCTACGTAAGCGTGACCCAGATTTAACCTGAGGAAGCTTATGGCTTTATTTTTAGTTCTCTTTTAAGTCACTTTGACTTTTATGCATCTTTTTGCAAAATATGTTAGCTCACAAAACGAAAATACAAATAAAGGCTCCTTAAGCGGTTAGTTACAAAGCATATAGACTGTCACTTGTAGGGACGCTGCCATCGAAGCCTATATTGGCCCACCTTGATCTTTAGAAACAGCTAAATATAAAATTACAGATCCCTTCACTTTTATCAATAATACAGTGGTCATTAAAATGTTTGGTTCACAAGACATCTATAAACGGCGAGTTTCGACCATGTAGGTTTAGCAGAAAAAAAAAAAAATCACATATTTGTGTACATTACTTTACGGGATTCTGGTAGTTTTATAAGAGGTGAAACCCATAACAACCCCATAAAATTAACGATTGCGGCAGCAATAAACATTGTAACTAGCTCTGTGTGTACAAACACTGAAATCATGATTTAGTTTTCATCCACTAATAGAACAAGGCCACTTTTTCCATTACAATAATAAATAGCTGTTTTTTCTGTTACATAGAAATGATTATTTTCAACTAGATTCACATTTTTAAATAGACACAGATCTTTTTTGAGAAGAGTTATAGAACTTGCGGTAAGCAGACGACAATTTTACGACAATAATATTGGGCTACGATGTTTTGGTTAACGAACCCGATCTAAATATATTCTGATAGGATGCCAGCAGTAGAACTATTGGATCCAAAACAAGAGCACTTGCAGTTTATTTAGAAACACCCAGAGAAAGTTCCGGACCAACAAATTAATACATTGATCACGAAAATGTAAACATTCCGTAATTAGAAATATTATTTCGAATGTCTGCGTTCTATTTCAAGGAGTTTCCGAATTATTTCTGAACGAAGAGAGGGTGATTAGTTACCTACTTGTTTTACAATTATTATGATCATGATGAATGAAGGTTCTTACTTATAAGATCACAAAGATGGGAAAGACAATCATCTACAAAGTTCCGAACTTACTAAAATCTTTTCGACTTACATATTATAATAGCTCTTTGATGTTTGTCCATCACATATTTTTTTAAAGTTCCCTTAGAAACAGGGTATTCTGATAAAGGATGACTGATAACATGTGAATGCAATCATGCCATATATCATTAACATTACGCGATAAGCTAGATTGTCAAGGACATTGAACATTGATTTCACACAAGACATTTTTTTAGAATTTTCTCTTATTTTTGGAGAAAGAAAGTTCTTTAAATAAGGAGTAGATGGATTTACAGAATGAATGTTTGGGATTTGAACAGCTACGTAAATCTTGTAGTAAACGATGACGCAAACGTAATAACTCCTTCGACAGATCAAACGTTAGTTGGCCGACAAGGCAAACAGCCAACGTTTGGCCAAATATTAGGTCTGTATTTAATACGAGGATTACCCCATCACATGCGGTGTTTACAGGCATCCATGGAACTTTCCGACTGTTGGTATACAAACTACAGTGAGTTTCCATCGGAAGTACGCTCTCGCTCGTGTAGTCAAAGAGAAATGGTTTCATGATGGAAATAAACAGCTTTTGAATCTGCTACTAGATTATTTTGGAGTTCGTGTTCGTTTTTATAACGTTTACTTTGTATTTTTTATTAGATTTACTTTGCTTCTCCCTTTACCGTTTCGTTTCAGGTTCAGACTTATGATATTATTGGCTCTCAAATTGACTTTATTACTCAAAAGCTTTTTACCTGGATGAAATGTTATTTTAGTGACATTTTTTGTCAAAGAATAACCAGCAAACAAGTCTCTGACAATATATTTCATTAGGTAATATTTTGGGCAAAGACTCAAAAGGGACATCTGTTTACTCGTCACGATGACGTCAAACATAATGTGACTACCGAAATTCTACGTCAAACGACTTTTCCGTAGCGATTCCATCAAAACAACTGTTGGACCAGGGGTATAGAACCTACGACTGGAAATCTTCATGTAAATTTATCTCTTTGAGAAAAAATTATGGCTGCGTTCCCCTGAATTAGAGCCGGCTGTACTGATAAATTTTGAATTAAAGCCAATTTTAATGATAGTCGCGTGAGTAGGGAACACTTAATTTCTGGGCAACGTGATATTATTTCTTTTTAATCTTTCATAATTCGTAGTTTCATTTGTTATTTCATTATTAGTTTCCGGAAAATGCTTTCATGTTATTTTTTTAGGAGGTACCTACGTACTTTTTATTTTCCCCTTTCCCTAAAGATAATAATTTGGTTATGTGTTTAGGGAATATTTGGTCGATGAATAAGTTAGGGAAGTTTTCAAATTATAATTCTTCCAAACTATTGTCTTCTTTCAAACTATTGTGTCTACTAATTAGTCGTTTAAAGGTTTAAACGAAAGCATAGCAGCATAATTATATTCATTCATCTACAACAGCCAATGCCAGCTATAACATATTCTGGATATTGCAAAGACATTGCAGAGACTCACAGCTCATTTGGTGTCGGTATCTAGACAAGACAAATGTAGTCAACAGTGGATGTTTCCGTGTTAATATTATGAAAAAGTAGACAAACAGTCAATCGTAACTAGCGCACAGACACAACAACCACATTCGAATGACGAGAATGCTACCGTGAGTCAAGTTGAAAATTTTCATCAGAAATGTCAGATGAATTGTTTTATCAAATACTAGCAAACTCGCACCAGGAGGTCTACTCTCTAAGCACGAAATCCGTAGTTTCGGCAGAAGTTACGGTCGTTTCCTACTCCGTATAACTTACGGACATAAGAGAACGAAATAGAATTATGAATGACAACACGATTGGTGATCTGTCCTTACTCCCAATGTGTATTCAATGAATCCGAAAATATTAGGGAGTAGGGTTCATTTCAAAGTGTAAGCTATTTTCGGACGGTCCCGTATCTTCGTTGACGGATTTAGAGAGTGGACCCCCAGCTCCGCCCGGTGTCGGATTTCCATACAAACTTTCAACCCCTATTTCACCCTTTTGGCTATAGCTATCTGTATGCGTTTTAGCCCGATCCGTCCAGTGGTTTGAGCTGCACGTTGACAGTCAGTCAGGACAAACTATTTTATAAGAATAGAAAATACATTGCTAAAATACATCCAAAGCTAGCAATTCCTTGCCCTATATTATAATCGTTTTATACAGCACGTCAGCTAATCTAAATAATATATGACATACCCAACACATGACACGTGCAGCTGCAAGTGGATACGATTAACAATTCGCATTGTTTACTATCAAACACATAGTGCACTGAATACGGCACTATTGTTGTCATAAAAATAATACGTGCTTTATTAATATTATTGCGGTTATAGTTTGTTTGATAGGGTTAATTGGATCGGAAAGAAGTAGCTCTTCAAGTAGTTTTGTTTTAATTCTAAGAATGATTGTTACCAACAGTCCAGCATATCATCGGGATAATAAAATGGCACAAAAGAGGGAATATGATATTAAGGGACTGAGAGGAATTACACGTCCTGTAATGGAATGAATAATGCTGATAATAATGACGATGACGTCAATTAAACCGAGCCTCATTTCATTCCCAGTAAAAAATCAAGAGGGAAGTTGATAAACTGGAATTTGATAGAACCCGTCGCACGAATCAACGAAAGTTTATATTGCACGAAGGACTATGATGTCAGAACTGATCAAGATCTTTGTTTAATGCTCTCGCCTATTCAATAACTGCATAGATACAAGGATACCGTTGACGTAGGTCACGTACATCATCACAATAGCCTGTTTGATAGGTTCTGAACAATAGTTAATTGAAAACCATTGGTGGAGTTTCAGTGTCAGGCTTCGGAAGTGCATTTATAGTTATTATAGGCAATATTTTAATTAAACACTTGCCAGTGGAATTGCTAATCGGATTTTAATTTGGAATTCAGGACAGCGATCTGAATCAATTGGTAAAGAACCCGTTATCAGAATTTAGAACTTGACTGAATTAAGTACTCCAAAACTAAATGAATCTTATGTAATATTCAACTAGTGAGAAGAATATGATGATCCTTTTTCAGTTTGATGTGTGAAGTCTACTTTTGGAACCTGCTTGCCTGGTAAGGCACACATTATTACGTTATCATACATAATTAATATTCTATCACGACAATTTGCATTTGATTGGAATCATTATCGAATCGAAGGGCTGATCGAAACGTTACAGGCGGATTAAACTAAAGATGCTCTAGTAAATGTAAAAACAACTTAAAACCCGGAACGTAATTCACATCAGCACGTCATGCCTGTCACAGCTGAAGAAATAAGACATAATGCATGCACACACGGTGGTGCTTTCACTCTCGGCGTCTGAGATTGTTGGCTTGGCCTAGCTGCGTCAGGGCAACTCGCACGCATCACTCGCCGACGTAGATATACGTAATGGAGAAGAGATATTGAAGGTATGATGTGTACTGTTGTGGGTGTTAATTATTATGTTGTTGTAGCGTGGTGGTTTTTGGGGAAAATATGGTTTTGAATGGAAATGTTCATGCGAGGATTGACAGAAATAAAATTAAGGATATTTTGAATATGCAACGATGAAGAAAGTGGCCAGTGATTTAGGAGCAATAAAAAAAATCAACTACTCCTTAAGTGTTTTCCTAATAGAATAACATTTAACACAGACTAGGGATTTGAGTATAGTAAGTTTGAAAATAGCAGTTCCGGTATAGAAGTGATTTCAGATCCCATAAAGTTGATTTTGTTAAAGCAATAATCCAGTTCGTTGTAGTAGGTTGTTTTAACGATATGTAACGTATTATAATTGAACTTTAAACCTTACCGGTTATGTAACACGGGTATAATGTTGACCGCTAACAGGTCGACAATCAATACAAAAGTTGCAGTTAAACACGTCGCCCAGCAATTTTGACGCCTTGACACGTCATCAACAATCAATTGATAGTCAAGTGTCCGTCAAGTGAGAACATTGAATGGACACTGAACGGTTCAATAGATTTCAATGAGCACAATCTTGTGTCAATAAGTGCTGAAATCAGTCATGTGCAATAAGCAGCCTTGGTGCATAACAAAACCGCGTAAGTATGTACTTACTTGTTGCTATGCGTAGAACTTTACATTATCTATACCAGGGTCGAACTGGCCATATAGTCAGGGTGGCATTTGCCAGCCGGGCCCCCCACGGGCTTGGCTTGCGGGGCTTGGCGGATGCCAGGCGGTAGGTAGCATTTAGGGGCCCAAAGTCAGGATTAAAAAAAAAAAAAACGTATTCTGCCTGATCCACAGAATTAGTAAGTACGTAACTAATTGTAGCGTATAGTAGACACTCTCAAACTAAAATATTTTTAAGGCTAAGAATGAGCCTCTGAGTACTCGTATTATCGCAACAAAATTGCAAAATTTTCTAAACGCGCGGTTCGTTTTTGAAGTTTGAACCCTGCAAAAAAACTTTTACCACTAAGGCTCCTTTTTTCTGCCTTTTTTTTCACGTGATCAACCGGTATAGTCAGAGGCTGAAATAAATTAGGGGCCCTTGCCTCGAGACCTTAATAGGCAATTATTGCATACATAATACACAAGGTTGCAAAAAATAGAGCATGTGGACATTTTGAATTTAGAACTCAAATTACATATCTGAATTTATTCTAGGCAAGATGGTAAAAATTTTCGAGCTAGCTCCGCTCGCTCTTGCAGCCTACTTTATTTCTCTTCATTCTTTATTCTTTTTGCATCTAGCCTTTGTCTGTAGGTCGCCCAAGTAATTCCTCTATGAAGGGTTGAAACAATTCTAGCCTATATAAAGTATGGTGATTACATTTTCGAGCTCGCTTCGCTCGCTCTTGGAGGCTTTTTGTTTTTAAAATTGTGCCTTAAGTCGATTAAATAACATCTATTTCTTAATAAAGTGGAGAACCTAAATATTAATAACTAGGACAGCTGAAAGTACTTCCAATTTCGATAATTCTTTCAATTATGGGAAGTCATTATCCCAGAGTATAGGCTATAATATGTAAAACGTTTCCGTGGGATAATTTCCGTACATAAGCCGTGGGCAAAAGCTAGTAGTATGTATATAATAAACTAGTAAATTAAATATAGCATTTCTGTAGTTCTTTCTTTACTTGTCAGCTTGAATCTGGATTCAAGCTGACTTGCGGTTGCTAAATTATAAAGAATACTTCGAATGCGCAAACGTGTCTCAGTGCGTTCACTTTTTACAATTAACATATTTTGTAATAGCTGCGTGCAATGCCTATTACAAACGCGATTGGTCCCTTCTTCCTATATTTTCTGCTGTATTTTTATAAACCAAGTTACATCACATCTAAGAATATGAAATCTCGTGATGTGGTTTTTATAAAAGTGAGGAAAACAACCGGTGACGCCTGTCCCGCTGTTCTACTATTTAATATTTTCAATTGCACGTAATCTTTGGCAATCGAAAACGTTGTAGGCAACTACATACAAAACGCTAGAGGTAAAATGTATAAAGTGTATTATTCATGCGATATAATAATAGAGCACACACGTGCTATGAATGACACTATGACTATCTATGAGTCTATGACATGTCACAGCACTAGAAGCTTCGAAATTTAAAGTCAAGACAAAGACAATATTAATCACCGTCAAACTTACAACGGTAATTAGTAAGTACCAAGTTACCAACCAAGACTCCAAGAGGCCTCAAGTCTAATTAAAAATCTTTATCATTGACACTGCGAAGCACTCGAGCGATAACCCTGCCAAAAGTAGCCGTGATAAGCATGACCCGACCGTGATAGCGGGTGACGTAGGGTTAAAAGTACGAGTATAATGTTGATCATTTGATTGGCGCGTGCCGCCTTCGTCACTGTAATACTTAATTGATAAGAAAATTACATAATTAATCAGGATACTGAAGGAATTTTGAAAACTTAAGGTACAACCCTCCAATCTCATAAAGGTGTAGGAATTTACTTTTTCAAGGTCAAAGTCATTCCTGCACCTTTATGCGCTTGGAGGGTTGTATTGATGATTTTGATGATTATAATTCTATATCTACATACGTGTTACAGCCGCGAATCATATTTTAATCAACATACAACCTGACACTGACCTGCAAATTGCAAAAAACGTAAGAAAATTTGAATTTCGCGGGCTTCCCTGACGCTTTCACCTTAATCATAACAAGTCAAATGTGGGGTGTACGGGAGCATCTGGCTTATCCATCGAAGAAATACAGCCGTGTGATATTATGTGTAAAGCAAGCAAGACGCTGCATACGTATTCTGAAGCTAATGAACCCTAGTACCAGATAACGATGTTGAAAATCAAATTAGTTATGACTAAGTGCGTTTACACTGGAGAAATGTGTGTCACAGTTAAAAAGCTGAGATAAGTTGCTAAATAAAGATACGACTGGCAGACAAACTTTATTAACCAGTCGATAAGGTAAATAAAAAGAAATCACGGAATACGCTTCAGTGTGCCAAACGAGTCTGCCAAATTTGGGTACGTATCTACTGTATTGGTGATACTTTATTTTTTATCTTGAAAAAGCATCTTTGTTGTGCACTCGAAAAATGTAAAGAAGCTTAAGCACGCTGTAAATAAAATTAACCAAAAAGTACTTATTCTTAACATTTTAATTCCTCGACCTTAGCCATACAATTTTATTACAAAAATGTTTTGCTTTGTTTTCTGGACAGAGATAAAAGGATCGTAGGTATGGACGCCTTGGCCCAACAGTGGGACGATACAGGCTGGAAATAATAATTATGTATGCTGCATGTTAAGAAGATGTTATCAACCACAGCTGTTTTCACTACGAGCGATAGAAAACGTCTTAATCACATTTAATTAATGAAGACAGTTTTATTGACAGTTATTACGGGTCATTTCGTAGCAAAACATGACTAGTCATCAAAAACTGCAGAGCTATAAATAAAGTTTTAAAAGAGTTTTATTCATTACGATGCAATTTAATGCTTACATAGTGAACTTTATGTAATTGTACACACAATCCTTGTAAGTTTTTTTGAACAAATTTTCCTCAATTCGGTCGTTTGCATTTTTATAAGAGTACATTTTAAACCAGAAAAAAGTAATTATTTTTCCATCAATATTTTTGCAAAGAAATAAATGCGACGTGTCACGTGTATTAATTAGAGCAGTAATTCTCCTTGTAACAAGATCAATTTTAAAATAACCCACTTCAGAGTCAATTGCTGAAAAACATATCACTTTAACAGTAAATTAAAATTGACAATACAGCTAATAATGTTCAAACATAAAAAGACGCCTTTTACGCATAGGCACAAACTACATAACGTCACCTGCTGCGATCATACGTAACACACTTCTTTTTTTCTTAAAGCGGCTTATAATAAAGATGATGTTAACCCTTCAAATGGCCCAAGGTCACCCGGCCGAGTTAGTGTCCTAGGTCGTCAATTCGACCATAAATCATAATAAATGAACGGATACAACGACAATACTCGGGCAATATTTTGTTCACAGTTCGTACGTCAAGTGGCTGATCTGATGAATGGAATCATTTCAGGTGGGACTTGCAAAAACATCAGTACGAACATAAATGAATTTTAGTGGACAACTACCAAAAACCGAGCGGTTGAACTGCAGCGAGATGTGAAAGGAGTGTTTTTAAAAAATATGTGTATTTTTTTGAAGGTCAAAAAAAAATTACAATTTTGTGTGTATATTTTTTAATTTTGTGTGGAATAAGAATATGAAGATGAAAAATGTATAAACAAATATAATTTTAACTAGCGGACGTCACCGGGGTCACCCGCGTAGTTCCCATTCCCGTGGGAGTACGGGGATAAAATATAGCTTATGTTACTAGCTGTCCACTGATAATGTAGCTATCCATTGCTGAAAGAATTTTTCAAATCGGTCCAGTAGTTTTTAAGTTTATTCGTTAGATACAAAAATACAAATCTTTCCTCTTTATAATATTATTATAGATAACGAATAGTTAATGCAATGCAGCATAAGTAATTTATTTATTTATTTATTTAGGTTAACCAACAATTGTTTACACTATGTACATTTCTGACTTAATGACTAGAGTAACATTTACAAGTGCAACAATTAATTACAGGTTAACACCACATGCACAAAAAAACGGTTTAACATAACATATTTATAAATTATAGACATTAGAAACTTATACAAACAAAGAATAATTAAAATATTAATAAAGAAACTATCAAATCATTAATTAATAACTGTTGTATACAAACTATAAAGAAAAAGATATTGGGATGTAAAATTACTAATTACTGTAATCTATGAAAATTGAGTAAAATTACACAACGAAGATAATTATGATAAAATGCAATCACATGGAAATTGAAAATTGGGTCACAAAACGGAACACGACACCCGACTAAATAATAAGACTGTATCGATTATCATGACTAATTTCCGATAATATCGATTTCCCGCAAAATTTTACGCATGCTAATATTTTGATAACATAATATAAAAAAAAAACATATGATTCTAATGTGCTTATTCATTAGAAGAATAAGTTAATAAAGTTATTCAAACAAAACAGAATAAAATACACATTTCTTTTATTACTGTAAATATCTTTCAGCATCAGGTGCTCATTTCCCGCGCAAACCGTACGCTGACGAAGCGAATAAAATCGATAAATTGCCAGTACGCAAAGGTCTAGATAGGCTAAAAATAACTAGCAGGGGTAAGCAATGGATGAGCTTCTAGGCTTTTAAAGCGAACAACGATTACAGTTGCTTTTCTGGCAACTTTTTTTAAATGAGGCTTAGATCCCAGTTTCTTTACAGTACCCAATTGTATTGATTGTAACACACGCATCCATATTATCATCTCTACGTAAAATATGATGGCTTCTGCCATAAGTTGCGTAAATTAACCCTCCTTCACTATCACTGACCTTTTCCCTTTATTTTAGCTTTCAGTCTAATTCTATATGGAGTCATTGCAATACATAGGCAAATGCCTGAAACTCTTCGAGTGTATTGAATGGCAAAAAAGAGGTGTCTGATGAGATTACGAGTAATAGAGAAGTATAGAAGAAGAAGACATACTGTGCCAACCCCAAATAAATTGGGATCAGGGCAGGAGAATGATGATGACTCTGAGTGTATTTAGTGTCTAACTTTCTAAAAGCAAAAATTCCCTTATCACTTTTTCAAACAGAATAAGCCACGCAAATCGATCGCAGCAGTCGGTAATTCCATTCGAAGACACGTGTAACAGTGCAAACTATGTATTAAACATTCCTTTACTTAGTAAATAAACATAATAGTACCTATGCACAACAGACAATATGTTTTAATAGGTAGACGTGTATATGCAATCAATTAGTTGTGGCTATTTGAGTCATCCGGATTTAACCACAAAGAAGATTTTAAATGATGTTGAAGTGAGACGAATCTGATACTGAATACTTACGTATATACAAGGGGTTATTTAATTAAGTATGTAATACATTGAATGGAATAATTTAGGGTTAAGCTCACAATGGTTGTTGTATGCATGCCATCTGCTTGGACACTGGACAGGTTATACAAAGTGTCTGGCTTCCTACTTTCCTCAAAAGGCCAGTCTGGTGGCTGCCCTGCATTTTGTTACAACGGTTTTTTTTTGTCTGCGACCCCCTAGTTTGTTTCGCCATTTTCTTACAGGGTAATCAGAATGGCAATGTCGACTCCATCCGATTCCGGTATCAGATTAAACAATTTTATCTAAAAGAAAGTCATAATATTTCAGAATTTCCGAAAATAAAACTGTTCTGCAAGACTCGAAGATTTGGATCGACAATAAACTTATCGAAAGGAAATCCTATTCAACACAAAATCAGTCCTTAACAAAGACATCTTAAACCGATGCAACCAGCTGAATAAGCGAATTAGATTTATTACCACATAAAGAACGTTTCGCTGCTTGCA
This sequence comes from Xestia rhomboidea, assembly GCA_963853795.1. Taxonomy (NCBI): domain Eukaryota; kingdom Metazoa; phylum Arthropoda; class Insecta; order Lepidoptera; family Noctuidae; genus Xestia; species Xestia rhomboidea. Next base: position 16,927,248 of record OY970775.1, read on the forward strand.
AAATAAACCGGTATTGCCAAGGTCAAGGTCAGATTTGTCACAGAAACTGCGGCAGCAGTTACAGTGTTATGTTGCTACGCTATTCTTGGGCAATTATGGCGAAGCCGAAAGCGAATGATTGTGATTTTTTAGGGTCCCTGATTGCCTGTATGAGGTAAATAAAGAGGTCACAATTTTTTGAGTAATTGACTTGTGCATTATTTTACTTTTTTTTATAATCATTGTGACAATTTAATGATTTTTTGTGATTTTTATTGACATTAATTTTGAAAAGTACTTATTATTAATTTTATTTGATTATTGTGAATGTGGTGACCATGTCACACTACCACACCCACTGCCACAACTGTCTGGCAGTTTGAGTACTATAAGCGACCTACCCAAATGTCCTTTCTTTAGTATTGTTCGTTGAGTTCCTTATGTTATAAGTCGGGCTACACGATAACTGACAAATGCTTGCACGGACTGGACACTGGACAGGTCCACTCAAATCTGTGTGGTTCTTTCTTCAAAAGACCATCTCAGACACTAATCTCCATTGTCCTCATGTGAATTGAGCAAGATTCTGGACTTCAAAAGAGACTATGACCTCTGAGTTTGTTTCGGCTATTTCTTCTCAGAGTAGTCTGGCACAAAACACCGGCCACATCTAGTTTTAAAAAATGACGAGTAAAAGTGTTTGTAAAAACCTACTTGCAAAATAAACAACATTTATTTATCATATATCTTAACCGCGGCTTCTCTCGTGTGGAGATCAAAATGTATACTATATTTAATTCATACTATACAAACGTACGAACGGAATAAAAAAGTATTGTCCTAAATCGTCATAGTAAACCTGCATGGCCTATGGTAAGGTACGCGATACGGTAGGTAAGTAGAAAAAACCAGTAACAGTGTGTGACAAGCCCGCCAAACTATTCCCAAACCACCGCAAATCCTAAAAGTCAGAATCCACAGTGGCGACCACCACCACCACCACCGAGACAATGAAGTTCGACGAAGTCCCAGAGAAACAATTTAACAGTCGTGGATAACGAAATGGCAGTCGGTCGCAGAGGAGGCCTGTTTTAGGTACCTAATAGGCAGATAATGCACCCCAAAAGGTTGACGCAAAATATTGGTACCTAACACAAAGTTATTACATGGAAAAATTACTTAACTTTTATGTTTATCTTTACTGCTAACCGTACGAAATACGATAGTTATTATGTAATTAAGATTGTTTACGATAAGGTATCAGTGACAGTGACCTGATGCCGCGTTCGACGACTATGAGTAATATTCTATATTAATTATTTTTCCATAACAGAAACATTTATACTTCTAATGGTTTTTATGTTAATTTTAGCACAAATTTACGACGTGTTGGCTGTACCATCGCGTACACTGGCGGTTGACCACTGATTACCTAGTAATATACATAGAAAATAAACTACGAAGTTTGTATATTATTGACGTACCTACCTACTTCGTGGTAAGGATTTTTTTTGCTAAGGGTGAAAAGTGGTCAACCGCCGTTGTACGCGATTACACCAACACCATACACCTACTCAAACATTATCATTGTAGGTTAGCAAAGAATAAGTTGCCTTTGGTACCGTCCGCGTCCTGTTAACAATGGTAGCTGTAGGTGCAACTGGCCAATATGTACCTTTTTTATGTACAATAAATCACATGATGTAACAGTTTCAAAAATAAAGTGGCTTTATAGCATTTTATTGCTTTTCAATCATTTTAGTCGTAACACATTTGTTATTATTTTTTTACTCTTCTATGACTGAGGGAATTGGGAAAACTTAGTTGATACTGAACCTGCTTAATTCTTTGTGAGCAATTTAAATAAGAAGTATTGCTTCGAGTTACCATTTATTTTTTATTGAGAATATATTGTGGTCTGGTTGTTTTCAGTCAAATTGTTTCATATTTTATAGGGTGCCTATTTGCCTGTAAGAAGGTATTAACATTTTCTTCAGATTTTACATATTATAGTGACTTACCTCAGTACATAGGCGTCGACTTGCTCGCTCTGGGTGAAAGAGATGATCTCACAACGCACTATCTTCAGCACATTCTCCCATTGTTGGCTGCAACAAAATTACATGTTCAATTTGCAACCAAATTTATTGTTTTAAAGTGAATTGGTGACTTGTGCAATTTATGAGGCTTTAGTACCTATCTAACTGGCAGACCAAATAGAAACCAAAACACAGCACTGCGAACAATGAAGTGAAGCCGGTTTCATAAACATGTGTGCATTTTTTGAGCTTAGTTTAATTGTAGTTTGATGTAAATGTATGCGTGTGAGCGTGTAAGCACAGAGTTGAGCTTAGTTTTGTGCTGGCTTCATTTTATTGTTCGCAGCACTGTCTTGGTTTTTTAGTCCGAGATCTATCTATGGTATTTTTCTATGCAGTAGGACCAAAAATCAACATTAATATTTTTTTATTGGATAAATCTTCATATGAGTGGAGGCCGCATTTGACCAGGAGTGGATCAGAGGGGGCTTAGAAGGAAAAAAACTTCACAAACTAAATAAATGAAGCATTAGAATTCAATGTATTTTTTTTTTTCTAGTTTTAATACAAGTATTTAAGATTCTACAAAGTCCTGAGATTTGTGTGGGTACTTTCACTGCCCTTTGCAAAAATTTCATGTGCATTCAGCATTGTGTTATGACAAGTCAAGCAGCCTATAGAATAGATATTTATGTATTGTAAGAACACCTGAAAATAACCTGATTTTTGTATTATATTGATGTCAATGTAAAAGAACAATAATTTCAAATAAAGCGCGCGTGCCGTGGTCCGAACCAAAGACCGGACTCAAGCCAACCACGGCAGCGGCACGGCTCGTCTGCACCCAATAGCCGAAACCATCGAAACAGCTGATTCCAGAATATTCCTCAGCAACAACAAATACAAGCAACAATAAACTTAAATAAAAATCATATACCAGTCATGAATTAACAAAAAACTTTGAATTTTTCATCTGAAAAAGGTCCGCAGTTACTTCTCAAGATTTTAAATGTTTAGGTTAAAGAAATACAACTTCTGCCGGTAACCTAAATGCAAAGCGAATAATTACATAATTATTTACTATTAATGTACAGGTAGTACAAGAACACTAGTCATAATAATACTCACCGAGTGATTTTTCTCAAATCCGCATTTTTCGCCGGTGTAAACCAAATTTCGATGAGCTTTTCAACACCCTCGAAAAATTGGTCATTATTTTCACTACTAGATATTATTTCTGTTTCGGCCATGGCTATATCTTGTTATTTGTAGTTTAAAAGAGCAAAAGTATTTTATTGAATTTATTCCCACTGAGAACTTGGCGCACAACCGATTAGATTTGACGTCGTAAGTTGACTGAATCTGAATGAAACGAAATTATTGGCAAAATGCGGGTGAAAGAAGAGATGGATGTATCAACATCTCTTTCTTTCAGAGCGAGCGAGCCGGCGCGTGTTTGCGTTCGGAAGCACTGATCAAGAATAAAGTCATAATCAGCAGAACCTACTGTTTAAATTGTTTTAATTATCACTATGTATTGCCAATGCTTTAAATATTTTTAGACCATGCAGTATTATCGTTCCATGATTTATTGTAGGGAAAATCCCTTTAAAAGGATATGGAATATTTATCGGATTTTTCCAGAAGAAACGTTGAAACACATCATAATGTAGCCAACTTAATAAAAAAGTCATTCTTATTTTTATGAGAGTTTCTTAGAAACTGCAATAACTGCAATAAGTAGTGCACTGCACTATAAAAGACTGCAAAATTTTTCTCTTGTTTTATTGTAGTAATACAATGCAGTCATAGATGTTATTTTACTGTTTGTTTAGGCAAATAATGGTTTATTGGCAACATCAGTCTGTTCAAAAGGTTCTAACATTTTATTCTTGTTACCATTCAAAGTTCAGATAACTTTCTAAGTAGGAGAGAAACACTTACCTTTTGTTAAATGATATAAACATTTTAATAGGACAATAATATTTTAATAGTCAAAAATTAACACAATAACTAGACAACAAAATAATTCAATAATTTGATTAAAATTTATCATAAATCTTCAAAAGCTGCAACTAATCTGTGTAAACGGCCATCATCAATTTTTTTAATTGTTCTGAACTTTGGTTTTAAAATTGGAATACTAGGTGGAGAATCGATTTCCTTTTCATCTTCATAGAAATCTTCAATGTTTGGTTCGAGATCTTTCTTTAGTGATGTAATACTAGATTTCCTATCTTTTTTGCTTTTATAATTCTCCACGCTTGCGTTCAACTCTATGAGGTTATTGTATATTCTATCGTTGAACTGGAAGTTGAGCTTTTTTGTCATCTGTGAAATAGCAAAGAAAAGATTGAATTAAAGTTTCAAGCTGCATGTACCTTAGGCCATGGTTGTCTAAAAATAAAATGGTGTAGGTAATTGTAATATTGTTGTACTAGGCTTCTCCAATTTATTTATCACAAGCTTGCCCATGTATCATAACGATTTGTACTTATTATCTAATAATTATTCATTTAGATGCACTATTTCAACATACTTTTGCACTTAGCTGTCCTCTGTCTACATTCAAATCCTCTGACGAAAGTGGAGGAGGATTTAGTTTTTTTACGTCTGATAGGTAAGTAGCTATTACTCCGCTCGAACACAACGTTGGTTCACTTAGTTCATTCTCTTTCTGCGAGGAGCGCGGTGTTTTTTTTGAAAGCGAATTTGAAGACGAAGCAAAGTCATGTACGACTTGTTTTCGTGTCGATGGTTTCACTTTAACTTCATAATTTCGAAGCAGCGTTTTCTTAATTTTTGAATCAGAAGCCGCTTTGTTCATGGCTAGAATATAATTTATTAAAATTCAACTCAATCAATTGTATTTGTTTACAAGAAAATCAAAATCATACGACGCCGACGGTCGACGTTATCTTTTCGACTTTTCGTGACAGACATCAATGACAATGACTTTGACAAGTTTGACAATTGAATAGGGCTACCAACCTATTGCACTCAATTCACCCGACTCAAGATTATTAATAGCATAAATTGAATCAGGTTTTCGGTTGATGCTACGTAATTCAAAATTACTGTGAAATGAAGTCTATAATCCTGTGTAAAATCAAGAGATAAATAGAGAAACATACATTTATTACACAACGTACATTCTGGTATCGTTACTAATTTTCGAAATTGAGAATATAAAACCTTACTACAGTACGATAGCTGCGAGTGCAGGTACGCGCATGTACAGTCAAGTCGAAAATCATTTAAGCTCGTTTAATGAAACTTGTATGAAAGTTTTAATGCTCTATGGTACGTATTTATTTGTTAGTTTGTCAAGTACAGAGAGGATTCAAGGAAAAATAAAATAGTTATAAAAATAGTTATAAAATATAAGAAATAATGTTTTATAAATTTATTTTACGACAACGAACAACGAACGGAACAATAACAAAAAAAACTTAACAAAACAATTACAAAAAAAAAACAACAAAACGGTTAAAAAACAACAAAAAATTATTATGAGCTCGATTTTAAGTACGTAAACAGAAATTCGGGCGCGTGTGCAGCATACGGACGTAACACACACACACACTAAAGCGAAGACGCGTAGGGCGAGTGAGGGTAAGAGAGAGCGCGCGGGGATGTGCCCCACCGCGCGCCGGCACGACGTCCCGCTGATACCTAAAAATTGCGATCTGCGCAGCGGAACGTACCTACGATGTTCCAAGCCGCCAATAAGGTGGAGGAAAGGAAATTATATACTAACTGGAATGAGTACGAACAAAGTGGTAAAAAAGCAAAAAAAAACTATCACAAAAATTTGTACAATGGATTCAAATTAAATAAATATATAAAAAAAAAAAAAATATAATAAAATTATATTTGCATGCCCTAAAAAGGCAAAATATGGTTTGTGCCTAAACCACCAACTTTAACATCTGGTAACACCTGTATTTTTAGCAAATAAATTATTCTTATTCTTATTCTTAATAGAAAAGGAAAAAAAAAAACGTTCCGAGCGAGACAGACAATTGTGGATGGTGTCTCTGTCTTGCCTTGTCACCGATGTAAACAATATGGCCGGGCAGTAATTTCGCGTTGAAGTCATTTAAGTACTTTTTATTGTATTTAGTGAAATAATCCGCTTTAAATATGGTAAAATTGTGTTGTGTGAATGGGTGTAGTAGTAAGGGTATGCTGGATGTGGAATTTGGTTTTTTAGGGAAGTTTTTTAACTTTGGTTGTTTATCCACTCCGTCGCCCCGCGCGCGACTTTTTTCACCCAACCACCCGAGTGTGCAAAAAATTGCGAAATATTCGCATGTAATTTGACACTTTAAATAAAAACACTTGACAATCGCAAACTACAAGAGTTATAGCTAAATAAAATTTACAGTGAATATCTGAATAGTTATGGAATCTATATATTAAAAAAAAAAACTAATATTAATTTGAAACTCAAAATAAAATTTAGAACTTGAAAAACAGTGATGAAAACGGATATTTCGCTATTAAAATATTAATTTGAATTTTTCTAAACATTAAATTTCAATTAAAATAATTTTAAAATTATCTAGATTATATTTCCTTTCCAATAAGACCATAATCTTATTAGTTTATTTACGATAGTCTAATTAGAATTAAATTAGAATTTGGATACTCACTGTTTATTTTGCCGCGGCCTGCGCCAACGACTGTTTTTGAACACGGTTATTTACGTACTATCGAGGACACTCCCGCCTGATCACCACTAAGCTAATTTTTGCTTGCACTTAAAACATAGAAACGCTCTCTATCCCCACCCTGTTGACTTTATATATAAATAATTAATAAAAAAATACCGATCGGCGAAACATGCCAAACGAGAGTTATTGTTATTTTGCGCGCCAAAGTTGACGCTTTCCTAATAGGCCTAAAGTTTAAGGTGGAGTGGCTCGGCGCCTCTGCATGATTTAAGCAAAAAAAAAATTAACTGATCAGGCGGAAAAGACCACGACTGTACCTATAACTTTACGAAGCCACTTGTTTTTGTATATACAATTTGATAATATGCTCACAATACTAATTATGCAATGTTTTTCCGTTAACACACACGTTTTAATCACAAAAACACTTATTTCTTGTATAAACACAATCACTATAGGTATTTAAACCTACCACTTTTTCGGAGGCGAAATACTCAACTTTGAGATTTGAAAACTAGATTTCCTTTATGATAATATAGTAGCACAGATTTTCACTATTAATTTGATATATAACACTATCCGAAAATAACAATATACATAACAGAACAATTGAAATACGACGCCACACGTCAGAAATGGCGGAGTTTGTTTACACTAAAGTTTTTACTTTTATTTTGAGATTTGTCGATGGAATAGCGTTGCTATTGTTGGTCCGAACGTTGAGGAATATAGTATAGAGAATGCTACAAGAGGAATAAGCTCTAGAAATAGCAGTTTAGTAGATTTTTTATTGCATTTGTTGGACGAAGGCGCTACTGGCCACCATAGTGGCCACGGACATTTCGCAAAACAGCTACTGGCCACCATAGTGGCCATGGGCGGTTGAGTGGTACCAAGTTTTAGATTGACAAATGGGAAATATTCAAATAAATTAAGTAATTAAGTACGAAGTTTCGAACATCGTTGTCGTACATAGTAATCAAAAGTATATTTTATAAATTAGAAACATCGGACATCCCACATGGTGTCGGTAGTACCTAGTTTGCTTTTTAAATACAAATATTGAAAAGAAAAGAGTCCGCCGCACCGTGCCGTGCCATGCCGGTCCTAAGGATTTTTCCATGCTTCTCCAGCAAAAGAATCCATTTGGCGAGCTGCGAGTGAAAATGAATGGTTTCGGAATATAAAATAAATATTGGCGAATGTTACTAAAACATTATAGGTAAACAGTCATAGCATGAATATGCGATTTTATATGTCTGAAAAAATATATAATATTAACGGAGTCCGCGAATCCCCGAATACAAAAGTCGTCTGGATAGACAGATTGCAAAATTGATAATTTGGACTTAACTGGACGGTATAGACATACATTGTTAACATTAAAAGTTAATGACGCCTAGAATGCTATTGAGTTGCAGGTCATCATCATTAATAATAAAATAACAGCTACTCTGTAACTGTCTCAAGAATTAGTATGATTATAGGACACCCTATTAGAAAGAGACAACATCCACTCTTGAAGCTTTCTCGCTCGGAACGTTTTATGGCTTGCCCGTCCTCATTCCAGTTAGTAAATAAGTTTCTTGGGTGGATGTTCCAGGGTAGCCCGCGAAATTCAAATTTTCTAACGTTTTTTGCAATTTGCAGGCCAGTGCTAGGTTATATGTTGATTAAAGTATTCCTCGCGACTGTAAGACGTATGTAGTTACAGAATTATAATCATCGAAATCATCAATACAACCCTCGAAGCGCATGAAGGTGCAGGAATGACATTGACCTTGAAAAAGTAATTCTTGCACCTGTATGAGCTTGGCTGATTGAGCTTTCACCTCATTGAGTTTTAATCGTACTGTAGACTGCGTTCCGAGTGACAACAATATTGATTTTAGCAATTAAGGTTGGGGTATCTGCTAAATTAGCAACTCTATTTGTGGTGGTTTCAACTTCGTTTGAAGGACTGTTAAAATTAAGTTCTAATCAGCTTGTACTACAAAGTGGTTGTTACGTCAGTCACTGCGGGCCGAATAGTGCGAAAAAAGTGGTTTTTATTTGATTGTAGCCTAATATATCATTAGATCAAAATGCCAATTGTACACTTTGTGAAGAAAAAAGTGACAAATATTGTGTGAAAAAAAAACTAAAACGTAATTTGATGATTTCCCATCTAAAAAAAAAACTGACCAAATGTTGCTTTTTAATTTAGTAAAAAAAAACAAGAAAACAGTTATTTTTACGGCGTTTGGTTTTCAGAACGTACTATAATCTATCAACGTCAGCTGCCAAAAAATTGACATCAATCTGACAAAAGTCAGAAATTGGACTCGTCGACGATTTCAATTTTGCACCGTACGATATCGGCAATATTTTAATTCTTACTGCGTAAACTTTCGTCGACACATTGGCTGTAAACATTGGCGAAGCACTGATTTCGTTTTGCAGCAAGTTAACGGAAGAGAAATGTCAAACAAATGTATTGTATTTTCCGTAAGTATTTTGATTTTTGTTCTTGAGAAAAGTGAGAAGTGCATTCTTTATTTATAAATGAAAATGCTTTTACAGAACCCTGAGAACTTGCCGGTTGAGAAGTTGACATTATCGGTGACGAATGCAGGCGTTGTGCAGGAAATCAGAGCTTTGGTAAGTGCATGTTACAATTTGCAGCATAATATTGTGAAATAGCTGCAGCTGCTTGGTTAACTGGGGAACACCCCTGTTATAAAACTTATGCAGGATTGTGGCGATATCTTTAACATGTACATACTCTGAATGCAATTGCAATGTATTCCCAAGTTGTGTGTAGATTAATATGCCATATTAATTGATGTGGCCTTGGTAAGAGCACAGATAAATATAGTACTGTTATAAGAAGTAGTAGTAAGTACTTATGTACCCCCTAGTCTAGTAATCTAATCTAGACTCTTGCTTATATGACTCATAGTGGTGGCTATGATATATCATAAAGTTAATTGTATTGTTCACTGATACTTGAATTTATAGTATACTGATGTATGAAGACAAAACAATATTATAAAGATGGAAATCAATTATTTAGCTATTAGCTACCATAGACAGAGTTAAACAGCTGTTTATATTTTATAATAATTTTGATTAAGATCTCAATCATACAAAAAAACCAAATATACCTTCACATAATTATAAATTAATGTAGAAGTTGGTATTCCCTGTGTATCCTTTTTCTTTGAGTAATTTGACAAAAAGTATGCAACCTCTTTGTCAAATTACCTATTTAAAATAAAATAAATTAAAATGTTGTCAAGTTGCTGTTGTCGTCCATGCCATGAGACAGATTCCTTCTTCTTCTTTATTACCATCAGTTAGACGTAAATACAGAGCCTGGATGCCATTGAAAACTTCCTGGATCCTGGTCTCATTAGGGTATGGGAGGGTTTTTCACTTAATTATGGATGGATTTGGTCTGATGCCATTGTTTATGTATTATCATTATAACTACCTGTTCTTTATAGTACCTACTTATAACAATATCTATATTAGGGGAATTCCCTGATTCTATGAAAATCCTAAATTAATATTATTGCAGCTGTTGTTCCCCTTGACATCTAGATTGCATACAAAGTGCATGTACACAAAACTTCAAATAGTAAGCACTAATAACTAGCTAATAACTAGCTGGTAATAGTATTCACTTGAATGTAAATATGTATAATCATAATTTATGTGTTATCTTTATGATCTGTTTTGATAACTTTGGGAGGAAATGACTGTGTATATCTGTATTGCAGTTACTGTATGATTGTTTTGTTACTATCATCATCCAAAGCCCGACTTCACCCACTGCTGGGTATAGGCCTCTCTTTGTTTGTGCCAAGCTCCATACTCCTGTGCCAACCTCATCCAGGATATTCCCACAATGGCAAATATATTGTCTGCCCATCTCTCCGCTGGACGGCCAACACTTCTCTTTCCATTCCTTGGACGCCACTCAGTCACAGCTTTACTCCACCTGCCATCACCACTCCTAGGAAGGTGTCCTGCCCAACTCCATTTGAGTGACACAACGCAATTTCCAATATCGAAGATCTTTGTACGTTTCCGGATTTCGATGTTTGTAACTCGGTCTACTAGTTTTATGCCGAGCATGGAACTCTCCATGTTAGTGACTATCAGGTGCTATCAGAAAGAGGGAAATAAAAAGTATTTATTAAACTCACACAGGACATAATAGAAACAAAAAGACATTAAACATGAGAAAAATAAAAATTGGTCCTGTGCAAGGTTAAAAGGCTCCTATTTCAGCAAGGTGTTGTGACAGTTAAAAAAAGTCACAGTGCTGGTATACCACCACAGAACGCCAACATCACCACAGAACAATAGGCGAACTAGGTTTTCTTCACCCTTGTTTATTTTGATCTAGAGACTTATTCTTTACTAGCGACCCGCGCCGGCTTCGCACGGGTGCAATGTAGATATATAAACCTTCGATCGATGTTCCTCCCAATTACATGGTTTGAGCCCAGTAGGTGGCCGCGTTTATTGCAGCGGTAGAGGCGCTATACAGGTCGTCAAGAGTGCAGGTACACTGGGACGCTCCAGCAGGTGGGGCATTGTTTAGTCCGGAGCGCCGCACTCGCACTCGGTGTTGGAAGAACCATTAATACCTCATTTTGCCAGGTTATGTTTGCAGCGGTCTACTTGGGCACGCAATCGATTCAGAGCTTTCCAAATAGGCCACGGTAGGGAGCCAGGTGTTCTTGGCTTTAAGAAGGCGTGTGGTGGTGGACACTTCTCTTGCCAAAACTTGCTTCTTACTTTAAGTTACCTGACTTGGATTGCCTGAGTGGAGAGTAGGAGCTTTTGCGGCTTTGTCCGGAGTAGTTGTGTGGTCGTAGAGGGGATGTCGAGAATCGGATTCTTGGTTCTTTTCATCCAGCGCGCATGCGACATCCCTTCGTACAGCAGGTGTTGCGATACCTACTAGCGGGTAAAGCTTATTCAGTACATCATTTGAAACGGGCACGTAGAAATTTTACATTGGTACTTAAAAAAACCGGCCAAGAACGAGTCGGACTTGCACACCGAGGGTTCCGTACAAACTTTTTAAAGGACAAACTTAACTTTGCTGTTCGATCCCATGAAACGGCTATTGCACCAACCGCAAATTATAAGTTTGTAATAGTAAAATCGCTTTTTTTTTCCCACCCGTTCCTGAGATAATCGGTGGTGACAGACGGACAAGAAAGTGATCTTATAAGGGTTCCTTTTTTACCTTTTGAGGTACGGAACACTAAAAAGCAGCTGTTCCATTCATTTTGACCATGTAGGTATTGCAGTTTTGTAGGAAACAGCTTGGGGTTAGAATGACATACTAAATACGTGATAATCGTTTGTGTCGTGATGTCCCTTCCATCCAGTATAATTTTCCCACTGCTAGGCCATTAGCGGCCTCTTCTCTTTGAGAGGAATTGTGTTCCAACTTCTATAACACCACACGGGTCTAATGCATGTTGGTAAATTTCTTAGATTTCTGGCTGGTCATGCCGGTTCCTACACAGTTTCTTGCACTATACCTACCTAATCATAACAATTATTTCCAGGACCCATATTGGGTGGAGAAGCGTGAGCTGACGATATATGAAAGGCCTCCATCTGGCAGCACCATCGTGCTGGGTGCCGTCGACACATGGAAGGTCAAGATGGAAGGATACTTGGAGGATGTCAAGTGGCTGCTAAGTTTAGAACATTATAGGTAAGGGTCTTGCCTCCTATGAGGGGAAAAGAAAGGGAGGATGGGGAAGACGCCTTTACCCAGCAGTGGGTCAGTACAAACTTAAAAAAGCATATTACAAAATAAAGGACTACGTTGAACGTAGTCCTTTATTTTGTAATATGCTTTTTGACAAAGAAGTTTGGCTCTAGTTCCTTCTGCGCATGCGGCTTCCCTGGTAGCTCATAAACGGCACAAATTTGTGGATGTCTCTAACTATTCTCAATGTCATTTTTTCTTTTCTTTCCATTCAGATTTTTACAATAGTTTTCAATTATTTTTTATTTTTTTTACATCTTTTGCTCAGAATAGTTACAGCACTGATGACAATATTTGTGTCACGTAAGCAACGACCTATTGTCGGGCCTACGCTGCCCCCCCATACTTATGTACTAATGCTGTAACAAAATAATATTGTAATACCAAATGATTTGAAAAGAGTAACCATGGAGTTTCTTGCCGGTTCTTCTCCATGGAAACGACCAACGCGAACCGTGCACCTTTTTCGACGTTTTATAAGTGCCCATCTAGGCCTATGTGAAATAAAATATTTTGACTTTGATTTTGATTTTGAAACTAATTAAAACAAAGGTAAGTAAGTGTTGGCACTACACATTGAAATCGTTAGAAACGCCCAAAGACATTTAAATGTACAAAGATGCGCAATGCGAACATATTTGTAACCCAATTGTAAGATTAATCTGGGTGCTGTTGGTACAAGGGCCTTTTTCATCATTTCGGTCCAAATGTCACAGCCATTTTACTCCGAGACCTTTGAACAACACAGTTGAAATTTGGAGTGTATATTTATTATAATGTTGTTTGTTGCTGTTTAATTAATTGTTCTGTTTGTTGTTATATGTATATGTATGTGTTGCTCTATTGTGTTGATGCTGTCCAGTAACGAATAAATGATTATTCTATTCTATTCTATTCTATTCTACCCGCACTCGCACTTGGCCGATTTTTATATGATGGTGGTGAGGTTATCAGTGAGATAGATAAGGTTGATGATTGTGCATCCTGGTCAAATTCATAGAGGTATCTATGCTTATGGTTCCCGTCCCGAATCAATAATAAAATGGGTGGTTTTTTTTTCTTTTTTAACTGAAATCGATAAGTGTAAATCATCCGTATTAAAACGCAGCCCGTCTGTTACTAGCCCTATAACCGCGCCTACACACACACAAATAAAGGCACACAGCGACATGTCACGCGAAGGGTGATTCTGTTTATTACTTTCGTGTTATTCTGAAATACTGTCAAAGTTAAACAATTTATAATAGCAGCTTTATTAATTATTGACCAGGTATCGTAATTTAAGTTGATTATTTATGTCTTTTGTGACAAGCTCCTGAATTTTGACTAGGATGCAAAACTGCACCTTGCATTAAATACCCTCTACTATCATATAGTAATATAAATTATCAAGGACAAAAAGCAAATAAAATTTTAAAACATGATTATCAGAATTTATACAATACTTACTTATTCATGTTACGGTGATATGGGAAAGCTTTCGAATCTATATTACTAAATGTTTTACAAAGATTTTAAATAATCAAAGGCCTACCTAAAACTTATTTACAAATCTTATTTTGACCAGGGTAAAATAATCTACATACCCTACCTTATTTGATTATTTTAAAAATTCACTTCAATTTGATAAGTCCGGCCGAATGGCAAGTCTATACGCGGGGTCTAAAAGCTAGATTACATACACATGTCCGGATGGATGAGAACCCCTATTTATACAAGCTTTCTAAGTTCATGCATCATTTATTTGTGTAGAAAAATTTAATTGCTTTTTTATGTTCCAGGTTTTGGAGCACAATCCTGCACCACCCCCGATGCATGGACTCCCTCGTCTCGTTCCTACAAGAGGCTACGCCCCCCTACATACCCCCTCACGAGAGCAGGGATGTTCAGAAGCTGTATGAGGACATACGGAAAGCTGTACTCATCGTGTTCAGTAGATTGGTTACTAATAAGGAAAGTAAGGTAATGGATTTCGAATCTATCTAAATAAAACTGTTTTAATCTTTCACGGTTTATAGCTAAACTAGCGACCCGCCCCGGCTTCGCACGGGTGCGTAGCATATACATAAAGGGTGTAAAAAACCTCTTAACGAAGCCGAAAGGCACTTGTTCTCCCCGTCATTGCGATATTTTTTTTGTTCTACACCATACCTGGTAACCTTCTAGTTACGGAGATATTGGGGGTCAAAGTTCCAACTTTTTGACAAGTTTTTTTTTAAAATACAAGTTTTTAATGTAAGATTTTTAATTTAAACACCTCCACGACCCCCGTAATATTCAATCTATCCATTGGCACAATGTTTTGAGTGCGTTACATTGAGTCCTACCACAAACCATGATTTTTTACCCAAAATAAAAAAAGTCGTTTCCCAGCAATAATTTTTGCGTAAAGTTACTTAGTTTGATGTACAGAATGCTTGGTTGACGGCTTCATGATGAGGTTGTTTACACCCGTAGCATCTGTAGCACACCCGTGAATTTGACCAGGATGCAAAGCGACACCTTGTATATAAACCTTCCTCTTGAATCACTCTATTTATCACTGAAAACTGCATTAAAATCCGTTGCGCAGTTTAAAAAGATCTAAGCGTACAGACAGCGGGAGCGAATTTGTTTTATACTATGTAAAGATTTACATTGTCATTTACGGGATATCTTCCGTGATTTTTAATTATTGAGTCATCCCGCGATCATAGCGCTAGAGCAACAGCGAAATATCGGGAGCTTACAATAATTGAAAATCAGGGAAGATATCCCGTGGTAGTGTAAGTTTAGTTCTATTCAAATAATACTTTTCTTATGAATAACCTGCTAAAATTTACAAAAACTTCTTTCACCTACCTGTATTTTAATTGCCTAAAGAACAAATACTTTGAAAGTAAAGTATCAAGATAAAGAAAAATGAAGAAAAAAAATGAGTGAATGATGAAGTAAATGATTCTGATTCTGTAAATGCTATTGAGGACTATTTAGGTGTAGTATGCTGTGTGTTATTGAGTTTATTCTTCCAGGTATGAGAAAAGTATTCAACAATTTTTAATAATAATAATAATAATCATTTTTTTTTTTTAATAATATGACAAAACTGCCTTTAATATTTGACTATAGTTCTCAATGCATGGCCATAAAAGGCTACAGAAACTATTCAGCTTGTCGTAATAAGTATGATTATGGCTGGAAATAGGCCCCCTAAAATCATTCATATTAAATGTACATCATTATATCATCATTATCAGCAAATACTCGTACTAAACAAAGTATTTTCAACCAACTATGAACTCCATAACATCAAACAATAGTTATCTATCTACAACAATATCCCTTTGTTGCAGTCACAATGGATGAGCAAGGAGTACATGGCAGACATACTTTACAATAAGTTTATATTCACAATACCGATCATATGGGACCTCTGCCTGACGTATGGGGTTGACAACGGCAGACATGTGGGGCGGGTGCTGGACTGTGTGTTTGGGCTGCAGCCGAGGTATGAGGGCGACGCTGTGGCGGCTGTAGCGTTTGTTAAAGAGGTATGTACTTCATCATCTGGTACCAATCATATGGGACCTCTATCTGACTTATGGGATTAATACCGGCAGACAAAGAGGTATGTATGTCGCAAAGTTTTAATTGGGAAGTTATCGAGTTTCCAACTTAATGCAACGTGTCTTAAGTTGAGTTTCGTTTGACTGTAGTCAAGGTGAAAGCGTCAGGCTAGCCCGCGAAATTCAAAGTCGAGGAACGACTTTTTCAAGGTCAAAATCATTCCTCGACCTTTATGAACTCGGAGGGTTGTATTGATGATTTTGATGATTATAATTCTGTAACTACATACGTCTTACAGTCGCGGACAATATTTTAATCAACATACAATATAACACTGGTCTACAAATTGCAAAAAACGTAAGAAAATTTGAATTTCGCGGGCTACCCTGGAGCATCCACCTTAATAAGTTAAGTCTTGCTCTTCGATGTAGTATGCGCTACATGTAACACAAGTTGGTGATCAAATTCCAAAGTGTATTAGCTTTTCAGCATTTATGAGAGGTTTAGTGTATCTCAAATGTGTAAAGAAGCTGGGAGTGGATTGGTATGTATTACATTTGTTAGCCGTGATTATGCTTTGATTATTTTTGCAAAATTGACGACACAGTACATAGCATTAGCGAACCGTGCGCCTTTTATTTCAGTTTCTGTCATGCTGAACCTTTTTTTTTTCCGATGGGATATTATCAAATGACTCCTCCCTCTCTGGGCGGAGCAGGAGGGAGTCTCAGACTTTTACTGACTAAAATCCATCCATGTTCCTTCATCGCCCTTTCTGTTCCGGGGCCACGGTATCTCTTTCGAACAGTCCCGTAGCCCCGGAACAGTCCTGCAGCCCCGGAACAGTCCCGCAGCCCCGGAACAGTCCCGCAGCCCCGGAACAGTCCCGCAGCCCCGGAACAGTCCCGCAGCCCCGGAACAGTCCCGCAGCCCCGGGTCATGCTGTACCTACCCTTTACATTGCAGCTGAATAAATATCACCCTTTTCTAATCTCCTTCAATTCTCCACAGGCCTTCAAATACATAATCCTGCAAGTAAATAAAAACTACGACAGCGACTCGCCCCCGAACCTTCCAGAGACCTTCAAGGGCTTCCGTGAAATCCGACGTCCGTCCACCTCGAAGGCTCCAGACAAACTGACCTTCTGTTTGCTAAGGGACCTGGTGATACACCTGCTGGATACCAGCATGACCATGAGGCTGTTCATCGAGGCGTACCCAAAGTGTGTGCCCATATTTAGGAAAACGAATTTTGTTATTAGGTGAGTGGGAATTTATTTATAGAAATCTTTTTTTTTCAAGGTTATAACTTTAATTACCTTAATGACCCGTTTACTATTCAATGCATCCATTAGCACATTGTTAGTGCGTTACATTGAGTTTTATCGTACAACGTGATTTTTCGGCCTAAAAAAAAGTCGTTCCCTAGCAATATTTTTTGCGCAGTTTGGTGTACAGAATGCTTTGTTGACGGCTTCGTGAAAGGTCCATTACATTACACCCTGTATAACTATGCACCCTACTTTAATGAAAATAAAGTGCATCATTCAATGCAACAGAATAGTACATTTTGATACAAGTGGAGAAAGTTTGTTATTGCATCCCAGGCGGAATTAAGAGAATGAGTCGAGAACTGCAATAACAAATGTCCACGTGTATCAAACGACGTTTTTCAATACACTTTTGAAGAAATAAAATAAAATAACGAAAAAAAAACAATCACCGCCGACTATAGGCATTGCACCAATTTGTATTATGTATAGGTATAGTTTTATCTGTGGCAATTTCCCAACACCCGCGTGCTGTGCCGTGCGGCTCCTGCCTGCACGCGGCACAGCACAAGGTGATGGAAAATGAAAACAATCCACGTGTGTGAAATACATGGCATGTTGAACCTAATCGTAGTGCGATAAGGACCCGTTTTCGAGGAAGTGTATTGAAAAATCCTTTGCCCCACTTCAAATCTCACTTAAACCCTTTTGTTTCAGTATAGTCCAACTCTACGAATACGGCATCCCTCTCTTGTATGAGAAGCTAGAGGAGACGGGCAACCAGACCAGTGTGACGTATGCAGAAGTAGAGGGGTACATCGACACCGCTAGAGCTGAGCTTATCGATATCTTTAGAGAAGTTCTCGCGGCTTACAAGAGCGCTGTGTTTAGTGGGGAGTGAGTATGTTACACTGAAAACCTTTTCTCTCATAAAATAACCAAGCTGGGTTATTTTATGAGAGAAAAGTTTTTCAGTTTGTTTGTAAACTTATCTCGTTTCCGACTCTTCATCAATTTGGACATGGTCTTGAAAGACAATGAAACGTTTTGATAGTTAAAGCAAGTTATTTGCGATTTCTGTAATTGACTAATCATATACTTACACTTTAACCAGACAAGGTATGCGCTTCGGTAATATTCAATTAGCACAGAGATCGCGGTTTAGAGTATTTCATTCTCGTGTGTTCCTATTTCCGAAGATAGACGAAAATTGCCGAAGTGCACACTATTTCTGAGAGATCTGCTTGTATAAGCTAATAGTATGGGATCCCAGTATAGAATAACCTTCGCCGAGCTGGTTAATAGATCAAAAGTATAGAGCAAAAAGTATTTTATATCAAATTAAATATGTCAATAAACATATTGCAAATGGGTTGACTAAAAAATGTTTGTCTTGAATTATAGAAAAATGTTTTTGTATTGTCCATAGACCGCTGATGCAAGAATATTACCTTCGATGTATCTCGCTATTCCTTCCTGTCAGCCTACATTAAATAATTATGTAATAGTCATATTTAATCAGCAGTTCTTGTCTATTATCCAAACCAATGAAATGTTTAAAAAATAATTAAAATCGTTAACTAAAAAACTGTTAACTAATCATATTCTGGACTGAAATTTTTTCTTTATATTTATTGACATATTTAATTTGTTACAAAATACTTTTCATCCATTAACCAGCTTGGTGAAGGTCGTTCTATACAGGGCTCTTAGACTATAATAAGAATAACTAAAAATATACTGAAAAATGCAAAAAAAAAAAACTGCTTGAGAAGTGAAAGAAAATGATAGAAACTGACCAACAAAACTGATTTTATAAAATGTAGTTTATTATCCACTAAACAAACACATTTCTTAACATACTTCTTTAATTACTTCAGAGGCAGTATAGCAAGCCACGTGGAAGACTACCTAGCCGTGATGATGGACGGCCTCTCAGAGAAGCTGCTCATCAAGGACTACCATTCTTGCTACCCCGTACACGACGACCTGGAGATGCTGCGGCAGGCCTACCCTGACATGTATCCTTTTTTTGAAGAATCTTCTCTAAATGAAAGATTTATTTATTCAAAAGATGGCCATGGTCTGCAAGCCTAGCAAAGAAGTTCTATTCGCTTTGTAAAATTGACACCCATTTTCTCTAACTCGTAAATATTGTTAGAATTTCAACTGTCTGCAGTTTTTATTTAGGTATTCATCTAGTATTAATGAAAACGGGCATAATAGAGCAAGTTAACTTCTAACTAATAACCAATCTAATTCTTAAAAAAAAATATTTAATATTTAAAAACTGGTTTATCTTTAGAGCTACGTAACCATCAAACCGTTAAAAATAATGAAACACTTTCGACTAAGGTAAAATTCTAATCCAAGAAGTGTCGTTAAATCAAAGTTTAAGGTATCAAAGCTTGTAATAAGAACTTAATTCGGAGCTTTATAAAGTTCAAAATACAATAACTGCCTCGAAGGTTTGAGCTTGTATTAAAGTTAGATATATTTTTACAGTAAAACAGTTAACATTCGATACAAATAAAACCTGAACATAAACTCCAGAGACACAGTAAAGACTGACTTCATACTTCAAGCAATATACTCTAATTTGGACGAGCCAATCCCAGAGCTTAGCAACCACATACCACACATACCGGAAATTTTAACCAATGGGCATGCAGAACCTTCTGAGTCCGGAGTGGGGGGGGCCACTCCAGACACGGAAATACCCGACAACGTTCGGGAAGAGTCGTTGATCTCCGAAGTGAAGGATATACTACCACATTTAGGGGATGGGTTTATATTGAAGTGCTTGCAGCATTATGGTTTTAATGCGGAAAGAGTTATTAATAGTATTTTGGAAGATAATTTGGCGCAGCCGCTGAGAGGTAAGTTGATATAATGAATATGAAATTATGATAACTTAACACCCGGTTCGTAATACTCCTATACTCAATATATAAATTCATTCTCGGTTCTAGTCAATAATAATTGAGTTCTTGCTGGGGTGTTATTGTCATTTTTATTTTGGAATTTATGTAATAGTCAGGTTTGTTTTCCTCGTAAAAAATCATGCTCTAGATCTGGACTTGATATTCAACAGTGCCTTGTGCGATTTTGTGTAATCTACAGAGTGTAAACAAACTCATTACGAAGCCGTCAACCAAGCATTCTGTACATCAAATTATGTAACTTTAGGCAAAAATTATTGCTGGGAAACGACTTGCGGTAAAACTCAATGTTACGCACTCAAAACATTGTGCTGATGGATGGATTGAATAGTACAGAGGTCGTAGAGGTGTTTAAAATAAAAATCTTACAATAACAACTTGTATAAATAAAAAAACTTGTGAAAAAGTTGGGGCTTTGACCCCCAATATCTCCGTAACCAGAAGGTTCCCAGGTATGGTGTAGAACAAAAAAATGATCGCAATGACGAGGAGAACAAGTGCCTTTTGGCTTCGTTATGAGGTTTTTTACACCCTTTATAGGGATAATAAATGTCTTGCTAGTTTATAAAACTGCCATAGCGCAGTTTGGAACTCAAACTTAAGATTTGTGCAATTTTGTGATGTCTATAATTGGGGTTTATTCCTAAAAGCTGCTTGAAAAGTTTGATTAACAACTCTATTACCATATTTTTTGATGTTTACACGTCTCAACTTAAACCATAGTTAAGAATAAACTTCACAACGTCCCTGTTTCTTATTGTATTAATGTATTACCATTTCGAATCACCCAGCCCAGCCTTAGTTATTAAAACCAATTTCATGATCTTTCCAGAACTAGACCATTCCCTCCCCATAATCCCTCTGGACCCCCTAGACTCCAAGTTCCTGGAGACCGGCATCGCGCGCCTCAACGTGTTCGACGGCGACCAGTTCGACATCATGACGCGCGACGACGTCGACGTCAGCAAGATACACGTCGGCAAGCGCCGCCCCAAGTACAGGGATCTCAACCATATGCTCGATGATAAGACTGAGGTTAAGCAGAGGGTGGACATTTATAGTAAATATAAGTGAGTATTGCTTTTTATGTGGTTGTTCAAAATATCTAGGAAACTAGGCTAGGCTGGAATTTAAATCCTGGGTTTTGTCAGCAAATACCAGCGAAGATTGTAAACAACAACTGACCGGGAGTTATCCTATAATGACTGTTTATTGGAACCAAAAATGGGACACTTGGTGTGCTCTATAGGGCCCGTAATAGTCCATTAGCTTTAAGCCATTGAAAAATATAAAAATATGTGTTTTAAATTGTGACACAAAGAATCTGATAATTAAGACCGGTGATTTTTTAAATAACCGACGAATGAATGTAATGTAGAGAATTCATGGTGAAAGTTTATAATACGATATCCGTTGTACCCCGTATTCTTGGAGACACATGTGTCTATTCGTAGAATTTGAACAATTAGTAATAATAATTATTTTCTTACGTTCCAGTCTGGTATGTGACGAAGTGGACATGTACTCGGACGAGTACGACGACACGTACGACTCTGACGGCGTCGTACCCACAGCCGACGTGACGGAAGACGTGCGGCGACCCTTCGTCACGCCGCGAGCGCTCCGGACACACGACAAGAGGGAGACTGAGGTGAGATTTGTACATGCTGAACAGGCAGGCATATTTTTATTTTGTCTGTACTGCGGTTTGTGCCTGTACCTGAAAATCTGTAAACCGACTACGAAGTCATGATGGCCGGTGCAGCGAAAACTCGAGAAGACGATGTCCCTCTTATTGTCCAGCTCTTTGTGTAACTCCACCTGGAATTTGAGGTCAGATCCCTCCGAAATTATATCGCTGTCGATGAGGCAGAGTTTTGGTCAAAGCTTAGTTTGTACTGTGGACTATTTCAGTGCAGTTGGAAGCATATCACTAGTGAGGGCTGAAATGCCATCTCAAAAGTATTTTCAAAACATTTCCTCGAAAACTGGTTCATATCGCTCTACGATTAGGTTCAACATGCAATGTATTTCACACGCGTGCGATTTTTTCCATTTTCCAACACGTGCAGGAATGAAAATTGCCACAGATAACTATACCTATACTTAGTCCAAATTGGTTCAATGCCTATAGTCGGAGGTGAATGTTTTTTTTTAAATTTCGGCAAAGCAATAATGCGTCTACCCTTGATCTGTCCACGAAGTAGACACAATAGATAATCAATTGTGTCTCGAACAAATCGGTCCGTTGATAGATCATGATTCATAATCTTAAGATCATGATATAAATCATAATCTAAGATCATGATATAAGCATAAATATTTGTTGAATATTCAAATTGTGTTTATAAATAAAATACCATAGATTAACATGATTATTTAAAACTAATATTTACTTTTATATACAAATTAACATTTATTTGTGTTCTAAATACAAAAATATATAAAAAAAAAACTATTTTTTATATTAGGCTGTTTAGCGGCTTCATACCTTTGCTTCTCCTGACCTGGCGATAGCAAAGCGCGGAAAAAAAGAAAATTAAAATCATAGTATCCTAATAATTCATGACAAAATTATTTCTCGTTCTTTTATTTAATTTCTTCAAAAGTGTATTGAAAAACGTCGTTTGATACACGTGGACATTTGTTATTGCAGTTCTCGGCTCAAAAACACCCTCGCCTACGGCTCGGGAGTTAATTCAGCCTCGTGTGCATTAACAAACTTTCTCCACTTGTATCAAAATGTACTATTATAGCTGGACGAAATTAATTATTATGACCCTATTGATATCTAAGTAAAAAAAAGATCAAAAAAAGACACCCCGCAAATCATTGACAACTCTTAATCACCACCATTGATCTTTCAGGAGGAATCAGAAGACGAACCAGATCAGGAAGAGGCTCAGCCGAGCAGCAGTAGAACTAAGATGGACTTCTGTGTGAACCCCGAGGTCATGCGCGCGCGCAGGGAGGCCAGCCACCAGGCGCGGCGCGGCAGGGGGGGGGCGGGCAGACCTGCGCCGATACCTAGGTGAGCATCAGAATGATTGGTCAAAATGACCGATCAGCTTTAAAATATTACTAAAATCTAATACCTATTTTCTACAATTTGATATCTTTGTTTAAGTAATTGATACCTTAGTAATAACTGAGAAAATTAATTTAAAAATTCCTGACATCAGAATGACTGCCCACATTTAGAATCTCAACGTAAGGGCTCCAAAATTTCAATTTGCCTTTACAAAAATTTAGTACCTATTTGATACCTAAACATATATTTTTTCTAGATTTTTAGGGTTGCCAGTTCAATGGGCATTGTTCATTCTTATTAATATGTTGTAATTGAAAAACCATTTCGAGGAATAGCGTTACTGATCATAACGGACTAATTAATCATGAAAAAAAAAATCATATTTTATTGATATTTTTTATAAAATACGATTGACCTTCTCTGCCCTTCAAATTACGTCAGCTTTGGTCGTACAGTTTTGTATCGTTGCCTCAGAAAATAAAAAAGTAAGTGGCAAGTATTGTCTACAATCTGTCAAGTGTCAATTTATAAATGTCAAAAATATAAACAAAGTTTAAAGTTTTTACGATTATTGTTACTGCGACTTGCCTCATAATCTCGTAAAATCAGCAATTCAAATCTCGTTACATTATCTCAACACTCGGCAATATTTAATATACTGGGAGAGTTATGGAATACAGGAAGTGCTTTGTTCCAACTTGCAGCAATAATAAGTCCAAACAATATTTTTGTTCGTACCATAGAAGATTTGCGAGAGAAGTGGTGTCGTGATGTGGGCGTGGAATATTGCAAGGTTAATGCACTTTTCGTTTAGCAACTGTTTCGGTCGAAATTTCGAAAAATTAGTTTACCTATATTTTTATAGGATTCGATTATTAGTGACGTTTATTGACACTGACAGATGTTGTGTTGACAGATTTAATTTTTTATTATGTACTGATGAGGCAAAGGCACAATCTTTTGTGCCACTGATGATGTTAACTGCCTTAAAAATTTAAATATAAAAAAAATAACTATTGAACCAATCATCAAAATATTTAAATCAGTTTCTCAAAATGCTCTAAATTTGCAAAAAATAAAATAAAATCTAATGGTTAACAAATGAAGACAACCTCCATTACAATACTTAAAATGTCACTTATCTTCCGTGATTATTGTTTATTTTTGAGCTCCCGATTTTAAATATAGTTATGAACCGTGAAAGCATAAAACAGTGTTTGAATCCCCATTACAATTTAACATACCTGCTATAAAGGTGTCTGGCGGGAGTTGCCGCCACAAAGTGTCTGGTAGTGGACGAGGTGAATCATCATACTAGCCTTTAGATAATAATTATGAAAAAAAAACCGCTTTATCCATAGCCGTAACTTAGCAGCTATTTAGCACACCTCTGTCACCTGAAATCTACCAAAGCTACCAAGACCGACTTTTCTTTAATCTTTCTACCTGTACTAAAGTACTTCCGCAGAAAAAGTTCAAAAGCGTCAAATTTTGAGCAAGTAAATCTGGAGTGTATGACTTAAGAAAAAATTTTTTTTTTCAGGAACTTGGACGTAACAGGCAAACCCAAAGGCCAGGGTCAAGAAAAGGAAGTCCTACACAACAGAGATAAGAAGGAGAAGCACAAGTCGGCGCGAGGCAATCACAACCGTCGCTCCGGCGCGCAGTGGAAGCGCAGTCAGGGCATGATGCCTTCCTAGTACCTTCTGTATAGTGACGTGCGAGCTTGTGGACTATTTGGTAATTGTTTTAGTATCGTACACTTTTGGGTAGGGTTTTGGAGGCGTGAAAAACAACGATACTAATATACTATAGGTATGCAAAAGGAAGTTATTTGGAGGTATCCCAGTGAATTTCCATTCATATTTTCAAGAAGCTAAAGTTAGTTTTTAATTTGCATCGGATATGTGATGGTCTGTACTGCTTACGAGCGTCAGATAACATATTCTTAAATCGTAAATTTTTGTTTTGTAAATCTATCAGACTCATGCCTGATTTAAAGTTATTTTACGATAATGAGATAGTTCATATATGTTTGATAAATTAAATATTCGTCTCTTCATTGCAACACCCTCCTTTTTGGCCCCACCGCACTCGGGTAAGAAACAAGCAACATAAATTATTTTAGCTAGAATAAGTAAACAGCGAAATAGTCCACAAACACTTTCATGTCATCAAAACTCTATGAGCATTGTGGTAATAATTATTGTCATAGACATGGCTAGCTATGTTTTTAACTGTAGTAAAAACAAGTAAGGAAAAAAAATGAGAGAATTTGTCAAATTACCAAAAAACCATTGTTTCCATGACCAAAACGCAACACGAATGAAAACGATAAAGAAACTAATATTTATAATTGCACATCGCTTTAAAAATAACGATAATCGGTTGTGTTTTACAGTTCGCCATTTTGAATGGTAATACAATAGTCTTTTTACAGCTATTATGCATCTCTGCCAAAACAACAGTGAACTTTATTCTCGCTAAGATAAGGTCGCAGTTGGGTTGCTGATGGCAAAGGTTAAATTACTGTGAAAGGACTGTAAGGAACAATTTCGAAATCGACTGAACAGACGTCTGTTGCCATCTATCTATGGTAACGTCTTCGTAGAGTCCCAGAGGTTAAGGTCCGGCCGCTTATGCATTCAATACATCATTCTGAACCCATAGAATGGGGATGGCAACCGTGAAACTAATGGCGCTAGCATAGTTTGTTCCAAGCATCGTCATTGGTAGAAAATCTGGTAATGTCATTTTATATTTCAACTTATTTGCGTGGGTGCGAGAGCTGCGCGCAGGTCGCGGGTTTCGTGTTTTTGACTAACAATCAGCCCCTTTATATAAATCTGAAAAAAAAAAATGTTCCAAGTCTCTTAACTCCCGAGATCCGCCTAAAGGGGGGGAGAAGGGGGGCAATTTTGAAAACTGGTTTTTACTTTTCCGAGCCTCCTCTATACGAATCTAATGTTCCAAGTCTCTTGGTTTCAGAGATACGATAGAGAGAGAGGGGGGGAGGGGGGCGAAAAGCGCGGGGGGGGGGCGTTGGCACTTGTCCCCTACTATTTAGAATTAGTTGTTTACGAATCTGTCAAAATATACCCACCTCCCCCTCCACCATCTGGGACAACAATTATATGTCAGTCATTGAGTCAGTGAGTGGTAATCGAGGTTTATATAGTATAAAATGGGTTCCTCATTGGTCAGATTGGGGACAAACTATGCTAGCGCCATCTGCTTTCAGCTTTCACCGGCCAACCCCATTGTTTCGAATCGTTAGATTATAATCTATCTCGCGCGATTGTAAACTCTCGAAAGATTGTGAACACGGAACGCAACTCGCGCGCTGATTGGTTGAACGTCATGTGCCCCGCGCCGTACTATTTGTTTGTTAATTCGTTTGTTGTCGAATGTAAACGAACAATGTTTCCCCGATTGTAAATTTATTTCGTGTTGAAAATAACTCACAGCTTTAGAATTAGTTATATAAAATTGTGGTGGAAGTAAAATGAATCTGTGATTAACCAAAGAAACAAACAGGGAGCTTAAAATGGCCGCTTTATCAGAATCTTACTAAGAATGACGTTAAAAATGTTGTATTCTTTAAAATGGACTTTATGTTCATCACCATAAAGTCCATTTTAAGAATTTTAAATGTTTAAAGTGTTTCATATAAGATTCTGTTAAAGCGGCCATTTTTGACCCCCAGAACGGCCTACTGTAAGACCGACCAATCAGGGACAGGTTCACAATCTTTCGAGAGTATACAATCTCGCGAGATAGATTACAATCTAACGGTATTTACAATTTTACGGTGACATTTACATAGTAACCTGTTGTGTCGTTGAGGTCTCTCATAGCGATTGGGTGGCTTTCCTGCTGCAGTATGCAGTTGAGGTCGACTTCGGAATTGTACCTTTTTTTAGAATCTACGTAAAATAGAGATACTAATACAGTGTTGCAAGCTTCTTCTGGCGCTGGAATGACATTGACATGAGAGCGCTGTTGGTTTACATGTAGTTCATTGTTTGGGCTCGCCCCCTATTACATGGGAACATAACTGTGCGAAATGTGGGTGTACTGTTAGTTCACCTCTGCTAACCCTTCGGGGAATACAGGCGTGACGTTATGTGACGTAATTATTTACTTGTTTACATGCAATATAATGCTTCCGACCTAAACATAGTTCCACTTAACTGTTGAAGCAGTTTGTCCCTGAAAATTATATTGAATATACAAGTTGGCCGGGTTACTACCGATTAAGTCCACACGCCAAAATAACCTTGCAGCACTAGAATACCAAATTGCCTTATTATCCGTTTCTGAAAGCTTTAGAAATGTCACTTCAATAGCAATAAAATAACTGTAGGAAATATACCATAAACTGTAATATTTATAAACGTTGTGTTCATAGGACGTATCCGTATGATTATAAAAATATTAACAAAACTGCATTAAACCATATAGAGCCTTATTAACATAGACATAAATACAAGCAGCACTAAATGTATCAAAAAGGTAAATACAAGGTGAAACAGACCCTTCACGAAACCGTCAACCAAGCATTCTGTACATCAAACGCACTCAAAACATTGTGATTATGGATGGATTGAATAGTACGGGGATCGTGGAGGTTTTTAAAGTCTTACATTAAAAACATCTAGGTATTAAAAACAAAACTTGTTAAAATGTTGGAACTTTGACCCCCAATATCTCCGTAACTAGAAACATTAGATTAGACCTTACTTTAGATTTATGAACAATGACCAACTGTACTGTTCAATGCATCCATCATCGCAATAGAATCTTTTGAGTGCGTTACATTGAGTCCTGCGGTAAACCGTGATTTTACACACCAACAACAAAGGCGTTTCCCAGCAAGAATTTTTACGCAGTGTTACTTAGTTTGATGTACAGAATGCTTGCTTGATGGCTTCATGAAGGGTCCGTTTACATTCTGTATAAAAGCGCTGCTCCATTGAAGTGTCAGTGTGATGCTACGCACGGAAAACTCGAGTAACCTACACCAGGGCTCGGAAACCGGTTAAAATCTTAACCGGTTACGGTCATTGACCCCAAATCGATTTAGGTTAAAGGTTGCACTTTACCGTTATTACCGGTTTTACATGAATTTTGGTTTTGTTAGTTTAAATTAACCGGTAAAATCCAAGTTTGATAGGGTGCCGGCCACCGCCACTCTCGCTCGCAGGGTCTGGACGTTGCAATGTCATTTTGTTTGGTTGTATTTGACGTCCTCAGATCAAACATTTTTATAATATTTTCTGGGGCTGTGTCACTAACTTGTTGGAAGTGTTAAAAAAGTAGACGAAAAAATTACAAATTTCGGAATTAACCGGTTAATTTTGGTGTCAAAACCGTTTGTGCTTATGGAACCGGTAACCTTTATCATTTGGTTTAAGTACATAAAACAGTTCACTTGTTTAACCGGTAAATGAAGGAACGATATATGGTAAATATATCGTTCGTATCGGTATTTAATCGAAATTAACCGGTCTTTAACCGGTTCAGAGCCCTGACCTACACTGCATAGTTCACCCACAGATAATGCGTCTCATACTGAGCAAAACCGGAAAAAAACATATGCGCTAGTGAAAAGGGTAGCAAAATCAAAGCGTTTATTTCAAGTAAGCCAGTTACAGGCACTTTTGAATTGTCGAAACAAAGATGAAAATTAAATATAGCTACAGTCCCAGTCACAAGACATAAAAACTGTGAAAGTACTGTAGTTGCCCATTCCCTAGCGTAGATCTCTATGGAGAAGAACGGGCAAGAAACTCCATGGACACTCTTTTAAATCAGAATATTGTTACAAAATCTTGGTTACATCATTCATGTTGAGATGGTATATTATGTGAGAACAATGTAGTAAGATGTGCACGTTAAAAGTGTCCACAGTAAAACGAAACAAAAAAAAAACAATTCAAAAACTAAAATAATTCATTAAAATAAGCCATATAAATAGCTCTCAAACGACCCCCGAAGTTTTTACACAGCAATGAAGCAGTGCCGTTATTAATCATTGCAAGATGCTAGAATAGTAGTGTATTCCTCAAACAAAACAAGGGCAAAATTTAAATAAATATAGTGAGAAATCCCTCCTAATATTGGTAAATCGTTAAGTTATTCGTACTTATTTATATCATAAATTTAATGAAGTAATTATGTTTCACATACAATGCTGAAAGAATCTTTTGACGCTCCAATGACGTTGCCAAGGGGCGCGGTTGGTATACATTCGTGAAATGTATTGGGAAGGTAACTATGCAACTAATCACTTTGTCATAGGTAGTTCCATACATGGTGGAAAACTTGTTGAGAGGGTGCTTTAAGAAATCTGGCAACGTCGCAAATAGCTTTCAAAAACATTTCTCTGTTTTTACTAATTCAATATTACTGAATGAATTTGCGAAATGCCTCTCTGTATTTAACAAAAAATTGATTATGAATTACAATAACCAATATCGTGACACAGGATATTTAGTTTTAGGTGCAAAAAGCATTTGGGAACTTTTCAAATGCTTTTTCTACGCTCAAAACTGTGTCATCAACGAATCCAACCTTTTGTAATTTATAATCGATATTTTAGTGCAATACAAAGAGGCATTTCATAATTTAATTGAGTTATTGATATATTTATCGAAACTGATAAATTTGAAAGCTATTTGCGACGTTGCCAACTTTCTGAATGAACCCTTATAATGTAATTTTATATTTCATCATTGGTCAGATCAAGACTAGCTTTGGAGGCGCCATGTACAATGAGGTTTGAAAGACCTCATCCACAAAAAAAAAATGGCGGTATTAGTTCGGATTTTGGTTTCTAGTCAAAAGATTCTTGTACAGCACTTTCGCAAAGGATTTTTTCGAAGTTTGTTTAGATACAAAAAATATTTTGATATCGTATCTATAAATACTGTATTAACGAAGACAACGTGATACAAACATTGTGATTAGTTTAAACTAATGGGTAATATTGTGTATGAAACTGTAACTTGCTATAAATAGTGGTTTTGTTATTTTTATTCAGAATGAAGTTGTATTTATTAATGCTTTGTTTTATTTTCAACATCATTTTGATCTATTCATACAAAGGTTCATAAACTCACGCCTATTTGTCATGGGGTAGGCAGAACTATAGAATGTCATCCGCTGCGATCATTTTTTTTAAAATAGGCTACAAGGTTCACGCAGTGGTTGAGCGATTGACTGCTGCGCTGTGTATTGCGGGTTCGATCCCCGCACGGAACAAGTGTTGAAATTTGTATGGCCTACAGATAGTTGTTTTGGGTCTGGCTGTTTGTATTGAGTTTTAAGTGTTTGTAAACACACGCCCGTAATTCCTAGTGGGGCAAAGTTTAAAAAAAGAAACGCTTAGATGGCGGTAGATGTTTTTAACTTGCACTCAGCTGTCATGGAATTCCTTGCTGAAAACTTATGTCGCGAGATGGCGCTAAGTGTGTGGTCTGGTCGCTGATATATCGCTTATTATTGAAGACTAGCGACCTGTCCCGGTTTCGCACGGGTGGTTATTTTCCCCTAATCCCCCCCCCCATTTTTTTTATAGGAATAAATATAACCTATGTTACTATGGATAATGTAGCATTCTAACGGTGAAAGAATTTATGTAATCGGTCCAGTAGTTTTTGAGTTATTCGTTACAAACATACAGAAATATAAATCTTCCCTCTTTATAAAATTAGTGTAGATGACTGAGAATTGAC
Organism: Xestia rhomboidea; assembly: GCA_963853795.1. NCBI lineage: Eukaryota > Metazoa > Arthropoda > Insecta > Lepidoptera > Noctuidae > Xestia > Xestia rhomboidea. Next base: position 16,958,259 of record OY970775.1, read on the forward strand.
CGACACTCAGCGCTCTCTCACAGCGATGCCTTTAGTCTTTTGACCGCCATAGTCACATATACGTGACAAGCAAGCGCGTGCTCGCCAAACGACACAAATATGTGACAAAATGGTAGGTGAATTTGTGACATGGCGTGGAGGGCACGCGCGTTAAGGCGACTCGTGTGATGCTTGAACTGCAACTTTTTGTTCATTTCGGCTGTCGCAAGATGCGTGTCTCTCTCGCTAGCTGAGATATGTTACAAAATGTCTAAAACATAAACTATAAGTCGTGAGAATAGTTTGAAGGAACGGATCGTCCTTGTTTCACATGACTATGTATGAGTCATGATCATTAGTCTGGCATTTACTGCCAAACAAAGAACGAGAGTTCGAGACCCATCAGGAATTTCGAAAATGTAACATCGGGAAGCACGTGAAATCGAATTGATTTGTGACCCGAGGACCTATTCTTAGTACCTATTGAAATCACGAGTTGATTTATGACCTCAGCACCTATTCCCAGTATTACAATGCTCACATTTCTAAGCACGTAGATGGCAAATATTGACCCATGCGATTCGGCAATCGTCATTTCTAAATGGTGGGTATTTTTTACCTTCACGCGGTTTTGGAAACACGTTTAGCGGTGCTCCACCCAAGCGGGGCACACCTCCACCGTGTCCTCCGGTCGATCCTCACAATGGTGACACCCGGGCGTTTCCTCCCGCCCGATTCGGTGCAGGAACTTACCGAAACATCCGTGTCCGGTAAGAACCTGCGTCAGGCGGAAGGTGAGGACGCCGTGGCGTCTCTCCAGCCACTCCTCAAAGAGGGGACTTATCGCCACTATTGTGGCGTGAAAAAAATAAAAAAGGTGACATAGCCTAAAAACGCAAGCCTAATGGTAGGAATTAGCATTAACGTCCTTCGACCCTCGATTGCCATGAGGCAGCAGGGTTGTGGAGGTCAAATAGGAGTAGTTCCTTGTAAAATACTGGTAGCTGCATCCGTTTAGACTAGAAGCCGACCCCGGACCCCGACATAGTTGAGAAAAGGCTAGGTAAGCAGGTTATGATCCCAACAACCACAATTTTATTTGCAGTTAGCTGGCATACCTAACATAATTATATGTAGAGTATGTTTTATGTCTACATTAAATCCTTGTCCAGTTAATGTCACAGATTCACTGCGTCGTTTATCTGCCGCTCAGACACGGAGAATGGATGTATGAGTGTTGTGAGTAGGTAACTAACATCAATGTAGATACTTGCCGCCAACGAAGTCGCAAATTGGAGATCCGTAAGCATTCTAAGATTTGGAAATGTTAGTATTTGCCACAGACCAGACGGGAGATGGGAGAAAGGTATTGGAATGGAGACCAGTTGCCCAAATAACGCCAAGCTGTAAAGAATAGACAGGGAAGGATGCTTGTTTATTTATAACACGTATAAAAATGTAGACCTACGGGATCCACCACTACAAAATGCGTTTCTAACAATCAAATGAACTGAGCAGCTAAAGTACCAAAACGAAACCTACGTAGCAGTGAACGGATGACTTTATTTTTAAGAGAGCCCATTCAATTTGGTAGATATAGGCTGATTTATAGTGAATTCTAAGAATAAGACAAGACAATATGAATGTGAAAGCAAATAAAACTTAATCAACACGTTAGAATTACATGAATGTTGCAGATGTCCTTTTCTTAAATCATGAATTTTTACACATACGTTTCATTAATACAAAAAAGTCAATAGCCATATTTCTTTTAACAATATTCTATACAGAACCTTTGTAATATAATTGCAAATAAAACTCATGAAAGGAGAGGCGATTATAAACTGTCGGCAGTGAATAGTTGGAGGTTGAATCGCGCGCGTGTCCAGAATAGCAATATCTCATCTTTGTGATACGCTTGCGGCGCTCAGGCGGAGATACGGTGACGAGCGGAGCGATTAAGTTTTCATTATTTTGTTTGCCTACCTATGTCATCAAAGTATGGATTTTATTGTTTTGCCTTAAAACAAATTTGGTTGCACTTAGTTATCAACAAAATAAGAAGTTGTGTCGTCTGTCTTACTACCTAAACCGTACTTACCTAAACTGTTGACAGTTTGAGGGTATTCGGAATTCAGTTGGAATCAACTGTCTGACGAAGTTCAGCACTCTGAAGGATTCAGAATTCCTATACAGTTTGTCCTAACCACATTTTTAAAATCATTGGTCCATCTGGGGACGTTTCAGCTTGGGAGAGGATTATGCCCAGAAACGGATTGCGATAGGCTACGTTGATTGAATTGATTGTGATTTTTTGTATTAAGATCCTCAGTCAGAACTGTGCATGAAACTTTGCCGGTGAATCATAAAGATTATCATGTCAAAGGATAAGATATATGAATTTTAACTTGCGGGTGACCAAAATCCTACACTTGATCGCAGCAATCAGTCCCTGTTTCTTTCGCAAATCATACTTGCTAGTTGCTACCGATCTATCCACCAAATAGTTGCCACAATCCCACAACAACACAACGAAACCTCACAATCGTCACTAAGCCGCCTCCCTAACCACAAAGCCTCGCCGCGCTCATAAAAGCGTCGTAAGCATAGCCCTACCTCCGCCACGATGTCTTCATGCAGCCACATAAAATTCGATGCGCCGACGACCCTGGCGCGCAAGAGACATCGAGGTACCGTACCCAATAATCTGGTTCTTAAGTACCTACTTTTATGTAGAAACTATAGTATAATTCATTGGTTTTGAACGGGAAACATAAGTTTTTCTTGATTTTTTAGATCTAGGTAATCAGAAATGAAGAGCTCCGAAGGAGAACTTAGCTTTACCTACCAACACAGACAGCAGGGGAGTTTTAGTCTGCCATCGAAGGGCTGGAGCTTTAGGGGATTTAACCAAGATAACCGACATGGTATGGTAGGGCACATTACTCGCAGAACACGGATGACCGATGGAGCCCAAAGGTCCAGGATGGGCATCCACCTACCTGAACTTGCATCGTTGGAAGTCCTCCCACAAGGTGCAATGATAACTCTGTTGAAGACCGCGGGAATCTACTGGGTACAAGAAGCTACACCATTAAAATATCCAGTTCCAGTGACACTCTTAAATTTCTGATTTGCAATTTCTAAACATTCGGCCAAAGAAGGCATCCTGTTGTGTCACTGTGAACCATCATCGGATACAGTAATTTCAGAACGCATATTGGCGATTTGTAATTAAGCTATTCAAGTAACCGCCGCAAAGTTGTAACGGAGGATCGAATGACCGTCAGTTAGAATTAACTTTTGACCTTCGCTGATACCGCTATTCATATAAGCACGTATAATACAAGTTGTGTTAAAGTAATAATCATTATTAAGGCTATTAATGTCGTCTTAGAGCTTTGCCGCTACAATTAAAAGGCATGGTGGGATGATGCCACAATCAACGCGGCTCTAACGCGGCTCTATTGATGAGTGCTGCTTGCACAGTTGGCAATATATGTAGTACCTACAAAGGTTGTAAATAGACTCTTGACGAACTGGAAAGGTACTTATTCTCATCGTCACTGCGATCATTTTTTTGTTCTAGACTATGAAACCTGGAAACCTTCTAGTTACGGAGATACTGGGGGTCAAAGTTCCAACTTTTTGACAAGTTTATACAAGTTTATAATGTTATAACATGACCCGTTTACTACTCAATGCGTCCATCAGCACAATGTGTTGAATACGTTACATAGAGTTTTACCGTAAAGTGTAATTTTTACCCCAAAAAAAAAAGTAAAGTAAAGTTTCCCAGCAATAACGTTTTGCGCAGAGTTACTCAGTTTGATGTTCAGAATGCTTGGTTGACGGCTTCGTGAAGAGTCTGTTTACATCCTGTAATTGACTTTTGTTTCTCTACCAGTTTCGTGTAGGGTTGTACGTCAATAGATTATACCAGCCTGTAGGTAAGCATTAGGAACGCAATAGTACATTGTTACCCTAGGGGTGAAAGTAACTTATTTAGTCCCGAGACGGGGTTTGGTGCCCGAGCGCAGCGAGGGCGCTAATAGTTCGAGGGACTAAATAAGTCTTTAACCCGAGGTAAACACTGTGCTTTTCATTACGAATACAAGGCAAGTAAAAATAAAACATGAATCAACTCGAAAAAACAAATGAAGGTCGGATTGTCGCTTTCCCGCCTATTTTGTTTTTTTTTCTGTGGCCGGCCAGCTATTCAGCCATAATATATTTTTCATTTTCATCATCGAAAAATTGGTAAATATTTTGCCCAAATCTATGTTACTTTAAAGAAATAGTTGAAACTTAATTAAAATTAAGTTACTTAAAAATAAATATACTTTTTAATTAATACTTAACTTTATGTTATTTCAATTTTACATCGTGGCTGTATAGAAAGTTGGAACATGGTTCAATAGAAAATGAACAATTTTTTTTTTATAATTTGACAGTTGTCAGTTGAAAACGATTCTCCCTAGGGCTGAAAAGTATTACTTTCAACCCGCTCCTCAGGCAACTTCAGACCTACTTTCAGAGTATGAGTAATGAAAAAGCATCTACACATACTGGGAAAGCATCTTTTCTTTCTTTTCTTATCCCTGAAAAAAAACCTTACTGAATACTTTATTGCATTCCACATGTAAGTACTTAGGTGGTAAAAGCTTATATTTAGATCACAAATGGACCCTGTCGGGCACAGCAAAATAAGTGAGTTATAGGAGAGAGGAATCACCTTCTCCTGTCCCACCTAAAATTGGTCATCTTTTCAATAGAGTCACACCCTTCACGGTTACACCAAAATACAAATATTATTTATTCCACATCAAACATAGGTGTGTTATAAAATAAATAAAATAGGTACATGAATGTCGCTATAATGACAAGGCTCGAGCCCCAACGTGGCGCGTTTTATTATATTACCTGTAATAGGGGGCATTAGGGCGGGGCGGAAGGATTTAATAAGTGAGCGGCGCGCGCACGGCAAAATTGCGATGTTCGATGCGTACGCGCACCGCTCCAGGCGGTGATAGGGGTGGGAAAGACTGTTTATCGAGTTAAAAGTTGAATAATTTCGTTTTGAATAAGTACCTATATTATCAATTTTTCAGAGTCAGCACGCTGAAGTGGCAGTGGAGTAAAAAGGCTTTATTAGTCGAGGGACCGATGGTCGATGGTGAAAAAGAGTCAGAGAGCATAAAAGATTGCTGAATTGGATGAGGCAGGCAGGGTGCTATGTCACAGTTTTGGAGACGCAGGAAAGGCGATAGGCTATAACTGGACGAAGTTTACCCTTTGAATTGACGGATATCCTGACATAATCGGTGGACCATTTTCCAGATAAGACTTTTGTTACGCACAAAACCTTCAGTCACTGGAGGGAATAGATAAATACCTTGACGATCCGAATGGTGCAGCGGTAGTGAGGCTGCCTTACGTTCTTAGGGTCCCGGGTTCGAATCCCGGTTGGAGCAAATGTTTGTGTGATGAGCATGGACATTTGTTTCAGAGTCATGGATGTTATATGTATAATAAGTATGTATTTACAAACAAAAAGTATCTATGTAGTATATCAACTATCTGGTGTCCACGACACAAGCCTCGCTGCTTAGTGTGACACTAGATGGCGCTGTGTGTTAATGTCCAGCGATATTTTATTTACCTGAGAACAAAAGAAAGTTGTACTATAACCTTCTGTTCATAACTTCTTGGTAAAAATTCCTTACGATGCTTTATAGAAATATACAATTCAGAAACATTTTGCCTCCACGATTCTCCTTAAATACCAGAAAAATATGAGCTTCTTATCGACAAGTGAGCCTAGTTTCCTGGCAGTACAGCATCTCATCCCTACTGGCGTCGTGTGTAATTTATTTCCCATTCAGTGTACTTGCCTCGATTATTATTATTGTTCCACGAACCGCGCCGGCGCACGATATATAAAACATTGTAGCGATATGTCGCTTTTCACAGTCTCCGCAAAGTTATTGTTTCATACAAATTGCTAGTGGGAAGTTTGTATATTTTGAGTTTCAACACTATTAGCTGGCTCTGGGAAAAAGTTTTCAATAGCTGTGAAAAATTTCTTTAATTTTAACAGAACGTCACACCCAATCCCGGAGGATTTAGGCAGAGATGTATCCGATAGTACAGACACCTTTCGCCGGATAGGTTAGGGGATGAGTGTATACCCATCCACCGGGCACAACTCCAGACTCCGGCCTTCCTTGGAATGGAATGACAATTTTCCGCTCCTGAAATTCAACCTAGTACTTACCTCATGGTCAGCAGTAGTGCTGGGGACCACCAACTAACGAAGCAGATCGTAAAACCCATATTGAATTTACTTAATCGAAAAAGGAACACGGTAGGTCAACGGTAATGATATATAGGTATATCCTATGAGGCCTATGAGGGAACGGAAATTCCGGGATTCAAATTTTTGTATGTTTAAAAACCGAAAAATTGACTCATCAAAAATACTTTTTCCTAGGTAACTGGAATCCGTCCAATCATTGCTCTTAATCTTGTGTGGCCGCAGTTCTATTTCACGGGATATTTAACTGACAGGGACAGAGATATCTTCAAGTGCAGGTCAAAAAGAGATGGAGCATGAGTTATCTTCGCAGGGCAGGAAATGAGACATCAAAAGCCGTCGCCATTGACCGCGCCAATTAGATAGGCCTCAGTGATGTGCGGGATGTCGGAACACTTCTTGGAAATATACAAAAGATTATTTTGATGATGTAATTGTTGGTGGAGCAGACATTTTTAAGAGATTGCGAGAGTAACGTAGAGGTAAGGCGCCAATAGTACATGTCAAGATTGCAAGGCGCATCTGTTGAATTTTCAAAGGTTTTATCTGTGTAATAATCAAAAGACGGACTAATAAACTTCAAAATATGATAATTACTTTGGTCAATTTCTCTGTATCAGTCTTTAGTCTAGATTTCAGCCCGGTTGCTGGTAAAATATGTGCCCCTGACAGAGTACTGCTACCTACTAAGAAATTCCTGCTGGAAAAACCCAATACACCTGTGAACCTGGGATTCGAACCTAAGACCTCATGGTTAGCAGTAACGATTGACCCCAAGGCCAACGATGCAAAAACAACCACGACGGAGTATTTAGTATTTACTTCGTACAGTATAATCTGACCTCCTCATATATTGCTAATTGCCACATATCCCACACCAATTTCGCACTCAAAAACTTCTCAAGCCCTCTCAACCCAATTGAGCTACTGGTAATCCTATCCGTGTCATTATAACCCTAGGTCCTAATGTCAATTGTCGTCTGGCGCGCCGTCTGCTGCTCTATAATTATAGAATCAAGAGTTATTGCGCTCTGCCCAATAGATACGGTTAAACAATTGTTGTACTACAAAGGAACTAACTGTTTTATAGCTGTCGTAAATCAATTGAATATGACAGTTGTGAGAATTTCGCTAAGGGAACAAATAAACTGTGACTGATTATCGGTGTTTGTTGTTTGACTGAATCATAAATTTTCATTAAATCTTATTTATTTCCTATCCTTGGTTCGCAGAAGCAAATAAATAGCAGTGATAGCCTAGTGGTGTGACCTCCGGACGGCCAAGTCTCCAGTTCAAACCCAAGACACGTCACCTCTGATTTTTCAGATCACGTGCTTCGGTGAAGTAAAACTTTGTGTGGAAACTAAACCATGACTGAGAGATATTTCCCGCCGGCATGTCAAGCCAAGTCAGAGGCCCATGGGCGGCTTAAAACACTGACACCAGGTTAGGCCAGGTTAACCACAAACAAGAAAGAAGCTAAAGCAAATCAATTCAGACTTCTAATGGTAGTTTAATCATAGGTTGTGTACGTAGTTTGTCAATTATATTGTTATCTCAAATAAGGCTTTAAATTAGCTTTATGAAAGTCAAATGTTGTTGTGGCCTGCTCGATTTCCTAGCGTTTGACCTAAGATGTTAATCAGTTCTTCCAAGCTGGGAATCGACCTTAAAACACAATTCGGAAAATAGCTTAGTCTTTTTCAGTTTCTAACGACTCCACTATTCAACTATCGCAACAAGCAGCTGAGGTGTCCGAGTGGTTAAGGAGTTGGACTCGAAATCCAATGGGTTCTGCCCGCGCAGGTTCGAATCCTGTCCTCAGCGAACATACATTTTGTTATTTCTATGAAATTTGGGATTTCATTTCTCTCAGGCGCAGGACGTTTAATTTTCGATGACATGTCTTTTCTAGGGGTTCTGCACACCAGGGGTTGTTTAAATCTGCAAAACCAAATGCATATTTTGCCGCTCGGTTGTGTTATTTCAAGCCGACCCGAATAAGTGTGTTTTGTGTCATGTTCATCATTCCTCCGTATCACATTCACATGTCATGTCGTTAGGTACTCTGATAATCTTAGTTTCATTATTATCTCGCGGTTTACCATATCAATTTAATCAATAGTTTCGGTCAATAGGAAGTAGGACCCATCTCCATTCACACATCTTGCTATCAGAAAGTTCCCAGCGACGTAGCGTTGACCCCGGGGGGGTATCGACCAGCTGACTGGCACGTAGCCCGGTCTATAGCGCTGTCCGTAGCCCATAGCCCGCACTACACGTACTCGTACAGTACTCCCGTCCGACGGGCTATAGGCAATAATTTAGGATGATTATCCTAACTGTTGAGACTAGGGTTGCAGGTTTTGGAAAAAGGCAAACAACAACATCATCAATTTATTTCAGGCTACAATGGCCCATAGATATTTACCTTATAAACTAAAATACATAAAGTATATTATTATAGACTTAAAAACTATGTTAGTAGCACTGCACTTAGTCACACTTCACTTGTGTTGGCTGTCCAGTGGAACTTGTCCGCGGAAGCGACGGAACACCACGTCCTGCGGCCAAAAGTCTTCCTCCATCACCATGGGCAGATAGCAATTCGGTATTCGCACCACGAACGCCTTGAAGTTGACGTTGCGGCGCGACTCCAGAACTGCACCCTCGGTGTGTACCTCGTCTTTTGTCGCACGTACTCCACTCGTAGTGGTGTTATGTAAAAAAGCGGTAAATGTACACAAAGGTGCCAAGGTGTAAGGTACTGTTGTTGGAGATTCTTGCTGCAATTAGTGTAGTGACAGTTTTGAGGTTTTAACTGAGGTGCAAAACAGTAGGACTTTTTACAAATTACGCTACTTACTATCGTTAATAAATCATTTTCAAAAAACTTTTTAGTACTTAGAGATATTAGAACAAACGCCAAGCCCACACCATACTATTATCAACCATGAACCACTGTTACTCCGTTGGCACTGAGCTGCAGTGCCTGACCACCAGAAGAGAACATTTGGGACAATCTAGGAAAGGACCTAGATGGAATAACACTTCATCAGCGATAACAAGACTGATTTATGTTACTGAAAAGCCTATCAATCCTGGTTGGAAGATCGTTATAGAAATACTAGCTTATACCCGCAGTTTCACCCGCGTGGAGTTCGGTAATGTCCCACGGGATCGTACTACCGGGATACAAAGTATCCCATGTGCTAATTCAGGTTATAAACTATCTGTGTGCCAAATTTCATCCAAATCCGGTCAGAAATTTTTGCGTGAAACAGTAACAAACATCTATCCATCCATCCATCCATCAATCGTCCCAAACTTTCACATTTATTATATTAGTAGGAAGTAGGATGAAATGCTTTAGCTTTTCTTTTGAAAGTTGAAACTGCGTGCAGCCAGCCACTACACAGATCGTCTTTATCCGCAACGGTCCGCACTTGACCGTCGTACATTAGGGTAATTACCAACACGCGCGAACAATATATCACCGGCTCACCGTTATGTCTGCTTAATGTTGAGCTGTCTTGTTTAATGTGGAAGGTAGGAAGGTTATGAATGAGGGATGGGAGAGATTAGTCACTGTGCAGACCTGGGTTGGAATTATCTTTGCAATAAACGAAGAGTAACTGATTCTGTCTACCTAGTAGCTGGTACCCGGCACCTTGGTTGGTACCTTGGTACCAGTCGTAGATAGAGGTTGTGAACCAAATGATAATTAGGGATCATATAGAGCTTTGGTGTGCTGCTCTCTCATGTGCTCTCAAGTGGCTAGCATAACCAACTCTTGCCCAAAAACTCACATAAACCACAAAGCGGACGTGTCAGAATACCATTGACGATATTGTAGTGTGTAGGTGAAGGTGGTCTAGCTTTAAGGTCATCACGTTTTAAATCTAACTGCGACCTTCTTCTCTCTTCAAAGGGGTTGACCTGCCGATGCACGTATATGACGTGTCCACTTGGTGCGATTTTGTGCCAGCTTTACCCACACTTAAGGGTCAATTTCGCATCTTTTGAACATCCTTGAAACGTTTCGGTTACCGTTTTCCTTCCTGGAAAATTGGTGCATACCTGAAGTTAATAAAGATTGACCTAGTTTGACTTACCGCCCGCAGGCGAGTTTCGTCGATTGACTTTGAGTTTTCAGCATACCTTGCTGAATCTAAGAACCTTTTATCCCAGCAATGATTGCTTTCGATATCCGCAAGTCTAATTAATTTCAGTTTATTGATCTCCTAAGCTTCATAATTTAATTTTCTTCAAATAAATGCTTAGTTCATAGTTTAACGGTTCTGCTAACTCTACACAGTCAGATACCTTTACGACGTAATATAGTTACAAATAACTTATTAATATTACTGCATCGATAGCACGCCTTTCAAATACCTTCTCTACACAACTGGACAGCTTTGAACTTTCATTGCAGTTGTATTTCCTGCTTTCCTGACGCTAACGGCTAAGGAATCATACCTACTGCTCGACTAGATGGCTCATTGTGAAGCAACTTCTTATTTTATAGACTTTGAAGAATGTGCAAGCATTAGACACAGGGATCTAACTGAACAATAAAAGTGAAGACAGCACAAAACCAGTCGATGTAACCATCCTTTCGTAAGAATTGCTTCATTATCCCAGCCATTGACCATTCAGACAACAAAACGCATTTCACAAACCATCAGAGAGAAGCACTAGTAGCAATCCCATATAAGACAATTTAGCTAACGTCTTCGGACCCAAGTTATTACTACAACTTTAGCTATTTTATTACGAAACACGGCTCGAATACGGTATATAATTACTCTGCTGCGGGCAATACCGCCGCAGTATTGCCAGCTCAATAAATTGCACTCGACATGGGGTCCCTGCGTACTGGTCGAAGAAACATTACGTTTCGTTTTATTATTTTATTATTTAGCTTTTATTGTGCTTGGATAATGTTCGGATGCTTCGGTGGTCCGGAATTTGTATGATTGGAAGTGGGACTGAAGCTTCTGCATAGGAATGCCTTAACATAATATTATTCAAGGATGTGTTGGCTTAGGTAGGTATTTGGAGGTATTTAGCTAAGAATCCATTGATGAAAGGGTTTCTTTCAATAGTGTTCCTAAGATTAGGTATATAAGCAATCATCAAGTCCTTAGGTACTTTATATTTAACCCGCGTCTCAGCAAATTTAAAGTGATACATTTTTTTATTATTATACGTCAGATCGTTGAGCAAATTAAGACCCATCCATCCCCTTGATGGCGGGGTCTTAGTTCGCTCAACGATCTGACGTATCTTTTAGCAATCAAACAATTTCAATTTCTAGTCATTAGCAGCAGTGTAACTTGCGCCACTAGCCACTAACTTTGCCTAAAACACTGACCTTAGGATGAAGATGAGCGAAGAGACCTCTCTACGCTCATCTTCTGATCTACAGTGAAATATAGACCAACTGAAGATGGAACATGATAAGAAAAAATGATTCCAAAAGTGTTGTAGAAATGCAAACCGTCGTATGGTTGAAGTTAGACAACACGGCTTGAAAATTCCATGTCAATAAAGGCGAATTCTATGGTAAAGAAAACTATCGGGAACATGGCTCTAATGTTCAGTAATATTGTGCCTGCGTTGCTTGCGAGACGAGAAAAACTAGTACACACAGACATGTACTCGAGTTAAGTCGTGTCAGTAATTGTTTTAGGTCACGAATTCAAGAGGAGGTGGTCACGAGTCCATGACACTTCCTCGAGGATCCCGTGAGCTCCAGGGAACTAACTGGGGGACTGATTAATCTTTATGAGTCGGCTAAAGTCGCAATCAATTATTGACATATCGTGACTCGTGAGCTATGTACCCTTGCCTTCCGAGGAGTCAGCATGGTGTTTATTTACTAAAAAGTATTGCGTACGTTGGCAGGTTGGTTGGTATGGCAGCTTATAGGTCTCAAGTTCGAACCCAAGACACGCACACGGGAGTGTCAGACTTTTACTGACTAAAACCCATCCATGTTCCTTCATCGCCCTTTGTGTGCCGGGGCCACGGTATCTCTTTCGAATAGTCCCGCAGCACGCACATGTGCCTATTGTATAATTATCACTTGTTTCGGTGAAAGAAAACATCGTGAGGAAACCAGTACCTATGCCTGAGAGTTATTTCTCGACGGCATGTAAAACCAAGTCAGAGGACCATGGGCGGCATAACAAGTCTAATACCAGGTTAGGCACTAGCCGTACGATAAAGAAAAAAGCCTGAGAGCTTCCTTTTTGAGAACAGGCTTTTGTCCTTCAGCTGCTCGGCTGCTCGTAGTCAAAAAGAAACTCTGCACTGCCTCAGATAACGCTGTGGGGCCAATAAAATTTGAAGTACCTACGACCACTCGTATCAGCGACACGTAAAAGAAGAACTCAACGATTTGAAATATTTATGGCCTTCTAGATACTACTAGTGTACCTACATATAACATAATACAGATGGAACCAGTTCATCTTTGGGGAGTCCCATTCATTCACCAGTGCACTCCGACAAAATAAATGATATAATTGAATGTGCACAAAAGCAAGGGTATTATATTAAAAGGTACTTTCATACCCGCAGTACATAAATATCGCATCAAAGTAAATACCGCGGCGGACGTGTGGGTCGTGCTTAGGGTTCCCATTCGTCCGCACTTGTCCGGACTTCAGTAGAAGGAGATTTTTAGAAAGAATATAAGTTTCATTATCTGTCTAGTCTGCCCAACTATGCTGGGGCTTCAGTTTAACCGTATGCAGCTGTATTTTACATTTGTAGTGACAGCGTATTGCCTATCTGACCTTCACAACCTATAGATGCTGGTGTGATGCTTCACAACTGCAGATAAACTGCAGCCGTCGCCACCTGTCGACGGCTGCCATCGACACACATTTATGCGGCATGCTACAGCTGCAAGCGTTTTTATTTGGTCTGAGGTTCCTTTACTGACTGTCAAAAATCTACGAATGACAGCGGTACAAACAACTTAACGTATCTTCTGAGGCTATCTCACGGACAGACCTTACCAAGCGTTACTTTACCTTGAAAATCAATCCATGCGTTTATTCCGCAAGTAATTTGTAACTGGCTTCTACCCACACACACATTATATGACACTCGGCTAGAGTGTAGCTTTTCATCAGTGAAAGAATTTTTGAAATCGGATGATGTACGGACTTTTTTCGCAAATGTCTTTTGATGTACGGACTTTTTGCGCAAATGTCTGACTTTTCAACCGACTTCCAAAAAGAGAAGGTTCTCAATTCGACTGTATTTTTTTTATCAGGACTTTTCAAACGTCAAAATGGTGACCCTATTCCCGTTCGATCGTCGGCCGGTCACCGGTCGGCTGCGCTGCGCGGGAGTCGCGGCGCGCCGGACGCCGATAAATTACCGCGCTATCGCTCTGACATTTATCGCAATTTAATTATATTATGCGCCAACGCAGAGCAGCCTGCAGTGCATGACGGATTTTCTTGCGCTTTTTTTTGAAGTGGTCTTTGTAATATTGTTTTTCTTTTATGAATTAATTGTGGTGAGATGTTTTTTGAAAATTCTGCTACTGTAAAGGTTTTTTTTTAAATAGTTAAGTAAAGCAAGCGCCATGATCGCGGGTTGACTGTACCATGCGGGTGGAAAATAAATTGTTAGGAGCAGACAAATCAAAACACATATTATTTTGTTTAGCTTAGCACTTAGCTTAGCACAAAATCTTGGCCTAGATTCACTTAACCAGCTGAATAAGTTCTTTTTATAATAGTTATTGACTTGGAAGTCTTTTAGACTTTTTTCAGGTTTCCTGTGAATTTCTCACAACGTCAATCACATTTTTCAAAGACCAAAGGAAGAGTTTAGTAGAATAATGGCTTTCAAATCCAGACGCCGAAAACTTACCAGTCATCTTACAAAGAAGAGGCCTGTATCCAAGCAATGAGGATTCTATGAATTGATTCTGAATTGTGATCATATTATTATAAACTGACTGCCTCGGTGGAATAGTGGTCGGAAGTGCGACTGTTGAGCATGCGGTCCTGGGTTCGATTCCCAGGTCAGGTAAAGTGTTATTAGGTTTTTCCATCAGAAATTTTTCAGTAGCAGCCACGGAGTCTGTATTTATGCCCGGTTGATGGCAATAGGCTCGCCCCCTATTGCATAGGACTTAATCATAACTATATCCCTGCGTGATATTTTGTTATGTCATACTATTATAAACTGACATCATCATCATCACAGCCTTTTTAATGTTCCCACTGCTGGGACACAGGCCTCCTCTCTATGAGAGGGAATGGGGTATGATCCACCACGCGGGCCCAGTGCGGATTGGCAATGTCACATGTCTTCAAATTTTTGGTTCTAGGACATGCCGGTTTCCTCAAGATGTTTTCCTTCACCGTTTTGAGAGCAGTGGTGATGAAATTAATTACACAAAGTAATGCGCCTGACTGGGTTCGAACCCAAGACTTACTGCTCGTAAGTCGGGGCTGCCACCACTAGGCCACCGCTGCTCTCCCGACTGACAACATTTAGATAATTCTCTTCTACAGTATCTAAGTCCTAATTAAAACATCAACCCACATTTTCACACGCCATATTTTCTTGTGCACCGACCACACGTACTAAGATGTCCGTACCTAACTATATATTCTATTTACCGTCCGCCATTAGCATGTCCCGTCGTGACACTAGATCTGTATCGCTCGTCGGCGCGCTTTTGACGCGAGGCTTCGCTAGGCACACCTGCACGTTTTGTACATGTAAGTATATGTATTTGTATTTAGCAGAGCTATCGGGAATTAAATGGTCATGTGTACTGTGTGTTATTTGATTTATACAGGGTGTAAGGGACATCACAAACCACGTCACGTTCATACACACGTAATCAGTTTTCAGTATTAAGATATATAGTCTGTGGATAAACTATAGTCTATGTCATGTGGAAGCTGCGAATTATAATTAGTATTTAGAAGTAGAGTCCAAACTTTTTTATTCGAACACCAATTCTAACATTCAGTACATAATGCCATCCCCGAGGACAAGAAATATGTCAACGATTATTTTAAAAAAACCGGCCAAGTGCGAGTCGGTCTCGCGCACGAAGGGTTCCGTACCTTTATCTAGACAAAACGGCAAAAACGTCACGTTTGTTGTAGGGGAGCCACCCTTAAATATTTATTTTATTCTGTTTTTAGTATTTGTTGCTATAGTGGCAACTGAAATACATGATCTGTGAAAATTTCAACTGTCTAGCTACCACGGTTTATGAGATAAAGCCTGGTGACAGACAGACGGACAGTGGAGTCTTAGTAATAGGGTCCCGTTTTTACCCTGTGGGTACGGAACTCTAAAGAAGTTGAACTTAATACATTCCGTTAAAAAGGCTTGCTTTGCAAAAAAACATTAGCCAATGCAGTCATAATCTTAATTTAAATGTCTTGTTTGGTTCGATAATGGATAATAATATAAGTAAGAAAATCATAAATCTTCAGTTTTTATTGCAGACAGTGTTATTGCATTTATTCATTACCCATTAACTAATGCTTGAGTGCTCACATTACGGCTGAAACATCATGCTAAAAAAATTAAGTTAATTGCAAGACTACAAAAAATTACGCTAAGTATCGGAAATTAAAAAAAAAGTCTGCTGCGCCATACATTTTGACCGTGGATGTATTATATCAATTTGTAGGACACTGCACATTTTTTTTAAAATTACTGATGAAAATAATTATATGTGACGGGGTTCGGAATGATGTACCAAATACCAGTGGCGAAGGGTAAAAACCGAGTCAGGGGAAGCCGAAGAAAAAAAATAGAATTTTCTGAATTCTGACACCCGAGCACAGGCTTATTTGGCGCTACCTGTTGACATGAAAAATGTTGTTTTTTGTGATGTTTTCAATCTTATGATGTAATAAATGTCTGTGTCACAGTACAGACATTTATTAAGTACATCAGACTTTTTGTGTGCGACAGACAAAAAGTCTGCGACAAATTTTGCGTGATTGATGTGTTTGACTACTTTTTTGTCCTTTTTGTCGACTATGAGGCGATCAGTAGGATCCTTTCCATCAGTAGATCCTTATAATCACGCAAAATTTGTCGCAGACTTTTTGTCTGTCGCACACAAAAAGTCTGTCGTCTGCGCTGCCCCTAAGATTGCAAACGTAACATAACGTAGTCACGTAGAATGCCTTGTTCTCGAAAGGAAGCCGGTAGGAATCGGTGTCTTAGGTGCCTGCGGGTCTGCTGAATACGTGGTTAGCATTTGTGCGCTGGTGCCCTTCCACCACGTATGACTCTAAAGTATCATCGCAAATATCCATACACCCATCCTCATAAACTTTCACATTTATAGTCCTCAGTCATCATTCTCGTGCCCCTAGAATACATAAGGATAACTGGAAGTACGATTATGTTAACAAACCTTCAATTAAAGACGTTTCAAGTGTAGACAGTCATACACCTATATCATACAACAAAAAAAAAACATTAAGTATACTTACCTACCTAATGATGAATGAAAAGATGAATAGAGCCGATCCCTATTTAATACAGTGTAGATTTCCCATCCCATGTCATGTGAATGTCCCTTGTCACCGACCAACAAAAGACGATTTTACTTGAAGACTCTCTCTTCTCTCTATCTTGCTCTGGGTTCAAAGTGTACAGTCAAGAGCACAAATATGTATAATATCGTAGCGAAGTTTGACAGTGATTTTCTCCTACTGTCATCATCATCTGCATAGCCTTTTCGACTTCCAGTCTGACCTGAATTGATCAGGGCAGCTGAAGACCAGCTGCAGCTTTAACTGTTTTGATTGTAATTTTATGCTGTTACGAACATAGTGTTTTGAAGCCCCGTGGTATTCTTAAATGGGTCTTATCTAAAGTCTTAAGTGGATAATAAAATCAAAGCTGTAGGTACCTAATGATGACGCCATCAGTGAACAGATTCTAACTTAGAAGCTTATTATTTTGGAAACTTGAGGCTTTTGAAGATTTTTTTTTCATACAAGACTTGTCCGATGCTATTGCTTTAAACTAGTACAGGTTTTATGCAAAGCTGTTTTTTTTGTAAATAAACCAAAATAGCGTAAAGCTAGAATATAGAATATTCAATCCGTACTGCAATCGTTATTCTACAAGTAACACGCTCACCCTCACATACACACCTACACGTACACATCAGGCAAGACGACAAAAAAATCTAATTAGTCAGTCACTTAGATTATTCAAAAATATTTGACTTCAAATTGAAATGAAAATTCTCAATACGTCACGCCATGGTATAATTTTTAGCTAGTTCTGACGTCACGAGCCCCCACCCCCGAGATTTGATGCGTCTTATCTTTGTCAATATTCATTGATTTACAAAAACAAAAAATACGTGTCCATTAATTTCCAATACTCTAACTGACGGACTAAATAGATTTGCAATTTTTTTCATACTGTCGTCATGCCTATTACCTACACATGCACACTCATAATACAACTCCTTCACTCCTAGTTTAATCTTTGTTAAAATAATTTAGTTGTACTTTCAAATCTCACACACTTTTTAGTAAAAGATTTTTGTATCATAGTGACAGCAGAACACTGACTCCTAAGTCACAGGATCTCCTAGTTTGTATGACCTACTCTATCTGTATGACCTTTAATTCACTGAAATTCACGTGACCTAGTCTTTAATCAATATTGAAGGTTTTTGTATAAATAAAAAAATAAATTTTCAATTAAACTTTATTATTAGGTATTATTATAAATAAAATAAAAAAATAAAAGCATTTATTTCAGGTCCGAGACCCATATTAATCAAAAATACAAACACATAAATAATTGATATAGCAGAATTACATTAGAATTTCATACGGAACAATTTTTAAAAAACAAAAATAAATAGACACAAATACAGACACATAAATAATTGAAATGTCAGAATTACATAAGAATTAAAAACATGATTAAATTAATAAGTCAAAAGTAAAAATAAATAAATGTCAAAATAATTTATCATATTATTATAGCTTTTGAATAAATTTACTAAGTATATTGTTGCTCGTGACTGTACTCACCAACGGTAACTCAAGTATAGGAAGTGCATCAGTGCTGTCACAGGAGTATTTTTTGTTTCCATTCAACTCAGGGTTGTCACATCGATCGTCATGCGGGACTGAGTTTGTATTAAAGCTGGGCTATGTTGTAAATTAATGTGTAGGGCTGATGCCATGTTAATTTAAAAAAATAGTGTTTGCTTTGAGATCAATAAAATATATAGACACGTAAGAATATAAATCCAATGTAACCAACACTAATTTGCCTTGAAAGAGAGTACCATTATTGGCAACGGCGTAAACCGCGCTTCTTTCTTATAATATGAAAGGGCGTAAATGAATGAATGCCTATAAATAAAGTTACTTAACTTTCACATCTAAGGCCATAAACGAAAAGAAAGCATGTGCAGCACACATAAACAAGAAAGCTTAATATTACATATCTCATAAAAAAAGAATAAACATTAAAATTAACAGTCAAAATTAATGATAAACCTTTAACATTCCGACAACATCAACATAAGAAAACCAGTCGTAAAATAACCAAATTAAATTCACATACAGTAGGTACGTGAAAAATAATTAATTTCATCGGAACAACGTTAAAACAACGGTTTAGTAAGGCAATGAGCAGTTAAAAGAATATTTAAGTCATTAAAAGTTAACGGGAAGTATTAAAAATGTGCATAAAATGATTGGACTTGAGATAATTAAGTTGTACTTAATTAAAATATGTAGGTACAGTCATAGGCAATAATACCTATGTAACACGTTACAACTTTTTAAAATGTTTTCTCTTACTACGGAATATGACAAGTAATAGATGATAATAATTATATGCTGTTACAAACACAATCTTGAGGTACTCAGTCTGACTACTGACCGTCAGGTCGGACTGCCAAGTCATAGGTCTCGAGTTCGAACCCAAGACACGTACCTCTGATTTTTGGATTCATGTGCGTATTATCACTTGCTTCGGTGAAGGAAAACATTGTGAGGAAACCAGCATGCCTGAGAGATATTTCTCGACGGCATGTAAAGTCAAGTCAGAGGCCCATGGGTTGCATACAAACTCCGACACCAGGTAAGGCACTAAACACACGATATAGAAGAAACAAACCTATACCTAATGCTACTGAGACACAGGCATTCACTGTGCATGGACGTGGTTAAGGTGGATATCCCATGGCTTAGTGAATATTTGGTGCTAGGACATGCCAGATTCTTTGTCATGTTTTGAGAGCACGCGCCTACCTGGGTTCTGGGTTCGTGTCTGCCTGGGGTGGTTTGGAACTCGTAAAAAAAAAACCTAAGTCTTTGCTCGAAGTTTAAATCGTTGTTGCACGGGATAAACATCAAAAGTGTTTATCCCGTGCAACAACGATTTAAACTTCGAGGCAAAGACCTAAGTCTTTTTTACCATTTTGCATAAATGGATCGCGTACGATCCACGTACGCGATCCATTTACCAGTTATGATCGTGACTGTACGTAAAATTAATTTATCGTTTGGGGCAACCCTAGCGGACATGTCGTTCAAAGAGCGCCGCTCTGGGCATGGGCGGGTCGGGACACCGCAATGTCTTCATGTCTCGTTGCAAAGTTTTATTTAATTAATTATATTTAGTTTAATTTCATTTTATTTGTAAAAATGTTTTTATAGACTGGATCGAACAGTGGCAGTTGATTTTAATTCGAAGGAAATATAAATTGGGTGTGTGAAGAACGGCAGGATTTATTATTCGCGTTCTTTTTTTTGACACGATATGCATATCAGCATAGCTTTAATGATCAGAATACGATATATTACTGTATTATGGAACCACATGGCAGTTTCACCAGTATTTGTTTTTAACCGTATGAAACAAAATATTGGGAAATTATAACTGAGAGGTTCCACTTTTATCTAACCCAGTTAGACACTAAAATATCGTAGTTTCGTTTTTTCTTGTTTTTCAAAAATTAAGATTAGCTAACGCTAAGGCCCGGACTCCGACAAAGCGCATCTCCTCTCCTCACCGCTTCGCATATCTCCGCTTGTCTCCGCTTTGGTGGAGTCTGTGCCTAACGCTAGCTAAGCTGTCATTAAAACTTTTCCTAAATGCTTTAATGATGGTCTTCTGAGCCTCAGCATCTCTTAACATAATCTTACCACAGCCAATCCTGACTATAACCAAAGTCATAAACCATGAAATCAATAAATTAAGAGATTAATAAAGCTGTAAGAAAAAAAAGATGACTATCTGGCAACTTTCTCTTTCCGTGTGCCTAATCTTTACAGATGTTATCTTGCATTTTATCCCGAGGTGACAGCGGATTGTGGTATACCATTGATTCGATTAAAGCTAAGTCATGCTTGGTTGAAAGAAAACCAGTTACACAACCTGGCGTTGACCGATGTTATAACTACCTATACTAATAAGTTATTGCGATGTATGCGCGAAGTCAGTTCAAAGGGGGTTCAGCCAGTCTTTAGGTTACACACGCTACAGTGATCAAGGTTTTAATATCTTCAGTATTCAGGAAAGCGTCATCTAAACATTATGATCATTTACTTTGTCAAACAATTGCTTACAAATTGGAATTACCGCCTTTTCCTCGTAACACCTCCACTGTATTTAACGATCCCCAACCTAATTATTTTTTACATCTTTTGCTCAGAATAGTTACAGCTCTGATGACAATATTTGTGTCACTTGTTTAATTTGTTTTTTTTATTATTATTTACAAAATTTTCCTACCTTTGTATAGATTCTTTTTTTACCTATTATTTGTGAATGAGTGAACATTGTAGGCTTTTCCCAGATGCTTGTTAAATTTTGTTAAGTCTGTTTTACGCTTTTTGTATTGTAAGCAACGACCTATTGTCGGGCCTACGCTGTCCCCCCATACTTATGTACTAATGCTGTAACAAAATAATATTGTAATACCAAATGATTTGAAAAGAGTAACCATGGAGTTTCTTGCCGGTTCTTCTCCATGGAAACGACCAACGCGAACCGTGCACCTTTTTCGATGTTTTATAAGTGCCCATCTAGGCCTATGTGAAATAAAATATTTTGATTTTGATTTTGATTTTGAATGAAGCCCGAATTTACCTATTAAAATATCTGGAACATTAGCCCAACTTTTTGTGTGGTTGGCCGCACATAGCTCGGTGCTTTGGGGCCCAATTTCAAAATATTCAACCCATCATTAAAGGTACTCAAAAATGTCATCTATCTACAAAAACGCAGCGTTTATCTATTTAGTCGGAAATCCCGGCGGAATGACAATGTCGGTGGCACAAAAAACTTGCGTCCTCCAACCAAATTACACCTATAATCAAGGCTTGTTTGAGTCTTACGTGACGATTACGACTCGGAAAGAACTTGACCATACTCATACCATCCCAGTTAAGGTGGATGCTCCAGGGTAGCCGCGAAATTCAAATTTAGTTACGTTTTTTGCAATTAGATTTCATGAAAGTCTATTAAATGACTTTTTCATGAAATAGTAATTTAATCGACTTTTATGAACTTGGAGGGTTGTATTGATGATTTTGATGATTATAATTCTGTAAAGAACTACATACGTCTTTCAGCCGCGAATCATATTTTAATCAACATACAACTTAGCATTGGCCTGCAAATTGCAAAAAAAACGTAAGAAAATTTGAATTTCGCGGGCTACCCTGGAGCATCCACCTTACACTACTTAGTAGTACTACTGTCAATAATCTCTAATCCGCGCACAGAATGGATGGTAAACGGTTTCAAGTTTAGACGTAATATTTTGCTCCACAATTGGTGTAGGCGTGTAGGTCATTGTTGTATGGCGTTCCAGTGCGAGGATAAATATATAAATAAATCACCTAGCTTGGCTATCTGAAAGACCATCGATCACCTTTGAAATTCTAAACACTAGGTATGAGATTGCGTCCAGTTATCGACTGCCGATGCAAGATGCTTCAATCGACGGTGGCAGTGCTATATTACTATGTCTACGCAACATGTTAAGCTACGCAATGCTAAGCTTTGCAACATGATACTCTATACGCAACAAGTGCTAAGCTAAGTTACATGCTAGGTTTTTGGGCTAAATAGGCTATGGATGACATAATGATTTATAATTAATCAAAGGGCAATTAATACCGATTGGATTTGAAAAAATAAAAGTCGCTATGGAGTCGCATCGTAACCATATCGTGATGTTTAAAGAACCCTGTTGTCGGCAAACCGGAGACACGAAGCTAATTATTTTTTTAGTGACGCCAAACTTTAGCTTATTTTGATGACACATAATAACAATAAAAGGTATCTTGGCATCGCGTGGGATATTTTTGTATGGAATTACAAAGTTTTTGTACAACTGGACCCTTCTGTTTTTGTATTGAACCATTTTCATGGCAATTATTGGGTTGTAAAAATGTCAGACGACACGTAGAGTTAACTTATTAAACCTGTAGGTAGATGTAATTAAAATAATTATTGACATTTAAAAGTAGCAAAGTTGTGAAGAACGCAAATGTTTTCATGGAAAAGTTAAGTGTTACCTATCTAAAGATTAATCTTTATGGCTGGTCCGAGATGGACGACGAAAGACAATATCAGTGGAATCAAAAGATTCGGTAATAAAATTCACTTAGTAATAACCGATACAGTTTATTACAATATTTAAAAGATCTGGTTTGGTAAGACTTATTTTTTTCAAATTTCATCTTGAACACTTCGTCAAAGTTTTGGGGTAGGTAATGACTGAATTGGCCATACGCTGTAAAATTGAGTTTAAAAAAAACTAATGAACTATGCTTTTATGAAACCTAACTGCTTAAAAAATTGTTTTACTGTACTAGATTAGTTAAAATAAAACTATAAACCTGTAGGTTTACAGTTTTATTTTAACTAATCTATGACAGTCTTTCATTTAAGTACTTACAACATTTTCGCAACAATAAATTCAACGCCGCGTCCTGAACATTACATTTCTTCGTAACTTTTTTATTCTGTCAAACAATCAAACACCACACAAGGATGCCAATGTAGAGATATTAAAAGGCAATATCTCGTTGGTCGTAATGGTCGCCGGTCGGGAGCGGGCCCACCTCTAATGACTCGTAATTACGACCGACGTAATGGACTCAGTAATGGCGGGCCGCCACAAAGCGTTGCCTCCATTTTGTATTTTATTTCTTTTTTTTTTTTCGAGATGATGTCTCGGGCGATGCGTTTCGATTCAGCCAGTTTTTGATTTTATAAAATGTGTGAAGCTTTTTTGTGGGTTATAATTTTTGATGTTGTGTTAGTATTGTGTTTGAGTTTTGTTAGATGGGGTCCAGCTTTGAACAGCTTTTGTTACTGGTAGGAGCAAAGAGTATAATAATAATAAGGGAGTGGATGGGTAGGAGTGCTAATGTTAACGACAAACTTTGATGTATTGCTAACTTTTTGAATATTTGTCAGGGGTAATTATTTGAAGCTCTATGCAATTCTTCCTTACAGTGGGCCATGGGCATAGACCAAGAGATCAAATCAAAGCACATTACACGCTTGCACAGAAACAGGGGTAGTTACAGTGCTGCAAAAGTTATTTTGGCGTTTTAATGACATTGACAGGAGGGCGCGCTGTTAAAAGATTGAGAACCTGAGAAATTGACTGAGGATATTAAGTTAAAAAAAACCACGTGTCAAAAGTTGTACGAACGACAATTCTCTTTATTTGATTCAGATAAAGGTGCAACTGTGCATCACCATAAAAATAATAATCAGATATTGCGAAATGAAAAAAACAATTAGAAAGTTTTGATTACACGATGCAACAAAAAGTGTAAATTAACTTTACACCTATCACGAAAGGAATAAGAATTTATTTCTATATTTTTTACAATCGCCTCCTAGTTCCGAGAAGTCGGCTGGAACGGCACGCACCCCGCCCCGGTGTAGGAGAGCCATGATCGGTATTTAAAAATTTTAGGATTCACTTCAATATATAACAATATAATTTCCTTCTTTAACGTTTTGTTAAATAAAGCCCCATTTTCAATCTTCTTCACGATGTTATAACACGAAAGTATGGAAGAAGAAGTCATGCTGTGCCGACTCCAAATATATTAGGACAAGGGCAGGAGACTGATGATAATAATATCAACTTTCTTCAGAGAGGTCTGGTGCTCGCAACGGGCGTGCGTGTATGAACGTGGACGGAGATAAGGACTGTGTAAGGAACGTGTAGCAGCTATGTGACGTTCTGTAAACTCTGCTCATCCCTATGAAAAAAGGCGGCAGCTTGCATATACCCCAATTAATCAGTAAACTAATAATAAAATCAAAGTAAGTTAATGTTGAATAATTTAATAGGTATACTGCTGAATATTAAGCTTGTTCGGTTGTTGGTGCTATATATTTACTTGAACCTTGCTTCGTCGGTTGTGAATGCTGTGGTGCTATATTTGATTAAGTACCTGAATCATCTCATCGCAAAACCAAAAATCCTTTTACATACTTCTCTGCGCAGACATCTTGGAACAAATAACTCATGCTCAAAATGTCCTACCGAAAGACTAAAAGCTTGGTCACCCGCAGCCCCGCCTCCACGCACCTCATCAGCGATGATTTCGATGTTTTTTGTGAGTTATTTGATTACCGTGTGCGCCCGCGCCGGCCGCGGGTTACGATATTAGTCCAGAGGTTGAGTTGTTCACGCTTCAGAGATCGTGTAGGGCTCCTGTTTATTATGTTATTCTAGTAAAGAAAGTTTTTCATCAAGTGTGGTCTCTAAAGGTATAAGATAAATGTAGACCACTCTTGGAGTAAGTCTTGTTTTATTGCAGCTTGATTGATTAAGTAACAGCTTCAGATTTGAGGTGTTGAATAAGATTTACCTGAACATTCAATTAAAAGCTGCTGGTGCAGCTTTTAATTGAATGTTCAGGTAAATCAGACAAAGATAATGTTGGTACATTATCTTTGTCTGACGCTAGTTGAGGATTTTCAATAGCTAATCCTAAATCAATATTTTTAAAGAATTAGCTGCTGGTCTGCCTATATGTTCGTATCAGTTTGTTGATTGATTTTTATCTCACCAGACCAGCTTTAGATAAAGAAAAGTGATGCTTTTTAACCGTCTTAAAAAAAAGGAGGTATGAATTCGGCGACCATCTTTTTTTTAGTATTGTAGTAAAATTAGTTTAGTTTATTATTAGTCATACTAGGTAGGTATCTACTTACGTATTACAAAGTTTCTTTCTACTTACAAGCCTAACAATAAACCCATTCTTTGTGTTTGAAACATCGATTAGGTTCTCAGCCATGCACAGCAAAAACGGCTTTCGAATCTCAAATTATTTAACTCGATATCGATATTAAACCCATCGAGAGATGTTTTTTATCGATAACAAAAAATATGCCTACGTCACTCTGTCTTGACCACGAAGTTCAAAGATTATGCTGCAGTTGGATAAGTATTTCGAATCGAATTCGTTCGGAATTCGAAAACCATCATCCACTGCCTAAAAATACTTCAGTGAAATATTACCGGTTTCTGAATTGAGTCATTGAAGTTTAAGACTTAGGGCCGGACTGGAGCTGATGTGGAGACGAGAGGCGAGATGTATTGCAAACAACCAATAGAATTTCATTATTCACACCTCTCGTCTTCGTTCAGATTTAGTAGAACCAGTTGAGCAGAGATGAGAGTTCTCGTATTTGTTTCGGCCAGCGGAGACGAGAAGAGACTTTAGCGGTATGCTGTGAGCGGCGTGCTGCTTTGCACATCTCCGCACAGCTTCGAGGGATACACCTCTATCTTTTCCGTATCTGGGGCCTCTCCGTTTCGCACATCTTTGCTCGTCTCCGCTTTGGTGTGGAGTCCGGGCTTTATACATGTTTTGAAACTTCAGTTTTAATTGCTGAATTATTTTGAAGGATACTTAATTAACCTTAATTAGATTTTAGGTAGTTCTATAATCAATCACTCGAAAAAGAAATTGGGAAATGGAGCTGAACTTGTATCTGTATTTATTGTCTGGTAGGATTAAAATTGGTTTAGTAATAATTTTCCATATTTATTTAAACCTAACAAATAATAGATAGCCTATGTTTTTAAAACTAAAATTAATTAATGGATATTATCAACCAATGTTAACAGATTTGATTATGATCCCTTAAAATAAACAGAGCAATGTTTGCCAATGGGCGGCTATCAAAGTAGTTTCTAATTCAATTATAAAACTGATATTCGAATCAGATTTCGATTTGATAAGCTTATCAATGTTTACAATCGGAATACTGCAGAAACGCATCTGTTTTATCTATTTAGATATTAACATCGATAACTTAAATCTAGGTTACGTCGAAATCAATTAAACTTAATAGGATTTTGTTGTCAATCGTAAATTGCATTAAAACATGTTGATATGGGTAAGTGCCTAAAATCTAGATAATAATATTATACTAAGGTGAACAAACATGAAATTACTTAAGTTGTTTGTCAGTACACACTTTGTTTACAATCCAGACCGGAGTTACTGTCAGTAAAATACTTCGTTCAGAATTCAGCTCTCATAAAAAATATGAGTAATTTCTACAGGTTCTTTTCAAACGCCTGGAAAAAATATTCGTTAATTTAATAAAAATCAAGACATCTTTCTTGTCCACACCTCTCAATCTAAGAAATAAAACAAAAATAAAAAAGAATCTCGCGGCATTCATTAGACATCATATTGAAAGCTTACTCGGACGCTTTTAATACATTCGACATAGCATAGTTTTGTTTTAAAAATCGCCTAATTACTCGACTCCTTTTACGAGCACCTCTATTCAAGATGGCCGGCATTTTGTGAGTCGCGACTCATGACTAGGGTTCCCAGATCTACAATATTTTTTCCGGAAAACATCCAGACATTTGAAGAAATTTAGGTCTTTAATTTCTTTTGAACGCAGAGTACTATTATTGAATTTTAATAAAGAAATAGCACAGAATCGTGACTGTTGGGAGGAATGGAGGGAGGCCTTTGCTCAGCAGTGGGATCATTTACAGGCTAGCTAAAATAATAAAAAATATTATAAAAACAAAACAAAAATTGGAAATTCCGGAAGTTTTAATGTAGTATTCTCCTCGCACTACGGATATTGAGCTAAAATTCCAAAATTTCTTAAAAATCTGGATGTATGGCAACCCTAGCCGCGATGAAGGTATTTAATTAAGTCTATCAATGCTGGATGTATTGTGATTGACAATGGACGAAGATGAATATTATTAGTTGTTAATATATTATTCTGTACATTACGTTTGAAGTACCTACTGTAGCATGTGTACAGAGTTACCAACGTAATTATAGATAGATCAGATGTGTGAATGTTTTTTTGGTTCTGATTCTCATCTTTTTAGATGTACTTAAGTGTACCTAAGTTTCCTGTAGGCATCGTTTTTGTTTAGCTTTTATTATAAAAGGTCACCAGAACGATCGAGTATCGTCTTATTTAAACAAAATTAGCGAGTAAATTGGTGATCTTAAGCCGTTATTAACATGATATTGGTGGAAGCATATATTTTAAAGTTCCTTTTTGTTTTATGCAAATGCAATCTGAATCTAGGTATGTAGGAACGTCTTTTGGGATCTAAAACACAGCCATCACTTTTTTTACAAATTCACAAATTCATACCTTTACTATCTGATAGCTTTTTTTTCCAAATATAACTAATTAAGACTGTGTCTAAACCACAATTTATGAATAATATGAAGCATTAGAAAACCGGTTCTATAGTTTTGTAGAACACTTTACTCCATAATTTAAAAGTTATGGCGTTATGAACCCCGCGGCCTAACACTTTGAATTAATTAACTCGACATAAATCAAACTTCGATCTATTTTTATATTTTCTAACTAATCACAGTAATTCAATTACGATTTAATCTTGTTTTTGTGCCCTGGTATCATAAAAAAAAACTTTAGATGTTAGTTACACAATATTAATTATTTTTGAAGCTATAGCCACAACAATTATCTACCAGTAAAAAAAAAATACATTTCCGTCCGCCATTTTGAAGACTACACTAAAAATAAAGATTGAATCGTAAACATTTGAAATGTCCCACAGAGGGTAATAAAAACGAAATTTTAACATACAATTTATCACCTCTAGGTACCAATTAAAACGAAACTACATTACTTTTGTCTGGTCCCCTGATGTGGCCCTTATCATACGCAGTCGGCATTTTTAATTAACGTTAAATACTGACCCAGAAAAGGTTTGATTGCTCATTTAAAAGCGTTTATTGATGCTAAAAGTTTGCATCGTCGCATAATATTTTAACATGTTCGTGGCTAAACGTTTGGGAATCGATTTGGTCGAGATAAAATAATGGTGTGTAGATAGCTTTTTAATTCAAGTATTTTTATTGTCTTGTCTTGTATCTTTATTGGACCTCCTTGAACTTTTGAATTTGGAACATGAGCTTTGTACAAGGACGTACATTTTTGAATGTGTTTAATTCGTTATTCGAAAATCGTGATTTCATCGATCTGTTAAAGATATTCGCTTCATTAGATAGGTAAGTTAAAGGCATAGTTAAAGGTTTTGTAAAACCCACCATCGAGATTGCTAAAGAATTACCTACGTAACCGAGATTTTGTCTTGCACTATTAAACGAACAAGGCAACTTTCTCACCTGGACATGAGTTGCCATGGCTGACCTGAAAGTCTTTAAATAGACTCAGGTTGGTCGCAGCAAGAAAACTCTGCTCCGGAGGAGATTCACTAATTAATGACTCTGCTCTGGTGTGTAAATGTGGTGATGACAAACGATGGCGACATAAGTGTCTTGCCTGCGTGTCCTGTTGTTTGTTCATTACAGGAACTGGGCGCTACTAAAGCCGCCAAACTATTAGCTCAGTTCTGGGCCGACACAATTTAGATTGCCATCGAGGCATGGACACGCCAAGAAGTAGAAGAAGGTAAGGCATTTATTACTAATTCTTTGAAAATAGAATTACATCACTTTAAAATAAATCTCTGTATTACCGTATCTGCCGTGCACTTCAGCAACATAATAGTCAGTTGCCAGTAAATCGAACCCGCACCGCGAAGTTGTAACCGAATCGATTGGTCACACCTCGCTGCGGACAGAAAGCAAATGCCTTCTGGCCATCGACAATAAAAAAATAATAAAAAAAGTTGGAAGAATAAAGCTATGTGGAGATAATTTGCTCACGTATCAAATTTATAAGAAAAAAAATAAGGATTTGTCAATAATTGTCAGAGCTTTCAGCGGACCACACGGCAATTGTTGTATTTTTTTCTGGCTTCCGTGGCGTACTTAATAAATTGCACAAAACGGTTTGATTTTTTCTTGAGTCTGTTGCATATTGGTTGTTTTCTTAAAAACCTTTTTTTTTGTGGAAAACTGAACACTTCCATAGTGTTCTGATTTCTGTGGCTGTTGCTAATACTCAAGTTCCTTTTTTGGCAAGCACCTCCCTCCATCCATATTATCTGTCTCGCTGTTACCCTGTTACCTTTTACACCTAAATTACCTAACCGATCGTACATTTCAAAACGCTTAGTTGACACTTCCCGTGACCCATGGTGGGATTTTACCTGACTAGAGGTGCTGGCCAGAGGCTAAGCGTTGCCATACAACGTGGCGACGCCGCGCACCGGCCGCGGCCGTAGAGGAGTCTTTTGACGCCATGACGTCATCCATTCTTAACCGACTGCGGCGAAGCCCAAAAGGAGGGTTACTTTTACTGCGTAAAAAATAACTAATAGCTTTAAATAAAAACTGAAAAGAAAAAAACAAGTTCAGGAGACAGGACAGAGGAGGAGGAGAAGAATAAAATCATTACATCCAATATGGGTCCCGAGTGTTGCAGTCAATATGTCCTGCCTCCTGATCTTGTTTTTTCTTTTCAGTTTTTATTTAAAGTTATTAGTTATTTTTTACGCAGTCGGGTTTTATAACTTTTTTTATTGTTAGCTAAGTTAAAATCAAAATCAATCATTATGAAATTAGAAATATAGGCATCCTGGTACCTACTTGGGGAACATGGACATCATCTTATTTCATCCTGAATATTTAAAAAACCCACACAAACGACAGCTAGTCACAACAGCTAGTCAATGATAAACCTTATACTTTGTAAATATTCAATAATCATACTCGTAACTGTCGAGGCTTTAATTTTGTTCCGTTTTAGATTTTCGATCTTGATTAGATATGGATTGGCTATCGTAGTTAGATCTAGAACGTTAGGCAATAGGTACAGACTAACTGGTATTTTGAAAGTACGTTGTCCATTTTGAAATACTTGAACACCTAGCTGTCTCTTGCTTACATTGACAAATTAAATAGGTACCTATTTACTGCAACTGCTGTACAATGTACTGCAATGCTTGACATGTTTTTGACTTACATTTTAATAGAAACACTTGGACGGTGATTGGTTTTTATGACGGATTTTATGTTATTTTCATTTATTCCGGAAGTTTTTAGCGTTGTTGGAGCAGAAGAAGAGTACCTTGAAGCATAGAGGCCTTTTCGATCATAAAACGCTTCTAAAAAAAAAACAGAAGTTTTAAGTGTCTAATCCATTCATATTGAATTAAGTTAAAACGCATAATTGCACGCGCGAAGCAGGGGCCGTTCGGTATTATAGTGTTGAAGTTATGGATATGAGGAGACCACTTTGTCTGTTTTGTATTATATAAAAATAAATTTGTTAGTTTTTAGAGAGCCAAACAAACTGCCAAATACAATTAAGAATAATAAAAAAACACAACCTCTAATCTTATACAACAACTAAATAACATAACAAGATATAACACTATAATAATAACTTATGTAACAAAATTAAAAGGTTTATGAACAGCGATGTTCATTACGTCTAAAGCAATTATGTATTTTAATGAAAATAATTACTTAGGTATGTTTTCTTCTCTGTAATAAAGAGTGAAAGTGTTGCTAGTGAACATAAATGATTGCTGTTTGTATTTTATTGTGTTTCGCTAGTGCTAAAATATCTATGGCAGCTGCAATTTCTGTTATATCTATGCAATGACCAAGTAATTGGCAGACAACGTACTCCTTAAATAAAACTGCTGGGTCTAAAATAACATCACATCACACCTGTAGGTAATTCCCCGAAGGTATTGGCAGTGGTGTATCGAGTAGTACCTACACCCACATTTCGCCAGTAATGTTAAAGAATAGGTGGCGAGCCTTTTTCCATCAACCGGGCACAAATCCAAACTTCCTGGCTGCTACTGAGAAATTCCTGATGGAAAAACCCAATCAAAATTTGCCCGACCGGGGAATCGAAACCAGGACTAAATGCTCAGTAGTCGCGATTGCGACACTAGGCCTACGAGGCAATAATCGGGTCTTATGTGTTCACAAGAGTGGGCTAGGGCTAGGAAAAAAAGAGTTCTTCAAAACATCTTTTTATGAACGGGAATAGGGGATGAAATAAGTATTTGAAGTTGGTTTTTCTTCATTTGGCATTTTCGGTAGGTTTACCATTGGCCTACCTTTACTTTGGTTATTCCTCATATTTCTTATCCATTTAGATATCCACCCAATTTCCAGGCTAAAATTAGGTAAATGGAAAACTCTATGAATGTGTTCATAATTATGTCTTATTTAACGTGTATGTCTTATTTATTCTTTTTCTTTAAAGAGGATAATAATGACGACTGGCTTATTTATATTCTAATATCACACGCCCTAATGACATAGCCGCACCAACACCTACAAATGAAAAACACCGAGAGCGCAATGTCCGTATTCCATCCCACATAATCATAATTAACTCAAAAACTCCCAGACAATGGTAATTACCTCAAAAAGTCCATAGAAAAAGAGAATGATATCAACTTGCGTATTAATAACCCCTAGAGACTAGATCATGCATGAATGAAAATTCATTCAGAAGGCTCACATGGAATACATTTAGGACACAACAATGTTAATAATAATGCAATATCATGACACGCTACGCAACTTGTTACGTCGACTTGCATGCTACGCGCTACGCTACGCAACTTGCTACGGCAAACGTGCTACGCGCTACGCTACTCAGCTTGCTACACCGAACGTGCTATGCGCTACGCTACTCAGCTTGCTACACCAAATGTGCTACGCGCTACGCTACTCAGCTTGCTACACCGAACGTGCTACGCGCTACGCTACTCAGCTTGCTACACCGAACGAGTTACGCGCTACGCTATAACTTTGCTTGCTACACCAAGCGTGCTACGCGCTACGCTACTTAGCTTGCTACACCGAACGAGGTACGCGCTACGCTACTCAGCTTGTTACACCGAACGAGCTACGCGGTACGCAATGCAACTGGCTTCACGACGCCCGCCATTAGCTTGCTTCGATTCTCACATGCCAAAATACGCTCCGCAAAATGTCCGCACCTACCTAAAGATATACCTGTTATTTTTCTTCCATTCTCCTGTCAACCGTCACGGAATCATTTACACCTTTTTCTTTCATATCATTCCTCACGCAATCCATCCACACCATTTCCTTGATCTTCCTCTCTCTGTCTCCATCCTCCAACATTTATATTCATCTCTCTTGTGGTGCACTTCGCTAATTCAGTTTTCACGAGCCTTTTAAATAAGGGTCCTAGAAACAACTTAGACCTTCTATCTTTTCCTGTCCCACTGAACATGGTACAATCACGCGAGTATTATAATAATAAAAAGTAATTTGTGTGGCGCATGCGCGGCGCCGGGGGGCGTGCGGGGTGCGCGGTGAGGCGCGGGGGGCGGGGCTCGGCGCTAATGCACACTGTTGTGCGCCTGATCATAGGGTGCGGTGCGTGTGCGCATCACTATCTCTTGGGATAAGAATGGGATTTACATAATACAAAGGAACCGTTTTTTTTTAAATTAATTTAAGCCTTTTTCCTTCAGAAGTTTAAATCAACTCTTTAGCTGTAATAACAGGTGGTGGTTTTTAGTGTAAAGTTTCAGGCAATCCTGCACCTTCGTCTTTCGTATCTTTATTTTCATGAGACGGTGGTCAAAAAAACAAAAGTTTATGTTTAACGAACCACCAGATTTAGTAAAACGTAACGGTAAAAAATTCACCTTGGATTGCCAAAATTAGTAAATGATCACCAAAATTAATCTCCATTTTATCGTGAAACTAGAACCAATTTTTTTTTTTTTTCAGTTAATGACAACCAGAAATTGAACTGTTAAGCTCTTGCATCGGTCGACGGAGCCCCGCTATGCGGGGCTCCTACTTCTGAATGGTTTATAAAAAAATCGGGGTGCCTCAAGTCGGCCTAGACAAAACTAGTTTGTCATCAACCACCTCATTAAAATTTGGTGCTCAATTTACTAAATTTGATGATCATTTAATATTCTAAGTGATCGATGTTAGTGGTCACAAAGTTATTTTTGGTGGTCATTATAATATATTTTCCCCCAAAAACAAACTCAACTGGACTGCCTCGTTGTTGGTTGGGAAAAGAGTGACTACTTATTGTCAACTACATCCCTTATACTAGTTTAATCCTAACACTCCTACCTAACCCATAGACTCGGTGATCAGATAACCAAAGTTGCAATGGTCAGAACTCTGGCTGAATGTTATTAGTTTTATAAATCCTTTTAAGTTACCTTTAGTTTAAAAGCCTTCAAACAAAATAAAACCTAAGTAACCATGGAACACAAATCCACAATCTAAAAAAACATTAAAAATATTTAAAACAGCATAAATTAATTAATTGCAAAGCATTAATCTTATCGAAGCCAAAGTGAATGAAAATTGGAATTTGTTACAAAAACGGACAAAATGTCAATAAGCATTAAGACTGATATCGCGAAGCTCGGATTTAACTTTTATTGCTCCTTCGGCCGTAAAAAGCTCAGTCCGAGTGTTTGTAGTCCGAGAGCTAGCGTGCTAGAGTCAACAATCATTGAAAAATATTGTTCGAGCTATTTGACCATGACTGGTTTCTTAGATTTTGGGATATTAGCTTTGTTAGTTAATGCTTTGTTTGCAGTACGTGTTGGTATTTAATGAGTTTATTTTTAAAGGTTAAGTGACAACATAGTTTATTGAGAAAAAATACTATTTGTCTGAGATCATTTGTATTACTCAGTAAAGTTGGGCTGTGGAGGTCAGATACGCATTCGCTCTATATAAAATACTGGTGATCAGCTGCGTCCCGTAAGACTGGAAGCCAACTCCAACGTAGTTGGGAAGAAGGCTAGACAGATGACGTTTAAGATCCATTTTAGTTTTCTCTGAGTTTTTTTATTTAAAATGTATTTAATATACCTACCTACTAAGGAACATCTCCAAACATATCTTAGCTACTTATCGTGACCGATATTTCCTAGGATATTATTAAAATTATTTGTATTCATAACACAACTTGACATTTGAGCTCGAGATGGAGCAAAAAACTCAACAACACCCAAGATATTGCACCGGCTATGCCATAACCATATCGTAACGTCGTAAATAATTGGTCAATTATGTACTTCTCATTAAAATGTCTCGATTATGAAGTTTATAAGACTAATTATATAAAGTAGCTGTATTAAAGCACAAAATTGTCCTCCTTTTTATTCTATTTTTCTCCATAGATTCTTTTCCGTTTATTTGATTGACTAAAAAAGAAAAATCGTAAACATCACGGATTGTTAATAAAAACAACGAAATAATACATTTAAATTCATCATCAACAGTTAAACAGCTCAATTACCATGAGTGTCAACTGCAGGAAAGACACTTTTTTTATCCAACCATCAAAAGGACATTAAAATTCAACACTTTTCTCTCATATTTGGGTTTAAACGTTTCCGTTGAGACTTCTTTGAACACCGACAGAACAATTGCTAAACTTTTACGAAGAAACTGTTTCACAGACGAGCACGTTCAATACTTAAAAACATCCCTTGTTAAGTTCAATTACGAAAATAAAAAGATAGTTTTAAATGTTTCATCGTTCTAATTATCCGGTTCTAATTACATCAATTAAGTATCGTGAGCTCATTGTCGCGTCTTAAGAGCTCGTAATTACTTTGATGCGTTTCTTAGGAAACAATTAAATGTATTAAAGTTTTTGTGTTGGCATCGCTGCGTGTTGCCGGTTGCTAAGTTCTGAGAGCATTTTTGTGGATTATGTGGTGTGGGGGGGGGGGGGGGGTGTAATTACGGATCGTGGATGCCACATGCAATTCTATGATTACTAAGTAGTGTTTTGAGTATATGCTGTAAAAAAATATAGAGTAATAATTCATTTCATTTATTTTTACGTACTTGTGGTTCCTCAATTTCCTCATCAAAGAAAGAAAGAAAGAAAATCTGCCAAGACTTTTCCTTATTAAGTTGGGGTTTGTTTTCAGTCTGATGGAGACATCGTAATGCCAATATTTAACATGGAGACTGCCTGCCTGACGTCTACAACCCAATTACTGGGTAATGCAAACCTACTCCTTGGTGAAGACTGATTTTCCTGCCTTAACCGGCCACGGCCGGCGGTTTTACGGCTACGAATACCTATAATAATCAGGGAACACAGGCCTCCTATGTGTGAGACGTCTTCAAGTTTTTGGTTTTAGGACATGTTGGTTTTCGCACTACGTTTTATTTCGCCGGTTTGTTTAAAAGCAGTGGCGATGAAATAAACACGACGATGACAAAATAAATATCATAAAAAAACTAACTTGTTCCCACGTACACCAGCTCCCGACCTACACGGCTGACATAAAGGGGCCGGATATAATCAAATTGATTCGTTAATTACTGGTTTTATCTGCGGCCACCATTACCGAGCGGCCCACGCCGCATATACCCGTACCTACTTAATTGATACGATTCGACGGAATAGGGGACGTGCTCGGAATTACAACGAGTTCATGGAGAAGCATTTGGATCGTGATTTTGTAGCAGATTTGTAGTTGATAATGGATGGAGATCGGTTGGTTGACAAAAGTTCTGAGGAAAAGAAAAAAAAATAAGGAAAATCTGGTGATATATACAAACACCAGATTTTCTCTATTTTATACAGATATAAACATTACTCCATGTGTGTATTGTACATTTCCAACTAGTAGTGGAATGTGATGTGGCTCCAAATATTGCTTAAATTGTGTTTAGCTTCATCATCTGCCTAGCCATTTTCCAATGTCAGTGGAGCAACCGCGGTTGTAAGACTACCCCGTAACGACTGTTAGGTCACATGAAAGACAGCCTGGACCTACGAATCGACCTCGGTAAACGTTGCTTAACTTTGTTAATCTGTGACTTTACGTCCCTTCTTTAACTATTTGAAAAACTTTCTCGCTCACAAGCGGCCCTCGGCTTTACCCATCAAATATGATTCAAAACACCAAATTAGATTTAATTCAACATTATCTATCGAAATGGAACTACATATTTCCTATCGAACCTTTATAATTTACATGCGTTTAGAAAAGATATGGAACTGACTTGTTACTAATTGATATAGATCTGAACAAAGATTTAAATTGCTAGACTTGACCAAAGTATCATCATTCATCCATTTGGGCGCAGCTAAACGTGTAATGTTTCGTGTAATTTCACATTTTGTAATTAATCTTTTAATAATTTATTTTGTCATTTATTTACTTATTCTGAATCGTTTGTGTATTTTTGCTTGTTAATTTAATCTAGTTTAATTCAATAAAGTTTTTGTAATTTTAATGTAATTCTAGTATTTCATGAATTTATGTGTTTGTATTTGGTCTTTCTATTTTTGTTCTTTAAGGGTCTCGGACCTGAAATAAATGTTTTTATTTTATTTATTTAACTTCTTGAGAGTGATATGAAATTTCGAATGGCGTTCCATACTTCTCTATTACTTGTCATCAGACACCTCCTTTCTTGCCAATTCATCCTTCACACAGTCCATCCATTGATTTGACCGAAGCGATTTAAAATATTAAAGAGAGGCTGTCAGAAGTTGTCATAGAAAAAATGAGATTACATCTCTCAGGGACGCCTTATACACAATTACTTTTTTGTAAAATTTGACACGTTGCATTATTGTACCGACAGAAGTCAGTTTGGTTCTTGCAAGCAGATTACGATTTTGTTCCTGTTGACCAGTCAGTCGTTCGTAATATTTAAATGTCTTTAAACTCGCCATACTACGACAAATAAAGATAACGTTTCATTTTCACTGCCAACGACATTCGAAAATTATTGTCACTCATACTGAAAATCGTACCTATCCTTCCATTTTGGGTGTAGAAAGAACTCTCCTCATTGTGAACACTTTTCGCGCGAACTAAGAACGTTGAGTGCACATCTGGCAATTTAAATCTGTGGATGCAACTGGACGTAAAGCTTTCAAGTAGGAATTGAATTAGATAAGTAAATTATAATAAATTGATTGAAGTATTCGGGTTATTGAACGTTTTCATCGAAGGAATGAATTGAGCGAACTACAATCTGGGTTTTATGGCGTGTCCGGTGGTCGGCAGCTATCTGAGGAATGCTATGGCCATGGCAATATAACTTACGGTGTTGTAAATAGTTTGATATTTGGTCATTTTGGAGTTTAACAACCAATTTTGTAATAAAGTCAATAAGCGAGCATATAAATGGTTTTATAGGGTCCCGTAACCAAAGGGTAGAAACGGGACCTTATTACTAAAACTCCATCAATGTCTGTCTGTCTATTAACAGGCTGTATCTCAAGAACCGTGATAGCTAGACAGTTGAAATTTTCACTGATGATGTATTTCTGTTGCCGCTATAACAACAAACAAACATTAATTAAAATTTAAAGGGAGCTCTCCTACTACGATGGTACGGAACCCTTCATGCGCAACTCCGACTCGCAGTTAGCCGATTTTTTTTTCTAAAAGACAACCTGGATCTATAAGGGTCTATTTTTATTTAAATAAGTAATTACATTACTTTTATACAAACTATAACTCTAAATAATAATAAAATATGTAGGTACAGG
Source organism: Xestia rhomboidea (assembly GCA_963853795.1). Taxonomy (NCBI): domain Eukaryota; kingdom Metazoa; phylum Arthropoda; class Insecta; order Lepidoptera; family Noctuidae; genus Xestia; species Xestia rhomboidea. The sequence continues at coordinate 16,996,555 of OY970775.1, forward strand.
TAACAAAACGGTTACAGGGTCTATTGAACAGAAATCGGTTAGATTATATTAGAAAAACGTGTTACATAAAAATACAATAGGTACCTGATGCTGATGATGAAGGGTTTATTTAAAAGCTAAACATTGTCTAAGTCTGCCGGTTCTTTGATCCAACCTACACCAGTTTAGTACCTCTTCCATTTTCCCCTCTGATTCGAACCCTTTTCCAAATTCAAAACCTTTCTAACGTATAACATGACAGCTAGACCACATGGGCGCTGATATCTCCGTGATTAATGACATTTATCTCCAACCTTTTACCGATGCGACTAATACGTCGTCCATTCATTAAGACCACTTTTAATATAATTATAAACAAAACAAGAACTGTTGCAAGAAGCTTTGAGTGCAGTTACATTCTCTTTCGATTGGTGGCGACCATTTTGTGAAGAGCTTTAGTACCTTTACTATATTACGAACCTTCTTGCTGTCTACCTATTTGTTATAGTAGGAGAGTCAATGGATAGAGTATCAGGGCTACGTGGATGTTTTGGCTCTGAAAGGTGGCGTTGCTGGGAAACATCACTTCAAAAACAAAAAGGCAGCGATAGTTTCGAAGTTTATCAAAGACCACTTTAGCAGAATCATCAAATGGTGAAAAAGTGGCAATTCTTAATTTTAACTGCATCTGCGACTATTTTACGAATTGTAACGTGATTCATATTAATAACTCGGCCTTTTTAGGCTTATTGAGGTTGTGGACTACACTAAAACGGTACTACCTACATTTTTAAGGTTTAGTTATCTCTTATAAATGTATTAAGATTTTCAGGTCCAAAGTGACTCAACAAAAGCGACCAGTTTGTGACATGTTCATTCAGCAGTTCAATTTTGGATTTAGCCCGAAGATGACGAACTTTGTAACTTACCTAACTACATAGTAGTCCAGTGTTTAGTTACAAAGTGCTGGATCTAAATAAAATGGCTGCAGGGTACTCCGGGTCACAATTACGCGCAATTAAGCTATCGTTTAGCGATGTTTTTCTCGGATGCGCGGCCGCTGCAATTTGTCACGCACGATTCTGCTAGGGAAGACGAAGACAAAAGGCACACTCCTTATAATATGAAGGTTCGCCACTTTTACCCATGGGAAATCCTATCGGCACACGGTTTTTACATGATTAATTTAGGTGGAGTTGGACTTCTCCAGAAATACCAATGCAAATACATCTTAGGAAGCAATTATGGCAGTGTGTTTTTGATGAATTTCCATGCGCAATCCAAGACAGTTAAATTGTTTCTGTTAATTCTGGAATTCAGGAGTTGCAGTGGTTTGGGATTAGTCTGATGTATGATCTTCTACTACATCTTAATTATAAATGTTAGATCTGAGTAGATTGGACTTTGGAGACCTGTAGTAGTTCTGTGAAGGTAGGTGATTCCAACTGGATTAAATGCCGCGGTTAGATTGGAACTTCTGCTTCTACATACTCTTTGGTGTGACTGTCTGCTCCCGCGCACCCAACGATGATGAAGACGGAAGGAGGAGAGCGGAGAGGGGAGGATTAATTGTGAGGAGCTTTAGACAGCCATTAACTGCTTTGAGAAGCCGCGCGGCGTAGGAATGTCTATAAAATAAAATTACGCGGTACCGCGATGGATTGCAAATATCTCGAGTTAGGTACCTATATATAGGGGAGACCGGGTCAAAATCGTATAGCTAAGCATTTAGGGTTGTAGGTCTTTCATTTCAAAACACTAATTTATCTTCTCGACAATTCTAATTAGTCAGTCTCATAAGGAACATAATCACTTGCACATATTTGGAAAAATCAAAATATTAAACAATAAAAACCAAAAATTAGTAAACTTCTTCTAATTACGATTTTGCCCCGACACATGGGCAAAACCGTATATTATATTATCTAAATCCTCCGAGTCATAACCTGTACAGCCTTCATGAGCCCAACCTTCACACTCCCCACAGCGCACCAAACCTTCATCCAAGCGGCTTGAACCGTATTCTTCGAGGCAGTACAAGCAAATGTTTTCATTTATTATGTTTTGTTTTTGTTTTCTGGTCTTAGGCGGTTGATTCAAATTAAGCTTAGGAGTTCTATTTTGTGAGATGGTTATCAGCTCATTTTTATGGGGGGAGGAAGTGATGACAGCAGTTTTTCCTCTTCGGTAATCGGTTGGTCTTTTTCGTATAGTGGCCGGTTTTACCCCGTACGGTTTTGACCCACGGCTCAATGTATAAATATATCACTCACTACATACGTAAACCAATTTTGCCTACTCAGATATTTGTTAATTACGAGTAAATACACGCACTTTAACATAGTTGATTGGACACTTACCTGTTATACACGTAAATTTCACTATTATTGATTGAATTTTCACAAAAATAAGATCAAATACGCCGAAAAACAATAAAATCGAATATTTTGATAACGCGCGTGCATGCAGCGACAAGTGTTTGTTGACAAATAGCTCCTATTGGTCGACGCCGCTGAGCAGTTTGCAGGCGGGAACTTTGAATTATTGACAAGAATAGACATGCTGTACTGTTTTACACCGGTATACGGTTTTGTACAGGTCTCCCCTATCTACAAATTAGGTGTGCGTGTGGCTATGTCGTCGGTAAGCTTTGCCCCCTAAGCTTACGTGCCTTTGTGTTATTAGTGTTGGAAAAACTGCAAGAGTTATGCTCGTTTTATCCTCATAAACCCGCGCGGTTAAGCAGCGCGCTTGCCCAGATTGGTCCGTGGATGGGTGACCATGGCAATTCGATCATGAAAAATGTCTATTTTATTGTTTAGTTTCATTTCATTCATTCGGTTCTAAAACCACATTAACGGGCCTCTGTTTTAATCTCTCCTACTCGGCCTCAACAAAGAACCCCATCGATTTGCAAAACACCCCTCAAAGGTGGTCGGTATTCGGAAACCAATCAGTAACAATAGTTTTTAATAATATTATTACGTACAGTACATGAGAACAGTACTTTTAACCGACAGTGCAATCAGTGAATGAAGTCTGCGAGAACCATTAGTGAACTAAACAAACAACAAGTAACAAGCAACATTTTTTTTTAAATGAGTGAATGAATTTATTGTTTAAAAGGAGAGAGTTCTTTCGAAGTGCTGCTTCAAAAGGTTATTGTTTAGATTGAATAGTTCGTTATTGTTTACAATACAATACAAGTAAAATAACTTATTTGTTGATATTGTTTATTGGGAGTAAATAGACCACTTGGTTGTGTTTCTCATTCAATCGGTAGAGTTAACGGAATTGACGGAACAGACGCTGTGTCGGGTTTATGTATGCTGGGACGAAAACTGAAACGGGCTCCTCAGTAGAATTATCTACATTGAATACTGATACTACGAAAAAACCTCCTTGCTGAAACAGACTTGCCCCTATATACATGGGACTAAACATAACTGGCGAAATGTGGATGTACTACTTACTTGTGTCTTGTGTACACCTCTACCAAACCCCCCGGGGATATCAGGCGTGATTTATGTTATGTAATAAGTTGTAGTAATTCGGTTTTTTATCAGGTATACATCAAAAGTAAATTGATAACATTGTGTCGATGAGGCTTTGACCACAATGACCACGCTGCCCAATACAAAACTAACGCCTTAAAAATATCAGAAAACCGTAACATAACCCCACTCATAGATATAGTGTTAAATATATTCCTGTTCAGTTGTTTACGGACCGTATCTAGCCAGTTCTTTTGTAGATAAACTGCTTTTTAATTACACCTTTATCGCTAATGTGGCTCTATCTTCACGCCGCATCCGGTAGGGGCCAGCAGAAGAAACTATGACCGCTTTACAAGAACCCACGTCTGATAAGCTATCTTGGCGTTAAGGACTAATTAATGAATTAACAATGAATATTATGGCGGATATGGTAATGGGGGACAGGGTGAATATTATTACAATTAAATTATGGCTAATTATTCCATTATCGCGGCACGCTTAAGGTCACTGGCGTGGAAAGGCTGCTTTTTTCCGAATTAAGTGCGTTAGTTAATCCAAAACAAATAAATAAAATGGTGTCTGTTTGTAATTTTAAAATAACAGCTTCTTACTGAATGCATTGCATGCATTGTTTTTTTTAGGTTTCTCATGTTTACTTTTTTAAATAATTTTGTCATACCTAATTCTATCTTTTTGTTTCTATTATGTCCTGTTTAGTTTATTTACTTTTTCTTTCATATGAAAGTACATACGGAGTGTATATAATAAAGCATGATGACCAGAGCCGCCAGACTTTACCTAGGTACTTACTTGAAACCCTTTTTTTTTTTTAGGATGGGAAATCATCAAATGACTTCTCCCGCCCTGGGCGGAGCAGGAGGGAGTGTCAGACTTTTACTGACTAAAACCCATCCATGTTCCTTCATCGCCCTTTGTGTTCCGGGGCCACGGTATCTCTTTCGAATAGTCCCGCAGCCCCGGAGGTACTTGAAACCCTGAAGAACAAATATAAGACAATAAGTAAATTGACGTAATATTTCCCGAGTTTTAAAGCATCTGGCAGAAATTTCCACCAACTGGTACAACTTTTTTTTTCTACGCAACACTATGTAAAAATCGGCACTCAGGGTTTAAAAAAAGTTGTAATATTTTACGTAACTTTAGCACAGTACCACCTGACTAGTTGTACTGTGGAACTGTGTGGTAGAACTAGTATGTGAATGATCCGAAAAATGGATGGCCGTCGCTAACTTGGTTCAAGTTAGCAGATAGTAAGCATATATGTGCTAGCTTGGGCCACTAGGTACAACACTACTTGATATCTCACATTTTGTTAATCGGAAGATAAGTAATCTGGCGGCCGTGGGATCTTTGACCATAATCTTTGTCGCGTCAATGCCTGGTAGAACATTATGCTTACGCCTTCTGGCGTGTATAGATATAAATCTTTGAAACTTCTTTGAAATTACATGAATTATAATTTTGTTATAGTAACAATTTTACTTCACAATAAAAGTGGTTGTGGTGGGATTTTCTGATGGCGCGGGCGCCGCTTCACAATGGTGGGTTGTCACGGCTGCCTGCGCCTGCGCCGCCCGACAGGAAGCGATAATAGCGCGCCAAAACAAATGTATGACTTGTTCCACAGGAGATGGTGCTGTTATTGACTTCTTTCCAAAAGGGAGAACAGAACAATGTCTCCAAAACAAAATAAGGGTTTTTTTTACAATAGCTTGTCGACGAAAGTCCTAATTATGGTAAGTAGGAGCTCGGCCGGCTTGGAATGCGGTTTCTTATTGCAGTCGGCTTCAGAAGAGCACCTATGTGGTGGCGTTGATGTAGTGGCGTGCCTAGGGGCAACAATACGGCAACCCCATAAGGTAAGCAGGCTGCTCTGGAACCCGAATATCATGAAGAGTAGAAGGTTGTAAGGAAGCCAAGCTTGTAGGTTTGTATAAAAGTACCGCCACTGCTTTGATCAGAGAGTGTCGGTTAGTTGAAGACATTTCACTTGTACAAAGCTAAAAGGCACCATCATAATTATGGTACCTAGGCTTGACTTATAACTTTTTTGTAGGGAAAGAAAAGCCGTAGACAAAAGAATGTTTGCTATCATTACTCTTTGTTTCGCAGACCCCTTCTAAAAACTGATTATACAATCAGTTCTCATTACTTTCAATAGAAACACAATCCGTTAATTGAACAATACGGGGAAATTTCGAGTTAAGTTTAACTGAACGTAACAAAGGTTCAAAACAATAGTTTATTACATTATTACGTTCAAAGGGTGCACAATAGTCAGTTGTACAAGTTACCAGCCCGCCTGGGAGTGGCCACCGGGCCGTTGTAAAATTAACCGGCCCAACGCCGACTTCAAAGGCCGCCGCCACCCTTTGTGCTCGCCGCACCATTGTCTCACACATGTTGTTTTAATACTCTTAATTTCGTGTTGTCATGTTAAAAGTTTATTACACGTAACTTTTAAACCGTACTTCCGAATTTGGACCTTATTTCAATTCAAATAGACGAAGATTTTGATTAGATATCACAAATTATCACTTTGATATTGTGACAGCTGTCTATTACAAGCTATTTTCAACCTTTTTCAGTTAAGTTTGAGTTGGTTTTCCCGTGTAGTGTAAAGCGTATTTTTTGTCACTGTTTTTCAGTGTTTATAGCAGTTTTAATAGCGGAAGTGTTAAAAGGGTTCTCTTAGAGATATTGAAACCGGAGAGGGTGTCCTTTTGATGAGCTATGAAGCTATCTATTAATATGTGTGAGGTAGGCAGTTAGTGGGGACGTGTTATGTTCTGAACGGAAATATTATGTTTATTATTTAACATATCCTGTAATTTGTGAAGACAATCTTGGTGTTTAATCTTTCTACTATTATAAATGCGAAACTTGGATGGAATCTATCCATCTGTTTTTGTTTGTTACTCAATGACGCCCGAACACCCGAAAAAATTTTTTTTTTTCGTTTAAACTAAGCTATCAGATCCTGAATGCGGTTAGTTTTATTGGAGACATTCGCTCTAAGCCGTCGTATATTATAATGAAAATACTTGAGCACCAAATAACTTCAAGACAGCTATGCTATAGCAATAATATCAGCCCATACCTCACTGTAAGACTAAGGCCTGCTCTGATACAAAGGAATCATGAGCGTTGATCACCAGTCACCGCACATTAGCGATTTTGAAGACTTCTCGCAATGACTTCTGTGCGAATCGCTATCAATATGTTATTATGCTTAACTTTAAACCTTGTTCCGTGCTTTCAACAGTGTACCAAGAGTGCCGACTAATTAATGAAAATAGAGACAATCAATTAAACGAAGCAACAGTTAAGAAAAAATAATAATACCAGCCTAATACTGTCCCACTGCTGGGCAAAGGCCTCTTCTCATACAGAGAAGGCACGAGCATTGATCACCACGCTTGCTCAAGACGGGTTGGTGATTTCAGACTTATATTAATTATAAGTCCAGGTTTCCTCACGAAGCAACAGTTAATTGATGTTAATTAAGATTACCATCAGCACAGCATCGCCGATGTTATCAATGATTGCCGATACACAATCACAACGAGAAGATCTGTAAATCTTTAATTGACTGCATTGGAGGACAAACAATTAAAATTACAACAATTTGCTTGCTGCACGTGATTCTGTCTGCGTGTACCAATGTATATTGTTTTTAATATGACTTTAATACTTAAAATAGATAAAAAGTAGGCCATGTCATTTTATATTTTCCTAGCTATCTCTCTGTCAAACGTAGTACCGATCGGTTCTGACTTCAAAAGAATTTATGCTTTTTAGGTGATAGCTGATAGGGCAGTGGTATGACCGTCGGATTGCCAAGTCATAGGTCTCAAGTTCGAACCCAAGGCTTATGACTTGCTTCGGTGATGGAAAACATCGTGAGGATACCAGCATCTCTGAGACTAGAGAATATTTCTCGACGACATGTAAAGCCTAGTCAGAGGTCCATGGGCGGCATTAAAACTCTGACACCAGGTTAGGCACCATAAAGATAGCTAAAGAGAGTAGATGCCCTAGTTCTGAATAAGTTTAGGCATAAAAACGTAATAGACAACAATACATTTGCAATTCAATGCAGGATTCATCAGAATCATCAATTGATTCTGATGAATCCTGGAACTACCTACTTAAGTACAAATGAAAATAACGACATTCATTAATAATCATAGCCTGCTTTATTTACCTAATTGCATGAAAAAGCTATGCTTTCTGTTATTTTTTATGTGGTGGCAACGGCAAGGTAGCGGTAGGTACATCTACTGCTACTAAAGATCCCGCTTTTGGTCGTTACAGCCACCAGCCAACCACCTAACATGTAGTTGCCACCCTGGCTGTAACCCATAAGATCCATTCATCATTCATTGACATCCCCGTTCTAATTGGCCTTCTTTTCTTGGCGTTAGGGTTGCTACACACACATATACGGTTCGGCTTCATTTGGCAAAGAATAAGGTATCGTTCGGGAAAAAGCCGCTCGGCTTTGGCAAAGCTCGAACTGTATGATCGTTACTGTAACACCAAGGTGTCCCTGGCCTGATCATGAATGATCAATTTTTCAACGTAAAATCCGCAACTCCGAGGCTTTTGACATGTGTTGCAGCCCTTAAACAATAATACCAGCCTATTACTATCCCACTGCTGGGCAAAGGCCTCTTCAACTAAAGAGAAGGCCGAGCATTGATCAGCACGCTTACTCAAGACGGCTTATGATTAGTCACAAAAGAATGTTTTCCTTCACCGATGTAATTCATACAAACCAATACAATAAATAGCTTGAATTGTGCCGACCCGGTCTGAACATAATCTGCGATGGTAGATGCCGACCGAAGCTTACCGATCGGCACGAGCTGAGTGACAGCCGAATAGTGCTTTGTTTTTCAACAGATACTGCCGAATCGAATATGCACAGACGAATATTTGTGAAGCAACCCTAACATAATGTTTCTACTAAACATTTATAAGTTGAAAACGTTTTAAAAGCCCTGACGAATGTCACACTTCAGGAATAATACATTGTCTGTTCCAAACACCTTTGTTACAAAGATGTGGTATTTTACATAACTATTTCAAAAACTTTGTCAACACTGCATTTGATAGACAACTTTGGGAAAACGACGTTAGAGTTGAATTTTCATTGGGTTTATGATGGAGTGGGACTGTATGAAGTATGAAGGGACCATCAGCTAAGATTTTATATTATGGGTCGTAGTAAAGTGTTAGGCGGTATGGCTGCAGATTATTGTAAGGGTCACTTCACACCGAGACGCGATGTGACGAGACGCTGCGCGCAGATCGACTCAAAATATAACTTTATTTACTACACGAAAAGATACACATTTCATTGTCGAGGCGGAGTGCTGCATGGTGCAACGTATTCTGAATTCGTCGCGTCGCCTCGCGTCTCGGTGTGAGCGGACCCTAAGGGGCCGGGTTGATGTCAAACTTGTGATTGCGCCATAGCTAGCTAGCAAGAATTTTGTAAGGACTGCGACAGTGCAGCTATGCCACAGTTGTTGTATTATGATAATAGCTGGCATTGTGGCTAGGCTACTATGGAATAATCTTCGGCCTCCGAGATAAACAGAGCTCTACATCTGGAAAATAGGAATGCATACAAGTGACTTAAACCTGTATCAAAGGTTAAGATCTGACACGGGAATCGAACCCGGGACTAGACCAACGAGGCAATACACCCGAGGTATAATATCCGCCTTCAACGCGGGCAATAAGTAGCTGATGTTCTATACGTGAAGGAGTCGAGGTGTATCAAGCAGGCTCCCGGGCGGAGCCTACACCGTGGCCATGCATTATGCAGTGTGACACTTCGTCACATTGTCGCGGCGCCAGCACCAGCCAACACGTTACCACTCCCGCTTGTGACACAGGGCTGCCGCGAAACAGAACTGATTTATCATCTTAATTTGCTAATATTATTAAGGAGTAGGTACCGCCCGCGTAATTCAAAATTTCTTACGTTTTCTGTTATTTGCAGGACAGTGTTGTATGTGATTAAAATATTAGGTATATGACTCGCGACTGTAACAAATATGGCTTTTCAGGGTTACAATCATTAAAATCATTACTACAACCCTCTAAGTTTATTTAATTGGGATGTTGAATTTATTGGTTGTCGCATGATACTTGTTGCTTTTTATTCAGGATCGCAGACAAAGCCACTGGCATAGGCTAGTTAATAAAGTGAAGCAACCCGGTGCCTATCGTATAACATGCAGAATTGATAACTTTTGAAAATGATATTTCACTTTCAGAGTAACAGGGAATAATTCAGGTGTCGATTGGTTGGAAGGATCAACTTTCAGGTACAACAATGCAGCAGTTGACTTTATGCTTCATGTTGCATGCCTGATGAAGAAGAAGAGTTATGACTTGCCCTAGTTGTCCATTAAATCACAGTAACAGCAAACTTCAAAATAAGGCAATATTCTGGACGCTGCCCCATAAAATTCCTCCTCATCCCACAAGCGAGAACCTTGAAGAGCATACACCAGATTATCATAAAAGTGCGGGTGGCATAGCCCCCGCCCCCCCTCAACAGAACCGCGGCGGCCATGACACCATTAGAATTACAATACAAGGTATTGTGAACGAGAGCAGAGCAGGGGTACCGTACGGTTACACTGCAGGTTTGAATGAAACCTCGACGTCTCAACGTTTGCGGGGTTTAGGGTGATGGCATGATTGATCCGTGTTATATGATTATTGTGATATGATTTGACGGATTTTGTTAGACTTTATGCGGATGTAGGCATTTAGTGGTAATTATAGGAACCTTTGGACTCAATACTAACTGGGTTGTGGAGGTCAGATTGGCAGCCGCTCCATGTAACATACTGGTATTCAGCTGCATCCGGTTAGACTACGAATGTAACACGAACGTTGGACATAAATGTGGAAGGGAGTTCAAAAAAAGTTTACTAGTTTTTTTGACTTGTGCATAAAAAAATCGGGGAGAAAACATCAAAGGCCATACATGTAAGTAGTCCATTAAAATGACAAAAATTCAAACTTCCATAATAAATAAAAACAGTTAATGACAACACGAACTGATGCTACACTACAAACATAAAAATACATTAATGATCACATGAGAAACGCAACAAAAACTTGTAATTAGTTTCACATTCATTGCTGCAAAAAGATGAAAACAGTCAAGTCTCAAACGACATCAACAGACATTGTCTAGTGATGTTGCTTCAAAAAACCAAGTAGCGTTATCTCAAAAAAACGAAAATTCTGTCTTGTTTTCATTTCCCAGCTTGGAATATATCTATGTGGCATTAGATGGACTAATCAAAATAACTGAATCTTTATTGGGAACGTGAAAAAAATAATAAAAATATGCAATTCACTACTGAAATTGAAGAATAGATCATTTTCATTTATGTTTTACTTCCGATCTTTATCTGATCCCCTTCGTTATCGTACGTCCCAAGTTATGAGTTCAAACCCAGCAAATAACAATGTGACTTTTTGAAAGTCTTACGTAGTCGACGTAATTCGTTCTGAAACTACCAACCCACACTGAGCAAGCGTTGTGAATGTGATCAAGCTCATTCGATACCCGGAACATCATTATCTACTGATATAATATAAAAATCAAAATGTTTTCTCAAAATGCAGATGTTTTGGGTTACTGTTTTTTACTCCCAGAGGCAGAGTAGTGATAAATAAAGCGCGGTCGACTCTTGCGCAGCGGGGGGCGGAGTTAACACCTACTCGCGCTCCGGGGCGCCCAGCGAGAGAAGCAATAAAATGGAAAGAAACGCCGCGATATCACTGTGATACACGGTTTTGTTTAATTTTGGCAATAAACTTGATGTCCGGACATTAGGTTATTCGGTAATTGAATACATTCTTGATTTCTCCATCATCTGTATCACTGATAGCTTTTTCTTAGTCTAGCTTGATTCTCTGATATCCGTTGACTGAGCTTACCATGACGAGACACGATCATGGGTTTTGCTGGGCCAAGGAACGCGAACTGAAAAATGTCTCTATGAAGATAATAAATAAAAATATAAATAACGCTGGACATTACACACAGCGCCATCTAGTGCCACACTAAGCAACGAGGCCTGTGTCGTGAACACCAGATAGTTGATACACTACATAGATACTTTTTGTTTGTAAATACATATTTATTATACATATAAACATCCATGACTAGGTAACAAATGTCCATGCTCATCACACAAACAATTTCTCCTACCGGGATTCGAACCCGGGACCCTAAGAACGTAAGGTAGCCTCACTACCGCTGCGCCATTCGGGTCGTCAATAAAAGCATACAAAAGTCACTTTTTTAAGCTACTTTGTGTATCTTACTATATGATAAGATTGGACGGTTAAAAACTTGTTACTCAAATGAAGTAATATACACACATGCAAGCACAACTTATGTCTACAGATGTCGTGTAAGTAATAATAGAAAATAGCTGCATTTTGCACAATTATGGCGCCACCGCCAAGCCTTTCAACACGATGGACACAACGCAATGGATGCCTTGGCTCAACAAACAATTGTCACCACAAGTAATTGTGCAAAAACTTGGAAGAATGGAGACGATGACACATTTAAAAATTGTGGGGCATGTACAGTTTAAATATTAAGTTTATTGAGACAATTGTCGAAACGGGAGTCTGATCCGGGAGAACTGATAACCTAGGTTCTAAGGTCTTATGTAATGGGTCCAAACCAAGTTAGAGAAGGGGCAACACATTTAAAAATTGTGGGGCATGTACAGTTTAAATATTAAGTCGAAACGGGAGTCTGATCCGGGAGAACTGATAACCTAGGTTCTAAGGTCTTATGTAATGGGTCCAAACCAAGTTAGAGAAGGGGCAACATCTTCGAAACGTGTCGTCTATCGTCATAAAGCAGTGATAGGCTAGTGGTGTGACCGTCAGTTCGATCCCAAGGTCAAGGCGCGCGCACCTCTGATTATCCGGGTTCATGTGCGTATTGTATAACTAAGTACTTATGCCTAGCTTCGGTGAAGGAAAACATCGTGAGGAAACCAAAACATGCCTGAGAGATATCTCGACGGCATGTTAAGCCAAGTCAGAGGTCCATGGGCGGCATAAAAACTTTGACACCAGGTTAGCCACTAACCAAACGAAAAAGAAAGAGATCGTCATAAGTTTTCGTTACCGCTGAGAATGTCAGTTTGCGGAGGCAGTTCTATTCTAATCGCCAGCTGAAGAAACTGTTGCAACATCTGAGCCTGTAACGTAACAATCCGACTGGCGCGGCAACCTGATGCCGCAGGCCGATAACACAAAGGTGCTTCGAAACCGACACTAATACAAGATTGTTCAATAATAACAGAATAATTTGACTTTGTGCAATGATTGTTGTGGCTTTAATTATATTCTCTGAAGGGGTAAAATTGTGTGACACACTGGAAGATGTCGTACATCTATTGAGGGAATGAGGCAGATTTCAGTCTGCACGAGAGGGTTGACTTAGAGAGCTCGAGAAATAAATATGTACGACTTATGTTTGTTACATCATATTTTGTCGACAGCTAACTCTGGAGCTGCCTGAACTTTAATTAAGTTTGTGTTGGGACTGGCATGGACCTAGATTTTGTTTACAACTTTTCTTTACCCCTTTACGGGATCCTGAAGACACGTGAACAATAAAATAGTAAGACCACTTGTAACGGATAGTTGTTGACGTAGTTTTTGCTCTTCGTTATTGATGCAAAAACTGTCCGCGTAAGGGTTACTTGTCAAATTACTCTTGTACTCCCTGTAGGCCCGTAGGGTCGAGCAGAGGCGAGCTGACAGTGAAATGTGGATCCACACTTCGCCAGTTATATGAGGGCTAGCCTATTGCCATCAACCGGGCATAAATACATATAACTCCGGGCTGCTGTTAAGAAATTCTTGATGGGAAAACACTCTAGCACTTTGCCCAACTTAGGAGTCGAACCCAGGTCCTAACGCTCAGCAATAATGTGCGACCATTTGACCAACGAGACAGTAACATTCACAACAATCTTATTCATATGAAAACTTTTTATTCTTTTAAAGCACTTAAGTCATTCTAGTTTATTTTTTCAAACAAAAAGATCCTAATTGCTATATTTTTCTAGTGGCGCTGTCTTTATAAGTGCAACGTAATTACTTGGTGTCCCCTCAGGCTGGAGCGTGGTCTTCAAGACCTGCGCCTAGAGGGGCCTGTCCGAAGTGAAAGTTCGACCGTTGAACGTCAAGACAAAAAATGGGAACTGGTTTTTAGACTTACAGTAGACTAGAAAAAGGTTTTTTCTACTATACAGGGTATAAACAACCTCATCACGAACCCGTGAACCAAGCAATCTGTACATCAAACTAATAGTACGCAAAAATTATAATTGCTGGGACACTACTTTTTTTTTTGGGTGAAAAATCATGTTTTGTGGTAGAACTCAATGTAACGCACTCAAAACATTGTGCTGATGGATGGATTAAATAGTACGGGGGTCTTGGAGGTGTTTAAAGTAAAAATCTTACATTAAAAACTTGTATTTAAAAAAAAAGTTGCCAAAATGTTGGAACTTTGAGCCCCAATATCTCCGTAACTAGAATCTAGAAGGTTTCCAGGTATGGTGTAGATTGTAGAACAAAAATGATTGCAATGACGGGAAGAACCATGGCCTTTCGGCTTCGTTAAGGGGTGTTTTACACCTCTTAACGAAGGGGGGGGGGGGAATGGGTTTTTTTTATAGGTACATAAATAAACGAAAAGTGTTTCTTGTCGAAGGTAGATGGCATGTGACGAAGACCGAGACCTATCGTACTTTTGGCCAAGCGTTATAACTGTAGCTGTAGTACGGTTCCAAGATATGATGAAGGATGGGGTTTTGGGGGACTGTTTCTAGTAAATTTTGACGTTCAAAAAGTGCTGATTATTATCAGACTTAAGTATTTAAATAAATGACTTTTGATTGATTGATTTTAGAGATGGAAATAAACATGCCCATGTCAGAAACCGTAGTCAGTAAGGTCTATAAACCGTCTAAGAGATTATTGCCTATAGTGTCTAGTGGTCTTGTATGTGCAATATATCGTTGCACGCACATCTTAACTAGCTGTTGCAAAAGACAACCTCACTAGCACGGCTGTATAATAGCTCTGCAAGTTTCACTTATACATTCCACAAAATGTATCAGGGTGGAAGGGATATCTACGCACTAGCGAATACCACGTAAAAAAAGAACGTTTCCTTGAAAAGTGCAATACCTACACGGTCAAAATGTATGGACAACAGATTTTTTTTAAAATTGCCGATAAAAAAATTCTTTCAGAGGGAGGGAATGATATAGGTACTGAGTACGTGGTATTTGTTGTCCGTCGATGTATCCGTCCACCCCGTATTCATCACAAATACTAATATTATAATACAAAATTTACTTTGTCTATCTGTAACCTTTTCAACAATAACAACAAGGCGTCAACTTCAAGGCGTTCGTGGTGCGAATACCGAATTGCTATCTGCCCATGGTGATGGAGGAAGACTTTTGGCCGCAGGACGTGGTGTTCCGTCGCTTCCGCGGACAAGTTCCACTCGTCAGCCAACACATGTGGAGTGAGACTAAGTGAAGTGCTAATACTAACATCGTTTTAAGTCTTATTTTAATAAACAAGACCTAATCTTAACCACAAGTCTTGTATTTACTTTATTTAAATTAGTTTATAAGGTATATTATATAATATCTATGGGCCATTGTAGCCTGATATAAATTGTTGTTGTTGTTGAATCTAGATTTCTATTAATTCGGCCTGCGGATAGACCTGGGCTAGGGTATAGGATATTTTTAACTTCGGTAGTATGTTCCCGTTGGAAATTATTCGACGTTCACATGGGCGAAACCGCAGACAAAAGCTATAGTAAAAATACATAATTTAATATAAATTGAAGCACTCACCGTCTCAAATTTTCAGCTTGTGATGTGATGTACGGCATACAGCGGTCAGTTTTTCTGCGCGGGAGTCGGTCCAGCGTGCGTTCGTCATAGTTTTTACGTCAGCGCTCCGCCGTCGGCATTCCGGTCAAATTATACCGACCGTGTATGCTAACCATGAGTTTGGAGGTATTGAGGATATATCAGCATTTACTCATCTTACCCCCTTGGTACCGTGAGAGAGCTGGCTAAATAATTACCCTGGCCAGGTTAAGCAACAGTTCCCGCCTGAGGTCTGTGTATGGGTGACCATGAACATCCATGACATACCAAGAACCCACCGTGCCTTGGAAAACACGTTAAGCCGTTGATTCCGGGTAGTTTTTTGGACAGTCCTTACACCATTTTTTTTTGTTTTCAGATGGGTAATCATCAAATGACTCCTGAATGAATCCTCTGTGCGGAGCAGGGGGAGTGTCAGACTTTTACTGACTAAAACCCATCCATGTTCCTTCCTCGCCCTCTGTGTTCCGCGGCCACGGTATCTCTTTCGAATAGTCCCGCAGCCCCGGCAGGCTTCGGCCCTTGCGGACCCCTTCCCTATTGCTGACTCTCTTTGAGGCGCGCGTGGAACACGAACGCGCCGTCGACACGGCCTGTCGTCATGAGACGGACGGATAGTCCTTACGCCTGACAACCAATTTTATCAAGAGGTATTTGGACTTCTACAGTTATCCAGCACTGTAAAACACAAAACAGAAAAAGAGTAAAGGTTTTTAATTTGTCTTCTCAATAAAAAGCTTTCTATTCACTTTCAATACCGTACTAGTAATTAATTTTGTAAAGTACCTACTTACATTCTGATAGATAATATAATCACTCGGCATTTTATATTGGCAGCTGCAATGTTCCAGCTGGCACTTAAGTTTTATAATATGTTTAATTAATTCGAATAAATCAGGTTAGTTAAGTTAACTAAGTATGTAGTTTGGTACTATCTCGGTTAAAAATTCATGAATATTCGTTTAATTTCAGGGTTTTCGAGTGCAGGACCGGTCGAGTAGACGGCGATCAAGACAAGTCTTCAAACTTTAACAAGCAGTTTCTATTATATAAAATCTGTTATCTTATCTTACTACATCACAGGCACAACCGACACGACTCACTCCAAAAGTCTCCACAGTTCTTCTCACTTGGTCACCATACCCCGTTCCGTCCTCACTTTTTGTCGTCCATGGCAAATTCACTTAATTGTGTCTGCGACCCCATGACACTCCAGTCTCGCGGTAATTGCGGGCAGGCCTCGCAAAGGCTTCGCAAAAGCCTCGCAAATAGCCTTTTTGGCCTCTCCCCGACGAACCACGGCTGTTCGGCTAATGGGGGCGAAATAGCCGCAGAATGTTTGACAATCAAACTTTTTATTGGGACGTGTTTCATTGCCAAATAATTATGGAGTGTTATTAGGAGTCTTGTTGTTTTGGGGAATACAGTCTCGACATAGATAACGACAAAATCGCAAACTTTCGATCGCTGATTACTAACAAATGATGCTTGCGAGTAAAGCAAGTCTTTATATCCAAGATGCGTTTCTCGCAAGAATCATTAGTGCAACCGAATTTATTCGTTAGTAATCAGCGATCGAAAGTTTGCGATTTTGTCGTTATCTATGTCGAGACTGCTGGGTCGGCAGTCTCGACATAGATAGCGACAAAATCGCTAACTTTCGATCGCTAATAACCCACGAAAAAATTCGGTTGCAATAACGATGCTTGCGGGAAATGCAAGTCTCTACATCCAAGATGCGATTCTCGCAAGCATCGTTATTGCAACCCAATTTATTCGTTAGTAATCAGCGATCGAAAGTTAGCGATTTTGTCGCTATCTCTGTCCAGACTGCCGGCCCTGGCCCTGGAATAGTAATGTTGTGTTTAGGAGAAGGACTTATGAATTAACTTAAATGTTATGGGTTTGTTAATGGTCAGAGCTGGGTTACTTGATGTCTATACCGTCCCTTTTTGGTCACCCGTAATATTTTCAGTAGTTCAACTGATACTTAGTGTTAAAATCATTGGACTTTACGCAATGATGTGATGCTTTCAAGTCCTCTTCCATTCTCCTACTTTGAGAGAGTCAACAAAGATCATAACTTTCGCAACCTACCACTTAAGTTGACATTGTGAATGGCTGTAAATATTTTGAGTCCTTGATAAGAGCCGGCATTCGATTCCCAGGGGTTCTAAAAGTAATTACGTCGTACTAACAACAACCCCTAGCTACGGTTCCAGTCAGTTACCCCCAGTAAATACGGTAATTGTCAGTGAGCGTGTAGTTATAGTAACGTAATAGTAAAAACAAACCATGTAACACGTCATACATCAACGGCTCGACGACGCGGCGCAGGCGCAGCTGCTACACTTGTGTGAAAACTTGCTAAAAGATCGTTAACTTTCAATTAAATATGGGTGTGTCTTGGCTTCCGTTATTCATTGTTCATAACGTATTGCAAAAACTATTCAATAAATGTATTTATAGGGTGTCAAAACTAAATCCATAGTGCAAAGGCTTTTTTTAGGTAATTGATGACAACTAAGATTGCCTCGTTGGTGTAGTGGCTGCAAACGCGACTCCTAAACATGAGATCCAGGGTTCGATTCCCAGGTCGGTCAAAGTGATATTTAGTTTTTTCCATCATGAATTTCTTAGTAGCAGCCACGGAGTTTGTACGCCTGTTGACGGCAATAGGCTCGTCCCTATTACATATAAATATATATATAGGTACTACATTTAACTTAAACATATATAACTGGTGTAATGTGGACATGTAGGTACTATTGATCCACCTAACCCTCTGGCCAAAACAAGCGTCATGTTATATTATGTCAAGTACAAAAGTACGGACGTTGTACAAAAACATCATTCATTCACAGATAGATCGTCAAGGACTTCCTCGCTAAAGGATACACTATCTACGTAATACCCGCCATATAAGTCATACCCTATCAATGCGCAATCAATACACGGCACGTTTGCCATTGTCACCACACTTCACACCTCCTTTTAAGGTCATCAGAGTCGGCGATTGTACCTGTAGACTGTACAGTCCACTGCACGGTGATGGAAACATCTTGACCTTGAGCTGGCCTGGCTTAGTATGGAGTTTCAATAGAAGGAGGAGGCTAGGCTAGGAGGCTAGGAGGCTATTAGTTTCTTCTTCTTTTCGTGTCAAATAACAAGAACCCAAGTGTCCCCGTATTTAAAAACGCTTCGATTCGACTTCAATTTGAGAAGTCGCGTCTCAATCTCGCTCGCTTTCGTAGTGCCAAAAAAGATAGACACACTACTTGTTGAATCAAATCATTTGTGAATACTGAGGTGCAGTCTTGTGCAGTCCTCTGTACTGTGTCGGCGTTAGTCAAAGTAACATTAATATTCGTCTGGTATGTGTCTTCCTGTGAAACAATTGGGCGATATTTGCATTTGGCGTGAATCGCGGTACGCCTCGCCTGCCCGCGTGTGCGCACCGCCGCCATATCTGACGTTTTAATTACGATTCTGTGGTGTACGCGGGTGCTGTGCGGTGGAAGTGGTAGCGATTTTGTAGATTGTATTAAAGTTGCATCGAATCATAGACTTAAATAATAATTCTTTTATCTGTGGACTGTGTATGTACCTACCTAAATAATAAACAGTGTAAATAATGGGTTTAAAATAAAAGATCATCGTAGTCTCTGTGTAAATGTTTAAAAGGTAAAAGTTATTCAATCCATTTAAAAAGGCGGCCCTTCTTTGTATCGACTTTTTTCAACTTTTGTCTAGTTAACTGGACTACTTTGGACTTCACTACCACCTTATAATTAAGTTACTAAACAGCTTCTGTACAAGTTGTACAACTCAGTTATGAGCAATGCAAATCAGTATTATAAATGCTTCTTCTTAGTACAGCTACTGGTCTAATTTGTCTGGGAACTCTTATAGAGCTACTATAGAACTACAAGCATTGAGTAAAAAAATCTGTGAATGTGTTTTAAAATTGAGTAATATTTAATGTTACCGGTCTACAGTTATAAAACATGGTCTTTGGCATTTTAATGACAATGGAGCGCTGTTGGTGAATATTAACTGTAAAAATCAATTTAAAGGTTATTAAAAAAAAAAACAAACAAATTAGTTCCGATAAATACCCTGCGCCAAATATTTCTTGCACACTTTAATGTCCTGTTTAACTGCCGTCTTTACATAACATAACATAAAGCCTGAAATCCCCGAAAGGATAGACAGATGTGTACCTAACAGTGCACACACATTTCGCCAGATATGTTTAAGTTCCATGTAATAGGGAATGTGCATGAAATACAAAACTCTTTTTATTTATAAAAAATGCCTTGTATTGGTGCATAAAAAAATTGTGGTACACTTGTTTATGTTTCTAATACATCACTTATTTTACAATTTACTGTTTTATATAGCCTTTTTTGGTGAAACGGAACGCACTGTCAAAACACACCGCCCTCTATAACGCCGGAATTGACGTCAAAGTTCATTGTGTCAAAAAAACACTTTTATTTGAAAAGTGCTAAAAGTTTCTCTAAAATTTTATTATAATATTGTTATTGCAATTTTTAGTTGAATAAAGCACATACAATTGCTAAAATTATTTTATTAAGGCCACAAAAATTAGTTGTAAACAAGGCAGATTGTGGATATAAAACTCGCTCCTCGCTCTCAGTGAACCCGTACCCCTCACCCCACAGTCCACGCATGCGTCCTTAATTAGCCATTCCCTCGGCGTCCGGCCGGCGTACGCGCACCGCGCAGGCGGCGCCTTTGACACGCCGTCGCGCCATCCCGCTCGCACAATGCAACTATTCATGACGGCCCACCAACGTAAACTGACCTCCTTGACTCTTTCAATATCAAACAGTAGATCTAAGTGGCATAGATCCGGATATATTTGACGAGATATCCGAGGAAGATACTGAGACTGTTAATGGATTAAAGACTTTGTGGTTTTGAAGTTAAGGTTGAGGGTATGTTGTGGAGTTTTAAAGTATCAAAGGTGTTATTTGAGTGATGTAATGAAGGGGCCTAATTGTGTATTCTACTTGGGACGCCGCTATACTGAAAGATAAAGGCACGAGCGGTAAGGATAACGCTGTCTCTTTCACTCCTCACTTCAGTATCTTGACATGAAACTTGAAATTTAAGTCTTTATTTAAGTAACGATATCTTTGAAAAAACTTTAAATGCGACGTTAATTGAAAAGTCAATCAGCAATTAGTGAGCTGACGATTTTTTTCAATAAACTTTAATGGTTTATAATAAAAAAAACACCTAATAGCCCGAAAAATACCTAATTGAACAAAGTACGTAATTAAATTAATTGGATATCATAAAAGACAGACATTTTTATACTAATTTAATTCTAATTTGCAACTTCAGTAGACCGCACATCAAAATCACTTTGACCTTCAGCTGGCCAAGCGTAGTACAGAGTTTCAATAGAATAAGAGGTCAATTTATACTGTTTTGGTTACCACTGACATGAGGCCTACGTTAAACTAAAATAAGAAAAAACAAATCCAATGACAAGTTCTATTAAGTCCACTTTTCCATAAAACATGAACCATTAGTCAATTTCACAGCATACGCGAATTAAATTCAATAGAAGGACACCAGCGCGGTAGGTGGGCACATAATGATCTGTTGTCGGTGAATAAATTACTGTAATAAACGACTCTTAGGCTATAGATGGCCATTTTTTTATGAAAATTGCTGTCTATAAAAGACAGACTTGTCCCAGATGATATTTGTCACAATTTTCTCAAGATGTCTTTGTTTTCTAGAAACTGGAAAGAATTGTGCAAGGATTGTATATGGCAGGTGGCGTTCTGTGGTTTCTGCCAATCCTCATAGTATAAAGTAGTAGTAATAGCACACATAATTTATGTATGCAGAAGAGAGGGTTTTTGGGGAAAGTTGTATATGCGACGTCAAATTATGTTTTCTCATTATAGAGCTCGATGTTTTTTGGGAAAACTTGTCATTAGACACATTTTATAATAGCTGTATAAAAGCTTTTAACACCACCTTTAACCGAGCATGAACTGATCTAATCCTCTGTCTGTGAACTCTCACCAGCAACATATAATAGTATGTAGCTTGCATCAAAACATGTACCCACAACGTAGTAACGTCGAAGCTCTGTAATAAATTTTTAGAACCTCTCAATTACCAACACTTTTATTGCAGCAATTTCGTAAAATAAAATCCAACCTCATGGGCAGATACACTTAATTTTATACGTTCTTCATTGTTCTTTCCATCCCGCTCCCTCCCGATTCAAAGACAGAGACGGTTAAAATTACTCCCACTGATTGTAGTGAGCCGTACACGAATTAGGCCCTTTTCGTTTTTTTCTTTTCATCTTAATGCCCTGTTCATGCGTTCAGACCTTTTATCGGAACATATGCATGTTTCTGAACGCACCGGCCGACCGGTTTCGTTCCTTTGCCTTTGAATTGAAAAGCCGCGCCGCGTTCGGCGTTCGAAATTTGAATCAGTCTGCGCTGAGCTAGAGACAGGGAAGGACGTGCGCTTGTTTTTAAATAAAATAAAATATGTTTACGATTGAACAGTGTTTACCAACAGTGATTTTGTGACTAAGTTAGTTGAATATGACATGATATACTAGTGCTATTTATTATTTGTGAATTAGATACTATGGCTCGGATTTTTTGTTTTCTCCTGCTTGTGTGGCTGGTGTCTGCTGACCAGGAAGAGGTCGAAGGTGGGAAGTGCGAGCGGATCAAGCTGCCACTATGCCAGGATTTGGGATACAATTGGACTGCCATGCCCAACCTAATGGGACACAAAGATCAGAAGGAAGCTGAGGAAGCGGTAAGAGACACTTTTGATAAACAAGACTATAACTGTAGAAACAAATCTTTAAAAAAGACTAAGACCAATGCCAATGAAGTTTTATGAAATGATATAACATGCTAATAATTATCTGAACAAAAATATCACAAAAATGAAATAACAGCGGCCGTATTAAACTTTAATGATAAGCATAAAGTTAAAGAGGCAATAATCGTAACGCAATTTCCTGCGAACTCTTCTTTGAAATCATTAAATTTTACAATTGCCAATGGAACTTGGAACAAAAAGATAATTGAGAGTGCGAAGAAAACATAGGTTGAAAGAATTAACGTTCTTGTCGTACAAAGTAGAGGGTTGGCCATGTATCAAATTTTATGGCGTTCTGTATCATATGTTAGGGCCACCCCATTGTTATCAGTTGATTTACGATGGATGGTAGAATAGATTTTATGGTTTTTCAAACTGATATTGAACATGTAATGTGCGATGTTTTGGAGGGTCCTATTGTTGACTTTCGCTACAACATTGTCTACTGTATAAAGGGTGTTTTTCAAATTGATCGCCATTTCTACCCTTGTTTCACAGTTTCACACGAGTTTCTTTTATGATTGCTATTTCGTAAAGCTTCTTAGATTCTAATTTAAAATTCTGTTCAGGAGTTGTTTACCATTTGCGAACCAGATGTGTTATCACGTTAAGATCATCAGCGGCTACCTCAATTGTTGCTTCTTTAGGAATTATGACATCAGGCAAAAAAAACTCAACTTGTAAACTTATAAAACGTCCGTTGATAATCTAATTCTTGTTCCATATAAAGGCTTAGCCATTGTTTACGCGATAAATCGTAAAGTGTGGGCGTCGAACGGAACGACAGACGTGAGCGATAAGGGGCAGCAAATAGCGGCCTCTTATCAAGCGGCACATCAAAGGCTCGATCTTGTATCGCCGCCGTGCTAGTCGCGCAAACCGGCTCCGTTCGTACCGACCACAACACACCTGTTGAACCACATAAATCCACTGCAAAAAATCAACGATTAAAGTTTCCGTTGAAGGCTTGATGCTATGTGTGAAGTGCGCCCTCTCACCAGTAATTCCGCTTTCAAAGTTGTAAATATGTATTGGAAATTACACAGGATTAATAACGTTAGTATGGCCGTAGGTATTAAATCAATAAACACACTACCGGCACTTTCATGCGTGTACTATCGCAGATAGTGATATCTTTACAGCGGCATAACGCAAGAGCAACCATTTATTTTTATTTATATCCCTTATCGAATTGGTGCTATCTTTGCCTTAAGTGCCGATGTATATCGGCTAATGCCACCTTATCGGCGGCATCGCTTTAAACTGTACATATATCTGATATCTTTAGTTATATTTGAAATTTGCTAAGCCGATAGTGCAAGACGATTGCTGATGTTTTGTCATCACTAGTAGTATTTGTGACACCTACTTCTCCAACCTTATAGTAAGTAATAAAGTTCTACGTTTTCATTGATATCATTCTATTTTTATCTAGTCTCTGTTTCAACTTACCGCTTTTAAATTGTACGCTAATTAAGTGCCCTATTAGAATTCTAATTGGCAGCGATTATGTCCGATCCCAAGCCGATGGGCTCTTATGAATAATTATGTCGATTGCGATCACAGTTGATATCAGTCGAAGAATATTCGGAGTGGGTAGATCCAAGTTTTACCATTATCTTAATTGATAAATTCTTTTGATCATTGGAATCAAGAGTTGTAGATAAGGCGAGTTTTTCATTCCAATTAGTACACTTTGCTGTTTTCATTACGACATTTCTAGACAGTCACGTTTTATTATAGTTCCGTACTACATTTTCTCTGTAAATTCCTCGACCCGCGACATTCACAATCGCGCACGGAATCTCCTCCCGCGTGCTTTTTTATCTTTGACAAAATGATCTCAGTTTTGTCGTTATTTAGGTTGAGAATGACGTGCTCGTTCGACATAAAGAAGTGTAACGTCTTTCCAGAATTTAGTGAGTCTAACACAACTTCATCTATATCTCGGCTAGAATCTTGGAGCTGTGGAAGTGGGCCGGTCCATTCACGAGGAGCTCCATCTGATGTGGCCGCGCCGGTGCCGGCGCCGGCCGTTCACCTTTAGATTGGGCAATTAAAGTCACATTTCTGGGCCGATGATTTGTTACGTGTGTACTGTCTTGGCAACATAATTCCACAACACCGTTTCTTGAAAATCTTAATCATTTCGGTGCAGACATAAAACAACCTCATCCAAATGTACTACCCAAACACTTTTACGTTTCACTTCAACAAATACAATTTCCTCTATATTTTTTGTGGTTAAATTCTAAATCCTGTACAAACAGTCGTCCAAGGCCAACAAAGACCGGCTTTTAGCTCTGGAAGGTGGTAATGAGCCAATTTTAAGGCACCCACGCCTTTACCTCTGACTATTAACACTGTGTTAAACTAACAAACCGCGGCTCTAAATACGAACATAACATGTAGAGTTTATGATGTACTGTTAATACCCCAAATGAAGAACCAGGTTGAGGTTACCAGAAATCTGTTTAAAAATGTTTGTTAGAAAGAACTAATTTTAGTTTCTGAAGCCTTTGAACGCGATTCATGCAATGCCTTTGTACTCAAACAAATCTTGGAAATAAAGAGTTTCTTTTTTAGATATTCATAAACCTTTCTTTTATCTAACAATACTGTTTTAGAAGGCATATTGCCTTCTAATAAAACAATAAAGTATTTTAAAGTGCGATAAATGAGTTGCGTACACCTTGATAACCTATTTCCCTACATTGGTCGGCTTCTTTGTGGGTTCTGTTAAATTTACTGTCGTGTTTTACCGGTGATTCGGCGCTCGCACCAGGTACAGCTGTTAAGGTGTTATTGAGAAGTCCCCAGCGTTATTCTTTGAACCGGCACCCTATCATTAGCGCAGGTATGCGAGTATAATGTCGGATCATAAAAGGCCCGGTGTCTCACGGATGAAAGAAAGTTTTTGATGCTGTTAAATCCTCTTTCGTTATTGTTGAGCTCGTTATTCGCGTCCGCCGCTTGCTTCAAACCAATTCTGATGGATATCTTATCTGTCTCTTAATTATCTTTTTGCTTAAATCTTTTCTGTCATAATTTATATATTTTCTTACTATAATTACAAAGTTTCGTACTGTCGTATAAATGTCACTGGACAAAAGCGTACAAGAGTTATAGCTAATTAATTCTGCAAAAACCTGATCGATTTTTTTCTTTGTTATATTATTTAGGAAATGCGAGTTTGACTCTTAATTTATACATCTGATGGAGCTCGGAATCATATTTATTGCTGCGCCGGACCTGTTTTTGAATAACTTAGCACTTTTTATCGTAAAAAAACGCAGCACTTTGTGCGGCCGCCTACCTGAGGTAATTAGGGGCGGCAATTTGTGAGCTCTCCGGTTCGTTTTTGCCGTTTTAAGTGCGCGAGCGCCGCGGGGCTTGTCTTCGACAGTCACGGGTCTCAGCCTTGGACTCAAACTATTACATAGTGAAACAGAACTATAATTATAGGCCCTATGTGAGATGCAAAAACTTATGATGGATGCTTTCTGGTTAGGGTTGCCATCCGTCCGGGTTTCCCCGGATTTGTCCTAGTTTACAGGGCATCCGGGGAGCGTCCGGGCGGGGCTTTATTTGTAGTCCGGGACTCCGTGTTTAAAAATTAAGTTTTAGGCCGCCCACGACACACGCACTATGCCCGCACGCCTACGCCCGACTCGCTAAATTCAATTGCGAATATTAATCGTTTGTGTTTTATTTTAAGAATAAAAAATTCTAACGGATTATCAAAACAATTTGTAACAAACTGTATTTAAGATTCTGTTTTGTAAGGTACATTTAAAATGATGATAAAAGATGACTAAATTTAATTTTAAGGTCTGAAAATAAATAAAAAGGTGATTTAGGACATTTTTAACTGTTTTTTATTACACTGACTAAGTTTAAAAAAACCTGTTGACATATCCGGGTTCTGAGCTCTAAAATCCGGGGTTTTCACGCGTCTAGTCCTGGTTGCCAAATTTTAGACATGGCAACCCTATTTCTGGTAGCTTTCTTTAGTTGTATCACAGATAATATAATGTTGTATCACAGTTAATATAATACTTCGTAGTTGTATGTACATTTCATTTTTTCAAATACACTGTGACAAGTAAGTTCCTAACAGTTCATTACGAGGTTTTTTTTTGCATTTCCAATCTACTTTTGTTCTTTATCTATATCTTATCCACTATTCATATTGATCTAATTGGTCATTTACATCAAAAAGTGTTTTTTTATCGTTTTCTCTGCATAGGTAACGTTAATTATAACATTCCGTAACAAAACTATTTAATCAAACCGATCTCCAAAGCCGCCGCGAATTCGTCACGCATACCAAAACCGATCAAAGGGCAGCCGTTTCTCATATTAATACCGAAGTACCGACAATTTCAGCTTTTAATTGTGCTTTAATTATACCGTTAACAATCACAAATTACTTGTAATAAAGTCGTAGTTAAGTGCGTCCCGGGAAGGAGGGCGGTGAGGGGAGGGTTGGTACTGGCGGTGAGATCAAAGGCTCGCGATTACCGCACGATGCGCGGGCGCATTCGTTTCGTTTTATTGCATCGCTCGGTGCGTTCACCCGATGCGATCTCGATGCGTTCGATTCTCTCTACCTACTCGATGGCGGATCGATGGCTGCCTTTTAATTGTAGATCGCTTTTGTTTTGTTTTTGTTTGCCGTTAATTGATGAGTTATGTTTTGGAATCTTATTATTTAGTTGCTATAGTAGCTTTTGTAACGCTCTTTTGCGATTAAAAGTTTTAAAAAGCCTTTAGTGCGTACTCCTGCAGCGGAATGTTTGCTAAACATACCGTAGACCAATTTTCAAGTTAAAATAGACAAAGTAACTTCCCAATGACGTTAACAATTCTTTTCACAACGTGCTAAATTTCGTGGAACTTCCTTGTAAAGCTAGTCGTATCCCAGAAATGGCAGAGTCATCGCCAGAAGAGAAGTGGGAGTCGTATGGAATGCAGCCCAATTAGATAGATGCCGAGTCCCATCCGACGCGACCCGGGCCCCAGTCATTATGATATTGCCATGGATTAGACGAGGTATCTTGAGTGTATTAATCAGACATGCTATTAGAGATGTTGTGTGAGTTAGACCTTGTGGGAAGTGGAAGCCTATTTTCTTGGTACTCAGACCACTGACAAACGCGAATGACTTGTAAAAGATGTCTCCTCAATAGTATATTGAGTCCCATGTACCATTCCTCTCTTTGAAGTAGCATATTAGAAGTACGACCAGCCGTATGCATCTCTATGGGCGACTGAGAGTGTCTTAAAAGTTCCAAATATTACGATCTTTAGAATTTTATTGGTCGGGCCGTGTTTTATTATTGTCCACATTGAGGCACGCATACCATGCAGCTATGGCAATGTTATAGGCTAATTATATTTTATGACTAAGGGACTAATCTAGCATTCAATAAGAAAATGAAGACTTACTTGGTCTCATCCACACGTGGCCGCATAATACTTTCGATAGAGGCGCCGTCTACCTTGCGTTATCAATACTCCAATGTCCAGTATCTTTGTATGTAACGTTTAGTTAATGATCTACAGATATTGACGGCTCTGATTGATAAACTTTATCGTTGATGGCTGCGATCACTATCGATATCGATAGAGGGTACTGGAGATATGTTTTTAGGTATTAACTTAGGACGCTGATATGGACTCTTTGAGTTATATTTTACGTTGTATTTTTTTAATGAAATCAAAGTTATTTCAATAAAAACTCTTTGGAATTGACAGGTAGATAATTAATGAAGACAAAAAATATATAGAATCCATTTCGATAGCTACCGTATTATTTGATATTTAAACGTTAGGTATATTGTTCTCGTTTATCTTTTTATTGAATTTAAATGCGATAATTTACTTAAGTGGTGATTATGCTAATATGCGGTGCTTTTAATTTGACAATAAATTTGATGTTAATCTTACTTGGCGACATTCTTAACAGCCATTCATAGTGACCCGCCTACGCTACGTACATTTTCTATATTGAACAGGGGGCTACCTCTATAAAAAACAGTATTCTTTTAATTTTACTTTAGAGTAGGCGACAGATGGCCTAGCTAGACGTTCTGCTCATCTCTTTTCTACACTAAAGTGACATTTTATTAAATAAGTTGATAGTAGGTACAGACCCGGAAGTTGGTGTCGGAAAGCTTAAATTCTCACCCGATTCGATGCATCGATATAATTGTATACAGAATCGAATGTGAATCGAATCACGGATCGCTAAGCACGGGTCAGTGCTCTGCCTTACAATGTAATCGATTAAAACAGTTAAAAAGGTCGGCGGTATTGGCGAGTATTTAATTCAACCCGTACCTTTTAGAGGATGGTCGTCGGGACCGGCGCGCGCGCATAAATAACCATTAAAAACTGTTTATCTCTGCTCACGACAACGCCGCCTCGTTCTCTTGTCAATTACACTTCCACTGAGGACGCATACGTTAACTGCCGTCTGCCAGTCCTGCCATACTGCCGGTCCGCCATACCAGTTGAATGGCTAAAACCTTTTTGTTTGGCGGCATCCAGTTTTACATGTGTTTAAAAATAAATGAACTATCAAATGAACACTAGAAATGCGACGACACGCACGCAGCCTTTAATTTATTCGCTTTAGTTGTCAATTAACGGGAACTTGTATTGGAATTAACATGTTATATCTTTTGGTTAGTTTATGTCCGAAGTATATCTATCTACTTACGTGAAATTTTGTAGTTCATTATTTTATCTATAATAATATATAAACTTGATGATTATAATGAATACACATAATAGCACATTAAAGACAGATAAAACGTTAAAGTTTAAGTTACGAACGTGTTTTAAAACCACTTTTAAATAAGGCTTTTAAGGCGGCATACAACAACCTTACAACCGACCTTGTTGTGAAATCAAGTAACAATTAATATTTTCTAAAGGTTACATCTAATGTAATAGTACAATAAAATGTAGGTAACAGTTATTTGTATAATTATACACTTGAGAGCAATAATATCAATAAACAGCCATGATGTAATTTAGCTGAAAGTTAAGTTAGCTTTCATATAGATAAATGTATCTACATTAAAGCTAAGATAACTTTCAGCTA
Source organism: Xestia rhomboidea (assembly GCA_963853795.1). Lineage (NCBI taxonomy): Eukaryota > Metazoa > Arthropoda > Insecta > Lepidoptera > Noctuidae > Xestia > Xestia rhomboidea. Next base: position 17,026,068 of record OY970775.1, read on the forward strand.
AATTACAAAACCATCTAGTTTCCATAGACAATACAATTTAATTATCTGTGCCGGCTGAATGCGATATGCCAGTGACCGCTAGCTATGAAATAATGAGTGGAAAGCAATAGAAAGTCATTAGAGCAACCGTAAGGCGTAATGGCTGCCGGTAATCGCGGCAAAAAGCAATAAATACAGATTACTATCTCACTCCACGTATTTATGATATCGTGAGATTTTTTATTATGACGATTGAAATTATCTGTGAATATTTTAACTTAATCTCTTTTTTTTGTAAGCTTTATGCTTTGGTTTAATGTTTCTGCATATGAAGTGTGCGATTATGCAAAATATTTTTAATATAGATGTTACTGCATGCTTGCTTCTAAATGGCTATTGTTAAATCTTTTATTAAAATTAGTCGATCGTGTGGTGGAATTAGTTTAGTAGGTACTTTGTTTTTATCAACATCTGGTCGGCTATAAATTATGTGATAACAATAGACGCGGTTAGGCGGAATTGCTTTTGTTTTATTGGTGTTCATTTCCTTATTGTTCTAATTAATCGGCCATTGTAGCGTCCGCCAGATGAACTATAACTTTTTAAACGTCAAATTCATGACAGTTGACGGCCATCTTGGAAAAATATTGTGTTTTTATTTAAATTTTTACGTGTTTTTTTTTCGTGAATTCACAAGTATTATTGGCAAAGCTATTTGGCAAGCTTTCCCAGACGTTGTTTGAAAACAAATAAAGGATGTCTGTGTTCGCAATGTATGTTGGCATACACGATTTTATTTGAGGTCATAACTGTACGGTATTTTGCGGAAATGGGAAACGATTGCTGTAAATATTTTAGTTTTGACGTTGATGTGTCATCGGTGCTATTTTTCATGGGATCATGGCTGTTTATTTGGGAAATGTGAAAATTTTGGGAGCTTCTCTCGTTGTTGTTTCAGTTTTATTAAACAGTTGCGGCACCAAAGCTAGTATAATTATTGGTTGGGAATAAAACCCATATCCTTATAATCCTTCTCTCTTCTCAGTGACTTTTTTTTAAAGTTTAATTCAAATATACGCACAGGAGCAACCTGAGAATTATGTTATTAACTACTAACTTACTTAAAATATACTTTCTGATAAGCAACTGTCATACAAGCTCGGCCTTCTATCAAAAAGCAATCAAGCGCACCTACATAAACTACCTACTTACTTACTTCATTGTTGACTAAAAAAGAACCAAGAATTTAAGAAGTAAATGTATCTCGAAAGCTTGTAGACGTCCGTCTGCCCTAATTAGCTGTTATCAGCTGATAAATGCTGGCGCCATCCGGCTGTACCATTCACTATACGACTTTTATCCGACAACTATAAAATATGTATAAATTGTCTAGGAAGCCACAGATGCCGATTATTACTCACTATTTGCTTACTAATTGCAGAGATCGAACACCTTGTGTACGAGCAAATAGATGGTGCAATTATCTTTATATAATTGTTTTTTTTTGTGGAAGGTTTCGCATCGTAAAACTGTAGAAAGGTTGACTAAGTCCGTTACAAATTGGATCTACAAATACAGGTTGATCTTACACGATTTTGAGGTGGTGTGAAATTTAAAAGTATTTATTTCAATTACAAATGATGTAACAAACATTTTTTTTAATCTATTTATACTGAAAAGTAATTCAAACCATATTTTTGTAAAGGCTTCATTAATTGCTTAAATAAAAAAAAATATACTCGGGCATTAGCGACAAACTTTTATAGGTACATCTTGCTGTACTTACATTAATCTAGTCCAGCATTTACCCTTTGCGTCTTGCGACTAATCTCCACATTTCCACAATTAGGTCGCGCCGTGCATAGCCAGCTTTATACTCGCAGAGATACGCTAATTATCTCCGTGATGGCCGCTATAAAAAGCTATGGGTGGTGAAATATTTTGGTCTTGTAGCACTTTACTGCTGATTCCGTTGATTAAGAAACTTTTATTGTGTTGTAAAGGTAGACTATAGATGGGTTTAGTATTGTTATAATCGGTGAAAGCATCGTCCGGTCTTCAGTGTGAGCCACAAATGCTATTTGCACGTCTTGTGAAGAATAATCGACTGCAATGTGTAGACCGATAAAAGCTCATTGTAGATAGCGCGACCATAGATAGATCACAATCTGACCAATGAAGTCAAGCTATTTTGAAATTTAAAATGACATTACCAGTTTTTCAACCAATGGTGATGCTTGGAACTATAACCTATAGGTACAAACGCCATTTAGTTTCACAGTTGGCACCCCCATTAGGTTTGTTTTACTAAAAATTAAATGGTTTAGCATTGTCATCAACAGCCTACAGTCCAACCACTGCTTAGGCCTTTACAATCGTGCGTCATTTAACTGTATTCTCGGAAATCCTTTGATTACTTGGCCCATTAGGATGGGCTGATATGAAGTAGAGCACACCTAGGTCGTATATCTTAAAAAAACAGGGCTTCTGCAATCTGCGGTCTCATCTGCGGTAGGCTCCGATGGACACAATGATCCACCGGCTTCTTCGCCGTATCCCATAGATCCTTCTCTTGTTCGAAATCTGTCATTCATCAAAGGAGTTTGTCTATGTCTAACATGGCATATTAAAAACCTGTGATGTCCATTCTACAGGCGGAAGGCATATATTCGTCACTTCCTAGACATAGGCAACGCTTCGGAAACTACTGGAGCTAGGCATGTTTACGACGCGCGTAACAACTGTTAACTGTGCGTTTACAAAGCGCGAAAGACTTACATTTGGTATGCGTTTAATAATAGCTGTTTATTATGTAAGGAGAATTGTCTTAATTACTTATTATCTTTAATTAGATTAAGTTATTCCCATATACATATTTGAGTCAAGTAAAATTTATTCTTTCTTTTTTTACTTTAACGTTTTGTGTAGAACGGCCAAGCTAAAAATATTAACACAGACTGTTAGGCATGCCAAGATCTTCTTCCCATACGAACACACTGTTTTACATAGACTATAGCAATAAAAATATAATTCTCACTACATAATCTTTTACATTTACATATATTCATAGTTAAGATGTCAACACGATACATGAAATCTGCGCTGTGTACGTGACTTGTGCCTTACCTAAAAAAAAAGTTTAATCTGTCACTTTGAAACATCATGGCCGACAAATCTGTCATCTGTCACAAAAAAAAATGTAATAAAAACATGTGAAATATGGCGTGTAATGGGTTTGTCGTGAAATTTACGTGGGTTTCGAAGCTTTAAATCTAGACTAGAATGTAGGGATGTGCCACAAAATGGCCTAGACGACGATTTAAAGAAGATAGTCTGACGTTTAGTGATACATTAATTGTAATAATTGTGTTGCGTGGTTCGCTAATTACTTAGCTAAAAACTCACTGGAGTACATATACCTGTCCAGGGACTTCTAGTTAGAATAGGTTAGGTTATAATTTTGTATGTAACGTACTTATGTGTGAACCTGACGTATCCCTTGGGTCTTTCGATTTGTTGGATATTTTAAAATGTTACTTCGTATAATTAATTTATAAACAATGACATCTCAAATGATTAATTTCGTTCCTTCCCGCTTATTTTTTTGTAATGGCAACCCTACACATAACATTATACAGGGTGTTGACAAACTAATTCCCACAACACTCATGACGTGCTAAGTGCGTACATACTGTATACCTACCTACACACCATCACAAACACCGCCATTTAATGCCGCTTTTAAATATTTTAGCACGCTACGTAAATAGTTTCAAAGTTGACAATTCTATGTAAATAGTATCGTATTTACATAGTTGAAATGGAGCAAATATTATGTGGGAAGCGGCGCCTTTGAGCAATAAAAGTAAACAGTATATGCGTAAAAACTTTGTCGCTAGCAAATGGAAATTGAACGAGGAATGTAGATCTGTAATTTTAGTGTTGAGTGAAAAAATGCTAGTTTTTTATTTGCGAAAATTAAACTGGCAATTTTGGCCTACTTTTAATATTGTTTCCTACTGAATTCTGCGAATCGATTGGATTAAAATATTGTTAAAAGTAGCTTTTCCTTTCCTAGTATTATGACGCGATAAAATATCGTAAAGAAGCAGGAACGTCCTAGAAAAACAACCCAAAACATAGACACGCGACATCCACCGACACACACCGGTCACACGTGGTAGATTACAGCCCGCTCCCTCTATAGGGTGTTTATGCTTTACATAGGTACTGAAGTTACTGTGAAGAACCTGTAGAACAGCCAAAGGTCTGAGGTCATTTTCAGGTCCAAAGTTCGTTACTACATTAAGTGGATGACTTGCTCAGGTTGCTCACCGACAACCCGTTTCTTCGGTGAACTATTATAACATTTTTAAGAAGCTATCGATAGAGCTTCAAAACAACGTAAAAACTATAAGAAACAGCTTGATTAAACAATTACATTGAGTAGGAAATCGATTATGACATACACACATCACACACACACACACCACACACACACACACACACACAAACACACACACACACACACATTACACACGTCTCGATTAATATCTCATCATTCTTATAAATTGTGTAGTGGCGGTTTATTTAAAAGCAAGGAAATCGTTGCTGAAAAAATGATGATGAATGATGATGATGGACGAAATTGTTTGTACGGGATGGTTAAGTTCAAAATCGAATTTTGCTCATTCGATTTTGAACTTAACCTTCAATATTTTATGGTTTATAATCATTTGAAGTAGGTAATTGGACAGTTTGTGGTACCCAACTTGATGTGCTGGACTGTACAGTGTGGCAATTATACTGGCTGAAATTAAAATCGAAGGAAGCCAAGTTACTACCCTTTGTGAAGCTGTCGGCTTCCTCTAAGCCCCAACATTCTCGGCTATCACATAAAACTCTAAAACATATTATTACCGGCATGATGGGGTCATCACTCCTTACAGAATTTCCTTTAATATCTTCATGAATTAACACGCATCAGAGAGCAACCGCAATCACGGTACGATTGTCTTCTGCGAGAAGCCGCCGCGACGAATCAGGCCATCTACCAACTTTAGATCACCTTAGACAAGCAACTTCCAACTTTACCACCCCAGAAATACGGTGCTTGGTAACCGCAAAAAGACCTGATGGGCAACAATTTTATGGCCATCTACAGCAAAGGATTTTGAGCTTTAAAGTGTTATACATAAGGTTGATATAAGTTGGTATAAAGCATGCTTAATGGATACCATCACAGATAGTCACGACCGGCGTACGATTATTATGAATTAGCTACGCTTCAGTGGGGAACTGAACACCGACCGGCGCGGGCGCAGTACTCGGGCGTTTTGAAGACAACACAAGTAGTAATACTGGTATTGGCTCGTGAGTTGCGGCTACTACATACTTACTTTTCTTGAAACAGTATAAACTGTTTTAGGTTTTGTAGAATGATCGATACCCACAGTGGTTCTGCCAAAAATGTACATAATCCGGTGGCAAAATTGAAACCATCCTGTATAAATTCAGTTGCTGTACTCAAGTTCATAGAGTTATAGACCCAAATCCACCTGCTTAGGGAATCACCACGCTGTTTGTCGCAGAATCGACTATAACCGATAAGAAAAAACTTTATTTTCATGCAATAATGGCGGAAGACTTCGTTAATGACCGGCAGCTCATTCGGCCTTTATAAGTTCAGTCACTCTCTTATTCGAATAATTGTAGAGCCCGTAGAGAGGTTTAAGTGTGTAACTAGCATTAGACTAAAAATGGGTATTTTACGATAACTTTTACACATAGTTGCGAACGGGTGTCACCGTGGTTAATGCCCCACACTTGATCCGCGGACATTCCGCTAATGTCTCCTGTTTCGCCCGCCAGGCCGCGTAGCATGGCCGCCGTAGAAACGGGTTTTGTCGACTGACAATCGACAAAATGACAGATAAATGACAGATTTTGGAAAGACTTCTATCGTCCTAAGCATGGCGATGTGTGACATGTGGAAAAGAAAGGTTTCTATTCTTTAGCGATAAAAGTCTTCAACGTCGAGCATGGCGACAATTTTTTGTCTACTTTTGACACTGGTTCTAGGAATCGTTTCTTGGCAACGAATGTCAAAAAGTCTACAACACATCAGACCTAGACAAGATTATTTTTATAAACATAATGTGTGTTTGTAAGCCATTTTGTTTTTAAACACATTTCGGGGTCCTACCGTCGCCACCTCCTCAGTTTTTATGCCAAAAGAAACGCCGTACGAGCTTTAACCGGGGCTTTCGATATCCCGGAAAACGAGTTCTTTGATGATAATGCTTTCAAGCCGATTTCGGCCACAGCGACTGCATTCGATGGCTTTCTAGGGTGGTGTCAAGTGCTTTTTTGTGCTGCACGTTCATGTGTTCTCAAGTGGCTAGCATATACATCATTATCAATCATCATTTCAGCCCGGAATCACCCACTGCTGGGTACAGGGTTCCTCTTTCTTCTACCATACTTCCCGGTTCTGTGCGTCCCTGATCCAGGTGTTTCCCGCGACTTTGACGATATCGTCAACCCAACGAGCTTTAGGACGGCCTTGGTGTATTTGGCCAAACCTTGGCCCCCACTCAGTCAAAGCCTAGCTCTATCGGCCATCTCTCTAGATGTTCTACCCAGGTCCACTTGAGGCGCGCCGCCCGGTCCCTAACGTCGCCGCGTCGTAGACTTTCGTCCGATGACGTCACGATCTAAGAGGGTTATGCCGAGTATGGCTCGCTCCATGGCCCTTTGTGCCACTTGTACTCGGTGGATAGTCTCCTTTGTGAGCGTCCATGTCTCGGCACCGTAGTAGGTCATTGTTGGCAGGACACATTGGCCAAAAAGGCGAGTTTTTTGATCTTTTTGGACCGAAAAATAATACGCATCTTAAAAACTCCAAGCACAAAGTAGGTGGTCTAGCTGGCCGGGAATATATTCAGGCCTTAACGCCGTCAATAACAGTAATGGCAATCACACGAGGATATTAGAGGAGAGATAGTACGAGAGAGAGGAGGGAGAGTCCTATGATAGCTGTAATACTCTGGAGGGTGCATCGTTTCCTTGCCTGATAATAACCACGCCCGTGTAACATTATTTTTAAGTAAACAACAAAAACAATCTAAAAAAATATAATCAACTCTATTACTTCTAGATCGCAGATGCTCAGTGCAAAATCCTCAATGACACTAGCTAGTTGTCCGTTGCTATGGAAAGACATTCTATGTCTTTGTCTTCGTTCAAACTCGAGTCGATGGGTCGCCGCATGCTCGGGCATGTCAAGACATTAAGACATGTCAAGTTGTATAGAAAAGAGCTTTGTCGTGTCTTGTAGAGTATAGATATAATTGCCATGCTACGCGGGCAGGTGTCGTGATTGTCGCCTCTCGCCATCCTACACTTTGACATTATCTCCTATGTTATCTTGCTACATGGACTAACTGACGAGCTCGCTTCTGGTTCCTGAAAGCTAGATCCAGTTTCAGATCAGTTAGGCAAACATGTTCTTAGAAGTGTTGGTGATGTCTTGGCTAAGCCACCTTTAAAGTTTTTTTTTTGCTCGCCTATGAGCATTACCGGGGAAGGGCTTCACCCCATCCAGTAATCTTTTTCACAAAGTAACAATATAGACAAAAACAAAGTAAAACATATAAGTAGCTAGGTTATATTTATTGGGGATTGTATGTTCATGAAGAAAAGCGTTAGATATTATATTCCTTCCCCCTGTGTCGCTAAATGTCACTATAAATGTTATTCTATACGAATGGTATTCATGCATTTTTTGTTCGCTTCAATCTTCAATGGTTTAGGTGCTAAAGGGTATCGAATATCACGTATTACGTGCTTATAGTACAATATGTAGGCTGTAGGCCGCACGCACGTAACAAAACCACTAAAACTTGACCAATTATTCTATTGAAAATCAGTGCTAGGCCAGAGCAGAAAAGTAAAGTATTAACTGACAGTACAGTGCGTGTCAAGAAAAAATCCATCGATATGTCAAACTTAGTACATTTATTTTAGTTCTGTGTTTTCCCATCTGCACAGACAAGTTGGTTGAAGCCTATCTACATCAAAAATTATAACCTTGCAACCATTTACGTATTTACAAACAATTCGTTTCAGTGTGTTCTACTATAAAACATATTCGTTTTGCACGCTAGACGCTTAACTAAGTTTCATCCTAACTTTACACGAGAGGTCTTGGAAGGAAGAAGCTGCTTAAATCTAGAAATTTTAGATTTTCTGTGTTAGTTTTGAAGTTTTCTGACATTTGGCAACTAAATCTGCTTTTCAACATGAGACACTCTTTCTAGCTATTAAATCACAAGTAGGTCCTCCTACGCATTTGACTAAAACAAAATAAATCACAATTCACAAGTTAGAACAATCACTCGAGGCACTGACCTCTACATATATCAGAGACACAGACAAAACACTGATTAACCGAAACAATAGTTTATCAAGCGTTCGTGGCTTGATTAGTTGAAAACCGAAACAATAAAAGAATGAACGTCGCTCGTAAATCGGCGCGCGCGCACGCCTCTCTGGATCGACCTTACTGTTCACCAAGAAATTTACTGCAGAAAATCCATAGAACGAAACTTAGAAAAACTTTCCAGCTATTTACATTTGCACTTGGATTTACTCATTCTTCAATAAGTGTTAGGTACTGCTCGACTTAGAGCCTGATTGATAACCTAAGATTTTAACGGATTTTGTTCACGTTTTTACATACCCATAACTTTTGGAATCGGTATAGCATAACAAGGCCCCAAAATTGTTAGGCCTAATTGCGCAAATCTTATTCTAATTGCGCAGTCAGATAATCATTGGCATCGTTTTTCTATAATTTCTTAGACTGACAACGAAATTACAAGAACGGTAAAGAGACTGTTTTTAATACAATCTATCATTTTGCTAAATACAGTAGCTGATTTATAACACTTATCGCTAATTGATTGACATCTACCGATATGATCATAATTACAATTTAACGATAAATTCTGATTAAGATTAAGCAATCATGATATCTTCCACGATATTGTATGGATTCTCCGGACGTATGCCATGTTTGACCACTAGGTACAGGAGGAACCGGTCAATATCATAAACTCACACTAGTTCTGGTTCTGCTTAACCTTTTCCCAACCAGTTGAATACGAACCACCACAACCCAGTTAGCGGGGATACAATACTACTTGGAGTCTCTTTCGCCCTGGCGATGGCGTTGATATCCACATTCAAGTTCAATGAGCTTCGCGGAGAACTCGGCCACAACGACAGCATTAGCAGTGGCTTCGAACAGTTCCCTCAAAGAGCTGTGGAGTTGCAGAAAGCGTAGATCAGGAGGTAGGGACCAGTTGTCAGACTTCCAGGTTCTTACTAATCCAAGATTTATTTTATTTAGACTTAGTTAAACATTCCCTTAACCTTCTGTCCCTACCGGTATCGTGGTTTTGACGTAAACCGCCAATTAATCCATGATGGGGAACAGTGGGCGCTTTCACATGATTCAATCCCATGGCTTTATGGCGTCTGTGCCTCGAATATATCAGCCGCAGCCGGAAGTGTGACTTGAACTAACTCAGCTGTGGAAAGTGGGACACTGGGATCGTAGAATAACATAGTTGTACTGGCTAGGATTGGTGAGTTGCGTTTACACTATGGGCGAGGCTGGCGCATTGATGGAGAGTGATGGTTTGTTACCGATTTTGGTATGTCCTAGTTTTCGTAACATAATGGCTCAACCAAGAACATGCAATATCTGGGATAGTCAAAAGTTATACGAACTTCCATATTATAATCTTTTATCCCCTGGACCCTTCAACCCTTTACTATTCAAAATCCTTCCGTGCGTAATTTCATGCTTTTAGACCTATGTTGTTTGTCATTGAGTGAATTTATGTTTTTTACTCAGTAGATAACTGTCTTATTACGTTGTTTTGGCAACAGAAACAACCATTGCGTTTAACGGAACGACACCTGTCCGATTCATCCTTCAATCTAAGTATACATTGCGTGGGAAACTAATCAATACATTCCGTCTACCATCTCCACAAATCAGCGTGGAATCAACATTAATTGGCGTATTTTTTACTAATTGATCGCAGAAATACAGCTTTAATTGGCCATCTATACTCATTAATCAATATGGTTTATACCCTGGCTACCGGTTTACAAAAACTGACATAATGTACTGAAGAAATCAATTAAAGTTTGAGCCAATGAACCAATTAGGATCAATAAATGACGGTTGATCCGGCCGGCTGGATATATGCAGGGATATATACAACCTGTATGCATCTGAGATAGGAGTGTCCGTACTCCGTATCTATGCAAAAACCTTGGTACGAACCGCTTGACGTACGTTAGTCCAAGTTTACTTTATCTAAGAATAGACGAGAGTTGCTTCAGTTACTTACAAACTAGTCTAAATGATAGAAGATCTCCGAGTATACCTGCAACTGGTTTTGAAATAGACAAGGTTTGTGAAGAGCTGGAAAGGTACCAAGGAAATGTTCTACGGTAATTTGTAGTATTATGGACCAAAATACTTAATGCATTTCTCACTCATTATTGGTGTCTAATTTTATCTTTTGTTTTTTAAAATAAATGTTTCATCAACAGCATCATTTTTTCAGCCGTCCTATACAATAGATTTAGATTGTGGGACTGGACGGAACAAAATATAGACATACCAAACTGTTATTTAAATGCACTAAAATTGTAACCAATATTTTTCATAATCATACCCTAGGTACGGTCGGCATATAAAAGCGTTTGATTACAAAGGCGGGTTGTATTCGCTGGGTGCGCGCGCGCTGGTAGCGTACAATCAAAATAAACGTTAGTATAGCGTTGTTTTTATGACGGCGCGTCACTCTGCGCGCGCGTGTTTACGCGTCGGTGAACGCTTTGATGTTTACGCTGTAGGGCTGCGGCGATGTAGCGTTCATGTTGTTGTGGGTCAATTTGAAACTGTCTGTTTTTGAAAACTATTACTGAAATTAGGTCGCCTGTGGCCTTTTAATGAGGTTAAGCAATTGATATGAGAATATTGAAAAAATGCTTTGTATTGAACATTATACAGGTTGATTGTACAATCACCCTGTAATTTTCTAAGACTCTTTTTTGTGTAGAGTGTGTTGTACAATAAAGAGTGCCAAATCTAGAACTGTTAACAAAAGCTTGATAACTGACAAAGTTCGATGATGGAACCTTATTTTCAGCGACTTCAAAAAGAAAGAGTTTATTATTTTGGCAAAATCATCATCAAAATAATGCTTTCTAGCTACACTCGTAATAATAGTATACCTCCAAGTCAAGCAACTCATAGCTACACTTAACCCCTAAGCCCTACAATACTGACACACTCCCACAAACATCCCAGCTCGGGGCACGCGACAGCCCTGCGCTGCGTAGGGTTTTATCCACGCACGGCTAGATCAAAGGACCGGCACAGCTAATGAAGTGATAAACAGCAGTGGAACCATTACTCTGTATAAATAGATAAATAACTGTTATACATCGGAACACCCTGCCGGCTACTGTAGTCACTCAATCATTTTGAACGTCGCTGTTGGGGACAATCAAGGCTGACTGTCGTTGTTGGACACAATCATGATGGGTGTTTTTTTGTGTTATAATGATAGGTACTTACGTTGATAACGTAACTTGTTAAGTTTCCATTATCATTTTAGTGACAATGTTTTAACTGTTTTTTTTAAGCTCGTATAACTAAATACGATAACGTTACGTTAAAGTAGAGAAAACTTACAATAGGTAGGTACCTAGTTTATGTGACTGTTAATTCCTAAATTATATTAATATTAGTATTAAGGTCGATTTATTCCCCTACTATTTTTGAAGAGGGTATAGAAGTCCGTTACTTAGGTAGTTATTGAGTTTAGATATATGGTTAAGTCGCGATTTTCTCCGACAGCGGTGGTGGACAGAAACGAAAGCAAAGAACCAGCAGGCCTAGCCAAGTTACAAACGATTCGTATCGATTCTCTTTTTACAATCGTAAACGTTAAGTCACGTGGTCAAAACAAGCGAATATAAACTTCGTAGACAAGTTTACATCGATTAAAGACGATAGAATGAAATGTATTCGTTTATACAATCGTAATCGCTATATCCCATATAAATCGTAGTCAACTTACAGTTTTGACTGAACTTTAAAGTTTCTATTCGTTTGTTTTGACCACGTGACTTAACGTTCAAATGATGTCATTCGTTTTCTATTAGCGTTAACGATTGTAGATTGTCAACTTGGCTAAGCCTGCTGCTACGAATCGTAGCACTCGTAGCACTCGTAGCACCCTATAGTACCTAGGTAGGTACTCTCCTATTCTTTGACTCTACGATTTCTTTTTTCATTCCGATTAATTCTTTCACAATTTCAGACCCCTAATTTGGTTTCATTTAGTTACAAAAAAATGAAATGCCGCTCTTATCGTATTCCGGAGTTGCGTGTGAGTTCCTAATCTTTTGTCCTGCACGCAGACACGCTGCTGTCAAAACATTGTCAATGATAGTGTGATAACAGCAATATCATTGTTTTTTTTTTTCTAAATAGTCAACAGGAAATTAAATTGGTTAAGTAGGTACATTTACTATTTAATTAGTTTACTTTCAAGGACTTAAAGAATTACTGAAAGTTACTTAGAAATAATCAAGTTAAAAGGCCCTTGTCTTGACTTGCAATACGAGTATAGTTCACGATTCGATATTTTAAAGTCAAACTTTCAATTGATTCATTATCAAGTAGGCTAAGTAGTTGCTAAGACTGGAAACTAACTTTATTACTGGTGACATGACATTAGAATTCAAATTGCAATATATCCTAAAGTGTCGGATTTTATTTTATACTTAATTAAATTACATCGCTTCACATAATAGCCACAAAACCTACCTATACCTAACTAAACACTAGGTACAATATGTAAACGGACACAGCTATATCCTAACGTGCTTGTTCAAAGTAAATGGATCACCGGCTCACCGTGTCCACGGGCTCTTTGATCGTCGCGTCGCAACGAAGGCATGTCCGTGCGCGCGCGCTGCTTTGATGTGCCGTATTGAGATATGTACAGAACAAATACTTCTAGCTATATTAATAGAGGAAATACGTGGAAAAATGTGTTTAGTTTAATATTATTAACGTTTCGTTCTGATGATTTTAACTTTGAAGTTTATTTAGCGAGTTATTATTTGTGCAATTCTGTCGAGAAATATTGAAGTCGGAAGTTTTATTTAGATAACTCAATCAGTCTCTAACGTTCTTTTACCAACGTTCCGAAGGAGGATTTAATTTGACCTAACAGATTATTATTATTGTCAAGACTCACATCACATAATTATGGCTAAGATCATGATCATGGGTTTCTCGGAGATGATTTCTCAGTGTCGCTGTAGGTACCTACTTACTTTTCCGGGGCTGCGGGACTATTCGAAAGAGATACCGTGGCCCCGGGACACAAAGGGCGAGGAAGGAACATGGATGGGTTTTAGTCAGTAAAAGTCTGACACTCCCTCCTGCTCCGCCCAGAGCGGGAGGAATCATTTGATGATTTCCCATCCGAAAAAAAAAAGGTACATTACGTTTTCCGGACCACATGCTTCACTTGATATGAGATTCAGTTGTATAACACATACATAACATCACGCCTGTTATACCCGAAGAGTTAGGCAGAGGAGGAGGTAATAGTAGGTACACCCAGTTTCGCCAGTTATGTTTGAGTCCTATGTAAAAGAGGGCGAGCCTATTGCCATCAACCGGGCTGCACAAATCCAGACACCGTGGCTGCTATAGAGAAATTCCTAATGGAAAAACTCTATAATACTTAGCCCGACCCGGCAATCGAACCAAGGACCTCATGCGTTGCAGTTGCGCTTGCGACAAGTGGTCGTAAGCGCAACTGCTGACCGCGCGACCAACGAGGCAGTCATTCAGTTGAATGCTTAGCAGTAAAGTAGAGAATTCCTCAAACGCTTCCTTCCAGAAACTCTATACATTTGAAAGGACTCTCCCGGCTGCACGGGCCATCAAACGCGGTCGGTACAGCAACTGTCCCGCGACGACATCAAAGCGTGCGCGCGCGCATCTCGGGCGCATTCGGGCGCACTCGGCTATTTTCGGAACATGTCGGTAATTATTTTTTTGTTCTTCGCCCTGTCCTTTGTTGTTGGTGGACGAAATTCTGTCGCGTTTCAAGTAATAGGATAGGTTTTGTGAGCGATTTATGAGACGTGGGACGAAAATAGTTGGCTGTTTACCTATGCCTTGCAATTAAAATTCAATGTAACTTAAGTAACATAAAATCACGTCTGTAATCCCCGAAGGGTTACATTTCGCCAGTTATGTTTAAGTCCCTAAAATAGGGGGCGAGCCTATTGCCATCAACCTAAAACTCAATAACACTTGGCCCGACCCGGGAATCGAACCCAGGACCTCATGTTCAGCAGCCACGTATGCAGCCACTCCAACAACGATGCAGTCCAATGTTATTTTTTTTAATTCAACGGAGAATCAGTACAGGACCTATTTTTTGAACGTCAAAATTACTTACCTAACCCCCCTTCCTGTTCTTTCTCATGTTTTAAATAGGGAGAAGAAGTGGCGGGGGGGGGGGGGTCTTGCCCGCAAAAAAAAATACCTACGCTTCTTAAAAATATCTCTATATCGAAAAAGACAGCTTCATGGTTTGGTTCAATCCAACATCCTGTCTAACGCCTCAGGCTAAAAACAAAGCTCCATTGATACACATTTCTATAACAGTTCCCTAAAAGCACTCTCATTGTTCGGCACAATAAGTACACCTTTCTTGACGTCATCACTCAATCCGCCGCCACTATCGAATGTTTACCCAAGCAAATAAATAATACGACTCCGAGAACTAAATAACTCAATGGATCGGCTAAAGTAAACAATTGGAACTGAAAAATCACTCAAATCTCGACTTTAGAAGATGGTGGTAAGGTTGGTTGTAGAATGGGGGGGTTTGTTATAATAATCTTGGTATTTATATCAATGGAAACCCTTGTATGTGATCCAAAAACATCCGATGCCACTCATGTGGGCAAATGTTTGTTAAGGAGACGTTTACACACCACTTAAGAGCTATACACGGTACGTATAAAATATGTGGAGGTATGTGTGTTACGTGTTTATCGCTGAAGTGCTGAATCGATTTTAATGAAACTTGGCATAGAGATGGCTTGGACTCTCTGACAAGGGTGTTGAAGTTTGTGTGGAACAATTGTAATGAGTGTGATAAAGTCATGGGAACAAGTATTTATTCAATCAATCCATCGTTCTCGAAGGGAGATGTTAATATATGAGACTTAATTATTATACCGAAATAATGAGCACATATTTTAGCATCATAAAGGTTGCGCTTTTAATTGCAATCAGAAACGAACCAGTTTATTTTAAATGGCTCGTCCAGTATAGTATGTGTCGCAAAAACTGGATTAATCCTGTGTTTTACATTTTAAATCTCCTAAGTTAATGTAATTAAACCCATATTTTATTGTTTAATGTCACGTCATTGAAAAAATAAGCTTACGAGTTCTGGTAAAGATCACAGTCTATTTAAAACTTTTAAACTTCTCAAATCTCTTCTGTCTATAAAAGTTTACCTACACGTGACAAATACTTTAAGTTTAAACGACAAAATAATAAAATGTAACGTTAAACCAACATGGCCTTAACTGAAATATCTTATGTGCCGCCTTAAACCTTTTCCGAATGCAAACAACCATGTTTGCTCACAATTGTTAGCTTAGAACGAAACGTTTGTCCGAAAAAAACACTAAAATACACTCCGTTTTGAGTGCAATCTACCGTTCTAATAGGATATGCGCATTGCGCAGAAGCAGGTAATAAATACTGTTTGGTTCTTTAGAATAATCCGTGACGGAAAAAGATCGAGTGCAGCAAAAAAGTTTTACCTAATGTTTTTTTAGTAGTTTGATCGATGTAAGTATTAAAAGACATGTTTGTTGTGATTATACGGATTAATGTCAGTGAAGATTATTGTTGTGCAGACTACCAAAAAATGACAAAAATAACATGTTTATAAACAGCTGCGTCCCGGAAACGGAAGCTCCATAGCAACCATTGAGATTGAGATTAGATACATAGCAACATAGGTACATATTGTCGCATAAAACCACACCACAGAAACAATTGATAAATCCTTAAATTAGGTATTCAGTTCAAGGCAAGTAGAGGTGAAGTAGGACAACTCGAAACTGTTTGCGAATTAATAAGTGTCATGTTATAAGGATTACCTTATCACAGATTATAGGCTGAGGTGCGATGACCTTTGTGTTATAACATTATTTTCACATTTATTTATAAATCACCCATTATCTTGAAGTGCGATGGCGATATGATTGGAAGTTGTTTCATTAATTATATTATTCATATTTGTGAAGCGCTAGGGTACCGTGTTTCCGTAGATACTTCAGTAAATTTCTAGGAAAATGTGATGAGGAAAGTTTTGAGTATGAAAGTGGATGGCTCTAACTGTTTGAAGGATGATGTGGCTAGAAAGGAGGTGAATGCTGAGAAGAAATAATAGAGAAGTATGGAAGAAGAAGACCCCGAATACATTTGGATGAGGGTAGAATTAAAAGAACGATCACTTCAGTAAATTACCGCTGTGAAGGTAGGCATCTTGTTGTAGCTGGTATCTTGTCATCATATCTTCATTTGGATGCAGTTCTTATAGAACAAATAGGAACTGTATACAAGTTTTGGATCACTGTCAAAATCATAGTGATATTTTTTCACTGTACAATAAGGTTGCTTCTGGGTTGAAGCTGTTGGAGGTAAATTACAGTACAAGGACTATCGCCCATCTCTTTCACTTCAAATAACAAAATCAAAGGCCTTTATGGAAGTCTTTTCACTAGAACCGCATCAACGAATAACGTACTTTGACTCAATTTGAACCTTAAGCACCTTAACCTATGGTACCTTCTTGCCAATAAAAACGTAACCAGCAGCCTAATAGATTTACTTACCAAGAACTGCAGACGACAAATTGTGGTCAAATGACCAATGGAATCGATTCCGAATACCAAGTCATTACTCTATAGCCAGAATCGATATAGGTAAATTGGCTTTCAGCTCGATTGTAAACGACGGATTTGGAGCCCACAGTAATGACGGAAGACGTTTAAGTACTTTTACGTTACTGACTCTCATGTAAAGGGTTAACTCCTAAGGAAATTGAATTGTTTATTGTATCCTCTGATGTCGCACTTTTAAGTGAAGTAAGTACCTACTAATCAAGAATGTTTTGTGAAGTGTGTGTGTGAATGTGAGGCTCGGGATGGACATCGCCATTTTTCGTAAGAAAAAAGTCTTGGACCAATTCGGCCAAACACTATATTTTCATCAAATCAAGGAACACTTCCTTTTCCACCGATCTCTCTAATTTGCGCTCATCATAGCACATTAATTCACAATAAAAAACCGCCTTCACCTAAAAAAACGTTATTTCAAATCATTCGAAACAAAATTAGAGTCGGGGCCTCGTGTAATCCGCCTCAAGGCCGGTGGTTTGAGAAATGAACGTTTTTTTGCGTTGAGCAGGCCACCGAGGCAATTATCTTACAACAATGCGACAGACTTCCATTGAAAAAAGCCTTTGGAAATGCGCAGCCGACCGAAATGAACGAATGTCTTTCGAGAGAATATCTGGAGATCTTTTTTTGAAGATTCTGTTGATAGGTAGGTAAATGTTAGGTGTAGACTAGTTAGACGTATCATAAGGGCAGTCAAATGATTTGGTAATAAGTAGACTGGCGCCGATAGATAACAAATAATCTGGAGTCATATAATAGGTACGATAGGAGATACCTACCGATTAGTATTAGACTAGTCGATTAATGGAGTACTTAGGTACCTGTAGATTAACTAATAGTGTATATATTTAGCCATAATACTTTATAGACTGAACTTTTTGAAAGACAAAAAAAAAATCATAATGCCTGCTCTTATCGAACTTAGCCCATATTAAAAGGCTGTTAAAATATCTTCATTGCCATATTACAATGTGCAGTAGACCTATAACAGGAAATATGAAACCCGAGCTGAGAAGAACTAGACACTTTGTATCCGTTACATGGTACAAGGAATTTCATAGATACTTAGTCTATCTAGGTAGCTAAGTACCGTGTGAGGTGAACAGTAGCCGCCAGTATTAGATTACACGAAGCAATTCGACCTGGGAATTGCACTAGGTAAATTCTTGTGTAGAAATCTAGTGCGAAACGTCGTCAAGTGATATGCGAGAGAGGCTCTTTCATAATTTTATTAACAGTGTTCCATAAAAAATGACTTCAAATCTGGCATTGCTAAAAAAGTTATTGATGTTTGAAGAAGCAATCTACGGTTATTTACCAAATTCATAGGACTTCATTGGCTTCTAAACAAAATCTAAAAATACTTCGCAGTCATCTTAATTTTCGGCTTGGAACCCTTTTCAAGTCTTAGGCCTTTTGATTTGATTGCGTGACATCCGTTCTGGTTTCAACAAAAACGAGTCTCAGCGGCGACCTTGCTATTGTCTCCCAACCTGTCATTTGCTGCCTTTTTGCTCCACAACCCAAGCCTCGAGGCAGAATACTGCCCTTTGTGAACGTTTTACTACGGCTAAATAAAATAACACTTTAAGACTGAGCTTTTATGATCGGCCAATAATTATATTTCAGGCATTATGTTAGAGTATGCTTTATTACAGAGAAAATTAGCCTCACCTAAACTTAAACTCGTCTTAAAATATGTGCCTTTTAAAACACGCCCTAATCTTTTCTTTTCTGTTATTCCAGATGGTGTCATTCACCGGTATTCTGGCGAGCGGGTGTTCAGTCCACGCTCGGTTTCTCCTCTGCTCGGCCTTCGCCCCGCTCTGCTCCGAGGAAGTCTCGGGCTCCGTCAGCGCCTGCAGAGCGCTGTGCGAGACCGTCGTTGACGACTGCAAGGAGCAGCTGAAGCAGATGATGCCGACAATCTCCCTTGATTGCTCAGCCTTCCCTCTGCGAGCTGATAGAAGACTGTGTATGCGACCGCCTAACGCCAGCGAGTCCGAACCTGAACCACCACCGGCATCTCGCTGGCCGTTCCACGACCATGACATAAGAGAACACGGATGCCCACCTGCTCATACCAGAGCGCCAACTGGAGAATGCTGGCCAGCGTGTGGACAACACGCCAGATACAGCCAGGGAGATAAGAGAAAAGCAGAAATTTGGATGAATACGCTAGCGTGGTTCTCCCTGCTATCCACTTCGTTTGCGCTGCTCACATTCTGCGCGGAACCTTCACGGTACAGATACCCAGAGCGCCCAGTTGTGTGGATGGCAGCATGTCACGCGATTGTCGCACTAGCGCACGTGACTCGAGGCTGGTTGGGGCCTAAACTGGTGTCCTGCTCTGGTACCACTTTAGCCGTTGACGGCTTAGCATCACCGACCTGCGTCGCCTTCTTTTCCCTGACTTACTACTTCACGTTGGCTGCAGACGCGTGGTTCGCAAACGCTTGCGTCGCGTGGTACCTGACTGCAGCCAGTGAATGGTCTACTGAAGCCTTAGAACGGGCAGCAGCGTACCTCCACGCCGTTTCCTGGGGCTGGGCGGGTGCATGGACAGCAGCCGCCTTAGCACTTAGAAGAGTAACTGCCGATGAGTTGACAGGAACCTGCGGGATATCTGACACGGCTGCTGCGGCGTTAGTTGGGGTGCCTAGAGGTGCTTTGTTAGTAACATCTGTGGCTCTTGCGATTGGAGCCTGCCCTGGGATCATGAGGGTGCGACGTGCCTTAGACTCACGAGGAGCGAAGAGAGTTGGAAGACTAGCGGCGCGCGCAGCGGCAGCTGGTCTGCTCTATTTCATATTAGCCGCTTTGGGTACCGGAGCGAGAGTTTTAGAAGCTCGAATAAGGGAGTCTCGGAGTGGCTTAGCCTTGCTTGTAGCGTTAGACGCTGGGAAGGTTGAGGAGGGAGCTGGTTCGAGTGGGTTGTCAGTATGTCTGGGGTTGTCGTGTGGGGTCGCGGCGGGCGCGTGGGCGTGGTCGCGCAAGTCGGCGGCGGTGTGGCGCCGGGCCCTGTGCCCCCCGCGCAAGGCGCAGTGCAGTGCGCCGCCACTGCTGCGCGCCCACCACCCGTACTACAAGAGACCGCTACACGTATCGCGTGTTTAACGTGACATGTGCAGAACCTAATGACTCAGTATGTAAGTAGTGGATAAAGTGCCTGATTATGCCTTCTGTGAAGGTACTCTCGATTATATTTTGTACAAATGTGTAAATAATGTAAATTTTATTAATATACTGTTGTTTTTTATATCATTACTTTGTTTCATTGTCTTTTACGTGATGAGTGAGGGGAGAAAATGTGTCCATTAAATGGCAACTTGACTTATGGGTTCGATGCCCAGTGCTAAAATGTCACTTTATAACCAAACTGAATCAAGATAATATTATATCCTACTAGAAGCCCTATAGAATAGTGGAAAGTCAGAGAAGATAGCAGTTCTAAACGACAGGAGCATTCTATGGGTCTATGGTTATTTGTAAGGTCATACCTGGCAGACACAAACTCATCTACCCTGCAGTAGAGAGGAGGCCTGGGCAAATTGGCCATCAGCATCCACAATAATAGGGTAGATGACAAAAAAAACTTAATTAGTTCGTCAGATAGATTTCGTAAACATTTTGGCCACATATTTATTCTTTTTTCACGTAAACAAAAAATGAAGAAGAGTTTATTGATAACAACACAGTAGGTAATAATAATAATAAGTATTTATTTCCCAAAAACATAGCACTTTGCACTGTATACATTGTTTGAAAATTATATTTACATTATGATGCAATAGTAGACTCTATCTTTTAAACTAGGACTAGCCTGTATCTTAAAAGATAGGGTTCAGCCAAGTGGACTCTGTTAATATTCACAACCAGAAACAAGTGAAGACAGTGTCAATGATTTGTACTAACAGCTGTACAGAAATAAAAATAAAATAATAACAAAACTAATCCTAAGTAAGTGACACAAGGAGTGTGAATGACAGCAGACATGCAACGAGCATGTGTATGTCTGTATATGTAGGGGTGTGTGGGTGTGTGTGGTATGTATGGGTTTGTGTGTAGTATGTGACTGTGTGTGTGTGTGTGTGTGTGTGTGTGTGTGGGGAGGATGTGTGTGGGGGGGAGGAAGTGATTCCGTGAAAGTAATGAATATATAATAATTCGATGTAAAGTGTGAGATGTGATCTATGCGTATATAATTATATAATATTATATTATATTATGTGATGTAAGTTAGCAGATTCTCTGTTGCCACATAGTCCTGTTGTAATAACCATTTAATTATTTTTTTCCTTAACGTATATCTATTTAAATCCAGTATGTTTAACTTTTTGTGCAGATTTTTGTATAAAGATTTAATGAAGACGATACAGTGCGTCGAAAACTCGTGTGACGTCACATTTGAGTACATTTTTTACTCGAATGTGACGTCCCCCACTCATGATCTTTGACACGTTTTATATTCCTCAATTTATATTAATTTGATAAAACAAATAAACACGTATCCAATATTTTTCGATAATCTAACTGACAGACTAAACAAAATTATATTTTTTTTAGTCAGTCATCATCTCTATTGAGGCCAAACAAACACTGAAGCTATTAGACTACAGGCCCGTCCAAAAAATGGATGGGTCATATGAACCACCAGGTGACGTATATAGGACGATATAAGAGCATAAAATAATAAGATTCAGCACTATGCCGTCACTTGTAAGCTGTCTAACTGAATGCTGGTGAGAATTCAAAAGTGCAGGTAGAGTGAGTACATTTTGGTCATATATTTTTGTACGGCATTTTTACCATCGATAGATCCATGAAAAATAACAAGAAAGCGCGTAGTGCCGTAAAAAAAAGGTGCGCCACAAAGTCGGTAATTTTTTTTTTGTTTTTTTTTGACAATTTCCAGGGGAAATTTGGTCATTTCATTCTGTACGGCATCAGTTTCATACTGTTTCAATACAGCTTCTAATCCATTATTCCGCAACGCCGTACAAAAATCATGCGACAAGGGGAAAAAATCGAGGGTTGCAACCCCCTCTCTTTCCGTGGTCCGGGGGTTGATTAGTCTATATGGGCCGGTAGTCTATATGAATTAGGTCGCTTAGTTAGTTGGAGAGGATATAATAAAAATCTTGCCCTATTTTAAACACTGTTTTTATTAATAAATTGTTAAACATTATATTACACTGATACAATAGTTAGTATATATGACTCTCTATACAAAACGAAAATGTAGATAATTACACAATTTACAATACATGTTCCCTCATGTCCGAAAGTAGCCACCTTGAAGTATTTTAATTTCGTCTACAGTACAGTACCTGACCAAAAAAAATATCAATGTCGCAAGGAACATCATAAGTGCGGTTGCATTTTGAACTTTAGACGCTAAACCGTAGGTTGAACATCGAACAACACGTTCTTTTCGGTATTTCAAATTTCTATCGTAGATTTTAGAAAGAGTTCAGCTTTGTATAGTATTTTCTCTGTCACTCGTATCTGTCTCGGCGTCTCTTTCTTAAGCTCGATTTCTCAAATTAACGCTCGGGTACTGTATTGCATTTAGAACTATGAATATAAACACTGTCGAGGAAGGAACAGAAAATTATCAACTTAAAAGTATAAGCTGGGGATTCGCTAGGCGACAGAAAATTGGGCGACATTTTGTTAGACCACAAGTAGCTAATAGGTGTGGTCTTAGTTTGAATGAACATCACTTTTATCAGAACTTCCAATAGTAGGTACTAGGGGTTTGAAACAAAAGTCCCATTGGAAATCTTTCAACATAACATCACGTCTGTAATCCTCGAATGGTTAAGCAGAAGTGTAGCTGTGTACTGACATTTTGCCAGTTATGTTTAAGTCCCATGTAATAGGGGGCGAGCCTATTGCCACCAATCGGGCACAAATCCTGACTCCGTGGCTGCTACTGAGAAATTCGCTTGAGAGTTTGAAAAACCCAATACCACTTTGCTCGACCTGGGAATCGAACGTCCACTAGACCAACGAGGCAGTCATCTTTAAATCCCATGTTTAAATGTTGACTTTTGTAAGAAACTCACAGATATCGCTTATTAATAGGTAGATGTTTAATGTCACAAGCTAGCGTCATTCGTAGCTAGACTTGACAATTATGTCGCCTAGTGAACACACAGCTTTAAATAAATATAAAAATATATTGGCCTGGAATGTAAAAAAATGTAATACATAAAACAATAATTCTAAAATAAATAAAAGAACCCATTTTGCTGTTAAATTAGGCCGATATAACATTATTATCACTTGCAATTACTATTTTAAATTCGATATAAATAAAAACTTGAACCAAACAAAAAATTATAGAATGTGGTAGCCCTAATACTTAAAATGGACTTTTTAATAAGGTGATAGGGTTTATAATCCCATGGAAGTGCAGATATAATTTCATAAAACAGTATTTTATTTTTAACAAAGATAAATGTAATTTTTCTAACTAGGTTGTATAGTTAGACCAGACACTTTTTGAAACGTTATTTATCTAACAAATTGACGGTCAAGTTCTAAGGCAAAAAGGTCAAATTACCCATATGGACCAATTACATTGCTCCATTTCATCAAAAAAATAAAAACAAACAATACATTTACATTGATTTCAACCGTCGCATCATTAAATACCTATCTAATAGTTGATTTGCAATTCCAAATAAAAACAACACCCTTGGGGAAAACTACACATATCGACTTGGAATAAAAGTGAATAGTCCGACGCAGTGTCGGGTCGCGTCGTCCGAACGAGGCGGATGACGTCTTTTCCGCATTTACATAAAGCTCCTGCTCAAGACGATTACGCGTCGATAGATGCGGTCGCTTCCTCAAAAACCATCAAACAACATGCTCAAAAATCCTTAAGGTGAAAGCGTCAGGGTAGCCCGCGAAATTCAAATTTTCTTAGGTTTTTTGCAATTTGCAGGTCTGTGTCAGGTTGTATGTTGATTAAAATATGATTCGCGGCTGTAACACGTATGTAGGTATCGAATTATAATCATCAAAATCATCAATACATCCCTCCAAGCGCAGAAAGGTGCAGGAATGACTTTGACCTTGAAAAAGTAAATTCCTACACCTTTATGAGCTTGGAGGGTTGTATTGATGATTTTGATGATTATAATTCTATAACTACATACGTGTTACAGCCGCGATTCAAATTTAAATCAACATAAAACCTGACACTGACCTGCAAATTGCAAAAAACGTAAGAAAATTTGAATTTCGCGGGCTGCCTTTGAGCATCCACCTTAATTCTTCACACAGATACTGGTCTAACTAACCACTTAAAATTTAAATCTACAACCACGTTCCAATATCTCGGTCTAGCTATCCGTCTTGCGTAGACATCAATGTGTCGAACACCTCAGACCCAGGTCCGATGGCTTCACTTACAGACCCGAAATAGCTAGAAAAGTTGAACATCCCTGATTCCTGTCTCACATTGTCACTTGACCCAAACTGAGCTCTGTTGTTACTGTGCATAGGGGTGGTGTTAGCACTGTAGGACTTCTTATCAAGGACGGAGAGCAAAGGGTTTTGCAGCTCATTTTGTACTGGTTTCGGGTCTTCAGGATCGTATAACGTCGCTTCTTTAGTAGTTACGTCTTTAATTTCGCTATATGGGTTCGAAAGATAATCAGCATAGAGTTCACTTTTAGTTTCCGGAAGTATTATATTCTCATTATAGTGTATGTTTAATAAGTTCTGTGTGTTTTCTGACCGAGTAATGTCGGGTTGGTTCAGGTCCAGGTTGCGGTACGGGTTGGTCGCCGGCTGGGTGACGTCTGCTCTGGGCGGCTGCGGGTCAATGTTCTGCGGGTACAGCATCGGCATTTGCGATTGGATCGACATACCGATCGGGGTTGATATCATCTGCAACAGAGAATGTAACGTTATTTGTAAGTAAACGATATCAGAAGTCAAAGATGTGATGAAGGCTTTAAAAACAGTTGAAGAATTTTTATTTCAATAAAAAATCGGTATATTTTAGTATAAACAAGAAGTCAGCCAGTCAGAAACTTAATTACCAGATTTGTTTTCTCAAAAGTTTACATAACAAAATAACACGCCTGTAATGCCGAAGAGTAAGGCAGAGGCTGTACCTTTAGAAAACCCACATTTCGGCAGTATATTTAAGTCCCATGTACTATGGAAGCGGGCGAGTCTATTGTCTTCAACCGGATACAAATTCAAACTACGGGTTGTAACTGGGAATTACTGATGAAAAACCTAACATCACTTGCCCAACCTGGGAATCGAACCCAAGATGCACTTGTGTACTAGATAATCATGGTCTGCCTAGCCTTTTGGTTCAGCTCCCAGTCTAATCGGATGCAGCTGAATACAAGTATTTTACATGTAGCGACTGCCTATCTGACCTCCACAACCAGTTAGTACTGGGTACCTTGTTTACTAGACCAAGGAGGCACTAGACTCTAAAGAATTTAACCTTTTTTTAAATTTACAATTTAGAATCGACCAACCTCGTTCAAGGGCTGCAGCAGCACTGACGACGTCAGCCCAGCCTGGTCATACAACGGATTCCTAATCGGCACCATACCGCTGATCGGCGTCGGCGCCACCAACGTTGGCGCGTTGGCGACCAACGGCGGCGTCTGCGCCATGTTCACGGGCGAGTGCGCCAATGTTTGTGTCAGTGTTGGCGATGGGACTTGTGAGTGTGGGAGGGTGGGGGAGGGGATAGGTACTAAGGTGGGCGTACTGGTGGGGCCGGGAGGGATGAGGGTCGGCAGTGGAGAGGGTAGGGATGACTGCATGTGGGGTGGTAAGCTCGGCGCCGGCTTGGCGTTGTCTTTCACTGGAACAAATAGATTTGATCTTAGGTTTTGTTAAGTTATAATGGTTGTAGCAGCAGAAATAGGTATAATTTTGATCGTTTGGCAGTTTAGTATAATCAGCCTAAAATTACATTTTCCCACTGTTGGGAAAGGCCTACATATGAACGGGAGTAAGTCGTAAACCACCACGCAGGCCGTTTCAAGTGCGGGTTAAGATATAAGATCTAAAAGGCTCATACATCTAAAACATTATTAACACAACGTATCAAAGTTTGTTATGATCTTAGTAGCTAAGTGAAGCTAGAAAGATTTCAAGTAGTAGCTATTGATATATGTACAGTCGTGGTCTTTTCTGCCTGATCAGTTAAAAAAAATTTCGCTTAAATCATGCGGAGGCGCCGAGCCACGCCCCATTAAAGTTGAGGCCTATTAGGAAAGCGTCAACTTAGGCGCGCAAAATAACAATAACTCTCGTTTGGCGTGCGTCGTCAGTGCGCTCGGCCGACCGGTATCTTTTCATTCATTATTTCTATACAAAGTCAACGAGGCGGGGCTAGAGAGCGTATCTATGTTGTAAGTGCAAGCAAAAATTAGCTAAGTAGTGATCAGGCGGGAGTGTCCTCGATAGTACACTTATCCCGTATGAAAAAACAAATTAACGGTATGCTTACCTTGAGGAAACAGTTCTTCCTTCAGGTTAGGCAGGAATTCGTTGATCTTGTCCCAAGTGATGTACCACAGGTCGTTGTACCCATCTCCGTTGCTGAATATCTAGAATTAAATAAATAAATAAATATCGCTGGACATTAACACACACCGCCATTTAGTGCCACACTAAGCAACGAGGCTTGTGTCGTGGACACCAGATAGTTGATATACTACATAGATCATTTTTGTTTGTAAATACATACTTATTATACATATAAACATCCATGACTCGGAAACAAATGTCCATGCATTCAACACAAACATTTGCTCGTACCGGGATTCGAACCCGGGACCCTAAGAACATAAGGCAGCCTCACTACCGCTGCGGCATTCGGGTCGTCAAAATATTAATTGAAAATATGTTTTCTTACAATTTGAAAGTTGCGCAAATGGCAAAGTTCATATTCTTTATTGCACACAAAATTAAAAAATATACACACAAAATTCAAATATATAGCTTATGTACAACGGCGAGCTTAACCCAGAATTGGGTTTTCTTACAGCAAACCTTATTTTTGTTGCAAAATTTGCAGAAGAGGATATACCTATGTGCCCAAACAATACAGTTAAAAACTTAAATTAACTTATTTTATACACTAAACTAATACATACAATATAATATAAGTAATACATACAATATATTTATGTAAAGATACACTTACTTAAAAAACACTATTTACAAACTATTATCATGTTGACAGGAAATGTTCCTTTATTCTTTTCTTGAACACATCTAACGAAGAGCTATCCCGCAAGGAGTGTGGAAGCGAATTCCAAAGGCGCACAGCGCGAACAGTAAATGAACCATCATACCGACTTGAGGAGTGGGGAGGGAAACGAAGGAGAAGAGATGATGATGAGCGACAAGGTTTACCTCTAGGAACAAGATACTCGAAGCGTTCCCGAAGATACAAAGGAGCTTTAGGATTATGAAGAATAGAAAAGAGAAAAGAGAGAGTGTATGAATCTCGACGCTGCCGAATAGGTAGCCACTTCAGCTGCTTCCGAAATTCCGACACATGGTCGAACTTACGAAGCGAAAGTTATGACTATTCACTGTTACATAAGGCGATGAGTTTAGAATTTATTAGACTCTTATTGTTAACTTGTTACATTTTGAATAGGCATGTTAACTAGCTTAGTCGGATTTCGAAATATCCGAGTACTAATAGAGTTAGTCTAATTTTAAATATTCTAATTGCTGAATGGTTTCAAAACACTGAGTCATTAGTTTGTTTTATGTCCATTCGGCTGCTAACTAAAGAAAGTAACAGTCACACTAACATCCGTATCTATAGTCAAGTTAAGGTAATTACTTGAGTTAAAGTATTTTAGGCAAACATTTTTATGCAATAGACTAGAATTTAAACGAAGTAAGAACCGTCAAAGAAAGCAAAGCTATGAATTCTAACTTCAACAAAACTACAGAATGAAAATCGAATTTTAAACAACGACTTTTACTTAAGTAATCACTTTGACTTTGTTTAAGACTGCTTTTCCACCAGATATATGCTATGTAGCTTGATATCAAACACGGATCATTTGATCGCTTTGGTCACAATGACCTAGAACAAAATGAGTCGCGGTCATGTTTGTTATCCCGGTTGTATGAACCTGTGGGACGATAGGGAATATGCATGTAATTTTTCTTCACATAAATCAATAAAATACAGTATTACAAACCCAAGAAAAGTATTAAAAGTTAAGTTCAATTACTGCTTGTCGCTCAAAAATAATATTAAACTTCTGCAATTTTCTATGACAGTTCAAACGTCCGTGATTGTCGCGGCCATGATGTGACGTCATTTACCTCAATCTGTCTTGTTTACATCTATTTTTTTGGCCTTAATAAAATAATTTTACTACTTTCATGTGCTTTAGTCAAGCAAAAATTGCGATAACGATATTATAATAAAATCTTAGTGAAAGTTTACCTACTTTTCAAATAAAAGTGTTTTTCGATACATAGACTATGGCGTTATCGAGGACGACGCGTTTTGAGAGTGGGTTCCGTTTCACCAAAAACATGCTATACAAAGTGATGTTTTAGAAACTTAAAAAGTGTACCACAATGTTTTTATGAGCAAATAAATTTTTAATAAATAAAAAGAGTTTTGTATTTCTTGCATATTCCCTACTATCAAACTCAATATGGGCGAAGCCGCAGGCATCAGCTCGTTTTATAACAATTTCAAGCGGACGAAGGTCGCGGGCAACAACTAGTACATTAATAAGAAGAGAGAACAACTCACCCTAACAGAATCCATGACCAGTATCATATTCTTCAAGGACTCCAGCGCGGCCTCAGTGAGCGGGTCGTCGGGTGACGCCGACACCAGCGCGCGCGCCACGTCCACCACGCGCACCCACAGCGCGCCGAACGTGGCCCGCGGCGACAGCGCCGACAGGTGCTGCAGGAACACCTGGAGGGGGGGACTTAAGGGTTAGAGGAGGGCGACCACGAATTGCTCACTAAAAATACAGGGTGGAAGGGAAATCCACGCACAAAACGATTACCACGAGTTCAGTACATTACCACATACAAAAAAATCTGCTTTATTGAGAAAAATGGGGGGTACAAAATCGAAAATTTCTTTGTAAAAAAAGGGCTAATATATAAAAAAGACCGATTTGGTATTGCATTAAAAAAAAAAAAACAAAATACGACTATTTATACTCAAAACTAAAGAGAAAAATACACACAATAAGGTACACGAATTACATTACACACGGTTAATTTTAGGTCGTTTTGGAACCGAAAGACAGCTGATACATTTCCACGAAATATTCAAATTGAAGATAGAGAAAGATAAAATATCTCAGGTACAATAATGTACGGTTAGAAATCTTAATAGGATAAATATTTATAAATTATAAGAAATAAAAGATGTACTGAATATTTAAATTTAATAAATTCTAGATAACATGAAATATAGATATTATTTTTGTTGAATGAAATGTTAG
This sequence comes from Xestia rhomboidea, assembly GCA_963853795.1. Classification (NCBI taxonomy): domain Eukaryota; kingdom Metazoa; phylum Arthropoda; class Insecta; order Lepidoptera; family Noctuidae; genus Xestia; species Xestia rhomboidea. Next base: position 17,055,665 of record OY970775.1, read on the forward strand.
CTGACTTTCGTTACTGCTCGTAAATCAAAATACAGTCCTTAGAAACGTACAAAATTATGTAGGTAGTGTTAGTTAATTGTATAGTATTATCACTATAAAATGAAGGAAAATATTATGACACCCTTTTTTTTTACGCATGGAAAATCATCAAATGACTCCTCCCGCTCTGGGCGGAGCAGGAGGGAGTGTCAGACTTTTACTGACTAAAACCCATCCATGTTCCTTCATCGCCCTTTGTGTTCCGGGGCCACGGTATCTCTTTCGAATAGTCCCGCAGCCCCGGCAGGCTTCAAGTACACTTGGTTGTTCTTAAATGTTCATGTATTTTCTTTCGTTACAAATGACCACTCAAAAATCAACTTAGACCACACAACCCTAAAGTGGATATTTGTGTAAGTGGCAGTGGATATAAATTGAAATTATCACACCCTCAAGTACACTTGGTTGTTCTTAAATGTTCATGTATTTTCTTTCGTTACAAATGACCACTCAAAAATCAACTTAGACCACACAACCCTAAAGTGGATATTTGTGTAAGCGGCAGTGGATATAAATTGAAATCTGAATTCAAGCAATATGCACTCAGAATTAAAAAATTGACATCTTTTCAGTTCTAAATGTGTCCATCATTGAGTAGTAGATACTCCTCAGGGTGCAGCGTGATGAGTGTGTTGAAGAGCGAGGTATGACCCGACAATCGTTGGTAAAAGCGATTGACGGGTCATAAGCACATGAGTAGGTAAACGGAACAGAGTATAAGCTTCATACAACCGCGCGAATCGGTTGCACTACTACAAGCACGCGGGGCATGTGTGCGTCACCACTGGCCGCTTGTCGCGTACGCGGCGAAAGTGGAAAAAACCGGTTTACGCTGTCACAGCCAGTTGAGAATCTCAGGGTTGTCAGGGTAACACACTTTGTTTGTTTTGTTACAAGTTTAAATATTTTAATTAAAAATAGTTGTTAATTGTACTGTGTGTATGAATAATACTAGAAAAAATTCATACTTTTACTATCCCAAGGAGTGCCTATAATAGGTAAGTAAATATTTGATTATTACTTTTTAAGTAAGGACCTTTATTTTATTGTATGATCCTTTTTTTTATAAGAACAGGGTACTACACGGTGCGTTTTTATTTTTTATTATTATTACAAGCTTATACTAAACATTTGTATGTGGGTGGGTTGGTACGTAGTAGGTACTAAGTATGTGTGTTACGTTCAAATATTGAAAGTAAGATTTGAACCAATCCGATGTCTGATTGAGCTAAAGGGTAGGACTTCGGCCATAGCCTGTACCTTTTAGAAAAGCTGGGAAACTAACCCCTGAATAGAATAAAGTACTTAATATTTTTTCCTTATTTCATTTCACAAATGTTTTGTTTAATTTGTCTTCACCTATTGTGCCAACCCTACCAAAATAAGTAACAATTTTGCACGTTCTTAAGAAGCTTATACTCTGTTCCGTTTACCTACTCATGTGTCATAAGCCCTCTCAGCAACCTGCAGCCGCTCGGCCTCCATGTTGCAAACTGACAGGCGTGAGCGTGTACAGCAACAATTTCAGTAGTTTTGCGGTAAAGGTAATCTGCAATAATCCAGGGCACCATTTTGATGATTTACCTAATTTAAAATTTTTGATTCGTTAATACACAAACAAACATTTAAAGTTACAGTACAGACACAAAATTAAAAATATATGCGAACAGCCAGGCTTCAGCGTTTTCATCAACACTACCGTATCTTGATGAAAAGGCTCACATCTGAAATAATCTAGGGCGCCGTTTTGATGATTTACTTAATTTAAAAATTTCACTCGTTAGGAGTACTTGCACAAAAATGCAGGTTATCCGGTCAGATGCGGTTGCATACAGAGTGTGGGACTATTTCACTAACCGATCCGTTTTGACTCAACCCCCCGCTCCCCCTTGGTCCGAGTAGATGTGCAGGCCTTCACCCCTCGCACGACGCGGCTGGCTTGACATACACAGTTACATCGTGCGAGGGATGGGGACCGGCCATCTAGTGTGTTGTTTCTTCTTCATTTTCTTTCTTCAGAGGATTTCCATTATTCCAAAATCAAAGTATGGTATGCTTTTTTTTTTGTCTTTAATCACCTTTTTCTTTCTGGGACTACTTGACCCGCATCAATTGGTACCGATGCGTTCTGAATTATCATTTATTTGGAGCCCGCATATTTATGCAAGCATCCTAGCAGCTAGCCAATCACTGATTAGTTGTTGCCCAACAACTAGCAGCATTCCCCCCCCCCCCCCCGCCTTGGAAGAGCAGATGTGCAGGCCTTCACCCCTCGCACGACGCGGCTGACTTGACATACACAGTTACATCGTGCGAGGGATGGTGACCGGCCATCTAGGGTGTTGTTTTACAGTTTGTTTTACCTCTAACATAAACCTTATAAATACTGCAAAATCAGAGGTAAATTAACCACAAAAGGAGAGTATCTTAATTTGTGACAATTGTAGGAGTCAGTTCGACCTGCTGTCTTGTATGGATCAGAATGTTGGGCCACAAAAGGGATGAATGAAAGGCATTTGCATGTCGCGGAGATGAGGGGGATGTGTGGTGTTACGCGAATGGATAAAGTAAGAAATGAGTATATAAGAGGAAGTCTGAAAGTGGCGCCGGTCACTGAAAAGTTGTGTGCTAATCAGTTGTCGTGGTATGGACATGCGATGCGGAGGAATGAGGAAAATGTCGTGAGGAAAGTTCTGAGTATGAATGTGGATGGGTATAAGAGTAGAGGAAGACCAAAGAAACGATGGATGGACTGTAAAAAGAATGATATGGCAAGAAAGGAGGTGTCTGATGTAGATTCCGGTCTTGACTTATCTGTACCTGGTAAACCTTTACCTTTATTGGGAGCCAGTATATTTATGTAAGCGCCTTAGGGAGGAACAACTAGCCACTGAATAGTAAAGTGCCCCTCCCTCCCCCGCCCTTGGTCCGAGCAGATGTGCAGGCCTTCACCCCTCGCACGACGCGGCTGACTTGACATACACAGTTGCATCGTGCGAGGGATGGGGACCGGCCATCTAGGGTGTTGTTTCTTCTAAGCTATTTTCTTGCATAAAATAAAATATGTTTGCTACAAAATAACACAGCTGTGAGAGAAATGTCATGAGATTGGTGACCCTTAACTTAGAGACCTTTGAATTATGAAACACAATTATTTACAGTTTGTGACAATAGCAGGAGTACGCACGTTTAAAAAATACTTAATTGGGGTCCTACATGTACAAAAGCCAACAACTCGTTTAAATACACCCACGGTTATGTTGATGTAACAAGGTACATCACACGATACCCTTAAATATACACAGGCTCTATTACATCCTAAACATACCAGTAATATTTTTTAAATAAGTTCACGCGGTATGAGTAGAGTTCAGTTAGTTTGAATAGGAACAACATGACAACAACAACGGCCCGGGGACCAGGAGCGCGCGCTGCAGGTACGCTATGGCGCTGTGAGATAGGAACAACATGTTACCTTGCACATGATGGTGTTGGCCCGGGCCGTGGCGTCAGCGCGGCGCGGCAGCTGCTCCAGCAGCGGGAACAGCACACACTGGAAGCACGCCTCCCAGCCCGCGCCGCCCATGGCCGCCAGCCCGGGGACCAGGAGCGCGCGCTGCAGGTACGCTATGGCGCTGTTAGATACCTACGGAGAACAATGGCTATTTCATTTATTTATTACCCGACTACGGCGAGGCCGAAAGGAAGGGTTATGATTTTAACAGTCTATGTATGTATGTATTTACGTATGTTGCTCCGTAGCGCCCTAACTATTCGTTCGATTTTGTTGACTAAGGTGTCAATCGATTCGTTATTATGACCGGGGTAACATAGGCTACATTTTGACCGACTTCAACCATAGGAGGAGTCGGTTTTATCTTGTTGTTTTTTAGTTGTATTATACCACACAAATTCTTGTTAATCATAGATGTTACATATAATAATGAGTGGAGTTCTAGTTCCTAGTGCAAAATTTGGACGGGAGTGATGTGGCATGGCATTCCCATCGTTAAAAATGACGAAATTCGATCCTATCGCCTATTCCTCTTCAGCGGAAGAATTTAACCATAAAAAAACATAACGTATAAAAAAAAGGAAGTCTCGCAACTCAAAGTTGTGAGATCCATGTAATGAATACCAAATCAGTTAATTTATTCAGTCCCTACTTAAAAGTCCTTCTTTCCTAGTTATTACGTAATTAGCTAACCTAACAACATCTTATAGTGACCATATCAATGTTAAAAATCTTTTTTGTTTTAAATAAATAGATTGAATTGGCCATCGCATAAAAATACAATGTATCTCACATATTATATTAAATTAGATTGTTTAGTGCGATTGTCAATTTCACAACTTTTTACGGTAGAAGAACTGAGTTGCGAGACTTTTTTTTTTAAGTTATGTTTTTGATGGGATCTTATTTCTTTTTGTAGATAAATAGTCCTACCTGATACTTAGTCTACTTGATACTTTGCGGGATTTTGGTACAACTTCATAAGACATGTCTCATACTTGCTTTTTCATTCCGTTGACCATTTTAAAAGTTACCTTTGAACATAATTATACCTACGTACCTATCTACACCTATTATTACATTATATTATACATATACAGGAACCCTGATTCATTCACTGCAAATGTAACATTGTAATCTATATATTTATATGGAGTTACAATAGTACATTGTTACCCTAGGGGTGAAAGTAACTTATTTAGTCCCGAGACGGGGTTTGGTGCCCGAGCGCAGCGAGGGCGCTAATAGTTCGAGGGACTAAATAAGTCTTTAACCCGAGGTAAACACTGTGCTTTTCATTACGAATACAAGGAAAGTAAAAATAAAACATGAATTTCGAAACTCGAAAAAAAAAATGAAGATCGGATTGCCGCTTTCCCGCCTATTTTGTTTTTTTTTTCTGTGGCCGGCCAGCTATTCAACCATTAGGTACCTATTATTCATTTTCATCATCGAAAAAATGGTAAATATTTTGCCCAAATCTATGTTATTTTATAGAAATAGTTGAAACTTTTAATTATAATAAAGTTATTTAAAAAAATATGTATTCTTTAATTGTATGTTAATTTAATTTTACATCGTGGCTGTATAGAAAGTTGGAACATGGTTCAATAGAAAAAGGAACTTTTTTATAATTTGACAGTTGTCAGTTGAAAACGATTCTCCCTAGGGCTGAAAAGTATTACTTTCAACCCGCTCCTCAGGCAACTTTAGACCTACTTTCAGAGTATGAGTAATGAAATAGTACATTGTTACCCTAGGGGAACTTATTTAGTCCCGAGACGGGGTTTGGTGCCCGAGCGCAGCGAGGGCGCTAATATTTCGAGGGACTAAATAAGTCTTTAACCCGAGGTAAACACTGTGCTTTTCATTACGAATACAAGGAAAGTAAAAATAAAACATGAATTTCGAAACTCGAAAAAAAAATGAAGATCGGATTGCCGCTTTCCCGCCTATTTTGTTTTTTTTTTCTATGGCCGGCCAGCTATTCAGCCATTACCTATTTTTCATTTTCATCATCGAAAAAATGTTAAATAAGTATTTTGCCCAAAATTCTGTTATTTTAAAGAAATAGTTGAAACTTAATTATAATGAAGTTATTTTAAAAAAATCCATTCTTTTTGTTATTTCAATTTTACATCGTGGCTGTATAGAAAGTTGGAACATGGTTCAATAGAAAAATGAACAATTTTTTTTTTATAATTTGACAGTTGTCAGTTGAACACGATTCTCCCTAGGGCTGAAAAGTATTACATTCAACCCGCTCCTCAGGCAACATCAGACCGACTTTCAGAGTATGAGTAATGAAAAGTTATTTATGCAGTTGGTGTATCTAGAAAACTAGACCGGAATTGCAATTATTTTAGTTTTTCCTTGATTTATACATTAAACACTAAATTGTATTCTAAATTTGAAGCTTCTATGTCTGCTAGAAGTGCCTTAGAGTTTTGATGATCGGTCAGTCAGTCAGTGACTAAATTAAGAAACTTTGGACTAGTTATAATTCTTAAACTACTTGTTTAAATTGAATGAAATTTGAAATATACCGTGTTTATACAATGCCTGCTTGGTAACTGAAAATTCAGGCTTCTAGTTTTATCCACAACTAAGTTATAGGGGGGTAATGATTGTTGTCATAATTGTCTGGATGCTCATACGTGCTCAATTTGCTGCAAATTCGCACTATTTCCAGCACCGGCTGCATTGACATGACACATCTTGAATAATTTCGCACCAATTAAAAATGAAGCCAATTATAATGCGACACGACCATTATGCGCGGCTCGCCCGAAGGCAGGGTCGCCATGTAGGGATAGGTGTAATTGAGTAGACGGCTTGATGTATAATGACGATATTTATTAACAAACCATTTAATATATAGACTTGGGCTACTTACACATACAGACATAGGCATGAGACCCACACTACAAAAGGCCTGAACTGCTTCGAGAAAGGGATGGTACGGCCGTGCCGCTTTTTTGCTTGACTTGGCGGTGGCACTGCCGTGCCCCCAGATAAAGACGGACAAAAATCCTTTAAGTGACACCTTTGTTTCACAAGCAACTCTTGTAAGCTATGTATATTTGGTCGCATCTTAGCGCATAACCGTGCAGTTTGTTAATCCATAGACGGCCGGTTTGTCTAACAACTGTTGCCTGTAAATGCTTGAAAGGGCTGGCTTCGTGATGAAGAAAATCGATTTATGTACTATCGAGGACACTCCCGCCTGATCATCACTAAGCTAATTTTTGCTTGCACTTACAACATAGAAACGCTCTCTAGCTCCGCCCCGTTGACTTTGTATTGAAATAATGAATGAAAAGATACCGATCGGCCAAGCGAACTGATGAAGCACGCCAAACGAGAGTTATTGTTATTTTGCGCGCCAAAGTTGACGCTTTCCTAATAGGCCTAAACTTTAAGGGGGCGTGGCTCGGCGCCTCGGCATGATTTAAGCGAAAAAAAAATTAACTGATCAGGCGGAAAAGACCACGACTGTACATATATTTTACCAGTTTAAAAACTAACCTGTTTCCGTCTGTCTGTGCAGAATTGTGCGATACCTTGAAGTAAAGGCTTCCACGCCACTTCCCATAAGTCATATTCTTCGGCACCTGAGACCATTACATAAATATTAGTTCTGGTCTATACGGATCCCGTAGGGAATACATAATTCGTCTAAAAAAAGAAATCTGTGTTTGTAAATGACACTTACTCTGCCCTTGGTCGGCTTCGTCTCTCCACCATTTGAATATCTGTGCGGTGCGACTGTGTAGTGTGTGCATCAGATCTAGTAGCTGTGGAAGAAGGACAACTATTGTTATTGCCATAATACTTTGCTTTTCTCTATGATTCACCAACATGAAGAAAAATATCGTAAAGAAACCTAGAAGTATAAATTCAAAGACATGTAACATCCATCAATTCGCGTTGGACTCGCGTGGTAATAGGGGATATGTGCATGAAATACAAAACTCTTTTTATTTATGAAAAATGCCTTGTATTGGCGCATAAAAACATTGTGGTACTCTTGTTTAAGTTTCTAATACATCACTTATTTACCAATTTACTGTTTTATGTAGCATTTTTTGGTGAAACGGAACGCACTGTCAAAATACACCGTCCTCGATAACGATTGACGTCAAAGTTCATTGTGTCAAAAAAACACTTTTATTTGAAAAGTGCTAAAAGTTTCACTAAAATTTCATTTTAATATTGTTATTGCAATTTTTACTTGAAGCACATACAATTGGTTTTTACATACAATTGGTAAAATTAGACTATTATTCTGGATAATGACGTCACATCATGGCCGCGACAGCTACGGACGTTTGAATTGTCGTAGAAAATTGCAGGAGTTTAATATTATGTTTGTGCGACAAGCAGTAGTTGAACTTAAATTTTAATACTTTTCTTGGGTTGATTGTACTGTATTTTATTGATTTAAGTGAAGAAAAAATAACGTGCATATTCCCTATTACTGCCGCCTCTGTTTAACAGTGAGGAGGCTCTGTGTCCGAGCTGTGATTCTATGATGTACTGGTTTCCCCACGATGTTATCCTTCACGGTTTTGAGAGCAGTGGTGATCAAATAAACTTCACAATGCACTGTAACTCGGAGCAATGGTCCAGTTGTAATGGCTCCTACTGCTCTGCAATTAAATTTGCTGCCAAAAGAATGTTACAAATTGTGTTCCATTTTTAGAGATCTAGTCCAATACTTGTGTTAATTTCTTACCTGTATGCTGACCATATGGTATTGGTCGAGCGTGTCAACTTCTTCGTCGCTTGAGTCATCGTAACGTTTTCTGCCAGAGCTAGGGCGAGATTTACGACCCGAGCGCAACTTGCCGGATTTCTTGCCTGAAGAAAACATTAGAATATTAGAAAAAATTCGTTATGAAAAATATTTTTCAAATGTGGAGATCAGCTGACCTTGAAAAATATTCAAGATTACAAGGTTGGTTCCACAGTAAAAGTTGTTCGTAATGATGAGTACAATGACCCCGATGGTGGGTGATGGTTTCAGTTATTCCAAGTACACCCAAACTAGAAACATTTCAATTAACATATTTGCATGACTTGATAGTAAGTCGAGTCTTAACTGAGACGGCGACCCAGGCGTCCGTACTGGGAGAGGGAGGGTCAACATGACGTGTCGTATACCTCGACACTCGTCCGCTGCCGAGCTGCAGCACCCAGTGCACCTGCCCCTAGCGCCGCCCAGCCACACGGGAGGCCTGTAGTGGGCAACTACAGGCCTCCCGTGTACATGTTTTATGTGTGTCTCATCAAATCAAAGTTGTTCTAAAGATACCATCAGTAAATGGATTTAAACTTTGATAGTTCATATCTCGGAAACGTGACACTTTAGAACATTTTGCCTCAAACAAAACTTGTTTGTATTGATACCAGCTTTCGATTAATATAGGTCTTATACGTGGCCGCTACTTTGAAAAAAAAAAACAAAATGGCGGAAGTTAATCCGGCCACGCTTCATACAAAAATCTTCCAAGCCCTTTGTTCTAGTTCCTACAAGGTCCGTATAGTAAATAACTCCGGATGTAAACTGTAGACTATTCAACATAATATTGCGTTCATTCGCCAAAGACTGCACTCCGATGTAGAACATTGACAACAAGCTTGTAATGGATGCCACAATCCCCTCACCATCATGCAGCGTGGCCCTCGCGAACAGTCGCACGGCGCGCACGGCGGCGCGGCAGTTGTAGGGCGTGACGTGCGCCACGTCGCGCACCACCAGCGCCAGAGCCTCGCAGCAGCGCGCCAGGGCGCTCGCGCGGTGGGCGCGGAGAGACACGGAGCTTTCGATGTCGTTCGTGTCCGGGGTGTCGGTCTCGTTCTTTACCTGTTGGGAAGAGAAATAGGTATGTTTAAACTCAAACTCAAATACACTAATACAAAATTGATCAAATCTACCTGTCACAAACTAGTTCCTGCCATAACGCAGATTTGCAATCTTGCAATTACCACTTGCACTTTCCCTAAGACTCTGAAAAAAGCCATCGTTCATCCAATCTTTAAAGCAGGCGACAGAGGCAGTGTGCAATAACTACCGACCAATCTCGGTCCTTCCAGCAATTGCAAAAATACTGGAAAGGATCATCCACAGAAATCTCATAAACTATTTGGACAAAAATTATAATCATTGCTGAAAACCAGTACGGCTTAAGAAAAGGAGGTATCGACGGAAGACGCGGTATTAACCCTACTGGGCTCTCTAGTCAGTAAAATTGACTGTAAACAAAAATGTGTCGGCATATTCTTGGACCTCTCTAAGGCCTTTGACACTGTCTCTGTCCTTATTTTACTCAGAAAATTGGAACAGATTGGAATACTTGGCCCAGCTCTAAAGCTGCTTAAAGATTTTCTATCGGACCGGACCCAGTACATCAGTAGTGAACAACTGCTAGATTTCGGTGTGCCACAAGGAAGTCTACTCAGCCCTCGCCTCTTCCAAATCTATGTTAACGAACTCTGCCTACTTACCCTCCCTTCTACTCACATTATAGCGTACGCCGATGATACCGTCTTACTAGCCAGCGGACACGATTGGGAAACGGCAAGGGAGGCCGCTGAAAAGTCCTTGACCCAAGTTATGATCTGGTTGGGCAACAACAGCTTAATCCTGAACGTCAGCAAAACAAGCTTTATAACCTTCGGTTACAGACCCTCTACCCTTCCATAGGACCTCTCAATACAAATCAAAGCCCATGTTTGTGTCGAGCGCGACCGTAAAAAACTCTGTTCATGCCAGACTGTGACGAGAGCCTCCTCCGTCAAGTACCTCGGCCTATACCTGGATTCCAGTCTTAGCTGGAAGACCCACATCGAATCTCTGTCTGCGCGAACTAGAAAACTCATTTACGTGTTCAAAAAGTTAAAAATATCTGCCCATAAAGATATCCTAAAAATGGTATACACCGCTTTATGTGAATCAACACTAAGTTACTGTATCGTTGCGTGGGGTGGTGCCGCTAAAACAATTCTCATACCAGCTGAAAGAGCCCAACGTGCAGTAATCAAAGTCTTATTAAATAAACCATTTAGGTATCCCACTCACCAAGTTTATTCAGATTTTAAGGTACTGACAGTCCGTCAAATGTTTATGCTTCGTGCGCTCACACGTACACATAAAATCTCCCGTCCCAATAGATCTAAAAGCGCCACGCTCAGAAGAAGACCTAAACCCGTTTGTCCCAAAGTTAATACAAATACCACCTCGCATAATCGTTATTTAAGCACTTCATTGTACAATAAAGAAACAACACATTGAACTTTCATTGTTTAAACAAACACCAATGCAAACAAACAATAAAAAAATATCTGCTCACCCTAAACTACGACGACTCGGAAGAATTAGTCAAACCATAAATCAAAAATTCAGGCACCCACTCACTCTTACACACCTACACTCACCTATACACATCGACACTCATACATTCACAGCCACAATCACACAACACTCACACCCGGCGTCTTTATAGATACTCCCTTTTCCCTGTTATTAATTCATTTAAACTCCATTTCCCATTCCATTTTTTTTTTTTTTAATTTTATCCTAGAAATAAAATTGTACTAGCCCAGTTTATTTTTACCTAAGTGCACATTATTAATTTGAAACAGACTATTATATTATCCATAATGGACGGATGGATGACCCCTATAACCCAGGTTTTACCTAGCATGGGGGTCGTAGATCATTTATTTGCTTTTTATACGCTTAAATTAAGTCTCACCCTGTTATCTGTGTACTTTTTTTGTGTTAAATAAATTATTACTATTAATTTATGCATTGGTAACCTACCGTTGTAAGTATTTTCGAGTACGAGTATCACCAGAAAAATCAAGATGCAATCGAAAAATACGCAAAACATAAAAAGTGCGATCGTAAAAATGGTGGTCATCCGTCGTGCGATCGTATGGAATCGTAATACGCGTATACGCCTGTGCTCGGAACAGATCGGGTCGGCTCGGCTCAATTTGACTGTATTTTTCTTACTTGAATTTTCGTGCGATTCGCTAAGGATTGCTCACGAATTAATCACATATAAGCACGCGGTTATAGGTCGTCTTATGATGCCTATGATGATTGTACATACTATGAGACAAAATCAACTTAATTTATAAAAATCACGTGTCACTATGTTCGTACACTTCTCCGAAACCACCCAACCGAGAATTTTGTGCATGTAGTTTTGAACTCGATGGGCGATGTTGTCGAGGTTAAATTAGTAAATTGCACTCGTGCTAAGCCAGGAATTAGTAGCCGCTAGCATGTGTCTTAAATACAGGATGTGAACAACCTCATCACGAAGCCGTCAACCAAGCATTCTGTACATCAAACTAAGTAACTTTACGCAAAAATTATTGCTGGGAACTTGTATTTTAAAAATACTTGTCTAAAAGTTGGAACTTTGACCCCCAATATCTCCGTAACTAGAAGGTTCCCAGGAATTGTGTAGAACAAAAAAATGATCGCAATGACGGGGAGAACAAGTGCCTTTCGGCTTCGTTAAGAGGTTGTTTACACCCTTTATATGGTTTTTAAGACGAGAGCGTAATTAATAAACTTACTAGTATCCATCCTTGTGTTTGTGGTGAGTGTGACAGCTCACTCTCAGACGAGGCGCTGGTAGGACGACGCTCACTCTCGTCTTCTGAGCCTTCCGACCGACTTGATGCAGCGGGACCTGTTCATACAACATAAATTATAGTAAACTAGCACTTTGCCCGCGACTTCTTCCGCGAAATTTCTGATATCTCGGCTAATTTGCATGATATAAATATAATTTATAGCCTATGTTACTCGGTAAAGATTTTGAAGCTTTCTAATGGTGAAAGAAAATGGTAAAATCGGTTGAGTAGTTCTTGTGTTAAATCGTAACAAACACGCAAACAAAAAATCAAATCTTTCCTCTTTATATTATTAGTATAGAAGTGTATATTATAGAAGTATATATAAAGTATAGTCTCAGGAAATGGCGAGATGAAATGGTTCTATTGTAGATGCTGGGGCTAGTGGAAGGATGGAATAGTACATTGTGATACAAGTGTAGAATGTTTGTTATTGCATTCGAGGCGGAATTAATTACTAATTGTTTTTGAGCCGAGAAATGAAATAACAAAATATGTCCACGTGTATCAAACGACGTTTTTCAATACACTTTTGAAAAAAATAAAATAACGAAAAAAAAAAAACAACCACTGCCGCCTATGGGTGGTACTGAACCAATTTGGACTAAGTATAGGTATAGTTTTATCTGTGGCCATTGTTCAACACCCGCGTGCTGTGCTGCGTGCGGGATTGGCTCATTCCCGCACGCGGCACAGCACGCGGTGTTGGAAAATGAAAAAGATCCACGTGTGTGAAATACATTGCATGTTGAACCTAATCGTAGTGCGATAAGAACCCGTTTTCGAGGAAGTGTATTGAAAAGTACTTTGTACTGCAGTGGACGTTATTGATTTAAACCAGATCAGTAGTTAAATAGGTGATCCATGACAGACCCCAGATTGGCATGCTAAGACAGACCCCAGGTGGCATGCTAAGACAGACCCGAGAGGTCTAATTGTGTGCTTTGTATAAGTGTGTCTGAACATGTAATTTATAACATAAATAAATAAAAATAAATAAAAAATCTAGCCTTTATTTAAAATATTACGTGTGACAGTGTTTCTTTCTATTTAAAGAATAAATCGTTTCATTTCATTGACTAACAACAAATAATGTGTGGGTTTCCATGGCAGATTATAAAGAAGTTCTATTTCCTCTGTAAACTGTCAAAGTGTCAAGGAATGTTCCAAGGATTGGTGTTCAAAAACCTACCCTTTGATTTCGGTTACAATTTTCCTATTCGAAATTAGAAACAGGCAAGCTTCTCAACGAGAGTCCGAATTAAATCGCAGTCGACAAACAGACGGAAGGACATACAAACAGAATAAGTGAAACTATAAGGATATCTTGTTTTACTGCGGAACCCTGAATGCCGCGACACGTGTCACACTCACTGGTGGGATGTGCGTCGCTGGGCCACGCGCCCGCGCCGGCCGCGCACAGCAGCGCGAACACGACGTCCCACTCGTGCGCGCTGTGCACGTTCTGTGCAGACGTCTTCACTATCTCGTACATGCCGCACGATATCTGAGCACCGAACATACACAGGATGGTCAAATATTGTTACAAAAAATAATAATTTTTGGAGCTAATGGTACATGTTGTTGGCCAATCTAAGCGTTATCAGTGGTGTTAGGTCTTTATAAGTACAATTGTGTTTACATAAAATCGTGATTCTCATGATCGTAACTTTATTGAACAGTCTTGGAAATACGAAAGTTGCAACTGGAACGAAAAGGTTCATGTACAAAAACTGACACTAAAATTGTAAAATGTGTGATGTGCATGAGAGCAAATAAATGGGAACACCCAAAAAAAAATCCAAAAAACGAAATTCCGAATTTCGATATTCCGATTATCAAAAGTCCGAATTTCATAATTCTGAAAAATTATCATGTCTACTATTTAAAATCCCGAAATTCATAATTCCAAAAGTCATAAATACGAATTGTTTGTTGTCCGATTTTCATATATTCGAAGAATCAAATGTTCGATGGATCGTTAGTCCGAAAAACGATATTTCCATACTTCGAATAAACTGCTAAAATTGTCCTAAAAGTCTTGCTAGATGGAATGAGAAGCGTAGGCCGATTTGAGACAGAAAGTGGGTGTGTAATGTAAAACTGCGAGTGTAGCGAGCGCGCATCATCGAGTTCTAAATTTGATTATATCTCGAAAACGTCCTATCGCAAAAATAATGAAATTTCCCCCTTTAATAACGTCCCTGGGGCGTTATTCTCAACATGCAGGTAAAAAAAAAGAAAAAAAAAGTATGGATTCGTATATTATCAATAAGTCGACTATTGAAATTCGGTATTTTGAGAATAGTAATTATGAACGTTCGGAAGAATTATGAAAATAGGATTAATGATATAGAATGATCATGATCTGCCGAATGACCGATTTAGTCGAGACGCCAATGTTTAACTATTGTGTCAACTTCGTGGACAGATCATGGGATATCGGAGTTGTTATATTCGGAATTATGAACCATTCGGAATTATGAAAATCGGTATTTTTAAATTCGGAATTGTAACTTTCGGAATAAAGTTTTTCGGACTTATATAGTGTACCCCAAGTAAAGTGGAAACTAACTTTACGTGTGCCTAATAAAGTTCTTTATCTTAAATTCGCAGACAATGTACTGACCACGTCCGCCCGCGTGAGGTGCTGCAGCACGTGCGGCGCGGCGGCGTCACAGCGCATGAGGCGCGCGCCCGAGCGCAGCAGCGCCGTGCTGCAGCGAGAGCTAGACCATAGCACACAATGTACTGACCACGTCCGCCTGCTGGTAGAACAGCTTGTAGGGCAGCTGGAACAGCAGCGTGAGGTGCTGCAGCACGTGCGGCGCGGCGGCGTCACAGCGCATGAGGCGCGCGCCCGAGCGCAGCAGCGCCGTGCTGCAGCGAGAGCTAGACCATAGCACACAATGTACTGACCACGTCCGCCTGCTGGTAGAACAGCTTGTAGGGCAGCTGGAACAGCAGCGTGAGGTGCTGCAGCACGTGCGGCGCGGCGGCGTCACAGCGCATGAGGCGCGCGCCCGAGCGCAGCAGCGCCGTGCTGCAGCGAGAGCTAGACCATAGCACACAATGTACTGACCACGTCCGCCTGCTGGTAGAACAGCTTGTAGGGCAGCTGGAACAGCAGCGTGAGGTGCTGCAGCACGTGCGGCGCGGCGGCGTCACAGCGCATGAGGCGCGCGCCCGAGCGCAGCAGCGCCGTGCTGCAGCGAGAGCTAGACCATAGCACACAATGTACTGACCACGTCCGCCTGCTGGTAGAACAGCTTGTAGGGCAGCTGGAACAGCAGCGTGAGGTGCTGCAGCACGTGCGGCGCGGCGGCGTCACAGCGCATGAGGCGCGCGCCCGAGCGCAGCAGCGCCGTGCTGCAGCGCCGCAGGGGGCCGGCGCCACGAGTGCTGGACCACAGCACGCAGCGCGACATGTGCGGGGCCGCGTCCTCCCACACAGAGAGGAGACGGTCTCTGAGAAAGGTGAGTCTTGCTTGTACAAAATAATGTCTAGAGGGTGTAAGGGACAACCCTTCGCAAACTGACAGGGTGCATTCAGCTCATTATTCTGAATTATATTCCACCGGAATTTTTCTCGCTTTTTCAGTTACCTTTATTTCAATTTACAAAAAAATATTTTTTAATTTATATAATTTATTTTCTTTCAGAAATTATGTACTCTAGTATAGCAGATGTTTGGCACCTAGGATTGGTCTGGCTTCTTACAGGAAGCATTGAAATAGTTCCCTTAATACTATATACAAGGATCAAGTTTGAGACTATAAGTAAAGTTATATAATTTTTCTATGAGCTTAAAAGTGTCTGGCAAAAGTTACCGCCGGTGGGAGGGGTCTGGCAGTACTGATTACTAATTTTTAACAATATTCTTTAAAATAAACGTAAATACCAACCATGAGAATTTAAGAAAAGTGAGTAGTGTTTTCACGTACCTTTAGCAACTAATTTCTAAAAATTGGCCGTCGGCACAAGTTAGCAGGTATGCATACGTTCACAGTACACACTAACACCACTTGATGCCACAAATTTTGTTCATGAGAAAATAAGTAAGGTCTGGCGGCCCTGGGATCTTGCTCTATAACGTATATTAGGAACTAGCTGTTGCCCGCGGCTTCGCACGCGTGAAGTTCGGTAACTGTCCCACGGCTCATACTAAAGGGATAAATAGTATCCTACATGTTAATCCAGGTTATAAACTATCTATGTGCCAAATTTCATAATGATCACAATTATTATCATCACTA
This sequence comes from Xestia rhomboidea, assembly GCA_963853795.1. Taxonomy (NCBI): domain Eukaryota; kingdom Metazoa; phylum Arthropoda; class Insecta; order Lepidoptera; family Noctuidae; genus Xestia; species Xestia rhomboidea. The sequence goes on from OY970775.1 coordinate 17,072,132, forward strand.
TGACGATCACTACCATTATCACAATCATTATCACAATTACCATCATTATCACAATCACCATCACAGTCATTATCACAATCACCATCATTGTCACAATCACTATCATCATCACCATCATCATCACTATCACAATCACTATGACCACAGTCACTGTCACAATCACTGTCACAATCACTGTCACAATCACTATCACAATCATTATCATCGTAATCACAATCATCATCATCACAATCACAATCTTCATCATCACAATCATCATCATCGTTATCACAATCATTATCATCGTAATCACAATCATCACAATAAATCACAAAGAAGTCGAATCCATCATCTTCTGGAACTCAAAATAAATGCCATATTCGTAATCAGCACCCCTGATAATCTCGGTATCGACACCCATATTGATTTTTAAACATTTCAACCCCCGCGCACCCCAACAGGGGATGATGGTATTTCAGGTCCGCCATATTTAATCTTAAAATCGTTGTTTTTGCAATACACCTGACCAGATACACCATACAAACTATACCCATGTTGATTTTCAGACTTTATCACCCCATTTTCCCCTCTTAGGGGTTGAATTCTGAAAAAAACCTGAAACCCGTTTCTACTCATTTATCAATAGGAGCACTCCTGCGAAGTTTCGAATAAAATAGTCTAACTAATCTTGTTTCCCCATATAAACTTTGGAACCCCGTTTATCCCTCTTAGGGGATGAATTTTAAAAAATCTTTTCTTAGTGCACCCCTAGACCACATAAGGAACCTACTTGCCAAATTTGGAATCTGTAGACCCAGCGGTTTAGGCTGTGCATTGATTTTTAAACTTTGTCACCCCATTTCCCCCTCTTAGGGGTTGAATTCTGAAATAACCTGTAACCCATTTCTACTCATTTATCTATAGGAGCACTCCTGCGAAGTTTTGAATAAAATAGTCTAACTAATCTTGTTTCCCCATACAAACTTTGGAGCCCCGTTTAACCCCCTTAGGGGTTGAATTTTGAAAAATACTTTCTTAGTGCACTCCTAGACCACATAAGAAACCTACTTGTCAAATTTGGAATCTGTAGACCCAGCGGTTTAGACTGTGCATTGATTTTTAGACTTTGTCACCCCATTTCCCCCTCTTAGTGGTTTAATTCTGAAAAAACCTGAAACCCGTTTCTACTTATTTATCAATAGGAGCACTTCTGTGAAGTTTCGAATAAAATAGTCTAACTAATCTGGTTTTCCCATACAAACTTTGGAGCCCTGTTTAACCCCCTTAGGGGTTGAATTTTGAAAAATCCTTTCTTAGTGCACCCCTAGACCACATAAGGAACCTACTTGCCAAATTTGGAATCTGTAGACCCAGCGGTTTGGGCTGTGCGTTGATAGTTGAGTCAGTCAGTCAGTCAGTCAGTTTCTTCTTTTATATATTTAGATAGATTGGGACCCAAAACGGTACCCTGAGGCACGCCATAGGATAACATTGTATCATCACTACTGTATTGTCCCAGCTTGACCTTTTGCTTCCTATTTGAAAGATAATCTTTCAGAAGATCGAGTGGAGTTCTTATTCCTACATTCTCAAGTTTGTTCACCAGGATTGGGACAGAGACGGTATCAAATGCCTTTTTGAGGTCCAGGAAAATGGTCAGACATTTGTCCCCATTATCAAGATTAGAGAATGAGATTAGTTATAATATAAGTGAGCTAAGAGCAGTTACAGCATCTTCAGTGGATATATTTTGCCTAAAACCAAATTGCGTCGGGGAAAGTAAATTAAATGTATTTAGATATTTAAGAAGCCTAATGTTTAATATGTTTTCTAGTAATTTGGATAAAGCTGGAAGGACAGATACAGGACAGGCTGTAATTGTTGACATCGTCTCTGACCCCAACCTGGTGAACCGGAGTAATAGTCGATTGTTTAAGAGGGTCCGGAAAGATGCCGTCTCTAAAGCAGAGGTTTGCAAGATGGGTAATAATGGGGACACATTCTTTGTTTATGAACTTTAAAATTCTTGTCGAAATATTATCACAGCCAGGAGCACTATCTAACTTTAGGCTCATCAAGGTTCTTTCCACTTCATGGGGGTCAGTGTCCAGAAGAACAAAAGTTGTGTTGATAAGGGGTAGACTGAGAGGCCATTATTATTTAAGCTTGGCTGGGTTTGCTGGGTCAGTTGTTTGCCGATATTTACAAAATAATTGTTAACATAATTTGCCGATTCAATGGCGGAGGGTTTGTTATTTATCAGTTCGATGTTCTCACTTTTAGGTTTGTTAGTGTACGTTATGGTTTTAATATTTTTCCATAGTAATTTGCTGTTTGAGATTGAATTTGTAAGTTAATCCCTATAGTATTTTCTTTTTAGTTTCTTAATGAGGTTATTACAGTGATTTCTTTATCGGTTGTGCGTTATTTTAAGTATTTCATTGTGTGGGTCGTTATTAAGTTTTTTTTTGTAGTTTATTGAGATTGTTTATGCAACGTAGTATACCTAGGGTAACCCAAGGTTTAATAATGCGTTTACTGCTAGGGATTTTAGTATGAGTAGTATTAATATATATAATTAAGAATAATTTATATAGATTTAGTGAGCTTTATAATGAGTAGGTCAGTCAGTCATTACAAAATAGTAATTCTGCTAAGTTTTGTTGCAGAATATGTTTTAGAGCTTCTACGAAATTAACGCTAGTCGTAGACTTATTTTTGACTTGTGTTTGTTTTTGTTTGCGCAGTGATATAAGTTTAGTGTAGTGTAGTGATCAGTGATAGTAGTGTGTAGGATGGCAATTGATGCGGTGACCTTTTTTATTAATCTTTAGCATAAACTGGTCCAGGCAGTTTCTTTCTCTGGTTGGAAGTGTATGCCCTGGGAGTATACAATGTAATGACAGCATATTTAAGTAGTTTACTCTGTTTTTAAATTCTTGAGAGGTCTCCGTGTCTTTAGGTTTAATATTGATGTTTATGCCTCCCGCTATTACTATGTTTTTTTGTGATGTCAATGTGTCAAGGTTAGTACTCACTAAGAGACTCAACAAAGTTGTCCGTTTAAGAGTTCGATGGAGAGCGGTAGATACCTAATATATGGTAAGTAAGTATGTCTAGCTGAATACAGGACGCTTCGCCTAACTTAATTTTCTAACTCCTGGTTCTAACGTGTTCTTGACATAAACGATGACCCCATCATTTTGATTTATGTGGCGAGTTGACATGCAAGCGAGTTGGCATGCATGTTGAACATTACAGAGATAATTACCGAGCTGTGGAATAGGTTTATTAGGATGTAATCTGCATTCCGTAAGAATTATAACATCAGTTTCAAATTTAAGAGTAGATAAGTGGCGCGCAAAATCTTCAAAATTACAGTAAACGCTCCTTATATTTTGTGCGATAATAGTGAGGTCATTTTTTTCTACTGTAATGTGCTTAGATATCTCAGAGGAGTCACATTCGACAGCACGAGCAATTTCGATATTGTCTAATTCATTTAGGGTTTGTAATGTGTCACCCATTTTTAATTAAATACGGTAGAATAAACGTTAACATCAAGATAAACGAAGATATAAAAATGGATAATTGCCGAATGAGATACGTATTGGAAGTGATTTCGTAGCAATGAGGAACAACTGTATTTGAGTTATGATTCTGTGACAGTTTATGCATCTAGGTGTGTGTAGTTGAATTATGTCATGAGTAAGTTATGTGGTAAGGGTAAATATGTGTAAGGTATGTGTGTACAGACAGTATATAAGACGACCCGAATGGCGCAGCGGTAGTGAGGCTGCCTTACGTTCTTAGGGTCCCGGGTTCGAATCCCGGTAGGAGCAAATGTATGTGTGATGAGCATGAACATTTGTTTCTGAATCATGGGTGTTGTTTATATGTATAATAATAAGTATGTATTTACAAACAAAAAGTATCTATGTAGTATATCAACTATCTGGTGTCCACGACACAAGCCTCGTTGCTTAGTGTGGCACTAGATGGCGCTGTGTGTAATGTCCAGCGTTATTTATTTATTTATAATAGTATCCACGAAGAGATTACAAATTAACAAAAAATAATCCATAATAAAATAAAATACAATGCGCACTAACAAAGTCAGGTAAAGACTTTACTACTCGAGTGAGGTTTCGCCGGCATTTGAGGGTAAATAATAACAGTTAATTCTTTACTATTAGTTGGTGCACTTGCTCTTCACTTCTAAAAGTAATTCGTTTTGACTGCTCGTCGCTCTTTACATAAACCTTGCCATAGGCAGTCCAGCAGAACTTATAGGCTCCAAATTTGGCTAAGTCTCGGGCAAGGAAGTGTAGATGGGAAGCTTTAGGGGTCAGATGTTCTGCTAGAAATATGGGAGTATCTTCCTGAGTTTTAAAGCCCAAGTGTTTGCAGCATAGCTTTGACTTGTTTTAGGTTGAACGCTTTTTCCATTTTCATAATTTCTGCCCTCAGAAGTGTGGAGCCTGTTTCCACAATAATTGGGGAATTTTGAATTTCTGTGTTTTTTCCACGCACTCTATAAATATCCTTAATATCGTATTTGCCGATCTTACAGTCTAAGTTTTGGGTAAGGCACATAGCCAGCACTATGAGGTCTTCTTTAGATTCATTTTTTTTACGTGGAACATTTTTTATTACAATATTCGATTTGTGAGATGTGTGTTTTCAATTTGTTCGGAGCACTCCATTTAATTATGTAAATAATACAGCTAAAAAAAAAACAACAATAGATGTTGAAAAACTGTAACGAACGACGCGTAAAATCAGCTGTTCACTTTCTACCTAGCTACAGAGTTCATCGAACTCGTCGTCGCGCTTTCCGTTAGTTACGTGCGTTTTGCCATGGTAACGATATGTGTATGATAAAATAAAACAAACCAAATTTATTGGATTCCCATAACTTTCCTGAAATAATTTCTTATACCGGTCATCTTAGTACGATCTGTGGTACGATATACTGAATTCACCCTATCATTTGTGGAAGGCTATCTCTTAACACCCTGTATAATACTGATACAAAGTATAAGAGATGCTTCAATAAAACACCATAATATTTTCTGATAGGAGTGCGTCCCGAAACTAAGGGGAAAAATAACTGCCGGGGAATCCCTTGTTGAAAATTTTGCCGCGGGATGGTGCCAAGAGTTTTGCCTTATCACCAATTGATCGCTTTTCATTTAAAATGCCTTTGAAAAGCACTAAATACATAGCGCTATCTCGCAGCGAAACTTCAAACACATACACCTATTGAACTCGTGCTTCTGCAATTACTTGAAAGTATTCTTTTGGGTTTACCATGATGACAATAACACACAACTGTTATATATTTTGTGGTTAATTGCACCTGGTAAATACCAAGTGCAATTAACCACAAAATACACCAAAGGTGGAACGAAGTTAATAGTGGTCGGATCTTCATGTGACTTTTTAACCTTCTCCACACCTCCAGGAAGTCAATAAAAAGTCCTGTAACAACGTCATATCGCGTACGCGCACCGCCGCTCCCAACTTACTCCATCCATGCATCGCCCGCTCAGGCGCTACTGCATGGCGCCATAGGTACCTAAACTTGTACGCGTTACCCATACCGCGTTGGCTAGTACATATTGTGTGCCGATTATATACCATCCACTCAACCGCCCCTGGCTGCTTTAGCAGCCAGTTGCCGTTTTGCGAAATGTCCCTGGCTGCTAAAGCAGCCAGTATCGCCTTCGTCCAACAAATGCAATAAAAATTTATTAAACTGCTATTTCTAGAGCTTATTCCTCTTGTAGCAAACTTTATACTATATTCCTCAACGTTCGGACCAACAATAGCAACACTATTCTATCGACAAATGTCAAAATAAAAGTAAAAACTTTAGTGTAAACAAACTCCGCCATTTCTGAGGTGTGGCGTCGTATTTCAATTGTTCTGTTATGTATATTGTTGTTTTCGGATAGTGTTATATATCAAATTAATCGTGAAAATCTGTGCTACTATATTATCATAAAGGAAATCTAGTTTTCGAATCTCAAAGTTGAGTATTTCGCCTCCGAAAGGTGGTAGGTTTAAATACCTATAGTGATTGTGTTTATACAAGAAATAAGTGTTTTTGTGATTAAAACGTGTGTGTTAACGGAAAAACAGTGCATAATTAGTATTGTGAACATATTATTAAATTGTATATACAAAAACAAGTGGCTTCGTAAAGTTATAGGTACGTAAATAACCGTGTTCAAAAACAGTCGTTGGCGCAGGCCGCGTCAAAATAAACAGTGAGTATTCAAATTCTAATTTAATTCTAACTAGACTATCGTAAATAAACTAATAAGATTATGGTCTCATTGGAAAGGAAATATAATCTAGTTTATTTTAAAATTATTTTAATTGAAATTTAATATTTAGAAAAAATCAAATTAATATTTTAATAGCGAAATATCCGTTTTCATCACTGTTTTTCAAGTTCTACATTTTTTTTGAGTTTCAAATTAATATCAGTTTTTTTTTTTTTAATATATAGATTCCATAACTATTCAGCTATTCACTGTAAATTTTATTTAGCTATAACTCTTGTAGTTTGCGATTGTTTATCTAAAGTGTCAAATTACATGCGAATATTTCGCAATTTTTTGCACCCTGGACGGTTTGGTGCAAAAAAGTCGCGCGCGGGGCGGGTGAGTGGTTATGACCATCCCGTTCGCATCATTTCTCTGCCCGCTAACGTTACCGCCAATTACAGTCCCATAAAAATACAACCACTATAAACATCGTTTCACCTTTTTGTCTAATTAAACTAGACTAATTTCGCTTTTAAATTTTTGACTTTTGAATGATTAACAAATAGAAATATGTATTACGTTTGAAATCATTAATAACGAAAAACGTGAATACCAAACTTCTTGCTTCTTACCTGTTCTGTATCAAGGTCTGCCCGAGCAGCTCTAGGAAGAAGACCGTGATGTCTTCCAGCTGAGGATTTAGCTGCAGACTGTCAGAGTCAGGCGGAGTGCCCACTGTCACCATCGCACGGACCAACTCCTGCGCACGGAAATATTTGTGTTATGTTTACGTAAAATTGATTAAAAATTGCATTTATTGATCGCCATAATCACTAATTCCTGCAAATTGTGGTAGTTACCCCCCAACAACTAACAGCCCCCTCCCACGGTGCGAGTAGATGTGCAGGACTTCACCCCTCACATGACGCGGCTGACTTGACATACACAGTAATGTCATGTGAAGAGTGGTGACCGGCCACCTAGGGTGTTGTTTGTTCTTCGTTTTCTTTCTGCTGAGGGTTCCACTATTACAAAACATATTAGGGCACTTGCATAAAGATGCTGGATTTCTGCCCGCGTAGCATGACCACCGTAGACAAGAAAGAGAATCGACAAATCTTTTGTTCATCTGTCATTTTGTCGATTCAATGACAGGTTAACAAAAGATTTGTCGATTCTCTTTCGTGTCTACGGTGGTCATACTACGCGGGTTGGTCCTGATTTCCCGGTCCAGAACCTTTTGACTGTCTTTAAAAACGTGTACTCGTGTGCGATTGCATACAGAAAGTATGGGTCAGTCGCATCGATCAGTTCTAACTTGTCAACATTGGAAACCTGTATTTTTATGCAAGCACCCTAGCGAGTAACAAAACAACTAAATTCCCCGTCTCACGGTCCGAGCAGATGTGCAGGCCTTCACCCCTCGCACGACGCGGCTGACTTGACATACACAGTTACATCGTGCGAGGGATGGTGACCTGACACCTGACTTTGTTGAAGATTTTCGAACTGCTGGACTGGAAAGCTGTGATGAATCTCTGAAATTTATTTTATTATTTGTCGAGAATGGGCTTTGTCCAAACAACCCAACTTTATTTTTATTTTTAGTTAAAATATAGTTTTAAGAAACGAATTTCAATATTTTTGAAATTTAATGGTTAGTTTAATTACTATTTAATGTTAAAGTTGGCTGATCAATGGAAAAGATTCTTACGTGAGTGACACTGTAATGACATGAAGCTAAGAGCTCGTTTAGACACGCCATAACCGCGCGATTATCATACATATCTGAACGCAGGCTTAAGGACATAGCCCACATAAACGACTCCGCTCCCACCCGGTAAAAAGAATATAATTCAAATATGGGCTTTATGTATTGCTCTTTAGATATACTTTACATTGGCAACCGAGCAGTCTGACGGCGGTAACCTCGCTGACAGCGAGCTGTCTGCTAATTTATGTTGCCAATGTTAAGTATATCTACAGGGCAATATTTGAATTATATTATTTTTGCCGGGTGGAAGCCGAGTCGGTTATGTGGGCCAAGACTGTATGCGTATTTCAAGATATTTCTTCTTGAGATAACATTGAAGCCCAAATAAAGGTTAACCACATTTCTCCAAAAATATAAATGAATATAGAGTGTTTATTAATTTTAACGAGAAATATATGATTAGAGACTTTATTCCTCGAAATGGTTTTGCAATAAGCACAATTTTTAAATCTGGATAATCCCCATTGGCGCTAACTGTAATGTCGCTGAATGGTAGCTTTACATTGAAGTGACAAACAGTCAGCGCCCTTTTGTGTCGAACATTCCAGTTAACCTATTAAGATTGTTTACGGCCAATCCGACCGACCGTTTAACGTATGGTCAGCAAAACAGTACAAGGCTCGCTACTCGATTTTCACTAACCAGAAAAGTAGTCTGATACCTATAAAAAGATATGTGAACATACCTGCAAACTATCAAGCTGTAGGAACTTAGTTTCAGTGATGAGCAGTCCGGGCAGGTTGCACTTGGACACGCACTCCATTGCGGCGTCGATCAGAGTCTTCTCGTGCGGTGTGGGTGCGCGCATACCTGTTCAATAAGAAGATAATTACACAGATTAAATGCAGATTTTAGTTTTTATCAGATCGGGCCCGAGACTCCTTTGAAGATTTTTCGCTATTCCTCAGTTGATTGTGAAATGTAGAAAACATGAAATATGTAAATATAGAAACGCACTTGACCGATTTTGACACAATTAATATTTATTTTTTATTTTGTTTTTATTTCTCAATTATTATTTGTGAGTGAACATAGTTATCAACGCGAATCAGCTAGAGCCGATCACGGTGCAGCGAGTGGCGTCATCCGAATCCAAACGAGGCGAACAACGTCGTGTGTTAAATTATATTTTAAATCTGGACAATCCCCATTGCGTCCGACACACAAACAGTTAGCACGTGATATATTTCATAGAAAATTGGCATCGGATTATTTTTTAAATATGATGTTTTAAAGAAGACGGATAAAAAAAAGATTGCATGTAGAATAGACAAGAATGGATAAGGTAAGGAACGAGTATATCAGAGGAAGTTTGAAAGTTACGCCAGTTACAGAAAAGTTGAAAGGGAATCGACTGTCGTGGTATGGACATGTGATGAGGACGGACGAATCGCATGTGACTAAAAGAGTGAATGGTAAATATAAATGTTGATAGATGGAGAGCGAGAGGTAGACCAAAGAAACGATGGATGGATTGTGTGAGGGGTGATATGAAGGAAAAAGGTGTAAATGATTGCCTGACGGTTGACAGGGGAGAATGGAACAAGAAAACGTGTTGCGCCGACCCCAAGTAACATGGGACAAGGGCAGGGAGATGCTGATTTTTCCATACATTTTGACCGTGTCGGTATTGCACAATTTTAGGAAAAACTGTTAAAAATAACCGATGAAAAATTTCGATGTGCTCAGAATAGGGAATATGCAAGAAATACAAAACTCTTTTTATTTATTAAAAATGCCTTGTATTGGCGCATAATAACATTGTGGTAAGCTTGTTTAAGTTTCTAAAACATCACTTATTTTCCAATTTATTGTTTTATGTAGCATTCTATTGGTGAAACGGAACGCACTCTCAAAACGCGTCGTCCTCGATAACGCCGGTAGTGACGTCAAAGTCTATGTGTCAAAGTGTCAAAAAAACACTTTTATTTGAAAAGTAGTTAAAGTTTCACTAAGATTTTATTATAACATCGTTATCGCAATTTTTGCTTGAATAAAGCACACAAAATTAGTAAAATTACTGTAATAAGACCAAAAAATAAGAAGTAAACAAGGCAGATTGAGGTAAATGACGTCACATCATGGCCGCGACAGTCACGGACGTTTGAACTGTCATAGAAAATTGCAGGAGTTTAATATGATTTTAGAGCGACAAGCAATAGTTGAACCTAACTTTTAATACTTTTCTTGGGTTGATAACACTGTATTTTATTGAATTTAGTGAAGAAAAAATTACATGCATATTCCCTATTATGTAATGAATACGTGGTAACCGTTTGTAATTCGATTCCACCCTGTATGTGTGTAATGTAATAGTTACCCGACTCTCCCAGCGCTATATACGAATATAAACTGGACAGCAGGCCGGCCTCGGAGCCCCGCGCCGCTTCTCTGATGAGCGACACCGTGCCGTTCGGCGCTAAGTAGTCTTCGGCTTCTATGAGGCACTGTGGATGAAAAATAAGTAAGATTAAATATTAAGATGATTTATTGATGATTGAGCACCACACTCAGCCAGTAGCAAGCCTGACCCGGACAAGCCGGAAACACCAGGGGGCACTGTTTTGTAAGGAAAGGCATGCTCTGGGATGGGAGAGGAAGCCCGACCAACCGCAGCCTAGAGCCAATATAGGAACAGTGGTAAAGACAGGTCCAATCCATAGGAATGAGCATTGGTGTTTTGACCTTCGTTTGATTGGTCTCTTCTAGCATTGGAGAATCATGTTCGTTTCTGGTTAAAATATATGAATTAAAAAAATAATTAAAAAGAAGAGTACTAGCAGTAAAGCATGACACCAGCAGGCCTAGCCAAGTTACAAACGATTCGCATCGATTCTCTTTCTACAATCGTAAACGTTAAGTCATGTGGTCAAAACAAACGAATAGAAACTTCGCAGACAAGTTTACATTTATCAAGATGATAGAATGAAATTTATTCGTTTCTACAATCGTGATCCCTACATCCCATATAAATCGTAAACAACTTACAGTTTTGATTGAACTTGAAAGTTTCTATTCGTTTGTTTTGACCACGTGACTTAACGTTGAAATGATGTCATTCCCATACATTTGGTTGGTTTTCTATACGTTAACGATTGTAGATTGTCAACTTGGCTAAACCTACAGAGCTCAAATATCTAATGAATGCATTAAAGAAAGCTGGGATATTATTATTATCACAACAAAGTTAACCCTTGAACTTTCCGTAGTGACACGGCTGTACATCGAACGTACATCGTCTTAGTCGTGTAGTAGTTGAAGTATGGAAAAGTATCACATTTATAGAAAAGACAAATCATCCTCTGACTATCCTTTCCCAACTTCGTTGAGGTCGGCTTTCAGTCTAACCGGTAGCAACTGAACATAAGTTTCATGGAGCGATTGCCTATCTGACCTCCACAACAGTTACTGGGTAACGCGATATGACGATACCCCTTTATAAGACTGTGCGTGTGTGTGTGTGTGGGCTGTGTGTGTGTGTGTGGCTGTGTGTGTGTGTGTGTGTGTGTGTGTGCTTGTGGACTATCCGAGAGACATAACATCACGCCTGTAATTCCCGACGTGTTAGACAGAGGTGAACCTAATAGTAAATCCACAATTCATCAGTTATGTTTAAGTCGCATGTAAAGCGGCGAGCCTATTGCCATCGACTGAGAAATTCCTGATGGAAAACCTAATAACACTGCCCGATTTGAAAATCGAAGTCCATCTAATGTTTTTTTTTTTTCGGATGGGAAACCATCAAATGACTCCTCCCGCTCTGGGCGGAGCAGGAGGGAGTGTCAGACTTTTAGACTAAAACCCATCCATGTTCCTTCAGCCCTTTGTGTTCCGTGGCCACGGTATCTCTTTCAAACAGTCCCGCAGCATAGTAGCAACCCTAGCCCTCTGATCGACAAAAGACATTGAATTCAAGGCAACGTCCGAGCCGCACCTTATGGGCCGAAGGGGCGCGCGGTAAATTACGTCAGCGTTCCGGTCGTTTCTTTGAAGCCGACCTACTGGTCAACTTTATACTGTGGTCTGGTGGTTGCAAGCGCGACTGCTGAGACCAACCAGGCTATCCGAGAGAGTAAGAATAATAACTGGAATATACCTTAGGCAGTAATCGTCCAATGTACAGCGTCTTAACGATCTCTAGCAGATGTCGCCACGAGTCGCGCACGCAGTCCGCATGCCGCGCGGCTACCTGGCAGGCTCGGCGTAGCGCCAGCTGAGCCTTGCTGGACTGGCCCAGAGTTACTCCTGCAAAAAGAAGAGGAAATATTGAAAATTTTACTATGATTCAGCAAAAAAAGGCCGTCTATCTATCTTCTTCAACTTCGAGTAGCAATTTACAACGATTTTAATTTAGTAACCATTTTCATTAGTAACTCAAACTCTTTATTGCATTTATGTGTACATAGTAGTATGCGGGTGTAAAAAATTAAGACAAGAACAAGGTAAAAATTAAGAAATGAGACTAATATAAATTATAATACTTTATAATTACTTATAATAATAATACCAGCCTATTACTGTCTTACTGCTGGGCAAAGGTCTCTTCTCATACAGAGAAGGTCAAATACCTATATATCATTATAATTACTTTATTACTCAATTACCATTCCGTGGGTTATGAGGGTGTTAATATCGAACTTGATGTCTTTTTCGAACTTCAGAAAGCGATCACCCAAACCCATCATATTTTGTAGTGATGTGTATCATTTTCTTAAATATCGGATGAAGCCTCGTCAATTACCTCTACATTAATAAAGCGCGTTTTATTTTTGACATTCTGAAAGTTTAGTTCGTAGTTGTAAGCTCAATGAGCATTGAGCAACTGTCACAGCACTTACCAATAGCAATATAGTTAGCATGCTGCGGCGCCAGCAGCCCCGTGAACTTGCAGAGCGTCAGCAGCAGCGTGTCCAGCGTGATGCAGTCGGGCGGCAGGCGCGCTATCAGCGCCGCGCAGCGCTCCAGCCCGCTCAGCGCCAGCAGCGCGCTGCTGTCGCGGATCCTGTTGCTCTCCATCTCTTCAGCTGTGGGAGGAGTCGAGCGCTCGAAGGCTGCTGATAGTGCCGTTACCTGTCAATGGAAAAATTCTTAAGTAATAAATAATAATAATAAATATCTGTACTTATACAAAAACCTTCAACATTGCTTAAAGACTAGCAGCCTTATTCATAAAAAATCCTTAATTGAGGTTTGATCGGTCTGTTAGTTAGCAGACTCATTAAGCTTGTTTGACGGTTGTCAAGAAGTATGATTCATAAACGCTTGCTAGCAGTCTGCTAGATAATGAGCTGCTGATAGACGGATTAGTTTAGTTATGTTTGCCATCTTGACAAATCAAAGACAAAAAATGGCGTGAGAATAAAAAAAAAATTGACAGCAGTGACAACAAATTCATCGATCATCAAGCGGACAGACTGACAGACACGGTCAGACAGACGGTCAGACATGGTCAGACAGACGGTCAGACAGATAGACGGACAGACAGACAGACGGACGGACAGACAGAAAGACAGACAGACAGACGGATAGACGGTATGGTTTTTTGCTCTTGTCAAAGTCAGCTGTTCAAATTTGAGGGCAGCCATTATGTGACTTAGCAGAGAGATAAAGGAGGGTCAACAGTCCTCTAACTTTAGCCTTGATGGACTGATTAGCGTTAACAGACGTTTATGAATCATGTTTTTAGCATCGAGCCTTCAAGGTGACTTCAAGGAGGCTCTAACTTTTTATGAATAAGGCTGTAAGTCACATGAATTTCAGTGAATTAAAGGTCATACAGATAGAGTAACCCTGACTCTCAAACTAGGAGATTCTGTAACTTAGGAGTCAGTGTTCTGCTGTCACTATGGTACAAAAACCTTTTACTAAAAAGTTGTTGAAGATTTCTAGTCACTTTTTTCATAAAAATGGTGAGGTGGTCTTGTCTATGTGGGATATTTGATTTAAGATCACATATTATGCCAAATAAATAGCTACAAAAATTGCCTAAAGAAAGAAAACACATATAAACAAGTACATACCTAGAAATGACACAACACAGGTAAAAATGTATTTGAGCAAAAAGAAATACAGCAGACTTTAAAGAAACCAATTGGAAAATTCCATCAATGTCAAAAATAATGTAAGCCAGCGTGTTTTTTATTGTAATTTTTACCACATAATTCATAAGTCTCAGTTCAAGGATGGTATAGTTGAACTGAGACTCACAGGCCAAATCTATACAACAATATTTTTAGTATATGCGACACCTGAATAAAGTTTGTTCAGAATAAGCTACTGAATCGATTCCAATAAATTTTTACACCATGTTATATGTTGTCCCAAAAATATTTAAAAAAGGATACAAGTTGCGACACCCAGCGACACCAAGTAAGTATCCGCTATCATACGCGCACAACTGTCAGGTCACAGCGGCACTAGGCGCGGGCGGGGCGGGGGCGTGAGCCGCGTGGTGACCAAGTTTTTTTACGGACAACCAGGTAACAGAACAAGCTTATAACTTTGTGATTTTTCTTGATACAGTTTTGAAATTTTGTACATAAATTCTTTACATAAAAATGCAAGACACGTGTGTGGTTTCGCATACACTAAAACTAATGTTGTATATTCGTCTTCTCAGCTCCAAATGTAGATACTCTTCAGGATGCAGCATGATGAGTGTGTTGAAGAGCGAGTACCAACTACCCACTCACTGGTAGACCTATACCAGTGAGTGCCGAGTGGTTGGTACTCGCTCTTCAACAGTTTACGCCACCGGCTAGTTGTTGCAACCCCCTTGGTCCGAGTAGATGTGCAGGCCTTCACCCCTCGCACGACGCGGCTGACTTGACATACACAGTTACATCGTGCGAGGGATGGGGACCGGCCATCTAGGGTGTTGTTTCTGCTTCATTTTCTTTCTTCTGAGTATTTCCACCATTTCAAAATCAAATTAGAGTAATTGTATTATAAAGATGGTGGAGTCCCAATAACCAATACCCCCCCCGCGCCTTTGGTCCGAGTAGATGTGCAGGCCTTCACCCCTCGCACGACGCGGCTGACTTGACATACACAGTTGCATCGTGCGAGGGATGGGGACCGGCCATCTAGGGTGTTGTTTCTTCTTCATTCTTTTTTCTTCTGAGCATTCACACCATTCCAAAATCAAATGAGGGTACTTGCATAAGAATGCTGGATTTTCGTTCCCGATTTGTCGGAACCTGGTGATCCCGTACCTTTTTTACTGTCTTTGAAACTCGTCCTCTACAACAGTGCGTGATGCGAGGGTAGCGCACCTAACACTTGACTTTGTTGAAAATTTTCGAACTGCTGGACTGGAAAGCTGTGATGAATTTCCGAAGTTAATTTTGTTATAAGGCTCATTTTGTTAAGAGGATTAATTTAACGTATCTCAGTGTAAACTCACACCGAAGTGGCAGTGAAGATTTACAGGTCGATGTGAGTGGAAACGCCGGGTCGCCCTGAACAGTTCGATCACCAGACTAGATGCAGATAAGATAAGAGAGTACTCACAGTGGGGGGACAGGCGACGGTGAACAGCCTGGTGTGGTGCTGGTGATGCGTGGGTACCGCGCGGTACGTGGCGCCCGCACTCCCGCCGCGCCGCTGCAGATAAGATAAGAGAGTACTCACAGTGGGGGGACAGGCGACGGTGAACAGCCTGGTGTGGTGCTGGTGATGCGTGGGTACCGCGCGGTACGTGGCGCCCGCACTCCCGCCGCGCCGCTGCAGATAAGATAAGAGAGTACTCACAGTGGGGGGACAGGCGACGGTGAACAGCCTGGTGTGGTGCTGGTGATGCGTGGGTACCGCGCGGTACGTGGCGCCCGCACTCCCGCCGCGCCGCTGCAGATAAGATAAGAGAGTACTCACAGTGGGGGGACAGGCGACGGTGAACAGCCTGGTGTGGTGCTGGTGATGCGTGGGTACCGCGCGGTACGTGGCGCCCGCACTCCCGCCGCGCCGCTGCAGCACACGCCACAGGTACGCGTCGCGTACTGCGCCCGTGCGCTCCGCTGGCATTACCATCTCTTCGTTTCTGCAGAGGAATGGTATAGGTATAGAAAATGAGTTTCATGCTGAAAACTTTTTCGCTGTAAGTGTGTGATGACGCCAAGTGTCACCGATTAATCGCTTTTCATTCAAAAAGACATTGATAAGTGTCAAACTCTCAGCGCGCTCTCATGGCAAAGCCAGTAAACAACACTATTCTTAACACTAAAAATAAAATTTCGGTGTAAGTGGGGTAAAAGTCAAGGAACAAAGAGTACTCACTTGATAGAATGAAACACCGCCTCCAACATAGCTGAATCAAAGTCCCCAGATCCGTTACACCCTCTCAAATTCTTGACAAAGTCCTCCACAGTCATGGGCACGTTGAGTTTCTTCGCCGTGTGGTTGTGTTGGTCCATGTTCAGCATTATCACGGCGTAGGCTAGGCGGAAGGCCGCGTCTGTGTTCGCGAAGGGCTCGCCGTTTGTGCTCTGTTGGAGATTGTATTGTGGGTTAAGGGGGTAAGGTTGGTTTTGCTGTAGCAAATGAAGTGACTTAGATATGATGTCTTCAGGTTTTATTTTCAAAATTAATAGTAATTATAACTTTGTTTCCCAGAAACCTACTACCATTGTTTGAGAGTTAACTTTTATTGCTGGCTTTGTGTGACCCAATAGGACACTGGGGAGGATAGGAACCACTATAGGATATATTATTAAAACAGCATGTTTAAGAAGTCGGCAGCTTTTTCGGACGTATGTCTGTCTTTCTTTTTACATAACACACTCAAACCTAACAACACTTACATGCCACCTCTCCGCAAAGCGTTCCATAACAAGGAAGATCAGCGGCGCTTCGCCCGGCAGTCGGAACGTCTCGAGATAAAGCCTCAAAGACTGGTCTATCCTCAGCCCTGCGTAGTCGAAGCTGTCTGCGAAGGCGCCCAGGACTGAAGGACCCCCGTCCTCGTCTTCACCCCGAGATGAACGTTTGCATATGAATTCACCTGAAACGGGTTTACATGTGAAAACGGGATATGGATATCATGATGCGTCATTGAAGTCCGTGGAGGAAACAGTACGAGCAAGGTATTGTAAGCGTCAAGTAAAGTGGCCGTATTAGCAACACCATACTGCGCTCCAAAACTTCTGGCGCCGCACAAAAAGCTACTCGCAGTGTAAATTAGGCAGTCCGAGCTCATTGATTACACGGCAGTGGTAGCCACGTCCACACCAACGGCCATGACCAATGAGTTGTCAGCCAAAATAGCCACTATGTGGAATCCTCAGCCCAAAGGCGTCCTGGCAGTACTCATGGTAGATAGCAAGGCAAACTGCATAAAACCAATGACCTGGATCGATCGATCGAAATAAGTGAAAGGAGTTAGTGAGAGAGGACTTTGTCTAGTAATGGGATGATCCATAAAACTGGCACAAAATCCAAACTCCATAGATGCTACTGAGAAATTTCTGATGGATATACCCAGCAAAAGTAACAACAAAACAAAAAAGTGAGCCGTCGCGGGACGCCTGGCAGATATGAAACATATGACAAATGACTCGATTCACAAAAAGAAAATCCTTATGCTGGAATCGAACTCGAAGTCACGAGATTGTAACCCAGAACTCTGTGCCCTAAGACCAGCTGGCTTGTTGCAAAACGTGGCGAATATGTAGATCTTATGCTGCTTCAACAGGTCGGTAATGTTCGAGATTGTTCGGGCCGCGTTCGATCGCCAAGCTCGCCACGAATTTAATTTTGTTTCTTTTTTGTTTACCCGCGTTTCACATCAAAATGATGATGTAACATGAATCGCATGAATCACATATAATTAATATTTGTATTTCTGATGGTGTGTTACCAACTAGCCTAAAGAAAGTTATCATCAAACCACTTTTTAAGAAGAATGATAAAACTGATGTTCAAAATTATAGACCCGTTGCAAAAATATCAGTATTCTCAAAAAATTTTGGAAAAGTCATTTATAATTCAATATATTCATATTTTGAAAAATTCAAACTTTTCAGCAATGAACAGAAGGGGTTCAGAAAAAATACTAATATTAATTTGGCTCTATTTGATTTGCTATCCAGTATAATGACATCTGTAGATAAAGGTAATCCTGTGTGTGCTATACTGACAGATATGACAAAAGCATTTGTTTTTGTGGATCACAAGATATTACTGCAAAAATTATATGGGTACGGCATTAGAGGAAACATCCTCAAACTCCTGGAATCATATTTGAGTGATAGAATTCAATGCACAGAAATTACTAGAATTTGTCCTATTAGCAAAATAGAAACTAAATATATAACAGAACCAAGGCACATAAAATATGGCGTACCTCAAGGTAGTGTATTAGGACCACCGCTTTTCTTAATATATATTAATGATCTCCCAAAAACCATAAATCATAAAATGGTACTATTTGCAGATGACAGCACGGCTATTGTGGAATACACTAATCCTAATAATTATGAAAATGACATAAATAATACTCTAAGTGACATTATAGATTGGCTTAATAAAAAAAAAACTAGTAATTAGTTTAAATAAAACAAAAGTTATCCATTCCCACCAACGACGTAAGAATCCACCTGTTAAGATTGCCTATAATAACTGTATAGTAGAAGTTACAAATGCAAAATTCTTAGGTATAAATATAGATAGTAAACTGACCTGGAAAGGGAAAAGAAATTGGCAAGCGTCTGAGCAAATCGGCATATTTATTATTCCAGTTATCAAAAAGAGTGAATACTGAGACACTATTAACAGCCTATCATGGACTAGTCGCATCTACTAATATGGTGTGGTTTTTTGGGGGCAGTCAACTAATAGGGAACTTATATTCAGAATGCAGAAAAGATGCATAAGATCAATGTGTAGTCTGAGAACAACGGATAGTTGCATACCTCATTTTAAAAAACTAAAAATATTTACCATGCCATCTCTGTACATACTGGAAACTGCATTATTTGTAAAATCAAATCAACATTTGTTTAAAAAATATTCATTGATTAAGAAAACTCAAATTCGTGCCCAATATAAAAATTTGTTGTGTCCGATCAAGTGCAAAACTGCACTTTTGACGAAGAGCTTATTTGGTGTTGCTCCCAAAATTTATAATAAACTACCAGATAGAATTAAATGTTTGCCTTTATATAAATTTAAAAAGTCTCTTCAGGGGATACTACTAGACAAATGTTACTACAGTGTGAATGAATATTTAAATGATAATTTTTTGGTATAAATTTTTCTGCTTTGTAATTTTACTATTTTTAATTTACATTTTATTATGGTTTTCTTTTTATGATTTTTAATTGTATTGACATTTCGTATTTGTGATTTTTTTATTTTATTTTAATTGACATTTTATTTGTAATCTTTTATTTGAATTGACATTTTATTTATAATCTTTTATTTGAATTGACATTTTATTTGTAATTTTAATTGTTTTTTTTTTTCTATTCAAATTTGTATGTCAGTAACGACAAAACATAGCAAGAGCTCTAAATATTTATAAGATCCTTAATGATTATACCTATGTTTTACAAATAAATAATTCTGATTCTGATTCATGACTAAAAGAGTGATGAATTTATATGTTGATAGATAGAGAGGGAGAGGAAGACCAAATTAACTATGGATAGATTGTGTGAGGAATGATATAAAAGAAAAATGAGTAAATGATAGCGTGACGGTTGACAGAGGAGAATGTAAGAAAAAGAACGAGTTGCGCCGATACCAAGTAACATGGAACAAGGGCAGGAAAAAGTAGAAGATGTATAACAAGAAAACTCACCAATCATTTTCTTATCCAGGTCGGGGTTTTCTCTCAAGAACATGGCGACTTCGTGAGGGTCTAAGGGGGTAGCGAACACTCCATGTTCCTGCAGGAACTCGATGCCCCGCTCAGGCTTCTGGTTGAACAGTTCTGTGCCCTGGGTGACCCACTGCAGGAGAAATTAAACATTATATTATGTCATCAGCTTGCAATCCTCTATGCCGCGGATTCCGCGACGGATTGAGTCAATAAAATTGAATAGTACTATCGACACGAAGAATATGCCTATTTCTTTTTGGGCGTAAATTACTTTTTCCAACCATAAAGTTATAATATCAACAAGCAGGTGTCAAATATTTTAAAAAGTATAATATCTTTTACAATGGGATCAACTCTGAACAATTTTAAATTAATTTTAACAAAGTTTAAGAAAGCAAGTTTAAAATTTAAACTTATAATTACTGCTGACTGTGCCACAAAATAAAACGGAACAGAAACCAACCTTCTTTATATTCTTAATATTATCCAACTCGGCTTCTGTAGGCAGATCCGACGAAGGTTTATGCCTGCCCGTTCTCCCGCAGCTGAAGTACTGACTGATATCATGGGTCACATGGTCACTGACCACAGACACGTCATCCAAGCCTCCCAACTCCAACGAAACATGTCCACCTCGTCCATCTCTCTCTTTCTCTTCTTCCCCATTTGGTAGTTCTATCTCCGTCTTCACTTCTTTATTTTGATTACAACCCATTTCTATAGCTTCTACTATAGTCATTAATGCTTCTAGGGACAGCGAATGGATGTTATAAGCTGTCGATGAGACGACATTTTTGGATAGTAATTTCGTTAATTCTTCAAAAACATTCATGCAGTAAATATCGCAGTCATAGTTGAGGTATATCTCTGCGCACAGCCCAGGTATTCTAAACATTTGAGAGAGACTTTCTAGAGCTAAATGGTGAATTTCTTTCAATTCATATATCGCTTTTGTCGTGTCTGCCGAAATGATTTCTATGATTTTCTTGTAGAAAGCCTCCATTTGGAACTTTAAATGTGTTCGGAGTGCTTCGAAGAGGAGGAAGGATACTTGAAGGTCGAGCGCGAATATTGATATCCTTTCTGTGCTCAGCAACTGTGAACAACAAAACTTGGTCAATATTGATTAAAGTTGCATAACTGAAACACGGTAGTAATAACAACACAAACGAAATCCCGACAAGCACAATATTGCATAGAATAAACCCACACAACACTTTATATGTAGGTACACCATATAGATAATTAAATGCGTACAAATATTCCACTGTCTAAATATTCACATTAAATATCTTGAAACCTCTATTATTTTAAATAAAGGGTGTAAATAGACCGTTAACGAAGCCGTAAGGAACTTGTTCTCCCCGTCATTGCGCACATTTTTTTGTTCTAGACCATACCTGGGAACCTTCTAGTTACGGAGATATTGGAGATCAATGTTCCAATTTTTTCACAAGTTGCTTTGAGCATTTATGGTGCATATTCCGATTATGTTAAGTTGCATATAATCAGGCCCAATGCAATATTCAAACACGTAAATGTCTTCAATCTTGCAGTCTGTCGACGCGATTCTAACAGATGTGCAGGTCTTCACTCGTGGCACGAAATGGCTTACTTGACATTGTGCAGGTGCTCCATGCGAAGCAATGGTGACCTGCAATCCACGATCTTCGAAGAGGTAGAGATGTCTTGATGATGTGACGGAACTCGCGAAGAGACGGGACGACATTACGTTGCCCACAAAACGAACGTATTTCTTGTGGCCAGAGAAATTCACCATGGCCACGAGAACACGTTGATATTCCAAGTGTCCTGATGGTGCCAGTATAGTGACGAAACTCCTGCGGCGGAACCTCGTGGGGTGTAAATAAGTCACTACTAGCCCACGGGGTACCATCGAGAGTAACGCACCATGGCCGCAAGAACACAGTGAGTGACTGCATACTCCTAATTCAAATATAGAAAAAATAAATGCGCATAAATGTGTTACCCGCAATATAAACAAGGTGTCGCTTTGCATGCAGGTCAAATTCAAAGAGGTATCCTATGCTAATGATTCTCGACCCGAATCAATAATAAAATGGGTAGGTAGTTTGTTGGTTTTTTTTTCTGAATTATGGAAATCGGTAAGTGTAAACCACCCGTATTTAATCGAAGCCCGCTTGTTACTAGCCCTATAACCGCGCCTTCACACACACAAATAAAGGCACACAGCGACATGTCGCGCGATGGGCGAGTCTGATTTCACATTTTTAATACAGCTTTATTAATTATTGACCAGGTATCGTAATTTAAATTGTTTATTTATGTATTTTTTGACAAGCTCCTGAATTTTGACTAGGATGTAAAACTACACCTTATGTAATCAACTAGTAACAACACAAATACAATAAATATACAACGGTCATTTATCCTGGAACTAATATCTACTACCTACATCTATTAAGTAGATGTTTCTAGAGCAAGAAATCCGTCGATATCTAGTCGCTCCAGCCTCCATCTCCGGCGATGGGACAGGTAGCCAATACTTAATGCTATCACTTACACTCAACAGATTCCTGCACAGCGGGTCTTTAACCAGGTACAGAAGAGAAGGGTACTTGGCCAGTTGGTCTGCTGACACCTCAAGAGCTGTTCCAACCAGGGACAGGCCCAAGTGCACCATGCCTGATGTGTTCTGACTGTCCAGAGGGTTGCAGAGAGAGATCAGGAATCTGGAGACAAAGGGATGATGTTACTCCGGGATCCAATTTATTTATTTAAACTTCAAGCACACAAATGTACTAAGGCGGAGTAAAGGCCATTTTCACTTAGAACTCCAGAGTAGCCCTCGCCATTCTTATCGAATTAGTTGGTCAATTTCAGGTTGTATGTTAATCAATACATGATTAACAATCATTATATTATATTTCATATATATTTTTGGATGTTTTTTTTTTTTTGTAAGAAATATATAATAATGTAATTAATTTGAAAAGAAAGAAATAAAGGAAATAATAGTATAATAATAAAATTGGTCTCATCATATTGAATTTTGGCACTTCTCTCATAATGTCAAAGACATACTTCAAGTAGTAGTTACAGATCTTTTAATTAAAAAAGGTCGTGTGTGGAAGACCATGCTTCTTTTTAACATCAAGCAAGGTTGTATCCGGCAGAGTTGGTGTCGGTTGCCGGCCTGGTCTGCATTAAAGAACTGAACTCTTACATAACAGTTCTTTAATGCAGACCAGGCGTTCAACACCTTCTCGTACTAACTGCTCCTAGAAAATTACAGATCCTTACGAAGACTGACCTAAACAGTTCCCTGACGCAGACCAGGCAGATTGAGGAGTGTACCTAATGATGAAGAGGTACCAACAGCTTCTAGAATTTTCTAGGACTGACCTAAACAGTTCCCTGACGCAGACCAGACCGTACGGCTGTAGGTTGGCCTGCTCTTCTTGAGGAGTGAACCTGATGCCGCGATGGTTCACGTACTCTGCTACTGTCTTCTCGCCGCTGTCTTCGATGGGTGCTTCAGGAGTGACAATTTCGATGGGTTCGATGGTTTCGATGGGATCGATGGTTTGGATGCCGTCTGGTTCTGGGGCTGGGATATCTGCGTACAATTATTTCATCATTTATGAGTCCAAGTTACCTGTGTCGTGCATCTGTTTCAAAATTGTTTAGCTCCAAGTATTACCAATGGCAAAGGTTTTAAGAACTGCTTTTCAATCTTTGCTACGTTCTTATTGCAGAAGCAGGCTTAATATTTTTATAAAGAAAACCTAGTTTCTAATAACACGGTTATTGTACTACCGAGTTCACTGACGGTGTGCCACTTTCACTCTTATAACAAAAGTTATAAGGTTGAAAATGGCTGCTTGGTTGCCAAAATAATCAGTACTTAGTAAAAAGTAAAACGAACCACATAAACCTGAAACCATCATCATCCAGCGGAAAACATTCCACTGCTCAAATCCAAAATAACTTGGACTGAAGACCTGGTGACGAAGCTCGCGGTTATCCGTTATTCAACAGACTACCAAAAGAAAACCCTGTCCACTACACCAAAAAAAAATGATCACCCACCTTCTTCCTCCGGGTCCTGAACGTCCTCAGTCGTCTCCTCGCTCGGTTCCACCTTCTCATCAGCACTGTCGGCACTGACGCACTTCTCCAGCAGCTGTGTGATGGACGTGTTGGCACTGGCGGCCAAGTCCATGGACGAATGCCGGCCATGTTTCTTGACAGGGCTCTTTACCGAGTCTACCGGCTCGATTGTTATTTCAGCTTCGTTTATTAGGTTTTTGTCTTGGCTAGGAAAAAATTGAGGAAGGTAAGAAAATTGAGTAAAGCGAATTAATATAATATGAATACTTAATATTTTTTTAAGTAAACTGCCTCGTTGGTATAGTGGTCTGATGCGCGACTGCTGAGCATGAGGTCCTGGGTTCGATTTCCGGGTCGAGCAAACTGTTATTAGGTTTTCAATACACTTCCTCGAAAACTGGTTCACATCGCACTACGATTAGGTTCACAATGCAATGTCTTTCACACGCGTGCAATTTTTCATTTTCCAATACGTGTGCGGGAATGAAAATTGCCACAGATAACTTATACCTAGACTTAGTCCAAATTGGTTCAATGCCTCTATTCACGACCATCTCGCGCCAGTTTCCTTTTGTGCCTAAATGAAACTGGCGCGAGACGGTCCTCTATTCGGATATGCGTCTTTACGGCGTTAATATTTTTTGAATATTTAAATAATGTTGATAAATAGAATATTATTATCATCAAAAAACATTATTATTACAATAAAAAAAACGTTTATGAACAAATTAATATTTATTTGTGTTCTAAACTCAAAAACATTTGAATTTTCTATTTTTCATATTAGGCTGTTTAGCGGCTTTATAACTTTGCTTCTCCTTCAACCTGGCGAAAGCAAAGCCCGGAAAACAAAACAAAATTTAAATCATAGTTTCTTAGTAATTCATGACTAAAAATTTTTGGTTCTTTTATTTTATTTCTTCAAAAGTGTATTAAAAACGTCGTTTAATACACGTGGACATTTGTTATTGCAGTTCTCGGGTCAAAAACACCCTCGCCTGCGGCTCGGGTGTTAATTCCGCCTCGGATGCAATAACAAACTTTTTCCACTTGTACCAAAATGTACTATTTTCCATCAGGAATTCCTCAGCAGAAGCCATCAAATCTGGATTTAAGCCCAGTCTATAGCTATAGGCTCGCCCCCTATTACATGGGACTTGAAAAACATGATTGGCGAAACGAGTGTGTACTATTAGGAACACGTCTGCCTATCCCTTCGGAGATTACAAGCGTGATGTTATATTATTATTCTTGAACTCGTTATTTGTATGTCCTCGTTTTCTTATTAACATTATTCTACGGCCCTTATCCCAATTTATTGTCTTGCCTCTTATATTTTGTATCTTATATTCAATATAAAAAAAAAAAAAAAATTAAGAATTGAAAGTGTAAAAAAAATAATAAAAGTAATAATTACGTATGTCTGATGTCAGTTTTGCTGGCCTCATTTTCTATTTCAAGCTCAGGCGTAGTTGTGCTTGGTTGTTCACTTATTGAAGATTTTCTTTCCAAAGAATTTGAACCTGAAACAATGTATTTGTATTATTTATTAGAAGACACCTGATTATATGAAAGCGCATATTTGCATAAATATTTGCATATTATAGATGTTTTTAAAGATAATGCATGTTTTAACCAGAATTGGCATATCGTGCATTTTGGTGCCTTTAATCTTAACTGTCTCTAAACTGGAAAAATGCACGGATGTGACAGCGGTGCCGAAAAAAGCACCTACCTAAATTCAAATAGTGTACTTAAGTGCATGTACGATCGTTTTCAAGTTATGAATATCTTAATTATTAGAAGACGATAATTTCGAAGAAAAACAATATGTTTTCGAAAACGTAGCAATTAAAAAAAAACCTTATTTGTAGTGCTTAAAATTCATGTAGCGCCATCTCCTGCCTAGCCTTTTCCAAACTATGTCCACTCTTCCAATCTAACCAGTTGAAACTGAATACCAGTATTTTACATGGAGCGACTGCCTATCTGACCTTGACCTCCACAATCCAGTTTGTACTGGGTAATAAGATACGCTTTGGTAAGACTGGTTGTCAGAGTACGCGCACGTGGCACGGAGGAAACTCGGTATGTAATGGGTGGTCACCCATCCACGGATCAACCTCGGCAAGCGCGGCTTAACCTGATCGACCCGAGCAGCTGTTATTATTTAACCATGAGCTCCTCCGAACGTACATAATTATATTATGCCTACATTAAGACTATAATAGTAGCACTTTTTGAAATATCGATGCTTATTTATGCTGAAATACAAATAAAAAAAAAATTGTAATATTGTACTTACATATTTTATTTTAATACATTTTTAGTTAATAATATAAACCATTACAAAAATCAACTCGTCGTCGAAGTCACAAAAATTAGTACCTACTACCTCGATAGATGGCGTTGTTAGGTCCGGCTGAATCGCGCTATGGTTTCGTTACACGCCGTAGTACAAGTACCGTCGGTGAGTACGGCCGGGTTAAAAAGGGTGTTTGTCGCTTCTATGACACATGCGCCGTAAGGTGCGTGGGGTATGGTTATCAAGACATACCCAACACATAATTTTTGGATCAGAGAGGCTGTTGGTTACCCTAAAGTACCGGCGCCTCCTCTGCAGAAGACCTTTGGGTTTAATACTGACCAGGCTATCAGCGCCATCTATCTAGCCGGTGGTTACACTAAAACCAGTGAGATTATGGATGGGACGATTTATTTTATCGACGTTTATTTTAATACATTATGAGTTATAAATAATTTAATGTTTAAAAGATTTTTAAACGAGTTCTCAATTCGTCGGAATCAATTTTTTATGTATGTTCACCGATTACTCGAAGACGCCCGAACCGATTTGGAAAATTCTTTTTTTGTTTGAAAGAGTATACTCCCAAGTTGGTCCCATAGATATATTGTCATAATCTGATCATGAACTTCGGAGATATAGAACGGAACTATTCAATAGTAGACAGCAAATCTGTTGTGATTGCTGCTATCGGTTGGATCTTTATTGTTTACACAACATCATAACATAACATCACGCCTGTATGCTCTGAGGGGGTATGCAGATGTGTACAGTACACCCACATTTCAACAGCTAGGTATGTTACGTTCCATTTTATTGGGGATAAAGCCTATTAATAATGAATACCAAGAAATGTATTCTTAACAATGAAAAATAAATGCATAGCAAATATTTGTGTAGGACATTACAACTAAAAATGGAAAATAAAAAAACCATTTCGAGAACCATTAAAAGCTAACAACCATTTAAAGATCATTTATTAGTCGATTTATATAAAAAGATTTTCTGCTTTTGATCCATACCTATGTTTGGAATTTGGATCAATTATTCCATTTGCAAATACATCATCATCAATATTTTGTTTATTTTTCAGTGTTTGGTGCAAGGCCTTTCTCTATCACCCGTGATCGTCATGTCATAATGACGCATCAAATATAAAGAGATTATTGATAACAAAATATCTTGCATGAAGATAATCTCACTGTGTCGAATCTTATAAGCCGAGTACTATTAACAATTTGATTACTGAAAACATGTCCTTAGGACCGTAATTGTTTTAAATTCGGCATTTGCTCTGTATTTATTACTAATTATTGCTACCGCCAATTTTATAGCAACTATTAAAACAATCTAGGTGGTTGAAAGCGGCGTCCAACGTTTGAAAATGCTAGAGGGCGCTGCCTGGCTAGGATTAATATTTGAGCAACTCCGTATTTTGTGTATTTTAAAAATAGTAAAACGCAATTAAATATTCTAAATCTTATGTTATTCTGTGACTAAAGTATCAGTACATGTGTGGAAGTGTTATCAAACATAATTAATCAATACAGTGTTTAAAAAAAACACCACGAAATAAAATATCAATATGAAACTATAAACCCTAATTAGGTGATCTAAACATCAAAACAATGTAATTTGTACCGTCTAAAATCGGTCGAAGTGCACGTTCCGTATCGGTAAATGTGAATATTTACATAAAAAGTGTTTATTGTTCGTCAAACAGTGTACCGAACATGGAAAAAAAGCCTAAGACATGAGTCACAGTAACGGATTTACTATATTTGAAATCAAAACCTACTAGAAACGATACCACAATTTCATTTCAAAAATCGGTAGAAACCATAAATACATATAAACAAATGTGCTTATCACCTGAGAGAAAATAACAGGACACCGAAATCTGCTCGAAAACCGAAAATATCGGTTCATAATAAAACTGAGACGAGTTCTCCAAACAATGATCTAGCTAAACCATCTTCTGGTGATTACATGTAATAAACCTAAACATAGTAAAAAAAACAGCTGGCAGATATCATTGCAAGTACTAATCAAAAGAATAAATTATGCATTCTAAGCAGTGGCTCCAAACCTGCAGGGCACTTATCCTTGATTGAAGACGTCTTCTCCGACTACTTCGATTTCTGCCATTATTTTATACCAAATGGAACTATAAAGGAACTCTTAGACAACATAGAAAATAAATTGAAAGACTACCGATAACGATTACTGTATCATTTTCATAGGAGAAAATATATAAAATCTGAGAGTAATTATATAAACATGATAAATATGCAAAGAAAATCGCTACAGAAGGTGGCCCACAACCAATAATTATCTGTTTACCGACGTATATAACAGGAGAACCAATTTACAATTTTAGAGTGGAGATGTTCAATAATCTGCTTAAGGACGCGTTTGCAATATTGATAGGTACAGAAACGAACTACTACATTGACACGGGTCATACACACAAGTGTACGCACGACTAACTGCGAGAATAGTAGTCAAGTGAACTCATTTTGATGCTTTGAAAGATTTTTACGTATTTCTTAGAAATAAAATTATGATAGGTCCCTACAAAAAAAATATTTTTGCTGTTTTTACGAATTACCTCCGGACTTGATGAAGTGACCTAAAGGTATACTTTGGTGACTGCTACTGGAACTTCTCGACGTGTTGTACTAGGTGAGCCGAGTTTGGGCTCGTTTTGTTAGTCATGATGATACCTTACCTCCGGACTTGATGGAGTGACCTGAAGGTGTACTTCAGTGACTGCTACTGGAACTCCTTGACGTGTTGAACTAGGTTAGTCGAGTTTGGGCTCGTTTTGTTAGTTATGATGAGACCTTACCTCTGGACTTGATGGAGTGTCCTGAAGGTGTACTTCGGTGACTGCTACTGGAACTCCTTGACATGTTGTACTAGGTGACCCGAGTTTGGGCTCGTTTTGTTAGTAATGATGAGACCTTACCTCCGGACCTGATGGAGTGACCTGAAGGTGTACTTCGGTGACTGCTACTGGAACTCCACGATGTGTTGTAGTAGGTGAGCCGAGTTTGGGCTCATTTTGTTAGTAATGATGAGACCTTACCTCCGGACCTGATGGAGTGACCTGAAGGTGTACTTC
The DNA here is from genome assembly GCA_963853795.1 of Xestia rhomboidea. Classification (NCBI taxonomy): domain Eukaryota; kingdom Metazoa; phylum Arthropoda; class Insecta; order Lepidoptera; family Noctuidae; genus Xestia; species Xestia rhomboidea. The sequence goes on from OY970775.1 coordinate 17,101,508, forward strand.
GGTGACTGCTACTGGAACTCCTCGATCTGTTGTACTAGGTGAGCCGAGTTTGGGCTCCTTTTGTTAGTTATGATGAGACCTTACCTCCGGACCTGATGGCGTGACCTGAAGGTGTACTTCGGTGACTGCTACTGGAACTCCTCGATGTGTTGTACTAGGTGAGCCGAGTTTGGGCTCCTTTTGTTAGTTATGATGAGACCTTACCTCCGGACCTGATGGCGTGACTTGAAGGTGTACTTCGGTGACTGCTACTGGAACTCCTCGACGCGTTGTACTAGGTGAGTCGAGTTTGGGCTCGTTTTGATAGTTATTATAAGACCTGCTGGAAGGTGTAGGTACTTTCGTGATTATTAAAACAACAAATCAAACGTTATCAATTTTTAATTGTGAGAATATTTCTTTGAATATGTCAAAGAGTTCCAGTAGCAGTCACCGAAGTACACCTTCAGGTCACTCCATCAAGTCTGGAGGTAAGGTCTCATCATAACTAACAAAACGAGCCCAAACTCGGCTCACCCAGTACAACACGTCAAGGAGTTCCAGTAGCAATCATCGAAGTACACCTTCAGGTCACTCCATCAAGTCCGAAAGTACGGTCTCATCAAAACTAACAAAACGAGCCCAAACTCGGCTCACCTAGTACAACACATCGAGGAGTTCCAGTAGCAGTCACCGAAGTAAACCTTCAGGTCACTCCATCAAGTCCGGAGGTAAGGTCTCATCATAACTAACAAAACGAGCCCAAACTCGGCTCACCCAGTACAACACGTCAAGGAGTTCCAGTAGCAATCATCGAAGTACACCTTCAGGTCACTCCATCAAGTCCGGAGGTAAGGTCTCATCATAACTAACAAAACGAGCCTAATCTCGGCTCACCCAGTACAACACGTCAAGGAGTTCCAGTAGCAATCATCGAAGTACACCTTCAGTTCACTACATCAGGTCCGGAGGTAAGGTTTCATCATAACTAACAAAACGAGCCCAAACTCAGCTCACCTAGTACAACACGTCAAGGAGTTCCAGTAGCAGTCACCAATCACTTCATCAAGTCCGGAGGTAAGGTCTCTTCATAACTAATAAATAATAAAAATCTTACCTTGTCAAGTATCAAATTTGGTTTATCGAATATTTTGTGTTTGTACAGCGATCTTTTTCAACTCGAGCCGCTCCAAACAGGCGTTACGTGTCCACTCTCGACGGCGGCCGTGCGCGGACTAAATTTCATTCAAAGTGCTTGTGCAATAAATCAAGACGGGTATCAAAAATAAAATAACCCCTAATGCAATCGATTAAGATTCATCCAGAATAGCAAAAAATGTGAAAAAATAAGATTTGGTTTTCAATTTTTCTGCAACTATATAAATCATTTAGATAAAAAAAAAGTCCTTGCATTAGGAATTGATTATGTTTGCCAACATACAGTATTTTTAGAAATAGTAAAATATGTTAATAATAGCACAAAAAATGTACCTAAACTCAACCCTGTATCGTAAATTTTATGGAAAATGGCAACGACAGATCGATTTTACATTATAAAAAACTAAAATTTTCAATGATCAAGTACCTATTATTTGAAGACGAAGAACCAATCTATACGAGGTAGTTATTAGTTATATTGGATTTTGTTTGGTTATGCCATAAAATTGTACCGAAAAACAGCATAATTTTACCTGATATGCAAACGCGCCCTTAATCTTGACATACAAAATAATGACTGCGGCTACCTATATGACAGCAACAGTGAGCTATCACTAGACATGTTCTCCAACACAACAGGAAAAAAAAAACATAGAATGAAACGTATTTATGACGGCATTATGAATAATATTGTAATTGATTTGTGCTCATTTGGTCTGTTTGTCATATTACCGAATAATAGTAGCATACAAACTGAACCTTATATTGTTATAAACTCACCTCAATTCAATGAAAAAGAAACCGACAACCAGTATTTTCTCTGAGAAATATATGTATATCCTACATCAGAATATTGCAGGTTTAATGGACAAATCTGATGCTTTATATGTAAACTTAGAAGAACTCGTAGGCAGTAAAAAAATTGTGACGTCATATGTATTACTGAGCACTCTATGATGGCAGAATTTGAGTCAAACTTATACCTAACAAATTGCAATTTAGCTTCATTTTACAGTAGAACAAATAGTAAAAGAAGGGGAACTATATCTTACTTAAAAAAGAACATAAATTCAGGGAAATTCCAGAAATCCGAAAATGTTGTCTTGACTGTATATTAGAAGGTTGTGCAGTTGAACTACTTGACTATAAAATTATCATTGTTTATTTATATAGGGTACCTAAACAAAATAACTTGTATACGTTCTTTCATAAATGGGAAAAACTTCTGACTGATTTAGCCAAATTGAATTGTTAAAATATTATAATTACTGGTGATTATAATATAGATGTTTTAAAACGCAATAATGTAACATTCGATTTTGAATGTTTTGTTAAACTATAATTGAAAACGGGCTTTATATGAACCAACCAGATTCGCCAGTGGAACTTGCATTGATAATTTTGCACATAACTTTAAAAAGGGATGTAAATCTGAATTTTGGAATTCGGCCTGTCGGACAATACAGCCCAATTAATAAAAGTTCCTGTTAAAAAAAAAAACTGACATTGCATTATTGGCGTACAATGAAACGCGATTATAGAAAGGAAAATATTGATAAATTAAAAATGTGTAGGTATTAAGAGCTTATCTTTCTCACAGCTTATCAACACTTTATAACTGATTTTAAACTTTGCTACGACCTTTGTTTTACACAAACCCAATTTCTAATAAAAGTCAATCATAAACCTAATCCTAAAACAAAAAAAGAGGAAGTATTCAGCTCCGTGAGGAGAAATGCCACATACGGTGTTCCTCAAGGCAGTGTCCTAGGGCCGCCGTTGTTTATTATCCACATCAACGACTTGCCAAAGGCAACGACTCAACCTATGATATTATTTGCTGATGACAGTACAGTTTCAATTGCATGTAAGGACATTAATAATTATAAATCTGACATAAATAATTCACTTACATCTATAATTTCTTGGTTTGATAATAATGATTTAAAAATAAATTTATCTAAAACAAATATATTGCACTTTGGTCAAAGATTGCATAATCCATTAAATGTAAATTGGATTCATGATAATTACACTATTAATGAAGTATCTAATGTCCGTTTTCTCGGCTTAATTATAGACAGAAACTAAACTGGAAAGAACACATTGACGCACTATGTAAAAAAATAAGTAGTCAAGCATATGCTTTGTACCAACTTGCTCCGTCGGATTTGTTGAATCTGTTCTAAGATATGGCATTATCTTCTGGGACAACTCATCAAATAAAGATATGGCATTTAAAATGCAAAACCGATGCATACGTGCTATGTTCGGAATCCAAAGTACTGAGAGCTGTGAGCCACTTTTTACAAAGCATAAAATCCTCACACTGCCGACACTTTATATTTTAGAAATCGCCTTATTTGTAACAAAAAATCCCCATTTGTTTCCTCGAATATCGGACCTTGTAATACAAAACCGCCGGGATAATAGTAAACTGCGTGTTCAGCCAGCTAAGACAGCTCTAATGTATAAAAGCGTTGTATGCAGAGCACCGATAATTTATAACAATATCCCTATCTGTGTAAAAAAACTAAATACAGACCAGTTTAAGAAAACATAAAAAAATACTGACAGGAAAAGCCTACTATATTGTCAATGAATTTTTAAATGACAAATCGCTCTTATATACTGACTGAATTTATTATATTTATTTTGAATCGCATGAATATTTACCAATTGTTTGTTGATTTTTATTTAATATTAATGTTAATTGTTCATTTTTTTTTAGATTATTTTACTTTGTATATTTTTTTATTTATTTTTGGAAATCTAATGGTCTTCCGACTTAATTTATACACCAGAAATGGTCAATCATGTTGTGCCAAAGAATATCCGCAATGCAGCTATCATTATTTAATCATCAAATTAATATACAAGACCTAAAGTTCAATTGCCTGAATTAGGTGCAGTTGCGCGGCAGACAGCGAACGCGCATATTATAAATTCATACGCAGCCGACTGGGCCCATGATTGATCGTCGATATTTAAATATAACGAGGTATACCATATTTGTAAAACCATGGGCGCAGACGTCCTATACCGGGGCGAGGGATGAACTAAAGGTACCTCCCTAACTAAGAGTATATCTCCTCTCACCACTCTGCAGAGTTCGACATGGCGTTGTGGATATCCAGGTATATCATATTGGTAAAACCATGGGCGCAGTCCAAGCGGAGTGAGGGAGCGAAGAGATCAAAGCGCTCTCGGCGTTACACCCTGTCACATAAAACCTATAGTTATTTATAGATATGTTCCCAGCACCTACAAGGAAATTAATTAGAAGATTGTGGCAGATTGCGTATTTTGAACAAAGCCCAAGAGATGACGTAAGACAACTACGCAACTACTGCAAAAAATCGAAACAAAAAATATCGATATGAAAGTCGAACTCAAGACACACGGTAATGCGTTAGTAAAAGCGCAACATGTATCATGACGTGGGTCGGACGAGCAGAACAAAACTGGATGTGTAACAGTTTTCCTCTGTTCCCCCGGTCCAAGCCACAAGGACGAGCTGGGCTGTCCGCCATTTTCTTCGAGCGTCGGCTGCCATTTTGATTTCGAGTAGTAGCACACTTTTATCTTGGCGAGTAAGATCCGCCATTTTGTTGACCTGAGTCCAATTCCAGTCTACAAAACCAGTAAGTCTTGGGAGTCGAACCCATTGTTTCTCAAACAGGGAAGACGAAGAAAAAAATCTAAATGAAATCTAAACAAGGTAGGAACTTACTGTTAACACTGGTCAAACTCTTCTTCTTGCTTGTCTTCTCTCGCTTCTTAAGGGACAGGCCAACGGTGGAAAAGCTGGCCGAAGCTGTATCTTCCGGCGGAAACTGCGGCAGCCGCATGAAGATCAGCTGCGTCATATCCCGGAGACATTGTTCTGCGTTCCGCCTTAGCAACTCTAAAACGGAGATATGAGTTCAAAAGGTACTCGCGAAAGCACATCTGTCCCGGCCAGCGCTCGAATTGGTTCTGAGTGGTCGCAGCCGGGAAATTGATGGCAAAAATTTAATAAAAGCTGCGCACAAATCTGCGCGGAGTGGCGGAAGATTGACCGAAGCCGTAGGTGGGTATTGTGTGAACCGTCTGCGTTGTTACCTTCCCCAGCGTAGCCCAGCAACGCCCCCTGTTGCCAGTCTAAAAATAAAAACAAAGAAAGCTTCGGAGTTTGGAGGGTAGGTTCTCGCAACCCACGTTTTTGTACCGACCGACCATCGATTTTTTCTCAGCTCCTTTGTTTAGTTAAAAAGTTGCTTATTTTTAGATTTACTCAACTTTACCTATTTCTATTCGCAAATATTTCATAATACAGTATTTTAAAACTATGCCCAAAAAATTAAGACAATCATTATTGTCATCAGTTATTGTATAATCTTCTATGTTAACCGATGAGGATTGCTCATCGGTAAGGTGCAGTGAATCGGTCAAAGAAGTCGCGCGCCTTTTCTGTATTGAAAAATAGTATGAGCAGCGCCAATAGCTGCGGGTAGGCTCAGTAAGGCGCGGGCGTGCGCGGGAAGACGGGTTTTCCTTTTAAGTCAACCGACAGTCTCATATTAATTCAGTTAAATTATACGTCAAAGTTATCCAATATGCTAAATTTGAGAAGTAGATATTATACTATTCAGTAAAATCAGACATCCGAAACGTATGTTTACAACAAATTTAAAATTAATCGACGTTAATTATTTAAAATCATTACAATTACTTTGGAAAATTGAAGAAATTCTGATTAGGGTACACTTTGGCAGAACTAAGCTCAACTTAACTTAAAATGGCCGCTTGACCTCATGGTAACGCTAACCGATCGAGAAGTTAAAAAAACCCGACTTAATATCAGACTTTATTTTTAAAAAAGCTCACCTAAGTCCCAAACACAGCCAAATCTTTTTAATACGCGATAAAACCGAGCGAATCAAAGGCAGAATTTTGAAACCGTCACTGTTCGCGACTGTACAAGTGTAGAGCACGGACTACAGCTCTCGGTACACTGAAGCACTAAGAGCACTACCCCCGCCCCGTAACATCGGTCGTTGCCCGTCTGGACCAACCCCATATCAAATATATACCTAGTACTTGTAGTTATGCCTAAATTCTTGCAGCTATATTGATTTATGAGCAGTCAAGAGCCGAATGCATAGATGATAGATAGAGAGCGCAACAGGCTTTATCGAGTGTACTGGCAGACACAGAACACGTTAGGAAAGCTCCCGATGTTCGAGAAGGTTCTCTCGCCCCATTTATTCGAGTAAGTCCGGGTAAAATCGGGTTTGTTCGGTAAATGCATGTAGCATTTTCTGTGTGCGTTCGGAAAGTGGGTTTTCCCTGTCTCTATCGCTCTTTCAACCCCTTCATGGATAATTGAACCCTTTTCAATTATTGCATCGATTCCCTCATTAAATACTGTATAACCGTATACATTTATGTTTGGCGTGCGCCCCGGATATTGTTCACAACTTGTAATTTCCGTCGCGAACAAATGACTGAATCCACCGGACCAAAATAAAATAATGAATAAGTACATTGGTAATAATCAAATCAACATCTCAAGATTTGTCAATGATATACTTCTTACATGAGAATTTTAACTATCCATTAGCACTCAATTATTTAAAAAAAAACGTGGCGTCCATATCACCAGAGTCACAAAAATCTGCTAGAGACTCTCAAAATCAGGGCAGAATAATTCATACATTTGAAAAATCAAATCTATGTTAAGATCATTGAGCATCTCGGTTTAATAGCAGTCGGTCGGTCTAACTTAATATAACAGAACCTAGAAATCTTAATTACCGGTATGTAAGTAAAGTGCTAACTATAGTGGAGTGGAGCTATAATGGCCCCATAGTAAAGGCCACGAATTAAAGAAAGAAAGTAAAAGTTTTTCGCACACTCGCACAGGACTAAACAAACAACGAAACAACAAACAACGAAATTAAATAAAAGAGAAGAGAAGAGAACAACAAAACAAATATGAAATTTAAAAAAAAATCTTATTTAAGATAAACAATTATCTAAATTGGTCCTGTACAAGGCCAAAACGCTATCTCAGCATGGTGCTGTAACATTTAAAAATGTCTATTATATATATATCTCTCCAGGAGAGGATGCAACAGCGATGGAAACATAGCCATACAACATAGCCTGAATATGCTAATTGCACCAAGAAACAGGCAGGCCTTAACATGAAATACGGCGAAGTTAACACAAAGATCAAATTACTACACACGAATAAAACACGTACCTGTGAGTCTTGTTTCAAAACATATGCGGAAACAACTGAGCATAATTTCGCAGACGCTCTCGTCTGTCAACATGGCGCCTTCGGGGCTCAGCATTAACGTGCGAAGGACCTGAAACAAATACATTCTTACAACATGCCTGAAATTGTGAAAGATTTCCTCTTGTCGTGGCAATTATCTCTTCACTCAAAGATAGGGCCTAACACACCGTGACTGATACAAGCGTCTGTGCAGTTGTTAGGTGAACGTAAAACTGCAATGGCTCTTTCTTCGAAAGGCCCTTCCAGACCTGGCCCTGCATTGTTAGACTTGTTTGATGCTTTGATGTCATAATAATTATGATGTTTGAGTAATTTTTTGAATTTGAATTTTGTTTCGGCATTTCTTCTCACGGATCAGTCATATAGAAAATCATCTAGTTTTAAAATATTGATCAAAAACTCGACATTTCAAAGTGTCTTCGAAGATTTACTTACAGAATAATGTTTTTTAATTATTGTAAAGATATCAATAAATACAGTACGCGGGCTACGACAGCGTATAATGTAACACTTCATAGAAAAAGCTTTTCATAAAGTTAAAGCCCTAATTACTCCCCATTAAACAAGAAAATAGTGTTATGTCTGTGTTTAAAAACACGCTCATAGTTTTTGTTCTTGTTAGCGCCCAACTGGGACAGGTAAAGTTGAGGGTACGATGGTGACGCGGAAGTTCGATAGCGGTTTATCATTTTACCGTACGTAACGCGTTAAGGCAAAAGCGCAAGCGATAAGATCTTAGGGAGTTTTATTGATGATTTTGATAATACTCTCTATAAAGATTCATTTTATACGGTCGCAAATCAATCAATCATCAACAAACAGTCTGGTTTCAAACTGCAAAAATGTAAGAAATTTAAATCTTTCGGGTTACCCTAAAATGAAAGAAATGTACAGAAACGGTGGAAACCTTATCTGAATATTTTATTGAAGTTCATATTTTGAGGTAGTTCACAGATTTGACTTCGAAAGTATAAGGTCGTGTAAAAATTGCACATTGTGGTGTTGCAAACATGCATTTTTGTGGGATTTTACTGACTTTTCGTTCACAAGAAAACTAGCTTCTTTTTTGCTTTTTTAAACGGTTACAATATTTGTTCCTTTACACGGATTCCGCTAACTGGCGCCCGACTGGGACTCAAACAGCTTAATTTCGAAGAATATTACCGCGTTTCCTTTTCCTAAACGAACCGACATTACTTTTTTAAGTCAGCTATATTATCAACGTTTCATCTGCTTTCCTGTCACGTGTATTTTGTAACAAACTTATTATTAAGGACTTTAGGGAGAAACCACGCTTACCGAAGCAGAATCAGTCGCCGGTCACAAAAAGCATTATGTCCACAATATCTATAAAATAAAAGCGAATAGTACGACGCAGTTTTACTTTCATTGCATTGACATTAACGCCTCTCTCATCAGCTCAAGCCTATTCCTCGTCCATTTCGCGTTTATAAAGGCCAGCGCACACCGCGCACCGGGACCCAACGTAATTTCTTACTTAGCTAGTAGTAATAAGATACAAATTCCGATGTTTAGATATCGACCCCTACGCATCAAAGGGGAAATCCCCTTTGATGCGTTGGGGTCGATCGGGGCCTTTCGCGGCATTGAATGTATTTTGTTACGAATAGCTACGCATGAATTTACGTTGGGTAAAGATAAAATGCGTTGCTATACCATGCCCGGTTTGCGCTGGCCTTAAGTGTAATACTCCCTTATACGCAACAATGTTATAAAAAACACCCTGCCCATCCTGCCCAAGAAAAACCACGAAAAGTTAGATTTTTATACAACAATGATGAATAACGGCGATACACTCGTAAGATCACTAACAGGACGAAAGAGATATTTATACGTAACTATACGTATCACATCACGCATCACAATAGCGAACGCACATTGTGCATAATTATGTAGACGACACACTTCATTGATAAAGTCTCTTACATGTTTTGCAAGAATACGCCTCTACTATTTAAATTTCTGGGCTCAGCACTTCTAAATTCCAAACATAACATAGCATCACGCCTGTAATTTCCGCAGGGTTAGGCAGCGGTGTATCGTATAATGGTAGGTATACCAGCACGCAATTTATGTTAAGGGATGTCTGTATTGCAATCAACCGGGCACTAATCTAGACTCCGTGGCTACTACTTAGAATTTCCTAATGGAAAAACCCAACAATACTTTGGCCAACCTGGAAATGGGTTCGAACCCAGAACCTTATGATCAGCAGTCACATTTGGAAGGAAATATTCAACATGTGCTTCGCGTCATGTTCGTGAACGGGCGCTGTCAGTTGGGACTGGTCATCTCTTAGCTGCCACGGTTCGTTCATTTTAATTACTTTATTTTTAAATTTTTGATTTATTATTTTACTCTGGACGCTCTTAATGTGCACGTCTTTCTACATCGTTCTCACATATATGTATAATCTCAACATGAATGATGTAACCAAGATTTTGTAACAATATTTTGATTTAAAAGAGTGTCCATGGAGTTTCTTGCCCGTTCTTCTCCATAGAGATCTACGTTAGGGAATGGGCAACTACAGTACTTTCTCAAGTTATTATGCCTTGGTAACTGTGACTGTAGCTTTGCTTTTTTTTGTATTTTCGACATTCAAAAGTGCCGTGATGGTCTAATTGAAATAAATGATTTGTTTTTGAGTTTGAGCTTGAGTCTACTTTATTTTTTTATTTATGTACACACAAAATATTTTACAGGACAATATATTAACAAAGAAGCTTTACTTTAAGCATACTCTGATAGTAAAACCACGCTTACTGCCTCCTGCGATAGCACTCCCGCTCTGTTTCTCGCTCTAGCAAATGATGGTTTTGAGCGACAGAAAAGGATAGCAGCATGGAAATATGCGATCTCATGCTAATGTATGAGGTTCAACCCTAAGGCGCTATCAATGTAGAACAGTAATCACAGACGTGCGTTCGAATGGACATGATAAGTGCCGTGCCATCGTATTATGAAATGAATGAAGAGAGAGTACACCTGTGACTGCGCGTGCGCACCATAATATTTTCCTACATCAATGGTTAGACTCCGCTGAGATTGGTCGCCATGACTGAAAAGAGATAGTTGACTTACCTGTAAAATCTTCATGAGTACGACTCCATCTGAAGAGTGGTCGGTGCCAACAAAGCGTGCGTGAGTGACGGCATCAGCTATGTCTTCTACCGTCGCTGGCACGCTGGGATGGGTTGGATCTATGGAAAAAAAACACTTGATTATCTCTATTCTATTATCTACTATCATCGACGACTCACAAGGGACTTTGCTGATGTAATTTTTTTTCTAAATTCTGTAAATAATAATCAGCCTAGGTATACTGTTCAAACTGCTAGGACCTAGGCCTATTCTTTAGGCGAGGGAGTGGGCTGTAATCCACCAGGCATTTGGTATATATCTTCTTATACATATATCTTCGAATTGTTGGTTCGATTTCTTCATAACAAGCCAATTTGGACCTGAAGTATTTGGGTTCAAAACTGTTGCAAATTAGGTCTCACCCACTTCAAGGACACCCAATTACCAATCACCCTCTAGATACCCAATTACCAATCACCCGCTAGCACCTACGAGCTCTTCCACCTACTCGCTGTGGAAATTATACAGTAATGCTAATAAGCCTAGTGCCTACCACACCAGCCATACTGACCACTGAAGCTCTGACAATTCCTGGTCTCGAACAACGCAAGAAAAACACCAATACTTTCGCAAATCATTTAGCAACCAACGTACAACACTTTTTTTATCCGCGTGTTCCGGAAGACCTACAACTGGATACTCCAATATACGGACGTCTCCTCAAAAGGTGATAAAAACTATCACCTTAATAGAAGACATAAAAGCTCCGGGATACTTCATCGACAAAATGGTACTCCAAGAACTCACACGTAAAGTCATAGTGTATCTCACTTGCTTGTTTATCTACCGGTGTCATAAGATGTAGCAATTATACAACTCTGTGGAAAGTATCCCAAATAACAATGGTACCCAAACCCGGCAAGCCGCCGATTGCAGTCACCTCATACAGCCCGATAAGTTTACTGCCAATTATTTAGAAAGTGTTTGATTCTACTGATGAGGCTTCTTAATGCCATTAGTGAAACGTCAATAATCCAGGACAGGACCATCAATTTGGTTTCCGACGAGAAGACGCAACAATAAAGCAAAAAACAAAGCCGAAAGAACATCCAGCTTCCATGATATAGTTGCTGGTGTACCTCAGGGCTCTATTCAGGGCCTGGTACTGAATACCTTATTCACCGACTTCCCACAGAGCCTGGGGGTAATAGTGGCTACGTTTGCAAACGATACCGCAATATTCAGCTGTATCAGACTGGATGCAAAAATGGGGGATAAGAGCCAGCACATCCAAGTCAGTCCATATAACATTTACACTTAGGCGAGATAACTACCCACCTGTGCAACTCTCCGATCAACAGGTTCCGCATCATAACTGCATCATGTACTTGCATGCACCTCGACCGAAGACTGACTTGGAGAGACCACATTAGAGCCAAGAGCTTAACACACAATATTGGGGGCTTTACTGTCTACTTGGTAGAAATAGCAAACTCTCGATGGGCAACAAACTCCTATTCTAAGGAACTGTCTTAAAGCCTATATGTATGGTTATATATGTAATTCAGCTGTGGGGTTCCACATGCATGTGAGGATGTTTTTTACAATAAGGGATGGTATGCAAGAAAAAAAAAAACATTTTTTTTTTTTCACAAAAACAGTGTTATAAACATTGTAATTAATCATAGCTCATTCATTACCTACATCATTAGTTACCTAGTGGATTTTAATGGAATCACTTGAAGCTTCTTTTCTGGACTATCAAAACTCACGGGAGCGACTGCCTATCTGACCTCCACAACCCAGTTAGTACTGGGTAATAGGATACCCCTTGGTAAGACTGGTTGTCAGACTTTTTGGGCCACTGACTACCTGTTACAACTGTCCAAAGATCTACAAATGACAGCCGGGACCAACGGTGTTAACATGCTTTCCAAGGCATGGACGAAACCCGGTACGTAAAGGGTGGTCACCCATCCACAAACCAACCTAGGCAAGCACGGCTTAACCTAAAGATCCACCCGAGCGGCTGTTCTAAGAATGAGTCGAATCTATATAATTAAGTACCCAAAGAAAACTACACTTAGCGGTCTGTGGAACAGTTGCTGGCTTGGCATAATTACTATTTTGCACATAATCAAAAACAGGTCGTTCTCAAGAAATAAACACATCAACAAACAGACAGATAGTAAACGTTGATAAGTAAGAAAAAACTTGTAGACTAGAAACTGTTCTAGAAATTCTAGATCTGATGAAATTTGCAACTGCACCATTAGTGGAAAGATATTTAAATAACAATGAAATAATTAGCTATGGCAATATGCTAAACACATGATAAGATTGCAATTATTGTGGTTGTTACCACAGCAGTTCAAACTCTGACACTAACAATTCTCACTCAAACTCTCTCTCACTTAAATCATTTTACAATCAACTTATGCATTGACATTATAACAACATTATTTGTTATAATGTCAATGCATAAATTGATTGTAAAATTGTTTAAGTGAATGACATAAAAAGGAAAGTAGTTGGTGAGAAATGTTCCAATAAGGGCTTTGCCGCAGTTGGGTAAGAAACTATATTGAAAATGGAATGTAAATGTAATTACATTGTGCCTTGTAGATCAGGTGTCAATTCGGTATGATTTATTCTTATTGAAGGGTACTAAATTAGAGTAACAAATATTTTAAACAAACGGGGTGGAAGGAACCTCAAAACATTACATATCATTCACTGACAATATTCTTGATATTTGTATATAGTTCAATTCAGATTTGGAACCTAGATCAGAATGGAAAAATGTCTAAATTATACAAAGTGTAGAAGATTTGCTTAATAACTACTGTGTATATTGTGATATGGGCAGCCAATTTTTTTGGGCTAAAACAATTTAGAAAGTAACTTGTTAAAACCACTAAACTGCTATTCATTCTACATCAGTTCTTATCAGATTTTGCTCTTAGTTTAGATCTGATTATGAAGAATAACAAGTTACAATTACTTACCAATAAGACCATATGATAAAAACTTGTGTATGGCAGAAAGAGCTAGACTAGTGACAGGACCAGTAGTCTCCTTGCTCCTTATCACTTCTAGGAAAGGGCTCAGATATGTCGCGGGGTCCAACAGCCGCAAATCGTCCACTTGGTTCAAGATAGTCTTGAGATCTTGGAAGGTTCTCATTAGGACATCATACTCTTCATTTGGGAACGAGTGTGAGCCCCACCGCGTACTCCGTCGCATGGCAGTGACGAGCATTGCCATCTCGCCCTGCACCACGAAGATTCCATTCCCAGGCAGAGACATTTTTGCAAATTATTTAACACCAAAAGCTGATCACCATCAACAACTTCTTCCACTTTATTTATTTGAGCAATTACGGACAAACCACATATTTACATCACATTGCGTGCAGTGCCACGCTTCAAAATAATTAATTTTATCACAATATTCGCAAATTCCGACGTAAATTTTCCAAAAATCAATGAAAATTCACAATTTGATTAACATATTCCATCACGATCATGTTGACGTTTCAGAATTTTAGTTTTTCTAATTGCCACTAGATGGCGTTAAGACTAGAGGGGTGGACGAACATTCCATACTAACTTGATGACAGCAGTAACATCAATATCCAATTAGTCGATTTTGAGAAATTATACCTATGAATCATTGGACGTTTCGTGGAAATGTTTTTTAAAAATAATTTTATTTTTTTGTTAGTTTGGTAACATTGTTAGGAAAGATGGTTGACGGTGGTACACTTTTCTGACAAAATTTTGGAAAACTCAATCTTTTTGTTATTCTCGTCGTTCTAAACATAGTTTTTCGCCGTCGTATGTAACTGTAAGTAGGCGATAATTTTATCTAAAGTCCTTTGGCATGTTTGCACATTTCCTGAGGCGCCTAAGCGATGAATGTGCGTTGTCACGCGTGCAATGGCTATCGACACAGATTTGACATTTTATTCTTTTTGTGTTAGTGCGGTTATTCTTACCACATGTATCTTGTTACGTATTGCAGGCGGTTACATTGAGACGTGACAATGGTTAAGAAAAAGAGACAGAGCGACCCTGGTGAGAATGGCGACGAATCTACGGAGTCTTGCGACGAGAACGTCAAGTCCGCATGTCCTCATGTAGCCAAAGCCGTAGACCTGACCCAGCTGAAGAAGGCACTGAAAACGGGCGGCTTCCAGAAGGAGTGCTCAGAGTGCATGAAATCGCCCAAGATCGAGGTCTCTGACCCCGACTACGAGGAAGACCTTTCATTGTGGATGTGCTTGCGTTGTGGCACGCAGCTCTGTGGCAGAACGCGCAGCAAGCACGCACTGAACCACTTCAAGACCCCTCGGTCCGACTGCCATGCACTCACAGCCAATACAACAACATGGGATGTCTACTGCTACAACTGCAACAATGAAGTTACTGCTTCCAGTGCTAAAAAGCTCCATGAGTGTGTAGAATACCTTAAGAAGCAAGCAGTTGGTGGTGGGAATGCCAAATCACTCCCTCCAATAGAACTGCCTTATAATCAGGACTCTAATACTGACATACCAACTATAGAAACTATTATTAAAATTGACCCACTATCAAAAGGAAAAGACAAAGCTATATTTAGTCTACCAAGGGTAAGAGGGCTTACAAATCTAGGGAATACTTGCTTTTTCAATTCAGTCATGCAATGTTTGGTGCAGACACCATATTTATTGCAAGTTCTTCAAGAGATGGCTAATCCTGGTGAAAGGTTTACCCTGCCTGGTGGAAAGTTGAAGCTTAAACCTGATGGTGATGAGGGAAAGGAAGTGGAGCTGCCTCCAATTACTGGACAGCTAGCTGAATGGGGCTCCCTGACTCGCACATTGTCAGAAACTCTGAGTGAATTGCAAGCAGGTATGTATTTATTGATATTTAGACTATACCTATTTCCCTTTTAAAATCTTGACATCTAAGCGATGAAACAAACCTGGTTGTTGTTGCCTTATACCACCATTGTGTGGAATAGGAATGTTTTAGTTACTGAACTATAATAGAATGTTAGTGAGTACTAAATGCATAGAAACCTGATTAAAGTTATATAATTATTCAAAACATAAACTAGATTTTGACATTTAATCTAAATTTTTAAGGCCATTCTCAATCATAACAATAACATTTAGCTACTAATCAAATTGCTATCTACCTATAAATAACATATAATTAACATGAGTTAAACATTTATTTATTAAATCTTTTACTTAAATATTTACAATTTCTGCATTCACTAGACAACAAAACCAGTAAAGTTCTACAGATTAAAATTTGTGCAGTTTTTTAATTAAATAAATTCAAGGTTGCGCATTGTTGATGTAAGATTCAGCCATTATTGTTGCTGCAATCATTGCCAAACATTCATGATTGTTTTGTTTATACTGTGCAACTAGCTTAGACATTGTGCACTTCCTTTTTATACAGCTTTGAAGTGTTTAGGTATCTTCTTTTACATAAAGCATTATTTTGGTCTTCTGTCTTTTAATAATTTGAATTTAATTTTAAACATCTTACAGCCAATTCTTGTACTTTAAAAACATTCAAATTTAAGTCCTAATCTCATTTCAGGCACAGACAAAGGTACAAATGTAGGTAAATTAGCCCAAGTTTTTTTGACAGCTTAAAATTAGAAAGTAAATATCCTTAAAAATAAGGAAATAGCCCCTTTAATTGCTCCATAATTAAATTAGAGATCAATCAGAGGGGCGATTTTATGAGTTCCTTTGTCCTTAATAAACATTTGCATGTGTCATACTGTTATAAACAACAGCTTTGTTTGATTGCAGAGCATAACAAAGATTTATATGTTTCAGTATTGTAGAATATGTTTATCTTTTGTCTCTTTCTTGGTCCATTACTGAACATTAAATTTAAAAAATATGCTTGGATTGGGATTCTATTTTACTACATGCTATGTTTAAATAATACTTCAGCAAAGAATTTCCTAAAAATAGCTTAAATAAATATTTCTAATAAGGATCTATTTTTTAATAATGTCTTCTTGAATGAGCCAATCTATCCTAGTCTTGTCACTGTAGCAAACAAGCTATAAAACTTGATATAAATAACACATGTCTATATAATATTGTGAACATGTCTCTTAGTGTAATTTGGAGCCAACCCACATCATAGGTTACCTATATTTAGATTCTGACCTGATTCAACGCTTCCACTGTCTATCCTAACAGTCTGGACATGTTTTAAAAATATTATGGGACATGTTTTCACACCAAATTTTATGTCTGACACTGTAGGTGTTGAGTAGTCATAGTAAAGTACCTATGAAATTATAATGTTTATAAACAACATTGTTAAAGCAAAAACTATGCTAACAAGGTGAATAAACTATTCATTTCGTGCCAAGCCATTGTTTTGGTTTTTTTTCTACTCTAGCTAATTATAATGTTTAATTTAAAATACACTTACATTTTCTCATAATCACATAAAATTGCATTCACAAACATCTTTAAACCTATATTTTGTAAATACAGAGAAGATGAAATATTTTTATCAGAATAAATTTATATGCAGGGTATAAGCCTCATCTCCACTTCATTCCACAAATCAGCAGAGAAAAATCCAATGGGAAAAACGAATACAAACTGATTTTCATCTACTAATAGACAATCAGGGGTTTCGTAAATTATTTTGAAGGTCACCATTAAAACACGACCACCAACAATTTTCTTATCTATCATTTGCGTTTATTCGGAAATAGAAGAGATAACAAATATATAATATATTACGTATATTTCTTATCACACTATGGATCAACAACCTTAAACTTATGCAATAAAATAATCTTACAGGCGCAGGCATATCTTGTATTGTCATATTGGGGGTTTGATTTTCGTGTTAAAACATTAATGAACAATTCATGCATCAATAGTGGTTGATATTTATAGTTAAAATTAGAATGTTGTCCAATTTACTGAACATAACACAAAGAAAGTACCAGGGAAATATTTTTTGAATAGCCTACTGCTGGGTAAAGGCCTCCCCTTTCCCTTCCAAACCTCTTAATCTTGTGCGGTCTCTGGCCATGTTCGCCCCGCAAACAAAATCAGCTCGTTAAGCCACCATCGCCGCGGACTCCTCCAACGGAGATTTCCTCCATCAGATATCCAGTGAGTGCGTAAATAGTAAAACTAATAGAGATCATATTAGCCACGGCAATAGGCGAGACGACAAAAAATATCTAATTAGTACCTACGTCAGTTAGATTATCAAAAAATATTTGACCCGTGTTTTTTGTTGTGTTACGTAAACCAAAATTGACGAAGATATGACGCTTTTCAAATTCTCAATACGTCACGCTTAGGTATAATTTTTAGCTAGTTATGACGTCACGGGCCCCCACTCCTGAGTTTTGATGGGTTTTATCTTTGTCAATATTCATTGATTTACAAAAACAAAAAATACGTGTCAATTAATTTCCAATGCTCTAACTGACGGACTAAATAGATTTGCAATTTTTTGATACTGTCGTCATGCCTATTGCTTGCCTCAGCAGCAAAGCCGCCCAAACGCTATGATAGACCACGTCTTTGTCGTATAATAAAATTGTGGTTGTGTTCAGCGTCACAATTGTAGCAAGAGTCACCTTGACATCAATATATATTTAAAAATAAGCCTTCAGAAACTTCAATATTACAATCGTCATTACCTATTTAGCAAAAGTCCAAATAGCATTTAAACACAGAACCGTAAATAAAGCTCCTGACAATTCTGCTGCTCTGATTATTTTTATTTACGATTCTTTAAGTGCAGGTCTTTACTGATACACCGTATGTAAATTCGCCATGGCCAACAGACATCGGACATAATGTATGTACATGTGATAAAAACAACATATTCACTGCGATAGTAGTTTTCCTTTAATCCACACCACACTAAACAATGTTTTTTGTTTGGTGTTGATTTTTTCTCTGTACCTAGGTAATAATTTTATGGTTATTCTCGTATGGGCCTATAACACCACGCGTAAGTTTACGTTCTATAACAACCAAATATTGCAGGATGTGTAACTAAGAATATGGAATTATGGATTTGGGCAGCTTATGTCGACTAGTTACCTAAACAACGTCACGACTAAGACCAATTTTTACTGCGTCCAGCGAGTCGGCGACCTTACGTTAATTCAGCTATCGATTTTCTTTTCAATCTCATTAGCTATGCTAAGTTAATTAAGATTAGTTTTGGTTGCTTCGATCTTATGATAAACCGCGACGCGACTTCGCATTGCGGCCTTTAATTTCGCTTCATCAATCAACATCTAGGATTGAATATGAAAGGACTCGTGGCTAAATAATAACAACCACACGGTTCGGTCTTTAAAGTTAAGCCGCGCTTACCCTAGGTCAGTCCGTGGATGGGACCTCTCCGTGCCTCAACTTCGCCGTTGGTTCCGGCTTGCATTTGTAGATATTTGACAATCGTTTTGGGTAGCCTGAAGCCCGAAGCCCGAAAGTTTTAGAACCGGACTTACCAGTGGTATCGTATTACCCATCTACTAGGTTGTTGAGATCTGTTAGTAAGTAGTTACCTTAGAATGGCTGGTATTCAGCTCAATCTACTTAGACTAGAACCTCTCAACATACTTTAGAAAAGGCTTAGGCAGATGAATCGACATCTATAACTAGACTAAACAGATTTCACACGATTATATCCGTTTCAAACGGCAGTCACTGATGACAATAATCGTAATTATTTACTGCGTATCGCAAAGATAGCTATTGTTTGTCGATGTTTATAGTTTATAACACGTCAATAGTACTATGACTGTGAAAGTGATTGCATAACATACTAAAATGTACGCATTATCTCATGAGGGTAGGCAGATACAATGCCACGTCATTTCATACAAGAAGCATGAAAGGATAGAAACCTATAGAATAAATTCGAAACCTGACAGAATAATGGCCGACTTGGTTTTGAGCTATTATATTATTCTCACATAGGTACAAATCGTGGACTTTTGTAATGGAGAAATACTAAACTAGGGGTTTCCTCTTAATCATCGTCATTCCTTTGTAAATAAATAATTCTAACGAAAGCTACCTAGGTAGAAAACCCCCATAACATTTCTTCCGCATTTTTCCGGGTAACTAGGTGTCGCTTGCGCAGTTATCCTCAGTCCTGTATTGTAAACATGAGAACAACCGCAAGACTTCATTTGTAAGTACCTAAAATAAAATTATCGCGTATGTATCTGTTTACATCACGTAACCCTGAGTTACGCGTTTTCCTTACGATTGCATAAAATACTCATAATAATACTACGTGCGTAATTGTGCCCTCGCCTTGATCGAGTGTTTTACCAAGTATAGAAGTTAGGGCTCCTTTCGGGAATTTAAAATATGAAGAATTTATTTTGTACTAGCTGATGCCCGCGGCTTCGCCCGCCCGCAAATTATATACTAAAACCTTCCTCTTGAATCACTATCTATTAAAAACCACCCGCATCAAAATCCGTTGCGTAGTTTTAAAGATTAAGCATACATAGGGATATAGGGACAGAGAAAGCGACTTTATGGTGTAGTGATGGTATCATAGTGTTGTGATGACCTAAAAGTTTTAAGAGTGGACCGTTTCATGATCACAAGTTACGGGCCCGAAACTCAAGAAAGTGTACTCGAACGAGTATACTATCTTGAGTTCTCAGCAAATTCAAATTAAACAAGCTAGCTAAACTCCAGGTGAGGTGATGAGTATAATTATATATAAACACTATAAGACGAAACCTAATTATTTTGTTTAAAACTCATACGTCAAGTAACAATACTCCTGCGATCGTTGACCATAAAGAAAGTCGAAGAATTTCGCAAATTGATCTTCTTTTGTTGCCACGATATGTACAAGACTCCCTTGTGTGTCTAGTAGTCGCAGGCGCCACTGTTGGGCATGAGCTACTGAGTTCAGAGTCATGAGGCAGAAGTGTACCTCACATTTCGCCAGTTATGTTTATGCCCTGAGGCTTTTACCATCAACCGCGCATAAATCCACACTCCGGCTGCTACAGAGAAATTCCTCATGAAAAAAACAAACAATAACACTTTGCCCGACCCGTGAATCGAACCCAGGACCCATGATCAGCAGTCGCGTTTGCGACCAATATACCAACGAGTAAACAAGATCAAGTTCATCATCAGTAAATATCACTTTTCATTATCTTTGTCGGCCTTGTTCCGCCATAGACATCTTCCCTTTGGCACCATGTAACTGAAACTTCCATTAACGATATTAACACTATGTTTTCAGGTGAAGGCGGTGTGTATACTCCTCGGAAGCTGTTGTCTGCGCTGGTCAACAAACTGCCGCAGTTCGGTGGCGGCGACCAGCATGACGCCCATGAGCTGCTCCGGCATTTACTTGAAGCTGTTAGGTAAGACTTCTCATGCTTATAGTCCACAGAGAAAGAGCTTTATTAAAAGTACCTACGAACTCTTATCCACTGCTGCTGTCTCGCAGCATTACTGTTTTTAGGTTTTAATGGCAAGAGTGATGGTAAAATTACATTCATTTGAGGTATTTCAACTGTTCCTTAGATTGTTCAACTCACTGCTTTTGAATGTAATATCTTTGTGGAGAATGTTGGACCTGACGTAAGAGTCTGATCCAGTTAGTAAATCTTCCCACAAACAATTCATGAGATTCTGGGTGATTGTTTGGCCAAGATCTAACCTCAGCTTAATAAGCTTCTAGTAAACATGGCTTGAAATGATAACAAAACTAAACAATTCCCCCATGTCTATACAAACATTTACTACTACATACTATTGTCTCTCCACAAATAAACTCTTAGCCAACACAATACTCCATACATTGTCACTACATAGTATAAAACAAAGTCGCTTTCTCTGTCCCTATATCCCTATGTATGCTTAAATCTTTAAAACTACTTTGTTTTAATAGATAGAGTGATTCAAGAGAAAGGTTTTAGTATATAATTTGCGGGCGGGCGAAGCCGCGGGCATCGGCTAGTGTCCTATAAACAAAACCGTTTGTTTCCAGGTCAGAAGATCTTCGACGATATCAGTCAGTGATACTAAGCAGTCTAGGCATGAACTCCAAAGTTGACCCCGCGAAGGTCGACGGCGAGGTCAAGCAGAAGGTCAAGTTCTACGGCCAACAGGCCTCAGACACTATGCTTAGACCTGAACAGGTAATTAAGGTATAAAATAGGCCCGGGAGTACATTTTTTATTGAAAAATTGTTTTTTTTTGAATGGCGTTCTTTTTTCCTTGTTATGGTTGTTGGAATTTGAGTTTTTGGGTTGTAAATTGTTATGTTAGGACTTTAGCAGTGACGTGCATTGCTTGGGGTCGTATTTATAGGCAGCATATGTGCAGTTTTAGATGACTTATTACTTAAATCCGAGATTATGCCAATGAACACAGGCTTATACAGACAGGTAAACTTGCTACTCTTTTATGCGTTAATGTGGTCTACACAAAATAGGCATGACGACAGTATCAAAAAATTGCAAATCTTTTTAGTCCGCCAGTTAGAGTATTGAAAATTAATGGACACGTATTTTTTGTTTTGGTAAATCAATGAATATTGGCAAAAGATAAAACGCATCAAAACTCGGGAGTGGGGGCTCGTGACGTCAAAACTAGCTAAAAATTATACCTAGGCCTGACGTATTGAGAATTTTAAAAGCGTCATCTCTTCGTCAATTTTGGTTTACGTAATAAAAGAAAAAACACGGGTCAAATATTTTTTGATAATCTAACTGACGGACTAATTAGTTTTTTTTTGTCGTCTCGCCTATTATATGAAGGTACGTTTCCGACAGCGTTATATAGAGAACAGTTGTGTCGTTGCGGTCTGTAGCGATCGGGCTGCGGTAGTCGCTGCGGTTTGCAGTTAACTTCGGAATGTACCTTGACGCAGAAAAGGGCAATCAGTCAGATTTACTGATAAGGCGCAGTCTTACCAAGGGGTATCGTATTACCTACTACTAACGGAGTTGTGGAGGTCAGATAGGCATTCGCTCCAGGTAAAATACTGGTATTCAGCTGCATCCGGTGGGACTGGAAGCCGACCCCAACATAGTTGGGAAAAGTCTACACATTTAAGATGAACTGATAAGACGCAGTCTGTTGTCCATTCATAGTAAGTTATCGATATCACAATAATTCTACCGTTGTGACGTCGAAACATATATTAATTGTGTAAATTAATTGCAAGAAGTCCGGCAGAATGATTTATAGCTCAACAAAGTCTCAGTCGAACAACCATAATTCGGTAATAATCCTCCTTCTGGCGTGTATTGAAGTGTTTATTTTTGGTTTGCTCCCCTTTCCTATCATAGAAACTAATATTACAACTGAAAAGCTTCTAGGTAGGATATTGTTAATTATACTATTAATGATTTTGTATTTGAGATTTTTTGATTTATTACGTGTTGTACATTTGAGATTGTGTGTCTATTAGATAAGACCGTTTAGGAAATAGGGTTAATGCTCGTTTTTGCAAACACAAAGTGGAATGCCTCAATATCATAGCAGTTCGAATGTCAACTTACGGCGCTCAGCCAAACATTTTGAAATCCAATAATGTGTTAGTGAAAATGGCATTATTGGCGTAGTAGCTGAGCGTTCACTTTTCTAAACTATTTAATCGCAAATATGTATATATCATGATCTGTCGAATGACCGATTTGGTCGAGACGCCATTGTTTAACAATTGTGTCTACTTCGTGGACAGATCATGGGATAACGCATGAACGCAGTATTTGGCCTGTAGATTAGAGCGCCAGTTATGTGTTATTCTGTAAATGCATGCGTGTTTTGAGTTTTTGAGCCCCTCTAGAATTTCTTGGACCATACATAGGCCCTTATATATACTAGCATTCAGCTGCATCCGCTTAGACTGGAAGCCGACCCCACCATACTTGGTAAAAGGCTAGGCAGTTGTTGACAGGCACTCTAAGTCAGAACTTCTTTCGAATTTATCCTTGAGAATAATCATACAAAAACTTGGTCTTTTCCAAAGCGATGACATGCTCGGGCCACCCTGTTTATAGCATAATAATTAAATTGTAATTAAATTAAAAGTCAACCCAAAGGGTTGTACTTCCATCGCCGGTAGATTAGATAGGTAGTTCAGCCGAAAACGAGGCACCTAAGGCAGACTGGAAAATATGCCTTAAAAATCGGTTTAGACACATAAAACTTCGTATAAATACTGTTAGAGAGCTTTTGTAAAAGATTAAATAAAAAAATCTTTACCCATTGAACATTTTTTGTTAGTATTGCAAAAATTCCCGAGCGCCCTTGAACATTGGCATGTGAGTGGCGCCCCAAAATCCTCGTTTCTGTTCTAAATCTGAATCTTGCACCATAACCTTTTTTCCAGGTCTTCCGCGGCTTCCTAGTGTCGACCCTAGAATGCCAGGAGTGCCTCCACCAGTCGGACCGGGCGGAGTACTTCCTGGACCTGTCGCTGCCGGTGGCCGCCAGCCGCCCGCAGCCCCCCGCCGTCGTGCGAAGGAAAACGCCCAACGGTATGTTTGAGTCTGATGTTATATGACTGTATTATGTTGTGTTGTGTGCTTTTTGTGTGTTAGTAGTGCTACAGACGGTTTCTGAAAGACCCAGGATATAAGTTACTTGACAGATTTTCAAACTTATTTAAATAAATTCACGCCTTTTTCTCAATGAGGCCTTGGCCTTTTTCAAAGTTATGTTGTTTTTTAATACTTAACATAACGCCTGTAATCCCTGAAGGGTTAGGCAGAGGTGTAGCTAATTATAGTAGGTACACCCACATTTCGTCAGTTATGTTTTAAGTCCCATTTACTAGGGGGCGAGCCTATTGTCATCAACCGGGCACAAATGCAGACTACGTGGCTGCTACTGTGAAATTCCTGATGGAAAACCCCAATAACACCCGGGAACCGAACCCAAGACTGCATAAACGAAATAACATCAACCAGTAAAACACTTTATAACTTTATACTCGTTTGCAAATCTGTCAGCACCTGTTTTATGTGTTGATAAAACCTTTCATAAATCGTGTTAAAAACCTGTACGCTAGAATGTTTTAGCGCAAAACCCGTTTGAGTAAGAAACTTTCAACTCAAAATCGAGGTTCATGCTTGGACGCCTTAGAATACGATTCTAAGTCCAGAGGGCCGAGACAATTGTGATATTTTATCAGCAAAAGTCAGAGATGTTTGGCGTCAGTGCGGGAAAGGTCCTGTATCAATATTGTTTTTGGCGAAGTAGGTAAATTTTTCCATCAAAATGGTTAAGTAGCTTGCCATTTAACAGTAAAACACTGAGGTAGCTAGTCAGCACGCACGGTCGATAAAACAGACGAATCTAGGACCTTCGACAAACTAGTTGGGTGAAATATAAAGGAATTTTTAGCTTTTACTGTACTGTAATCAACTGTATGGTATGGACATGTGATGAGAAAGGACAAATCGTATGTGACTAAAAGAGAGATAAATATAAATGTGGATGGATGGATTGTGTGAAAATAGGCGAGACGACAAAAAAAATCTAATTAGTCCGTCACTTAGATTATCAAAAAATATTTGACCCGTGTTTTTTCTTTTGTTACGTAAACCAAAATTGACGAAGATACGACGCTTTTAAAATTCTCAATACGTCACGCCATGGTATAATTTTTAGCTAGTTCTGACGTCACGAGCACGTCACGCTGACTCCTGAGTTTTGATGCGTTTTATCTTTGTCAATATTCATTGATTTACAAAAACAAAAAATACGTGTCCATTAATTTCCAATACTCTAACTGACGGACTATATAGATTTGCAATTTTTTGATACTGTCGTCATGCCTATTGATATCGGTTTAAAGAAATTTATTTCTCATAAGAACATACAGTCCGCTTATAATGAGATACAAGTAATTGATTGATTGTGTGAGAAATGATATGAAAGATAAAAGTTCAACCAAGTCAAGATTGGGGAAGCAAAGTCACAACGAATATTAAATTTAAAACCGCCAAATGTGAGTCGGACTCGCGCACGTAGAGTTCCGTATCTATACATCATTAGACAAAACGGCAAAAAAAAACACGATTTTTGTATGGGAGCCCCCCTTTTTCTTTTTTTTTTCGAATGGGAAATCATCAAATGACTCCTCCCGCTCTGGGCGGAGCAGGAGGGAGTGTCAGACTTTTACTGACTAAAACCCATCCATGTTCCTTCATCGCCCTTTGTGTTCCGGGGCCACGGTATCTCTTGCGAACAGTCCCGCAGCCCCGGCAGGCTTCGGCCCTTGCGGACCCCTTCCTTTATGAGAGCCCCCCTTAAATATTTATTTTATTCTGTTTTAGTACTTGTTGTTGTTATAGCGGCAACAGATATACATCATCTGTGAAAATTTCAATTGTCTATCTATCACGGTTCATAAGATACAGCCTGGTGACAGACAGACGGACGGACCGAGTTGTCTTAGTAATAGGGTCTCGTTTTTACCCTTTGGGTACGAAACCCTAAAAAATGAGTAAATAATAGCGTGACGGTTGACAGAGGAGAACGTAAGAAAAACACGTGTCGCGCCGACACCAAGTAACATGAGAGAAGGGCAGGAAGGATCTGTACTGACGCCGACCGATATGTTTAAAGCATGTCAATCTTGTTGCAAGTCTTAGTAGAAATACGAAACACTTTGAAAACGATTATACCAGTTGTCTAGGTCCTCTGATAGATGTCGAAATGTCTAGCTTGATGTGAGCAGAATTTATTTTTGGCCTATTGTAATACTGCAGTAGCATTGTAGTTATTACTTTCTGTGATTACCAAGACGATAATTCGTTGTATTTAACTGTTTCGTTCGTTCATAAAAATCCCTATTTTTTTTTAGTTTGATTTCTAAATCCTGTAATCAATGTTTCGAACTGTGCTTACCACTAAAAGTCTATGTCGTAACTTATCTCGCATGCTTTGCTTCATTACACCCGTCATAAACATGTTTTGCACCATTTTAGCAACATTCAGAATTATGTTCATTCATTCTATTGATCATACAAAATTAATTTATGAGAGTAGTAGAAATAAAATATTTCATAGTAATGTAAAATAATCCATTCGCATTTGAAACCATCCTATCATAATTGTATTTGAGAGATCTGAGATGCAAAAATATTTTTTTATGTTCTGATATTCATAAATTAAATATAAAAAATACATATGTAACCATCGAACAGTTAGTCGGAGGTGTACCCACAATACTCCCTCATGTCTCACGTATACGTACATCTGATATTGATAAAGCTCAGCGCATAAGATTCTACAATCACGCGCCATGCTTAGATTCACCAACAATTTGACTATTGGGTACCTGTTTCTCAAAAACCTTTAATTACAAGCGAAAATTCCTGTACTGTTACCGTTCTTCTAAAAAACGATATGTTACTGGGGACTTTGTTCGGCCACGTCTTCTCCTGCTAAAACACACAACAGTGGGTATTTTGGGCAACTACCTTAAGTAATACAAGTCCAAGAAAAGAAGTGAAAACTCTCAGTATAATTTGAGTAAATGACATGATTTTGTAAGTACGTTCTGCATAGCAATGAAACAAGCATGAATAAAGTTCCCTATACGGCCCTGAGAATTGAAAAAAGTGGTGCAAAACTCGCCGACGAGTGTATAACGCGAATCAATGTGTAGTAACTAAGGCATGTAATGACAAGAGAACATATTTTCAGAAGAGAATGTTTACAATACGCAAGAGGAGAAACCTTCCAAACATCAGTTGAAGAAGGAGCGGATGGCAGCTCGCAAAGCCGCCAGAAAGAACAAAGGTGGTACCACACCAACATTTTGTTCACACCATATTGGCTGGCTGGCATTTCTATATAACCTTCATATAATCTGTGGGATAAACGTTAAAAATATAATATATATTCTGCTTCTACATATTTTACATAAACTGCTTCTTAAAAAAAATATTGAAAAGATGATTCTCGCGGCAATACATGGATTTAAGCTTCAGTACTAATAGTCGCACTAATATCGTTTCATACGCCATTTAGAAACAAATCATAAGTTGTCACGCCAGCAATTATTTATCAAGTTACCATTATTCATAAAATTGTAATTGCCGTCTTTAATAAAATAAAAACTTATTTGAAATTTGTCTTTTCAGGTAACTCTACGTCCAAAGATGAGCAGTCTGGGGATGCCAACGGTACAGCCAAGACCGACGGTAAGTCGTCCTCTGAGCAATCTGATGCAGATGTGGAAGATAACCTGGAAGATATGCCTCGGCAGCCGGATACACATTCTGTGTCAGTAGGGACGCAAGCCATCGCCCAAACAGCCGCTAACTTCGCCGCTTACCACATGGAGTCAGGATACAACTCCGAAAAAGTCATCAGCTCTGATTCCATCCGCACCAGCCCAGTCGATATGGACAAGGAGAAGACAGACAACACCCCAGAACATGCGGATAAAGACAAGGTCGAGTTCGCTGACCATTCTACCTCGACCACGGCGATACCGCTCGAATATAAACCCCTCATATCCCTAGAGAACATCTCTAACCCAGATTCGGGCGTAGCGAGTCCAGAGGCGACCAAACATAACTCGACGGAAACCGTCGATAATGTTGACTCCCCGACTAACGGCAAGGAACTCGGGAGCCATAGTTCCTTGTCGAGTGAAATCAATCTGGACCTCTCTAGTCCGCAGCATAACAAACTGTCCCCTGCCAAAACGGAGTTCGAAAGGCCGGTATCACGAATATCCTTCGTCCCTGATGAGTACTCCAACGAGGTCGTCTCAAGGGGCATCAGCGTGCAAGGTTGTCGGAGTGTGCTCGAACACAGCGGAGAGAGTAGTTACGAATCCTTACCCGAAAGCAAGAACTTCACCGACCTGAACAATCATTTGGATAAACTTAAGCTATATAATTTGGATGATTCTAAGACCAAAAAGCCGGCGCTGCCTTCGCCCGTGACCGTCGAGGCGCCAGCGGATCCTCCCCCTCCCGCGCCGAAGCCTAAAGTGAACAATATTGATGCGGACAAGAATCAAAGAGACTTCCTGCCGTACTCCCGACAGAGTCCACTGTCTCCGCGCTACGTATGCGACGAGGATGAGTGTAGCATCCAGTCGTGTCTCAGTCAGTTCACTGCGCTAGAACTGCTGACAGGCAACAACAAGGTCGGGTGCGAGACGTGCACCGAACGTATCAACGGCAAAGACGGAAAGACAGTATACACAAACGCTACAAAACGGTTCCTCGTATCGAGTCCGCCCGCTATCCTGATCCTTCACCTGAAGAGGTTCCAGATCGGACCTCGGTGCATGTTCAGGAAGATGTCCAAACACGTCGATTTCCCGACGATCTTGGACTTGGCGCCGTTCTGTGCGATGGACAAAGTTAGGAAACTACCGAACGTGACTAAGGGACAAAATGAACTGCTGTACTCTTTGTACGGTGTCGTGGAGCATTCTGGCGGTATGCACGGCGGCCATTACGTGGCGTATGTGAAGGTAAGAGGGCCTGTGAGGGCGGGGGATCCTCGCTGGTGGTTCTTGCCAAAGGGCGGGAATATAAGTCCTCCCGCCGCGGGTAGCGGGGACGGCGATGCCGACTCCGAGTCGGAACTATCGGGCTACGAGTCCGGCGAAGGGCCCGCGTCAGCCGCGGAGCCCCCTTCAGGCAAGTGGTACTACGTATCAGATAGCATGGTCTCCGAAGTGAGCGAGGAAAAAGTACTAAGGGCGCAGGCCTACCTCCTGTTCTACGAGAGAATCTTATAAACAGCTCGCCCGGCGCTCGTTGGCCTAAAGTTCGGATTGGCATTTAAGTGGAAGACTGGTAGGATCGATACGTAGGCAAGTTGCATGATGTTACGTTACTAAAAGCGCTGTATATAGCTTCGGAAGTTTATTATTTACTGGCTTTTTCGTTTTAATTATGTTTGGTGCGCTCGCCGACGCACTCATGTGATTAGTTTATTTGTATTAATGAATTGTTTATGTATAATATTATGTCAAGTGCAGCGCTGGTTGTGAGGTGTCCCGGGTGTCGGCAGCGCGTTTGTTTAGGTTACACGTTGTTACACTAATAATCTTGTTACCATGGGTGCTAACAGTAATACCCGACGAATATCAGCTAAACTAAGCTTTATTTTATATTTTACAACCAGCGTTACAGAGACTCATCCTAAGCTTGTTATATTGTTAGTTTTATATAACGAACTTGAAGAATACTATTAGTCACATAATACTGTCCACGGCTTAACCTGTGCTATTATAAATTATGTTTGAACAGCGTTTACAATAGCGTAGAGCAATCTGTGTCGCAAGGCCTTATGACAAACCATTTCTTAAGAGTCATTTCCTGACTCCGTTTCTTGCACATGGATATAATCTTATATTACCACTGGCGTAGAATAATGTCGTAAATGCAAATCTAAAGGAATTGACGGTGATTACGAACGGGTGCACACACGATATTATTCATCGAAGTGGTGCGTAGTGTTTTCTATTCTAATGTCATTCATAAATTATGTTACGCTGATACAAACAAATATTTAAATTCATCTCATTAAGATTAAATGTTTCACCCAAGTGTAAGTAATTGGTCGATTTTTTTTCATGTATTTATTCCTTTATTTATGTTTGTACTCTGTAATCGTGTTTTTGCTGAAAATGATGTTGTTCTTGTTGACTAACCGGTGTCCTGGTCTGGTACTCATGTAGGTGGCGGCGTTGCCGAATCTTTCAATGGGCAAAGTCTTCCATGAAGTGTCAAGAGAAATGTTAAACTTGCATTAAAACTCAAATGAATTCATCGCTTTCGCTACCCGCTTAAACGAAGTAGATAAGTTATTTATTATAGTATGTGTTGTCGATTACGTCAATTTTTGGACTATGTCATCCCCTAGTTTTAAAGTGATTTTCTTTTCCAATGAAATTCATAAACATATTGAATAATCTCATAAGATGTATATTTTAACTTTTATCTACACGTTTTAATTGATGTTATCCAAGCAATCATTTTATTCGATTTAAAATGTACTGACTTGCATAGTTCGGGGGTTGTGTATTGACTGCTTACAGGAATAATTGGCATGGAATAATTAAAAGCTATTCAGTTCAAGGGCAATTAACTGATGGTCATCCTGATCGGTACATTTGTATATATATGGGACAAAACAATTTAGCAATCTTAGATCTCTTCGTGATCTCGCGATGTTGGAATATTCTAACCTCTATTTATTACATTAACTTGGTGCCATTTTATATAAAAATGGAAATGTAACCAACATGACGCGGTTATATAATATTGTTTGGAAAAAACTTTAATATGAAGTGAATTTATTTAAATTTCTATGAGTTAAATCATTTTGATTAAATGTGAGTGTTATCCTAATGTTATTTCATTCGAAGATTTAAATTGTTAGGTGTGCTCTAATTCTACTAAGGCCTGCCATAAATGCTGAAACGCCGACCGGGATATTTGTAATAGAAGTAGGATCAACCAAAGATCATGATGTGAGCTAGATATATTTTTGGAGGCTCTCTGGGTTTATGAAGAGATTTTTTAGTAGATTATCAGGTTTTGAAAACAGATTTGGGAATCGCTAGTTTTTTTGGCTTATTGGCTTTATCTACTTAGCAGAGGCAAAGCCAAGATTTGTAATAGGGGAACGGGACAATGAACCGTGCCCGCCTGGGACTAGTTAGCTAGCAGAACAGCCACCTTATCAATTGCGTACTCCGATACATGATCCTGGTGTACCGGGACGTAATGGCAGTCCTGTACTAAGATCGCGCGGAAAACGTAACCATAATGAGCTCACGCATCACGCATGGAACAAGAGATACGATTTTCGGTATTACTGAGCTAGACATGATGACATAGTGTTATGTCATCACGCGGTAGGGCGTATCTAAGGATTTAAATCTTCGATTTTACTTATCATATCATGCTGTCATTATTTTATTGTAGGTTGTACATACACTTTTTATAAAAGGTTAGGCTACCTTCGCGGTAACGACCGAGTCGCAAGACTAGTCGGGTCCCGTACACCTATGTTTATTTTATTCGCATATTAAGTTTTAAAAACAAGCATTATGTAACATTGAGTGCTCAATTTAGTTGTTGCTTTTACCGTGTGCAACTAATTATGTTTTAAGGACTTGTTACACTTTTCTTTCGCGTTTGAGATGGAAATACTGGGGATGTTGTTGTTTTTCTAAATGGGACTTATTAAGTCTTAGTGTCTGATCAAAAAGTTTTTTTTTTTTAAAGTAGATTACGCGGCCATGACTACGAGTTGTCGCATGACCGGCCGCTATCTTGAACAGAACTGGTCGGACGGCCGGTTGTGCGACCTAACTTTCTTCCTGGTCGAAGCTTCTGCGGTCAGAAGCCGTGGTTGTGCAATGCTCGAGGTCCCCAATTTTCAACCTGGAGGTGTAGTTCAGTCTGAAGAACTGAAATACAGCAAGTTTGAAACTGAATGTCTGTCTAAGGATTCATTCACTCTTCTCTTTCTTTATTTCTTCTTAAATCCAAGAATGCTCTCAAGTATTTTCGTCTCAAATGTTAGCTTTGTAAGTAGTGTTCAAGTTGTTATAGACGATTTTTATGATTGCATTTGACAACATTATGTTAGTCTTCTACCGTTAGATAGCTTGTGTTATTATTTGATATTTTTTTTGTATAATATTGAATTCACATAATTGAGTTACAAAAAGTGTATTAAAATATAGTTGTAAAATGTCTATTTGATTTTTAGTGGTTGATACGTCCTTCCTCATCGGTGCCAAACGACCAAATTCATAGTTTGGCAACAAGTCCCTATACATCTAAAGATGATGTCAGACGTTTCATTCGAGTGCACGATTCCACTTGTGTCATGTCATTGATCAATTTTGATTCATAGATACTGCTCTAAACGAGACGTGTCGGACAATATCGGGCTGCCAAAAAACAGACTCCTCTCAATAAGCTTTACCCGCTAGTAGCTATCGCACCACCTGCTGTACGAAGGGATGTCGCATGCGCGCTGGAAAAAAAGAACCAAGAATCCGATTCCCGTCATCCCCTCTACGACCAGACAACTACCTCGGGCAGACTAAAAAGCCGCAAAAGCTTCCTAAGCTCCACACAGGCAATCCAAGACAGAACACCTGGCTCCCGGCAGTGAACTACAGTGGCCTATTTGGAAAGCTCTGAATCGATTGCGTGCCCAAGTAGGCCGCTGCAAACATAACCTGGCATAATGAGGTTTTATTGGTTCTTCCAACACCGAGTGCGAGTGCGGCGCTCCGGACTAAACAATGCCCCTCCTGTTGGAGTGTCCCAGGTGTCCGTTTACCTGCACTCTTAACGACCTGTACAGCGCCTCTACCGCTGCAATTAACGTGGCTACCTATAACTGGGCCCAAACCGTTTAATTGTGGAAGGAACATCGATACAATAATAAGATCTTGTAGATGTTTCAATTTTTTTAAAAATCGGTGGTGACAGACGGACAAGAGAGTGATATTATAAGGGTTCCTTTTTACTTTTGAGGTACGGAACCCTAATAAAAGAAAAACAGTAAACTAATTTTACTTCTCTTAGCTAGAGGCTCGAGGCTCTAATATTAAACGCAAAAGAGAAAAGAAGTGCAGGAGAGGAACTACAGAAAATTAAACAAAAAAGATACAAAACATATATAAATATTTTACTCTTAGTCTTTACACTTTCAAAAGAACCTTAAAATCTACAATCAGCTGATCAGTGCTCTTCTATTGAGTTGATCAATGTGCGAAGCGTCGAAAGGTATAAGATTGGTTATTTTGGGCACCTCTTGCAATGTCAGCTCTATTATACAATACAGCACCTGAAGACTATCTTTTGCTTTTTGTAATGCCTGGAAAAAGAGAAGAAAATATGTTATTGGATAGCTAAAACTGTCTGGCGATGAGATGGTATAAGTTGTCACCGCCACCACCTGCAATAACGCAGTCATTTTACCACTGACGGCAACATTTCACCAGAACACCTTTATCATCTACCTCGCGTTTTCCCAAGTGTTGGGGTCGGCTTCCAGTCTAACCGGATGCAGCTGAATACCAGTATTTTACATGGAGTGACTGCCTATCTGACCTTCACAACCCAGTTAGTACCCCTTGGTAAGACTGGTTGTCAGGCAGTTTTGAGCCTTTGACTGCTTAATGACTGTCAAAGATCTAAAAACAGCCGGAACCAACCGTTTAACCTTTTGATCGCCAGAGCATAAACGCATGCGCGTGCTCTCCACGCCAAGCCACAATTTCACCTACCATTTTGTGACATAACTATACTGTTTGGTGTACGAGGCACGCACTTGCTTGTCACGTATATGTGAAAATGGCGTTCAAAAGGTTAACGTGCTTTTCGAGACACTGAGAAAACTCGGTATGTAATGGGTGGTCACCCATCCACAGACCTACCTAGGCAAGCACGGCTGTTAACCTGAAGATCGACCCGAGCGGCTGTTATAATTTAGTCACGAGCTCCTCCAACAACAACAAACCAACAGTAATATTTTAACGCAAATAAAGATCATTGTGATTTTGACGCCAAATTAGAGATAAAATAACTAAAAGAGATCAGAGATGCGTTGCCATTACAGAGGCAGCCGAAATAGCTCCATGTCGGCGGCATATGGCACTCTAAACCGACACAGCAGTAATACTAGTACTTGTGGCTAGGGTCAGTTCTATTTTCCAGAAAAGCTTATCAAAAAATTCAGCTAATACAGTAGGTCTTCGTCTCTGTCTTGGGGATCATTATTATGTGAAGCTTCTGTTGTATAATATTTTCCGACCGGCATATAAATAAATCCACTTACTGTAATAGCCTTTTCTTTCAGCTCCGGTTTCGTCGCCATCTGCCTTTTGATCGCGTTCATCTCTTGAGGCGAATAACCAACCAGTTTAGACAGCACTTCACTAGTAAACTCAACATCTAGATTCCCTGTCCCATCCACTATGGTACATTTCAAGCTCCACTCCTTGCTAACAGACAGTTTCGATAACAAACTCATCACTTGGCCCTTCACTTTGAAAACTTTTCCAACTTTATCACTCTCATTCATATCCTTAATCTGTTTTATATACACGAAAGGCTCCGAAGATACGGTATTTGGACCTGTATTTTGAGGAATTATAACGTCATTATTGCCTGCGTCTATCTGAGATTCTAGCTCTCGCAAATAATCTTCGTCTTCAGCTAAAAATATGTCGTTTTCATCTGGATATTCGTCGTTGTTGACTGTAGTTTTAAGTTTCTTTTCTGGATTTGTATTGTCAGTAACAAGTTGTCTTTTTCCTGGATTATTATCAATTAATTGTTCTTCTAGGGCAGCCAGTTGGTCCACATCTATTTCGTCGTCGGCAAAGTTGGTAGGTTGGTCATCAAGGCTTGTCTGTTGGCGGTTTTGATCAAATGTTGGAGGTTGGACGTATGCTGCCGGCATTTGTGTATGTGGTGTTGGTATGTTTGTGTTTCTTGGCACACTAATTGTTGTGTTGGGATCTGGTTCTGAAAATTATAAACATGATGATGACATAAAAGGAATGGGTCGATATAATACTGTCTGCGTAGTTCTTAGGCAGTAGGCTATGTTTGTTGAAGGGTCAATGGTCGAAGGAGCAAACACAGGTCCTGAAGTGAAGACCGTGTACCTACTGGTAAGCGCGGTGTGAGACGCTATGCTAAATATGGGAGACAGACCGACGAG
This sequence comes from Xestia rhomboidea, assembly GCA_963853795.1. Lineage (NCBI taxonomy): Eukaryota > Metazoa > Arthropoda > Insecta > Lepidoptera > Noctuidae > Xestia > Xestia rhomboidea. The sequence continues at coordinate 17,136,790 of OY970775.1, forward strand.
CTTAAAAAGGTGGGCACACTAGATATCTAGACCGCGGTGTTGTGGCGCAGTTTGTGAAGCCTATGTCCACCAGACGACAGCAATAAGCTGACAGTTGTTGGAAGGCTAATACCCGGAACTTGGTAGTCGGCAATGTGTGTCAGTGGGTTCCATCTCGCGTTGCCATTCATGCCAGATATGTCGAAAACGGCCTAGAGCCTGAGGAATCCTCATCAAGATCGCCCTTTGTTTCAGTTAACAAAAACGAATGAATACATCACTGATTCTTACCTTGTGTCATAGGTAATCCTAATTTAGTAGACAGTTGTCCAGCCAAAGAGTTGGAGATGGCTATTTCCTGAACTTCCCCTCCCAGCAGTTCTATGGCACTTTCTGTGAGCAGCAGCTGGCCCCTTCTGCAATCAACTGGACCTGAAGAATGAAGATAAACAAGTAACATTACTAACAAACCCTGTTCAGCATGGCCCAGTCTAACAGGACACAGCCTATCTGTCAATATCCCAATATTGTATAACGCGTATTGTGCGTACCGTAAGCCATTCGTAGATCTTTCACAGTTTTATGGGTAATTTAATTCCCGTACGCAAAATACGTGGAGTTGCGGACACCAGCTCCATATACTATGCAGCCGAGAGCAACAGCTTATCCAGTTTTCTAACTTTCCTCTCAAATAACATTACAAATGCTTACAAATCATATTTGCAGGTTAAGACTTTTGACTTTCATCTTATAATAAATAAATATCGCTGGACATTACACACAGCGCCATCTAGTGCCACACTAAGCAACGAGACTTGTGTCGTGGACACCAGATAGTTGATATATACTACACAGATACTTTTTGTTTGTAAATACATACTCATTATACATATAAACATCATGACTCTGAAACAAATGTTCATGCTCATCACAACATTTGCTCCTACCGGGATTTGAACCCGGGACTCTAAGTACGTAAGGCAGCCTCACTACCGCTGCGCCATTCGGGTCGTCATCGTTATGCAAGGCGGATTTTTGTTTGGGCGTTAAAAATTGCGCAATTTTGTTGTGGGAAAGACGAGGGTATTGGTAAAAAAACTTACCCTTTATTAGAACTTTGCATCCTGGAGTGATATCACAGCTCAAGTTCCTCATAGGTATGTATTCTAATGCAGCTATCTCTTGTACACCGTCTGTTAAGTACAGCTTTAGCATTCTGGAAATAAATCAATTGAATATGACTAACTTTCGCAAAGTTGTAATTAGTGGGATAACTTGGTGGGGCAGAGTGGTATAACTTTTATACCTACTATGGTATCGAGTTTGTCCAATTTTGGTCTAAGACAATCCTCATGGATTTCCACAAATACTGGGTCTGGGGCAATAATTCTCACTTGTTCATTTGTAGCAAGCATCATGTCAATATTTCCTGGATCTCTTGAGTTTGGCCTATCTGTCCTGATATTCCCATTTATTAGAGAACGCTGCTGTTGCCCGCAACCTTCGTTTACGTGAAGTTATTATTTAAAAAATATACTTCTCTTTTTGAATCGGATTTTGTTACCACATTATTAAATTAAAGTTAAGTAAAGTTAAGTTACTCTTTATAACATCAGCTATGTGCCAGTAAAAGTCCCATCAAGTCCAGCCGTTTCGGAGATTAGCCGGAACAAACAGACAGACAGACATTTTTTTTTAAATATGTTTTTGTTATAAGTGCTGTAAGTATATAACGAAATTAAAAGGAAAACTATCACAGCTAAGAAGGCTTTACAAGTTTACGAGTAATAGTCGACCAACTTATTAAATGTACATGTACATGGATAACATATTTTCCTAAACATAATGTTTGGGAGCACAGGTTTTTAAACTGCAAGTTTAAGGATATATGAGCCATCTCTCATTTGTACCTGTGACTAGACACCTTATCTTCATAATTAGTTGTTGCCTCAACATTCTCCATATTGACCTTCTGTAACTTCAAGTACTGCTGATAAGCTGGAGTGCCTGGCAACCACATAAGGTGAGTGAGGTATAGGTAATTATTTTTATATAAATATTTTTCTATCTTTCTAATTTTTACCAAATTTAAATTGCAGAATGATTTTTTTTTTGTTAGCCTGTAAGTCAAGATATTTTATTTGTTTCTGTTTCTCTACCTTCACGAGGTTCTCGTCATGCGGGATGTTAACATCAACTATCATAGTGTGGTGCGCTGATTGGTCTATCACCACTATGTCAGGCTTTTTGGCGACAATAGTCCTGCCTGTCTGTAATGATAGGCTGAACCCAGTACAGCTGACATAAAAATAAAATAAATAAATATCGCTGGACATTACACACAGCGCCATCTAGTGCGACACTAAGCAACGAGGCTTGTGTCGTGGACACCAGATAGTTGATATACTACATAGATACATTTTCTTTTTTTACATGTTCGAGAACTGTGTCGGACACATACTTTTATTACGGTATCTCAGAATCCACAATTTTATTTATTAAACTCAAACTCAAATCATTTATTTCAATTAGACCATTACGGCACTTTTGAATGTCGAAAATACAAAAAAAAAGCAAAGTTACAGTCACAGTCACAAGGCATAATAACTTGAGCTTGAGTTGAGATTATTAATTATGGTTCTTAGAGCAACATTATGAGCCTTACAAAGCTTGTAAAAATTACTCTGCTTAAGTTGAATTTAGCTGTACATATTTACCACACTTGAGATCAGTAAGACCCAATGATTTCATTTAAAAAATAGTTTTCTCAGTTTTCAATAGTCCCACAGCTGAGCTAAAGGTAAAGAAAATTTGTTGTTTTTTTTTTCAATTTAGTTTTTACTTTTAGGTACTCATAAAGATGGGAATACAATAGAATGAATCATTACCAATGTCTATTACAGCATTGATCTGCAGCACAAATCTTCCAGTAAGAACTGTCTTCATCTGTCCCTTCAGGTTAGCAGGCAGAGAGCCAGGACAAATCTCTTTCAAATCATTCAATAGCCATTGTTCTTTGGCCAAGTTCTTTATTTCTGCCTCACTGTAATTGTTCTCACTATCTTCTGATAGATATTCTACACATCTGAAATAGAGTGTGTATTAGAATGTTACTGTTGCCCCAACTTTGTAAAAAATACATTAAATAATTGTATTTTTTTTTTTCTGAGGATCCAGTTTTAAAAGGAACAGACTATGTCCTACTCAACGCCAATAAGTTTGAAAAAAAAAAATTGTTTCAGTAGTTTAGGTGTGAAAAGATGACAAACAGACAAGTTACTTTTTGCATTTACAAATATTGGTACTTATTATTATTACTTAAATGGATGTGTTGAGGGTTTAATGGTTGCAAGGTTGGAGTGTAGCCTTAGGGGCGCTACGGCGCGAGGACTAATCGTTTGTCGGAAAAACGATGTCGAAGGGATCCATAGGTTAGGTTTGGTTAGAACTGTGACCAACTACGCGCGAACCGAGCGAGCAGTGCCGCGGTAGCGGCCGGCGAGCGCTACCTCGAAATTGGTCGCAAAACTTTTATAAGTCTTTTTTTTATAGTGCCCATGAGCCGACCCACTGACCGGTAGCAAGAGAAACTATTGAGCATGGGGACTGGAAATTTATCATCAGGATTGGGTGCTCCATTTGAAATTCTTTTGCAGCAACCCAGATCAGTCTGTATTTGTGGCTGTTTTTATGGTAATAACTATCCTCCTATTTTGGGGTAACTGACAAAATATTGGTGTATTGACCATCTCTGTTTACGTATTCGGGGAACACAATATGTTATGTTGTAATGTTATAAATATTACTTATACCATGAGTAAAACGAAAAAACAATAAAAAAACTAACCCAGAAAGCCAGTCATCAACCACATACATGTGATGTGAGGCTAGATACTGCCGCACTGAATTCATAAGAGTAGAAGACATTTTGCTTAACTTGAATCACAGATATTAAAACTTGAATGTTGATATTCGACATAATACTTCAAAAAACGTATGACAAAGGGTTCGTCTAGTTTAGCTTATTGGTTCAGCACTGCATTTGGGCTGATATCACATGAGTAGATCTACTCATGTGCTGATATCAAATATTGTAAGTATAAGGTTTAAACGCTGCCTTATGGCAGTGCGAACACAATTTGTCTGGACTAACGTACTGTATTCCAGTCCTAATTCCTAACTAAACTTAGATTTTTTTCAGTTTCCCCCTATATTTATAAACAACTGCAATGTGACAGCTGACAGTTGGTATCACAGAACACTATATACTCTAGGGAGGGTTGGTATTGACAGCTATAGTAAATAGTAGGTACCTATAATAATAGTACCTAGTATTTTAGTCTTTCTTTGTTGACAGCGGCGGTCTAAAACACCATGTTAGCGACCATACGACAGAGTACAGTAATATGGGCCCATGTATGGGCCACACTGAAGCCTCATGAAGAGTGGGCTCTCACCACTCACGGACAGAAACTTTTAGATTTGGCTCTACTCATTATTTATTGTTTTATTGTATTCAGTAAGTCTAAATAAGAAAAGTAAGTAGTAAGTGGGTGGTAATGAATACTTCCATGTTTTATCAACCCTATGTGAGGCAAATTCAGTGTTGCTGTTTTATAAGAGAACTACTAATAACTGGTAGTTTCAATCTTTCCTTTAATATTTAACAAAGCACGAAAAGCAAAAACTAAGCATTTATTTTGCCCGTGCATTAAATTCCAAATTAATAGAAATAGTCCATACTCACGAAATTAATCAATTATAATTATTATAAACTTAATTTTTTTCTGCTAAATTAAATATTCTTGTAGGAATTCAGATTTTCTTCCCTGTTTAATGTTTATCCGATAATTTTAGTGACCACTGCCACTGGTTGAACTAGTGCAGCACTTGTTATTTCAATTGGATGTAAAAAGTTTCTTGGAAAAGGATTTAAAGGTAAATTACTATTTAATTCGGGCAACATTTAGTGTGTGAGTGAACGCAAAAAAAGCTTGCCGATATTTCATCCATCTCCCTCGTAAATTTTGGACATAGGCTGATTGACAACAAAAGGCAGTATTTTGAGGATCATTGTTGTTTTAAATGTTTCTCTGTAAATAAGTGTTGTGAAACGAGCGCCTGTATTCGTGATTTACACCGTGGATGAAAAAATATGAAGCGGCGAAATGCCGAAACTGGGAAGTTGCGGCGCCCCTTGAAGCGCACAAAAATCACCGAAGGAATGTACGGAAAGTGAGTGGATACTGTTTATGTTGATCATTTTAGACCAGGAAATAGTTTTAGGTAGTGTGCGGCATCTAATTCTGTGATAAATTGAACATAAATATTACGGAATACAACGTCTATGTGGGTAGAAAGCACCATCTGGCGATCACAACCCACCTTCTGTGTGGTGCGAATACAAAAAGAATTGAAAATACACGTTTTTTGTTATAAAATGCGTGCAAATGTGCAACATGTGTTTATTGCATGTCAGTACTGTACTGTATTACTCATGCAGAACAAGTGGCCTGTTAGAATATGATGAAGAGACCATCTTTATGTTATAAATATACAATTATGCATATGTAAACATAGCTATATAATCTCATCTACTTTTCATTTGCAACTTGTAGGAATACCAAACATGAAGTATATTGACATTAGTTGGTAAACATGGGATTTTGTCATGTTATTTCAGTGGTTATTCATCCAGTCTATTGTCATGAATAATAAATTATTCAGTTTAATGAACACTACTAAATTTATAGAAAATTTCTCTATCTAGTATTCTTACTATGTAAAATTATATTCTTCTCATCACATGATAAAATACCTACTTATATATAAAAATCAATAACATCAACATGTTTTTTGTCATTTCATATTGCAAAAAAAGTCGTTATTTCGTACATAGCATAATTTTCATGTCATTTTACTGTTTTCAGGCAGACAAAACTAAAATAAAAGAATATTGTATGTGTTGTCCAGCAGCATTCAACATAATTTATTTATATTTAATGAATCTGATCACAAACAATTTTTTTTGGTTCAGTGTTTTGTTTTGTATTTACTTGAATAAACATTAGGAAAACAGATAGTTGTTTGGACATTAGTTTTACAAATAATGTAATTATAATATTATATTATATAATATTATTTTTTTAAATAATTTTAGTAAATAGACGTCATTTTCCTCTAGCTGCTTTGTTTACATTTAATTTTTTATCCATAATATAATAATTTTACTAAATATATGTGCTTTATTCAAGCAAACATTGCAATAACAATATTTGTGAAACTATAAGTAGTTTTCAAAAGTGTTTGTTTGACACAGCATTTGACGACACTACCCGTGAAATTTTTTTTAAATTGGTCCAGTAGTTTTTAAGTTTATTTGTTACATACAAAAATACAAAACATTCCACTTTATAATATTATTATTAGTGTAGATGTAGATGAATGTTAAAATAGGAAATAAAGGATTTTATGCAGTGGAAAACTCAAGTTGAACAGAAAAAAAGCAAAGTATTGATCTGTTACCAATAATAAACAGATAAACGTCATTGGGGAAACAGAAAGGACTGGAAGTAGCTTTTACATAGAACTATTTAATTGAACCATTACCATTTTTCAGTTCAATGCTGTACCTGAAGTTTGTGATGATTTGGGCGACAGTTGTCATGGCCGACTATATGCTGGAGTTCAGGTTTGAGTTCCTGTGGCCATTCTGGATGATGCTGAGATCAGTCTACGATTCTTTCAAATATCAGGGACTTGTGAGTACTAAAAACTTTCTACCTTAATTTGTAGAAATAACAAAGAAAAAATTTACTGCCTCGTTGGTCAAGTGGTTGCAAGCGCGACTACTGAGCATGAGTTAATGTTATGAGTTAATGGGTTTTTCTCAGTAACAGCCCAGTCAGGATTTGTGCCGAGTGAGAGCAGGGACCCCCTATTACATGGGACTTAAACATAAAACTGGCAAAATGGATGTACTCTTAGGTACATCTCTGTGTATCCCTTCGGGTATTAGAAAATAATACACACACCTCTTTTGTAATATTAGTAACTTTTCTTCCTAAAAAAGAAACAAATGATAATAGTCAGAAAGTATAAACACACTTTACCTAACTACTATCACAAGGCAGTTGCTCCATGAAAAGTTCTGCGACCCTATTGCCATGAAAAAGGCACAAATCCAGACTCTCTGGCTGCTACTTAAATATTCTTTGAATGGAAAAACACAATAACACTTTGCCCTACCTGGGAATCGAACCCAGGACCTCTAACTCGGCAGTCGCGCTTGCGACCACTTGACCAACGAGGCAGCCAATTCGAAATTAGGCAATTACGTGTAAATGTAACTAAAAACAATAGCTTGATTATAAAATACGTCATTATATTTCTTTCTCTCACTTTTGATCTAAGTTTAAGTTAATTATATTATTAGGTTTATCACTAGATAAAAAACTTAATGAAATAGAAAGTATAACTGTAATCTGAAGAAAAAAAGCTCCTTTGTGATCATATCTTCACATTTGAAATAGAATTTGATTCTCGTGTTCCACTTTTGTTAATTCAAAATGAAACTCAAAGCCTTTGTCTTTTTATCTATGGCATAGATGCCTATAATTTTTCTTTTAATAAAAATATAGTGTCGAAATATTTTTTGTGAAATTATTACGGCCTCGTTGGTCTATTTGCAAGCGCAACTGCTGATCATGAAGTCCTGGGTTCGATTCCCAGGTCGGGCAGAGTGTTATTCCATCAGGAATTTCTCAGTAGCAACAACATAGTCTGGATTTGTGCCCGGTTGATGGCAATAGGCTCGCCCTCTATTAATGGGACTTAAACATGACTGGCGAAATCTGAGTGTATTATTTTAGGTGCAACTCTACTTATTCCTTATGTTATTACAGGAGTGATGTTATTTATTTATGAAAGCAAATGAGGTTGTCTTTGGCTGGTCTACTGCTGGGCAAATGCCTCATGGCCTATCAATACCATAAAATTAATTAGCAGAAGGTGATTGATGCCTTAGTTACCGAGTTATAATGACGTAATTTTGTATTGTTCTCAGGCATTCTCTGTATTCTTCCTCTGCATAGCCCTCACATCAGATGTGATATGTTTCTTCTTTATACCTCTGCAGTACATATTTTTCGCTGCCAGTACCTATGTTTGGGTACAATATGTCTGGTATTCATGTGAGTATATTTTTGTTGTTTATATATTATGTGTGTTTTCTCCTAATTGGCGACATAGTTGGTTAGGCATCTGTACCAACGCCGACAACGCGACTAACTATAGACTGTTGCACGATAAGGAAACGTACTATATGTGTAGGTCAGAAAAGAAGTAAGTACATATAGTAATAAGATATAGTAACAATATCCAAAGGCTAAGAGCATATAAGGCTTATAACTATGTCACAATAATTTTAATACTCTATTAGTTATTAATATTTCATTGCTAATTTGGCTAGGCTCTATTAGTTTCGGGCGTCGGGGGCCACGTGGTGGCTTCCGGCCACCGTAGGGGCGCGGGCCTGTGGACGGGGAGCTATGGGCTAGCTCGCCGTCCGTACGTCTCATGACGACAGGCCGTGTCGACGGCGCGTTCGTGTTCCACGCGCGCTTCAAAGAGAGTCCGCAATAGGGAAGGGGTCCGCAAGGGCCGAAGTCTGCCGGGGCTGCGGGACTATTCGAAAGAGATACCGTGGCCCCGGAACACAAAGAGCGATGAAGGAACATGGATGGGTTTTAGTCAGTAAAAGTCTGACACTCCCTCCTGCTCCGCCCAGAGCGGGAGGAGTCATTTGATGATTTCCCATCCGAAAAAAAAAAAAAAAAAAGGCTCCATTAGTTTGCCGACTAGTATCAAAAAAAAAAGCTCGCTCAGCGACGTTCGTTTGGCGGGCAAAATACTCGTTGGGAGATGGCTTGCTCGTGACATACACATACCAACAAGTGACTGGGCGCCAGTAATCGCCCGTCGCACTCGCACACTCGCTCATACCCCAGCCCCGAAACTCCGAACTATACACTCGCTGCTCGCCGACTCGTTTATAGTTGCTAGCTCGATCCGCTTTTCGTTAATCGTCGGCGGTAAGATAGGTGCTTACAGCTATGTCCTGATTTAATAGCAAACATACAGCTAACATTGTTTCAAACTTTCAAATGAATACTTATTTCCGTGGGAACATTCAGTTCCGTCGTTTGTTACCAAAAATAGTGATTTGTCCAACAATTACAAGCTTACACTTGCACTCATATTATTTTATGAGTGTGCCACTAATAGAGTTTGGCTTGGACACAGGCTACCTATATTTACACAATACTGATATGTGACGCGATTATTTCGTCAGAATAACGACTGTGTTATTAGGTTGTGAGTGTTTTTGGGTTTATCCATCAGGAATTTCTCAGAAGCAGCCACGGAGTCTTGGGTATGGGTGTAAAAATACCCTTAACGAAGTCGAAAGGCACTTGCTGTGCCCCCGTCATTGCTTTTTTTTTTTGTTTTGGACCATTCCTGGGAACCTTCTAGTAAGGAGATATTGGAGGTCAAAGTTCCAACTTTTTCACTAGTTTTTTTTTATTGTTAAGTAAACCTTTACTGTAATTACCTCCATGACCCTCGTCCCAGCCAATGCATCCATCAGCACAATATTTTGAGTGGGTTACATTAGCTGTTACAGTAAAAAGATATTTCAGCCCAAAAAAGCTGTTTCCCAGCGATCATTTTTGCGTGGAGTGACTAAATTTGATGTACAAAATGCTTTGTTGACGGTTTCGTGAAGGGTTCGTTTACACCTTGTATTTTGAACGTCAACATTGTTGACGGTTATTCAATACGCCCGTCCTTCACCACTTGCTAGTGTTTTAGCTGGGAAGAATAACGCCCTGTAGGCTAGCTTTGGACTGTACACGCATTCCTTTTATTCGGGCACATTGTATAACCATGCGTATTGTGGAATAAATAATTGCTTAATAACAACTTCTATCAATAAAATATTTTGTATAGAAATTCATTCTTGGGTTAATTGATGGTATGAATATTTTTATTATAAAGATAAACAATAAATAGCATGTACTCTTTCCTGTTGGTTAATCCAATCATACAATTTAGTACTTTTTTAAAATAATATTTGTCTTTGCCGTTCTACAGAGTTAGTTTTCAATGATCAGCTAAATTTTCAAAGATGATTCAGAATCAATATGAATATTTATAGGTTTCGTAATCACAAGAACACAATTCAGTTCAACAACCTGTACTGATAAACACATTACCCTCCTCAGTCGGGTAAAATACAATTTTATTTCCGAAATTTTTTACTGCTTCTTGAATGTTTTTAATACTTTTTATTTGTGTTGATTAAAATATGTAACACCCAATTACGGATCATTAGAGATATCTTAATATCAAAAATATTCTGGTCATTGAAAACTAACCCTGTGTATCAAGAGTACAACATGATGTTTACACTTACCCGAATTCCAAAGCGATTTTCTTGTGGAATAACTATTACAACATTTCATAGTAATGTTACAATGGTAATATTAATATGAAATTGCAATTAATGCAGCAGGAGAAAAGAGTGTTTGGTAAATAAATAAATAAACCCATTTACACATTTGTAAACAGTCGCAGACAAAGGCATTTGCGTACCAACGGTAGCGATATGCTGCCTTCTTGTGTACGTGGAGGGGCTATGGCGGGGCTCCCGCGCGGGCGCGGGCGAGCTGTGCCGGCCGCTGGCGGCGCACTGCGTGGGCTACCCGGCCGTCACGCTGGGCTTCGGCGCCAAGGCCCTCATAGCGCACCGGCTGCGGCAGCGGAGACAGAGGCACGTCCGCGCCATGAATGAGTTCTACTTCCAACTCATGAGGGACGCGATACCCGAGTCTGCGATAGACCAGGTGAGACACAAAGTGATTATCATCATTCTGTTGCCCTTATTTCAATTTATACCCATTACGTCTGCGGAGTTTCGCTAGTTAATTAATTTTGATTAGGCACTGAGATATTCACGACGCCTGAATCGGAGGCGAAATCCGTCTTCGTTTGCCCGCATGTCGGTCCTGAAGTATGAACCGATACAACTACCAAATAGGAAATGGGAACTTTAAATAACTAAAACATTTTCAGACACAGTCTCAGCAGCAAGCGCAAACGCAGCAAGTGCCGAGCAAAGAGGCCGGCAGTGTCGCGAACGGTGGCGCGGAGTGTGCGACACAGACGCAGGCGCCACAGTCCGACACAAAACACATGAACGGCTCGCTGCGTCGCTGTCGCTTCAAGACGGCAGACCACAACGGGCACTGTGTGCAGGAGCACGCACAGCTACAAGCTAAGGTACACATCTAACACACACACATCACACACACACCCACACCCAACACACACATCACATCACATAACATCACACACACAGCTCACCACACACACACACACACTTCTAACTAACACGCACACACATCACACACACACGCACATCTAACTTGTAGTTAGCTTTTAAAGCCTACCTTGAATTTTGATTTTGTTATCATTTTCGTCATCGCCGACTCGCCGTACTTGAATAGCTCAGAATTTCAAAAATTATTACCATTATGACAATTTTATTAATTCCTTTGATAAGCTTTAAATTTCGTCATATAACTGCGATTTTAATTGCGTAAAAATAACGTAAATGTACAGACCACGAAAGAAGAGACTTGGCGAGCGTCAGTAGTGGAAAGCTTGCGCAGGTACTGTCGTGTACGAAATAGTTATCCATAATTTGTATATTAATTCAGTGATTTTATGATGACATTTGAAATTAACACAACATAACAAAATTCTTAACAATATTTAATACGAATACATATTATCACGAATACAATATTTATTATTTTATTATATATTTTATTTTATTATTTATATTATCGAAAAAAAGAAAAAAAAAAAAGATTAAAAAGGCTGATTGTCCTAGTCACTGTCAATAAATGATACACCAGCGGGAAGATAATCGTTCATAACAACACAATTATAAAGTAGAAATTTATTAGAAAAAAAAAGTAGAAAATAAACTTTGTTGCACTTGTCTGTACTTGCGGAGTCAAGCGCCGGTGACGGCCGGGCCCCTTCCCGCCTCAGACTTCAAACCGCTAAAGAGACCTATAAATCGACTACTTACTGCGCAAGTCAAACCACGTGGTGTGTCAAGTTTCTTCTTTCGTGACACGGTCTGATTCACAAACGTACTGTTGAAACCTCCAACTGATAATCTTTTTCGTAACTCACACTCAGGATCTTTATAGTAATCCTCCAATACTAAAACCTATTTCACTTCATCTATTTTCAGTTAGAAAAATTAGAAAAGCATTTAGAGCATCAAACGGCGCTACGTGAGAAGTCGTCGTCAGCACAAGCGTCGAACGCGAGCTCGGCGAGCTCCGGCAGCTCGGGCGGGTCGGCGAACTCGGCGGGGTCGGGCGGGTCTGCGAGCTCGGCCGGGTCAGGCGGGTCGGCCAGCTCGCCCGGGTCGTCGAGCTCAGCCGGCTCGCACTCGCTCAGCAACGGCTCGGCGTATCATGCTGCGCCTGACGACGACGATAAACACGACCACAGTAAAGGTAAGAGAGTAAAAAGGTTTAATCGTAATAAGCGCACAGTACTGTGTCTCACGGCTGCGCCAAATAGGTACATTTTAATACCCCACACACGGTCAACTTAGCTAGTACGGTCGACCAAGCTATTTGGTTTAAATTTTTACATGCAATATTCATTGTAAAATGTAAACTAAATAGCTTGGTCGACCGTACATGCATGTTTTGGTGCGAGCCCTAAATTAAAACTAAAACCAAGATGGCAGCGTACCTCAGTCGGCAAAAACGGAACCCTTATAAGATCACCATGTTGTCCGTCTGTCTGTCCGCCTGTCAAGACCATCTTTCTCAAGAACGCGTGGAGGTATCAAGCTGAAAGATACTCAGATCTGCCACCCCTTGGAGCAGTGAAAAAATCAAATTTGTAAGACAAGGGCCGGCGCACATTTTTCACAGTCATACTATTATCGACGTTGTCCTCATTGAAATAATATCTCAAATCAATTAACAGACTGCGCGCGGATGCACGAGCCTCCGCGCAGTCTGTTAATTGATGGGCGCATTATTGTTTGCTTGTCGCACAAAAATAATATTAAAGTCCTGCAATTTTCTACGACAATTCAAACGTCTGTACCTGTCGCGGCCATGATGTGACGTCATTATCCACAATCTGCCTTGTTTACATCTAATTTTTTTGGCCTTCATAAAATAATTTTACCAATTGTATGTGCTTTATTCAAGTAAAAATTGCAACAACGATATTATAATAAAATTTTAGTGAAACTTTTAGCACTTTTTTTTTCAAATAAAAGTGTTTTTTTGACACAATGAACTTTGAAGTCAATACCGGCGTTATCGAAGACGGTGTGTTACCGGAACGCACTGTGCGTTCCGGTTCACCAAAAACATGCTACATAAAACAGTAAATTGTAAAATAAGTGATATATTAGAAACTTAGACAAGTGTACCACAATGTTTTTATGCGCCAATATAAGGCATTTTTCATAAATAAAAAGAGTTTTGTATTTCATGCATATTCCCTATTGTCAAAATCATCTTGAATGATAAGCGACCAATTGACGACAAGACAAAATACACAGCGCCTTCTCGCAGCAAATTATTCAGCAAGGAACTCCATCGCTGTACAAACACTTAGCGCCATCTATGCAGAACTTTTGTGTCAGTTTTCTTTCCCATTTCCGAAAAAAGAACAATTCTCCAATCTTACGCTCGGACTCTGGACCAAAGCGGAGACGAGCGTAGCAGAGAGGAGATATTCAAGGTTCGACCAATCACAAGAGAGACGAGAGACGACATGTAGATTTTTCAACCTATGTGATTGGTCAATAGTTTGTGCAACCCGTTGACCCCAAGCATCATACATCAACAATCCCGTAGAAAAAAAAAGTTTTTTTTTTTGGAAGATCGCCGCGCAAATAGCGTTTAATAAATATGTATTATCTTTTTTTCAAGGTGGTGCAAAGTCTTCTAAGTCAGATAGAGAAAAGAAAGAGGCTAGTACTTTAAAAGAAGAAAAAAGAAAGAATAAAAACAGAGACAAAGATAAGGACAGCAGTGATAGTCGTAAGAGTACGGAACATTGTGAGTACAACTACTTTATCGTACCAACTACAACACCAGGATTTTGAACCATGAGCTTTGCGTCCTAAGGGATGCCTCTTGGGATTTATTATCGGCAAAAGTGACTAACTTCTACAACTTTTCCTGTTCCGTATTTCGACCAATTTGATTTATTTTTCGCATATCGAGTTATTTCTATCAAGTTTTTTTGTCAACTATTTATTTTATTTTATTAACTTAATCCTAGTAGTCATGATTTCCTTTTCGTAAATTAAATACCCATGTAACAAACATTGCAAATGCCTTTTCACTTACAGCAAAAGAACAAATATTTAAAGATAAAGAAGTAGAAAGTACAAAAGAATGTGTAAAAATTAAGGAAAGCAGTAACAAAGAAGTTAAAGAGAAGGACAAAGAGAGGGAGAGGGAGCGAGAAAGAGAAACGAGAGAGCGAGACAAAGAACGCGAGAAGGAGAGGGAGCGTGAACAGGTATGTTATAGCTCTACCTTGTCAGTAATGTAGTTTGTTGACAGTTTATTTTCGAGACACATACACGTACATATGCATTATGTAGAACGTGAGTGTTGTAGCAAAAAAAGCCGTGATATTTTGTGTGTGAAGCCATTTAAAACCAAAAATTAAGTTAATTTTCCTTTGGAACGACCTCGAAAGCTGGAAATGACACCCATGACGAAAACCACGGAAAATTTCGTTGATGCCATTTTGGATTTCGATTTCGATCCGATTTAATCCTGAGAAATAAGGATAAATTCAGTTAAAAATAATAAAATGCAAAGTTTGGCAGAAATTTCCTTCAACAGGAACTGTCAGGCAGTGTTGATTATTAATTTTTAACAGTAATCTCTACAGTTTAAGAAAAGTTAGTATTATTTTACGCAACTTTAGCACCCGATATAAATAATTGGCCGTCGGCACAAATAGGCATGACGACAGTATCAAAAAATTGCAAATCTATTTAGTCCGTCAGTTAGAGTATTGGAAATGAATGGGCACGTATTTTTTGTTTTTGTAAATCAATGAATATTGACAAAAGATAAAACGCATCAAAACTCGGGAGTGGGGGCTCGTGACGTCAGAACTAGCTAAAAATTATACCTAGGCGTGACGTATTGAGAATTTTAAAAGCGTCATATCTTCGTCAATTTTGGTTTACGTAACAAAAGAAAAAACGGGCCAAATATTTTTTGATAATCTAACTGACGGACTAATTCGTTTTTTTGTGTCGTCTCGCCTATTAGCAGTTATGCATACGTTGCCAGTACATACTAACACTACTTGATGCCACACATTTTGTTAATCATAACTTCATAAGTGATGTCGGGCGGCACTAGGACCTTGCTCCATGAGTGGTTGTTCCGAAAGAAGCCATTGGTAGGATGTCGTTTGGGTTGACTTGATACCATTAACCAGTAATTGCAATAACCAACTTCTCGAAAAACTTTATTTTACGCCCGATTAACTTTCAATAAATAAAATTGTAAAGTTAGATTTTTAGTTGCTTTGAAATTAATAAATAGTAGTTGAGTCGTTAGGTTTGTTGTTTAGTGATGTCACAAGTGGCTATTGCCATACAAAATGTATAGGGGAATCGAGTTTAGACAGCTCATACAAAGTATGCGAATTGATTGGTGGTACATATGTGTCCCTAGCGCGAAGCCCGCGAGTGTGCCGAGGAGCTGAAGCGCGTGCGCGGCGAGCTGGCAGCGGCGCGCGCGTCCGAGCTGGACGCCCGGCGCGCGCTGGCGGCGGCGGCCGCGGCCGAGCGGCAACGTCGCGCCGACCACGCGCAGCTCAAGCAGGCGCACGCCGCGCTGCAGCACAAGTACGTACAGCGGCTACTACCTACCTCACTGTTACCTGCTGCTCGGACACGACAATCATCGTGTACCTTCGGATGTACGAACGCTCCATGGTGAAAGAATCTTTTGAATTGAACAACAAGGGGAAATCAAGATCCATGTAAGATACCGGGAAACTTTCTCAGGAAACGTAAGCTGTTTTTTTAATGAAAACGATTTTAGCATAACTTTAATTCTTAGGTCAAGTGTGAGTTTTCTATAAAAAATAAGAAAGTGACCAAATTCATTTTATTGCCTTGTCCTGTTTCGTGTAAAAATATTTTCATTGTATGGAAAAAAATTGAAACTGGAAGTTGGTCAAAGTTAGCAAAAAAAAGAAATAATTTGTCATGATGAAAAATTTACCAATTTTTGTGTTCATCGATTCACCATCGCATGAAAACAAAATTCGGTCACTTTCAGTAACAGCCGGCAGTACATATATAAAACAAAGTCGCTCCCGCTGTTTGTACGCTTAGATCTTTTAAACTACGTAACGGATTTTAATACAGTTTTCAGCAATAGATAGAGTGATTCAAGAGGAAGGTTGATATGTATATGCTACTTTGCACCCGTGCGAAGCCGATCGGGTCGCTGATTTAAGCAGACTGCACACTAAGGGTTTGATAAGGATGGCTTGACTGTGAAGCAACGCTCACCTACCGAGGAGATACCTTATTCAAGGATCCGCGAGTTACCGCTAATAAATACTAAGATATAGAGCAGCTCGTGGCTAAATAATAACAGCCTCTCAGGTCGATCTTTAGGTTAAGCCGTGCTTGCCTAGGTGGGTCTGTGGATGGGTGACCACCCTTACATACCGAGTCTCCTCCGTGCCTCGGAAAGCACGTTAAGCAGTTGGTCCCGGCTGTTATTTTTCCATCTTTGACAGTCGTTACAAGTAGTCAGTGGCCCAAAAAGTCTGACAACCAGTCTTACCAAGTTGTATTGTATTACCCAGTATTAACTGAGTTGTGGAGGTCAGATAGGCAGTCGCTCCATGTAAAATACTGGTATTCAGCTGCATCCGGTTAGACTGGAAGCCGACCCCAACAAAGTTGGGAAAAGGCTAGGCAGGTGATGAAATACTAAGAATACGAATTGGTTGGCGTTTTGAACCGTTGTAATGACGACTGAATCCAGCTGAGTAATCGACTTAAGACGGGTCTTGAAATACCAGTGTATGCCTATGGTTAATACTAA